>CM028131.1:600275000-601525000 GCA_016271365.2 Neoceratodus forsteri | reverse complement strand
CTTTCGAAGAGCTGAGCTACCATGCTCCACTGCTTCCTCTGAATGATATCCTTGTAGAGCCACCCTCCTAACCATGTGGAACCTAGCTGTTACTTGCTTTCATCCTTGGATTTCTGGCATGCACTCAGAAGTACATTCTACCATGACTCGAAGCATCCTTTTCCTCCAGCACTGATCTGCCATCATTTCTGGTTCTTCCTTCCAAACTTTGGGTGTTCTTCCTGCCGTGAACTGTCCTGGACACTGGATTTGGCTCCATGCAAGTTTGCTCTCCGGATCTGGTTGTCACTAGCCTTCCTTCATCTACCAGCCTTGTCTAGGTGACCTTTGATGTCTCCATGTCCTGGACTGATCTGCTCCTTGCCCTATTCGGACCATCCTCCTCCTTTCAGCATGCCACCATATTTCTGTATACCAAATGAGGTCATTCCAAGTCACTTACTCATCTTCACCATTCAGGATTAGATGGATTGTCAGTGATACTCCCTTCAGTCACTCTACTCAATTTCTGGAGCTGCAGCCCTCACCTCGACTGCTCCCACCTACTTCCACTCATCAAAGATCCTGTTCCACCTTGGAATTATATCTGTATTATTTAGATATTGTCCATCAATTCCCTTGGATGTTTCTTGCGTTGCTGCTTCAGTTCATATGGATTTCCTACTACTATGTTCTGCCAGAACTGTCGGCTGAGCTCTATCTGTAAGACCATTCTATCTCATGACTTAGGCCTCGACCTCAATCTACTGCAGAGGCCTATAAACTTATTGGATCCTGCCAAATCACTAACTCATCAGATTTGATCCTCTCCATAATCTTTGTCATCCTTGAATATTAGGAGCTCATGAATTCAGGACTTGTAGGCCATTTTCACGAGTTTAATTCCAGCCACTGTATTGTCCTGGCTCCCCTATTGCTCTCGCTGTATACCATATATAATCCATTCAGTACTACTACTCTGCTACTCATCTGTATTCATGCAGGTCCCATATTACTACTACTACTGCCCTATGTGCAGGTCTACTTTACTTATATGCTCATACTTACCTGCTTTGCCCTTATAGGGGCTGGAGGTTCATCAAAGACTATCCCTTACTTTCAACAACCTGCTTCACCCCTCAGGGCCTGGAGATTCATATACTTCAATGTCTACCTACTCATACTGAGTCTATTGTTAATTTACTCTTACTGATAACCCTTCTCCAGTCTGGATGTTCCTACCGCTCCGCCCTCTCCAAGTCGCACATACTGCATCTGGCTCCTGTGCACATTACCAAAGCCTTCCTTTGCATAGCTCATCAATTGTAACATGAAACATCATTCTTCCTATTCTGAGTTTTGTTGATATAGCCCTTAGGCCACAGATTCTCTTTGAAACAAACTTCCTCACCTTCAGGATTGCTTGACCAGTGTAACTCTCAATGCTTCAAAATTATTTATGCTCATCATGGATTCCATTCTACCATCAGATTCTACCTTGGACATGGAATTCTCTAGAAGTATCTGCTACCATTTCACCGATGCTCAAACATCAGTACTTTGATTCTGGCTTCTCTGATTCCACTGGATTTAGGATTTACAACACTGGACTTTGGATTAGCCAACATCCCAATATCGTTTGTTTAGGATTACTCTCCTTTAGTGTGCCCAGAAGGTCGGGCAGGTCAGTAGCTCTGGGTCCTCAGAGGTTTCCCCCCAAGGGGGGTTTTCCTGTTCTGCATGCTACTGGCCATACTCTCTGGAGTTGGAGTAGATAATCGTACTGATAATCATTATTTTTTTGGGGGGGTCTCATCCTACTCTCTTAATAATCCATCCTACAGTGGGATACAGAGACAGGCCAAAACATCAAGTCATAACAAGCTGCTCATCAGTTCAAGCATCTAAGCACCTTGCATATACTATCCAGTTCACATGAAACATAATCACTGACTTGCTCATGTCTGTGCTGAAGTATCTAAGCACTAATCATTTCATACAACTAATACCTTGTAAGCATTGTCCTACTTACTGGTCTGGCCTCTGTATCCAAGCACAACCTACGTTATGCAGCTACAGTACGTAGCTCAAGCACAGAGTTATGAACTACAGATAACTTATTTTATGTGAACAGATTCAGGGCTGGGAGGGAACCACTATTATGCACAAGGGATATTAATTCATTTTATGTGAAAGGAGATCTGGGCTTGGGGGGGACCACTAGCCACCAGGGTTATTAAGTCATGTTATGTGAATGGAGATTGGGGTAGGGGGAACTGCTAGCCACCAAGGACATTATTTAATTTTATTTGAATGTAGATCAGGGCTGGGGGTACTGCTATCCACAAGGGATGTGCTTTTTTATTTTATATATTACTGGGGAGCGGGGCTGGGGGGAGCACTAGCCACCAAGGGCTGCTGTCTATGGTGCTATTGACATAAAGTTGTTCCATATCTTGCAGCACACTTTCCAGATGTGCCATCTGTTTGGCACAGGGCCAGAGTTGCCACAAGTCAAAGGTCTTTGCTGCTAGGTCCCTACTTGATAGTGAATCGGGCACAGGGTCCCTGGCACACCAGTGGTCGGCACAAGCCAAGAAAGGTTTGAGATACTTTCTGGTGACTACTATTTGTAGCCTAAATGCTTTTCTTCTGGTCCTTGTCCTCTTTCTGGTGGTGTGTCAGGAGACTGCTGTCTGTGGGTGGCTGGTTCCCTGGCACTTCTGTCCCACACCATGGCAGCTGAAGAGCTGCTTTGGTTGTGGTAGGGTCCGAGGTGAGGCGGGTGTTCCAGGATGAGATTTGGCGTTGAGGTTGGATATCCTGATCTGAACTACTTCAGTGTCTACCAGGCGTTCATTAACCTGGGGGATGCAGCACTAAAGTAAGGAATGTGCTTTACTTAAATATCTACTCTGCACATTGCTCAACCCGACTAATTGTGAAGACAGTCCTTTTTGGGTTTGCTGAAGGACATTGCCTGGTGTTTGTTCTCTCATGGTGGTGTGAACCCATGAGAGGTCTGAACTTTGGTACTGTGCTGTTCTGAAAACTTGAATTTGGACTGGGAGAAGAGGATTTTGCCTGCTATGGTCAGACTTTTATTTTTATTTTTGTTATATTTTTGGGAAGGCAGTGGGAGTGCCTACTTTTCATTTGTGACAGTGACATTATTTCAGCTCATGTAGTGAGAGTACCTGTACAAAATTCATCTGAAATAGTGACATTATTTTGGCTTAGGTGGTGAGAGCACCTGTGCTTTGTTGGCCGCCTCAAGCTGTGAGAGGGTCTTATGGGGCTGAAGACTTCTGTTACTTTTATTTGAATTTATGTAATACCTTTGAATTTGAATTTCATTTTTTCTTCAAGATGATTAAACTACTGTCCTGGACTCTGAGACTGAATAATTTATATTTTAAAATGTATTTTTATATCTGGGGAATGAACTGTTAAAGATCTAACACTGCATATAGTGGATAATACTACTACACTGATATCAAACTATAGTCATTCTGCATTATATGTTTTATTGTTGTTTTATTGTTGTTGACAAGTAGTAATTTGTGGAGTTTATTGATTTGGGGTTAGTCTTTTGAGGTTTCTGAGTGGTATTTTTTCTTATAGTGTGGGTATTATGTCTAAGTTTCCTACCAATCTGTGAGAGAGAGATTGGTAGGGTGTATTAATATATTTTTTGTTTAATTCATTTTTTGTTATTTGTATTTGTGAATTTGAGTCTTAGGTTTTCGTGTCTCTGTAAATAGATTTGTGTTTTGGGATGTGTGGGGGGGTCAAAGGATGTTCAGGCAGTATTCCCCCAACAGGCTCAGGGAATTGGGCCCATTCTACTGCCCTTTTTTACCAACAGAGACTTATAAATGTTGCCAATCCCTTGGGATTGTCAGAAGACACAAGAAGGGGGGCTGAACTGGGCCTGGTGGGGAAAATGGAATGGGGGGACGAATTGGGGTGGTAGGGACCAGGTGACACCCTGGGGCAAAATGGTGTCAGGACAGGGGTAATCCCTGTCTTGTTCCCATACCCAAGTGCCCAGCAATTAATGCTGGTCAGGAGTCAAGGTCCTCCCCAGCATCTCATCCAATTTAGGCGGTGTTATGTAATGCAAGGTCCATCAAAAACAAGACAGCCATTATAGCTGATCTTGTTGAAACACTGGCATGTATCACCGAGACCTGGCTGGATGAAAATGCAGGCCTGGTATTGGCTTCTGTGGTTCCAGCTGGGTTCTCGCTGATCCACTGCCCGAGGTTGGATCGTAGGGGTGGGGGTGTAGCCATCTTTTTTTAAGACTGAGCTGGGCCTTGTGGATGTTCCAGTGAGGACCACCAGATCCTTTGAGTGTGTTGTGGGTGAGGGTGTAGGCTATAGGATACTCTTCATTTAGCGTCCACCAGGTGATGGGAACGTATTCCTGCAGGAGATTGTGGACTTTGTCATTGACATGGTGTTGGAGTCCCTCAGATGGATAATTCTGGGAGACTTCAATGCCTGGGTCAATGACAAACTCTCATAGTTTGGTCAAAATGTAATGCTGGACATTACACAGGTAGTTACCTCAGATACCCATATAGGAGGTCACTCATTGGATCTGTTGTTCCTCCTGGGGATGGAGATCACCAACTTGGGGGTGGAACCAGTTGGTTGGTCTGACCATCACACCATAGGGTTCAGTTTTGGGGCCCCCCCAAGTGGATCTACCCCTTTGGAGATGGTCTGGTACCACCCTTTAAGTGGAGTTACCCCAGATGGTTTATCAGCGGTGCTGGACCTATTGGGATTGCTGGGTGAAAGCACAAATCCAGGTGACCTCGTACTAGCCTATAATAAGGTAGTGGAAGATGCCCTGGACTTGATTGTTCCTGTTCATGTTTAACCACTCACTCTTCTTGCCCAAGGTCCCTTGGTATGATGGGTCCATGAAGGAGTTGAGACAGAGTGGTTGAAGGCTGGAGAGATCATGGTGGAAGTCCAGCCTGGATGCTGACAGGCTTAGATTGATGGAGCATTATAATGACTATCAATCAGAAATCACCCGTAAGAAGGCAGAGTTCCTGTCCAGGAAGATTTCTGCTGCACAGAACCGACTAGCTCAACTCTTTCTTACTGTTGACAGATTGTACAATCCAATCTGTCTACAGTCCGGAAAAACTTTTTCACAAATTAAGTATGATGTGCTAGCTCAGTTTTTCGCTAAGATTGTCAGCATCAGGTCCAGAATCAGCCTGGCTCTCCCCATGAGGGGTTGCGGAGGTCAATGGGAGGAAGTGAGCACCCAGTCTGTCTGGACAGACTTTAGCCAACCAGAATTCATGGACATTGTGAAGATTGTCCAGACTTTGCACCTAACCTGTTGTAGTTTAGATCCGGGCCCTACCTCCCTGTCAGTGGGATGTGTAGATGTTATCTGCCCAATCCTAGCTGAAATTGTATGGAGATCCTTGGAGAGGGGAACCTTTCCGGATCCCTTAAAGGAGACAGTCATTCTATCACTCTGTAAATAACCCTCTTTGGATCTGGTTGATCCAGTTAACTTCCAACCTGTCTCTAACCTTCACTTTTTGGGGAAGGTTATTGAGAAGATGGTTGCGTTGCAATTGGACAATCAGTTGGTAACTCACAATGTCTATGAAGCTCTCCAGTCTGGTTTTAGGAGGAGGCATAGCATGGAGACTGCCCTTGTTTGGGTATTAAATAACCTCCTGATGGCAAGAGATTGAAAGGCTCATATCATTTTGGTCCTTCTTGACCTCTCAGCAGCTTTTGACACTGTGGACCATGAGGTGCTTTTGGAGACCCTGCAGCTCCTTTGTGAACTGTCAGGTACAGTCCTGAAATGGTTTTGATCCTTCCTTGTGGGCAGGTCTCAGAGGGTGGTCACTGGAATTTATTCCTCTGATGCCCTCCCCTGTCCTGTGGGGGACACAGGGCTCCATATTGACACCCATGTTGTTCACAAGGCATATGCTGCCATTAGGAGGATATGTCTTGAGTTTTTACTGCTATGCAGATGATACTCAGCTGTATATGTCCTTGGTGCCCAGACAGGTTGATGCACTATCTGTGCTTAATAGTTGCCTCTCTGAGATCAAAGACTGGATGAGCTTGAGTTGGTTAAGACTGAATCTGGATAAGACTGAGGTGCTGATCATTGGTACTGGGTACATGTTGGGCCTTTGGCTTGATGGTGTCCAGCTCACCACCTCAGATTGGGTGCGTAACTTGGGCATTGTTTTTGATGATGACTTGACCTTGAAGTCTCATGTGTCAGCTGTGGTCAAATCCTCATTTTAACATCTGAGGAACATTGCCTGGGTGATCTTCCAACATTGGTCCACGCCTTCATTACTACCCATCTTGACTACTACAATGCCCTCTACCTAGGGCTATCTGGGGTTGATACCTGCCACTTGCAGCTGGTGCAAAATGCTGCGGCCAGGCTGTTGACTGGTACCTCTAATTCCAGTCACATTATGCCTGTCCTGTGTGAACTGCACTGGCTGCCAGTTCAGTGGTGGATAACCTATAAGGTAGGCTTGCTTACCTTTAAAGCCCTACATGAAGTGGGACCCAAGTACCTTAAAGATCTCCTGATGCCCTACTCCCCCAATCACCCTCTCCAATCCACTGATGAGGAATTTCTAGAGATTCCCAGGGTTCACCTTAAAACATCTGGAGCTCGTGCTTTTTCATTTGCAGCACCGACTCTGTGGAATTCTCTACCTCATCGGTTAAGAGAATGCCTGACTATCAGTAATTTTAAATCTATGCTAAAAACATATTTATTTACTTTGGCCTTCCCAGATTAATTGAATTGTTTTTAAAAAGTTATTATATTCTCTGTTTTTATATTCTTTTTATGTTTGTACAGTGCCTTGGTTTTTGAAAGGTGCTATAAAAATAAAGACTTTGATTGATTGATTGATTGAAGCTGCCTTCAGTGCAACTTGCATTGACCTTTGTGAATTGAGCCCATGGTGTCTTCTGGTCTTCTTTTATCCCCATTTTGGCTGGGACATAAACAGAAAGTTGATGTGTGGTGTCTTCTGGTCTTCTTTCTTCCTTGTTTTGGCCAAGACTTCAACAGAAAGTGGATGTCAGCCACAGTGGACAGTTACAAACACATCAGAACAGACAGGTAATTTAGCATCCAAATAAAAACACACAGTTCTGAGCTAAAACCTCCTCTTCCATAAACTGAAAGAGTTAGTGGAGACAAAACAGGCAGACAGGCAAATGCCGATTTTTAAGTTGTCAATAATAAGTTTTTAAATACCAGTTTTAGCTATACACTAGCTCTTTCAGTTTGCCCACTGTAGTCTGATTAGTGAAATAGCCTGCCTGATCCTTAACTGCATCTTCTTCTGCTGTTCATGATATCTTCTGCTGTTCATTGTGGCAGCTAACTTCATTCAAGCTGCTTTTTTTTCTCCTTCTTGAACGACCACTCAAAGCATCATGTGTTCTATGCTGGCCACCTATCTACTTCCTACCACCAAAACTGTGCAAGTTTCATTAATCTTTTTTTTCTTTCCTTTTTTTTCTATGGTAAACAGTTTCAGGTTCATTGGTGACTTGTCTCACTGCCACCTCATCATAACTCATTCGTCCCACGCCATTACTGAATCATCATTACATTGCGGTTTGTCACTCATGTTAGAATGCTAAAGACAATAAAGACCATTATCCTGACATTAGGAACAACAACAACATATGGGGTACCAATACATGGATTAGAACCCCAAAGAGGTCATACAAAAAGTCCAGGATGCCAGCTTGTCCAAGAGTTGACTCTGAAGGAAAAAACATAGAATGACAAATGGTGTCTTGCTGCCCTGTGGTCTTCTTTATTCCTTGTTTTGGCTGAACTTGAACAGAAAGGGGATTTGTGATAACTTCTGGTCTTCTTTTTTCCTTGTTTTGCGCAGGACATCAACAGAAAATGAACATCAGGTGGAACAGACAGTAACAAATACATCAGAATAGACAGATAATTTAATAGCTAAATGAAACACAAAATACTGAGCTAAAACTTCCTCTCATATAAATTGAAAGAGCTAGTGGAGCCAAAACAGGCAGACAGGCAAATGTACATTTTTAAGTAGTCAGTAGTAACTTTTCAAATATCAAATTTGGCCATACACTAGCTCTTTCAATTTGCCTGCTGGGATATGGTGAGTGAAATAGCTTGCCTGATGCTTAACTTTATCTTCTTCTGCTAATTATGTGATGTTCATTTTGCATGTGACTTGTTCAAAATCTACAGTTCTGCCAGACTGGTGGCACAGAGGGTTGAGGCATGGGATGCCACACCTCAAAACACACCAGTGACCTGGGTTCGGCAATGGACTAGGGTTGGCAGGGGATGGCAGGGGAAGGAGAGGATTGAGCTTCCAGAGGACTGCTCTCCTCTCCTTGGGTGGGTTAGGGGATAGCCCCGCAATGTAGCTGCCCCGGTGAATACCAGTAGCACTACAAATAGCAGTGCAGGAGGGACTCAAGAAAAATGGAAAACAGCTTCGGAGCATGCTGGATGATGGCTTCCATCCTCCACATCGCCAGAACCTCTGGGAGTCTCCTTCTCCATGGCAGCAACCCCGGGCCAATGAAAGTAATAGTGTGCTGGGTTACCCCCTCCCGGTGCCTTCCCCCTCGAAGGAGGGGGACCCGCCCAGCAGTGAGATATGCTGAGACAAAACTCGGCGATCGGCTGCAATATATGGAGGGAGATCTCCTGAAGAGGATCCCTGGGGGTTAGTGGAGCACTAGGAGGCCCAAAGCAGAGGCAGATTCCGGAGTGTCAGTGGGGTAAAAAGATAACACAAAAAAAAAAATCTACGGCTCTTTTACTGTCACTAGAGGTGTGAAGTTTTAATCCACCAGCAAAGTTTTTGGCAAAGTCCACGACTCTGCATTCACTGAGCAATCCATGAAGTCAGGCACTTGCTCTCCAAATTCACCTATGTGACCTTGCCAGTGGTTCCGCAGCTATCTTTGCTGTGTAATTTTGCCATTAACGTCGCTGGAGACTTTGCCAGTGAATTTGCCTTTAAATGCCGCTGGCAAAGTTGGACCTCAACATGCCCATTTTCTGCCAGATGGTAAGAACTCAGGAGGTCACATTATCCTGTGCTGTCCTAGTTTCACTGTTACAGTGTGACTCAGACTAGAAGGATCTAGTTGTATGCAGAGCAGACACCACTAGTTTCGCCAGTTGCCAACACACACCAGCTTTTTTATATAGTTGCTAATTTACTTTACATTTACTCAGTTTATTTAGTTAGTATTTAGTTATTATTTAAACAATATTTCTGTGCCTTTTGTTTGTGTTCGTTTTTATGTTCCTGTTTTCAGTTCTTTAGTCTTTTGTTTCATTTTGTGTGCCCATGAAAATGGGGGGGGGGGCAGCAGAGGAGGGTAGAATCTAATATCCTGGGTTTGGTCCAAAAAGGTCTGTGTTCAGCAGCAGCAGAAGCACTCAATCTCACCCTCACAGTGTAGGATCCTCAGACCCAGTGAGCTGAGGAGGATGTAATTGCACCACCACCATCACAAAAACATAGAAACAGAGAAGTTGACAGCAGAAGGAGACCGCTAGGTCCATCTAGTCTGCCCATTTGTTTTTGACCTATTTTGACACTCTAGTTGCCCTTTGTAGTCTGGGCTCTCTTGTGTCTATCCCATGCATTCTTGAATCCCCCCCCCCCACAGTGTTGACCCCCCAAACCTCTTGGGGCATGCTGTTTCAGGCATCCACCACTCTTTCTGGTATGAACCTTCCTCCTTGCAGCCAGAGGTCATGTCCCCTGATTCTGGAGCCCTTCTTATAGTGAAAAATTTCCTGTGCCTATACCTTGTTAATGCCTATTGTATGCTTGAATGTTTAAATCATGTCCCCTCTCTCTCTCCTCTGCTCCAGGGAGTACACATTCAGTCCCCTAAGTCTCTGTACATAGGACATGTACTGCAGATCCTGAATCATTTTTGTCACCTTTCTCTGTATTGTTTCCACCCGGTCAATATCCTTCCTGAGGTGAGGCCTTCAGAGGGGACTCCATAGTCCAGGTGAGGCCTGACCAGTGATCTATACAGTGGTAGTATCACTTCCCTCCTCCTACTCATGATTCCCCTCCCAATGCAGCCCAACATTCTGTTGGCTTTCAGTGTTGCCTTCTCATACTGCTTACTAGCCTTTATGGTGTCTGAGATCATCAGTGCCCCCCCAACTGTGTGACCACCAACACCACCATAAATACCTATGCAGGAGGAGGACCAGCAGCCAAGGATGTGTAGCTCAGTCCTTCATCAGCAGCAGCAGACAAAGTCCCTGTTGTTGGACGTTTTTGAGATGGACCCCTTCAACAACAGTGTAGTCACATGCAAATCAGCGGAGCAAACCAGGGATACATCTCAGCACAGGTGGTTAACACACCCACCTGTGGGGGAAGCACCCAAAAGAGTGGGTGCAGCATTTGCAGAAGAAAGGTGGTGAGAAGAGCACAGGTACTGCTGACCCAGGGCCTAGAGTTAAGGGAAATGAGGCCCAAAGCAAGAAGCATAGTGGGGAGGAGGGGGCATGGCAGAAAGAGCTAGATGGTCCCAGACCAGTAGATTTATAAGGGTGGTGCAGGGGCACCACCCCAGAGACAATCAGCTGATCCTCCTGCGACATCCACCCAACAGGAAGTGGTAGATCTCAGTGGGAAGGCCAGGGAGCTCTCCCATCAGGTTGAGGAGCTTAAAGAGATGGGGCACAATTGCTCCACAACCAGCAGTAGCAGCAATGGAAAGAATAGCCTTCTATAGCCCTTAGCCCTCCAATATGTTTATTTTCTTTTATGTTTTTGTATATTACTATTATCTGATTATTCTTCTCTGTTCTGTGTCCTCTGTATTTCTTTCCGCTCAGCTTCCTACCTTCTAAATAAATAAAAATAAAAAATAAATATTATTGTATCTCACAACTTTCAAGAGTGTTCTTAATGTAAATGGCTACTCTCCCACTTTTTTCCCTGGTCTGTAGCAGTTGAGTAACTTACAGCCTGTAATCTGTTATACACATAGTACATCCTTGTTCCACCATGTTTAGTTGCTGCTGCCACATTGATGTTTTCTGTGTGCATTATGATTTCTAATTCTTTTTTTCCTGTCCATTACATCATACATTTCCTTTCTTTCTGTTTACAGTTCTTGCTTTTTTCTTACATTTTTCTCAAATACCAGAATAAATATGTTAGGCGGCTCTCTGACAGTCTGTCTTGCCAAGCACTTCACTACACATAACTAGTGTCACCCACAATATATGAACAGTATCAGATGTGAAAATTCTCTCTCAAACCTGCAGTCTTGAATTAATTGTAAGCCACTGCACGTAGCTGGTGCTACAGTTGCCTTTAACCCTTTGTCTGCGGGTGCTGAGTGTACTCGGGGCACTACTGCTATATCACAACCTCTGGTGCTGAGTATACTTGGTTTGTATAGGAACTATCAGTTTGCCTGAATTCAGTGCTTGTTTCTATGGTGACAGCTTTCTTGTGACACATGGCCACATTTGACCTGTCGTTTGAATGGCATGTGGCCATGTGTCATGCAACCTAGCTGTTCTAGTGATTTCTACAAAAGGCATAGGTGTAGATTGTCACCATACATTTTGGCTAGGTTTACTGAATTCAGCAGCTTGAGGTCAATGCTACTGAGTGCATCTTTTAGCGATCAACAATGTTCTTTCTGGCATTGTAATTCACTATTCTGTTCCCTACTTGTAATTTCACATAAAATAAATGGAAATGCTTACTATTCTAAGAAAAATAAACTGAATAAAGCAAGGTCCACATTTGAAAGTCAGGTCTCTCTGTCTCAGAGACGGTGCTTTCATTCGGGGCTCCATGTGGCACTTCTAATTTCATTCTTGTGCCTTACTGACTTCATTCATTCATGCTGCCTTCAGGTTCTTTCTAAAGAAAACACACTCTGGTGAAACAAAGGCAGCACACTCTGTAAAGGAGGGCAATCTGGATGATTTGCAGACATCAGTAAAAAAGTCAGTCTGCAACACGAGGTATCATTTAAGAAAGCCAGTGTATGTGCAGTTCTAAGTTTTATGACATCCTGCATTATAAGATCAAATTGAAAAAAAAAATTAATATTATAAAACTATACAGTAAAAAGCAGTCTACTGTAGACAAAGAGAGTTCTGTCTAGTGTTGTAACCACGAGGTGCCTTCTGTATATCTTTATTTGATTGTTTTTGTGACTGGAAAAAGTTAATTTGAGCAAATAAATAACATCTAGTCTGCTATTTATCTTAGAAGCCAGTAGATACAGCACCATTTACAATTTTTTTTTCTGACAGAGAACACTGTCCTTATTTTTAGAATGTAAATATCTAGTCTGGTGTTTATCTTGTTGGCATAAGCCAGTAGGCACTATTTACAGATTTTACTTCTGACAGGGAAAACTGTCCCTATTTTTAGAAAGTCACTTGGAACAAATATATATCTAGGCTGGTATTTATCTTGTTGGCATTAGCCAGTAGACACAGCACTATTTACAGCTTGCATTTGTGACAGGAAAAGCTGTTACCATTTTTGAAAAGTCACTTGAAAAAACTGTCCCAAACTACATGAAATAATTTGGGTAATATAGCAAACATCTATCCAGTTGTTTTATTTTTTGATGTAAGCTAATCAATATATATTGAACACTCCCCTATTCCTACCATCTCATGCATCTGGTGACGAACCTCTTCTGACTGAGCTGTTAGTGGCACTTTACTGTCTCTCAGCTAAAGCAGTCGGTTGTAAATACAAGGGAGTCAGCTGTACTGTTCATTTGCAGTCCATCTTGATTGTTGGAAAATTCCATGTAAAACTGAGTCTGCCATGTCAAGAAAAAGGTTCACTGTGAGTCATGCATTAGATGAAATATTTTTGGGCAATGACTCTGCTGGGGTCACAAGCAGTGACTCAGAGCCATGCTCATCAGACTGAGATGCCGAATCTGGACTACCAGAGAACTGTAAAACTGGATGAGACAGGGTCAATAAATGCAGCACAAATGTTACAGGACAAGGCATGGCAAATGTGAGAGGACAAGGCAGGGTATGCAACAATAACACAGTTGCTAGACATGGAAGGGGGGGAATGCAGGGGAAATAATGAGAATGTTGCAGAAAGTGCAACATGTCAAGGCAGGCAAAATAAAGATGACAAAACAATCCCAGCTATAAGAGGTAGAGGCAGCCTAACTAAACATTTGAGCAGTACTGAAAGTGGCAGGGGACGAGGCAGTCGGAACAATGTAAGAGGGCAAAGCACAGTACGTGGCATAGATCAACAAATTACAGTGGACAGTTGTCCATCAATGTCTACTGAAATGAAGCAAATGGCATCAAGGGAAACAGTAGATGTAACATTTTTAGATATTGATATGCACACTGTTAGGGAAGAAAGCACAGATGGTGACAAAGAAGAAAGCACAGAAAGTGAATGGGTACAGGACTCCACAAGTGAAGAAGAGTCAGTGTCAGTAGAGAGGAGGGATGAGATAGCAGGAAACAAGACTAGAGGCTCAATAAGTATCCGAGGGAGAGGAAGAGGAAGAGACCATGGAAGAGGAAGAGGAAGAGGCAGTGGACAAGCACAGGGAAATTTAGCTACAAATACTACTGGGACTAAACAGAGAAGTGTGGCTGAAATTATCTGGCATGAAAGTGAAGAACAGGTTTTGAGTTCACAGTTTTAAAATATTCTTCTCAGAATCAGACATTGATGGTAATGATAGCATTATATAGTTAATTTGTATAGAAACAAACCAATATGCAGAACAATTTCTTTTTTTTCACTTTATCTTTTTATTGAAATTTGAGTATATAAGAAAGCACGCATCTTACATAATAGAAGACTATCCTCCATGTAAGGTATAAAATATCACTTAACAAAACACAGTATTTAGGGTAAACATATTGGAGAAGTCTTATATACATGTATTGATAATAAAACACAAACCTAGACAGGATGTAAGTGGAGAGCAGAAGGGTTACAATCAGTAGGGTGTTCTGGATCAGAAATAGCAACCATGTATGAAATACATGCTAAGGCATGCTATGGCAAGGCATTCAGTAAATTGCAAAAAGTGATAAATGTGGTAATATGAACAATATTCAGTAATGGAGAGGTGAAGATAAGAAAAAAGTGAGCAAGGAAATAAAGAAGAGAGAAAAAAGCAAAGAAGAAGGGATGGAGAGAGGGAGAAAACAGGGAAGAAGTGAAAAAAGAGGAGAAATCTGTGCACAAAAGTTTTGAGAAAACCTAATCTGAGAGCAAAATAAGAAGGAGGGCTAAATATCCTTAAGAATTAGGGACTAGAAGAACTAGGCTTATGTACTTCAGAACAATTTCTGATGAATGAAAGCCAGTCTGAATTATCTTGTTCTTCTTCCTGGAAAACAGTCAGTCATTCTGAGATGTATGTGTTCCTTAGTATTTTCATGTTGACTGGGCTGATGAAAAAAACACAATTATCCGATTACTGGTCCACTAACCCATTCCTCTCCACACCTATTACGAACATACGAACATACGAAATTTGCCAGCAGATAAAGGCCTAGAGGTCTATCAAGTCTGCTCGAATGTGCAGCTAGCACCCCTTATTCTGCAGCTGCCCCTCCCTTCCACCCTTCCCCTTCATTAACCCTCCCCCTTGTCCTGTCCCATCCTCGTTTGAAGCAGTCCACTGTTCTACTGCATACCACTTCTGCAGGTAACGCATTCCACCCAGCCACCACCCTCTCTGTAAAAAAGTGTCTCCTCATCTCCCTCCTGAACCTTCCTCGCTCCAGTCTCATATCATGGCCCCTGGTGGCCCTCCCCTCCCTTACTTTGAACAGCCCCTCTGTACCTGTCTTGTTTATTCCTTTCATGTATTTAAAGGTTTCAATCATGTCCCCCCTGTCTCTCCTCTCCTCCAGTGAGTACATGTTCAACTCCTTCAACCTCCTCTCATATGATAAGTCCCCCAGACCCTTGATCATCTTTGTCGCCCTGCGCTGCACTCCCTCCAGTAACTTAATGTCCCTCTTCAGATATGGACGCCAGAACTGCACGCAGTACTCCAGGTGTGGTCTAACTAATGACCTATACAGTGGCAGAATCACCTCCTCCCTCCTTGAGGATATACCCCTTGCAATACAACCCAGCATTTTGTTGGCCTTTGCAGCTGCCTTCCTACACTGTGCCGAGTTGTTCATTGACCCTGTGATGAGCACACCCAGATCCTTCTCCTCCTCTGTCTGGGCTAGCTGCACTCCCCCTAGCTGGTAAGTCCTCCTTGGGTTCTTCATCCCAAAATGCATCACCTTGCACTTTTTGGCATTAAAGCCCAGTTGCCAGGTGTCTGACCAGGTTTCAAGCTTTGCCAGATCATCCTGCAACCCTGCCATCCCCTAGGTCATCCACCACCGCGCCAACCTTGGTATCATCAGCAAACAGACTGATCTTGCTCTTGATGTCCCATGATATGTCTGCAATGAATATCCCAACAACACTGGTCCCAACACGAGCCCTGTGGACACCACGTCACTGCCCTTGGGTGTGAGAGCTCCCCACCCACCACCACCCTCTGTTGCCTTCCTGCAGCCAGTTTCCTACCCATCTCACCAGCATTGCACCTGCCCTGTGCCTACTAACTTCCTTCCCAGCCTTCCATGTGGCACTGAGTCGAATGCCTTACTGAAGTCCAGATACAGGACATCCACTGCATGTCCCCGTCCAGTTGCCTAGTTACCCAGTCATAGAACCCGACCAGGTTGGTTTGGCAGGATCGCCACGTATGAAGCCATGCTGTCTGCTGTCCTGTAGTCCTTTGGCCTCTAGAGGGCCACCAGCCTCTCCTTCAGGATAGTCTCCATTAGCTTACCCACGATGGATGTGAGGCTCACTGGTCTGTAGTTTCCGGTTCATCCTTGGGGCCACTCTTGTGGAGGGCACCACATGAGCCATCCTCCAGTCCTGAGGTACACACCCCAAATGTAGTGAGGCATTAAATAGGTCTGCCAAAGGTCCTGCAAGGACCTCTGCCAGCTCCTTCAGTACCCTGGAGTGGATGCCATCTGGGCCTGGTGCCTTGTCCACCCTCAGTGCCTTCAAACCCTCTCGAACTCTGTCCTCCATGATTTCCCCATCTATTGTGCACTCACTCATGAGCAGGGACAGGTTCTTGAACATACTAAAATCCCTACATTTTGTGGATAATGATATATGCATGGAATCACCAGACAAGCTAAGGAAAATATGTAGTGTATTATATTTCTTACAGAACAAGTTTATGACAGCATATTCCCCTGACCAATACATTAGCATTGATGAATCTCTTCTATTATTCAAAGGCCGTCTAGGATTCAAACAATATATGCCATTGAAATGGTCACGCTTTGGCATAAAAAGATATGAATTGTGCGAAAGCTACTCAGATAATGGTGGGATGGGAGGGTATGTGTGGAATTTCATGGTGTACGCCGGTAAAAATGTACAAGATGTCACAGTTGACAAGACTATCACACACTCTACTGTAGAAAATTTCGAACTGAATGCTCATCCACTTTCTTATAATAATCATCCTGATGTAACAGCAGAGGTCAGGAATACTGCATCAACTATAATGACAGGGCAAACAACTCATGACATTGTAATCAAGTTATTGGGAGAACTTGCCAGTCAGGGGTATATATTGTTATATATTGTATATATTGTTCACAGACAGGTTCTACTCTAGCCCTAAGCTTGTTCGACACTTACAGGATCTCAAAACTGTCAACAAAGTCTGGTTAGGACTGCCACAACAGTTTCGAGAGGCACAGCTGGATGTAGGAGAGTGTTTCACTCATTGTGGAGGACTGTCCCAAAATGAGAGCCATCATGTGGCCTGGCCTGCAAGGCCCAAGAAAACTCAGACCATATACATGTTGACCACTGTGCATCAGGGGGCCATGATGTCATGTGACAACAAGCATAATGGAACCCCAAAGATCAAACCAGACGCTGTTCTGCAGTACAATAGTACAATGGGAGGAGTGGATGTTAGCGACCAGATGCTCAAAAATTATACATGTGTCAGAAAAACAAGAAAATAGTAAAAAATAATGTTTTTTCACTTAATGTCTCTCTCAGTTTTCAACTCATTTGTGATCTACAAGTTTAAGGGTGGTAAAGGCACTCACTATCAGTATGTTGCAAAGCTCATAGAACAGCATGCAGAAGGTTACCTGTGTAATGCTACTGTAAATGTAAGATATGTGTCAAGTGCAGAGATAGAGGTACATCTTGCTGGACAGCACTTTCCTGCTAAAATCCCTCCTACACCAAAAAAGAACCCGACCAGACTTTGCAGAGTTTGCTCAGCCCAGACCTCATGTGCCCTGACAGCCAGTGGATCTAAACGTAAGAGAGGATCACAGGGTGGAGTATCTGAGAGTCACTACTACTGTCCTGACTGCAATGTTCCACTTTGTGTTGGAAGGTGCTTCAGATTATTCCACTCAGTGAAGGATTATGGAATCCCAGACAAAGAATCGTCTTTGACTTCAGAGTAATTTGATTAAGTAAAGTTCAGGACAGCAAAAAAATTACATTTTACTGACATTATTATCATATTCAGTGCCTTTACCACCCTTACAGTAGTCCACACATGTAACACACATTTGCCTTGCATTTTACATTGTTTTGCCTGCCTCTGCCCTTGTCACTTCCAGTGCTGTTTCAGCCTATGACACAATTTCAAAATTTGCCTGATTTTTTTCATAAATACACACAATACAGTGGTGTAGTGAGGTGCAAAAATACATACATAGCAGGGAAATATAATTGTAAATTATTTAAATAACATCCAGACTATTAAATAAACTTTCATGTGACCGTCAGCTTTTATTCTCAACCTTTGCCTCATGACATATCAATAGGACACAAAACAAAATATCTAAAATGGTTTTATTTTAGCTAAATATGCAAGATTTGGTTAATCAGTTACCATTAACAGTGGAAAAACAAAATTAGTACTTGGTGTAGCTATTGACCCTTACATCATACACAGAAAATTTCATTAGGGTATCTCATACAAAAAAAATATACAAGGCTGTACTTTTAGTGTCCAAATTCCTGCAAGATCTCCAGCAACAGGGGGTCAAAATTATTAAAAGTGACCAGCAGTTAAAGGGTTAAGTCATCTTCTCTGACAGTCTGTGTTCCTGTTGCCAAGCCCTGCTGCTGCTCGATGATTTTCTCACCTAATATGAAAGGTAAGCATTTTACTTTCATTTATGTACTTTTGTTTTTTTGGGTGGGGCTATTAACCACTATATTGATAACAATTCTTTTCCTCCTGTTTTTCTATTTTCAGGTAGTATCATCAACAGATGAAGTCAGGTTTTGTTAAATGATACATGCTTTATGTCAACCTGGTATCTTCTCATGGAATTCAGCTCATGCCAAGCCCTGCTACTGCTCAATGGTGTTCTTACCTATTATGAAGGGTAAGTGTTTTATTTCCATTTATTTACTTTTTTTTTAGGAGGGGAGTCACCACTGCATTGTTAGCCATTCATTTCCTCCTGTTTTTCTATTTTCAGGTTTCATCAAATAAGAGGCAGTCAGGTCATGTTGAATGATGCATATGTCAGCTCAGTATCTTCTCATGGAGTTCAGCATGTGTTCCAACCACTGGTAGGTAATTATTATTTTTATTAGGGGGGGTAACTTTGGAAAATGTTGGTATATGCTGGAGTAACTGTTTTCTATTCCTGTTCCTCTGATTTCATGTAATGATCCAGAGATTTCTAGAGACCGTAGAAGGTAAGTGAAAATTATTTAGACTCTACTCAGAAAAGGAGCACCAAAAATAAAAGGCAAAAAGAAGATAAAAATAAAATAATGAAACTGTCATAGTACTGCTGCTGGCTTGGATGTGTTGCATTTCATGGAGAAGCATAGGGCTTTCTGGTTCTTCTGCTGTCTTGATGGCTGGATCAGCTGGCAGACTTGATGGTCTGCTCACTTCTGTAGTACTACACTTCAGAGTGGAAAGTACTGCTTCTGTACAAATTCAGTGTCATTTTTATTTTTTATTTACTGTAGGGGGTGGTGAGGTGACCCATGCTATTTCTGTGGCCATGTATGGGCCCAAGCAGGCAAACTGAGTAGGAGAAGGAGGTGGTATTATATTTTGCTGGCTGGAGCATGGATACTTTGCACAGTTCGTAAAATGCTAAAATGCCATTTTTATGTCTCATCTTTGAAGAGGGTGGTGATGATGACCTATGCAGTTTTGTGGCTATGTATAGGGCCAAACAGGCAAGTGGTGAAGGAGGAGGAGGAGGAGAAGAAGGTGGTGAGGAGTGTAGCTGGCATTGTGTCTACTGTACTGACATCTGATTCTGGTGGTGGAGGCATGTAATCAATAAGTCAAAAGGAAATAGCAGCACAACAGTTGGGGATAGGGAACAGTAAAAAGAATGAAAATAGCATACAATCTTGAAACATGCCATATAGGATGACACTGAGAGTGGGGAACAAAGGGAAACAACAAATAATCTTTTTTTAGCCATCAACATCATCGAGGAAGCAGCCATCACAGTTTTCCAGACTGGCGTTGTCACTAGATGGAAATTCTCTTTATTTATGACTCTTCAACCTTGGTGGTATAAGACAATTTCCTCTTTCAACCGAGACCTTGCACTTCATCTTCCCAGGAAGATCCATGATCATATAGTAGGTAGATGGATGTGATTGTCTTGTGTGGAATGTTAGATTGCTTCATTTAAATAAATATTACAATGCCAGCATTTTTGGTGACAGACAAGTGCACACATTCTGCACAATGGCACCAGCAGAACTAAATACATGTGCCACACTGACACTCGAGGGTGGGTAGCTAAGGAATTTGATTGCAGCCTAGGTCAGTGCTGGCCACTCAGTGACCTTGCTGTTCCAGTACAACAAGGCCTCATTTGCAATGGCAAAGAGCTTTTTTTCAGACAAATAAGCATCTACCGTGCATTATGCTGCTAGCAGTCATGCAGGCTCATCAGACTCCTCCTCAGTTTCTTCTATGGCAGAAACTCCAACATGACATAAAATTCCCAAATGAAATTTGGCATTTTCTCCTTTAAGTTGCATGTTTTCTTGTCCCATTTCCCATATGACATTCATTGATGTAGTGGTGGTAGCAACACCACCCGATTCCCTAGATACATGTGTCTTCAGAATCTGTGCCCTGCATACCCTTCTAGCTGTGAGATCAACTGGAAACATTGTGTGACAGCCAAACACTGTGAGACAGTTGCCAGTTGTGAAGGTGCAGTGTTGCAATTTACTGTCAATGTGTCTGACTGTTGTGAGAGGAAACTGCAGTACTGGGTGCCTAGCACAATTCAGGACATGGCAGGATACATTATTAGTCAAGCACTTCCATACCACTGATCTGTGATGCAGATTTGTATACTCCTAGAGCTGAGGGGATTTTTTATCTGGGCAGGAAGCCTTTGTACCCTTCGGGGAGGCAGAAAATACCAATTTTATTTTATATTTGAACACTTTTCTCAGCCATGGAACTTCGTGACCCCGGAAGTCAGTTCCCAGTTACGTGATTTAAATATCTCACCCCTTAGTGAGCAGGGCTGTTAGATCAAATGAAGACACTGTGTGACAGCCAAAGCTGTGAGAGAGTTGCCAGTTGCGAAGGTGTAGTGTTGGAATTTATTGTTAGTGTGTCTGACTGCTGTGAGGGGAAACTGCAGTACCGGGTATCTTGCAGGACTCAGGATGAGGCAGGATATGTCATTAGTTAAGCATTCACATACTACTGATTTGTGAGGCAAATTTGTATACCCCTAGAGCAGAAGGAATTTTTTTTATCTGGGCAAGTAGCCTTGGTATCCTGAGGGGAGGCAGAAAATACCTATTTTATTTTATTATTTAACACTTTTCTTGGCCATGAAACTTTGTGACCCTGGGGGTTACCTCCGGGTCACATGATTTAAATATCTTGCCCCTTAGTGAGCAGGGTGAGCTAGACTGGGGCAAGCACATGGAGCTGCATGTGTAGACATGCTTCTGTGTGTGTCTGGTGTTTCCGATGAGTACACAGGATGGTGGCCAGTTACTCTGGGGGTAGGTGTCTAGAATTTATGAATAAGAGAGATTTCAGCATTTAGATCTGCTTAACGTGGCTTGCAAATTTTTGCATAGAAGATATTGATTTTTTGGTGTATTCTAACCTATAATAAACAACTTTCTGTACACTTTGAAAAGGTATTATATAGTATCAATTTGTGAGGGGAGAGACTGTTGTGCTTCATCTGCTACCCTTCTGTTTAAGGGATAATTTCCATGTGTTGTGATGCTTAGTGTTTACCAATTATTTCCTGGAACTGTGCTGGGATATGTAGTCTTTTTTTTTCAGTCTCATGGACTGCAAAGCTGGGGCGTTTCTTGTTGTTTTAGTACAAACAAAACTTGAAAATCTACAGAGTTGTAAGGCTTGTATAACACATTGCCTTTTTGAAGCTTTTATAACATTTTTTTAAAACAGGCTTGAGCAAAATAAACAGGTGACATAGGAACTCAGCTCTGGGGCACATACTACAAAGGGTTATACATAGAAACATAGAAACATAAAAACATAGATTTTGATGGCAGATAAGGACCGCTTGGCCCACCCAGTCTGCCCACTTCCCTACCTAATGGATAAGCTGCAGATCCTAGTTAATCAGCAGCCTACTCTTCCTACCCCCACCCCCTAGAATTGCCTTATGACTGTCCCATGCATGCTTGAATTTCACCACTGTTTTTGACTCCACAACCTCCTCCAGAAGGCCGTTCCATGCATCCACAACCCTCTCTGTGAAAAAATACTTCCTTAAGTTACCTCTGAGCTGCCCCCCTTCTATCTTCAAATTGTGCCCCCTTGTTCTTGCACACCTCTATTTTTGAAAGATGCTACCTCTTGGACTTTGTTGATTCTCTTGAGGTACTTGAAAGTTTCTATCATGTCCCCCTCTCCTCCTTTCCTCGAGGCTCTACATATTTAGCTCCTTAAGTCTCTCTTCATATGTCTTCTGGTGCAGACCCTGCACCATTTAGATGCCCTCCTCTGGACAGCTTCCATCCTGTCTATGTCTTTGCGGAGATTGGGTCTCCAGAACTGCACAGTACTCCAGATGGGGTCTCACCAACTGTCTGTACAGATGGATAATAACTTCCTGTTTTCTACTGGTGATGCCTCTCCCTATGCATCCCAGTATCCCCCCAGCCCTCCTTGCTGCCCTCTCACATTGCTTGTCCACCTTAGGTCATCTGATATGACTACCCCCAGGTCCCTTTCCATTTTTGTTGTTGTTAGTATCTCACCCCCCACTGTGTACTCTTCCCTGGTTTTTGTTTCCCAGGTGCATTACCTTGAACTTCTTAGCATTGAATCTAAGCTGCCATACATTTGACCATTCCTCTAACCTTGCCAAGTCCTTCTCATCCTTTCCACCCCACCTTGTGCATCAACTCTGTTGCAGATCTTTGTGTCATCTGCAAAGAGACATACTTTTCCTTCCAGTCCCTCTGCAAGGTTGCTTATAAAGACATTGAAGAGGACCGGTCCTAATGCTGAACCCTGCGGTACCCCATTAGTAACCCCCATTTCTTCAGAGTGGACTCCATTTACTATTACTCTCTGTGTCCTATTCTCCAGCCAATTCTTTACCCAGGCTGTCATCTTGGGACCCACTCCCAGGCTGGCTAACTTGTATATTAATCTTTTGTGTGATATTATGACATTATGTGATATTTGAGTTTTATTAAATTTCATTAGCTACTGCTTTGTATAGGTGATATTTCTAGTGAGTGAGGAGCTTATTACCTGCAGTTACTGCAGTTCCCAGTTGTGAGGGGGTTTATTGCCTTGAAATTAATCACACAAGTTTTGTGGGAGTTGAAAACAACTAATCACTACAACATTTGTTATTCTCAGCACCTTAGCTTTTAAATCTGTATTATGAAGTACATCATACATACAGTATGGAACTTATAAATCCATTGGAGGATTTTATTGAAATACTGTTTAATGTAGGTTCTGTCACAAAGTGTAGTGGCATTTTTATGTATACCACAACACTTACAGAGACATATTATGAAAAGTTGTGTGCCCAAAATGTACTAAATTAGGAAAATTGCAGCGGGATTTACAAATAATTACAAAAATGTACAAATAACTAGAATTTCAACACAATAGATGTGGAAAAACAACAGAACAATATCCTTTACTCCCCCCACCAAGTTGTAGTAGAAAAAGAAATTGAGAGGACAGTGAAAACACTTATGTTGATGTACACCACTTAGAAGGACACATTTAAGAGGTTTGGGCAAGTAATTTGGTGCAATGGTGTTTTGTTAAAAAGAATCCAATAAAAAGGGGATATAAAACAATGGGAAATGAGGATGTTCCTCTAACAAATAGATACTCTCTACTTCACAATTTAATAGAAGAAACAACAACCAGTAACATAAGTTTGAATGTGAATGAGCAAGTGTTAAAAAGACCAATACAGCCCTCCCCAACTAAGAAAGAAGATGAGTTAGAAAGACCTACCCTCACCCGCTAACCAAATGAAAATGTGTCAAACTATACTAAACTCCACCCTCTAACCGATAATGAGAAGGTGACTTTAAGATCTAAACAACCACCCCAACCAGCTATTAATTACAGTAACAAAACAAAATATGATAAAGAAGTCAGTTACTGGAGATTGTATAATTTGTTTTACTGACTGAAGTAAGCAGGAAAATTTTCACAGTGCAGTTACTTCTCTCACAGGGGTGTGAATTTTAGATGTTGAACACAGTATAGATAAACTAGTCCCACAAAGAAACTGTGCAGTTATTCTACATGTAGGAACAAATGATGTTGGAAGGTACATGAGAAAGATATTTGTAATATATGGGTCATCAAAATAATAGTGCTGAAAATGATTGGAAAAAATCCTTGTAATTCATAGCACAGAACACTCCACTCCTTATAATACCACACGTCACTGCCAATAAAACTATCATTTCAATGAGCGATAGTATTATCATCAAAATGCCACAGTGCATGTGCAACTCTGCCTGGCAAGAAACCCAGTTGCCATGGAGCCACCTCCCTTCCTGCATAGCCATAGTGACGGCGTGCATCCCCATTGGCAGCTTTTTTCTGAGACCGGGCCGAACAAACTAAAAAACATGGTGGCAGTTTCCTCTCGCTTAACAAGAGAAATTTGTGAACTTCATTATTTTAATTTGTGTTTTTTTTTTCAACCATGCAGTTTAATGGAGTATCTGCCTGATCCTGCATTCACAGAATGATGGAAAAAAACTAAAGATAGGACTGTCTAAACAATATGTTTTTAAAACAAGTGAGACAGAGTCTTCAGTGCTACATGCAGCTGAGAGACAGCGTATCTTCAGTGCGGCGGGCAGACAGTCCATTTCACATCAAAAGTCATGTTTTGTACAACTGCATCCATATTACAAAAATAACAGATAAATGACTCTATATTACAAGGCAGTCAGGCCATCTCGAAGTTTGGGGGACTTTGAGAACCTCTTGAGCTTCACTGTAGAGGTTTCAAGTCCCCCAAACCTCTTGAAGGTCTAACTGCCTTGTAATACATAGTCATCAATCTATTATTCTATTTGTTATGACTTGAAGTGCTTCAGTATTCCATCTAGAGAGTCTTCTCCATATGTACTGCGATCATTTGGATGCTGCAGCTCTCTATGTTTCTAAAATGGAGAAACAACTGATGTGTCTAAGGTGTTTTGGGCAAACATCTGTCCATTCATTGAGTAAAGCACTGATAGATATGCTTTTGAGTTGTTGTCAAAGCTGGTTTCTGGGCGTGAATGTCGAAGAGTTTATCACCTTTGGATTTATTTCCTTCAAGACCACTATCAAAAAATTGTGTCTCAACAAGCAACACATAATTTTAAAAGGAATGGATGCATAACACTTGCAAACAGAACAGCTCATGTGACAACTGACTTTGTCAAACAGCAAGCAACTACATATGGTCAGCCACCTTTGCTGGAATTTCTTTTTCCTTTTTTGCAGGAGCTGCCAGATGGTGCAGTGTCTGTAGGGTGTGGCTCATCAACTGTTAAGTCTTGTCGCTCAGTTCTGGAGCTAGACCTGGTCTTGTATGACTATTGACTACTTCATCATTTACTCTTTTTTTCCCTGGTACTTGTTTTTCCTTAGAGGCCACTTGCACTTTGTTGCTTTCTTTTCAGTCAGCTCATTAAAGATCGGATGCATGTGCCATGTCACTGTCAGCACCCAAGTCAACTACAGACCTTCCCACTTGTTTCTCAGAAGAAATATTGGGAATCATCCTGGTAAACACCTTCCTACCTGTTGTTTCTGTAGAAAAGTGAAAAGTATCACTTGTCTGTCTTGGAACTCACCCACGTTGTCTTCCCAATTTTTGTGTGTTTTTATGTTTTCCTGTTTTTTTTTATATAAATCCAATGTCTCTTGGGATATACTCGGGTCTTGGTCCCTCTCACCCACTCCCACCCTCGTCACTTGTTTTCTTACAAGTGTCCTGCCTAACTTTTCTATCTGTTTTTTGCTTCCATTAGTTTTTTTTTCTTTCAGACATCCACCTAGTCTTGTGATATAGCCAAGTCACAGTCCTTACCATCCTTTAGTTTCATCCCCCCAAAATGTTTTGTTGCAGTAAGGTACAGTTATGCCTTAGGACCCTTTTTATTTCATTCACCAGACCTTTTTTAACTCAGTATATTGTGTCTTTATTTGGGCAACTAGCTGCATTCTAGCTGCTTATTTTTTCTTCTTCATGAATGACCACCCAAACCATCAGGTGTTCTCTACTGACCACATACACTCCTCCCACCATTGAAACTGTGCAAGTTATTTTAATTTTTTTTTTCTTTTCCTGTGGTAACCAGTTTCATGATTGTTTTTGGTGACTGTCCCACTGCCACCCCATCATAACTCATTTGCCCTACACTGGTACTGAATCACATTACATCACCATTACATTGCGGTTTGTCATTCATGTTAGAATACTAAGGACAATAAAGACCATTAATGTGACATTAGGAAGAACAACAATCACAACTTATTGGGTACCAATACATGGATTAGGACCCCAAAAAGGTCATATAAAAAGTCTAGGCTGGCAGCCAAACCAAGAGTGAACTCTGAAGAAAAAAACATGGAATGACAATGGTGTCTTAGTGTTTTCTGGTTTTCTTTCTTCCCTGTTTTGGCTGTGACTTCTACAGAAAGTGGACATTAGGCTCAATGGATAGTAACAAACACATCAGAAGAGACAATTAATTTAGCAGCCAAATGAAAAGACAAAATACTGAGCTATAACCTCCTCTCCCATAAACTGAAAGAGCTAGTGGAGCCAAAACAGACAGACATATACATACAAATTTTTAAGTAGTCAGTAGTAACTTCTTAAATGCCAGTTTCAGCCATACACTGGCTTTTTCAATTTGCCTCTGTGGCCCGGTGAGAGAAACAGCCTGTCTGATGCTTAACTGTATCTTCTTCTGCTGTTCATGTGATGTTTCATTGTGTGTGTACTTGTTCAAAATCTACATTTCCTCTACTGTCTCCCAATTTTGAGATTATCAGTAAGTTTTGAACATTTTTATTGTTCAGGGAGTTCTCAAATATGGATTTTATTCAGTTCTGAGTAATTAAGCCATGTTTACTTGTTATACAAGCCACAGGTATGGCCACTTCAGTCTGATACAGTTTTTCAGACTCTGGAAACACACCCAGATGTTGTTTCATTACAACTTGAGCAAACTGCTGGAATGACAGAGATTGGTAGTAGTAGTCATTTCATTTGAGGCCAAGATCTGTTTCAGTAAAACAAATACCCTTTTTGTAGATTCTGTAACTATGTCAGAAAAGCGGAAGTGCTTCAGTATTCCATCTAGAGGGTCTTCACAATATGTACTGAGATCGTCTGGATGCTGCAGCTCTTTTTGGTCCTAAAATGGAGAAACAGGTTAATATATATGTCTAAGGTGTCTTGGGGCAAACGTTTGTCCAGTTCAGTGAGTAAAGCACTGATGAATGCACTTCAAAGTTGTTGTCAACCCCTGGTTTATGGATGCAAATGTTGAAGAGTTTCTCACCTTTGCATTGACTGCCTTTAAGATAACTATTGAAAAATTGTCGCTCAACAAGCAACATGTGCTTTTAAAAGAATGGAATGCATAAAACTTGAAAACAAAGCAGCTCATCTGACCACTGTCTTTGTTGAACAGCAAGCAGGTGTATATGATTAGCCACCTTTGTTGGAATTTATTTATTTATTATTTTTTTTTTGTGGGGGGGCTGCAAGATGATGCAGTGTCTGTTGTGTCTGGTCATCAACTGCTAAGTCTTGGTGCTAGTTCTGGTGCTGGGCCCATTGTTTTGTGTCACGTACAGCTCCTTCATCATGGACCCTTTTTTCCTGGTACTTGTTCTTCCTCAGGGGCCATTTACATGTTTAGTTGCTTTTTTTTGGTCAGGTCAATAAGGATCAGATGTATGCACCATGTCACTGTCTGTACTCAGGTAAACTATGGATGTTCCACTCATTTCTCAGAAAATAATGTTACTGTTTGTACCCAGGTAAACTACATCTATTCCTCATTCCTCAGACAGAAAAAATATTGAGACTTACCCAGGTAAACGCCATACATGTTGCTTCAGTAGAAAGTGAAAAGCACCCTTTGTCTGTTTTGGGACTCTTCCATGTCTTCTTCCCACCTTTTGTATGTTTTTCTATTTCTTTTTTTTCCTTTTTTCAATATAAATCCTGCTTCTCTTGGGATATACCATGGTCTTAGTCCTTCTCATACACTCCCACGCCTGTCATTTGTTTCCCCACAGGTCTCCTGCCCAAGTTTACTATTTTTTTCTATTCTTTTTTTTTTCAGACATCCACCATGCCTTGGGATATAGCCAGGTCACAGTCCTTCTCACCTTTAGTTTCAACCCCCAAACAGGTTTCTGGCAGTAAGGTATAGTTATGCCTTAGGAGTCTTTTTAGTTTGCTCACCAGACCTTTTTTAAATTAGTATTTTGCATCATTTGGCAAGTAGCTTCATTCCAGCTGTTTTATTATTTTTCTTAAATGACTGCAGAACATGTCGTGTGCTCTCTTCTGGCCATCTACCCTCTGCTGCATGCAGCCAAAGCTGTGTAAGTTTTGTTCCTCTTTGTTTTCATTTTTTACTGTGATAACCAGTTTCAGGATAGTTGGTGACTGTCTCACTGCTACCCCAATTATATCTGATTTGTCTCCCCTGGTACTGAGTCACCTTTACAGAACATAATGGTTTGTCACTCATGTTAGAATAGTAAGGACAATAAAGTCCACAACATGACATTAGTTACAACATATGGGGTACCCAGCTATACATGGATTAGGACCTCAAAGAGGTCACTCAAAAAGTCCAGACTGCCAGTGAGACCAAGACCTGTAGGACTCTGGAGAAAAGACAATGTAGAATGACAAATGCATGAGAAACATGGCGATAGACAGCCACTGTTCCCACTTAATCTTCATACATTAAAAGGTATACAACATGCTTTTGAGGAGCTCCCAACAGGTAGCAGGAACTTAGCATCATAAAACTTGCTTTTTATTTATTTATTTATTTATTTATTCATTTATTTATTTATGTCTTTGGTAACCGGGTGAGTGAGCTGATCCAAAGGACTGATTTCAGTCATGACCCAGGCCACACAGGTGGCAGAAAGTATTCTAAAGAAGTAGTAAAATACAGGGAATACAAAGATATGATCACATCACAGATACAATGTAGTTAAGCTAATAAAGATACAAAGCAACTATCAAGAAATACAAGGTGAAAACATGCACTAAACAGGATGGTTCAAGGTCATTACACAAATAGCCACCAGTAGATACATGCTAAATGTGGCATAAAATACAACTCACACAAGCTAACATGCCTAACAGAGTCTGAGAGACAGAGTCCGAGACAGCGAGAGAAAGAGAGAGAGAGAGAGCATCAGGGACTGATAAGACAGCATGGCAGGATATGGAACAACAGTACCGAGGAGCAAGGATTCAAAGAAAAGCAGAGATAAGCAAAGCAGGGACCGATTTTGACCTTATGATTGTACAGATAAACAGTTGCAAGTGGATTTCATCATAAGCCAGGATTTTAGGTTTGATTTAAAGAGAGGTGAGAAAGGTACAAGCAAACAGACAATGGTAGCCTGTTCCATAGGGGTTAAGCAGAGGCAGAAAAGGCCTTACTTCCCATAGCAGTGGTAGTTAGTGGGACTATAGGTGGAGGGATGAGGAGGCCCTGGGCTCCTATAAACCACCCTATCTGTTAACAGTAAAGCATGGAGAGACAGCTGTTTGCTCTGAGGGCATTGTCCACTAGGCAACCCAAAGCATAATCAAAATTACCTTGTAGTGTGAGCCACCCTAGGGACTGGTAGAGTACATAGTTGTGGGTGGAAGGGGGACTAGGAGAACAAAGCAACAGAAGAGTTGTAAGTTGTATTTAGTTGATAGCATAAGGTAGCGGGCATAGAGGAGTAGACAGTGGAGCAGTAATTGAGGAGTGGCAGTAGATTCCTTGTACAATTGCAAGGTGAGTTTCAGGGTCAGAGTTGCTTGATATGGTGGCAGCACTTAACTTTTGGTGGGTTTTCTGCACAGTGTTATTTATCGTTCAGCAAAAGTAAGGGAGAGTCTAGCGTGTCACCTAGATACTACGAACATACGAACATACGAATTTGCCAGCAGATAAAGGCCTAGAGGTCTATCAAGTCTGCTCCGAATGTGCAGCTAACATTCATATTCTGCAGCTGCCCCTCCCTTCCACCCTTCCCCTTCATTAACCCTCCCCATGTCCTGTCCCATCCTCGTTTGAAGCAGTCCACTGTTCTACTGCATACCACTTCTGCAGGTAACGCATTCCACCCAGCCACCACCCTCTCTGTAAAAAAGTGTCTCCTCATCTCCCTCCTGAACCTTCCTCGCTCCAGTCTCATATCATGGCCCCTGGTGGCCCTCCCCTCCCTTACTTTGAACAGCCCCTCTGTACCCATCTTGTTTATTCCTTTCATGTATTTAAAGGTTTCAATCATGTCACCCCTGTCTCTCCTCTCCTCCAGTGAGTACATGTTCAACTCCTTCAACCTCCTCTCTTATGATAAGTCCCCCAGCCCCTTGATCATCTTTGTCGCCCTGCGCTGCACCCCCTCCAGTAACTTAATGTCCCTCTTCAGATACGGATGCCAGTACTGCACGCAGTACTCCAGGTGTGGTCTAACTAATGACCTATACAGTGGCAGAATCACCTCCTCCCTCCTCGAGGATATACCCCTTGCAATACAACCCAGCATTTTGTTGGCCTTTGCAGCTGCCTTCCTACATTGTGCTGAGTTGTTCATTGACCCTGTAATGAGCACACCCAGATCCTTCTCCTCCTCCTCTGTCTGGGCTAGCTGCACTCCCCCTAGCTGGTAACTCCTCCTTGGGTTCTTCATCCCAAAATGCAGCACCTTGCACTTTTTGGCATTAAAGCCCAGTTGCCAGGTGTCTGACCAGGTTTCAAGCTTTGCCAGATCATCCTGCAACCCCTGCCATCCCCCTAGGTCATCCACCACCGCGCCAACCTTGGTATCATCAGCAAACAGACTGATCTTGCTCTTGATGTCCCATGATATGTCTGCAATGAATATCCCAAACAACACTGGTCCCAACACCGAGCCCTGTGGGACACCGCTCGTCACTGCCCTTGGGTGTGAGAGCTCCCCACCCACCACCACCCTCTGTTGCCTTCCCTGCAGCCAGTTTCCTACCCATCTCACCAGCTTTGCACCCGCCCCTGTGCCCACTAACTTCCTTCCCAGCCTTCCATGTGGCACCGAGTCGAATGCCTTACTGAAGTCCAGATACAGGACATCCACTGCATGGCCCCTGTCCAGCTGCCTAGTTACCCAGTCATAGAACTCGACCAGGTTGGTTTGGCAGGATCTGCCATGTATGAAGCCATGCTGTCTGCTGTCCTGTAGTCCTTTGGCCTCTAGGAGGGCCACCAGACTCTCCTTCAGGATAGTCTCCATTAGCTTACCCACGCTGGATGTGAGGCTCACTGGTCTGTAGTTTCCCGGTTCATCCTTGGGGCCACTCTTGTGGAGGGGCACCACATGAGCCATCCTCCAGTCCTGAGGTACACACCCCGAATGTAGTGAGGCATTAAATAGGTCTGCCAAAGGTCCTGCAAGGACCTCTGCCAGCTCCTTCAGTACCCTGGGGTGGATGCCATCTGGGCCTGGTGTCTTGTCCACCCTCAGTGCCTTCAAACCCTCTCGAACTCTGCCCTCCATGATTTCACCATCTGTCACCACTTCCCCCTGCTTCTGCCATTTCTCCCACCTTGGGTGTCACCCCCCTCTTCTCTTTAGTAAATACTGAGCAGAAGTACTCATTTAGTGCTTCCGCCTTATCGCACCCTGCTTCCACCAACCCCCTCCTTCCTAATCCTTACTATGTGGTCCTTACAGCTCCTTTTCTCCCTGATGTACTTAAAGAAGTCCTTCTCCCCCTTCTTAATGCCTTGTGCCAGCCTGAGTTAAGTAGATGCTTTGGCTTCCCTTACTGCCCTTGTCACCTCCTTCGATTCTGTCAAGTACTTCTCTCTGTCCTCCCCCTCCCTGTTTTCTTGTACTTCCTAAAGGCAGCTCTTTACCTTACCTTCTCATGACCTCCTTGCTCAACCAGCTTGGTTTCTTAGCCCTAGCCTTCTTGCTCTGGGCTTTGCAGCAGGTTTTGGTTGCCTCCACTATCCCCAGCTTTATGAGCTCCCACCTCTGGTTAGTGTCCATACTAGATTGAATTCTGGCCAGGTACCCTTTACCACTTCCCCATCCTCCCAAAGTTGGCCTCCTGAAGTCCAGCACTCTTGTGCCAGATTCCCTCCTTCCTTGCCCATATCCAATGTGAGCCATACTGAGTGGTGGTCACTCCCTGACAGCGGTTCCTCCACTGTAAGTTCTCTCACAAAGTCCCCATTTGCCAGCACAAGGTCAAGGGTATTCCCTAACCTGGTTGGTTCACTGACCATTTGCAGCAGGAAGCTGTCCTGGAAGGCATCCAGCAGTACCTGCTCCCTTCTGTTCCTGGTTGTTGGGGTGCTCCAGTCCACTCCTGACATGTTGAAGTCCCCCACAATCACCACACTACCCTTCTCACAGGTCCTCCTGATCTGTCCCGCTAGTTCCCTGTCTAACTCCTCCGTCTGAGATGGTGACCTGTACACCACTCCCATTCTAAGAATCCTATTCTTGGAATCCTGGATTTGCACCCAAAGTGACTCCATACTACCCTCCTCCCCTTCCTCCCTTACACACTTCAGTCCTTCCTTCACATATAGTGCTACCTCCCTCCTTTCCCAATCACTCTGTCCTGCAAAATAACCTGTACCCTGGTACAGACAGGTCCCAGTCATTATATTGGGTGGCCCATGTTTCCGTGATGGCTGCAATGTCCACCTCTCCCTATGCCATGAGAACCTGTAACTCTGCAGTTTTCCTCCCAAGGCTCCTAGCATTAAGGGTAACCACCTTCCACCCTCCCTCCATCCTGCCCTCTTTCCTAGCATCACCAATAGTACTTGCCATTTGTCCTTTGTCACTGTTATGGGGTAAGCTCATATGATTTCCCAACCTGTGGTCTCTGCATATCTCTTCCCCAACTACCACCCCCACTCCTAGTTTAAATTCCCAACTTCCTCTATATACTCTTCCATCCTCTGTTTCAACACTTTCTTTCCTCCTCACTCTTGTCTGTCCTTGGCATAGAGACTACTGTCCTCCCAGGTCCCTCCCACCCCCAACAGCCCATACCCTTTAGCACAACACCAGGTTCTTAGCCATCCATTAAATTCCTCTATTCTCAGCTTTCTTGTTGTGCTTGCCTTTGGCAAGTATCTCTGAAAAAGTTACTGATCTTCCTGCCCCCTCACATAATTGTGCTAGTTCCTCAAACCTCCTCTGGACTATATCTACTGTCTTGTCAGCCAGGTTGTTTGTCCCAAGATGTATAATTAAATGAGGCTTGTCCCTACCCCTTCTAGCATATTTCAGAACAGACTGTCCCACCCTTTCCTGTCATTCCTGGCATGGCCTCCACCCAAATGCGACTATGCCTCTCCCCCTTGCTACCCCACCTAACTCCTCTTAGTATTGAGTCCCCCAGCACTAAGATTCCACCCCTCTTACTCCCTGCTTGCTTCCATTCATCTACCTCTCTCATTTCCAGCTCCTCTTCTTCCTCCTGCACATTATTTCCCCCTTTTACCCTGTTGCAATTCTCCCAGCAGAACTTCCCCCCACTCCAGTTTGGTCCAGGCATTTATCAATTACTCCTTTAATTTCATCATTTCCCTCCTCCACTTTCTTCCTCTCTAGCAGTGCACAGCTGTTTTCTGAAGACCCTTCACAAATGCTCGCTCCCTCTCTCTTCATAGTAACCTGTTCTCTCCTTTCCACTCCATGACTTTTGCCACTTCTTCGCCTCCCCTCACAAGTCCCTATCTCCTCCTTCCATTTGTCTTTTGTCTCCTGACCTGGTTTCCCCAGCAATCGTTCTTCCTGGCCTGGGCCCCTTTGTCTCTGCTTCCTTTCTTCTGACCCTCTCCTCACCACTGTTGGCTTAAATCGCCCTCCCTCATCTCCCCTTCTTCCTCCCTCCAGTATTGGGCTAAACCCACCCCAATCTGCCTTGCCTGTCTTAGTTCCTCCTGCAGACCCTCAATCTCCTTTCTAAGTTTTTCTATGTGGTTGCACACTAAACATCCTCCCACACTCCAGGCAATGTTTATAAAGATTGGTGCACCACAGTTGTTGCAGCCTACCACCCTACCCATTGCTGTCGTTGCCCACCAGCGACCCCCTACCCTTCCAGATGCAGGATACCAAACACTCCCCCAAGTCTCCCCTCTCCCCCTCTATCAGTGCAAAACATTTTCTTTATTTCCCTTACCTCCTTTGTTGCACACGTTTAGATATATTGAGCAACTGCTTTTTATATTCCTATCCTTCCTATCCACACTCAAAAAGAGACTTTAAGTAGCTATTGCACAACCTTCTTCAAACTCCTACTCCTCCTTTTCCCAATGCAATATCAATGCGAAGAAGTAATAATGAAAGCTCCTAAATTTGCATTTACTTCCCTTCCACTGAGAGAGCAGTCACCTCTTCACTTGCTGCTGTTCCTTTCCCAGATGTCTGCTTCTGCTATGACAGGTGCATATCCTTTACCTGTTTGAGGAAGTGATGTCAGAACCCCTAGCATAAAGGAAATAATGGACCAGGGGTGGGACCAGCCCAAGTCTTCCAGAAACAATCAGGTAGCTGAGGCCTCTGGTCAGACCATTAGCACCCTTCCCCACTGTGCACTCAAACTTTGCAGCTAGTGAAGCCAGCAACAATGAATCACAATTCTACTCAAAGCCCCCAAAATAGGTTTGCTACCAAAGAAACAGGACTCCAATTCAAACAGCTTCACCAACAACACATCAAAATAGGCTTGAAATTAGAAGATAGGTCTCCAATTCAAAGAAACAGACCCAGTTAAATTACACCAATTATGATTTAAAACAGAAGAAATAGGCCTCTACAAGTGCAGCCTGCCACACAGTGATCCAAACAAATGAGCCCACTTATACCTACCAAAACAGCTTTCAAAATTCCAACAGCCCCAAACAATACCCTGCTAGCCCCTTAGTAGTAAGAAAGAAAAGAAATAACATTCTACCAAGTAGAATCCATGAAAAACAATGTAAAACAAGAAGCTACTGTACTGTAGATCTGATCCTGTCCCCCTGCAAGGTAAGAACATTTCCAGGGGTAGGCCTGATGGGATGAGTACCAGGAGGGAGGAGGGAGGAGGTGGATTTGGTGACCTAGGCTAGGAATGGTTTAGAGCCAAAAAGTATGGCTTTTATCTTTTTGCATTAAGAAGGAGTTTGTTGATGAGGAACCATTGGTGACTGGAGGCATAATTAAGTGTGAGGGTGGCTGAGACTGACTTGAGTGACTTTTCGCTATCGTACAGGATGAGGTCATCTGCATAAAGGAGGGCATTACAGTTGAGGCTATCTGTGGGGAGAGCAATGACAAACAAGGAAAAGAGTGATAGGCCAAGTATGGAACCCTGGGGTACCACTATATGAATAGGTAGCGTGGAGTCTTTGCCTATTAAGCCAGGCTGAGACCTGTCAGAGAGGTAGCTACAGACCCATGCAGCAGTTTCTGGGAGCATCCAAAGTGAAATAGGTGGAGTGGAGAAGGTGGTGGTCAACTTGGTTGAAAGCCTTAGATAGGTCCACCTACACTGCACCTGTGGCCTTGCTCATATCCATATTCCTAAGGATGTACTCAGAAAAGAGGGCTAAATCAAAGGAGGTGCTATGCTTGGGCCCAACCTCCTTGATTATGGGTTGTTGGGATTTGATCGGCCGGTCCTGGTGCAGATAGTCCGGTGCTCCTTGGAATCTGGTGAGTTTCAAGCTCCATGAAGGAGGTGGTGGTAAACCCCTACTAAAGAAAGCTTCTTTGGACTCGGATCTTTCTTCCAACTACAGACCAATCTCAAATCTTCCCTTTATAGGAAGGTGATTAAGAATAGTTGTGGTACAGCTGGATGACTTCCTGACCATCCATAACAACACGAACCTCTCCAGTCCAGTTTTTGAAACAGGCACAGTAATGATACAGCACTGGTTCAGGTGCTCAATGACCTCCTGATGGTAAGAGATTGGAGAACCCTTTCTATCTTGGTGCTCCTTGATCTCTCCTCAGTCTTTGACACTGTAGACCATGGGGTGCTGCTAGGATGTCTAGGGTATATCTGTGGACTCACACATACAGTCATCTAGTGGTTTACATCTTTCCTCACTGGCAAGAGTCAGAGAGTGATGTCTGGGATTTTTCCTCTGACCCATTCTTCCTGCCATGGGGGTACCTCAGGGTTCAGTGCTGTCCCCCATGTTGTTTGCAGTGTATATGCTGCCCCTCAGAGACATTGTAAGATGGTATGGGCTGAGGTTTCATGTCTGTTATGCTGATGATACCCAGCTCTACCTGTCTTTTGCCCCTGATCAGGATAGAGCTGTCTCTGTATTTAGTTCCTGCTTTGTTGAAATCCAGGACTGGATGAATTCGAGCTGGTTAAAGTTGAACTCCAGAAAGATGGAGGTGATGGTAGTGGACCCGGGTCACCGGATAGAGGGGTTGTGGACTGATCATCCCTCTGGACATTTTCTTGGGGGCTCTCAGATCCTATCCTCTGAACAGGTGTGAAACCTGGGGGTAATGCTTGATGACGGGCTGACCTTATGAGCTCAGGTGTTGGCCGTCACCAAGACTTCCTTTTATCATCTTAGTAATATCTCCAGGATTAAGCACCTGGTTCCGTCTGGGGACTTGCCTACTTTGGTCCATGCTTTTGTGACCTCTCACTAGATTAATGCAATTCCCTTTACTTAGGGCTGCCTGGGGTTGATATCTGCATCCTGCAGCTTGTGCAGAAGCAGCAGCACAATTGTTGACAGGAGCCTCCCGATCTTCTCATATTACACCTGTGCCACGATCTGCATTGGCTGCCGATTAGGTGGTGGATCACCTTTAAAGTCAGTTTACTGACTTATAAAGCCCTACATGGACTGGACCCTGACTACTTGGAAGAGCTTCTTGCTTTATCACCCACTGTGACAGTTGCATTCAGCTGGCGAGGGGTTGCTAGAGATTCCAAGAGTGTCTCCGAAATCTTCAGGGGCACGTGTATTTATGCACGTGACCCTGACCCTCTGGAATTCTCTACCCCATCAGCTTCAGGATTGCACGACCGTGGGGGGGGTTAAACAGGCCTGAAAACCTATTTATGGTGGCATGTCTTCGGTGGCACCTATTAAATTTGGATCCTCTGATTATTCTATTGTTTGTTTACAGTTTTATCATGATCTTTTATCTTTTTGTAAAGCACCTTGATGGTTGAAAGGTGCTTGTGAGAAATAAAATTTATTATTATTATTATTACTATTATTATGATGTTTACGGAAACCATGCTGTAGGGGACAAAGGAGGTTATATTTATCAAGGTGTTCTGCTAGCTGATAGTGTACAATTTTTTCCAGTAATTTACTTAGATGAGGGAGGTGGGAGATCAAGACTCTTTTGTAATAAATTCCACTTGGAACAGTAGTAACTTCAAACTACAGCAAAAGTTTGGAGAGATCCCCATAAGTAATCTGAAATACAGACTTTAGTATCTTCAATGATGCTACCAAGTATGGGAGGAAATAAAATAAGATATCCCACTGGTATACAGTTTATCCTGCAACATGTAGTTTGTGATGCAGCACAGACTACAATGTCCCACTTACTTCCTCGCTGACTGCATTGCCATATCAAAATACCTCTCCATAGAAATAAAAATGCCTCCTCATAGAAACTGAAACTTTTCAAGACATTAAAGCAGCCAAGATACAAATTAAGCACTCCTGAGCACTGAGATATAGCAGCCTAGAATGTAAAATCAGCACTTGTGTATAGTAGTTATACTCTTAAAAACCCTGTCTCAGTCTCAGAATGCCATAAACAAAATGAAGAACAAGTAGACTTTGATTAGTGTTTAGTTAACTGTCACTGTCCAACCCCTTTTCTTGAGCTTGGCAGGCTCCAGCCCTCCTCCGAAATTCCTCAGCAATGTTGTTGACCTGTTTTTTGTGCTCTGTTGGATCAGTAGATTCATAACTAAATCAACCTCCATATGTGATACAGAACCATGCTGGTGCTAAAAGTTAGTGCATAACACCCAGCCCCCATGGCTGTTGTCTCAGAAAATCAAACATCTTCCTAACAGATACTTAAAAAAATTCAATTGTCATTGTGTTTCACTTGCGTATGTCATATGTACATAATGCATGATGCTCTACACTACAAAAATTTAAGCCAGTATATACAGTAGAGAACATCAGCTACTGTCTATTAGAAAACAGGTGCATAAGTTAAGTTATATTACTCATACTGAGTCTATTATTAATTTACTTACTATAACCCTTCTCCAGTCTGGATATTCCACCGCTCCACCCTCTCCAACCCGCACATACCCTGGCTCTGTGCCCATTACCAGCCTTCCTTTACTAGCTCATCAATTATAACAAACATCATTCTTCCTATTCTGAGTTTTGTTGATATAGCCATACGACACAGATTCTCTTTGAAACAAACTTCCTCATAAAGTTATAAGCAGTGTAACTCTCAATGTACAAAATTATTTATGCTCATCATGGATTCCATTCTACCATCAATTCTACCTTGGCATGAATTCTCTAGAAGTATCTACTACCATTCACGATGCTCAAACATAATACTTTGATTCTGTCTCTGATTCCACTGGATTTAGGATTTACAACACTGGACTTTGGATTGGAACATCACAATATCGTTTGTTGAGTTACTCTCCTTTAGTGTGCCCAGAAGGTCGGGCAGGTCAGTACTCTGGGTCCTCAGGTTTCCCCAAGGGGTTTCCTGTCTCCATGACTGGCCAGACTCTCTGGAGTTAGAATAGATAATCGTACTGATAATCATTATTTTTGGAGGTCATCCTCTCTCTTAATAATCCATCCTACAGTAGGATACAGAGACAGGCAAAACATCAAGTCATAAGCTGCTCATCAGTTCAACATCTAAGCACCTTGCATATACTACCAGTTCACATGAAACATAATCACTGACTTGCTCATATCTGTGTGAAGTATCTAAGCACTAATCATTTCATACATTCTAATACCTTGTAAGCATTGTCCTACTTACTGGTCTGGCCTCTGTGTCCAAGCACAACCGTTATGCAGCTACAGTACGTAGCTCAAGCACAGAGTTATGAACTACAGATAACTTATTTTATGTGAACGAATTCAGGGCTGGGAGGAACCACTATTATGCACAGGATATTAATTCATTTTATGAAAGGAGATCTGGGCTTGAGGGACCACTAGCCACCAGGGTTATTAAGTCATGTTATGTGAATGGAGTTAGGGTAGGGAGAACTGCTAGCCACCAAGGACATTGTTAAATTTATTGAATGTAGATCAGGGCTGGGGTACTGCTATCCACAGGGATGTGCTTTTTATTTATATATTACTGGGGAGCGGGGCTGGGGGCACTAGCCACCAAGGGCTGCTGTCTGTGGTGCTATTGACATAAAGTTGTTCCATATCTTGCCACACACTTTCCAGATGTGCCATCTGTTTGGCACAAGGAACAGAAGTTGCCACAAGTCAAAGGTCTTTGCTGCTAGGTCCCTACTTGATAGTGAATCGGCACAGGGTCCCTAGCACACAACGATGGCACAAGCCAAGAAAGGTTTGAGATACTTTCTGGTGACTACTATTTGTAGCCCTAAATGCTTTCTTCTGGTCCTTGTCCTCTTTCTGGTGGTGTGTCAGGAGACTGCTGTCTGTGGGTGGCTGGTTCCTAGCACTTCTGTCACACCATGGCAGCTGAAGAGCTGCTGGAGTTGTAGTAGGGTCGAGTGGTGGGTGTTCCAGGATGAGATTTGGGCGTTGAGGTTGGATATCCTGATCTGAACTACTTCAGTGTCTACCACCAGTAACCCAGTAACAGGGGATGCAGCACTAAAGTAAGGAATGTGCTTTACTTAAATATCTACTCTGCACATTGCTCAACCGACTAATTGTGAAGACAGTCCTTTTAGGGTTTGCTGAAGGACATTGCCTGGTGTTTGTTCTCTCATGGTGGTGTAGAACCCATGAGAGGTCTGAACTAGTACTGTGCTGTTCTGAAAACTTGAATTGGACTGGGAGAAGAGGATTTTGCCTGCTGGTCAGACTTTTGATTTTTATATTTTGTTATATTTTTGGGAAGGCAGTGGGATGCCTACTTTTCATTTGTGACAGTGACATTATTTCAGCTCATGTGTGTAGAGTACCTGTACAAAATTCATCTGAAATAGTGACATTATTTTGAGCAGGTGGTGAGAGCACCTGTGCAACATTGGCCGCCTCAAGCTGTGAGAGGAGGTCTTATAGGGCTGAAGACTTCTGTTACTTTCATTTGAATTTATGTAATACCTTGAATTTGAATTTCATTTTCTTCAAGATGATTAAACTACTGTCCTGGACTCTGAGACTGAATAATTTATATTTTAAAATGTATTTTTATATCTGGGGAATGAACTGTTAAAGATCTAACACTGCATATAGTGGATAATACTACTACACTGATATCAAACTATAGTCATTCTGCATTATATGTTTTATTGTTGTTTTATTATTTATGTTGACAAGTAGTAATTTGTGGAGTTTATTGATTTGGGGTTAGTCTTTTGAGGTTTCTGAGTGGTATTTTTTATAGTGATGGGTATTATGTCTAAGTCTCACCAATCTGTGAGAGAGAGATTGGTAGGTGTATTAATATATTTTGTTTAATTCATTTTATTTATTTGTATTTGTGAATTTGAGTCTTAGGTTTTCGTGTCTCTAGTAAATAGATTTGTGTTTTGGGATGTGTGGGGGGGTCAAAGGATGTTCAGGCAGTATTCCCCCAACAGGCTCAGGGAATTGGGCCCATTCTACTGCCCTTTTTTACCAACAGAGACTTATAAATGTTGCCAATCCCTTGGGATTGTCAGAAGACACAAGAAGGGGGGCTGAACTGGGCCTGGTGGGGAAAATGGAATGGGGGGACGAATTGGGGTGGTAGGGACCAGGTGACACCCTGGGGCAAAATGGTGTCAGGACAGGGAGTAATCCCTGTCTTGTTCCCATACCAAAGCCCACATTAATGCTGGTCAGAGTCAGGTCCTCCCAGCATCTCATCCAATCTAAGCGGTGTTATGTAATGCAAGGTCCATCAAAACAAGACAGCCATTATAGCTGATCTTGTTGAAACACTAGCATGTATCACCGAGACCTGGCTGGATGAAAATGCAGGCCTGGTATTGGCTTGTTGGTTCAGCTGGGTTCCATGATCCACTGCCCGAGGTTGGATCGTAGGGGTGGGGTGTAGCCATCTTTTTAAGACTGAGCTGGGCCTTGTGGATGTTCAGTGAGGACCACCAGATCCTTTGAGTGTGTTGTGGGTGAGGTGTAGGCTATAGGATACTCTTCATTTAAGCGTCCACCAGGTGATGGGAACGTATTCCTGCAGGAGATTGTGGACTTTGTCATTGACATGGTGTTGGAGTCCCTCAGATGGATAATTCTGGGAGACTTCAATGCCTGGAGTCAATAAACAAACTCTCAATTAGGTCAAATGCAATGCTGGACATTACACAGGTAATTACCTCAGATACCCATATAGAGGTCACTCATTGGATCTATTGTTCCTCCTGGGGATGGAGATCACCAACTTGGGGGTGGAACCAGTTGGTTGGTCTGACCATCACACCATAGGGTTCAGTTTTGGGGCCCCACCAAGTGGATCTACCCCTTTGGAGATGGTCTGGTACCACCCTTTAAGTGGAGTTACCCCAGATGGTTTATCAGCGGTGCTGGACCTATTGGGATTGCTGGGTGAAAGCACAAATCCAGGTGACCTCGTACTAGCCTATAATAAGGTAGTGGAAGATGCCCTGGACTTGATTGTTCCTGTTCATGTTTAACCACTCACTCTTCGCCCAAGGTCCCTTTGGTATGATGGGTCCATGAAGGAGTTGAGACAGAGTGGTTGAAGGCTGGAGAGATCATGGTGGAAGTCCAGCCTGGATGCTGACAGGCTTAGATTGATGGAGCATTATAATGACTATCAATCAGAAATCACCCGTAAGAAGGCAGAGTTCCTGTCCAGGAAGATTTCTGCTGCACAGAACCGACTAGCTCAACTCTTTCTTACTGTTGACAGATTGTACAATCCAATCTGTCTACAGTCCGGAAAAACTTTTCACAAGTAAGTATGATGTGCTAGCTCAGTTTTTCGCTAAGATTGTCAGCATCAGGTCCAGAATCAGCCTGGCTCTCCCATGAGGGGTTGCGGAGGTCAATGGGAGGAAAGAGAGCACCCAGTCTGTCTGGACAGACTTTAGCAACCAAGATTCATGGACATTGTGAAGATTGTCCAGACTTTACCTAACCTGTTGTAGTTTAGATCCGGGCCCTACCTCCCTGTCAGTGGGATGTGTAGATGTTATCTGCCCAATCCTAGCAAGAAATTGTATGGAGATCCTTGGAGAGAACCTTTCAGGATCCATTAAAGGGAGACAGTCATTCTATCACTCTGTAAATAACCCTCTTTGGATCTGGTTGATCCAGTTAACTTCAACCTGTCTCTAACCTTCACTTTTTGGGGAAGGTTATAGAGAAGATAGTTGCGTTGCAATTGGACAATCAGTTGGTAACTCACAATGTCTAAGAAGCTCTCCAGTCTGGTTTTAGGAGGAGGCATAGCATGGAGACTGCCCTTGTTTGGGTATTAAATAACCTCCTGATGGCAAGAGATTGAAAGGCTCATATCATTTGGTCATGCACGACCTCTCAGCAGCTTTTGACACTGTGGACCATGAGGTGCTTTTGGAGACCTGCAGCTCCTTTGTGAACTGTCAGGTACAGTCCTGAAATGGTTTGATCCTTCCTTGTGGGCAGGGTCTCAGAGGGTGGTCACTGGAATTTATTCCTCTGATGCCCTCCCTGTCCTGTGGGGGACACAGGGAATCATATTGACACCATATGTTGTTCACAAGGCATATGCTGCCATTAGGAGGATATGTCTTGAGTTTTTACTGCTATGCAGATGATACTCAGCTGTATATGTCCTTGGTGCCCAGACAGGTTGATGCACTATCTGTGCTTAATAGTTGCCTCTCTGAGATCAAAGACTGGATGAGCTTGAGTTGGTTAAGACTGAATCTGGATAAGACTGAGGTGCTGATCATTGGTACTGGGTACATGTTGGGCCTTTGGCTTGATGGTGTCCAGCTCACCACCTCAGATTGGGTGCGTAACTTGGGCATTGTTTTTGATGATGACTTGACCTTGAAGTCTCATGTGTCAGCTGTGGTCAAATCCTCATTTTAACATCTGAGGAACATTGCCTGGGTGATCTTCCAACATTGGTCCACGCCTTCATTACTACCCATCTTGACTACTACAATGCCCTCTACCTAGGGCTATCTGGGGTTGATACCTGCCACTTGCAGCTGGTGCAAAATGCGGCCAGGCTGTTGACTGGTACCTCTAATTCCAGTCACATTATGCCTGTCCTGTGTGAACTGCACTGGCTGCCAGTTCAGTCGTGGATAAACCCATAAGGTAGGCTTGCTTACTACAAAGCCCTACATGAAGTGGGACCCATAACTTGAAAGATCTCCTGATGCCCTACTCCCCCAATCACCCTCTCCAATCCACTGATGAGGAATTTCTAGAGATTCCCAAGGGTTCACTCTAAAACATCTGGAGCTCGTGCTTTTCATTTGCAGCCGACTCTGTGGAATTCTCTACCTCATGGTTAAGAGAATGCCTGACTATCAGTAATTTTAAATCTATGCAAAAACATATTTATTTACTTTGGCCTTCCCAGATTAATTGAATTGTTTTTAAAAAGTTATTATATTCTCTGTTTTATACTTCTTTTATGTTTGTACAGTGCCTTGGTTTTGAAAGGTGCTATAAAATAAGAGACTTTGATTGATTGATTGATTGAAGCTGCCTTCAGTGCAACTTGCATTGACCTTTGTGAATTGAGCCCATGGTGTCTTCTGGTCTTCTTTTATCCCCATTTTGGCTGGGACATAAACAGAAAGTTGATGTGTGGTGTCTTCTGGTCTTCTTTCTTCCTTGTTTTGGCCAAGACTTCAACAGAAAGTGGATGTCAGCCACAGTGGACAGTTACAAACACATCAGAACAGACAGGTAATTTAGCATCCAAATAAAAACACACAGTTCTGAGCTAAAACCTCCTCTTCCATAAACTGAAAGAGTTAGTGGAGACAAAACAGGCAGACAGGCAAATGCCGATTTTTAAGTTGTCAATAATAAGTTTTTAAATACCAGTTTTAGCTATACACTAGCTCTTTCAGTTTGCCCACTGTAGTCTGATTAGTGAAATAGCCTGCCTGATCCTTAACTGCATCTTCTTCTGCTGTTCATGATATCTTCTGCTGTTCATTGTGGCAGCTAACTTCATTCAAGCTGCTTTTTTTTCTCCTTCTTGAACGACCACTCAAAGCATCATGTGTTCTATGCTGGCCACCTATCTACTTCCTACCACCAAAACTGTGCAAGTTTCATTAATCTTTTTTTTCTTTCCTTTTTCTTCTATGGTAAACAGTTTCAGGTTCATTGGTGACTTGTCTCACTGCCACCTCATCATAACTCATTCAATCCCACGCCATTACTGAATCATCATTACATTGCGGTTTGTCACTCATGTTAGAATGCTAAAGACAATAAAGACCATTATCCTGACATTAGGAACAACAACAACATATGGGGTACCAATACATGGATTAGAACCCCAAAGAGGTCATACAAAAAGTCCAGGATGCCAGCTTGTCCAAGAGTTGACTCTGAAGGAAAAAACATAGAATGACAAATGGTGTCTTGCTGCCCTGTGGTCTTCTTTATTCCTTGTTTTGGCTGAACTTGAACAGAAAGGGGATTTGTGATAACTTCTGGTCTTCTTTTTTCCTTGTTTTGCGCAGGACATCAACAGAAAATGAACATCAGGTGGAACAGACAGTAACAAATACATCAGAATAGACAGATAATTTAATAGCTAAATGAAACACAAAATACTGAGCTAAAACTTCCTCTCATATAAATTGAAAGAGCTAGTGGAGCCAAAACAGGCAGACAGGCAAATGTACATTTTTAAGTAGTCAGTAGTAACTTTTCAAATATCAAATTTGGCCATACACTAGCTCTTTCAATTTGCCTGCTGGGATATGGTGAGTGAAATAGCTTGCCTGATGCTTAACTTTATCTTCTTCTGCTAATTATGTGATGTTCATTTTGCATGTGACTTGTTCAAAATCTACAGTTCTGCCAGACTGGTGGCACAGAGGGTTGAGGCATGGGATGCCACACCTCAAAACACACCAGTGACCTGGGTTCGGCAATGGACTAGGGTTGGCAGGGGATGGCAGGGGAAGGAGAGGATTGAGCTTCCAGAGGACCGCTCTCCTCTCCTTGGGTGGGTTAGGGGATAGCCCCGCAATGTAGCTGCCCCGGTGAATACCAGTAGCACTACAAATAGCAGTGCAGGAGGGACTCAAGAAAAATGGAAAACAGCTTCGGAGCATGCTGGATGATGGCTTCCATCCTCCACATCGCCAGAACCTCTGGGAGTCTCCTTCTCCATGGCAGCAACCCCGGGGCCATGAAAGTAATAGTGTGCTGGGTTACCCCCTCCCGGTGCCTTCCCCCTCGAAGGAGGGGGACCCGCCCGGCAGTGAGATATGCTGAGACAAAACTCGGCGATCGGCTGCAATATATGGAGGAGATCTCCTGAAGAGATCCCTGGGGTTAGTGGAGCACTAGGAGGCCCAAAGCAGAGGCAGATTCGGAGTGTCAGTGGGGTAAAGATAACACAAAAAAAAAAAAATCTACGGCTCTTTACTGTCACTAGAGGTGTGAAGTTTTAATCCACCAGCAAAGTTTTTGGCAAGTCCACGACTCTGCATTCACTGAGCAATCCATGAAGTCAGGCACTTGCTCTCAAATTCACCTATGTGACCTTGCCAGTGGTTCCGCAGCTATCTTTGCTGTGTAATTTTGCCATGCGTCGCTGGAGACTTTACCAGTGAATTTGCCTTTAAATGCACGCTGGCAGAAGTTGGACCTAACATGCCCATTTTCTGCCAGATGGTAAGAACTCAGGAGGTCACATTATCCTGTGCTGTCCTAGTTTCACTGTTACAGTGTGACTCAGACTAGAAGGATCTAGTTGTATGCAGAGCAGACACCACTAGTTGATGAGTTGCCAACACACACCAGCTTTTTATATAGTTGCTAATTTACTTTACATTTACTCAGTTTATTTAGTTAGTATTTAGTTATTATTTAAACAATATTTCTGTGCCCTTTTGTTTTGTGTTCGTTTTTATGTTCCTGTTTTCAGTTCTCTTAGTCTTTTGTTTCATTTTGTGTGCCCATGAAAATGGGGGGGCAGCAGAGGAGGGTAGAATCTAATATCCTGGGTTTGGTCCAAAAAGGTCTGTGTTCAGCAGCAGCAGAAGCACTCAATCTCACCCTCACAGTGTAGGATCCTCAGACCCAGTGAGCTGAGGAGGATGTAGTGCACCACCACCATCACAAAACATAGAAACAGAGAAGTTGACAGCAGAAGGAGACCGCTGGTCCATCTAAGTCTGCCCATTTGTTTTTGACCTATTTTGACCTCTAGTTGCCCTTTGTAGTCTGGGCTCTCTTGTGTCTATCCCATGCATTCTTGAATCCCCCACAGTGTTGACCCCCAAACCTCTTGGGGCATGCTGTTCAGGCATCCACCACTCTTTCTGGTATGAACCTTCCTCCTTGCAGCCAGAGGTCATGTCCCCTGATTCTGGAGCCCTTCTTATAGTGAAAAATTTCCTGTGCCTATACCTTGTTAATGCCTATTGTATGCTTGAATGTTTAAATCATGTCCCCTCTCTCTCTCCTCTGCTCCAGGGAGTACACATTCAGTCCCTAAGTCTCTGTACATAGGACATGTCTGCAGATCCTGAATCATTTTTGTCACCTTTCTCTGTATTGTTTCCAACCGGTCAATATCCTTCCTGAGGTGAGGCCTTCAGAGGACTCCATAGGTCAGGTGAGGCCTGACCAGTGATCTATACAGTGGTAGTATCACTTCCTCCTCCCTCATGATTCCCTCCCAATGCAGCCCAACATTCTGGCGGCTTTCAGTGTGCCTTCTCCATACTGCTTACTAGCCTTTATGGTGTCTGAGATCATCAAGTGCCCCCCAACTGTGTGACCACCAACACCACCATAAATACCTATGCAGGAGGAGGACCAGCAGCCAAGGATGTATGAAGCTCAGTCCTTCATCAGCAGCAGCACAACAAGTCCCTGTTGTTGGACGCTTTTGAGATGGACCCTTCAACAACAGTGTAGTCACATGCAAATCAGCGGAGCAAACAGGATACATCTCAGCACAGGTGGTTAACACACCCACCTGTGGGAAGCCATAAGAGTGGGGTGCAGCATTTGCAGAAGAAGGTGGTGAGAAGAGCACAGGTACTGCTGACCCAGGGCCTGGAGAGTTAAGGGAAATGAGGCCCAAAGCAAGAAGCATAGTGGGGAGGAGGGGGCATGGCAGAAAGAGCTAGATGGTCCCAGACCAGTAGATTTATAAGGGTGGTGCAGGGGCACCACCCCAGAGACAATCAGCTGATCCTCCTGCTACATCCACCCAACAGGAAGTGGTAGATCTCAGTGGGAAGGCCAGGGAGCTCTCCCATCAGGTTGAGGAGCTTAAAGAGATGGGGCACAATTGCTCCACAACCAGCAGTAGCAGCAATGGAAAGAATAGCCTTCTATAGCCCTTAGCCCTCCAATATGTTTATTTTCTTTTATGTTTTTGTATATTACTATTCTCTGATTATTCTTCTCTGTTCTGTGTCCTCTGTATTTCTTTCCGCTCAGCTTCCTACCTTCTAAATAAATAAAATAAAAAATAAATATTATTGTATCTCACAACTTTCAAGAGTGTTCTTAATGTAAAAGTCTACTCCCACTTTTTCCCTGGTCTGTAGCAGTTGAGTAACTTACAGCCTGTAATCTGTTATACACATAGTACATCCTTGTTCCACCATGTTTAGTTGCTGCTACCATTGATGTTTTCTGTGTGCATTATGATTTCTAATTCTTTTTCCTGTCCATTACATCATACATTTCCTTTCTTTCTGTTTACAGTTCTTGCTTTTTCTTACTTTTCTCAAATACCAGAATAAATATTTAGGCGGCTCTCTGACGATCTGTCTTGCCAAGCACTTCACTACACATAACTAGTGTCACCCACAATATATGAACAGTATCAGATGTGAAAAATTCTCTCAAACCTGCAGTCTTGAATAGTTGTAAGCCACTGCACGTAGCTAGTGCTACAGTTGCCTGCCCAACCCTTTGTCTGCGGGTGCTGGGTGTACTCGGGGCACTACTGCTACATCACAACCTCTGGTGCTAGGTATACTTGGTTTGTATAGGAACTATCAGTTTGCCTGAATTCAGTGCTTGTTTCTATGGTGACAGCTTTCTTGTGACACATGGCCACATTTGACCTGTCGTTTGAATGGCATGTGGCCATGTGTCATACAACCTGCTGTTCTAGTGATTTCTACAAAAGCATAGTGTAGATTGTCACCATACATTTTGGCTAGGTTTACTGAATTCAGCAGCTTGAGGTCAATGCTACTGAGTGCATCTTTTAGCGATCAACAATGTTCTTTCTGGCATTGTAATTCACTATTCTGTTCCCTACTTGAATTTCATAAAATAAATGGAAATGCTTACTATTCTAAGAAAATAAACTGAATAAAGCAAGGTCCACATTTGAAAGTCAGGTCTCTCTGTCTCAGAGACAGGTGCTTTCATTCGGCCTCCATGTGGCACTTCTAATTTCATTCTTGTGCCTTACTGACTTCATTCATTCATGCTGCCTTCAGTTCTTTAAAGAAAACACCTCTGGTGAAACAAAGGCAGCACACTCTGTAAAGGAGGGCAATCTGGATGATTTGCAGACATCAGTAAAAAGTCAGTCTACAACGAGTGTATCATTTAAGAAAGCCGAGTGTATGTGCAGTTCTAAGTTTTATGACATCCTGCATTATAAGATCAAATTGAAAAAAAATTAATATTATAAAACTATACAGTAAAAAGCAGTCTACTGTAGACAAGAGAGTTCTGTCTAGTGTTGTAACCACGAGGTGCCTTCTTATATCTTTATTTGATTGTTTTGTGACTGGAAAAAGTTAATTTGAGCAAATAAATAACATCTAGTCTGCTATTTATCTTAGAAGCCAGTAGATACAGCACCATTTACAATTTTTTTCTGACAGAGAACACTGTCCTTATTTTAGAATGTAAATATCTAGTCTGGTGTTTATCTTGTTGGCATAAGCCAGTAGGCACTATTTACAGATTTTACTTCTGACAGGAAAACTGTCCCTATTTTAGAAAGTCACTTGGAACAAATATATATCTAGGCTGGTATTTATCTTGTTGGCATTAGCCAGTAGACACAGCACTATTTACAGCTTGCATTTGTGACAGGAAAAGCTGTTACCATTTTGAAAAGTCACTTGAAAAACTGTCCAAACTACATGGAAATAATTTGGGTAATATAGCAAACATCTATCAGTTGTTTTATTTTTGATGTAAGCTAATCAATATATATTGAACACTCCTATTCTACCATCTCATGCATCTGGTGACGAACCTCTTCTGACTGAGCTGTTAGTGGCACTTTACTGTCTCAGCTAAAGCAGTCGGTTGTAAATACAAGGAGTCAGCTGTACTGTTCATTGCAGTCCATCTTGATTGTTGGAAAATTCCATGTAAAACTGAGTCTGCCATGTCAAGAAAAGGTTCACTGTGAGTCATGCATTAGATGAAATATTTTTGGGCAATGACTCTGCTGGGGTCACAAGCAGTGACTCAGAGCCATGCTCATCAGACTGAGATGCGAATCTGGACTACCAGAGAACTGTAAAACTGGATGAGACAGGGTCAATAAATAGCACAAATGTTACAGGACAAGGCATGGCAAATGTGAGAGGACAAGGCAGGGTATGCAACAATAACACAGTTGCTAGACATGGAAGGGAATGCAGGAAATAATGAGAATGTTGCAGAAAGTGCAACATGTCAAGGCGAACAAAATAAAGATGACAAAACAATCCCAGCTATAAAGAGTAGAGGCAGCCTAACTAAACATTTGAGCAGTACTGAAAGTGGCAGGGGACGAGGCAGTCGGAACAATGTAGAAGGGCAAAGCACAGTAGTACGTGATGAATCACAAATTACAGTGGACAGTTGTCCATCAATGTCTACTGAAATGAAGCAAATGGCATCAAGGGAAACAGTAGATGTAACATTTTTAGATATTGATATGCACACTGTTAGGGAAGAAAGCACAGATGGTGACAAAGAAGAAAGCACAGAAAGTGAATGGGTACAGGACTCCACAAGTGAAGAAGAGTCAGTGTCAGTAGAGAGGAGGGATGAGATAGCAGGAAACAAGACTAGAGGCTCAATAAGTATCCGAGGGAGAGGAAGAGGAAGAGACCATGGAAGAGGAAGAGGAAGAGGCGGTGGACAAGCACAGGAAATTTAGCTACAAAATACTACTGGGACTAAACAGAGAAGTGTGGCTGAAATTATCTGGCATGAAAGTGAAGAACAGGTTTTGAGTTCACAGTTTTAAAATATTCTTCTCAGAATCAGACATTGATGGTAATGATAGCATTATATAGTTAATTTGTATAGAAACAAACCAATATGCAGAACAATTTCTTTTTTTTCACTTTATCTTTTTATTGAAATTTGAGTATATAAGAAAGCACGCATCTTACATAATAGAAGACTATCCTCCATGTAAGGTATAAAATATCACTTAACAAAACACAGTATTTAGGGTAAACATATTGGAGAAGTCTTATATACATGTATTGATAATAAAACACAAACCTAGACAGGATGTAAGTGGAGAGCAGAAGGGTTACAATCAGTAGGGTGTTCTGGATCAGAAATAGCAACCATGTATGAAATACATGCTAAGGCATGCTATGGCAAGGCATTCAGTAAATTGCAAAAAGTGATAAATGTGGTAATATGAACAATTTTCAGTAATGGAGAGGTGAAGATAAGAAAAAAGTGAGCAAGGAAATAAAGAAGAGAGAAAAAAGCAAAGAAGAAGGGATGGAGAGAGGGAGAAAACAGGGAAGAAGTGAAAAAAGAGGAGAAATCTGTGCACAAAAGTTTTGAGAAAACCTAATCTGAGAGCAAAATAAGAAGGAGGGCTAAATATCCTTAAGAATTAGGGACTAGAAGAACTAGGCTTATGTACTTCAGAACAATTTCTGATGAATGAAAGCCAGTCTGAATTATCTTGTTCTTCTTCCTGGAAAACAGTCAGTCATTCTGAGATGTATGTGTTCCTTAGTATTTCATGTTGACTGGGCTGATGAAAAACACAATTATCCAGTTGCGGTCCACTAACATTCCTCTCCACACCTATGCACGACATAATCACACATACGAAATTTGCCAGCAGATAAAGGCCTAGAGGTCTATCAAGTCTGCTCGAATGTGCAGCTAGCACCCCTTATTCTGCAGCTGCCTCCTTCCACCCTTCCCTCATTAACCCTCCCCTTGTCCTGTCCATCCTCGTTTGAAGCAGTCCACTGTTTCTGCATACCACTTCTGCAGGTAGCATTCCACCCAGCCACCACCCTCTCTGTAAAAAGTGTCTCCTCATCTCCCTCCTGAACCTTCCTCGCTCCAGTCTCATATCATGGCCCTGGTGGCCCTCCTCCCTTACTTTGAACAGCCCCTCTGTACCTGTCTTGTTTATTCCTTTCATGTATTTAAAGGTTTCAATCTAGTCCCCTGTCTCTCTCTCCTCCAGTGGTACATGTTCAACACCTTCAACCTCCTCTCATATGATAAGTCCCCAGACCCTAGTCATCTTTGTAGCCCTCCGCTGCACTCCCTCCAGTAACTTAATGTCCTTTTCAGATATGGGCGCAGAACTGCACAAGTACTCCAGGTGTGGTCTAACTAATGACCTATACAGTGGCAGAATCACCTCCTCCCTCCTTGAGGATATACCCTTGCAATACAACCCAGCATTTTGTTGGCCTTTGCAGCTGCCTTCCTACACTGTGCCCGAGTTGTTCATTGACCCTATGATGAGCACACCAGATCCTTCTCCTCCTCTGTCTGGGCTAGCTGCACTCCCCCTAGCTAGTAAGTCCCCTTGGGTTCTTCATCCCAAAATGCATCACCTTGCACTTTTGGCATTAAAGCCAGTTGCCAGGTGTCTGACCAGGTTTCAAGCTTCAGATCATCCTGCAACCCCACATCCCCTAGGTCATCCACCACCGCGCCAACCTTGGTATCATCAGCAAACAGACTGATCTTGCTCTTGATGTCCCATGATATGTCTGCAATGAATATCCCAAACAACACTGGTCCCAACTTACTGAGCCCTGTAGGACACCGCTCACTGCCCTTGGGTGTGAGAGCTCCCCACCACCACCACCCTCTATTGCCTTCCTGCAGCCAGTTTCCTACCCATCTCACCAACATTGCACTGCCCCTGTGCCTACTAACTTCCTTCCCAGCCTTCCATATGGCACACGGGTGAATGCCTCACTGAAGTCCAGATACAGGACATCCACTGCATGTCCCCGTCCAGTTGCCTAGTGCAGTCTAAAGACCCAACCAGGTTGGTTTGGCAGGATCTGCCACGTATGAAGCCATGCTGTCTGCTGTCCTGTAGTCCTTTGGCCTCTAAGAGGGCCACCAGCCTCTCCTTCAGGATAGTCTCCATTAGCACCCACGATGGATGGGAGGCTCACTGGTCTGTGATTTCCCGGTTCATCCTTAGGGCCACTCTTGTGGAGGGCACCATAAACCATCCTCCAGTCCTGAGGTACACACCCCCAAATGTAGTGAGGCATTAAATAGGTCTGCCAAAGGTCCTGCAGGACCTCTGCCAACTCCTTCAGTACCCTGGAGTGGATGCCATCTGGGCCTGGTGCCTTGTCCACCCTCAGTGCCTTCAACCCTCTCGAACTCTGTCCTCCATGATTTCCCCATCTATGTGCACTCACTCTTGAGCAGGGACAGGTTCTTGAACATACTAAAATCCTTACATTTGTGGATAATGATATGCATGGAATCACCAGAACAAGCTAAGGAAAATATGTAGTGTATTATATTTCTTACAGAACAAGTTTATGACAGCATATTCCTGAGCCAATACATTAGCATTGATGAATCTCTTCTATTATTCAAAAGGCAGTCTAAGATTCAAACAATATATGCCATTGAAATGGTCACGCTTTGGCATAAAGATATGAATTATGCAAAGTTCTCAGATAATGGTGGGATGGGAGGGTATGTGTGGAATTTCATGGTGTCTGCCGGTAAAAATGTACAAGATGTCACAGTTGACAAGACTATCACACACTCTACTGTAGAAAATTTCGAACTGAATGCTCATCCACTTTCTTATAATAATCATCCTGATGTAACAGCAGAGGTCAGGAATACTGCATCAACTATAATGACAGGGCAAACAACTCATGACATTGTAATCAAGTTATTGGGAGAACTTGCCAGTCAGGGTATATATTTTATATATTGTATATATTGTTCACAGACAGGTTCTACTCTAGCCCTAAGCTTGTTCGACACTTACAGGATCTCAAAACTGTCAACAAAGTCTGGTTAGGACTGCCACAACAGTTTCGAGAGGCACAGCTGGATGTAGGAGAGTGTTTCACTCATTGTGGAGGACTGTCCCAAAATGAGAGCCATCATGTGGCCTGGCCTGCAAGGCCCAAGAAAACTCAGACCATATACATGTTGACCACTGTGCATCAGGGGGCCATGATGTCATGTGGCAACAAGCATAATGGAACCCCAAAGATCAAACCAGACGCTGTTCTGCAGTACAATAGTACAATGGGAGGAGTGGATGTTAGCGACCAGATGCTCAAAAATTATACATGTGTCAGAAAAACAAGAAAATAGTAAAAAATAATGTTTTTTCACTTAATGTCTCTCTCAGTTTTCAACTCATTTGTGATCTACAAGTTTAAGGGTGGTATTAGGCACTCACTATCAGTATGTTGCAAAGCTCATAGAACAGCATGCAGAGGTTACCTGTAATGCTACTGTAAATGTAAATATGTGTCAAGTGCAGAGATAGAGGTACATCTTGCTGGACAGCACTTTCCTGCTAAAATCCCTCCTACACCAAAAGAACCCGACCAGACTTTGCAGAGTTTGCTCAGCCCAGACCTCATGTGCCCTGACAGCCAGTGGATCTAAACGTAAGAGGATCACAGGGTGGAGTATCTGAGAGTCACTACTACTGTCCTGACTGCAATGTTCCACTTTGTGTTGGAAGGTGCTTCCAGATTATTCCACTCAGTGAAAGGATTATGGAATCCCAGACAAAGAATCCGTCTTTGACTTCAGAGTAATTTGATTAAGTAAGTTCAGGACAGCAAAAAAATTACATTTTACTGACATTATTATCATATTCAGTGCCTTTACCACCCTTACAGTAGTCCACACATAACACACATTGCCTTACATTTACATTGTTTTGCCTGCCTCTGCCCTTGTCACTTCCAGTGCTGTTTCAGCCTATGACACAATTTCAAAATTTGCCTGATTTTTTTCATAAATACACACAATACAGTGGTGTAGTGAGGTGCAAAAATACATACATAGCAGGGAAATATAATTGTAAATTATTTAAATAACATCCAGACTATTAAATAAACTTTCATGTGACCGTCAGCTTTTATTCTCAACCTTTGCCTCATGACATATCAATAGGACACAAAACAAAATATCTAAAATGGTTTATTTTAGCTAAATATGCAAATTTGGTTAATCAGTTACCATTAACAGTGGAAAAACAAAATTAGTACTTGGTGTAGCTATTGACCCTTACATCATACACAGAAAATTTCATTAGGGTATCTCATACAAAAAAAAATATACAAAGCTGTACTTTTAGTGTCCAAATCCTGCAAGATCTCCAGCAACAGGGGGTCAAAATTATTAAAAGTGACCAGCAGTTAAAGGGTTAAGTCATCTTCTCTGACAGTCTGTGTTCCTGTTGCCAAGCCCTGCTGCTGCTCGATGATTTTCTCACCTAATATGAAAGGTAAGCATTTTACTTTCATTTATGTACTTTGTTTTTTTTTGGGTGGGGCTATTAACCACTATATTGATAACAATTCTTTTCCTCCTGTTTTTCTATTTTCAGGTAGTATCATCAACAGATGAAGTCAGGTTTTGTTAAATGATACATGCTTTATGTCAACCTGGTATCTTCTCATGGAATTCAGCTCATGCCAAGCCCTGCTACTGCTCAATGGTGTTCTTACCTATTATGAAGGGTAAGTGTTTTATTTCCATTTATTTACTTTTTTTTTTTAGAAGTCACCACTGCATTGTTACCATTCATTTCCTCCTGTTTTTCTATTTCAGGTTTCATCAAATAAGAGGCAGTCAGGTCATGTTGAATGATGCATATGTCAGCTCAGTATCTTCTCATGGAGTTCAGCATGTGTTCCAACCACTGGTAGGTAATTATTATTTTTATTAGGGGGGGTAACTTTGGAAAATGTTGGTATATGCTGGAGTAACTGTTTTCTATTCCTGTTCCTCTGATTTCATGTAATGATCCAGAGATTTCTAGAGACCGTAGAAGGTAAGTGAAAATTATTTAGACTCTACTCAGAAAAGGAGCACCAAAAATAAAAGGCAAAAAGAAGATAAAAATAAAATAATGAAACTGTCATAGTACTGCTGCTGGCTTGGATGTGTTGCATTTCATGGAGAAGCATAGGGCTTTCTGGTTCTTCTGCTGTCTTGATGGCTGGATCAGCTGGCAGACTTGATGGTCTGCTCCACTTCGTAGTACTACACTTCAGAGTGGAAAGTACTGCTTCTGTACAAATTCAGTGTCATTTTTATTTTTTATTTACTGTGAAATTGGTGAGGTGACCCATGCTATTTCTGTAGCCATGTATGGGCCCAAGCAGGCAAACCGAGTAGGAGAAGGAGGTGGTATTATATTTTGCTGGCTGGAGCATGGATACTTTGCACAGTTCGTAAAATGCTAAAATGCCATTTTTATGTCTCATCTTTGAAGAGGGTGGTGATGATGACCTATGCAGTTTTGTGGCTATGTATAGGGCCAAACAGGCAAGTGGTGAAGGAGGAGGAGGAGGAGGAGAAGGTGGTGAGGAGTGTAGCTGGCATTGTGTCTACTGTACTGACATCTGATTCTGGTGGTGGAGGCATGTAATCAATAAGTCAAAAGGAAATAGCAGCACAACAGTTGGGGATAGGGAACAGTAAAAAGAATGAAAATAGCATACAATCTTGAAACATGCCATATAGGATGACACTGAGAGTGGGGAACAAAGGGAAACAACAAATAATCTTTTTTTAGCCATCAACATCATCGAGGAAGCAGCCATCACAGTTTTCCAGACTGGCGTTGTCACTAGATGGAAATTCTCTTTATTTATGACTCTTCAACCTTGGTGGTATAAGACAATTTCCTCTTTCCACCGAGACCTTGCACTTCATCTTCCCAGGAAGATCCATGATCATATAGTAGGTAGATGGATGTGATTGTCTTGTGTGGAATGTTAGATTTCTTCATTTAAATAAATATTACAATGCCAGCATTTTTGGTGACAGACAAGTGCACACATTCTGCACAATGGCACCAGCAGAACTAAATACATGTGCCACACTGACACTCGAGGGTGGGTAGCTAAGGAATTTGATTGCAGCCTAGGTCAGTGCAGGCCACTCAGTGACCTTGCTGTTCCAGTACAACAAGGCCTCATTTGCAATGGCAAAGAGCTTTTTTTCAGACAAATAAGCATCTACCGTGCATTATGCTGCTAGCAGTCATGCAGGCTCATCAGACTCCTCCTCAGTTTCTTCTATGGCAGAAACTCCAACATGACATAAAATTCCCAAATGAAATTTGGCATTTTCTCCTTTAAGTTGCATGTTTTCTTGTCCCATTTCCCATATGACATTCATTGATGTAGTGGTGGTAGCAACACCCCGATTCCCCTAGATACATGTCTTCAGAATCTGTGCCCTGCATACCCTTCTAGCTGTGAGGATCAACTGGAAACATTGTGTGACAGCCAAACACTGTGAGACAGTTGCCAGTTGTGAAGGTGCAGTGTTGCAATTACTGTCAATGTGTTCTGACTGTTGTGAGAGGGAAACTGCAGTACTGGGTGCCTAGCACAATTCAGGACATGGCAGGATACATTATTAGTCAAGCACTTCCATACCACTGATCTGTGATGCAGATTTGTATACTCCTAGAGCTGAGGATTTTTTATCTGGGCAGGAAGCCTTTGTACCCGCCGGAGGCAGAAAATACCAATTTTATTTTATATTTGAACACTTTCTCAGCCATGGAACTTCGTGACCCGGAAGTCAGTTCCCAGTTCACGTGGTTTAAATATCTCACCCTTAGTGAGCAGGGCTGTTAGATCAAATGAAGACACTGTGTGACAGCCAAAGCTGTGAGAGAGTTGCCAGTTGCGAAGGTGTAGTGTTGGAATTTATTGTTAGTGTGTCTGACTGCTGTGAGGGGAAACTGCAGTACCGGGTATCTTGCAGGACTCAGGATGAGGCAGGATATGTCATTAGTTAAGCATTCACATACTACTGATTTGTGAGGCAAATTTGTATACCCCTAGAGCAGAAGGAATTTTTTTTATCTGGGCAAGTAGCCTTGGTATCCTGAGGGGAGGCAGAAAATACCTATTTTATTTTATTATTTAACACTTTTCTTGGCCATGAAACTTTGTGACCCTGGGGTTACCTCCGGGTCACATGATTTAAATATCTTGCCTTAGTGAGCAGGGTGAGCTGAGACTGGAGCAACACATGAAGCTGCATGTGAGACATGCTTCTGTGTGTCTGGTGTTTCCGATGAGTACACAGGATGGTGGCCAGTTACTCTGGGGGTGGTGTCTAAATTTATGAATAAGAGAGTTTCAGCATTTAGATCTGTAACATTGGCTTGCAAATTTTGCATAGAAGATATTGATTTTGGTGTATTCTAACCTATAATAAACAACTTTCTGTACACTTTGAAAAGGTATTATATAGTATCAATTTGTGAGGAGAGACTGTTGTGCTTCATCTGCTACCCTTCTGTTTAAGGGATAATTTCCATGTGTTGTGATGCTTAGTGTTTACAATTATTTCCTGGAACTGTGCTGGGATATGTAGTCTTTTTTTTCAGTCTCATGGACTGCAAAGCTGGGGGCGTTTCTTGTTGTTTTAGTACAAACAAAACTTGAAAATCTACAGAGTTGTAAGGCTTGTATAACACATTGCCTTTTTGAAGCTTTTATAACATTTTTTTAAAACAGGCATGAGCAAAATAAACAGGTGACATAGAACTCAGCTCTGGGGCACATACTACAAAGGTTATACATAGAAACATAGAAACATAAAAACATAGATTTTTGATGGCGAGATAAGGACCGCTTGGCCCACCAGTCTGCCACTTCCTACCTAATGGATAAGCTGCAGATCCTAGTTAATCAGCAGCCTACTCTTCCTACCCACCTAAAATTGCCTTATGACTGTCCATACATGCTTGAATTTCACCACTGTTTTGACTCCACAACCTCCTCAGAAGGCCGTTCCATGCATCCACAACCCTCTCTGTGAAAAAATACTTCCTTAAGTTACCTCTGAGCTGCCCCCCTTCTATCTTCAAATTGTGCCCCCTTGTTCTTGCACACCTCTATTTTTGAAAGATGCTACCCTCTTGGACTTTGTTGATTCTCTTGAGGTACTTGAAAGTTTCTATCATGTCCCCCCTCTCCCTCCTTTCCTCGAGGCTCTACATATTTAGCTCCTTAAGTCTCTCTTCATATGTCTTCTGGTGCAGACCCTGCACCATTTTAGTTGCCCTCCTCTGGACAGCTTCCATCCTGTCTATGTCTTTGCAGAGATTGGGTCTCCAGAACTGCACACAGTACTCCAGATGGGGTCTCACCAACTGTCTGTACAGATGGATAATAACTTCCTGTTTTCTACTGGTGATGCCTCCTATGCATCCAAGTACCCCCCAACCCTCCTTGCTGCCCTCTCACATTGCTTGTCCACCTTAGGTCATCTGATATGACTACCCCCAGGTCCCTTTCCATTTTTGTTGTTTAGTATCTCACCCCCACTGTGTACTCTTCCCCTGGATTTTTGTTTCCCAGGTGCATTACCTTGAACTTCTTAGCATTGAATCTAAGCTGCCATACATTTGACCATTCCTCTAACCTTGCCAAGTCCCTTCTCATCCTTTCCACCCCACCTTGTGCATCAACTCTGTTGCAGATCTTTGTGTCATCTGCAAAGAGACATACTTTTCCTTCCAGTCCCTCTGCAAGGTTGCTTATAAAGACATTGAAGAGGACCGGTCCTAATGCTGAACCCTGCGGTACCCCATTAGTAACCCCCATTTCTTCAGAGTGGACTCCATTTACTATTACTCTCTGTGTCCTATTCTCCAGCCAATTCTTTACCCAGGCTGTCATCTTGGGACCCACTCCCAGGCTGGCTAACTTGTATATTAATCTTTTGTGTGATATTATGACATTATGTGATATTTGAGTTTTATTAAATTTCATTAGCTACTGCTTTGTATAGGTGATATTTCTAGTGGTGAAGCTTATTACCTGCAGTTACTGCAGTTCCCAGTTGTGAGGGGTTTATTGCCTTGAAATTAATCACACAAGTTTGTGAGAGTTGAAAACAACTAATCACTACAACATTTGTTATTCTCAGCACCTTAGCTTTTAAATCTGTATTATGAAGTACATCATACATACAGTATGGAACTTATAAATCCATTGGAGGTTTTATTGAAATACTGTTTAATGTAGGTTCTGTCACAAAGTGTAGTGGCATTTTTATGTATACCACAACACTTACAGAGACATATTATGAAAAGTTGTGTGCCCAAAATGTACTAAATTAGGAAAATTGCAGCGGGATTTACAAATAATTACAAAAATGTACAAATAACTAGAATTTCAACACAATAGATGTGGAAAAACAACAGAACAATATCCTTTACTCCCCCCACCAAGTTGTAGTAGAAAAAGAAATTGAGAGGACAGTGAAAACACTTATGTTGATGTACACCACTTAGAAGGACACATTTAAGAGGTTTGGGCAAGTAATTTGGTGCAATGGTGTTTTGTTAAAAAGAATCCAATAAAAAGGGGATATAAAACAATGGGAAATGAGGATGTTCCTCTAACAAATAGATACTCTCTACTTCACAATTTAATAGAAGAAACAACAACCAGTAACATAAGTTTGAATGTGAATGAGCAAGTGTTAAAAGACCAATACAGCCCTCCCCAACTAAAAAAAGATGAGTTAGAAAGACCTACCTCACCCGCTAACCAAATGAAAATGTGTCAAACTATACTAAACTCCACCCTCTAACCGATAATGAGAAGGTGACTTTAAGATCTAAACAACCACCCCAACCAGCTATTAATTACAGTAACAAAACAAAATATGATAAAGAAGTCAGTTACTGGAGATTGTATAATTTGTTTTACTGACTGAAGTAAGCAGGAAAATTTTCACAGTGCAGTTACTTCTCTCACAGGGGTGTGAATTTTAGATGTTGAACACAGTATAGATAAACTAGTCCCACAAAGAAACTGTGCAGTTATTCTACATGTAGGAACAAATGATGTTGGAAGGTACATGAGAAAGATATTTGTAATATATGGGTCATCAAAATAATAGTGCTGAAAATGATTGGAAAAAACCTTGTAATTCATAGCACAGAACACTCCACTCCTTATAATACCACCGTCACTGCCAATAAAACTATCATTTCAATGGCGATAGTATTATCATCAAAATGCCACAGTGCATGACAACTCTGCCTGGCAAGAAACCCAGTTGCCATGGAGCCACCTCCCTTCCTGCATAGCCATAGTGAGGCGTGCATCCCCATTGGCAGCTTTTTTCTGAGACCGGGCCGAACAAACTAAAAAACATGGTGGCAGTTTCCTCTCGCTTAGCAAGAGAAATTTGTGAACTTCATTATTTTAATTTGTGTTTTTTTTTTCAACCATGCAGTTTAATGGAGTATCTGCCTGATCCTGCATTCACAGAATGATGGAAAAAAACTAAAGATAGGACTGTCTAAACAATATGTTTTTAAAACAAGTGAGACAGAGTCTTCAGTGCTACATGCAGCTGAGAGACAGCGTATCTTCAGTGCGGCGGGCAGACAGTCCATTTCACATCAAAAAGTCATGTTTTTGTACAACTGCATCCATATATTACAAAAAATAACAGATAAATGACTCTATATTACAAGGCAGTCAGGCCATCTCGAAGTTTGGGGGACTTTGAGAACCTCTTGAGCTTCACTGTAGAGGTTTCAAGTCCCCCAAACCTCTTGAAGGTCTAACTGCCTTGTAATACATAGTCATCAATCTATTATTCTATTTGTTATGACTTGAAGTGCTTCAGTATTCCATCTAGAGAGTCTTCTCCATATGTACTGCGATCATTTGGATGCTGCAGCTCTCTATGTTTCTAAAATGGAGAAACAGCTTGATGTGTCTAAGGTGTTTTGGGCAAACATCTGTCCATTCATTGAGTAAAGCACTGATGAATGTGCTTTTTGAGTTGTTGTCAAAAGCTGGTTTCTGGGCGTGAATGTCGAAGAGTTTATCACCTTTGGATTTATTTCCTTCAAGACCACTATCAAAAAATTGTGTCTCAACAAGCAACACATAATTTTAAAAGGAATGGATGCATAACACTTGCAAACAGAACAGCTCATGTGACAACTGACTTTGTCAAACAGCAAGCAACTACATATGGTCAGCCACCTTTGCTGGAATTTCTTTTTTCTTTTTTGCAGGAGCTGCCAGATGGTGCAGTGTCTGTAGGGTGTGGCTCATCAACTGTTAAGTCTTGTCGCTCAGTTCTGGAGCTAGACCTGGTCTTGTATGACTATTGACTACTTCATCATTTACTCTTTTTTTCCTGGTACTTGTTTTCCTTAGAGGCCACTTGCACTTGTTGCTTTCTTTTCAGTCAGCTCATTAAAGATCGGATGCATGTGCCATGTCACTGTCAACACCCAAGTCAACTACAGACCTTCCACTTGTTTCTCAGAAGAAATATTGGGAATCATCCTGGTAAACACCTTCCTACCTGTTGTTTCTGTAGAAAAGTGAAAAGTATCACTTGTCTGTCTTGGAACTCACCCACGTTGTCTTCCCAATTTTTGTGTGTTTTTATGTTTTCCTGTTTTTTTTTATATAAATCCAATGTCTCTTGGGATATACTCGGGTCTTGGTCCCTCTCACCCACTCCCACCCTCGTCACTTGTTTTCTTACAAGTGTCCTGCCCAACTTTTCTATCTGTTTTTTGCTTCCATTAGTTTTTTTTTCTTTCAGACATCCACCTAGTCTTGTGATATAGCCAAGTCACAGTCCTTACCATCCTTTAGTTTCATCCCCCCAAAATGTTTTGTTGCAGTAAGGTACAGTTATGCCTTAGGACCCTTTTTATTTCATTCACCAGACCTTTTTTAACTCAGTATATTGTGTCTTTATTTGGGCAACTACTGCATTCTAGCTGCTTATTTTCTTCTTCATGAATGACCACCCAAACCATCAGGTGTTCTCTACTGACCACATACACTCCTCCCACCATTGAAACTGTGCAAGTTATTTTAATTTTTTTCTTTTCCTGTGGTAACCAGTTTCATGATTGTTTTGGTGACTGTCCACTGCCACCCCATCATAACTCATTTGCCCTACACTGGTACTGAATCACATTACATCACCATTACATTGCGGTTTGTCATTCATGTTAGAATACTAAGGACAATAAAGACCATTAATGTGACATTAGGAAGAACAACAATCACAACTTGTTAGGTACCAATACATGGATTAGGACCCCAAAAGGTCATATAAAAGTCTAGGCTGGCAGCCAAACCAAGAGTGAACTCTGAAGAAAAAACATGGAATGACAATGGTGTCTTAGTGTTTTCTGGTTTTCTTTCTTCCCTGTTTTGGCTGTGACTTCTACAGAAAGTGGACATTAGGCTCAATGGATAGTAACAAACACATCAGAAGAGACAATTAATTTAGCAGCCAAATGAAAAGACAAAATACTGAGCTATAACCTCCTCTCCCATAAACTGAAAGAGCTAGTGGAGCCAAAACAGACAGACATATACATACAAATTTTTAAGTAGTCAGTAGTAACTTCTTAAATGCCAGTTTCAGCCATACACTGGCTTTTTCAATTTGCCTCTGTGGCCCGGTGAGAGAAACAGCCTGTCTGATGCTTAACTGTATCTTCTTCTGCTGTTCATGTGATGTTTCATTGTGTGTGTACTTGTTCAAAATCTACATTTCCTCTACTGTCTCCCAATTTTGAGATTATCAGTAAGTTTTGAACATTTTTATTGTTCAGGAGTTCTCAAATATGGATTTATTCAGTTCTGATAATTAAGCCATGTTTACTTGTTATACAAGCCACAGGTATAGCCACTTCAGTCTGATACAGTTTTCAGACTCTGGAAACACACCAGATGTTGTTTCATTACAACTGAGCAAACTGCTGGAATGACAGAGATTGGTAGTAGTAGTCATTTCATTTGAGGCCAAGATCTGTTTCAGTAAAACAAATACCCTTTTTGTAGATTCTGTAACTATGTCAGAAAAGCGGAAGTGCTTCAGTATTCCATCTAGAGGGTCTTCACAATATGTACTGAGATCGTCTGGATGCTGCAGCTCTTTTTGGTCCTAAAATGGAGAAACAGGTTAATATATATGTCTAAGGTGTCTTGGGGCAAACGTTTGTCCAGTTCAGTGAGTAAAGCACTGATGAATGCACTTCAAGTTGTTGTCAACCCCTGGTTTATGGATGCAAATGTTGAAGAGTTTCTCACCTTTGCATTGACTGCCTTTAAGATAACTATTGAAAAATTGTCGCTCAACAAGCAACATGTGTGCTTTTAAAAGAATGGAATGCATAAAACTTGAAAACAAAGCAGCTCATCTGACCACTGTCTTTGTTGAACAGCAAGCAGGTGTATATGATTAGCCACCTTTGTTGGAATTTATTTATTTATTATTTTTTTTTTTTGTGGGGGGCTGCAAGATGATGCAGTGTCTGTTGTGTCTGGTCATCAACTGCTAAGTCTTGGTGCTAGTTCTGGTGCTGGGCCCATTGTTTTGTGTCACGTACAGCTCCTTCATCATGGACCCTTTTTTCCTGGTACTTGTTCTTCCTCAGGGGCCATTTACATGTTTGGTTGCTTTTTTTTTTGGTCAGGTCAATAAGGATCAGATGTATGCACCATGTCACTGTCTGTACTCAGGTAAACTATGGATGTTCCCACTCATTTCTCAGAAAATAATGTTACTGTTTGTACCCAGGTAAACTACATCTATTCCCACTCATTCCTCAGACAAGAAAAAATATTGAGACTTACCCAGGTAAACGCCATACATGTTGCTTCAGTAGAAAGTGAAAAGCACCCTTTGTCTGTTTTGGGACTCTTCCATGTCTTCTTCCCACCTTTTGTATGTTTTTCTATTTCTTTTTTTTTCTTTTTTCAATATAAATCCTGCTTCTCTTGGGATATACCATGGTCTTAGTCCTTCTCATACACTCCCACGCCTGTCATTTGTTTCCCCACAGGTCTCCTGCCCAAGTTTACTATTTTTTTCTATTCTTTTTTTTTTCAGACATCCACCATGCCTTGGGATATAGCCAGGTCACAGTCCTTCTCACCTTTAGTTTCAACCCCCCAAACAGGTTTTCTGGCAGTAAGGTATAGTTATGCCTTAGGAGTCTTTTTAGTTTGCTCACCAGACCTTTTTTAAATTAGTATTTTGCATCATTTGGCAAGTAGCTTCATTCCAGCTGTTTTATTATTTTTCTTAAATGACTGCAGAACATGTCGTGTGCTCTCTTCTGGCCATCTACCCTCTGCTGCATGCAGCCAAAGCTGTGTAAGTTTTGTTCCTCTTTGTTTTCATTTTTTTCTGTGATAACCAGTTTCAGGATAGTTAGTGACTGTCACTGCTACCCTAATTATATCTGATTTGTCTCCCTAGGTACTGAGTCACCTTTACAGAACATAATGGTTTGTCACTCATGTTAGAATAGTAAGGACAATAAGTCCACAACATGACATTAGTTACAACATATAGGGTGCCAGCTATACATGGATTAGGACCTCCAAAGAGGTCACTCAAAAGTCAGACTGCCAGTGAGACCAAGACCTGTAGGACTCTGGAGAAAAGACAATGTAGAATGACAAATGCATGAGAAACATGGCGATAGACAGCCCTGTTCCCATAATCTTCATACATTAAAAGGTATACAACATGCTTTGAGGAGCTCCCAACAGGTGGCAAGACTTAGCATCATAAAACTTGCTTTTTTTATTTATTTATTTATTTATTCATTTATTTATTTATGTCTTTGGTAACGGGTGAGTGAGCTGATCAAGGACTGATTTCAGTCATGACCCAGGCCACACAGGTGGCAGAAAGTATTCTAAAGTAGTAAAAATACAGGAATACAAGATATGATCACATCACAGATACAATGTAGTTAAGCTAATAAAGATACAAAGCAACTATCAAGAAATACAAGGTGAAAACATGCACTAAACAGGATGGTTCAAGGTCATTACACAAATAGCCACCAGTAGATACATGCTAAATGTGGCATAAAATACAACTCACACAAGCTAACATGCCTAACAGAGTCTGAGAGACAGAGTCCGAGACAGCGAGAGAAAGAGAGAGAGAGAGAGCATCAGGGACTGATAAGACAGCATGGCAGGATATGGGAGCAACAGTACCAGGGAGCAAGGATTCAAAGAAAAGCAGAGATAAGCAAAGCAGGGACCGATTTTGACCTTATGATTGTACAGATAAACAGTTGCAAGTGGATTTCATCATAAGCCAGGATTTTAGGTTTGATTTAAAGGAGAGGTGAGAGAGGTACAAGCAAACAGACAATGGTAGCCTGTTCCATAGGGATTAAGCAGAGGCAGAAAAGGCCTTACTTCCCATAGCAGTGGTAGTTCGTGGGACTATAGGTGGAGGGATGGAGGAGGCCCTGAGGCTCCTATAAACCACCCTATCTGTTAACAGTAAAGCATGGAGAGACAGCTGTTTGCTCTGAGGGCATTGTCCACTAGGCAACCCAAAGCATAATCAAAATTACCTTGTAGTGTGAGCCACCCTAGGGACTGGTAGAGTACATAGTTGTGGGTGGAAGGGGGGACTAGGAGAACAAAGCAACAGAAAGAGTTGTAAGTTGTATTTAGTTGATAGCATAAGGTAGCGGGCATAGAGGAGTAGACAGTGGAGCAGTAATTGAGGAGTGGCAGTAGATTCCCTTGTACAATTGCAAGGTGAGTTTCAGGGGTCAAGAGTTGCTTGATATGGTAGGCAGCACTTAACTTTTGGTGAGTTTTCTGCACAGTGTTATTTATACGTTCAGCAAAAGTAAGGGAGAGGTCTAGCGTGTCACCTAGATACTTACGAACATACGAACATACGAAATTTGCCAGCAGATAAAGGCCTAGAGGTCTATCAAGTCTGCTCGAATGTGCAGCTAGCACCCCTTATTCTGCAGCTGACCCTCCCTTCCACCCTTCCCCTTCATTAACACTCCCCCATGTCCTGTCCCATCCTCGTTTGAAGCAGTCCACTGTTCTACTGCATACCACTTCTGCAGGTAACGCATTCCACCCAGCCACCACCCTCTCTGTAAAAAAGTGTCTCCTCATCTCCCTCCTGAACCTTCCTCGCTCCAGTCTCATATCATGGCCCCTGGTGGCCCTCCCCTCCCTTACTTTGAACAGCCCCTCTTTACCCATCTTGTTTATTCCTTTCACGTATTTAAAGGTTTCAATCATGTCACCCCTGTCTCTCCTCTCCTCCAGTGAGTACATGTTCAACTCCTTCAACCTCCTCTCTTATGATAAGTCCCCCAGCCCCTTGAACATCTTTGTCGCCCTGCGCTGCACCCCCTCCAGTAACTTAATGTCCCTCTTCAGATACGGATGCCAGTACTGCACGCAGTACTCCAGGTGTGGTCTAACTAATGACCTATACAGTGGCAGAATCACCTCCTCCCTCCTCGAGGATATACCCCTTGCAATACAACCCAGCATTTTGTTGGCCTTTGCAGCTGCCTTCCTACATTGTGCTGAGTTGTTCATTGACCTGTAATGAGCACACCCAGATCCTTCTCCTCCTCCTCTGTCTGGGCTAGCTGCACTCCCCCTAGCTGGTAGCTTCTCCTTGGGTTCTTCATCCCAAAATGCAGCACCTTGCACTTTTTGGCATTAAAGCCCAGTTGCCAGGTGTCTGACCAGGTTTCAAGCTTTGCCAGATCATCCTGAAACCCCTGCCATCCCCCTAGGTCATCCACCACCGCGCCAACCTTGGTATCATCAGTAAACAGACTGATCTTGCTCTTGATGTCCCATGATATGTCTGCAATGAATATCCCAAACAACACTGGTACCAACACCGAGCCCTGTGGGACACCGCTCGTCACTGCCCTTGGGTGAGAGCTCCCACCTACCACCACCCTCTGTTGCCTTCCCTGCAGCCAGTTTCCTACCCATCTCACCAGCTTTCACCGCCCCTGTGCCCACTAACTTCCTTCCCAGCCTTCCATGTGGCACAGGTCAGAATGCCTTACTGAAGTCCAGATACAGAACATCCACTGCATGGCCCCTGTCCAGCTGCCTAGTTACCCAGTCATTAGAACTCGACCAGGTTGGTTTGGCAGGATCTGCCATGATGAAGCCATGCTGTCTGCTGTCCTGTAGTCCTTTGGCCTCTGGGAGGCCACCAGACTCTCCTTCAGGATAGTCTCCATTAGCTTACCCACGCTGGATGTGAGGCTCACTGGTCTGTAGTTTCCTGGTTCATCCTTGGGGCCACTCTTGTGGAGGGGCACCACATGAGCCATCCTCCAGTCCTGAGGTACACACCCCGAATGTAGTGAGGCATTAAGTAGGTCTGCCAAAGGTCCTGCAAGGACCTCTGCCATCTCCTTCAGTACCCTGGGGTGGATGCCATCTGGGCCTGGTGTCTTGTCCACCCTCAGAGCCTTCAAACCCTCTCGAACTCTGCCCTCCATGATTTCACCATCTGTCACCACTTCCCCCCCTGCTTCTGCCATTTCTCCCACCTTGGGTGTCCCTTCCCCTTCTCTTTAGTAAATACTGGGCAGAAGTACTCATTTAGTGCTTCCGCCTTATCGTACCCTGCTTCCACCCAACCCCCCTCCTTCCTAATCCTTACTATGTGGTCCTTACAGCTCCTTTTCTCCCTAATGTACTTAAAGAAGTCCTTCTCCCCCTTCTTAATGCCTTGTGCCAGCCTGAGTTAAGTAGATGCTTTGGCTTCCCTTACTGCCCTTGTCACCTTCTTCGATTCTGTCAAGTACTTCTCTCTGTCCTCCCCCCTCCCTGTTTTCTTGTACTTCCTAAAGGCAGCTCTTTACCTTTTCCATGACCTCCTTGCTCAACCAGCTTGGTTTCTTAGCCCTAGCCTTCTTGCTCTGGGCTTTGCAGCAGGTTTTGGTTGCCGCCACTCTCCCCAGCTTTATGAGCTCCCACCTCTGGTTGGAATCCATACTAGATTGAATTCTGCCCAGGTACCCTTTTACCACTTCCCCATCCTCCCAAAGTTGGCCTCCTGAGTCCAGCACTCTTGCTCGATTCCCTCCTTCCTTGCCCATATCCAATGTGAGCCATACTGAGTGGTGGTCACTCCTGACAGCAGGTTCCTCCACTGTAAGTTCTCTCACAAAGTCCCCATTTGCCAGCACAAGGTCAAGGGTATTCCCTAACCTGGTTGGTTCACTGACCATTTGCAGCAGGAAGCTGTCCTGGAAGGCATCCAGCAGTACCTGCTCCTTCTGTTCCTGGTTGTTGGGGTGCTCCAGTCCACTCCTGACATGTTGAAGTCCCCACAATCACCACACTACCCTTCTCACAGGTCCTCCTGATCTGTCCCGCTAGTTCCCTGTCTAACTCCTCCGTCCTGAGATGGTGACCTGTACACCACTCCCATTCTAAGAATCCTATTCTTGGAATCCTGGATTCACCAAAGTGACTCCATACTACCCTCCTCCCCTTCCTCCCTTACACACTTCAGTCCTTCCTTCACATATAGTGCTACCTCCCTCCTTTCCCAATCACTCTGTCCTGCAAAATAACCTGTACCCTGGTACAGACAGGTCCCAGTCATTATATTGGGTGGCCCATGTTTCCGTGATGGCTGCAATGTCCACCTCTCCCTATGCCATGAGAACCTGTAACTCTGCAGTTTTCCTCCCAAGGCTCCTAGCATTAAGGGTAACCACCTTCCACCCTTCCCCCCCTCCTATCCTGCCCATCTTTCCTAGCATCACCAATAGTACTTGCCATTTGTCCTTTGTCACTGTTATGGGGGTAAGCTCATATGATTTCCCAACCTGTGGTCTCTGCATATCTCTTCCCCAACTACCACCCCCCACTCCTAGTTTAAATTCCCAACTTCCTCTATATACTCTTCCATCCTCTGTTTCAGCACTTTCTTTCCCTCCTCACTCTTGTCTGTCCTTGGCATAGAGACTACTGTCCTCCCCGGTCCCTCCCAACCCCCCCAACAGCCCATACCCTTTAGCACAACACCAGGTTCTTAGCCATCCATTAAATTCCTCTATTCTCAGCTTTCTTGTTGTGCTTGCTTTTGGCACCAGAAGTATATCAGAAAAAGTTACTGATCTTCCTGCCCCCTCACATAATTGTGCTAGTTCCTCAAACCTCCTCTGGACTATATCTACTATCTTGTCAGCCAGGTTGTTTGTCCCAAGATGTATAATTAAATGAGGCTTGTCCCTACCCCTTCTAGCATATTTCAGAACAGACTGTCCCACCCTTTCTGCTGTCATTCCTGGCATGGCCTCCACCCAAATGCGACTATGTCTCTCCCCCTTGCTACCCCACCTAACTCCTCTTAGTATTGAGTCCCCCAGCACTAATATTCCACCCCTCTTACTCCCTGCTTGCTTCCATTTATCTACCTCTCTCATTTCCAGCTCCTCTTCTTCCTCCTGCACATTATTTCCCCCTTTCACCCCTGTTGCAATTCTCCCAGCAGAACTTCCCCCCACTCCAGTTTGGTCCAGGCATTTATCAATTACTCCTTTAATGTCATCATTTCCCTCCTCCACTTTCTTCCTCTCTAGCAGTGCACAGCTGTTTTCTGAAGACCCTTCACAAATGCTCGCTCCCTCTCTCTTCATAGTAACCTGTTCTCTCCTTTCCACTCCATGACTTTTGCCACTTCTTCGCCTCCCTCACAAGTCCCTATCTCCTCCTTCCATTTGTCTTTTGTCTCCTGACCTGGTTTCCCCAGCAATCGTTCTTCCTGGCCTGGGCCCCTTTGTCTCTGCTTCCCTTTTTCTGACCCTCTCCTCACCACTGTTGGCTTAAATCGCCCTCCCTCATCTCCCCTTCTTCCTCCCTCCAGTATTGGGCTAAACCCACCCCCAATCTGCCTTGCCTGTCTTAGTTCCTCCTGCAGACTCTCAATCTCCTTTCTAAGTTTTTCTATGTGGTTGCACACTAAACATCCTCCCACACTCAAGGCAATGTTTATAAAGATTGGTGCACCACAGTTGTTGCAGCCTACCACCCTACCCATTGCTGTCGTTGCCCACCAGCGACCCCCTACCCTTCCAGATGCAGGATACCAAACACTCCCCCAAGTCTCCCCTCTCCCCCCTCTATCAGTGCAAAACATTTTCTTTATTTCCCTTACCTCATTTGTTGCACATGTTTAGATATATTGAGCAACTGCTTTTTATATTCCTATCCTTCCTATCCACACTCAAAAAGAGACTTTAAGTAGCTATTGCACAACCTTCTTCAAACTCCTACTCCTCCTTTTCCCAATGCAATATCAATGCGAAGAAGTAATAATGAAAGCTCCTAAATTTGCATTTACTTCCCTTCCACTGAGAGAGCAGTCACCTCTTCACTTGCTGCTGTTCCTTTCCCAGATGTCTGCTTCTGCTATGACAGGTGCATATCCTTTACCTGTTTGAGGAAGTGATGTCAGAACCCCTAGCATAAAGGAAATAATGGACCAGGGGTGGGACCAGCCCAAGTCTTCCAGAAACAATCAGGTAGCTGAGGCCTCTGGTCAGACCATTAGCACCCTTCCCCCACTGTGCACTCAAACTTTGCAGCTAGTGAAGCCAGCAACAATGAATCACAATTCTACTCAAAGCCCCCAAAATAGGTTTGCTACCCAATGAAACAGGACTCCAATTCAAACAGCTTCACCAACAACACAGCAAAATAGGCTTGGAATTAGAAGATATAGGTCTCCAATTCAAAGAAACAGACCCAGTTAAATTACACCAATTATGATTTAAAACAGAAGAAATAGGCCTCTACAAGTGCAGCCTGCCACACAGTGATCCAAACAAATGAGCCCACTTATACCTACCAAAACAGCTTTCAAAATTCCAACAGCCCCAAACAATACCCTGCTAGCCCCTTAGTAGTAAGAAAGAAAAGAAATAACATTCTACCAAGTAGAATCCATGAAAAACAATGTAAAACAAGAAGCTACTGTACTGTAGATCTGATCCTGTCCCCCTGCAAGGTAAGAACATTTCCAGGGGTAGGCCTGATGGGATGAGTACCAGGGAGGAGGAGGAGGTGGATTTGGTGACCTAGGCTAGAATGGTTTAGAGCCAAAAGTATGGCTTTTATCTTTTGCATTAAGAAGGAGTTTGTTGATGAGGAACCATTGGTGACTGGAGGCATAATTAAGTGTGAGGGTGGCTGAGACTGACTTGAGTGACTTTTAGCTATCGTACAGGATGAGGTCATCTGCATAAAGGAGGCATTACAGTTGAGGCTATCTGTGGGAGAGCAATGACAAACAAGAGAGAAAGAGTGATAGGCCAAGTATGGAACCCTGGGGTACCACTATATGAATAGGTAGCGTGGAGTCTTTGCCTATTAAGCCAGGCTGAGACCTGTCAGAGAGGTAGCTACAGACCCATGCAGCAGTTTCTGGGAGCATCCAAAGTGAAATAGGTGGAGTGGAGAAGGTGGTGGTCAACTTGGTTGAAAGCCTTAGATAGGTCCACCAACACTGCACCTGTGGCCTTGCTCATATCCATATTCCTAAGGATGTACTCAGAAAAGAGGGCTAAATCAAAGGAGGTGCTATGCTTGGGCCCAACCTCCTTGATTATGGGTTGTTGGGATTTGATCGGCCCGGTCCTGGTGCAGATAGTCCGGTGCTCCTTGGAATCTGGTGAGTTTCCAAGCTCCATGAAGGAGGTGGTGGTAAACCCCCTACTAAAGAAAGCTTCTTTGGACTCGGATCTTTCTTCCAACTACAGACCAATCTCAAATCTTCCCTTTATAGGGAAGGTGATTAAGAAAGTAGTTGTGGTACAGCTGGATGACTTCCTGACCATCCATAACAACTACGAACCTCTCCAGTCCAGTTTTTGAAACAGGCACAGTAATGATACAGCACTGGTTCAGGTGCTCAATGACCTCCTGATGGTAAGAGATTGGAGAACCCTTTCTATCTTGGTGCTCCTTGATCTCTCCTCAGTCTTTGACACTGTAGACCATGGGGTGCTGCTAGGATGTCTAGGGTATATCTGTGGACTCACACATACAGTCATCTAGTGGTTTACATCTTTCCTCACTGGCAAGAGTCAGAGAGTGATGTCTGGGATTTTTTCCTCTGACCCATTCTTCCTGCCATGTGGGGTACCTCAGGGTTCAGTGCTGTCCCCCATGTTGTTTGCAGTGTATATGCTGCCCCTCAGAGACATTGTAAGATGGTATGGGCTGAGGTTTCATGTCTGTTATGCTGATGATACCCAGCTCTACCTGTCTTTTGCCCCTGATCAGGATAGAGCTGTCTCTGTATTTAGTTCCTGCTTTGTTGAAATCCAGGACTGGATGAATTCGAGCTGGTTAAAGTTGAACTCCAGAAAGATGGAGGTGATGGTAGTGGACCCGGGTCACCGGATAGAGGGGTTGTGGACTGATCATCCCTCTGGACATTTTCTTGGGGGCTCTCAGATCCTATCCTCTGAACAGGTGTGAAACCTGGGGGTAATGCTTGATGACGGGCTGACCTTATGAGCTCAGGTGTTGGCCGTCACCAAGACTTCCTTTTATCATCTTAGTAATATCTCCAGGATTAAGCACCTGGTTCCGTCTGGGGACTTGCCTACTTTGGTCCATGCTTTTGTGACCTCTCACCTAGATTAATGCAATTCCCTTTACTTAGGGCTGCCTGGGGTTGATATCTGCATCCTGCAGCTTGTGCAGAACGCAGCAGCACAATTGTTGACAGGAGCCTCCCGATCTTCTCATATTACACCTGTGCTGCACGATCTGCATTGGCTGCCGATTAGGTGGTGGATCACCTTTAAAGTCAGTTTACTGACTTATAAAGCCCTACATGGACTGGACCCTGACTACTTGGAAGAGCTTCTTGTGCTTTATCACCCACTGTGACAGTTGCATTCAGCTGACGAGGGGTTGCTAGAGATTCCAAGAGTGTCTCCGAAATCTTCAGGGGCACGTGTATTTATGCACGTGACCCTGACCCTCTGGAATTCTCTACCCCATCAGCTTCAGGATTGCACGACCGTGGGGGGGGTTAAACAGGCCTGAAAACCTATTTATGGTGGCATGTCTTCGGTGGCACCTATTAAATTTGGATCCTCTGATTATTCTATTGTTTGTTTACAGTTTTATCATGATCTTTTATCTTTTGTAAAGCACCTTGATGGTTGAAAGGTGCTTGTGAAAATAAAATTTATTATTATTATTACTATTATTATGATGTTTACGGAAACCATGCTGTAGGGGACAAAGGAGGTTATATTTATCAAGGTGTTCTGCTAGCTGATAGTGTACAATTTTTTCCAGTAATTTACTTAGATGAGGGAGGTGGGAGATCAAGACTCTTTTGTAATAAATTCCACTTGGAACAGTAGTAACTTCAAACTACAGCAAAGTTTGAGAGATCCCCATAAGTAATCTGAAATACAGACTTTAGTATCTTCAATGATGCTACCAAGTATGGGAGGAAATAAAATAAGATATCCCACTGGTATACAGTTTATCCTGCAACATGTAGTTTGTGATGCAGCACAGACTACAATGTCCCACTACTTCCTCGCTGACTGCATTGCCATATCAAAATCCTCTCCATAGAAATAAAAATGCCTCATAGAAACTGAAACTTTTCAAGACATTAAAGCAGCCAAGATACAAATTAAGCACTCCTGAGCACTGAGATATAGCAGCCTAGAATGTAAAATCAGCACTTGTGTATAGTAGTTATACTCTTAAAAACCCTGTCTCAGTCTCAGAATGCCATAAACAAAATGAAGAACAAGTAGACTTTGATTAGTGTTTAGTTAACTGTCACTGTCCAACCCCTTTTCTTGAGCTTGGCAGGCTCCAGCCCTCCTCCGAAATTCCTCAGCAATGTTGTTGACCTGTTTTTTGTGCTCTGTTGGATCAGTAGATTCATAACTAAATCAACCTCCATATGTGATACAGAACCATGCTGGTGCTAAAAGTTAGTGCATAACACCCAGCCCCCATGGCTGTTGTCTCAGAAAATCAAACATCTTCCTAACAGATACTTAAAAAAATTCAATTGTCATTGTGTTTCACTTGCGTATGTCATATGTACATAATGCATGATGCTCTACACTACAAAAATTTAAGCCAGTATATACAGTAAGAGAACATCAGCTACTGTCTATTAGAAAACGGGTGCATAAGTTAAGCATTTATACTAGTCATCTTAAAGTGTTTAGAAGACTTACACTTTACTGATGAGCAAAAACAGTGTGGCACTGTTCAGTTCGCACAATGACGTCATTAAGGAGATTTTCAATGTCGATTTCTTTTGTAAAATTCTTGTGAGCATGCAGCACTGCCAAGTGATTGAGTTGGTCTTGGCTCATAGTGGTTCACAATTAATTTTTTAGCCTTTGTAGGCAGCTGAATGAACAATCGACAGTGCATGTTGTTGCTGGAATTGTGTAAAACAACTTCAGCTGAGTCATAGCTTCAGACAAGATATCACTCAGGTCTTCATTTTCTTTCAGAATTTGTTTTCACTTCACTCACCAAATTAAGCATGCAATTTCTAGATTTGCAAATATCATTCGGCATTTGTAAATGATAACCTATCCTGTCCCTATTGATTTCACCTTTGAATGCTTCACTGACATGGACAATTTCCTGTTGTGATCCACTTACTGCATCAATGATATGCTTCTCCAATTTGACAGCTGATGCAAAGCCTTCTGAAGAAAACTGCTGCCCAATTACAACCTTGAACACAACAGTTATCATGAAGTATTACTGACGAAAATAGTGTTTGGGTCACTGTAGATGTGTGGAGAGCTTCCTTTGTTGATCTATCTCTGTGGTTTGCATTTTCTAGGAAGTGAAGGCTCTTCTAAATTAAGAACTTTTGCCTGCTCTACTGTTGTTTCCCAAAAGGGATCATATGATGAGTCAGTGGGCATTCCACTCAGCAGCTCTTGCAATATGTTAACCTTTTTGAGAACGTTGGAGAGCAACACATTTGGACTCTGAATTTTTGCATTAACTTATTCTAAAGGGCCCATGAGTTTTATAATAACTTTTAATGTAAACAGGTGAAAAAAGACTGGAGATGCTTCTGGAACCCACTGCATTTTGAGCCAAAATCATTAGCAGAAGTGTGACTAAATTCTTCCAGGCAGTTAAACATGGTCTTGTAATTGCAGAGCAAAGATGTGATATTGGTGATCCTCAATGTCCATCTTGTTCAGTAGAGTGGATTTAAAGAGGGCTTCTCTTCATCTAGAAAGTCTCTTAATGTTGACAGACACTTTAGCAACTCCGTTATGGCATTTATGAAATCTTTCATCATCAAAAAGCAGTCACAACATACTGGAATATTTTGTAGGGGGTATCTGGTGATAATAGAATGACAAAAATAGCACAAACTAAAAGAGCGCTACCATAACATTGTCAAACAAAATAGCGTGTGGCATAAACGGGCGCTGAATATTTAAACAGTGCAAAAAATAAAGACATGTTTTTATTGATTGATTAAAGAGATTCAGGTGTGATATGTCTGACCCTGTATTTGCCCTACACATCAGATGTTTGCCAGCATTGGCTTATGTCCCCAAAGGTGATATTGTCTCAGCATTTGAAGACTTGATGTCACAAGAGTTTTTTACCAGCAACTCAGACATATTGGTCCCTCTGTTGGACTATTATGAGGATACATGGCTGGGTAGACCACTTAGCAGAGGAGGGCAGCATAGACCTATGTTCGCAATTGACCTTTGGAACTGCTATGATTCAGTACAGTTGGAACTTCCGAGAACAATCAATGCGGTAGAAGCATGGCACAGCAAATTCAACCACTTTGTGGGTGCTCACCACCCTTCAATCTAGCGATTTCTAGATTTTATTAACTGTGAGCAAAGGTACAATACCACCAGACTGGAGCAACTAGTAGCAGGCTCTGTCATTGCAGGCACAAAGAAAAAATACAAAGACACAGCAAAGCATATTCAGGGGATGGTGTCACAGTATGGTGCAAGGTCAATGTATGAATACGGTAAGGGCATAGCATACAATCTTCAGTTGCAAGCGTAGAGTATCCTTGCTTAGATAAGAGTATCAATTTTTTCTGTGATGATGCAAAGGTGTTTCTTAAGAGTGTGGTCCTTTTAGCTCAGCAGAGGGTGCTTATGCAATATAATTATAATTAGCTCAAAGGTTGTGATGGTACATTAATTTGTTTATTAAAGTATGGGTTTTTAACAGTGAGCGCTTATAACACCAAATGTATGTGGTAGTCATTACCTTTTTTTATATTCAATAAACTCTGGATCTTGTACATACTGATGTCCATGTTAAACGCTACTATATATTTACGCTTAATTGTAAGTGTGCTCTGAAACGGCAGCAGCATTTTTCATACAGCTATATTGTATGCACTAATCAGGACATGCTGTTTTCACACTATTCCTTTGTAGGGCATCCTGTGTGGCAAGATTCAGGCAATGGGTGTTTTAGTGAATGAATATTGTTCTTGGTTCTTGTTCTTTCACCCTGGCTTGCAGCACAGTGAATTTACCTAACATGTTACTGGTTCTGTCATAACACTGACCCCAACAATCAAAAAAGGCAGGTCAAATCTGAGAAGCATATCTTACAGAATTTTAAAAAGGGATTCAGTGTCACTTACTTCAGTGTGGTAAAGGCCCCTAAATTATTTGTGAGTTTCCCAATCTTCATTGGAAAAGTAGCTTAATGAAGAACTTATTTGTTCCTTCTGAGATAAATCCACAGTCTCATCTGTTAAAATGGTGGAGTACCTCAAGCACTGTATCTTATGCACAATTGTTCATAGAACTGACATTGCCATCATTTCAAGTATCTCGTTAAGAACATCATGTGATAGCCACTTGTATTTTGTATGAGTAAGCCATTGTCTTAATTTGTCCAAATCTGTACTGTGTAGCTGCAACAGTTGTATCAGGTTTGAATACTGACATTATGTCCACATAGCGCAAGTCCTTGCTTAGCCAGATAGAGAATGCTAGTAAATATTTTTTGCATGGCATTCCATGCTGCTTGCATTTCTTTCTTGTAACTGGCAAGCATTAATACAAACACATTTATCTGGGATTGCAGGACAGCATGCTTCATTACAGCTTCCTTGTGACATTGTGATTTTTCATGTGATGTGAAACCATGCAATGCATGTTTCCAATCCTGACATCCCAATAAAATAAAATTTGATTCAGCTTTTGTGGAAAATCTTAAGAGCTTCTTTTCTGAGCAGTTTTTTCAAATGGAGCAAAACGCTTTGTCTGAGTCCTTATTATACTCCAGCCAGGTAAACTTTGTTAAGCAAAACTGCTGACAATTCATTTTTGTCTTTGCCTTTGAAACTGTATCTTCTGCATGCATCTCTTCTACCATTTCAGTTTCCAAGGATATTGGATTATCAGAAGTAGAGTTGGCTTGGTCTTGTTCTTCTGTAGTGTCACTTTCCTTCTGTCTCACTTTTTTTATTTAATATTTATTCATTTTGTAAGACTTGGCTGTTCATTGAATACAAAAATAATCAAAAAAGAGTATGTCAGTATACACACTGCAGTACTGCTTATGATATACTGTAGCTTCATGCCTTGGTATGTTCTCTTTGTGCAAGAGTGACAAATCGCATATCACACTAAGCAGACGTTGTCTTCAGGATTCCAACCTCCTTGTGTTTCCCCACTTGCTTTGGCATCGGTTTCGCTGACAGTGTGCTGTGAAATGAGCTTGTACCATGATATGAGTGGCTTTCATTGAGCAGCTCAATAAGATTGACTCAATAAAACTACTCGTAGGAAGAGTGACTGCTGCAGAATAGCGAGGAGTAGGTTAGAGTCATTGTAGTAGTGAGCTACACTCTTTATACTCACAGGAAGAAGATTAGAGGTGTAGTCTGGCCAAGCCCTGCCAAGCTGGCAGCTTGATGTAGTGGCTAGAGCCAACACCAGTGGAACTCAAAGACCTGGGTTCAGGTCCTGGTGCAGAACAGAATTTGTATTGTCCTGGGCTTTTCTTTTTTTTTTTTTTGTCTAAACCCCCCCAAGAGTTAGTAATCCTTAAACTGGGGGGCATGGCGGCCCCACACAAAAAATGCTTATTTATTTTGTTCTTATTGGAAATTGTAGTGACCATTGCTGCTTGCAGCGGTCACTCTGATGTTCATCACTGTTTTGACATCGGGTAGTTTTAGCAGTTCTATTATTGGTTGGCAAGATATAATACTAGCCCTTATCACATAAAACCGTCACAGTGCTCTGAGCTTAAGCATTGCCCTAACTGAGAACTTGCACATATTTTCACCTTGATTACTGGGTACAGGGAGCTTGTGGACCATGATTGATCAGTGCAGGGAGTACTGCCTGCACCCAGCAATCAGGGTCCCTCCACCTGCACCCAGCAGTCACTTGCCATGGAAGCCCTAAATTAGTGCAAGAGACTAGCATCCCAATCCCACCTAATCTCATAAATGGTCAAGATCAGATGACTCTGTTTGAGTAGGTGATGTAACCTGTTTTGAGAGACAATCAGCAGCCTGAGATCTTTTCAAGCATGTTTTCTGAATCCAATGGTTTCCTGGTTTTATGTCTACCAATGGATGGAGACATGAGACATTTAAGAAACACTGCACACATTCCAATTTCAATCATCTAGATAAGGAAACTGTGCTTCATTCGTTATTGAGGCTTAAAGTTCTGAGCACCCTGTGGTGGCAGACAAAGTCTGAAGGTCTCCAGTTTCCTGGACTACAGCCAAGAATTGCAGTGACAGGCAAAGATTTGGGGTGGTGAAATCCTGACTGAGACATGTAGACTGGCAGCATGAACACTTGTATCCTAGTAAATAAAGAATTATAAAACCCGGACAACAGCTGCATGTCAAATCACCACCATCTCTATTCCCTGAATCTGAAGACAACATCAGTAGAGTAGAGGTAGCTGCTGAGGGAAGATCAGCCAAAAAAAACAAAGTCTTCTGTGACCTCACCAGATGGGATAGTGACCCCTTTCTGCAGTTAACCTTTTTGGTAGGTCTGGTGTGCAGTTTTCATTGCCCCTCCATTTTCAACCTTGCCTTCCCCAAGCTGGCTTATCCCCGCACTGTGATCCTGAGGCATCTTCTGGTAGCAATCCTTTCCACCTCTTGTAGCAAGTAGAAGCAGCCCCATGGCAGAGAAATGAGATGTATGACACACACTTTGTCAGATTCTGCAGCTCCCAAAACAGGGTGCCACAATGGCCTGCACCTGCAGGACATGCTACAGTCCCAATATTCAATCAGACCTATGCAAATGAGTCCATTGGGCATGCAAGGCACCAAGGGGCCATTTCCATGCCATTTTAGGCTCATTAGTATGTTGAACAAGCTGTTTTGCACCTGCATGGCACTGCCATCAGCCCTCCAATTGCCAAGTCCCAGAAAGGTATCCCTGGTGGTAGTGGCACCCTCCTGAGTCCACCTCTGTATAGTAAGCAACATGTCCCTGGTGTCTAGTGGTATCCCCTTCCACCGATCTGCCCCCCCTTAAAGTACAAAAATACTTCCCTGGTGTCATGTGGTCCCTCCCCAGACCCACACTAATTCTTGAGGTTCTATGCATTATTTCCTGGTGTCAAGCAGTTCCTTCCCTCACCTGATCCCTGACCCAGTAGGTATGAAAGCTCCCCCCTTTGACAAGAGTCCCCCAGCCCCCAGCCTCATGGCAGCAGCCTGAACCATCCCAACACAGCTGTGGGGGAATCCATGTGCAAGAAGTTCCTGCCCACAACAGCACCCTGGCCCTGTTCCTCAACAGTGACTGCACCACCCCCACCCACCCCTCAGTGGTGCTTAGTGTTCCCTCAACCTATGGCACTGACAATACCCCATCCCCCAGTCTGGAGGTCCCCAGACATGACTGTCAGTGTTGTGGTGAATCAATTGTGAGTGACACAGCCCTCTACACATCACCTCTGTGCCTCCATGATGCTGTCTAACAGTAGCAGGGCAAGCACTATATATAGGGCATGGTGAGTCACCCATGTCCTGCAAATAATTTGCACTCATTGTGGATTGCAGGTGGCCTAGATGGTGTGTGGAAGGCTGTGTCAATGGCAGTTCATTCTCATGGCACAGACATTGCACAAGGACTGGGTGGTGTTGCTGGTGCCACGGCTGAGAGGGGGAACACTAACCACTAGGGAGTGATGGGCGAGGGTGGTGCAAATAACTGTTGGGGTACAGGACCAGGCTGTTGTTGTGGGAGGACTTCCTTACACATGGATTTCAACACAGCTGTGGCAGGATGGCTCAGGCTGACACAGTGGGGGCTGATGGGACTTGACAAAAAAGAGGGAGCTTTCATCCCTACTAAGTTGGGGATCAGTTAGGGGGAGGAACTGCTAGACACCAGGGAATAACACATACTACCTTGAACATGGGTGCAGGTTGGGGCAGGGACCACTGGACACCAGGGAAGGGAACTGTTTGCACTTAAGGGGGTAGGATCAGAGGGACATGTTCCTTACTGAAAGAGGGTGGGATTGGATGGAGGGGTGCACCAGTAGACATGTACGTTCCTTACTGTATGGGGGTGGGCTCAGAGGGAGGAAGGATCATCTATACACCAGGGACTAATGTGTTGAGGGTCGGGGGCGACGCGCTTCCTTCACCAACCACTAGGGTTGCAAAGTTGTGGTTTAGGTCAGTGGTATTGGCACTGGTACACACAAGAGGATCACAAAATGCCTTTCTGCACATATGCTATGACTATGCGACTGCGCTTGTAATCAGGTGCCTGCTGCAACCTCTGGCGTCAATTTGCATTGCACCCCCTGCCTCTCCACTGTTTGCATGGGAGGCACAAACCCTGTGTGTCTGCACTTACCGGGCTTTTTTATATGGGACATCCCTGACAAGCCCCATGGGCCTTGCCTAGTTCCAAAGGAAAAGTAAATAAGGTCTGTAGCCTAGACATTTATCTGAATTTGCCGAAAGCATTTAATCACTGAAAACAAACACCAACACATGGTAAGAGATGTCATCACAAGTTAGGACAGTTTAAAGCAGCAGTATTTGTTAGTGACCTATAGATTTTGTCAGCAATAATGACCGTCTGGCAAACATATCAAGATACATGTTCTTTTCTGTTGTTTTGTTTCAGTCCTGAACCATGATATGGGATATTGACATTTTTAAAAGTTCCCACTCCCATCACCCATGCCACGCCCACCATGAAAACATTACATATCCTAGTACAGTGTTGTGCTGTATGTTTACCATCAGAAACATGTGGCAGCCCCATCCTAATACATCCACAAAATGAATCTAGCATGTACATTTAATGACTAACTGGCAATGTCATCAGCTGGTTTAGGTCCTACCTCATGGACATGAGATACCACCAAAATACCACCAAGATACCACCAAATAGCCGAAAAGGGAACCAGGAGGCCGGGGGAGAAAGCCAGAAAGCTGGCCTGCCCTCGAGGACACACTCTCCAGAGGGGCTCCGAGCCGCCAGCGGGCGGGCGGCCACCAACTAGCCGAAAAGGGAACCAGGAGGCCGGGAGAAAGCCAGAAAGCTGGCCTGCCTCGAGGACACACTCTCCAGAGGGCTCTTGAGCCGCCAGCGGGCGGGCGGCCACCAACTAGCCGAAAAGGGAACCAGGAGGCCGGGGGAGAAAGCCAGAAAGCTGGCCTGCCCTCGAGGACACACTCTCCAGAGGGGCTCCGAGCCGCCAGCGGGCGGGCGGCCACCAAATAGCCGAAAAGGGAACCAGGAGGCCGGGGGAGAAAGCCAGAAAGCTGGCCTGCCCTCGAGGACACACTCTCCAGAGGGGCTCCGAGCCGCCAGCGGGCGGGCGGCCACCAAATAGCCGAAAAGGGAACCAGGAGGCCGGGGGAGAAAGCCAGAAAGCTGGCCTGCCCTCGAGGACACACTCTCCAGAGGGGCTCCGAGCCGCCAGCGGGCGGGCGGCCACCAAATAGCTGAAAAGGGAACCAGGAGGCCGGGGGAGAAAGCCAGAAAGCTGGCCTGCCCTCGAGGACACACTCTCCAGAGGGGCTCCGAGCCGCCAGCGGGCGGGCGGCCACCAAATAGCTGAAAAGGGAACCAGGAGGCCGGGGGAGAAAGCCAGAAAGCTGGCCTGCCCTCGAGGACACACTCTCCAGAGGGGCTCCGAGCCGCCAGCGGTGGGCGGCCACCAAATAGCCGAAAAGGGAACCAGGAGGCCGGGGGAGAAAGCCAGAAAGGTACGGGAAAGCCGCACAGCCAATCGGAAGGCAACCGCCGACTTTTGCCTGCCTCTGATTGGTGCGCATTCTCCCATTGACTTTGCTGTATCTTTGCACCACCAAAACTGCTCGAGTTTACTTGCCTTTTATCTGAAAAGATTTAACTTATCTAAAAAGGGCTGTTTTTGCTGTTTTACTGTGTAATTCTGTGTAATGCCTGTTAACTGTCTAGCTAGCAATTACAGTCTTTTGGTTAATTTTGTGTTGGGCTAGACGATAGGCGCCTAACCCCCCACCCTCCCAGTCTTTGTTGTGCAAATCTCAAAATTTAGCACCTCAGCAAGCCACTGCCTGCAAGTGCTTCTTCTCACTGCCCTCTCCTCTGTCCCCTCCCTTCTAGCTGGCCTGCCCTCGAGGACACACTCTCCAGAGGGGCTCCGAGCCACCAGCGGGCGGGCGGCCACCAAATAGCCGAAAAGGGAACCAGGAGGCCGGGGGAGAAAGCCAGAAAGGTACGGGAAAGCCGCACAGCCAATCGGAAGGCGACCGCCGACTTTTGCCTGCCTCTGATTGGTGCGCCTTCTCCCATTGACTTTGCTGTATCTTTGCACCACCAAAACTGCTCGAGTTTACTTGCCTTTTATCTGAAAAGATTTAACTTATCTAAAAGGGCTGTTTTGCTGTTTTACTGTGTAATTCTGTGTAATGCCTGTTAACTGTCTAGCTAGCAATTACAGTCTTTTGGGTTAATTTGTGTTGGGCTAAGGCATAGGCGCCTAACCCCCCACCCTCCCAGTCTTTGTTGTGCAAATCTCAAAATTTAGCACCTCCAGCAAGCCACTGCCTGCAAGTGCTTCTTCTCACTGCCCTCCTCTGTCCCCTCCTTCTAGCTGGCCTGCCCTCGAGGACACACTCTCCAGAGGGCTCGAGGCCATGTGGCGGACGCCACCAAATAGACAGAGGAACCAGGAGGCCGGGGAGAAAGCCAGAAAGGTATGGAAAGTCAGACAGCCAATCGGAAGGCGACCACCACTTTTGCCTGCCTCTGATTGGTGCGCCTTCTCCATTGACTTTGCTGTATCTTTGCACCACCAAAACTGCTCGAGTTTACTTGCCTTTTATCTGAAAAGATTTAACTTATCTAAAAGGGCTGTTTTTGCTGTTTTACTGTGTAATTCTGTGTAATGCCTGTTAACTGTCTAGCTAGCAATTACAGTCTTTTGGGTTAATTTTGTGTTGGGCTAGGCGCAGGCGCTAACCCCCCCCACCCTCAGTCTTTGTTGCAAATCTCAAAATTTAGCACCTCCAGCAAGCCACTGCCTGCAAGTGCTTCTTCTCACTGCCCTCTCTCTGTCCCTCCTTCTAGCTGGCCTGCCTCGAGACACACTCTCCAGAGGGCTCCGGAGCACTGGCCAGGAGCAGCCCAAATAGCCGAAGGGAACCAGGAGGCCGGGGAGAAAGCCAGAAAGGTGCAGGAAAGCCGCACAGCCAATCGGAGGCGACCGCCGACTTTGCCTGCCTCTGATTGGTAGCCTTCTCCCATTGACTTTGCTGTATCTTTGCACCACCAAAACTGCTCGAGTTTACTTGCCTTTTATCTGAAAAGATTTAACTTATCTAAAAGGGCTGTTTTGCTGTTTTACTGTGTAATTCTGTGTAATGCCTGTTAACTGTCTAGCTAGCAATTACAGTCTTTTGGGTTAATTTTGTGTTGGGCTAGACGATAGGCACCTAACCCCCCACCCTCCCAGTCTTTGTTGTGCAAATCTCAAAATTTAGCACCTCCAGCAAGCCACTGCCTGCAAGTGCTTCTTCTCACTGCCCTCTCCTCTGTCCCCTCCCTTCTAGCTGGCCTGCCCTCGAGGACACACTCTCCAGAGGGCCTGCGAGCCAGCAGGGCGGCGCCAAATAGCCGAAAAGGGAACCAGGAGGCCGGGGAGAAAGCCAGAAAGGTATCGGAAAGTCATGAGTGCCAATCGGAAGCGTTACCGCCGATTTTTGCCTGCCTCTGATTGGTGCGCCTTCTCCCATTGACTTTGCTGTATCTTTGCACCACCAAACTGCTCGAGTTTACTTGCCTTTTATCTGAAAAGATTTAACTTATCTAAAAGGGCTGTTTTTGCTGTTTTACTGTGTAATTCTGTGTAATGCCTGTTAACTGTCTAGCTAGCAATTACAGTCTTTGGGTTAATTTTGTGTTGGGCTAGGCGCTAGGCGCCTAACCCCCCACCCTCCCAGTCTTTGTTGTGCAAATCTCAAAATTTAGCACCTCCAGCAAGCCACTGCCTGCAAGTGCTTCTTCTCACTGCCTCTCCTCTGTCCCCTCCCTTCTAGCTGGCCTGCCCTCGAGGACACACTCTCCAGAGGGGCTCCGAGCAGCCAGCGGGCGGCCGGCCACCAAATAGCCGAAAAGGGAACCAGGAGGCCGGGGGAGAAAGCCAGAAAGGTACGGGAAAGCCGCAAAATTTTTGCCCGCCCCCACCCCTTCAGGGTGTTTCTTTTATACACACCTTCCCGCCAAATCTCATCCCCGCCCATAGCTATTCTCCCAGCCAATTCCCGAGCTCATTTTCTTCACATCATCTTACTTTCTTTAACCCTCTCCTACCCTCCACCATGCTACTGCACCTACTACTGCTGCTTTGCTTCTCACCTTCCTTAGATCCAGATGAGATAACTGTTGGAACCCATACTAAGGTGCTTAGGGTGACCACTCAACACTGCCCCCCTCTACTGTCCCCAGTGGATACCCCTAAACTATACATACTTATAATACCGCTTCTGCACAATAATCCTTGGGGAATCCCAAAAAAAGGCTCACAACCAGTTTGGAACTCCTTTATCCCCCTGCTACCATACTGGCACTACAATTACCCCCTACGCCTGTCCATTAAGCTGGCAATCTATGATAATCTCGATAACCATGCAGCAGGATCATCAGCCACTATATATTGGATCCCAAGAAAGAAGAAAAAACTGCCTGATTGCCCACTACTCCTATCACTTGGTGCCTCATCAAGTTAATCTTCTTTCTGCTGGTCTGTGTTGGCACTGTGAAATCAACCCTGGACCCACTGAAAGCTCGATCTCTCCAACTGACCTAACCTCCATAAATGGACTGAGTTTTCTTCACTTCAATGCCTGCAGCCTCCTAAAAAGTTCTCATCAATACAGCCTGGGTTGCACACACCCTACGGACTGTCTGGTTATATCTGAAACATGGCTCAAATCTGCAACAAAAGATAGTGAAATAAACCTTCCAACTATCAGCTCTTCAGATCTGACCGTCTATCCAGGGGCGGTGGGGTAGCCATCTATGTCAAAGCAAATATCTCTGCATCCTGCCTCAATTCTACATCTCAACCAAAGGAATTCGAATGCTTGTCTATTAAAATAACCCTTCCCGACACATCTTCCTTTCAACTGGTTGGTTGCTATAGGCCCCTCTGCAGGCCTCAAACTCCTATCCCATTTAGGATCCATACTAATCTGGGTCCTGAAGACACCATCATCTTAGGAGACATGAACTTAAATTGGCTGACTAATGCATCTGCACCCCTGGTAACCTTCTGTGACACCTATGGTTTCTCTCAATTAATCAAAGAACCAACAAGGATCAACCCAAAGAATACTCTCAACAGCACACTTCTGGATATTATATTGGTAAATAAACCTCAGCATTATCCCTATGCAGGAGTACTTCTCAGTGACATAAGTGACCACTGTCCCATAGCTGCCATTAGATCAACAATCAAGCCACCCAATCCTGCAAAATTCCTCCCACGAAGGTCAAAAAAGAACTTTAATATTACAGGATATCTCCATGATCTGTGCCACACCACACGTTGGCAAGAATTCTATCTCACAGCCTCAATAGAGTCAGCTCTTCAAATCTTAAATGATATAATCATAAGTGCCCTCAATTCACATGCACCCTCACCAGTGTCAGAACCAAACTCAAATCCTGTCGCTGGTTCTCTGCCGACTTTAACCAAGACTGCTTGCCAGAGACAAACTCTGGAAAAGGGCAAGAAAGACAAAGGACCCAAATGACTGGCTCCAATTCAGAAAAGCCAGAAACTCCTGCACAAAACAAATAAGAAAAGCCAAGGCAACCTTCTACACAGCTGAACTAGATGCCTCCTATAACAACCCTTCCAGGTTCTGGGGTACCATAAAGGGCATCCTAGGTCAAACCTCTACCCTGTCTTACCATCCAAAATTCAATTAAATAATATTGAAATCACCGACAAGCAAAATATCTTGAATGCCTTCAATGACCATTTCACTACAGCTGGCCTGGCTTTGACTCCTCTCCTGCAAACCTATTAAGATCATCTCTAAACCTACAATCTACTGAGAATCAAAGGTTGCTTCCACATTCTCATTCAAACCAATATTGTTCAAAGATGTAGAAGACCTCCTACTCCAACTAGATACCACCAAAAGCACAGGTGCAGACTCCTGGATCCCTACTTTCTAAAAGTAGCACTGTATGCCTTAACCCCCCTCACCCATCTCTTCAATCTATCACTTGTCACTGGTACTATCCCTCAATATGGAAAACAGCTCAGTGTTTCCACTACTTAAGGCAGGTGATCCCATGGACCTCAATAATTATAGGCCCATCTCCATCTTACCAATACTATCCAAGATGCTTGAGAAGCTGGTAAACTCTCAGTTAACTGCCTACCTTGATACCAACAATCTCCTAAATCCAGCTCAATCTGGGTTTAGATCTATGCATAGTACCATCTCTGCTCTAGCAAAAGTCACAAATGACTGGCAGACTGCCCTAGACAAAAAGAATAATACCTGTGCTGTGTTTCTGGATCTAAGCAAAGCCTTTGACACTGTGGATCATGATCTCCTAATCACCTCACTAAACTCCATAGGCCTTGACTCACTCTCCATTAAATGGTTCAGATGCTATCTCTCTGAAGGCTACAACTGGTAAAGAATGATGGTGATCTATCTACCCCTAAGCCACTCCTAAGAGGTGTACCACAAGGCTCCATCCTGGGTCCCATCCTTTGCCATCTACATCAACAATATTAACTCCAATCTCTCTTCTAATATCCACCTTTTGCAGATGACACTGTACTTTATGTGAGCGATCCTCACCATCAAAAGCCTGTGAGCTCCTACAGTCTCAATTCTCCTCCTCCAGCATAACCTATTAAAAAGAAATTATTACTAAATGCTAAGAAAACCAAAGCTATGTTCTTTGCCCACAAGAACTGTTCTTCCACTATCCCATCATTCACCCTCCCACAACTCTCTACCATCCTTGGTGAAAATCTGAATATGTTGACAAATTCAAATACCTAGGAGTATGGATAGACAATAAACTAGACTATACTACCCACGTTGAAGAGCTCCTGAAAAGCTAAGACAAAGACTTGGTCTATTCTATAGAATCAAACACTACCTGACCAAAGATTCCAAACAAAGATTAATCCTTGCATCATTCATGTCCCTCATTGATTATGCTGACTTCCTCTATGGTCATTGCTCCCTCTCCCATCTAAACAAACTAGACACCCTGTATCATAGAGCTATTAGATTCATTACTGACCTTCCTCTAGCACCCATCATTGCTCTCTCTACAATGCAGTCAGCTGGACATCCCTGCAACATAGAAGAAGAAAAATGCTGCTATCTGGATCTACAAAGCTCTGACAAACAAACTCCTTCCTACATCTCAGATTGCTTCAACCAGATCACATCCAGGCCCTACACCTTGAGGATCAACAAACTGATCCTGCTAAGAATTCTATCACCTGCACCCGATATGGAAGAGCTGCAATCAGTTATTCCCTGGCACTTATCTGGAATTCTATCCAAAAGACCCTGAAAATGGAAACACTGATCCCCTAACATCCTTCAAAAGCTGTACACCAGCCTAATCCCTGATTCTTGCAATTGCTTCCACAAGGCCTAGTCCTCCCACATCCCCACCCCCACACTCTCACTCCCTCACCCCCTTCTAAATCTCTCCTATTCTTCTATCATTGCTCTGGTCCTTTCCACATCAAACCTCAAACATATATGCCCACCCATGTACCATTATCCAAGCCTTATCCCCACCAGACTGTTTGTTTCTCACCTTTAATAGGTTTTTGGTTTACTGTCCTTTGCCTTGTATATATGTAAATAATTGTACATCTATCTCACTCATAAATGTTTGTATTTGTGCTATTTCAATATCATGTTTTTGTATACACTCTGTAACCTTTTTTGTTATGACCACTCAGGTCCATCTTGTAAATGAGCTATGCTCAATGATGTTCGCCTGAATAAATAAAGATTTTTGATTGATTGATTGATTTGATTGATTGATTGGACATAGTGCAAATGGTGATAATGGGTTTATCCTCAACCAGCCAAAGACCCTGTGTTGTGGAGTTCCACAAGGTTTGGTCCTGTTGCCCCTCTTGTTCACTTTGTACAGTATATACTGCCCTTGGGAGATGTTATCAGGTAGTATGGCTTGGATTTTCATTGCTCTACCGATGATACACAGCTATACCTCTCCTGTGCACCTGGGAGCCAGATGGTGGTCTCTGTGTTTAACACTTGCCTGGCCAAGATCCATGACTGGATGATCTGAAACTGGTTATGACTCAATCAAGGCAAGGCAGAGGTACTGGTGGTGGAGCAAGGTCATTGGTGAAGTGGATGGGGCTTGGGAGTGACCTGGGTCTTTGACTAGGTGGCTTAACCCAGATCTCCTCCACTCAGGTAAGGGATCTGGGTGTGGACTTGACAATGGTCTGGCACTTAATGTTCAGGTGTTGGGCATCATTCAAAGTGGTTTCTACCATCTAAGAAACATTGCCCAGATCCATTCCCTGATACTGCCAGATGATCTTGCCACACTAATACATGCCTTTGTTACCTTGAGGTTAGAATACTGCTATGCCTTGCACCTGTGGCAGTCAGGACTCAATCTCCACTGTCTGCAGCTGGTGCAGTATGCAGTGGCCAGGCTACTGATAGATGTTCCTAGATTTGAACATATTGCACAGTTTCTCTGTGGACTGCACTGGCTGCCAATACGGTGAAGAATTGCCTTCAAGGTTGGATTACTGACCTATAAAGCCTTGCAGTCAGGGACATGACTACCTGCAACACCTCACCCAACTTGCCCTCTCTGATCCTCAAAGGGTGGCCTTTTTGGTGGTTCTCAGGGCAAGACAGCAGTTTTCTGGAGATTGTGCTTTCTCCATGGCTGCACCTATCCTGTGGAACTTACTTCCAGGGTATTTGAGAGATGCCCCACTAGGTGGAAGCCTTTAAGAGGGGTCTCAAGATATTCTTATTTGAAAAAGCATTTATTCTATTATAGTATGAAACACTCTTGATGACTGTTATTTTATTTATTATTATGGTGACTTGAATTTGAATTTGATTTATGTTTATGCTCTGTAACATAGTGTTTTTATTTATGTTAAGATGAATGTTTTATTTGCGTTAGATTGTATGGATGGTACAACATTCTGAACCCCTGGGAAGGAGTGTTTTATAAATAAAGTCTATCTACCTGTCTGTCTGTCTGTCTGTCTTTCTGTCTGTCTGTCTTTATGTCTGTCTGTCTGTCTATCTATCTATCTACCTATCAAGCTATGTATCTATCTACATTAAACAGGTTACTGCAATGGAATGGAGCTCTTTAATAATTGCAAGTGGTCAGTATAGGCCATCCTTAATGATGAATGTCATTAATTACTAAATTAGCTGCAAAATGTCTGAGAAAACTACAAATATACTGAGCATGATTAAAGGAGGTGAGAAATACATTGTTGCTAAAAAAACTATATGATAATTTCTTAGCCTACTAACACACACTGCTGCCTGGATCCACGATTGGTCGTCGAGCAAAAATTTGTCAAATGACCAGACAGCAAAACTGGTCGATAGACTGCTTTTTGTTTTTTACTGCCAGTTTCACACAGTTTACTGTGTTTTCCTTGGGGGCTTCGACCTCCATACCCCCCCAAGCGGGGGTCTGTGCCCCGCACCCCCCACTAAATTTAATCAACTTTGAGTAGAAGCCGATTGGGGGGTGCAAGCCCCCCGACAGGCAGTGCTGGGTTCCAGCATGGATTCTACAGCAAATTGGCACTGTAGTCACTGTAGTGTCATTTGCTGAGCCGGTGTCACTGTAGGGTGGGTATATGCTGCTGCCTTAAGAGTATTGGTGGTAATAGGCCTTTTGTTCCTAAATACTTCATACCTTTCCTCAACAAACCATTCATCACAATTTCAAAACAATTTCATTAAATGCATTTTCAGTTTTCACAATACAAATGATATTTTTTTATTCAACATACTTTATTGTGTTTCCAGCAAACAGGGTACAGAACAGGAATAACATTCACATATTACAATTTGCATTATAAAACAAGTTAAGTAAGAAAAACAAAGATAATAAACCAAAGAAAAGGAAATAAGAGATCAAGTAAGATAAATTTAACTAACTGTTAATCCTACCCTCACCACCCTGAATCACCCCCCAATACCAAGTGTTTTCTTAAAAGGGGAAAGAGAAGGGTACAAACATATCACTCATTAAGAACATTAAATGTGATAGATTTAAGGGCTCCATATGGGTAACAATGCTTCAAGGGGGCCCCATAAATTCAGATATGGTTGAATTATATCAAGCATTGATGCAATATGCTTCTCCAGTTGTAGTGCTAGTAGTACTTCTCTATACCATTCCACAACTGGAGGCAAGGTTGCCTCTGTCCAGTTTTGCATGATAATAAGCTTGGTGACTAAGGCAACTAAAGCTAGGTGAGCTTTCCTGCATTTGGGAGTGCCTGGAGGAAATAAGTTAAGTATGCAGGTGTCTGGAGTAAACAAAGTGTCTATCCCTAATAGTGGATCTAATACATTTTTAATAGAACACCAGAAGGCCTGTGCCACTGAACAGGTCCATATCATGTGGTATAGGGTTCCCGGAGCTTCCCCACACCTGGTACAAGTGGGAGAGGAAAGTTTGCCAATTTGTACAGTTTGACCGGGGTATAATATAGATTATGGAATATGTTATATTGAACTAGCTGAAGTCTATCCTGCTTGATGAGTCAGTAGTTATTTCGCCAGAGTTCCCTCCAAGTTCCTACATTATCAGAGATCAGGAGCTCTTGAGCCCAGTAATAACAGACACCTGAGGGAAACAGGGGGTCCAAGGCCTGTAGATGCTTGTAGAGAACTGAAACAGGATGAGGTTGAGTAGCCATCTGCAATGTGACTTCTATCTCTGTACCAGGAGACGATAATATAGGTGTGCTCTTCAGGAATGCAGTAATAGCCTCCCTTATCTGTAGAAACTTAAATTTATGGGATTCTGGGATCCTGTAATGAGTTTGTAATTGTGAAAAGGGAATTATTTTCCTATTATAGAGGAAATCAAAGAGTTTACAGGGTCCCAGAGTAGTCCAGAAAGAGGAAGGAATGGGTTTATTGTCAATCTTAAAATTGGGGTTGCCTATGACTGGTTGTTCTGGAGATTGGTAACAATTCACCGAGAAGGATTTTTGAACCTGTTGCAGGGCTTTTAGGGACCAACCAATCGAAGTCCTCTTTAGTGGTTTAGGTATGCCTCCAGGGGTTACATAGATAAGGGCTGCTAAAGAGCAAGAATACTTGGAAGCTATACACCTCTCAATTTCCCACCAAAGAGGAGTGCAATTGGACATGGTAACAGAGTTTAAATCCCTGAGCCAGTAAGCAAGCTTACTTAGGTGATCGGCACAATAATATATGAAAAATGATGGAAGTCTCAAGCTGCCTTGGATTTTAGGAGCTGTTAGTTTGGAGTAGGCTAGCCTAACACCCTTCCCTCTCCAAATAAATGCATTTAGCATCTTCTGAAGTTTAATGAACCAGACCTTGGGGAGGAAACAGCCCAACGTACCCATGGGATACAAAATTCGGGGCAGCACATTCATTTTAATTGTGCTGATCCTCCCCCAGAGAGATAGAGGAAGGGCACCCAATCTGTCCATATCCATCTTTAACGTTTTTAGTAAATCTGTTAGATTTTCTCTGATCATGGATGTGAGGTTCCTCGAAACTTTAATACCCAAATAAGTAATGGATTTAGATGCCCAGACTAGATTAGACTTTACCACTACCGCTTTCATGGTTTTATGGTTTAGAGGAAAATCCTGGATCTTGGAGCAGTTTAACTTATAATATGAAACTTTAGAAAAGGCCACCATTTCTTCTACAAGTGCTGGAATGGTATCTTGAGGGTATTCAACATGTAAGAGTAAATCATCTGCGTATGCTGAAAGGGCATATCTAGTGTCACCCATTTTGATACCTAAAATTTCCAGGGAAGCATTGAGTTTGCTAATCAAGGGTTCAAGTTAAAATTTAAATAAGAGTGGGGATAGTGGGCATCCCTGCCTGGTACCATGACCAAGTGTGAAGGGAGTGTAGAGCAAACCATTACACCAGACTAGGGCGGATGGTGTAGAGTACAATAAATGTACCCACCTGAGAAATTCACTAGACAAACCAAAATGAGCTAGGGTAAGTATGAGAAAGTCCCAGGAGACATGGTCAAAAGACTTTTTGGCATCCAGAGAGACGAGTGCAGCGGGCACATCTGAATCCCTGGATACCAAAATCAAGTGTAGTAGTTTCCGCATATGATCTCCTGATGATCTTCCTCTCATGAAGCCTACAGTAGCAGCCACAGACACTGCCAGCTATTTCCCAAAATGTCTGTGATATTTACAGAAATATCTCCTGCTTTCTGCATTTCCACAGTAGGGGCAGCAGAGAGAAACTCTTCAGAAATTTCCCCAGATATCTGGAAATAGCTGGCAATGTCTGTGGCTACCACTGTACCTGCTCATTACTAATAAGATTAGCCATAACAGGGGTGAGCTGGTTGGCTAGTATCTTTGCTAATATTTTAATATCAGAGTTAAGGAGAGATATAGGTTGGTAACTTTCGGGATACAAGGGGTCTTTCCCCGGTTTGGGGATAAGAGTTATGAGTGTATCTAAAAAACTGAACTCAGAAAGTCTCTTTTCATACCAAAAATGATATGTTACCTCCAATAGTGGTGCAATGGTAGAGCAACAGGCTTTATACATGTTGTTAGACAGGCCATCAGGACCAGGTGATTTATCTAAGGTCAGTAACTCTTTAGCTTGTCAAATTTCACTAGTGGTAATATGTGCTCCTAAAAGGGTCGCTTACCAGAAGGGGCCTGAGGAAGGGCTATTGAATCAAGATATTGGATCATCTCTGCTTCTGATGGCTGTGTTAGGGGGTCAATAGTGTAAAGATTCTGAAAAAATACTCGAAAAGCCTCAACTATCTCCTTGGGGTCAATAGTTACGGGGCTCTCCTATGTAGGACAGATACTTGAAATAAATTGTGAGGCTTCTACCTGTTTGATTCTAATTGCAAGCAGCTTGCCCACCCTTTCTCCTAATTCAAGGTACCTATGCTTAGTGTGGTGAAGGGAGAGTTCAGCCTGCTTTGCCATCACTTCAGCATACTGAGCTTTAAGGTTGTATAGTCTGGCCCACTCCATTACAGTGGAAGACTTGCTTAAAGACCCATCCACAACTTGAATGGAGTTAAGGAGTGAGTCTACGTGTGCCCTATGTTGATGAGCTTTAGTCGCCAACAGCCAAATACACTCCCTCCTCAAGGAACATTTCAATGCGGCCCACACCAGATCAACTCTGTCCACTGAGCCCATGTTAATCACAAGGAAATTAACAATGAAGTCAGTGATGTGTTGTAGTGTTGCAGGCTTCTGAAGAAGCTGGTTATTTAGATGTCACATAGAATCTCGCCTGAGACCCGGGCCCAGTAAATATGTGAGTCCAATGGGAGAATGGTCTGATATAACTCTGGAGTGGATAATCGAGTTCAGTATACCAGGCATTGCAAAAGAGCTGACCAAAAAATAGTCAATTCTTGAGTATGAATGGTGGGTGGGTGAGAAGAAGAGTATTGTCATTCTGCTGGGTTCAGTAGTTTCCAGATATCTAAGAGGGCTGCACCATCCATGAGCTCATGCAAGGCACGTTGTGCAGGGAAAGGCCGCCTTCTCCTGTCTGACCTATCTAGATCCAGTTGAGGAGTGATGTTTCAGTCACCTCCCAATATTATTCATTTTGATTGTTTAGTGTATATTAATCCCAGCAATTGTATAAAAAATTGAGGGGAATCTGAATTTGGGCCATAGATCGCACCCAGGAGTACCAGGTGGGACTCTAGCAAACCATGTAAAGGATGAATCGGCCATTGAGGTCCCATACCTCTTTAAGTAACCTAAATGGAATAACTTTTGCCACTAAAATTGCCACACCACCAGCGTTAGGGGAAACCCCAGAGCCAAATACCTGCCCAACCCAGTTTCTTCATAAAAGCAGTATATCCTCCCTCCTGAGATGAGTTTCTTGCAGGAAGGCTATCCCCATCTTGAGGTGAGATAGATGCCACAGGATAATATTGTTCTTGCATCTATCTTGGGTCCCTTTAACATTCCAGCTTAAAAAAAATGTATGGTCCCCCATAATCAAATTAATTGGAAAACCTGACTATACAACATTTGAGTGGTTCATAGTTGCTCATGATTAGTCCCACAAGTACCGTAAGAGTGAAGAGATGAACTCATTTGGTATCCTCCTCCAAGAGAAAACATTTATCTTCAGAAAACATTATACACTTGCATTTTGGTTCCCCCCAATCCCAATCTCTATAAGCAAATCCCCAAAACATAATAGACAAATCTATAAACTACTCCCAGTTCTAAACAACCACACTACTGTTGTATTATTGTCCAGTGATGTTAACTGCAGCACTAAAGAAGTCAACCAACTGCACCACCCCCATCCCCCCCACAGCAAACATTATTAGCTATAACTCTTAAAATCACACGTGAACGGTTAATAATGAGTCCTGTCCATTTCCATGGAATCTAACATGGAAGACAACTGTTTCTTTGAAATCAAACTAATAGATATATTCCACACACCTTATCAGGATGTTAAACAAAGTTAAAACACACATCTGAGCATTGCCGTTGGCATATTAATTAAAGGTGGAGGAGTGCCCTTCTGTCAGATAATGCTTTCTTTCCAGATAGGGCAAGAAAACAAACACTCGTAACATTGGCCTCCCGTAACATCATTTTAACTTCCTCAATAAATGAGTTCAAAAATAAATGAAATGTAAATGAAATATAAATAAATAAGAGGGGAAGGATGCAGTGCATACAAAACAGGCAAAAGGACTTATTGAGTCAGTCCAACGAAAGGCAATCTTTGAAACGAAGGAAAATAAGTCTCCTGTATAGATACATCAGCAAACCTTTCAGGGACCCCAAAGGACATTCACAGACAAAATCAGAAGCTTCACCAACATCGTGCAAGGGTGTCCTTGACTATGAAATCACTGAATAAGAAACGGGTTCCTGGTGAGGATTAAGACCCAGATTAGGAATTGTGCCTGTAATCAGTACTCTCCTTATCGCAATAGCCCAAAAAGCAGCCTGATCATGGCATTAGCATTGGAAATTGGGGTTATACAGGGCTACAACATCCCGGTCTTAAATTGATCTGGCAATAATGATTTGAGTTCATGAGCCGCTTGCTCTGGGGTATCGAAGAATAACCATTTTTCATCATGTTTTACCTGCAATATCGTTGGGTACTTTACTCAAAAAGGCTTCCCAGCAGCAATTATCTTGGTGACCGTAAGGTGTAACTCTTGTCTTTTGATCCGTACAGATGGTGGAAGGTCTTGGGTTATAAGAACCATATGACCCTCCCATTGGATTTCGTGCATGTCCCGAACATTTGCCAAGATGTGTTGCTTATCTAAGAAATTAAGCAGCTTAAAAATCAAGGGTCTAGGCAGGGACCAGAGGGTAGTGGTGGGCATAAAGCTCAGTGCGCTCTCTCAATTATGTAGGTCACCCCATTAGGTGACGGCCCAGCGATCTTTTTGCAGAATTTCTGCAAAAACAGAATCGGGGAGGTGCCTTCTTCCCTCTCTGGAATTCCAATGACTAAAAGGTTGTTGTGCCTACTGCACCCCCTCTAGATCTTCGAGCTTGTCTTCTAATTTTTTAATACGTCTGGTAATGTTAATTACGTTCAGGTCCACCTTTCCCTGCTTATTTTCTATTGACACAATTCTGGCTTCATTATCACTCACCCTAACTTGTATCGAGGTGACTGATGTTTTGATTTGTTGGAGATCAACAGACATTGTGGAAATTGTGTCTTGGAGAGGCTGCATGATTCAATAAATCTTTCCTCTGAAAGAGCTGTCTGTCCGGATGATGTTTTAGACGAGGTTGAGGTCTGCTGCTTGGCCTGATTAGCTGCTTTGTCCTTTTCTGGAGTAGGAGGCAGCAAGTGTCTTGGAGGAGCCTTCCTCATATAAATATCCATAATGGACGATCTTGCTACAATATCATTAGTCTCCGATATGCGATAAGCTCGTCCGATGCAGAAATTTTGAGTCGGGGAGGATTTTAATAGTAAATGTTCACTGCATTGAAATGGAGCTAAAGAGGCGTGCTGTTGACTCTTAGGCTGCCATCACATGACCCCCCCCATACCAATGAATTTAAGTTATAAAATCTGATATGAGCTGCTTTGAAGAAACACTAACATAATTAGTTGTAGTGCCACAAGTAATAAGTCAATACATCTGGAAAAACAGACAGTATGCAATGAAGAAAATAAGGAGGAAAGTTAAGGCATTTAGTTCATAAACTCTTAACACCATTCCCCACTCAGCCACCAGCCCACCGAAGTCAGCTCATCCTCCAGATAAAGTCCCATTAGTTCTGTCCAACTCCTGCTAACAATCACTTGGTATGTACCATATAAACTAATCAGAAGCAATCCCCCATAAAAGCCCTGTTCTGTAACATTACAGTCCATGAACCAAAACAATTCAATTGTCAGGCATTGACTCTTTGTGGATTGGGACAGACTGATTCAGACAAAGACATGTTAGCTATAGAGGGAAATTCACTGTAAAGTGTTGCTTGCACACACCCTAAAAATCTTAAGGTAAGTATCCACTTTGGGCAATTTCTGAGGCTCACATGAATTGTTCCACTCTGTCAATTTCAATCAACAGGTAGAGGACTTACATATTAGGATCAGTGAGAGCAGATAGTCAGCACAGGTTACTAACTATACATGCTACAGGGCAGACAACACCAAGAGAGGGATAATTTGAACTCCAAATACAACAATTAGACTTCGTGTTTTTATTTGTAGGTTGCTTTACATCAATACTTTCTTTACTTCAATCAGCATAAACAAGCAGACAAAGGGTCTGATGGAATTGTGCCCATGTGCTGGGCTGGCCTGCAAATCATTGTGAACTCTGCTGCACTGGGCAGCAACCCACAAGTAAATATTAGTTTATTGAGAGGCTTTTGAGACTATCCATAACTGGTGATTGTGTAGATTATTGGACCACCCTGTACCTCTGACATTAGCGCAGTGTTGAAGTTACACTACAGTTGGCCCCTTCGGCACTGCACGCTTTATCTCACATTAGACTGTCTGTTATTTTTTTTTAGTTTGTTGGGTTTGGGGGCTTCATTCCCCAAACCCTCAGTGCTAAAAGGAAAATGGAAATTTGGGGGGGCAGATACCCAACACAAATAAACTGACAAAACCTCAATTATGGTACACTGTAAGTTACATTAGACTGCCAGTTATTTTTTATTAGTTTATTTGAGTTGGGGGGCTTTGCACCCCACACCCTCATGTTAAAACAAACAAGGGGGGAGTGGAGGCAGATCTGCCCAACTCAAATAAACTGACAAAACTGAAATCAACAGCCAGCACATGATGAAAGTAGCCTCACACAGCTACAGTACAGCACAGCAGGCACGTAACAAAACTATGCTGCAATCTCTGTAGCTTTGTGCTACACTAAAGTGGTGGTCTGATAATCAACACAATCACCCAAATAACTTGCACTATGAAGAAAAGCTTTCTTCATGCCTATTAGCACCTCAGAATTAAAATGTGCAGCAGTTGTGGCCCTTAAAACATGGAGCAAATTGCCAGGAATCCAGGTGGGATCACAGAGTAGTTTCATTTGACCATTCACCAATACAAAGTAGAAACTAACAAGATTCTTGTGATTGATTGATTGATTGTTTGGCCATTGACACAATCAAACTACTGGACTCACTTCAGAGATTGACAACAAGATTGTCCAATGAGAAATATGGTTCACCAAGACCCCACTAATGTGTGAGAGCTTCCATGTTGACATTTCTGATCAGATCTCCAAACACCTTGAGAAGTACAAGCTCTGGAATGATTCACAACATGATTTTACAGTTGGCCACAACACTGGAACAGCCTTGGTGGGGTTCACCAGCTGAACCTACAAAGCCCTCGATGAAGGTAAGTATGGGGCTTCAACTTTTGTGGACCTCACCAATGCATTTGATTTGGTGGATCACAAGGTGTTGCTGAAGATGCTGCTCAGGGTCTATTTCTCTGTGGAAGTAATTGATTGGATAGGACACTATCTCCAAGATAGGACACAAAAAACCTTGGTTGATGATTCTTTCTCTGAAGAATACCCACTGAGATGTGAAGTTCCTCAGGGAGTCCAGTCTTCGGCCCCTTCTATTTTCACTTTTTGTAAATTCACTTCCAGAAATTTGTAGAATTAGTGAATTAATATTATATGTGGACAACACTGTTCTGTACTGCTCAGGTAGTGATGTTCAACAGTTACAAAAGAAACTTTTGGGGACTATGGTGTACTACACTCTTGGTTTGACTCACATAACTTGGTGTTAAATTAACTCAAAACAAAATAAATATTTTTTCTAGCCCTAGGAAAAGTTGTTTATTTGATTTTCTATTACTTGATAATATTGGTAATCCATTGAAAAGGTAACCAAACCTAAGTATCTTGGTTTAATTCTGGACCACCATTTAACAGTTGAACAACATATTGTTAAGTTAATTGGACAATTACATCAGCATCTTGGGATGCTTTACAGGCTTAAAAAACATCTGACATTAGACACCAGGCTAATGCTTGCCCATAGTTTTCAATTTTCACTTCTAGATTATGTATCAATATTATATTCCTTTCCTCTGAGAAAATGTTAAATAAGCTTAAGACTATCTATCACAATATTCTATGTTTTTCAACTGGGCTTCCTAGAGTAACTCACCATTGTGCCCTTAATGGTTAGTTGGGTTGCTTATCTTTGGCAGAATTATTTAACTTTAGATCCTTGATCTTTTTGCATAAAATTTTCCTGGGACTACTACCCACTAGTATTACTAGCTTTTTTCCTAATATTATTAATTCTACTTGTACTAGGTCACAGAGCAGAAATTTGTTTCATACAGTGGTGATCATAGAAAAGCTTTCTGGTAACAAAGTATGATGCAGTGAGCGCATTAGCGTTACCAGTAGCAGTGGTTGGTGGTATGCGGTGTACATTGTAGCAGGCTGAGTGGTATGAGCATTTGGGACTTTATTGAATCAAATGACATTTCATCAGGTGAAAGACACCAAATGGCATTCTGTCATATATGATTCACCTGCTATTTTCCAATTCGCTGGCAGGTATCTTTCTAGTCCTATACCAGTCAAAGAGCTGCGATATTGGCCGTGAGTATCTTGAATTGTGAATTTACAAATCAGCATTTACCATAACTATCCTGGTTTATATTTATAACATCTCCTGGTTTCCCTGTGCTTCCTGATCTTCACCTCTGGATATCGTGGCAGTCACAGAAACATGGTACACACAAAACCATGACTGGGACATAAACATACCAGGATACACTATCTACAGGAGGGACAGGGAAGGTAAAAGAGGAGGAGGAGTAGCTCTTTACATAAGGGAAGGAATCAAGGCAACAGAACAAAAGGGAAAACAGAGAAGAGAAGAAGCACTGTGGGTAAATTTGGAGACCGGCAATGGCACCACAATCCACACAGGGGTTGTATACAGACCCCCTTCTCAGGGAGAGGAAATGGACAAGGAAATGATAGAAAGAATACTTATAATGGCAGAAAAAGGGGAGATATTGCTGATGGGTGATCTGAATATGCCAGATGTTAACTGGAATGCAGTTGTAGCAGCCACTTCAAAGAGTGGGGTTATTCTAGATGCCCTACAAGGGGCATGTGTCTCAAAGGAAGTGGCAGTGAAGGTTCAAGAGAAGAAGAAAGCATTCAGGAAGTACAAGGAATCACAGAAGGAGCAGGACAGGGAACTGTATCAGTTAAAGCAAAAGAAAGCTGGGAAGCAGTCAGAACAGCAAAGGCCCAAACCGAGGAAAAGATAGCAAACTCTGTTAAGAAGGGGGATAAAACCTTTTATAGGTACATCAGGGAGCGAAGGAAGACCAAGGGAGGGCTAGTGAGGCTTAATAAAGAGGAGGGAGGGTGGGCAGAGGGTGACTGTGAAAAGGCAGAGATACTAAACAAATATTTTTGCTCAGTATTTACAAAGGAGGGGGAGGTACCTAAAACAAACAGTAGAAACACTCTGGATACAGAAGTTGATACCAGCCCATTTACAGAAGAAAGGGTTCTGAAAGAACTCTTAAAACTGAAGGTGGACAAAGCAATGGGGCCTGATGGGATTCATCCCAGAATTCTAAAAGAACTAAGGGTAGAACTAGTGACACCACTGACTACCCTCTTTAACAAATCATGGGAGGATGGGTGGTACCCGAGGACTGGAGAAGGGCAGATGTGATTCCCTTACAAAAGTGGGAGCAAGGCAGAAGCAGAAAACTACAGACCTGTTAGTTTAACCTCAGTGGTAGGGAAAATGATGGAATCACTTGAAGGAAAGAATTGTTGAGTATCTAGAGGCCAGAGGGCTCAGGACCCAAGGCAGCATGGATTCACAGCGGAAGGTCATGCCAGACAAATCTGATAGATTTCTTTGACTGGGTGACCAAAGTAGTAGATCAGGGAGGGCTGTGACATGGCCTACCTAGACTTTAGCAAGGCATTTGACACAGTCCCACACAAAAGATTAATATACAAGTTAGCCAGCCTGGGAGTGGGTCCCAAGATGACAGCCTGGGTAAAGAATTGGCTGAGAATAGGACACAGAGTAATAGTAAATGGAGTCCACTCTGAAGAAAGGTGTTACTAGTGGGTACTGCAGGGTTCAGTATTAGGACCGTCCTTCAATGTCTTTATAAGCGATATTGCAGAGGACTAGAAGGAAAGTATGTCTCTTTGCAGATGACACAAAGATCTGCAACAGAGTTGATGCACAAGGTGGGGTGGAAAGGATGAGAAGGACTTGGCAAGGTTAGAGGAATGGTCAAATGTATGGCAGCTTAGATTAAATGCTAAGAAGTGCAAGGTGATGCACCTGGGAAACAAAAACCCAGGGAAGAGTACACAATGGGGGGTGAGATACTAACAACAACAAAAATGGAAAGGGACCTGGGGGTAGTCATATCAGATGACCTAAAGGTGGGCAAGCAATGTGAGAGGGCAGCAAGGAGGGATGGGGGGATACTGGGATGCATAGGGAGAGGCATCACCAGCAGAAAACAGGAAGTTATTATCCTCTGTACAGACAGTTGGTGAGACCCCATCTGGAGTACTGCATGCAGTTCTGGAGACCCAATTCCACAAGGACATAGACAGGATGGAGGCTGTCCAGAGGAGGGCAACTAAATGGTGCAGGGTCTGCACCGGAAGACATATGAAGAGAGACTTAAGGAGCTAATATGTATAGCCTCGAGGAAAGGAGGAGAGGGGGGACATGATAGAAACTTTCAAGTATCTCAAGGGAATCAACAAGTCCAAGAGGTAGCATCTTTCAAAAAAAGGGTGTGCAGAACAAGGGCACAATTTGAAGATAGAGGGTGGCTCAGAGGTAATTTAAGGAAGTATTTTTCACAGAGAGGATTGTGGATGCATGGAATGGCCTTCCGGAGGAGGTTGTGGAGTCAAAAACAGTGGTGGAATTCAAGCATGCATGGGACAGTCATAAGGCAATTCTAGGGGGTGGGGGTAGGAAGAAGTAGGCTGCTGGTTAAATAGGATCTGCAGCTTATCCAATAGGTAGGGAAATGGGCAGACTGGGTGGGCCAAGCGGTCCCTATCTGCCGTCAGATTCTATGTTTCTATGTTTCTACACTGGAAATACAGGACATACAGTTCAGTGACTGTTTACATGTCTGCCATAAATTAACTATAATCTTCCCCTAGTTTGCCTTTGCAGTGCTTTTGCTCTTTGAATACAAACATTTTTATCTGGGGCATGGTTGCTTGACTGAGACTCAATTGTAATATGCATTTGTGGCATTAACCTTGACAATAGTGTTATTTTTACCTTTTCATGTATTCTACCCATTGCTGCCCATTTTATAAACAACAGAACTGTTAAGTCAATCTACCCCCTCTCCCTTCCTCTAGAAGTTGTTCTTGATTCAGCCTCAGTCTGCCTTTTTTATTTATTTATTTTTAAAAAGAGAAATATCAGAGAGAGAGACAGAGAGAGAGAGAGAGAGAGAGAGAGAGAGATGGACTGAGACCAGAAAGAGAGTTAGGGGGAAGAGAAAGAGAGAAAACTGCATGTCTGCCTAGTTTTGGGGATTTTCTTTTACTATGTAGTAATGCAAACCTGACCAAATAAAAAAAAAAATCAATCAAGAGAAAAAATAATCCCATTATTAGAATCTCTTTGCATCCTGTAACCACAGTTCACATTTTTAGTGTGGTTTTAGTTTTAAGCTTTTAGTAACCACTGTACTTGCTCCTTAAGCCACACTTTGCAGCATCCATACAATAAAACAAAATGCCTCCCACCTACAATTAAATAAATCCCACATGAAACCATCCAGCAACAAACTACATCATCCAGCAGCTGTCCCAATAACAATGAGATAAGGCATCTCCTCAGCTATCCTAGCTAAATGCAGTATAGAACCATGTAAAATCAGGACCATATTAAAATGGCGTACTGTATTATATTACATCTCATTAGGTCTAGCTTGGTGAAATGCAATATATGGTAAAAAAAAAAACAAGGTAAAAAATATCTTCCAACAAGATCCAGAATTACAGCTAGTGCTGTATGCTAGTCTGAAAGTCTTAGGCAAAACTTTTAAAGATTAGTGTAAGACTAGTGATGCAAACCCTACTAAGTAAAAAAAAAAAATTAAGAGAAAAAAATGATAATTTTTAATGTTGTCCTAGCTGTAAGCTTTTAGTAGCTACTGTACAGTACTTGCCTCTTAAGCCACACTTTGCAGCATCCAGACAACAACAACAAAATGCCTCCCCACCAGCAAGATAAATTTCAAATTAAATAAATCCCACCATTTGATATGGTGAATTTTGAAAATAATATTTTCTATATTTGATTTTAAGAACCTGGAACACAAGCTGCAATTTATGACTCTGCCCATGCATACATGCCACAGTAGTCCAAAGTTGATAGGTTTGGATGACATGCATGCAGTCAGACTCCATGAAAACTGACTGAATGATGCCATTCTACCAAACGAAGTTAACTGACCTGCAATCAGTAAGATTGTCCTCTGTGTGTGGGGGGGGGCTGGCATAATGAACAGGATGACCACTTGCTGGACACTGTACAATGGCTATAAAGGACAGAATCATGCTTGCCCATTCTTATTTGTAAACACATGGGACATAACCCGTACAGGTGAGCAACGGCAAACAAATGGTCACTTAAACTCACAAGCATACAACCCCATGCCTGCACTAGAAACTAATTAATAAATTAAATGAATAATCAAGGTTAACAATTAAAATACACAGAATTCAGTAATGTAGCATACAGAATGTGAAAACATCGACCTAATCATAATGCATCAGTACAGTACATCTGAATTAATTTAAATAACAAAATAGGCAAATTAGTAATTTTTTTCTTCTTTTAACCTAATACCATAAAAATGTCCCCCACCATGGAAAAAAGTATTGAACCTGAATGACATGGCAAGATGTACAGTTCCTATAACAGTAACAAAACAAGAAAGTAAAATCCTTACTCTTTCTGTTTTAAATGAGAACAGCAGACTGACAATTACAAAGAGCTGCATTTGACAGTCATTTTTTTTTTACATATTTCATTAAATTTCATTGCATTCAAATGAAAAAAAACCTTTTAATTATGAATTGTGATGTTTTTTCCTGTCTGAATATATATATATATATATATATATATTTTTAAGTTATGGTCCACCATGCCAGCAACCTCCCTCGATGACAGCGGTTCACACCTATAGACAGGATACAGACCTGATCTTCCACCTCAGGCTATAAAAAAGTCTAGGGAAGTTAGGGGAGTAAATCAATCTGTTTCCAGCCTGGAAGAAAAATATGTACAATTTGAATCTATTTCTCTTTGATAAATGGAGATGACTTTGTGGCAGCTCCACATTCAAGCCCCTTACAAAGACACTGAAATGCATTTACTAAAATCTGAAATAAAGCTGCTAAGGGATAAAATTGATTATTTAATATGCAGAGGTGGATGAAATACTCAGGTCACTGGAGTCACTGAGGGAGCAGAGGGAAAAAGAAGTCAGTGGATGTATCCACTGGTGATGTAATCCTCTCCTTATTCATCGGTACCTTCCACAAGTTAGGCTCTACCAGATCACTGATAAAAGATGCAGGGACAATCACAGAAAAACAAACAAACTTACAACTACCAGCTCCTTTAACCAAAACTGGCAACATGGCGGTGAAAAAATTTATTCTGTATTAAAAAAAGGCAAGAGCACAGTCCACCATGGGAATGGCATGCAAAAACACCAGTCCAACCACTTAATGAGGGAATCTGCTAAAACACATTGTTGAGGGTCTTGATGTTGTTTAAGGGATCAGTAATAAAACTAGCATTTCAAAATCAATGTCTGTTTCTTTGTTTTTTATGTAGTTTTACCCATTGTATCTTACTTCAGTTTTTTTCATCAGCGAGTCCAGTGACGGTTCAGTGCCCATGTCACAACTTGATTACAGAACAGCAAGAACAGCCCTTGCACAGACGGCTATGAGTTCCTCTTCTGCATTGCATTCTCTGCACTGTCACACAAGTATTGGTGTCTTTTTTTAATAATCATTCAAGTCATGGATAATTTTTATGAAGATGATATGGATCAGCTTGATTAACACGTGCAGATCCATATCATATTGACCCTATTGCCAGAGATAGTAACAAAGAATCTTCTTAGTCTAATGAAAGTCAACAAGAATCTTGTGTATATTTTTGCACCAGCTGTTCTCCGGTGCACCTGAATATTCATGCTGCTTCTGCATTCAGATTATTTGTTAAGTGATAGAGGTGTTTAGATCGAGCCACAGACACCAAGTAATATATTATGGGCCAGATTCTAGAAGATATAGTTGTGGCATGCGTAACATATGCAAATGCACTACAATGAGAGGAGAGAGTAAGCATACAGAGAAACAAGAGAGGGGACACAAAATAAGACATGATAGGAGTGGTGCAGTACAATGGCTGTGGGGCAACAGTGTTCCGGGAGACATTCTGGAGGCTGCAATGCTGCCCTATTTGCAGTCACCTCTCTTGTCTAAGGGAGGAGGTTGCCCATCTCCAGGCTGACCTGGCTAGGATTTGTGAAACCTCCTCCCCCACCCAGGGACCACCAGGGCCAATGCCACTACCTCAGAGGTTGCAAAGAAAGAGGAGAGGCAAGACCAGGGTGGGCTCAGGGAGGGAGAGGGTGGTGGAACAGAGTTGCATCCCTCCAGCTGTACCTCTCCAAAATTCATGTGCTCTTTTGGTGGATAGTGGTTCCTCTATGGTGGCTCCTGCAGTGGAGACCAAGGAGAATGCTGGAAACCTTCACAAACAAGACCCACAGGAGGGTGAAATGGCACCCCACAGGGGAAGGAAACAACTCCTGGTGTGGGACTTAATCATTCTGGGGTAGAAATAGGGGAGGAAGGGAAGATGGAGATAAGGTGCCTGCCTGGTGCCATGGCTTGTAGGGACAAGAAGCGAATCCTCAGGATCGTGGGAGCAGCTGCACAAGGGAAGGAGCTGGATGTCATTGTCCACCTAGGAACAAATGACCTGGCTAGGAATGGGATCAGAGCAGTGCAAGAGAAGTTTGTAGAGTTGGGGAGGGGTCTTAGACAAGTAGCGCATATGGTAACCTTCTTGGAGGTGCTGCCTGTCTATGGCAAGGGTGATGCTAGGGTACTCCTCACCAGGGAATTCAATGAATGGTTGAAAAACTGGTGTGGAGCTCAGGGTTTTGGCTTCATTGGGGACTGGGGAGCCACCTGGAGGGATGCAGGCCTATACTGGCATGATGATCTACATCTGTCTGGGGGGGGGAACCAGGATCCTAGGTGAGAGGTTTAAATGCTTCACTGGCAAGCATTTAAATTAGCCAAGGAGGGGAGGCACTGAAAAGGAGCAGGGAAATCCCCGCTTCCCCCACAAAACACAGTATTAGTGAGGTAAACACCAAGGTAGAGAAGTCATTAGGGAGCAGGATAGAGGTAAATGTAAAAAAAGGCAAAGGCAGTAAGACAGGAATTGGGCTAAAAGGGGTAAGGCCATCAAAAAGTGGAGGGTGATGAGTACCAAAGCCTGTAGTCTGTGTAACAAGCTCCCTGAACTAATGGCCTAGATGGAAGAGGGTTGCCTGGATATTGTGGCAGTCACAGAAACATGGTACACAAAGAATCATGACTGGGGTGTCAACATACCAGGATACATAATCTACAGGAAGGACAGGGAGGGTAAAAGAGGAGGAGGAGGAGGAGTAGCTCTCTATGTAAAAAAAAGGGATCAAAGCAACAGAACTAAAGAGTAAACAGAGAGCAGATGAGACACTCTGGGTCACCCTGGAGACAAGAAATGGCACCACAATCCGCATGGGGGTTGTATTCAGACCTCCATCTCAGGGGGAGGGAATGGACAAAGAAATGATAGAAGACATCCTTAGAATGACAGAAAAAGGGGAGATATTGTTGATGGGAGACCTGAATATGCCAGATGTTAACTGGAGCACCTTTGCTGCAGGCACATCCAAGAGCAGGGTCATTCTTGATGCCCTACAAGGGGCATGTCTCAGACAGCTAGTATTGGAATCCACTCAGGAGGGAACAATCTTAGACCTAGTGCTCTCAAATGGGGATGGAGACAGAATCTCAGATTTAGAAGTTGGTAGCCATCAGGGAACAAGCGATCACCAAACAGTATGGTTCACGATAAACACAGCCATACAATCAAGCCATACAAAAGCAAGAGTATTGGACTTTAGGAGGGCTGACTTTGGGAAAATGAGAGAGTGCCTCAGAAAAGCACTAGCAAACAGGCAAGAAGGAGGGGGGAGGAACAATGGGGAGTAATCAAAACAGCCATCACAGAGGCAACAAGCCTTTGTGTAAAGCAAATCAACAAAACACAATGAAAGAAAAACACGCCATGGTTCTCAAAAGAGGTGGCAGGGAAGGTTAAGGAGAAAAGGATAGCATTCAGGAAATATAAGGAAACACAGAAGGAGCAGGACAGAAAACTGTATCAGTTAAAGCAGAAAGAGGCTAGGAAGGCAGTCGGAATAGCAAAGGCCCAAACCAAGGAAAGGATAGCCAATTTTGTTAAGAACAGGGATAAGACCTTTTATAGGTACATTAGAGAGTGAAGAAAGACCAAAGGAGGGATACTGAGGCTTAATAAAGGGGAGAGAATGTGGGTAGAGGGTGACAGTGAAAAAGCAGGGATACTGAATGAATATTTCTGCTCAGTATTCACAAAGGAGAAGGAGGGGGAGGTACCGAAACCAAACAAGAGAAACACTATGAAGATGGGGGTTGATACCAGTCCATTTACAGAAGAAAGGGTTCTGAAAGAACTAATAAAATTGAAGGTGGACAAAGCAATGGGGCCTGATGGGATTCACCCAAGAATTCTAAAAGAACTGAGGGTAGAACTAGTGACACTGCTGACTACTCTCTTTAACAAATCATGGGAGGATGGGGTGGTACCTGAGGACTGCGGGAGAGCAGATGTGATTCCTCTTCACAAAAGTGGGAGCAGGACAGAGGCAGGAAACTGCAGACCAATTAGTTTGACTTCAGTGGTAGGGAAAATGATGGAATCACTTCTGAAGGAAAGAATTGTTGAGTACCTAGATGCCAGTGGGGCACAGGACCCAAAGCAGCATGGATTCATGATGGGAAGGTCGTGTCAGATGAATCTAATAGATTTCTTTGATTGGGTGACCAAAGTAGTAGACCAGGGAGGGGCTGTGGACATGGCCTACCTAGATTTTAGCAAGGCATTTGATACAGTCCCACACAAAAGATTAATATACAAGTTAGCCAGCCTTGGAGTGGGTCCCAAGGTGGTAGCCTGGATAAAAAATTGACTAAACAACAGGATGCAAAGGGTAGTAGTAAATGGAGTACACAGTGAAGAAAGGAGGGTTACTAGTGGGGTACTGCAGGGTTCAGTACTGGGACCGGTCCTTTTTAATGTCTTTATAAGTGACATTGCAGAGGAACTGGAAGGAAAAGTATGTCTCTTTGCAGACCACACAAAGATCTGCAACAGGGTTGATACACAAGATGGAGTGGAAAGGATGAGAAGGGACTTGGCAAGGTTGGAGGAATGGTCAAATGTATAGCAGCTCAAATTCAATGCAAAGAAGTGCAAGGTAATGCACCTGGGAAACAAAAACCCAGGGGAAGAGCACACAATGGGGGGTGAGATACTGACAACAGTAAAAATGGAAAGGGACCTGGGGGTAATTATATCAGATGACCTAAAGGTGGGAAAGCAACGTGAGAAGGCAGTAAGGAAGGCTGGGGGGTGATACTGGGATGCATAGGGAGAGACATCAATAGTAGAAAACAGGAAGTTGTTATCCCTCTGTACAGACAGTTGGTGAGACCCCACCTGGAGTACTGTGTGCAGTTCTGGAGACCCCATCTCCGCAAAGACATAGACAGAGTGGAGGCTGTCCAGAGGAGGGCAACTAAAATGGTGCAGGGTCTGCACCAGAAGACATATGAAGAAAGACTAAAGAAGCTTAATATGTATACCCTTGAGGAAAGAAGGGAGAGAGGGGACATGATAGAAACTTTCAAGTACCTCAAGGGAATCAACAAAGTCCAAGAGGGTAACATCTTTCAGAAAAAGAGATGTGCAAGAACAAGGGGGCACAATTTGAAGATAGAGGGGGGACGGCTCAGAGGTAATGTGAGGAAGTATTTTTTCACAGAGAGGGTTGTGGATGCATGGAACAGCCTCCCTGAGGAGGTTGTGGAGTCAACAACAGTGGGGGAATTCAAGAATGCATGGGACAGACATAAGGCAGTCCTAGTGGGGGGTAGGAGGAAGTAAGCTGTTGGTTAACTAGGATCTGCAGCTTATCTGTTAGGTAGGAAAATGGGCAGACTAGGTGGGCCAAGTGGTCCTTATCTGCTGTCAAATTCTATGCTTCTATATTTCTAACATACGCTACCACAGGTATGAGAAAGTGAATACACTGTACTCTATAAAACAGAACAGTTGTGACATGGTGCAAAATGCAAAGTCACACCTACGACATGCATCATTAAAGGGCATGCAAGCTGCAGGAACAGCAGCTGGAGCAGAGTGAATGCCATGGCAGATCAGGCAGTGCATAGAGGGGGTCAGAAAATGGTGCAAACAACCGCAAGGGCACAGAAGAGAAAAAATAACTTCTCCCAGGAGGAAACTAACATCCTCATTGCAGAGGTGCATGCCAAGGCATCCCTACTGCACAGCAGTGGTGCAGAAAATGCAACAAGGGACAAAAGAAAGCGTGCCTGGGAGAAGCTGGCCATAAAGGTAAATGCAGTGGCTACACAGAGGTGCACAGTCCGTGACCTACAAAAGAAGTATAGAGACATGAAGAATGTGGTAAAGCAGAAGATGGCACACAATCAGTGGTGTGTCCAAGGCGCTGGAGGTGGACCAACACAGATACAGTCCCTGACAGCCACAGAACAGCTGGTGGCCACAGTTCTGGATGACCACAACATCAGCGGGGACACCAACCTGGACACCTGCAAGATGCAGCATACCAGAGGCAAGCGGAGGGGGGCAACAACACATGGCTGTGGGCATAGAGGACATGCATGAATGTATGTGCGTGTCCAACACAGGATCACCCACAACACAGCTACTGATCATATCGCAATCTCCCCACAAGTACCACAGGCCAGGCAGCAACAGGCTCACAACAGGGACTGCAGGAGGAGGATACAGACCAGGAGGACAGTGGCAGTGACACCAGCAGCACCTCATCACCCACTGCCCAGGAGGATCCCAGTGACACTGAGGAGGATGTGGCATCAACCATCAATGTCTGTGTGGGTGGTGTGGAGGAACAAGACAGCAACACACCACATGGGCAGGGGGAGTCCATGGAGAAACAAGAGAACACATAGGTGCCCATACAAGAGATCACAGGGAACAACAGCACACCAGACACCATGGTGGCCAGGGAATGAGTGCGGCAAGGTGCCGGGGACACAGTGCACACACTAAGCCTCCACAAGCACAGCACCGATCAGGACTGCCCCCCACCACTGGACAACCTAGAGGACAGACCCGATGAGGGGAGAAGGACAGAGCCACAGAACAGCAGCATACCACAATATCTCAGGGAATACTGTGAGACAGTAGCACTGAAGCAAGCTGAGTTGACAGGGGAACTGGAAAACCTGTGGAACAGCAAGGAGGAGCATTACAACCAGCTAGAGGGCAGATGTCTGAGATCTACAGTGCTATGCAGACAGGGACACATGACAGCACTACAGGCCTGGTGGACACTGCATTGGCCCTGCATGGCCTAATGCATCAAGCACAGCTGCTGATGGAGGCACATTTCTGGTGAACCACTTCTGTAGAGTGATATATAGTGCAGCAACAACAGCACACAGAGGCCATGTCAACAGCCCTGCATTTCACGGCAACCACCCTTCTGGCCAGACAGCAAGAGGCTGCAACACACCCACCACACATGGCATCCATGCAGCACACAGCAAAGCCATGGGACAGACCCTCCAGCAGCACCATGGCTGTAGCAACCCAGAAAATGCCTGTGGACATACAGCCGGGCATCAACCAGCAAGGGCACCACTTGCAACCAGAAGGCACAGCCGACTAAGGGGGTCACAGTGCAGGACCACAACTACAAACTGTGGGACAGCTGCAGAACACAGGTTTAACCACCACAGCTAGTGTGGAAGCGACCACCACACAGACAGCCACAACTGACCAGTATGTGCAGCCCCAGTAGCCAGACCAGCAACAACCAGGGACTGGAGACCCACCTAGAAAGTGTGGCAGGAGTCCAAGGAGCACATCAGAAGGTGCCCCCAGTGCAGAGACACAACAAGGCACACCACAGGAAGCAACAGATGTGGGGCACAGATGAAATACAAGGGTACAACAGACACAACCAACACCAGCAACACTTGACAGTGGTGGCAACAAACAGAGCAAGAAAACCAGCACAAAGGATGGCATTGGCACATGAGTGATATGGCACCAATGCATGCCAGTGTGACCCACCATTGCCCTCTGACAGACTTTGGACAGAGTGCAGGGGTGCACACCATTGGACCTGAATGCCACACAGTTGCCACACACATGGGACTGCACAAAGGGACACTAACACAGCACTGTATGGGGTGCAGGCACAGTGGGATGAAGATTGGCATACACAGAAGCACAGAATGCACCTGACACTGGAGGGAGGGTTGTACATATGTAGGGTGACCTGCACAGTGCACAAGTAAAGCATGATGACCAGCTACACCACTGCCTGTCTCAGTACGTGCTGTGAATGATGTGTGTCTGTGAGTGTGATCCCCTGATGGATAGCAGACAACAACTACAATGGTGGGGGGCATGGCCAGTGTGTGTGTGTGCGCAGGGCTGACCCACCACAATGCATGGGCCTGTACAGCATGCCAATGGGGGAGGGGGGCCTGTGCAGGGGCATGTTATATGTGTGTCTGATTCATGAATGTCATGATGGGTGTAGAGACACAGCAAGGCATGGGGGGGGCACCATGTGCATCAGTGTGACTCGAGCCACACACAACAGGGGACCACATGCTCCCCAATATGCAGTGCAATGTGGAACAACAGCGGTAGTGGTGCCATGGTTGTATGGGCAGCTGCATGTGTGTCTCACAGCACTGTACCATGGCTAGGCCAGACATTGTGGTCATTTTGTGGGCATGCCGCTTTGCCAGTATTCTGAGGTACTCCACAGAAGTGTGGAGTGTCCAGCCAGGGTGGGGGGTGATGTGGCACATCCATACCACACATCCTTGGTACATGTGTGAGTGTGCTGCAGCAGGAACACATGGTGATGTGTGCTGCACGTGGATGCTGCTGTGCGACTTTGGCGCAGCTGCAGTGGCTGCCATGTACTGCAGTGATGTTTGGCTGTTGTGTGTGTCTGGCAACAGCGAACAGCCACCCTTATCAGTGTGTGCCACCATGTGAACTGCTGACATGTCAGCCACTGCAGGGGACACATGGGTGCATGTATCGGAGGTTGCAGGGCTGCATACACCATGCCCTGCACCACACACCAACACCACAGTGGAGCCTTTGTCAGCTCTGCAACACACACACACCCATGACCAAGGCCCCTACTTTTCTGCGGCACAGCAGGACCAAGTTCTGCGGCAAGACTACCATTTGCTGCAGAACTTCTGCAGCAGTGGTTTGTAATTTCTGCAGAAGTTCTGCGGCACTAACAAACTACCACATCAGTGTCAGCTTGCCATCCTGACTTCACTTTCATGGCAGTGGTTATAGCAATCAGGATGGGGGAAGCACAGTAACTATAGCTCAAAAAATAACAGACTTATATAGAAATAATTTTATGCCTAAAAAAGCAAAACAAATCTCTCCCTTAAGGTCCTTACCTATTGCATAAATGAAATATACAGAAGAGACCGTATGTGATAAATAAGGTATTTCTATACATACGCTATCTATCCCACTAATGAGGTCTCCACTGTGTATCACTTATATATTTGTATGTGCTTTCTACACAACTCATGAGGTTTCCACTGTATATCACTTATATATGTATATGCAATCTGTAACATACTTACAAATATGTGTGTGTGTATGTGTGTGTGTGTGTGTGTGTAGTGAGAGAGATTATGTGTGTGTGTGTATGTATTTAAGTATATATATATATATATATATATATATTTTTTTTTTATTTCCATGAAATTGCATCCTCATTCATACAGGTCCCATTGGAAATGGAATGAACAGAAAAGAGAAGTTATTGCAAAACTCATTTTTCATGCCATCCTGCTTCCCCTGACATACTACATAACACCATCAGGCCATGACATGCATGTGAACTGATTGTGAGAGAGAGCTCTCCAGCCCATCACAATGTGCCTACCATGTGGCAGAACACTGCACCATGCCTTCCCCGGCTCAGAGCAGTGATGTGTTCCACTAATCCTTGTGCTGCACAGCCAACTCCCAGAGCTAATCTCTGAACTCAAGTTGCAGGCATGGAAACACAGCATGCTACCCTCTGGCCCAGCAGCTGGCCCTGAACACATTTCTCCATAACTTTTGGGTGACTATATCAACCAGTGACAATATGTAATCAATAACCCTGGCAAAAATATGTACAGCACAATTATTTATTTAACAGGTCTGTTCTTTCAGCAGGTCTACACATTATTATATTCCACTTTTCTGGGCATAAATACTTTATTTTTCTTAAAAATGACAGTTAAATTAATTTTACCAGTTATTCATTTCAGACGGCATCTCTATACCTTAAAGCCACAAATAAGTTTGTGCAAAGTGAAGTATGGACTTAACAAGTCTGTGCTATCGACAAGGTTTTGTTTAAGTTGACCCTAGTGCAATAATGTAAGACTGAAAATTGTATTAGGCCGTAGTGCAGGTTGAACAAATATCACCATGCCTGATGTGCTGTGCCATCGCCTCTGGCAGTGGGAGCTGTGGTAGATAAGTGACTGTTCATTTCTGTTGCAGAATGCAGCCATTTCATTAGCTAATCTATAATGTAATAGCAATGATAACATCACATTCTGAGCACAGAGGGGGTTGGGATATAAAAAGAGGGGAAGGGAACCAGATTCTATGGATAAACAGAAACGTTAATAAAAAATCACCAAGAAGAGTGAATTCTGTGGCACTGCAGAAGTTCTGCGGTAGATTGCAAGTTCTGTGCAAAATTCTGCAGCCGCAGAATTCTAGGGGCCTTGCCCATGACACACCATACCACACGGTGCACAACAGCCATGGTCAACAGCAATGTAATAGCCAAAACAGGACGCTGTACATGCCAACATGCCCATCCCAGGTACAGTGTGGCATGCCATATCTGCACTGCAATGTACCCCAGGCCTGCCTGCCACACCCATTTGGAAGCAGGACCAGCACTTGCCTGGCTCCCAACACCATTGTGCATGTATACTGTAGATGAAGGGCAGCAGGCAGAACACATGGGCCACTGTCACCTAGCACACCATGTCACCACACTGCTATGCTGCTGTAACTACCAGGCATCACAAACCAACCATGGTCACTGGTGTATATTCAGAGTGGTACCATGACAGGTATGCAGCACTGGGAGGCACACCACTGTGGATGGATTGTGGCGTGTAACTCCATGACACTGTGCCAAGGGTCTCACCAGCTGGTCAATGGATGCAGACAGGTGGTGTTGTGCCATGCAGGCCAATGGGTGGCGGTGTACCACCCATGCGTTCAGAGGGCAGGGGTACAGAACACACCGCAGTGTATTTCTGGATGTGCAGTGTGGAGTGCTGCACTGTACATCTGTGATGTGCTTACAGCTGTGTAGTGACCAGCTGGCACACAGGCACCATACAGGTATGTGGCAAAACATGCACCAGCATGGCGGACTGCATGTATGCAGCCACATGGATACGATGGCAGTGACACATGTAGGTAAGGTGGTATGGCCCATTAATAACTACACAACACCACCATTGTTACATGTAAAGGTGAATGGTTTATTTGCAAACAGCTGCAGCAACATGAACATATATGACACCCTCCCCCTATACAATAGCCTGTACAGTGCCACAGTAGGTGGCATCAATACTCAGTACCCTACAAGCCCCTAACAAATCAGTATGCTATTCCTCCCAGCCCCAACAGCATTGTAACACGTATGGCACATGGACCCCCACCCTACACATCTGGACAACTGTCCTGCACAGCCCTCATGTGCACCTCACACTACAGTGGCCACTACTGTTCCCGTAGAGCAGTGAGCAGGGCACCGAGTGAGCCTTGCGGCTGGGCAACATCGGTCATGATGGCCCCAACAAGATCTGCCAGTCTCTTGTCCCTGTCTGTGGGTGATTGTACCTGTGGCCACTGGCCTGCATCCCCCACAGCTGCTTCCACAACCACAACCACATCTGCACCATTATGCGGCCTGGCCTCAGCACTGGGCCCTGCCTCTGGCATCTCCAAATTGCACACCTTTGTGGCATCCTCCTGACCCTGTCCATATGTCGCCAGGCCTGGATCCTCTACTGCAGCTTCATCCTGCAGACCGGTGCCACTGCGGTCCACTGTGTCAGCCATGCCAGCATCCATGGGTACCCCACCAGTGCCTGGGCCACCTGTGTCCACCAACATGACCTGTTCCACCTCGGTTGCATCTTGTGCCACTGCAGGCACCACTGCCATGGGCTCTGCTAGTGCAGTGTTGTCCACCTCCAGCTGCCCTTCATCGTCATCCTCTTCAGATGTTTCCGGTGGCAGTGGGCATGCCCTTCTCCACATATGTCTTGTTCTCACCCTGAATGCTATGGCATCCTGGTGCTTCTGCTCAGCCATGGCCCTGAGTAGGACCCTGTACCATGCTGGTAATGCCAGTCACCCACCTGTGTCAGGGTAACATGACACCTGTTAGACTCTCGTGGCAGTGGCCACTCTGTGAGGGTAGATATGCTGGCAGTGTGCACCTGCGACATGCTGCACAGATGTCCACAGGTGCACATGACCAATACCTACCTTGGTGGTGGTGTCTGTGCTGTCCATGCTGGTGCCCACGTGGCAGGCAGTGGTCTGGCTGTCCTTCTGCTGGTCCATGTCTGTTACCACTCCATCCTGTAGCATGAGAGAGGGACACAGGTCAGTGTGACTGACACATGCATGCTGATGTGCAACATTGCTGGGTGACATTGTATGGACAGGGGGCACTACTCACCTTCCCTGGGTGCACTTCCATCTCTCATTTCTGCATCATGTCTGGCAGCCATGTCCATGAGGCATACCAGAATTGGCCTGTCTCTCCTGTAGAAGTTCTACCATATGTGCTTAAGCTGCCTGACAGTCCTCCTCACACCTGAGATCTCCTGCAGGTGTGTGCTGATGGTCCTCCACACCCTGCCCCTCTCCCCCAGGTGAGTGTCCCCTACACCATGGTGGTAGCAATGCGGTGAGCAACTGCTGCACTAGGTTGATTAGTTGTGCAGTTTCAGCTGCACTGTAGTTGGGTGCCCTGCCACTTAATGTGGACATTGTGCAGTCCCTGTCACATCTGCGAGCAATATTCAGAAGATCTGTGGCGACTGTCTGTTGTGTGAAGGCTCCCTGTTTCTCTGCAGGCATGTGGTGTTAGTACTATTCAACTGCATGTGGCTGGCACATGTGCTGCATGCACTACACGTGTAGGTCATAAACGCATATACAGTGTATGCATACTGCATTTGAATAGTGCTTTTCCACATGCGATTGCATTATGCTGCAAATGCGCGTACATTACAGACAGCACAGCATGTACATTTTTGACGCACTTGCATAGTGCTATGCCAGGGCTGTCTGTGTGTTCCACACACCTGTGTCATTTGCTACCTGCGCCAGCATTGTTGACTGTGTGTGCCCATGGCAGGCCTCTATTGCTGTATGCATATCACGCATATAGTGATGGCAGGGCATGTGACATTGGTGGCTATGTCACATGTGTGCAGTACTCTGCTGTGTTGTGGCCCACACACTTCACAGAGTGGTCAGCAAGTTTGGTCTGGCTGTGCCATGTGTCATCGACCACAGGTCCTGGCTGTGTGGTCTGTCCACCTGCTGATGGGCACATGGTTGGGGCACTGGTGGAAGTGTACAGTATTGCCTTTGCATGTCCCCAGCACTGGGCAGCATCTTCATCTGTAGTTTGTCCCCCACTGTGTCACCTCCCTATTGCTGCCAGTGCACTTTGCCTGGTGTTACTGGCCTTCTGCAAAGTGGCGGTCAATCAGGACCCATCTGGTACATTGTTCTGCATGGCACAGTGTGGCTTGGGCCTGCAGCTGTCTCATGGGCCTGTCTTGCTGGTGTCCATCCACATCATGGTCCATGTCATCCATGTCTGGCAGTGGTACTTTGTTCCTCAATGCGAGGTTGTAAAGGATGCAGCATTTGAGGAACATCTTGCAGACCATCTCTAGGCTGTACTAGAGGGTGCCCACCAACCAGTACAGGCACCTGAACTGTGCCTTCAGGATGTCAGTGGTGCATTCTATCATGTCCTGCCTCCCATGCCTCATGCAGTCCAGAATTCCGTAGTGTGTATGAGTCATGGCAGGAACCAGGGTACTGTGCCACAACATCCAGGACCCAGCACTGGGCATCACACATGACCTGCTTGTTCTATGTGTGGATCTCCTTCCTGTTCGCTAAAAGAGGTGGAGGATCTCCTGTTGCAGATGGATACCAGGAAAAATGCTGGTGCTAACTCTTAGACCTTTACTTTATAAAGATTGCTCATCATGTACTTACCGTGCCCATTACCCACCTATTTAATCTATCTCTGTCTCAGGGTATTCTGCCACCTATATGTAAGACTGCCTATGTCATTTCCCTGTTTAAATCAGGGGACTCTTGTGATCTTAATAACTACAGGCCGATCTCCCTCCTTCCTGTATTGTCTAAATTACTGGAGAAAATAGTGAATGCACAGCTGCAGTCCTATCTTGAAACTATGAATCTACTAAACCCAATGCAGTCTGGCTTCAGAGCTAATCATAGCACTATCATGGCCCTTGCCAGAGTAACTAATGATTGTCAGAGGGAGTTAAACATCAAGAATTCTATCTGTGCTGTATTTCTGGATTTAACTAAGGTCTTTGACACCGTTGATCATAGCCTGCTCCTCCACTCCCTGCAAACTATAGGCATGGACTCTTTATAGTTGCATTGGTTTGCTGACTATCTAACAGGACACCTTCAGCAAGTCAAAGCCAATGGTGAATTGTCACCTCTTAAACTTCTCCAATGGGGTGTGCCCCAGGGATCTATATTAGGTCCCTTACTGTTTGCGATATACATTAACAATATCGACAATTGCATGAACAAGGCCAATATTCATCTGTTTGCAGATGACACTGTCCTTTACTTAAGCCACTCAACACCAGAAGCTGCCTGTGAAAACCTCCAATCTGAATTCAATCTACTTCAGAGACAACTAATCCATAAAAAGCTCCTCCTTAATGCTAAAAAAACAAAAGCGATGCTCCTCTTTCCATCTACCCTCTCAATTAATCCTGCAACTTTTGGTTCAGTCCCTCAGATTACCACCTTGTTAGGAGAAAAGTCAGAATATGTCACAAAGTTCAAGTACCTGGGAGTGTGGCTAGACCACAGACTTTCCTTCACTGAAAATGTAGAGGATCTACTAAAAAGACTAAGGAAAAGGCTGGGAATTTTCTTTAGAATTAGTCAATTCCTTACCAGAGATGCTAAGACACGGCTGGTCCAATCCACGTTTCTATCATTGGTTGACTACGCGGACTTCCTATACAGCCAGTGTCCTACCTCTTGCTTGACAAAATTGGACACACTTTATCACAGAGCTCTGAAGTTCATAATGGGACTTCCCTTTGGCATGCACCACTGGTCTCTGTACATGACTGTAGGATGGACTTCCCTTAAGTCCAGGAGAGATAGAAATGATGCACTTTGGACCTTCAGAGCTATTTCAAAAAAACTGCCACATTATATTACCAACTGTCTTTCTCTATGCGTAATAGGTACCTACACACTATGAAGTTATTCATATATCTCACTCAAGGTTCCTATGGCTAAATCTCGCTTTGTCAGAGCAGCAAGAAGCTTCGTGCTGCCCTCATTATGGAACAAAATTCAAAAAACTCGTAAATTGTGCATCCCTGTCTGCCTCTCTGCCTTTAAGTCTCTATATTCCCACTCATTCAAATAAGTGTGCAATTGTTTTTCCCTCCCAAGATCTACATGAGTGTCTTCCATAGTACCTCATCCTACCCTGCACAGTACTCAAAATCCCAAGAACTCCTAGTACTGTCCACCACCTTCCCAAGCCCTAGGTATTCCATCATCTCCTTCCCCACCCTTTCTGACTTGCTTCCCACCTTATCTTCAGTCTAAGTCTCCCATCTTTAGGGTAGGAATTGCTTGTACCCACTGGTTGAGACAATTTCTGCACCCCCTCCCTTGCTACTCTCCCACCTCCCAGATGGCCTCCTCCACCACCCCTTGCTTAAACCCTTCTCCTACCCCATCTGTTCTCCCCCTACACCCCTGCACCCCAACCTATCTCATCACCCCTCCACTCCTCTCTATTCTGACTTCCTGCTGCCCATGCTGCTTCTCACTCTACTTCTTTCTCCTCCTTTCTTTTTCTTTTCCTCTCCTCCATTGCTATGCCCAGGTTGTATATATGTACATACTCCTTTTTTTTTACACTTCTGACTCAAATTGCTACAGGCTTGTATGTTCCATTGTTTCTCGTTCCTGTTTTCAAGATATATCTGTACTCAGTTGCACTACCTTGTATTGTTATGTTCACTATGTTGCACCCAGGTCCATGTCGCAAATGAGCATTGCTCAATGATATCCACCTGGATAAATAAAGATTTTAATTGATTGATTGATTATAAAACATTCTCCCACCCACCCTCCCAAACCCATTCCCCTGTCTGCAGCCACATCAAGAGAAGAGAGGTGGTCAGCAGGGCTAGAATACTCTAACTGTTATGGTTTTCAAAGGGAGAGTAATGTAAGTAGAGGTTTCCATATAGTTTAGAATGAGTGAGGCTGATGTTGCATGGAGGCGATGTGTTTCTCCAATTGAATTGCAAGCAAGGCCTCACGGTTTTACTCCAGAGTTAAGGGAAAGGAGTCGTCCTTCCAGTATCTCAGTATTACTAATTTTGCTGCAGAGGCCAGGAGGGCCAGGTGAGCTTTCTTAATACAAGGCATGCCTGGAGGGAGAAGGGTCAATAGATAGCTTTCAGGAGTAAATAATGATTCTATGCCCAGCAAAGGATCTGATGCCTTCTGTAGGGAGTTCAAGAAGGATAGGATTACAGGAAAACTCTGGAGTAGGTGATATAAAGATCCAGGTGATTCACTCCAGTGGGGACATATAGGGGTAGCTAGCTTGCCCATCATGCTCAATTTGACTGGTGTAAAAAAGAGGTTATGCATTATGTGAAATTGAATCAGGCTTAGTCTGTCTTGTTTGATAAACTTATATATATTACACCAGGCTTTTTTACAAAAGTCTTTCCTAGTTGGGAGGGACAGTTCTTGGACCCAGTAATAACAAATTCCTGAGATGAGGTGAGGGTCCAAGGACTGTAAGTACTTATAAACCCTGGAAACTGAATGAGGTTGGTCAACCACTACAATCAGAGAGGGCATATCCTCTGGCATTGAAGTAATCCAAGGTTTAGGGCCCAGAAATGAGAGGACTGCATTTTTAATTTGCAGGAATTTGAAAAGATCTTGATTTTTGAACTGGAACCTGGTCTGTACAGTGGGAAAGTAGATTATGCCCATTCCATGAAGGACATTGGCTAATGTACAGTTTTTAAGAGAGGGACAGAAGGACTGTGGGATTGGACAGTAACCAGTTTGGAAATCTGGATTGTTACATTTGGGTTGAGCAACTGGTCTAAACCAGTTTAGGGAGATATGTGCCTGTATCTGGTTCAAAGCCTTAAGGGACCAACCAATCGGGGAGCTCTTAAGGGGTTTGGGAAATTGAGAAAATGGAATATACAGTAGAGAGAATAAGGAGCAATTCAATTTGGCTGCCAGGGCCTTTTCAATGTCTAGCCAGAGAGGAGTGTAACTGGGAGGGTCTGCCTGTGTTCCCCTTTTCCCCCAGAAAGAGCATTTGCCAATATGCTGAGCTCCACAGTACATGAATAAGGAGGGTAGGGAAAGTCCTCCTTTTAGCTTAGGGGCAGTGAGTTTGTTATAGACCATGCAGACCTATTTGTTGTGCCATAGGAAAGCATTAAATAACTTTTGAAGGAGGGAAAACCATGTCTTAGGTAGAAAAAAAACAGCATACCTAATGGGGCAAGATATTCATCTTAAGTATGCTAAATTGACCCCATAGAGATAGACCATCTGTCCAGCTCAACTGTCAGAGTTTGCAGTGATTTATGGAGGTTTTCTTTGATCATGAGTGCAACAGAATAGGAGATTTAATACCCAGATATGACAGGGTTTTGGGATCCCATGTTAATCCAGAATTCTCAACATCTTCTTGTACAAGACTGTTATTGAGGGTAAGTATTTTGGTATTAGAGAGGTTCAGTTTGTAGAAAGAGACTCTGAAGAAAGAATCAATCTCTTTGAGCAAGGCAGGGCTGGAAACAATGTGGTTCTTTGTGCAGCAGCAGGTCATCGGCATATGCTGAGAGAGTGCATCTCCTCACTACAACGTGAATGCCCTGTAACACAGGGGTATTAATCAGTTTACAGATGAGTGGTTCTAGATAGAAGTTAAAGAGGAGGGAGGGAGGAGAATAGACATCCCTGTCTGGTGCCCTATTGGAGGAGGAAGAATGGCTTGGAAAGACAGCCATTGCACCAGATCCATGCTGCTGGGGAAGAATTCAGCACTTTGACCCATTTGATGAAGTCATTAGGGACCCCAAAGCATTGCAGAGGTGTGAACAGAAAGTACCAGGATACTCAGTCGAAAGCTTTCTTGGTGTCCAGGGAGACCAGGGCCTCTGGTACCCTAGGATCCCTGGATGCTGAGATTAAGTGGAGAAGCTTCCTCAGATGGTCTCCAGAAATCTGCCCCCACATGAAATCTACCTGTTCATGGCCAATAACCTTCCCAATAACAGGAGCTATGTGATTGGTCAACATCTTTGCAAGGATTTTACATCTGAATTTAGTAGTGATATGGGGCAATAGTTTTTGGGTTGGAGGGGATCCCTACCAGGCTTCGGGAGAAGAGTAATGAGTGTGATATAGACAGCCAGTTCTGAGTGCTGTATCTATTTTTTTACTGCATATAAAATATGTAATGGGAAGGCCAGTTTGAGGAAACTACAGTCTTGATGAACTGACACATCAACCCCCCCCAGGGATAAGTTGAAAGGACAGGAGGTATTTTAAACTATAGAGATCTGAGGTTCAATTAGCATGTTAAATTTGCTTTGATCCCAGGAAATGAAATTAGCCATTCATGGCATCCACAGGGAAATCCTTTGATTTGCTCTAGGTGTCATATGGAAAGAACATGCCTGTGTTTTTGGTATTAGCCCAGGAAACCAGCTTATTTCATCAAAGAGGTTGATGTCTGGGCAAAACAGGACCCAGACGAATTTGGAAAGTCCAATATCCATTCCCGGGAAACCCCTGAATTACATCAGAGAGACCTTTGATGTGTAGATACTAAGGCCCAGATGGGATTAAAAAGTCAAATACACTTTTGCTTTGAATACAGTGACTTATATCAAATAAACTTTTGATATGTATGTAACCAGTTTTGTCTGGTTAACCTGAGGAGAGGAAAGTCAGTGAGGTCACCCATTAAGTTTTTTTAAATATTTTATTTAGACATCCTATGTTATAATAAATATAGATTTTGTTAGACCAAGACAGAGTTTGGTGACCTCAGAGAAGGCTGGCTCAGAACTGTATTTAATTGCTGAGAGAACCTTGACAGACACACTATCTTTCATATTATCTGACTGAGGAAGAAACACCACAGCACTGAAAGTGAGTAAGATTAGACCAGTCTGAATGTATGTACTGTAGAATCTTGCACTTTAAACCTGTTTGTTTTTAAGGCTGTATGTGTTGGGATATTTTGTTCTGTAATATTTTTTTGGTTTCCTATTTTAAAGTAAAGGTATATATTTTTAAAACAGAAACTGCCTGAAGTTCCTTGACATTTCTTTTTATTTAAGTAGAGCTTACAGTTGTTATAGTTAACACTGTGTATGGGCTTATTGTTATACCAAACTGGTTAATGGATAGAGTTCTCTAAAGTCTTGCATAGAGCTCTAATGGTTCATTTGAAATACCTGATTAGATGCCCTTAGGCAAAGATATCTGGACCCTCCAAAGACAGAATTATCTGAGCCTGATAATTGGGTATGCTAACAAGAGGTTATCAGTTTGAATCCCTCCAGAACTTGAGACTAAGGTGACTCAAACCCACAAAAGCAGACAAGAGGGTTACCTTGTTCTGTTCACTGTCCACAAATCATATGCTCAGAGGTTGGCACTTTGGGAGCAGAGGGCTGACCGGCTGAGAGAATTTGGTGACAGTGAGTGCCTTGAAAATGGAGGGGTCCTCCACACCATCTGTGAAGCATGAATTGAAGACCTCCACAAGTAAAGGTGCTAGTTGGGGAAAACATGTTTTTATAGAGGTTATTTGAGAGGCTGTCTGGGCCAGGGGCTTTATCAGAAAGTAGGAGATTAATTGCTGTTTCCACTTCACTGAGTGAAGAAGGATCACCCAACTGTGCAATGGAGGCAGGAGATAAAGTTGTGAGACTAATGGAATTAATAGTCCGAGACAGAGTCTATTAGGGGACTGGATACCTCATCTAAAGAGTAAAGCTTTTGGAAGTATTCCCCAAAAATTGAGACAATCTCTCTTGGATCAATAACTACCACTTCATTCAGGGTGGGTTGTAATCCCGGTACAAATTTGGCCACCTCTGCTTGATGGAGCTAGACTGCTAAGAGCTTTCCAGCTTGTTCCCCTGACTGCGGATATTTTAATGTGGTGCAATGCAAGGCAAGCTTTGCCTTCTGTGTCATGGAATCTGCATATTGGGATTGCATTAAATGCAGCTTAACCCACTCTGAGTTGGGAGAGGAACGCTTTAGGGAATGTACAAGACAGCGGATATCAACTAAGAGGGAGTTCAAATGTTCCCTACTCTTATGAGCCTTGGTTGTGGAAAGATGAATAAATTCACCCCAAAGGGCACATTTAAGTGCTGCTCATAGTGTGCCTGCCCTGCTCACAGATCCTATGTTGGTGTCAAAAAGGAGGAGATACATTTATGGAAATGAGACAGAGAGTTAGGGGCTTGCAGGTGCTGGGTATTAAGACAACAACAGGAGTTGTATTTGATTCCAGAACCAAGCAGGTGAGTGATGCTGACAGGGGAATGGTCTGAAAGCACTCTAGGGTGGATAGTGGTGGCTAAAATACCTGGGTGACAGAATGCAATAACTAAAAAGTAGTCAATTTGGGACAGAGTTTTATGTGGAGGGGAGTAAAAAGTGTACTGCCTCTCTGTGGGGTTAACAGTATGCTACAAATCTGTAGTCCCTGTCCCAGCCATTAAGTCATGAAGAGCCCTTTGTGCTGGGCATAACCCCACCCTCCTGGCATCTGAGCAGTCCATTTCAGATTGTGGAACTAGATTCCAGTCTCCACTGACTATAGTTAGCATAGGGGGTGAAATGTTAATATGGAAACCAGGTGCATGAAGAATTGTGGTGAATCAATATTTGGGCCATAAACAGATCCAATGATTATTGGGAAAGACCCTAATGTGCCCTGGAGAAATATATAATACCCAGAAGGGTCCCACCACTCTTGGGTCATAGTGAAGGGGACAGCTTTAGAGATTAGGATTATAGTTCCCCCTCGCTTGGAAGAGGTGACAAAAGCCAACATCTCCAGAAGAGGGAGATATCCTCCATGTGGAGATGAGTCTCTTGTGAGCAGGCTATGCCTGTCTGGATTTGTTGGAGATGGCACAGAATTATTAATCTTTTGTGCCTGTCCTGGGCCCCCTTAATGTTCCAACTAATCAAATTGTATGGTCATCTCATTTATATTAATTATGTGGATGTAAAGAAAAGGTGTTGTAGAATCAGAAAGTCCTTTAGCTCTGCCATATTTACTCTGGGTGATGAAATATTGGGGATTACCCCTGGGTCACAGACATCCCACCCCCTCTCCCTCTATCCCCTTTATGCCCCTTAAGTGAAAGAGAAAAGTGAAAGTTCCCAACTAATTGAGAAACCCCAGTTATCCAACTCACCATCCTACCCTCTTCCTGCCCCCAAACTCTAACCTCCTTAAAATAGAACTGTAACATACAAAGTAACAAGAAAAAGGTTAATACTCTACACTGGTTCTAACAACTGCACTCCTAACTGCACAATGGTAGGTGATTTTCTTTCAGATGTTCAAGAAGAGACTTCAGTCTGAATCTGAATCCTTTCACCCCCTCCACCATCCTGCCGTATTGACATAAAAAACTAACAAGATAATTAGGTGAACAATTAGCATGTTCTAAACATCAGAAAAGGGCCAGGAACAGTTCAAGTTAAAGGCATAACTATGGGAGAAAGAAAACATTTCTGAGTGTTCCAGATATACAACGCTGTCTATTTTTCACTTGCAGACTCCCAACCCTAAATGTCCTCCAGAGGAGAAATGATGATTGGGACTCCCCTGATAACGAATCTCTTGGAACTTAGGCAGTCCAGTCTGAGAAATCTTTGTTAAGTGCTACGTCTCCCCCTCAGAGAGCAACATAGGGTTGTTGTTTTGCTGTTACCATATTATGCTAGTCCCAGGAGGATTGTTCAAGCAAAGTTAACCCAGGCCTATGGGAGGGATTCGGTCTTGCCAGAAAAAAAGCCACCAGGCAGAGATGGAAGCCAGTGGTGATATCACAAAAGGAGAGAGGCCTATCAGCCTGCTCCACCATGGCAGGGCACTCCCAGTTGTTTGTGAGCTAAACATCGCAGGTCTGTATGATACAGTCTGTGCCCAGGGGATCCCATCACTCGGGGATCATCCACAGTCCTAATAGTCCAGGTCATATTTTTTTTGGGTAGACCTAGTACCAGATGATCAGTGGGAGGAAGAGGGAATCCATTTGAAAAGGAGTAGTCTGGGCCCATGTCCCCTTGCTTGAGTGACAGTCCAGGTTTAACTGAAATATGCTGTGGGAGCCATGCAGTTCGGTAAGGAGGCATCACTAAGCCCCCTTTTAAGGAATCATGCATGAAAATTATTACTTACTGCACCATGAAAAGACATTCCACTTCAGCTTGCAGTGGCAGAGTATGGGGTATACCTCACTTGAAGAGGTCTGGTTGAACATTTTTTAAGCTCCATTGCTGCTTCTGCCAGTGTTTTAAATGTGATCCATTTCTTCATGTGCTTGACTTGCAGTATGGTGGGGTATTGAACCCTAAAGGGTTTCCCCACTGCAATTAGCTTTGAGACCAAAGGGTGTAGTTCTTGCCTCTTGGTACGCATGGATTAAGGAAGATCTTGGGCTATTCGTAAGTGGTGTCCTTCCCACTGCAGCTCCTGGATGTCCTTAATTTAGGCAGAATATGCTGCTTGTTCTGAAAGTTGAGCAGCTTAAAGATAAAAGGATGTGGGGGAGACCCAGATGGTGGTGGAGGGCACAGTGAGTGGTGGGCATGTTCTACATCAGTGGTGGTATTGGGAGCAGCACCTGCTACCCTCTCACATAGATTTTGGATAAAGGTGATAGGGTTGTTTCCTTCCTCCTTCTCAGGAAGACCAAAGAGGATTGGGTTATTGTGCTTGCTGCACCCCTCTAAGTCCTCCAATGTATCCTCTAAGCGATGGATCTTCTGACGCATGGCTGTTGAGACTTGGTCTATCTTTCCCCTCCAGCTTTCCATTGAGACCAATCTAGCTTCAGTGTCTCCCACTTTAGCGGTAAGTGAATTCACAGAGGAGTGAATTTTCTGTAAGTCACGTGAGATTGCTGATATGGCCTCCTGCATCGGCTGCATGATTTCCAGGAATAACTCCTCCAAAAGATCTGTGCTGGGGGTAGGAGATGTGGTCAAACTGGCAGGCTGCTGTTTGAGCCTTTTTGTGGCCTTGTATTTTTCAGGCATCGGTGGAGGAGTGTGGCGTGGCGGTGCCTTCTTCATCTCAACTTCCATTCTCTGCACTCATAATTAGGTTTGTGAGGTTAGTTAGTTTCAATTTACTGTTTGGCTAAAAAGCCATCAACAAATACACATTAAAAACATCTGGGGTTACAAAGTACATAAATCAAATGTCAAGGGTACAGACAGAGTACATCATCATGTATTTAGAAAAGATATGTCAGCACCAATACCATTATAAATAGTTCCATAATTTACATAATATCCATCCGCTGCCTCTCTAAATCTTATTTAAAACAGACTGTCTATTTCACATCTATTAATTCTCAGGGTTACCAAGATTACTCAAAACATTTATAATTACACTACATCATTTATTAATTTCTTAGATAATTGTACTATTAATTCTTTTTTTATGTTTGTTAATTGCTTTAAAATAACTCCCCACTCTTTTTATGGACCAACTGTCTTCGGTATGTAAAATAATGGAGGTCAGTGTTTCTAGATCTAAACCATATTTAACATCCACAAATGGTCCTAACCAGTATTTGCATTCATTAAGGTACCACGCACAATGCCACAGAACGTGCATCAAATCCTCACATTCACCTACCGAATAGCTACATTTTTCATCTGGTGATTTTTTATATCTAAATCTCAACATGTTACTATCAAATTGTTCAAATGTGTACTTTACAATTATTTTACGAGTTTCAGGGAAACTTAGGATACCAAATAACTCTTGTACCCGAACTTAAAGTTGTTCTTAACAAACCACCTTGAATGGCAGGATTATTTTATTTCTTTTAAGTCCTGATTTTGCCATAAAGTTTGAATTTTTTAGAACAAATATTTATTATAGTTGATACTTATCTGTGTATTTCTTTCTGTGTACTTTAAAAGCACAGCACATTTGTATTTATTTATTATTGTAATTATTTTTAAATACCAGAAGTTCTTAGTATACCCCAATTTGTGCCTATTTAGTTTTGCTTTTACACACTGAGCAGTTATTCGAGTTTGTGGGAGCCTTGTGAGTCTCAACCAAAAAGCAAGCTGTCTACATTCAAAAAGTGCATTAATATTTGAAATACCTAACTCTGTCCTTATGTAAGTAAACAGGCAAGAGTGCCCTACTCCCATTATTTTCCTTAACATTTTAAACAATGGGACAACTAATTTTTCTCTATATTTTACGTCCCATATTTCCACTCCATATAGAAGTTGGGACTCCACTTACACTTTTAGTACATCAATTAGAGGTTTAATACTGGCTTCACCATATCTATGATTAAATCTCGGTATCACCAAAATTGTTTTTTTTCACTGAATCAAGGTTTTTTTGGAACTGTGGATTCTATGATCTGTTCTCACTAAATTCTACTCCAAGATAATGATACGATTTAACTCTTTCTACTTTCTCTCCATAAATACTCCATTTATCGCTTCTATCACAATCCTTAGGCCCAAATACTATCATTTTAGTCTTATTTAAGTTGATCTTTAACTTCAGTTCTCAAGAGCAACTCTCCAACTGGTTGAGCATATTCTGCAACCCTTTCCTTGTTAAGGAAAATAAAACAAGATTGTCGGCATATGCCAACACTGCACACCTCTGTTCGTTAACTTTTGGGGAGTCAGACTCAAGAGTGCCAAGTTCACTTAGTAGCCCATTGATATAAAGAGAGAACAAGGTTGGTCCGAGAACGCAGCCTTGACATACACCTCTGTTAACCTCAAACCTACTGGAGAGTTCACCTTTCTGACTCATTCTAACCCAGGCCCAAGTATTTAAATACAAGTTAGACATGTTTAGCAGTGTCAGTGGCTCAGCAGGTAGCACACTCACCTCTGAGGCCAGGAGATCAGTAGGTTGTGGGTTCTATCCCCACACCAGACACTTGGATTAATATCCCAATACTGACACTGCAGTGCAGCATGAGGGTGGTGCTGCACTCCTGAGGTGCTGTCTTTTCGATGAGATGTTAAACCAAGGTCCCATCTGCCTGTTCTGGTGGTAGTTCAGGTGGATGTTAAAGATCCCATGGCACTTCTCAAAAAGAGCAAGGGAATTTCCCAGGTGCTATGGCCAAATTCCCTCCATTCAAGAAAAATACCACCAACAGCTTAATCTGGTTTATGGTCAGTTGGCATTCATCTGTATCCCCCTGCCCCGGGTCATGACTGAAAATAGGCAGGATTTGTCTAGTGCACTTACCCAGTCAACAAAAACTAAATAAATAAAAATAAAATAAAAATAAAAATAATTCTTATTAGTGATACATCTACTTCTTTTTTACCAAAATTTTCCCTACTAACTTTCTTGAGATGGTATCGAAGGCAGTTGAATAATCCACAAAAACTGCATAAATACTTTGCCTTGTTATCAAAACATATTTCTTAATTAAATGGTGTAATATGAACACATTGTCAAGGATCGAGTAATTACTTTTGAAACCAGCCAGGTATGGTGATAGACTGCCCAATTTTTCAATCTCCACATTAAGATTGTTTAACACCACCGTAGAGAAAATCTTCAGGTTTATGTCCAACAGGCTAATGAGGCAGTACATAGCTGGGTTTACTAAATTACCTTTTTTATGAATTGGTATTATGTATGCTGCATTCCAAGTATTAGGATAATTCTTTTCTTGTATGCATTTATTATATAACACTGTTAATAATGTGGACCAGAAACCCGGTTGACATTTATATACCTCTGCTGGGATATTATAAGGGCCAGGAGTTTTGTGTGTCTTTAATGAACTAATAGCCAGCAAAGCTTCAAGGTTATCTATAACTATGTTATTCCCTAGATTGTTACTAATTATTTCTAACTGAGTTATATTATCTTCAAGAGGCTCATTCAGGATCTGAGAAAAGAAGTCGATCCACACCTGCTCAGAAATATAGGCATCTAAGTCTTCTTTATAAACACTTGTGCACTTAGCCACTAACCTCCAGAACTTTTTCTGATCTCTGTTATTCACTGCTTTACTCATTTCTTCCCATTGTCTTTCATAATATTGTTTTTGTTTTTCTTTCACAAGTATCTTGTATTCCCTCCTTTTCATATTAATATTTTTCAATAATTCTCTATTGTTTTGCTTTACATACTGTTTGTACATTTTCCTCAATTATTTTTTTTTATGTTTACATTCATTGTCAAACCAGACCCCTTTCCTACCTCCCCCAGACAATGTGTTCCGACTTAAAGTAATTATAATTTGTTGAAATATTGAATACAGTGTTTCGATCATTTGGTCACTGTTTAGTCTTACAAAAGATTCCTGTCTCTCCTTAGTGATTACATTTGTTGAAACATCCATTAGGCTACAGGTAGAGTCAGGCTGCCAAATAATCTTTTTATTTGATCTTATCTCCATCATTAAAGGTTGAGTTAACCTAGGTCTGTCTGTGCCACCTTTCATTACATGCATCAGCACTATGGGAAAATGATCACTCTTCAATTGAGGTTTTACTTCCATTTTTCCCATACTTCTAGCAAACCAGACCACAGCGCCATATCTATTACCAAGGATCCACTTGTAGAGACTTATGTACACTCCCCCAGTAAGTCACCTGTCAATCACTCATATAGTACAAATAGGTTACATTCTTCCCAGATTTAAATCAGTTGTAAACCAGCTTTATTTTCTGCCACATCCTTAGTTCCTTTCTGTTTCCATGCAAATGGACTGATGGCACTAGTAAAAAAAGAATTGTCTCCTAGGCCATCAAATGTTCCAATATGGGCATTTAAGTCCCCAACAAGTAAAATATCCCACTCTAGGAACAGGTACATGACTTCAATAAGTAGTACATTTAACTGTTCCTACACAGTGTCCTTGTAGAATCACAAACTCACAGGGGGGTTGTAACCACATATCAATATGAAACACTGTCCTTCATTTTTTTAAAAGAGTGAGCATAACATTTTCTGTTTCCTTGATATGTTCTACATGTGTAAAACTGACAATTCTAATAAATGTTGCTAGACCACCCAATTATCCACCCCTAAAATTATCTTTAATGCCAGCCTGATGAAAGCATTCATAGCCATTTATTTCAATAGAGTCTTCAGGACCATGCCAAGTTGCCCGTAACCAGATGACATCAAAATGTGTTATGTACTTAACCCACTTTTCATCAACTAGCTTATCTTTCAGACCCAAAATGTTTCAGGAAACAATGTGTACCCCCACCCCACTTAAACCGCTCACTCTGTCTGGAATTTCATCTACCAATAAATTGATACAGAGGTTCTAACCCAAATTCTCTGTTTGTCAGTTACAGTAGCCTACCAGTAATTGAAATCAGTTTTTTTAATGGAATGTGACTTTCCTCACAGTTTTCATCACTAACTACATTAAAGCTACTTACAACTAACTCTAATTCAACCAAATTCAATCCCATTGCATCTAGGACTGGAATTTTTTCCATTATTCGGTTTGCCACTAATTTATTTTTCACTGCAATATTAATCTGTGTCCCGTTCGCTACCTATCCGATCCACTACTTCAATTTCATTCCATCCCAATTGTATATGTAGAAACTTTCTAAACAAACCATAGATTTCTCTTGTTAAGTTTGCACCCATTTCTCTATATAACTGTTTCATCCCAAATAGAGCTAGCTCTACTTTTCTGTTTCCTGAAGGTTAGTCTTCCCTCCATCTGGCTTAGTAGATGTCTATTCGGAACATTATTATAACTTCTTTGCTTTTAATTTGTGTTACATTTAACCAAACATAGTTTGCAGCTCTGGTGGTGTTTAAATGAATGTCAGTTATAATTGCCATATCAACTTGTGTTTTCCTAATTTCTACAATATCTTCTTCATTGATCTCAATATCTAGTTCTAGACTGAGTCTCTCTATTACTGAATACATTTGACTTGCACTATCCCAAGGTATCCAATCCTGTGGACTCACTTATCAAAGGTACAAGGTTTTTGTCACTATCACCTCAGGTGGTCTCACCATGTGACTTAATACACTCTTTTAGCTGCATTCTCTCATAGGGTAGGTATTCCCATCCATGCTTCCCACCTCAGTGTGTTGATCAATTATCATACTATTTTGTGTTGGAAGTCCCCAATGACTCACCCTGCTTTTAATTTGATTATTTAAATGCAATATTTATCTCTGTCTAATTGATTTAATTGACTGTTCAGATTTAATTGCTCAGTAGGGGTAACAATTTCTGTGCCTTCCAGTTTTCCTCCACTCTGAGTAATTTCCTTAATGTTCCGTTCCTTACTATGACTATTTCCTTTGTTAACTTTAGCTTTTTTATTCTGCCCCTTCTACTCCTGCTTTATTTTCCTCTTTTTAACATATTCTTTATCTTGTAGTTCTTCCCTTTTTTTGCCTTGACTCTGTCTACCCAATCTCTTTTCCACTTTCTTATTCTTTTTTCCTCTTGTTTTCTTGTTCTTCCTGTTCAATCCTTCTTCAAAAACTATACTGCTGAAGTCTGGTCTGTTTTCTTCTTTCTGAATTTCTACATCTAAGTCCTCGCTTTTTGTTTTATTATCATGCAACATAATTTTCTTGTTATTTAAAAATTCTGTCAGTATTACACCCTGCCTATCTGTATTGTGTCTTATAACATCCAACATATCTTTATTGATAAGCAGTTGTTCCATGATTAAAATATTGGCAGTATATTGCTTGGGAAGCAAATTTACTAGTTTTTCACTTAGGAAACTAGTCTGATATTCCTTGTTACTCCCAACTGTTGCATTTTGCTCCAAATCTTGACACTCTCTATAATGCGAAAGTTGCTCAATCTGGGAGTCATGATTAATTTGTTAGAGCCCTGTAATAATACCTCTCAGATCATGTGATACCTCTTCTAGGGCCATTTTTCCTTTGACTAGGTATCTGGTGTCATTCCAGATATCTGGAGATGTCTCATAATTTAAACTTGACAGTATGGAACTTTCATTCAGACTGTCAAAGTAATTCATAGTTTCAACATAATGTTCAATAATCAGGCAATCTGTAGTGGACTCTGGTATTGCTTGGTTTGAAATTCTACCGGTTTCTTGATTTAATAGACTGCTGTCTTTGACTATAGATAACACCTCTGGGTTTATCTCAGGTGATTTGCTGTGCCTACTAAGTGGAGTCAAAGTTTTATTTATACTTCTATTCAACTTATTTTGCCCTCTTTATGTGGTCCATTATTTTAGATTATTTATGACATCTCTGTTTTTTGGGGGGACTCAATAATCAATGGTGTAAAATGTGGGGCAACTTGCAATTCCTGCATTTTTTGCTTTCTTGTCCTCACCATTCCTTTATACTGCTTGCCACCCAGCTAATGACTTAGAAAAGGAAAAATTGCTGTTAAAAACACCAGACTGTTTATGCAGTACTGTAAAAGAGAAAACACAAAATTCCAGATATTAGCTTTAAAGTTCATTATACAGGTGGTTTTAACCAAGATGTCTAGTTCCACTATTAAAACAGCTGCTCCGGCATAAAGCATAGAACTCTTGTTGCTGCACCATGTGTCAGATTGTAATTTAGTGAATACAGTCCTCCTGCACCTCAGTAGCAGGGCGGCAATGCAGAAAGAAAAAAACAGTATGCAGTATTTACGAGATCTTCCTTCACCTCAGTCCACACAGAGTCCTTTTCAGTCAGGAAACAAAAGCAACCAGTCACTTCCAACTTGCTTCTCTATTTTTATTGTGCTTTTTGTTGTGCACAGATTTCAGTCTCTCAGTATACTTGAGCAGGGCGCACTAATCACTGTTGTCTCTTAATATGTAGGTCTCTAATCTGCCATTAGAAACATGCCACAAAGTCACAATCTTTGTCTCCTTGAGTAATTCAGGATTGTTTGAGTCAGCACCACTTTCAGTAGGTGGGAATCTTTAAGTAAAAGATAAACAATAGAAAAAGTACAATCGGGCACATAAAATAAACACCATACAATCTCTATGCAACTCTAGAAAGACAAAACAAAGTGCACCGACTCTCTGACCACCAAGCTCTTTGCTCAAACTGCTGAACTATTAATTTATCACTTGAGAGCTAAGCAGAGAAAGCAAAAGAATATGTAAGCTTACTTGAAGCGCATTAGGTCTCTCATAATTCTCTGGTTTCCTGGCTCTCTGCACCCCTCAAAAAGACGGATTTCTTCCACGAACTTCTCCTGTGTTAACCTGGCATGCTGCAGACAGCTGCTTGCTGGATTAAAATTCAGGCACCATACTCAGCTCGCAGCAAGATTTTTAAAATTATTTCATCACACAGCTCACGGTGGGGCCATAGTGTATGGAAAATGGTGATTCTTCCTACAGAATGCTGAGCATATGTTACATGTGGTCTCCCCATCTGATCTAAGTGTGCAAAAAAAATACAAGATTTAAAGATCCTTATATAACTTAAGCTAACATTATTCATGATTAAAAACTATTTTATTAGGAAACTTGTATGTTATACAATACCTCTGAGGGCAAAAGCCACTAATTAGGCAACTTTCTAAATTAATCTCTTAGTTTTTCCACTATTTCTTTCAATATTCACAATTCTCACAGTTACAAACACATTAGCAATGGAATAGGGGAAATACAGTAGGGTCTAACCACCAAGCACTTGGCTCAAACTGCTGAACTATTAATCTATCACTTGAGAGCTAAGCAGAGAAAGCAAAGAATTATGTAAGCTTACTTGAAGTGCATTATGTCTCTTATAATTCTCCAGTTTCCTGGCTCTCTGTATCCCTCAAAAAGACAGATTTCTTCCATGGACTTCTCCTGTGTTTACCTAGCCTGCTGCAGACAGCTGCTTGCTTAGATTAAAATTCAAGCACCATATCCATCTCGCAGCAAGCTTTTTAAAATTATTTCATCACACAGCTCACAGAAGGGCTATAGCATATGGAAAATGGTCTAAGTGTGCAAAAAATGACCAGATTTAAAGATCCTTATATAACTTAAGCTAACATTATTCATGATTAAAGACTTTTTTATTAGGAAACTTGTATATTATACAATACCTTCAAGGGCAAAAGCCACTAATTAGGCAAGTTTCTTACTTACTCTCTTAGTTTTCCCACTGTTTCTCTCAATATTCACAATTCTCACAGTTACAAATACATTGGCAATGGAATATGGGAAATATTTTATTTTTATTTTATTTCAGATCTTGGATTAACCATTTCAGCTCAAAGCTCTTTACATAGGTTCCATGATAGTACATTTAGAACAGGTAGGTGATTATACAGAAGACTGAGTCAAACAAGACAATAGAATTAGAATGAGAACATTTAGGTAAATTTGGTATTTAAACAAAGGAATGCAAAAAAATACAGCAGAAACTAAAACTGGAATACGTAAACACAGTCAGATACATAAAGGAACTGACTAAATAACTTCCCAACAGGGAGCCTGTTAGTTGTCAGCAACACAAGGGGGTTAGTGCATAGAAATGCTGGAGAGGTGGGGTGAGTGGTTGAGCTCCAAGTGCAGGGTGTCTGAGAGAGAGAGAGAGAGAGAGGGAGAGAGAGAGAGAGATCTGTTTGGCTACAGGGCAGATGGTAGGAGATGCCTTTGCTAGGTGCTAGCAATGGCAGACATATTGAGATTCATGTATTAAATGGTTCTTTAGGTTATTTTTGAAGGTCCACAGAGTGGGCAGGCTAATAATGTTCTCATGGAGGGAGTTGAACCACAGTGGTGCCCGATAGGCAAACAACCTTTGTCCTTGAGATGTCTGACATTTTGGAGTCAGGAAGGACTGCAGTTCCAAATTTCAGGTGGGCCTGGGATTAGTGCTGGGAACTAGGAGTTGTTGGACCCCAGTCGGGAGCTGACCATGGCAAATCTTTTTGGCCTGGAGGCAAGATTGATATTTTAAGCGACCAAAGAGTGTTAGCCAGTGAGCCTTTGCATAGAGCTCGCAGGTGTGGGTTAGTTAGTGTGCCCCCGGGTGAGCCTGCAGGCATTGTTAAGGGCAGTTTTTATATGTCAGAGGGCAGTATCTGTGGCAGAGCCATATATAAGCAGTTCGTAGTCCACTAGGGAACCCACTGAACTGTGGACCGCTATGCTGAAGGCTACAGGGGTCAGGTTCTGCTTATGGCAATAAAGTAACTCTAAGTGTTTGTTAATTGCTTTAGCTGTGATGTCTATGTGGAGGGCGTAGGAGAGCAAGCTGTCAAGAGTGATTCTGAGATATTTGAAGTATGATGGGGTATGGAAATAAAACTAAAAATCAAACACTTTCTTTTAAAATTCTGTACATGTTCCTCTGATTATTTGGTTCTGTTTTGTTTCTCCTTCATTCTCCTCTGTCCTCCTCCGCAACCAACCAACACCTCGTGGTATTTCTCTATATCTCTCATCAGGCACGGCTGCCCCACCTTCAGTACTCCAAGCCTGCAAAGAGAAAGAGGAGATGGTAATGAATGGAAAACCTGGGGATGTCTGCAGAAGATGGCCCAGTAAGAGCTGTTTCCTCAGATACATACAGTAATTTGCTTAGGTGGCATACTTTTATTTGATTGTAATTGAAGCTTAGAAACAGCTCCTGTTCTGCAGGGTCCTCCAGAGACTGCTAGCTTGCAGAGATCCATCCACCAGCCAGAACTTTGAGGTGCTCTGTCTCTTCCTTAGCCCTGGTGTCATCCAGGATCGTAAGGTGCACATTGAGTAGAAATTAGATGCTATCTCATTTTCTGTAGATTCCCAACAGTTTAAATAGTTATAAATAGCGAGAATAGTGGTGTGCAATGAAAGGAAGCAGCTCTCACGCACCTTTAAATGCAGTACTGGCACGGACTGCAGTCTATCCTGTCCATGTCACATCCAACCTTGTGGAAATTTTTAGAGAGAATCAAGGGCATTCAGAAAAAACAAGATGCTGATACAGAGCAAATCATTGCCTGAAATCCATCAAATGCTTCCAAGAGGATCTACAAAGATAATGACTCTTTGCTGGAGTACAGTATGTAATAGATAATTGTGCAGAACATACAACAGAAGAATTCCTCCATGGAGTTGTGCACTGCTTTGACTATTAACTGAGCATTGACTGAGTTCTTTTAACTTTTGTACCTGAAATAAAGTTATTTTTATGCGATATTCCCCACTTCTTCACTTGTTATCATGGATTACTTCCTTGTTTCCTGACACATAGTCACATGACTCATTCCCACGGTTACCAACTAGTTTATGTGGCAACACATCACATGATTGAACTCCCCAGTTCCAAGAATACACAGAATTGTGAAATGGAGAAAGGTAAGAAACTAATATACACAATGCTTCAAATGTTAGAAATGTAATAAAACTCATTTCAGGATCCAATGTTACAAATGTGTGATTAAATGCTAATGTTTAAAAGTAGCAGGACAAACTAGTGGGACAAACTGAGGAAATGTTCAGTTCAGTTCAGTTAGTTTTTATTGTTCAATCTAAAAAGATCTTTACAAAAAAAGTGAGTATAAAATAGACATATACATTGTACTTACACAACCTCCAGTTATACAAATAAGGGACATACAAGAAATATAAATATCCATTGCACATATACATATACTTATTCAAGACAATCCATAATATAATAACTTAATTTCTCCCTAGATGTTAATCTTTTTAGGGTTTCATAATCATTGTCCTAATGTTACTAGCCCTTATTTCCCTTATATTAATTAAATATTTTGTTGTTTTCCTTATTATATATTCATAATTTGTTGTAAGCAGTATGTTAATCTTTAATTCATCATCACAACCTTGCAAATCAGATAAAATAGCTGCCAGCCATTTATTTCTGGCTTTCTCATACCACATACACTTTAATATCATACGTGACAAATTTTCTGTCTCTAAAGCTCCACATAGGCAATGAGAATATACTGAATCTACTTCTCTATTGAATCTAGCTGTTAATTTATTTGACTGCTGGGACTCAATTCTAAATCTAGCATAAACTTTTCTTAATATTGGTTCTTCTAACACATCCAAGTAATATTTATATTTATGATTTAAAATATTATTACTATACCACAGCGAATAACAGGAATTTTTAATATTTTTCATATCTACATTGTTAAACTTCTTAACAGTTTTTTAATGTATTTCTTATATTGAACAGAAATCACCACTTTCTGAAATGTAAAATCCAATAATTGCTCTAATTCTACTGTCTTCAATTTCCTTCTAACTTTCTGCAGCCACGGTGACGTGATGCCATTCATGGACCAATATTTTTTTTCTTCCAAATATTTCTTGGACATTCTACCATTCCTCTTGAATATTTAATCTTATCCAGAAATTAATAATATTTGACTCAGCTAGTGCCTTCAGGTTTGTTAATCCTGTTTCTGCATGCACATATGAAACTGTACCGTCAAAGGAAAACCGATTGTAGACCTCAACAGCCACATTACTGTTTTTTTCCATGTTTTTTTTAAATACTTGTGTTCACTTATTTCTGTTCCATATAATATTTGTGAACTGTATTTTGCTTCAATAGCTTTTAATAATGGTTTTATAGTGTAACCCCCAAACTTCATATTAAATCTTTTTAATGCCAATACTAAGTTTGCCAACTTGTTGTAGATTGTGGTACAATGAGTCTTCCAGCATACATTTTTTGAGAAGACCTGCCCTAAGTAAGTATATTCATTTATAATTTTCAATGGTTGTAGGTTTCTGTACCATTTCCCATAGTATTTTTTCCCCAAACAACATTATATTAGATTTGGACATATTCACTTTTAAATTCCTGTCCCTAGCAAATATTTTGAGGAGGTTCAACTTATCCTTAAGACCTCTTGCCGTTAATGAAAATAATATAAGGTCATCAGCATATGCAAGTCCCACACAATAATCTGTTCTAATTTTAGGACAGTCAGTATTAGTCATTTGCAAAATTCTCAGCAGTAGATCTAAATAAACTGCAAACAAAGTTTGGGTAAGTATACACCCCCTGTCTTACTCCCATGTTTGTTTGGAATTGTGGAGAAAAATGACCTCATATCCAGTCTAACCTGTGCCATGTATAAGAGTACAGTAATCTTATACTATTTATCAGTACTGGTTCAATACCAGTGCTGTACATTGTATCCCATAACTTAGTTCTGGTAATTGTATCAAATGCAGTAGAAAAATATATATGTGCCACATACACAGTAACCTATGTGTCCTTATCTTAACATATTTTTCACATAAATGATGTAATATAAAATAATTGTCCATAGTAGAGCATGTCCTATGAAAATCAGCCTGAAGGGGAGACAAGCTCCCTTTTTTTCTAAACTTATCATAATGCGATCCAGTAGTATCCTAGCAAAAATCTTTCCTACAATATCCAGCAAACTAACTGCCCTATAATTTTTCGGGTGATACTTATTACCTTTTTTATTGATGGGCACTATTACTGCACCCCTCCAAGACTCAGGGATAAAATTATTATGTATACATTTATTAACCAGTGAAGCTAAGAACTCTGCCCAATGATTATCCTTAATATTAAATAGCTCACCCGGCATCATGTCAGGTCCTGGCACCTTATTAAACTTGAGTTTCTCTATTGCCAAACTAACTTCAGCATTTGTAATTGGAATAAAATTCATGCTTATCACACTCCTTTCCGTAGCTGGCCATGAATTCTTCTCAATCATATTATACATTACAATTGAAAAATGATTCATCCAATCAGCACCATCTATATATTTTACATTTTCTACCAAAAGTTCCTTACAACCTCTGGCTATTAGTGTCTAAAATTTCTTATTATCCTTTGCTTCTACTGTTTCTATCATTTGTTTCCACTGCTCAGCATAAAATTCCTTTTTCTTAGATGACAATAAATTCCTATGTTCTTTCCTTACCACCTTTAATGTATCGTATGTATCTTTTCTACCATTTTGTCTATATACTCTCAGACATTTCATAAGTCTTTTTTTTTTACTTAATCTACAGTCTTTATCAAACCATTCCCTAGCCTGCATATTGGGTTTAAAACCGACTTCTTTATATAATTTAGACTGTATTTATTTAAAAAGGTTTTTCAATCTACCATAAAGTGCAATAATATCTAGCTCATTTAATTGTAATTTAATCTCATCAAAAAATGCCTCTAGTTTTCCTATCATTTGCATTCCTCAAGTCACCATCCATCTAATCAGTTTCTTTTATCTAATTTCCACTTGAGTTGGTCTTGTTTTATTATTTACTATAACCATTCCCTCCTCCAGTTGATCAGTATAGACTATTACTGGTAGATGATCACTTTCAAGTCTTAGTGGTATAGTTAATAATGTCTACCAATCTCTAGGACCTCTCCAGCATATTAAATCAAGTACTGTGTTTCCATGTTTTGAAATATAAGTTGTTGCTCCATCTTCATCCCCCTTTAATCTCCCATTCAAAACATAAAGTCCATTATTTTTTAATATTTCACAAAGTTTAATCCCATTTAAATTCATTTTTTCATCCTTTGCTTTCCTGTTAAACTTGTCAGTGTCTGGATATATCTAATACATAACTGTATTATCTGTTAGGCCATCAGACCTTCCAACTTTAACATTAAGGTCTCCAAGTAGTATTAGAGGATCCTCTGGATATTCCAGGGAACCTCAGAAATACAACTTTCTTACCTTTGCCATACCAGTTCTTTATAATATTTAGACTTAGCTGGTGGTATGTAACAACTGACTAATATTATGGATATTTTATTTGACCCCAATCTAAGGATCATATAATAGTCATCTTTAAACAATTCTTTAATAAACTTCAATATTTTATTTCTTACATGTGTAATTAAGCCACCGGCTCTTCTCCCTAATTTAGTATCCATATAACTTGGACATTGCAGGGTTTGATATCCATTCACATTTATATCTGTTTTAATATCATGCCATGTCTCTTGTAGACAAATGACTGAACTTTCTTTAATGAATGTCAGCCAATCCTGATTATATAGTCTGGTGCTGTAACCTGCTATATTCCAAGTCATAAAACTAATCAGGGTTTATTCTTTCTTGGTCTCATCATGTCCTTCAATTATTATATACTAACATACTAAAATGCCAGCAGAATAGGCCTAACAGTCTTTCGAGTCTGCTCGATTGGTCAGCCCCAACCCTGGGTGCTGATCTTGCTGCCCCCCTTGCCTTCTCTGGCTTCTCCCTTCCCAGTTCTGGATATTCTTGCTGCATTGGATTTTGCTTCCAGAACCCTTCCCCGTACCTGTCCCAGCCCATCTTGAACCCCTCCACCATCTCTGCCTCCACCAGCCCACTAGGCAGTGCATTCCATGGCTCCACCACCCTCTCAGTGAAGTAGCACCTCCTCCTTTCTCCCTGAATCTTCCTCCAGCTTCCACCCATGCCCCAGTGTCCCTCCTCCTTCTTCAAAGCATCCTGACTGTTCCTCCCCTATTTCCCCTCTTCACGTACTTGAAGACCTCTATCATGTCCCCCGGTCCCTCCTCTCTTCCAATGTGTACATATTTAGCTCTTCGAGCCTCTCCTCATAGGTCCTGTCCCCCAAGCCCCAAATCATTTTGGCCGCCCTCCTCTGGACCCTCTCCAGGAGTTTAATGTCCCTCTTTAAGTGTGGCCTCCAAAACTGCATGCAGTGCTCAAGATGTGGCCTCACCAAGCAGTTATACGGAGGGAGTATCACTTCCCTCCTTCTGGAGGTGATCCCAGCGATGCAGCCCAGCATCCTGTTGGCCTTGGCTGCTGCCCTCCTACAAGTCTCCGAGTTGTTCACCTTGACATCCACCACCACCCCAGGCCCTCTCAGCCATTGAGACTCGTAGCATTTCCCCCCCAGGGTGTACACTTGGCCTGGATTTCGGCCCCCAGGTGGAGTACCTTGCATTTCCCTGCATTGAACCTCAGCTTCCACTTTCTAGACCATCTTTCCAGAGCCTCCAGGTCCCCCTGTAGGGCCACCTTCCCCTCCTCGCCATCCACCACCGTCCCCAGTTTTGAGTCATCCACAAAGAGACTTGTCTCACTCCTGATTTCTGTCCTTATGTCAGAGATGTAGGCATTGAACAGGAGGGGTCCAAGGACTGATCCCTGTGGGACCCCACTAATGACCCTCTTTGGGGATGAGACTATCCCTTCAACTACGACCCTCTGGGTCTGGTCCTGGAGCCAATTGCCTATCCATCTGATCATCTGGTTCCCCACTCCCATTTCTCCCAACTTATCCAACAGGCCCACGTGAGGAACAGAGTCAAATGCCTTGCTGAAGTCTAGAAAGAGGGTGTCCACTGGTCTACCCAGGTCCAAGGCACTCGTCACCCAGTCATAGAACTCCACAAGGTTTGTCTGACATGATTTCCCCGGGACGAATCCATGCTGTCTATCATCCAGACACCCTGACTTTTCCAGGTCCCTCCCAGCCTCTCCTTGACAATGCCCTCCATCACCTTGCCCACCACCGATGTCAGGCTGACAGGCCTGTAGTTCCCTGCCACCTCCCTTGATCCCCCCTTGTGGATAGGCACTATATGCACCACCTTCCAGTCCTGGGGCACCCACCCTGTCCTCAGAGAGATGCTGAAAAGCTCCGCCAGGGGTTTCGCCAGGACATCCGCAAGTTCCTTCAGCACTCTGGGATGTAATTTATTTGGCCCTGGTGCTTTCTCCATCTTAAGGGAGCTGAGGGCTTCCCTCACTCTCTCTGCTGTGATTACCACTTCCGGTACCTCTTCTTCCTGCTTAGCCCTCCTCCCTCCTGCCAGTGATGCCTCCCCCTCTCCCCAGACCCTCCAATCGGTAAGGGTCCCCCCCTCCTCAGTATGTCTGTCTCCTCCCATGTATGATGCAGCACCCCCATTTTCCTTGGTGAAAACTGAGGTGAAGTACTCATTTAGTACCTCAGCCTGCTCCCCCGGGTCTTGTGCCCATCCTCCCCTGATTTAATCCTGCTAATCTGCCCCTTCACCCTTCATTTTTCCCCAATGTATCTAAAGAACCCTTGTTCCTCTCTAATTTCCTTGCCAGGTTCTGCTCTTCCTTGCCTTAGCTGCCCTCACCACCCTAGTGGCCCTTCTAGCCATCAGCTCATACTCCCCTTGATCCCTTTCACTCCTTGAGCACTTGAATTGCCTATAGACTGCCTTCTTTCCCCCCACCACCTCCTGGACCTCCCTGGACCACCAGCAGGGTTTTCGGGCCCTACCGCATTTTTGTCTTACTCTTGCACAGGTGCTGATAGCATCTTGCACCCCTCTCCTTATGATTTACCATCTACTATCAGTGTCCATGTCTGACCCAATCACATCCAAATGCTCCTTAAGGATCCTTCCCATTTCCTTAAAATCCGTTCCCCTGAAGTCAGTTACCTCTGTCTTTGTGCAGCCTTCTAGCCCTCCTAGGTCCAGGCAGAACCAGACTGTGGCGTGGTCACTCCCCGCCAATGGGTCCCTTACCTCCAGGCCCCTAATCTGGTCACTGTCTGCAAGGACCACATCCAGTACCCACACCTCCCTGGTCGGTTCCCCCACCTGCTGAGTTAGGAACACGTCGTGAAAGACATCCAACAACCTCTGTTGCCTGATCAAAGAAGATGTCATAGTCTCCCAGTCTGTTCCTGGCATGTTTAAGTCCCCCAACACCACCACCATTCCTCTGCCTAGTCTGCAGTGTCTCCCAACATCTGCCACCAGACTCTCCTTCAGCTCCTCCGCCAGGGCAGGGGGTCTATACACCACTCCTATTTTTACTCTCTTGCCCCCCCTTGTTATCAAGGTGACCCAAATCGCTTCCATGGTTCCCTCTGCCTCCTCTACTCCCCCTATGCCTATGCAGTGTTTGACTATCATTGCTACCCCTCCTCCCCTTCCCTCCACCCTGTCATTACTATCTTTTCCAAAGTCACATTTAGAATGTTCTCTTCTGGTCAGCTTTCTTTTTCTAGCAATTGATATCTATTATAGGTCTCAATTGATTCATTTATAACAAAATGTTCAATACAATTATCTATCTTTCTTTCTATCTCCTTCCTTGATACCTGATCACTTTCTTTATAGAGGGCATTCATATCCACTACATAAATTCCTGTCTTATCCAATTTCCCACAACATTCCAGTATTCCAGTGCTACTTCTTCATTTTTATATACTCTATCCACCTGACTATCTCCACTTAAACTTTCATGCCTACAAGTGCTCATAATACCCATTCTTCCTAGTCTAATCGGAAAAACATTGGAAATCAGATTATAAATAGGCCTGGGCCCAGATATTCACACTGCGCCCAAAAAGTGCGCAACAACAGGAGCAAGTGCAAGTCCATTGTGCCCATGCACAAGAGGCGTGATATTCAAAAACTGCACTGGTCAAGATGCGCCTATAGCCGATGACTGAATATCGCACCACCTGCACCATAATGCAACTAGGGACGTGAAGCTGAGCATATCTGATGCGCTATAGCGCAACAAGGGATGTTCAGCTGAGCAGTCCAGATGCACCATAGCACAACCAGGGACACCCCCCAGCAGCAGGGAAGCAATGCAACAGCACAACCAGGGATGCAGGATCCCACCACCCATGCCACAGATGGGCAGAGGAACACACAGCAGAACAGACATCATCCCCCCACACCCCATGCACTGCACAACTGGGGGAGGGCTGGAATAACCACTGGCCCATGGAGACCAGCAACCAACCCACAGCTGGGCCATGGTGCCCCATCACACCCCCTGGCAAGCTGTGACCGGCACACAAAGAGGGACGACCACCCCGTGCCACACCATCCCATCAATGCAGAGCACACCCTGCACTGTGACCCCCAGACACCCTGCCCAGGAGCAGTGTCCACCAGTGCAGGATATCCCATGCATGCCACCACCCCCACTGTGACAATGCAATCCTGTGCACCACAGAACCATGCAAGGCAACCCCACCACAAGCACCCATCAGTGGGTGGCAGCACACAGCAATGCAACAACTGCATACACAGTGCCACCACGCACATCCCCCCTGAGGTACAGCTGAGAGACCGACCATGCGTCGGCACACAAGGTACCCCACATGTGACAGGGCATGCCCTGGACCCCACCACCTGTGGTACAGCACCTTGCACACCCTCCCAAGGACACACCCTGACCCAGCACTGGCCACTACAGCCAGCCCAGACACCCACAGTGGTGCATGGAAGCATGCACCACACAGGATGCAACACAGTGCATGGACAAACACCCACCCATACCCAAAGGCACACCAACACAGGGACACAGTAGCGGGGCAACCAAGCCACCAGTGTGTGGTCATGGAAACTGTGTACACACAGCCAGCACTCCTCCATGGCACAGGAGTGCCAGCCACCCTGTGCAGGCACTGTGGAGCTGTATGCCACCAGCATTTGCCTGGAGCACAAGTGACAGACTGTGGTGCACATCCCCTGTGACACACACAAGTGACAGCAAGGAGGTGGTACAACAACAGCGGAGGCCACAGTGTCACCTGAGGCAGACATGCACCACACCAGTGACAGGAGGCAACCCGGCATTGTGCCGGGTACAGTAGCTGTCCTACATGGACAGCCACCACTGACATGCCAGTGGACCGTGCATGTCACAGACATGCATGGGTGTCAGCTGCACAGGCCATGGACGGTCTGACAGGTGTGCCATGGACATAGAGCATGCACCGTGGACCACTGCACACAGTCATCCAGTGCACAGGGAACAACACACATGCCACAGACAGTGACTGATAGCCAATCCCACACCATACTCACATCCCCACAGACACACACACATGCACATAACTGTACCACCCCTGATGCCATGCACACCACTGCAGCTGAGCATCTATAGCCCACTGCAAATCAGAGACCACCACAGTAGGCATATCAAAGGAAATGTATTTAAAAACAGCAAACAAAACTATATACAAGTATTTTCAAAGATTTGGGGAGAGGTCCACAAGCAAGGTGGGGGTGGGAAAGGGGCAGGGGTGAACAAACAGTAGAGGGAAGGAGGGGTGTGAGGGTGTGTCCAGGGGGGTAGGGGAAATCAGGGGAATTGTCAAGCCCAGGCGGAGCTCCTCATCCCCGCCCGGCTTCTCCTCCCGCTATGACGCCATCTGACACCGAGCTTATTGATGTTGCTCCAGTACCTCCAGTGATGCCCTGGCAACCTGGAGGATCTCCCACAGTGCCACCCTGATGTCCACCTAGGACAAGGGAGCAGAGTCAATAGGTGTGAATGCACAGCCCCATGCAGCCCACCCACTGTGCATGGCATACGGCCATGGGACATGCCTCTGTGATGGTGTGTGAACACTCACAGTGATCGCATCCACAAGACCTGCCCACCCAGGCACACACAGCCATACAGACCACTGCACACACCCACGAGCCAAGTCCTGTACAGCACCACCATGGCTGTTCAATGACATGGTTATGTGGTGCGAAGGCAGTGGCACAGCCATGTACCCAGTGCACACATGGACCACCATTGATGCACTCCCAGACATGCAGTGCCACTGGACAGTGCTAACTGTAACAAGTTGCGTGAATGGCAGTGGTGTCAGTGGATGGTGGCCATGCCCCGCTGCCCACCCTGTTACACAGCATGCAATAGTAATCATGGATGTAAGGCACTCACCATCATCAGGCTGGTCCCTCTGCCTCTGTGGACCTTCGCCCCTCCTGGAGTGAAGGTCTTCCTGCTGGCACCTCCTCTCCCTCACCAGCCATCACTCATCTGGGCCTAAGGTGCAAACATGGAGAGAGGAACATCAGTACAATCCTGTGGCAAAGTCCCCCTGCTCTCATTTGTGTGCAATCCCACACAACCAGACCCACCCCACACCCTGATAACACCACCACAGCCAACAAGGGATGGTCCCCCCATGTTCTGAACACATGCAACCATGATACCCATATGGAAGATAAAAGTGTATGGATGTTGCACCTAACTGGCCATGACACCGTGCCCCTCCTGGCAGGTGCCTGCAGGCAGGCAAGCAGGTCCGGGTCCCTCCACCTCAGGTCCCCATATCTGTGACGGCACTGCTCCACCGTCCACTCCATTCCTGTGGCCTCCTCCAGGGCATTGGCCACCTCCTGCCACACCTGACTCCTGGACCTGTCCAGGGTGCCTCAACAAACAGTGGGCTAACAAGTGGCTCCACAATGGCAACCAAGTTTGCCATTTCTACCTGGCTCCACTGGGCAGCTCTCCTCCACACCATCTCTATTGCTCGGTAGAGTCAAAATGGTGCTCTGCAGCACGGTTCTGCCACATGCAGATGCTGCACGGTACAGCACTGCCATTCCCTATCGCGCTGTCACTGAACAGCACGATAGTGGTGCACCCATGCCTGATGCATGGTGCCTAGGGGCAAAGGTCGGGCACAGGGTCAAGGGTCTGTGGCGATGGACAGCCACAGAGCATTGAACCCAATGCATGTAGCGCGATTGGGTGCCTGTGTGCCACGCTGCCACAGTGAACCCACGACGCCCCAATGCCACAGCGCCATATAGGTGAACAGCGCTGTAGCACCTCTAGCATAATGGTGGCCATGCCCTGCATTGCCTCCCGCACACAGCACGTCAGCAGTGTGGCAGGTGCCTGTGTCATCAACCCGGGCATGCGCAGTTACGTTTGTACTGCGCATGTCACAGAACTGCACCCTTGGCTCAGCACGTTCAACACAATTGTGCAAAGTGCAAAAGCTCAATATTCAGCCGTCATATGCAAATCAGCTAATCAGCCATTCAATGGCGCAGTCACTGCATTTGCATCCACTTAAAGATGCGCCTCACCTCATTTGCATGGGTTGCACTATAAAAGTGCGACATTGGGCTGCACTAGCCATAGTCGGCTACTGCAGTCTATTGGTGAGTTGCATGCTGTTTGGGAGTGTGGACTGTGGATTTTGGGACATGCATGGGACTGCACAGTCACAGGTAACACCTGTCATTCTCACAGGCTGAATCATGACCGAGCGAGTTGTGGAGGAAGAGGAACAGAGTTGTGGGAGGAGGAGGAGGAGGAGGCCAAATTTCACAAAGACAGAGACGGATGCCCTGTTCGAGGCCTACCTGGACCAGGAGCCGCTTCTCAGCGAATGCCAGAGAACACCACATGCCCATGCTGCTGCATGGGAGGAAGTGGCGCGTGCTATGAACCTGCATGGCAGCCACCCGCACTCTGTGCAGGAGTGCAAGAAGAAGATGGGCACAGACAGGAGGAGGATTAAGGAGAAGGTGGCTGCCATCAGGGCAGCATGATCTGCAACAGGTGGGGGACAGTTGGAGGTGCTACACCTGACCCCACAGAAGGAGAGGGTTGCTGGCAGCATGCATCATTGCACCATTGAGGGTGTTCAGGGTGGTGGATTCCAGACGGGTGGTAGCCCATCACTGCATGGTAGATCATGGACTGTCTGTTGGGGGGGGACAGGGAAGGTCACATGCAGTAACGCGACTTTGTTTTCCCTTATGGCTCCTGAGCATCTGCTTGGGTCAGCGGTGGTGGGCCTCTCCACTGAGGCCAGTCAGATGGAGAAGGAGGAGGGCCCATCCACCTCCACAGGAATACGTGGCTCAGTGCGACAGTGGGCCTGCCTGGATGTCCAGACTGATGTTGTTGGAACAGGTGCGGAGGAGGCTGTGCCCATGTCCCAGTGTGCCAGCGCCCATGGATGCCAGCATGCTGTGACTCGGGCTGGTGCCGGGTCCGTCACTGATGATGATGTCACTAACGTCATGGGCAGTGACACGTGTGTGCCACAGGATGGCCACACAGCAGGTAACATCGCGGTCATGGCTGTGGGTGGTGCCACCGTGGAGGCCTGCGTGTCATCATAGTCCCAGCCTGTGCCTGTCAGCACTGGTGGGGCAGCACGGGTGTGTGTACAGGACAGTGGGACTGTTGCGGCCACTGCAGCAGCACCAGTGAGCTCTGGGGAGCAGCAGCCGGTGGGGCAGCATCAGCAGTTGGCCAATGGGCTTAGGGATACAGTGTCAGGGGGTGGCATCAGTGCATCACCTGTGGACATACCCAGGCCTGGTCCTGGTGTGCAGCACCCATCCTCAAGGGGTGCTGAGCATCAGGGCCGCACACACCCTGAGGAACAGAATGCTGTTCAGGCAGATGACCTCATGGCTGAGCACACCCGCATACTGCAAGCATCAGTCAATCAACAGATATGGTTTGTGATGGTGGTGGATGCACGGAGTGAGGCTCTGGAGTGGGCAGACTAGCGTCGCAGCAGAGAAACCGCTCTGCTCCTGGCAGGGATGGACCAGATGCGGGAGGATGTGACCGCTGCCATTGATAGGCTGACACATACAATCACAGCTGCCATGGCCACAGGGGGCACAGTTATTTGCCCATGTGGTGCAGACACCACGCAGTGCAATGTCCACCCCCCATTTCTGGCATCGTGCAACACCCTCCTTGTCGACACCGGGTTCGGCTGTGGGCATCCCAAGCACGTGTGGCACAGTCTTGTTTGGTGTGCTGCAGACCCCTGCATGAGCACGGTCGCGTTCATGCAGTGGAACCCCTGGAGGACCATTGGTGCCACCCCATCAGGCCAGTGGTCAGTCTATCAGTTCTGGTGGGTTTCAGCAGGGCCGCCCATGCATTCGTGGTGGCTGGGGCACTGTGGTGCGTGACTGACCTGTCTCCCAAAGCGGCTACTGTCTGATGCTGCCCTGTGTGCATTGTGTCATTCAGCGGGCAATGCATGGGTGGGTACCCGGCCCTGCACACAGACACACAGTCCATCTGCACACCCTCCCGGCTGCTGTCCACAGTTGCGTATGCATGATGATGCCTGCATTGTGCTGTACACCAATGTGCAATGGTGCCCAGCATCTGACACATGCACTATGACAGGTGGTAGGCGTGGTGGTCTGTGGACATGTGTGTGGCTAGGGGTGGCATTCTGGGTCAGTGTGCCTCCTACCCTTTGTGCATGTCTGGTGCATTTGTGTGTGTGTTTGTCTGTATGTGTGCCATGTTAGACCTCACCCATCCCTGGTGGTGTGTATGGTTCCATGCCCGGCCACTTCCCTTGATGGCATACACCCCTGGTGTGTGTCCATGTGTTTTTGTGGGTTGTGCCTTAGCCACTGGTGGTTGCACATGGCCCCATGACTTACCTGGGTTGGCTGAAGTGCTCCTCCATGATGGTGCCCCAGTGCAGCTGTACCAGCCGGAGCAGTTGGGGGTCCCATCGCCCAAGGGGGGGCTGCCCATCACCATTGTCACTGGCGTCCTCATTGTCCCCATCGCTGTCCCCCTCTTTGACATGTACAGCTATCCCACATTTGTTGGCCATGTTGTTCAGGATGCAACAGGTCAGGAATAGCCCGCAGGCCTTTGAGGGACTGTACTGTAGGGCACCGCCGGAGGTGTCCAGGCAACAGAAACGTGCCTTCAGCATCCCGAACACCTGCTCGATGACATTACGTGTGGTGGTGTGTGCCTCATTGTAGCGTTGCTGCGATGGGGTCGTGGGTCACCGGTATGGTGTGAGCAGCCAGGGATGGAGTGGGTATCCACTGTCACCTGTGTGTAGAGGGTGGAGGCTAGTTTGGTGATCAACATCGCCCTGCCCCGGGCCATGTAGGCCACTACCCATGTCACCTCTGACCGTGCCCCTCCCAAGCCCTATGTTTGTCCATGTGGTTTTCATACTCACCCACTAGGTGGCCAGTGGGGCTGTCCCCACTCTCAAATCTGTGGCACAGTGCCAACTGGTGCCAGATGAAGGCATTGTGTGTTCCCCCTGGGTGCGTGGCACAGACATTGATTATGAGCCCCTGGCATCGCACACCACCTGGCAGTTGATGCTAGCATAGCCCTTGTGATTCATGTATGCAGCCCCCTCAGGGCCTGCTGGTGTGCGGATGGCCACATGGGTGCAGTCTATTGTCCCAAGCACACCAGGCATACGTGCTACCCCGTGGAACTCCTGTATGTTTGCTGTGCACTCCCCCGGTGTGCTGGGGAAATGGATGTACTCTGCAGCATGTGGCAGCAGTGCACTGAGGAATTGGGTGAGATGGCGTGATGCGGCCAACTGGGTTATACCTGTGGTGTCCCCTGTTGGTCTCTGGAAGGTACCCATGGTGAGCAAGCACATGTAAGCTGTCACTTTAGTCTCCACTGACAGGGCATGGCTCCGTCGTGTGGGTGCCTGCATCACATCACTGCACAGCTCACAGAGCCACCTCCAAATTGCCTGATTCAGGCAGTACCAGCCCACGTTCTCCGTATCACTATACAGCTCGAAGCTGGTGTGGGCTCGGTACTGCCTGTTGGGGGGATACCGCTGATGGGCACTTCCACGGCTGTGCCCCCCTGCTGCCCACCTTCTCACCCCCATCATTACTGCCTCCATCTGGATGGTGGCACTGGCCATGTCCCTGGCTTGTGTTCACCCCCCCAGCAGCTGTTTCTGTGTTCCCCCCACTGTCCTGGCTGCTACTTCCCCTGCACTGGGAACACCTGACTGTGCTGGCCTCACTGCTGTGTGGCACTTCCCCCTTCTGCACTGTGGCTCCCCACACCTTCTCCCGAGCCTGTGGGTTCCAGGTACCCTTTCACTGTCCTGCCCTGTGTGTGTGTGTGTGTGTGTGTGTGTGTGTGTGTGTGTGTTGCCTGTGTGGCTGGCTATAGTTCAGCAACTTGTGGCTTCCCTGTAGCGTTCTTGCACCTCTCCCTTGTTCCTTTTTATTTTGGCTCATTTCTGCTATGGTGCAACTTCCACATGCTCCCCTATTGCGCATGGCACATGTTGTTGAATATCGCAGTATGCTATTTATGCATGGTTCCTCCTCTTTCAGTTGCACATACATTCATTATCATTGCGCTGTTGTTCATCGTGATTTGGGGGGCGCAACTGCCTCCTGCTGAATATCACAGAATGGAACATTTTCGGACTTGCGCTGGTGCAACTCTTTTGAATATCTGGGCCACATCAGCTTTCTTGGTGTCTCATTATCAATTCCTGGATAACCAAACATTGTTATTATCACAGGTTTCTCTTGCTGATTTACTATCACATTCTCTTCTTTATATACAGTTTCTGATTCCAATTCCAAACATAATTTCAAACAGTTCAATAAATGACCATTTCTCCTTAGATATTGTGCCACTCTTTTATGAGTAACCCTTATCCATACTATATCAGCAAAGCCAGGATTTAATGGCCTAATCACTTCAAGAAAATCTCCTTCTTCAATTGCAATTTCAAGTACTTTGTTAAATATTTTCATTTCCTGATCCTTCAAAGTTCTTTCAAAACCATCATCCAATCTCTTTAAACCATACAATTTTAAACAGCAATCCTTTTCCCACTTTTCCCATTCTTCTTGATTTTCACTTATTACATTTGGATCCTTCTTTAACTTTTCCTCTATAACTTTTATTTCATGTGTTAGGCCATTCATTTCCTGCCCTTGCTTTACAATATCAACATCCATAATCTTTAGCACTGGTCCATCTCCTAACCTATGTGTATCTTCATGTTCCTCAAGCCCTCTTTCTTCCTTTTGTCTCCTTTTCACATCTTTATTACTCTGTACACAACTTCTATCACTCTTTAACTTGATCTTATTCTGGTCCTTCCCTTTAATTTTTCTTTTCTTCCTCTGAGCAATAGGTTCATTGTTCTTAATATCATCTAATAATAACAAGGAGGAGAAATCTGGTCTTATTCTTTTTTCTTTATTTTCTGTCTCATCATCCATCACCATAATAGACGATGATTCCTTTGGAGGCTGAATTTTATTCAAAACACCCAATATCTCATCCATTCTATATCCACGTATGGCTATATTCTCTTTAAGTGTATCAATTTCACTTCTTATTGCTATCAATTGCTCCGTTAATATCAAATTAGCAGCATGTTGGTTTTTCATAATTGTAATTATCTCTTCACTAATTGCCTTGGAATAATACATCATGGACTCTTCCACTATCTCTCTCTTTTCCAATCCTGTCCTCTTGGTCACACCTTGGTGCCAGGCTCTCAATTATAACCTTTGTATAATCACAACTAATAATTTTTTTATGATCACCCAACATTTTAAGACCTTGTATAGTATTTTGCAATTCTTCAAGGATTTCCTTTTTTTTTGTTTTCCACCTTTACCATATGATTCATCGTTTATCAGATTCCCAGTTACTATTTGGGTATATAAAGTGACATCTCCAGTTAATTTCTCCAAGTCACTGCCCTCTATTAGTTCTAACTACGTACTTTGAGGGAAACTGGAGTCATAGTCATATTCATATATTTTTCAACTATAGGAGAAGACATTGAAAAGCTCTGATTTTTTTTTTTTGTTTCTTTGGTTACTTTTATTTCTTTCATTCCTTTAATTACCGGTGTTTGGTTTACACAACCTTCTTTTTTTCACGCAACTCAGACATTAATAAGACCCTCATAATAGTATTTTTCCTTAACAATGGGGAGATCTTAATTTGTGTCACATCCTTACTTTCCTTTTTTTCCCTTTCCTACCGTTTCTACCTTTTCCATTATTTTTCTTAGAATTTTTTACATCCTTATCTCCAGTTCCTTCTCTTCCTTCTCCACCTTTTCCTCCAACCTTTTCAGCTTTCTTTGTTATTTTCTTTCTCACATTCCATTCCATTCTTCTGACATTTTTAACCCTTTCTGTTCTTTATTATATTGCCAAACATCTCATTAGGTACATCTATTAGCCTACTGTTAACACCAAGCGACAAATTATTTTGATACATATTCAACATTCCTTCTGTAACAGTTTGGACTTTAGGAGCATCCTTTATGTTTTCTGAATCATTAGCTTGAGCTCTTGTAATTACCATAATTACTAAATATTTGAAGGACAAATTTGGCACCAATAGAGGAGTAGTAAGGCAATGTAGATTAAGCTTTTTCAATCTCAGTCTCAAATATCAGACATATAAAAATATTTTTATTATTGTAACAGTTGAGGTATATTAATACGAAGGGTCCCTGCGGTGCGTGAGGGCTGCCGACCAGGCCCTCCACCCCCCCAAGAACCCGAGCGCTGGTGAAGGCTCCCACCAAAGAATGAAGGGTCCCTGCGGTGCGTGAGGGCTGCCGACCAGGCCCTCCACCACCCCCCCGAGAACCTGAGCGCTGGTGAAGGCTCCCACCAAAGGTAAAACACTACTGGAGTACGACTCCATTGCGTCCTGCCTTTCTCAGCAGCTGAAATTACTGATTTTCCACCTACGTGCTGGTAAAAGTTGTGGCAGTTGCTCTGCAAGACCTCCCGACTTCGATTGCCAGGAGCTGCGGCAGTTTCAGTTGGACACGCTCTTCAGTGCAGACAGAGTCAGTGTAGGAGTGAAGACTGTTTTTTCTGCAAGTGTTTATTTTGAATCTGCCCATCATCTGGACGTTTTAACGTTAAATTCCTAGATTCTCTGGGGAGGACTTGGGTGGGTAGCGAATCCCCAGGTTACCTTAAGTGTCTCGCAGCATGTGCTGGGGTGCGGCTTGCCCGCTGGCTACCTGCCCTCACTCTGATGCATGCGCGGCCGCCATCTTGCCCAGTGGGCCACAAACAATCTACCAGTTCTGCTGCTCTCAAAATGCTCTCACTCCATACCTGTTGTTTCTGCCCTTCACAATGCTGTATTACTGCACTTTTACTGTTGATGCATTTCTTTACTTTACTGCCATTTTCTGCCAGCTAGCATAGCATACGTGTATTTCTTGAAAGTTAGGTGTTCGAATTTATTATTACAGTCTGGGAGTTTACAGTTTATTACAGAGTGTGAATTCCAATGCCTGTTGAATACAAATCAGTACTCGCTTTCACCCTCCCCTTCCTCCCCCTGTGCCTATTTAAGCTCACAATCTTCCTCTCTCTCCTATTTCCTCCACAGAATGAAGGGTCCCTGCGGTGCATGAGGGCTGCTGACCAGGCCCTCCACCACCCCCCCGAGAACCCGAGCGCTGGTGAAGGCTCCCACCGAAGGTAAAACACTACCGGAGTACGACTCCATTGCGTCCTGCCTTTCTCCACAGCTGAAATTACTGATTTTCCGCCTACCTGCTGGTAAAAGTTGTGGCAGTTGCTCTGCAGGACCTCCCGACTTCGATTGCCAAGAGCCGCGGCTGTTTCAGTTGGACACGCTCTTCAGTGCAGAGGACTAGCCCCGCCGGCTTAGCCGGCTGCCCCACCACCCCCACCACCACCCTTGGTCGGCTCTCACCTATATAGCGATAGCTGGCGGTCACTTGGTGCTGAATAACCTATCAGCCCACTTCTCCATTTGCAGGCTATACCTTTCTGCCACTAGGGGCTATTCGTCAATAATCCTCTACCTGACACTTCTCTTGACCTTATATCCCACAAGTGTACACTAGTGCTGGTCCAGTGGGGATTTCTCCCACCCCCTCATCTCTCTCTCTCCCTCTGCCCCTACTCACAGTCAGTACCTATCCTGCCCTAGATGCCCCAGCCCCCCCTGCTGGCAACTGCTTGCTACTCTGTTCCCGTGGGGAACTTTCTCCCTAATCACGGTCTCCAGGACCATAGACCCCCCATCTGTCCAGCTTCTGCTCTCCCTTCCCCACTTATCCCTCCTTCCCCTCTCTACCCCTGTCACTTCTGACTGGTATCCACCGATTCAGTCTAGGGCGGTGCATTCTGGTAGCACACACTCTGTGATGTGGCCCTCCCTGCTCAGCCTGGCTCATCAGTCCTCAGCCTGGGTCCTCCTGTGTGCCCAGTCTCCTTCTGCCCCCCACCTTCCTGGGGTGCAGCCAAGGGGTTAAAGATAGCCCACCTGAACATTCGCAGCCTCCTCCATAATCAGGTGGAGCTATCTGCTTGGGCTGCCTAATACAAGCCTGGACGCTCTGTGCCTTACTGAAACTTGGCTTAAACTCTCGACTCGACCAGCTTGTGCACTCCCGGGGTATGGCCTGGCCAGACTTGACAGGGTAGGGACCAAAAGAGGTGGGGGAGTACTTGTATTCCACTGGACCCACCTTTCCATTTCCATAGTATCACACCAAATCCAGAGTCCCTTACCCTGTGAGTTTCTCCATCTACTTCTTCTGCTCAGCAACACCAAGAAGGTGCACATAGTATGTGCATACAACCCCCCAAAGGGGGGAGTGCAGGGACTCTCGTCACTCCTGGAGCTACTCCGGGAGAAGGTGGGCTCCAATGAACTCCTCATACTTGGCGACCTTAACATAAACTGGCTTAGATCCAATGCCAAGCTGTGCGAACCCATTCTCTCCAGCCTCTCCCTCAGTCAAATCATCGCGGAACCCACCAGGCTCTCCTCTCATGGTGGCAAGAGGATGCTCATTGACTGGGTCCTTAGCAATCGGCTTGACAAAATTGTCGAATCAGGACTCCTCCCTGACTCTATCTTGGACCACTCTCCAGTCTACTGCATATGGGGCTCTAACCTGCCCAAGGCCCCCAGCAGAGTGGTAACCATGAGGGACTACTTGAAACTTATAACCCCGAACTTCCTCATGGACCTGCAGGGTGTTTCTTGGGACCATGTTCTGGCCACTCATGACCCCATTGCAGCCCTTGACCTCTTCCTTGCAGCTTATACCCCGCTTCAGAACAGGCATGCTCCCCTATCCAAGAGGAGTGTCCGAGCCCCTGTTACAAAATGGCTTCACAGTGAGCTCCTCTCTCTTATGAAGAGGCGTGACAAGTCCTGGACTATATACAGGGCATCACGTAACCTAAACGACCTCTAGGAATACCGTCACCTTAGAAACTCCTGTAAGCTGGCGATACATGCTGCAAAAAGTCAATACTGCAGTTCCGCTTTGATCGCCTCTGCTCGTGACCCAAAACGGTTCTGGATGAACATAAAAAATCTAGTCGGTGGCTCAGCCAAAGCTCAAGTCACTGATGTGACAGTTGAAGGGGCTAACTGTAACAACCCGCTAACCATTGCCTCCTCCTTTAACCGCCTCTTCACTGACCTACCGTCCGCCTCTCCCTCCCAGTCCACCCCCTCGCCACACGACTGTGGCCCCCCGCCCTCCTGTCCACCCTTCTACCTCAAGAAGATCTCCATGAGAGAGACCCAGGCGCTCCTTGCCGGTCTCTCTCCCCACGGGGGGGCGGGTCATGATGGCCTTGAACCCCGGCTCCTCAGCCTGGGGGCTCCTTGCCTTGCCAGGCCTCTTGCCCACATATTTAATGCCTCACTTATTGCAGGGGTCATCCCTGACATATGGAAAGTTGCTAGGGTAGTCCCCGTCCTGAAAAACGGTGACCCCAAGGACATCAGCAATTATCGTCAGATCGCCATACTGTCAGCTGCCAGTAAACTTCTGGAAAAAGCTATAGTGTCACAACTGGTCCACTACCTTCATGAATACAATGTCCTTTCCCCCTGTCAGCATGGCTTTCGAAAAAGCCACAGCACCTCGACGGCACTTGCTGAAGTCACAACCAGGATCAGGATGGCAACTGATCAGGGCAAGTTGACGGGGTCCATATTTGTGGACCTATCCAAAGCCTTCGACAGCGTAGATCATCCCCACCTCCTCTCCACTCTCCAGTCCCTTGGCTTCTCCCATCACTCCCTTGACTGGTTCACCAACTATCTCAGGGACAGGAAGCAACTCACCTGCTTCAACCGAACCCTCTCGCCCCTCCTACCCATTTCCAGTGGAGTGTCTCAAGGATCTGTCCTCGGACCTATCCTGTTCTCCCTGTTTGTCAACGGCTTACCATCTGTCGCCACAGAAGGGCACCTCTCTATGTATGCTGATGACCTAGTCCTATTAGCCAGCACCTCCGATGTTCCCAGCATCAACGCCCAACTCAATTCGGACTTCTCTCATGTCAGTGCATGGCTTGAAGGGCACAAACTCATTGTGAATCTCAAGAAAATGCAAGCCATGCTCTTTGGTGCTGCGAAAAAAATCTCCTCCTGCACTTCGCCTCTCAAAATTCATGGTACCTGTGACTCCCTCCTGCCTACAGTTGACTCCGCTAAGTACCTCGGAGTCACCCTTGACCCTCAACTCGACCTCTCTGTGCACATCAGAAGCATATGCAATGCCACTAATGGCAAACTTGGCCTCGCATACAGGGCCAAAGACTGCCTTACCCCGCCGCCGGCTGGCACTCGCCAGGGGTATACTGCTGCCCACCCTCTCCTATGGTCTCATTGCCTTTGCCTCTGTCCCTTCCTCCTACCTAGCCAAATGGGACACCACATACAACAATATATGCCACTTTGCACTCGCGGCCCCCCGTCTCACTCACCGATGCACGCTCTACTCTCACCTGGAATGGCTCCCCCCCAAAAAACTCCGGATCTACAACATGGGAAACTTTATTGACAACATAATTCAAACTGCCACACCAGCCTCGCTTGCCTTCCCCCTGAAACACCCCTCCCCTGCTTACCAGCTTAGGTCTTCGATGTCCCAGACCCACCTGGTCCCCAAAACCCACACCCTCACTGGGGATAGAGCATTTACCACCCACGCACCTAAGTTATGGAACTCCCTTCCCTCCCATGTCCGAGCTTCCCCCTCTCATTCCACCTTCAAAACCTCCCTCTGGAGCTTCCTGAAATCTGCTCCGTCCTGTCTGTGTGCTGCCTAATCTCCAGCCCTTCGGCCCACCATCCCACCTGGACTGGTACCCCTGCTATGCTCTTCCTCCCTCGCTGCCTTGGTGATGTCTCCCTACCTCTGGGTATATGTTCATTGTTACTCTCTCAACCAATGGGGAGGTCTTCTGTGCCCCTGGTTTGTATGTTTGAAAATCTGTGATTGCAGATAATGCTCATCCCGCCTGCTGTGTCCTACTGCTTTAGAATTCTCTCTAGTGTCTTGTCTCTCCGTTTGGATCTTGTTGCTCCTGTTAGCAATGATGACTATGTATTTCTCTCATGTAAATTCCACTGTTGGAGTATGCCACTCCAGATTGTTATGCTTACTATGTATTCCTTCTATGTAACTACCCTGTAATTCTCCCGGGTCGCACCTGAAAATAGGCACTTGCTGTCTAGCGTGCTTACCCGGTTACCAAAAGCAAATAAAAAAAAATAAATGCAGATACAGATGTGGATGCAACAAATGCATATGCAACAGAACATAGGACAATGTATTGTATTTTATTCTGCTATAAAAAAAGTGAAAAAGAGTTTGTCTCATCTCAAAGATGTTCCCCCTTTGGATATTTGTGATCGTAGTTGTTGTTCCCAGTTTCAGTAGGTTTATAAGATGCAGTACAGAACACAGTACACAGTACAAATGAAATATGAACAGCCAGTCAATGCTGTCGAGAGTCGTTTTTTTTTTTCAGATAAAAGGGTATCCAGATATATCAGATTTGTTTTTTTGAGTTTTTAAGTTTTAGTACCTGATATCAGAAAAGATAAATATTTTTAGGTCTTTTTCAGGTCTTCATTGAAAATGTCCTGCTACTTTCTTTTTGAAATGGAACACCCACATAAATCTCAAATGCCAAACCCTGTCAAAAGGAGTTGTTCCAATGAAAACTCCAAGAATTCCAAATAAATTGATAGTCGGTTATGGCAGGCTTCACAGCAAGTGCACAGTTCAAGAGTCTCCATAAGAGGTTCCGTGAAAAATCCCAATACGCCACTATGTGGGGTAAAGGAAAAGACCAAGCCATAACAACAGAAAAAAAATGCAAATAAAATGCTACTTATAACTTTGGATGTTTTTTTTTTTGATGACAAAGATTTTGAAAACTCTACACTCTCTGGACTTTCCTTCAAATATTAAATATATTTCAATAGAAAATAGGAACTAGGTTGATTCTAAATGAAATCTAATTCTAAATCAAATTTAAAATGACTAACTCATTTACTGTTTATAATTTACAGTTAGTTTGGTTGGTAAAATGCCCCTTAAATAGCTCTATAAAAACTATTAAATGACTTGCCTGTGATAAAAGTTATACACAAATACAAGAAGAAAAGACTACCACTCTCAGTAGTATTCAAGGCTCCATATAAGTGGGTTTGAACAAGGCTTCCACCAATGCAAATACAGTATATCGATGGAATGCAGTAAATACAATAAAACCAATGAATACATTTTGTATCTTTTCACGAAAATTAAAGGAGTATAGGTATAAAACGAATCCAAAGCTTCTATTTAACTTCTGTTTAACTTGGAAAGATGCCTAGAACCGCAATGAAACAGCACTGAAACCCAAATGGAAATGCTTAAAAAATGGAGACAGGAGTTTTCAAACCTTCCCTTAATTAGTAGAAAAACCACGCTTTCCTCATGCATCAAGTAATTCATTTAATTAATTAATTTTATTGATCCAACCTTAGCCTGCATCCATAAAATGGCTTTCTGTGTCACTAGTTAGCAAACAGTGTGATTCTTATCAGTGCCTTAAATAAACCAATAAACCAATTAATGCAAAAAAACAGGCCATGGTACCATAAGTTTCAGTGTCAATGTTTCCATATCAAACTATAAAACAATTTTTCAGGCAAATAGGCATCCAGTGATGAAATTGAGCAAAGGGCTGAGTGCATCACATTAGTTATTAGACCAGTGAATTTTACCAATCTATTAAGTTGTACATTTAAAATATGAATATACAACTTCAACAACTAATTTTTATAGATTGTAATAATCCTGCTGGGTTTCATACAAGCCGAAACATTCTCATATCTATATCCTAAAAATTACTATAGATGTTAACACATAAAAACCAAAAATTTATAAATCCTAAAAACTAAATGATTAAAACGGTAAATATGTAAGTAAATAGCAAATGTCAATAAATACTCAAAAAGTGGAGAATCCTAAGATAAAAGCACAGCAAAAAGCGCTGCAAGGTGTTAAATAACACGTTTCACAGAAGTTTCAAGGAAGAGCAGTCCATGCAATAGTGGTCCGAAAGCTGTCTGCTCACACCAAGAGGAGTGGGCTGCTCTATCGCCCACAACAATCCTAGCTCGCCCTGGGGTAGCGGACAACGCAGACTGCAATTCTAATTTCTGGTGCACAAGATTTTCTGGTAAGAAATGTAAACTGCCACAGGCACAACCTAGTGGGGCAACGGTGGAATACCTGTTATAGGCAGAAAAAAGCCTTTCACAAAACCTGATTTCTCAGCTCAACTCCATGTTTGAGCAGCGTGCAGCACCTTAGCTTCCTCGCATGAGCCATCTTCCTGAGGAAATGTAATATAACTCATGACAAATGTTTTAAATGCTGGTTGTTTAAAAGTAGCAGGGGCAAATTGACATGTAGCATGGAGGTGAGTGAGTGAAACAGACAGGAGCATAATGCTAGGAGTGTGTTTTCATGTAGCGAATTGTCGGGAGAGAAATGTTGTGCTTCCAGAACAATAGCCTAATAAATAAATAAACAATCTAACTGAATTATAAGCAAAAGTGCTTTGGGCAATTGTTGGTTCTGAATGGGACAATTCTTAAATCTTGTATGTGTAACCACTACAGAAATTGCATTTACAAGCATTTGCTTCTTTTTATAAAATGTGCTGCTGTATGTATGAGTAAAAGACATTCTAAACTGGATATTTTGGATTTTACAAGTTGCAGCAACTAAACATATTAAAAAACAAATACCAGCAACAGCTCTCCAAAACAAGCCTTTACAGTGCACTCGTAGTGCCATCTGTAACATCTATAGCATCTGCTAGAGCTTACCTGAAGCGTCAGTTCAGGTAATTAGCAGGTGATTATCTTTGTTGTTCTCAGCTCCTGTTTCCACTGAAATACCCTGCTGTCACCATTTAGCAGGTGATCACAGCAGAGAGCAGCTAAGTGTATATGCAGATGATACACTTGCTCTGTTTGAGCACCAGGAGAGGTGTGCCACGTGTGATTTCAAAAAGGGTAACTTGTAGGCTCATTGCTGGAGTTTAATTCATTTTTGTGGAAGGGACGGGAAGTGCACACACAGTAAGGCAAACCAATTTAATTAGAGCCTCAATAGACATGGTGCACAAAAGTATTTATTTTAAAATGAGTACATTAAGAAACAACATACTGTACTCTACTAGAAAGTGTAAAATGCAGAGAACCTGGAAGCAAAATCACACTTTAGTCCAATATTGTTTCCACAGTCTTCTCTCTCTGCACTTTTGAACAGGGGTGTAACCAGATATTTCAGCTGCCCCATTGCTACCACAGCCCACTGTTGTCCATACCATGTCCCTCCAGCACTTGTCCATACCCGGCCCCCTGACACTTCATTTGCAGCATCTCTATATGATAATGCAAAGATGAAATGCACTCACATTCAGACCAAGACTGGCTTTTAGTTACAATTTCTCAACTGTGCCAAGCCTCTGTACCATGACAAGGTAGCCAGTCCCACAGAGGACCATTCACAGTCAGACTTGGAGTAGGATCTGCTTTATTGAACATTTACCCACTTTGCACACCACTCAACTCACTGTAGTAAAGCTTTGCTCCCACACTGCTCCCACACAAGTCATTCATGCACCTACATGCCCAAACCAGACTCAAACTTATTGCATTACAAGCAGACACAGCAAATGTCACCTTTTAGAAAAGTGCCTGTCCAGGCAAGGGTCAAAGTCCTTCAACAATTGTTCCACATCAATTTCCATGTCCCTGTGGATCTGCAGCAGAGCTAAACCTGTGAGATGTGACTCTCAATGGTGCTTCTCAGCCATGTCTTCAACTGTCACAGTGCACTTAAAGACCTCTCTGCAGTTGCTACACTTACTGGCATGGTTGCCAAGATCGATAATGCAGCATTAATGTTTGGATACAGTGCAGAATTTAGGTGCTGCAATGTCATAATTAAAGATTTTGGCCTCTGTTTCACTGGAACATTTATCCACTTTGCATGCCGTCTTATAAGCTCCATCCTAAATTCTTCTATGCTGCTCAAATTCACCTTGTAAGCATTATAGAGCTCCAACACCTGCTCCTCATGTTTTAGTAAATATAACTTTTGTGTGACAAGGTACTGAGCAAGGAAGCGAGGCCAACACTCAATAAGCTGCTCTTGTAGCTCTGAAATGACATGGTCCATAAATGGAATAAAGATGTTGAGCCTATAATATTCTTTAGGGTTAGTGGCACTGATGTTGCTGCATTGGGCTTGTCTTCCACAGTTATGGGGAACAGATTCCTGAGTGCACACTAAGGCTGCCAGTGAAAGGATGTCCATGTACAGTTCCCCAAAATGAGTTTCAGAGCACTCCCTCATGCCCCTCAATACCTCCCACAAAGTGGTAGCCTCCTCAGAAGTTTTAATGCAGTCTATACTATGTCCACACACTGTAAATAAAGGTGAAAGGGTTTTGTCAAGTCCAGAATGTGATCAACGCAGCTCACGGTCACGATAAAATTAAATTTGGTGAAGGAATAAAGAAACCTTTCTGCATCATCCTCAAATTCAGATATCTTCTCCAGTGTGTTATAAATCACAAAGTATTTATCTTTAAACCTTGACAGAGGGTCTACCTGGCTGATCCATCTTTTGATGTCTGCTGCAGGAATAGATCTAATGTGATCTACAGGTTCATCATAATTGTTGGGGATGTTGCAAATTCCTTCCATTTCTGAAAGGAAAATATTATTCTGATTGGCTGACACTTTTAATGAGGCAATACATTTTTTTCATAGTGTCAAATGTGTTAGATACTTGCCTAGTGGAGCAGGAGTGAACAAATGCAGCATAGAGGCTGTGTGCTTTGCAGGCTTCTGGCACAAAAGTCCTAATGTTTGCTTCAACACCATTAGATCTGTCACTCATACTACTGCCTTTGTCATATCCTTGCCCTCTCATCATGTTAATGTCAATGCCCCAGGCAGACAGGCGTCACATAAAGAGATCTGAAAGTCCTCGAACTGTGTTATTGAAGCATTCCATGAAATCTACAAAATCTTCATGTACCTCTGTGTCGCCTAAGGTGTTGTGGTGGACATAGCGCACGCATAAGGATATCTGTTTCTTGGTTGATACATCAGTCGCACCATCTGCAATTAGGCTGAACCATTTTGCTTGTTTGACTTTTTGCAAAATTTTTCACTGCAGTTGCAGACCCATAAGCTGGATCAGCTCATTTTGGATTTGAGGAGACATGTAGACTGCATTTCTGGGAGCTAGTCTCAGGTGATCTTGTAATTCTTGGTCCAGTTCATCTACATACTGCAATAGTTTCTGGAAGTTTCCTCCATCTGCAGATTTTCCTCACAGAGCAACATTGATTCTTCCACAGAACAAAATTATTTTCACAGTCCTGTGCAGGAAGTGGTTGGTCTGCTCAGACACCCTTGTATTTCAGTCAGTTAGAGACTGGTAGACAATCACCAGCTTGCCATCACTGGCAGAAAGAAAACCATCTGTTTTAGCAGTGGCATTCAAGTGTTCCTTACATTTGCCATGCCTCTCAAGGTTTTTTTTTTTTGCTGTTTGACCAGTTCAATATTGGTGTGGATATAAACACAGTGTCACTTGCAGTACTAACCACAAAACAATGGGCACAAAACACACCATCTAAAGACTTTGAATATATTGAAAATGTTTATGTTTGCAAGTATTGTGGATCGAATCTCCATAAGCGTTGATTGGCTATTTCAGAACCCATTAGCCGGGAAGAAAACTGAAATCCAGATGGTGGTTGCCATTGTATTTCAAGGATGTGTTTCTTCTCTGCATCAGTGAGGTGACCACAATCCAAACAGCCAAGGTCTTCCATGTCTGGCTGGTTCAAGTCCAACTCTTCAACAAGCCTTGGTATCTGCACATCTGTCCATGGCATAATGGCAGTCTTGATGGGCTTCATCACAGAGTGCAGGTCAGGAATTCCCTGGAGGCTTCGGTTTCAGTGGCAGATATGTTTGGAATCTGCACAGGTTCTAGTGTTGTTAAGTCTTCTTGTGTCTCCTGTGGTGTAACTGCATTGTTACCACTAAAACAATATACGTAAATACATTGGTAAACTGATAACTTAATTAGATATTCATTTACACACAAGTGGATGGATCAGTACCATCAGAAAAACTTCTTACCCTGAAGTGGATGTGGGTCAGATGATGAAGGACTGCATCAGTGGAGACATTTGTGCATTTTCTTCCATTCTGGCCTGTTTGGCCTTTCATTCCTGTGATCCAGACATAGAAACACAGAATTTGACAGCAGATAAGGGCCGCTTGTCCCACCTAGTCTGCCCATTTTCCTATCCAACAGATAAGCTGCAGATCCTAGTTAACCAACAGCTTATTTTCTCTTACCCCCCACTAGGACTGCCTTATGTCTGTCCCATGCATTCTTGAATTCTCCCACTGTTGTTGACTCCATGACCTCCTCAGGGAGGCTGTTCCATGCATCCACAACTCTCTCTGTGAAAAAATACTTCCTCACATTACCTCTGAGCCGTCCCCCCTCTATCTTCAAATTGTGCCCCCTTGTTCTTGCACATCTCTTTTTCTGAAAGATGCTACCCTCTTGAACTTTGTTGATTCCCTTGAGGTACTTGAAAGTTTCTATCATGTCCCCTCACTCCCTTCTTTCCTCAAGGGTATACATATTAAGCTCCTTTAGTCTTTCTTCGTATGTGTTCTGGTGCAGACCCTGCACCATTTTGGTTGCCCTCCTCTGGATAGCCTCCACTCTGTCTATGTCTTTGCGGAGATGAGGTCTCCAGAACTGCACACAGTACTCCAGATGGGGTTTCACCAACTGTCTGTACAGAGGGATAACAGCTTCCTGTTTTCTGCTATTGATGCCTCTTCCTACGCATTCCAGTATCCCCCCAGCCTTCCTTACTGCCTTCTCACATTGCTTGCCCACCTTTAGATCATCTGATATAATTATCCCCAGGCCCCTTTCCATTTTTACTGTTGTCAGTATCTCAACCCCATTGTGTACTCTTCCCCTGGATTTTTGTTTCCCATTGTGCATTACCTTGCACTTCTTTGCATTGAATCTGAGCTGCCATATATTTGACCATTCCTCCAACCTTGCCAAGTCCCTCATCATCCTTTCCACTCCATCTTGTGTATCAACCCTGTTGCAGATCTTTGTGTCATCTGCAAAGAGACATACTTTTCCTTCCAGTTCCTCTGCAATGTCACTTATAAAGACATTAAAAAGGACCGGTCCCAGTACTGAACCCTGCTGTACCCCACTAGTAACCCTTTTTTCTTCACTGTGTACTCCATTTACTACTACCCTTTGTGTCCTGTTGTCTATCCAATTTTTTATCCAGACTACCGCCTTGGGACCCACTCCAAGGCTGGCTAACTTGTGTATCAATCTTTTGTGTGGGGCTGTATCAAATGCCTTGTTAAAATATAGGTAGGATATGTCCACAGCCCCTCCCTGGTCTACTACTTTGGTCACCCAGTCAAAGAAAATCTATTGGATTCATCTGACATGACCTTCCCATCATGAATCCATGCTGCCTTGGGTCCTGTGCCCCACTGGCCTCTAGGTACTCAACAATTCTTTACTTCAGAATTGATTCCATCATTTTCCCTACCACTGAGGTCAAACTAACTGGTCTATAGTTTCCTGCCTCTGTCCTGCTCCCACTTTTGTGAAGAGGAATCACATCTGCCCTCCTCCAGTCCTCAGGTACTACCCCATCCTCCCAAAATTTGTTAAAGAGAGTAGTCAGCGGTGTCACCAGTTCTACCCTTAGTTCTTTTAGAATTCTTGGGTGAATCCCATCAGGCCCCATTGCTTTGTCCACCTTTAATTTTATTAGTTCTTTCAGAACCCTTTCTTCTGTAAATGGACTGGTATCCACCCCCGTCTTCAGAGTGTTTCTCTTGTTTGGTTTAGGTACTTCCCTCGCCTCTTCCTTTGTGAATACTGAGCAGAAATATTCATTCAGTATCCCTGCTTTTTCACTGTCACCCTCTATCCACATTCCCTCCCCTTTATTAAGCCTCAGTATCCCTCCTTTGGTCTTTCTTCACTCCGTAATGTACCTATAAAAGGTCTTATCCCCCTTCTTAACAGAATTGGCTATCCTTTCCTTGGTTTTGGACTTTGCTATTCTGACTGCCTTCCTAGCCTCTTTCTGCTTTAACTGATAAAGTTCTCTGTCCTGCTTCTTCTGTGTTTCCTTATATTTCCTGAATGCTATCCTTTTCTCCTTAACCTTCCCTGCCACCTCTTTTGAGAACCATAGCGTTTTTTTCCTTCGTTGTGTTTTGTTGATTTGCTTTACACAAAGGCTTGTTGCCTCTGATGGCTGTTTTGATTACTCCCCATTGTTCCTCCACCCCTCCACCCCTCCAGACAGCTCTTTTCTCTTAATGGACTCCATTGTTTGTTGTATAGAGGAGACTTTCCCTGAAAGCAACACCACTGCAGCTTATGTCCCTTGTACCCAACACACTGTATACCCAACCTCACGGGTGGCATCCTTAATTTAAAATAGAAATTAGAATGTGCCACTTTGCAATTGAAAATTACTGCTTCCCTGTACAGACAAAGTTGACAGGGCTGTCCAAAGTAGCATAAAGGAACATAAACATTGCCAGGGCTGTCTATGATTTCAAGTGGAATTAAGATACATTCCTGTTTAAATCTGAGAATACCTAGATGGTGCAGGCCTGTGCAAGCAACTGCTCTGTAACAGAGCACACAGCTCTGCTGTCTGTTAGAGTCCAACTAGTTCCTTCCACGTGGATGGTTACTGCAAGATCACAACTGTACTTTTTTTTCCAAATGGGACAGCTACTACCTGTGCTCTGATGTGTAACAGCTGTACTATTCAATGCAGCACTGTGACCAGCATGTCCTCAGCACTCAAGTCACCCCTGTCATTGACCATCCAACTAGATCTGAGCCAAGGCATGTCTGTCCAGCAGCAGCAATGTATGGTGCAGGTGAATAGCTGGGTAATAAGGTGATTTAAATCCTTGTAGTAAGCAGATTAGCAGCCAGATAACTGACCTCTGCTCCACCACTCATATGGGACAGCATTTCTTAAATAAATTTTAGCAATCAATGTACTACATTACATGCTTAGGTTTACCCTAAAGAAATTCCAGTTCCATGCCCTGTAAAGTGGCAGAAAATTTAATTTAAGCTTACTTATATACTTCTCTATGGTCTACTTTCCAATACGCTCCATATTATGTACATACGTAACAGGTTTACAGTGCATGCTCATCGACAGCTCAGTTGTCTGTCAGCTGTGGAGGAGATTGGGAGGGGCTGCACCGGATGCCGGATCAGGAATAGGACAGGGAAAGCATAGTGGTGGGGCACTGCTATTGAGTTTGGGGTAAGGGGGATGCTAGACCACCTGCTGTACAATGCCTTATTCACATCTCACAGCTCTAAGATAAAAAAGGGAGATCAGAAGGTTGTGCATTCTATCCCCACACCAGGCACTTGGATTAATATCCCAGTACTGACACTGTAGTGCAGCATGAGGGGGATGGTGCTCTCCTGAGGTGCAGTCTTTCGGATGACACATTAAACCAAGGTCCTATCTGCCTGTTCTGGTGGTAGAACAGGTGGATGTTCAAGATCCATGGCATTTCTCGAAAAGAGTAGGGGAATGTTTTTATTGACAAACATCAAAAACAGACTCATACAAAATCATAGCTCAGTGTTGCATCACATTTAAAAGAAATAACAGAAATGATACAGCATAAGGAAAAAACAGAATGCAACATACCAGAGATATTTCCTCATACCTTACTCATTTTCTGCTTATAAGTTAACATTACACATACTTCACAAAATAATTCTCTATCACAATTTTTAAATTCATCTCCTAACCTAATGGTCAGATCCAATCCTTTGGTGGCTCACCACATATACCCTAACTAGCATATGTTTCACACTTTAAAACATACTTCAAGAATTATCCAGCTCTAACTAACGACTAACTCTCCTTTAATCATATACAATATCCCCAAATTTATTTAAATTTAATAAAAAAGGACAAGAGAGAGAAACTATATTTATGAGGTACTTCCACCTCCAAGAATCTTTCCCCAGTCTTAATGTCAAATGGATATAGGACTCCACCCATCCTGACACCTCCTACCAGAAAATTCATTTTTATTCCTTGCAACTATTCTGGCTGCCACCCTATTGGTTGCCACCACACTCTGACATGTTTTACAGGTCTTGCAGAACTTCACAACTTGTTTAATTACCCCTGGCCAGTAGAAATAGGATAGTATCTGATTTAACATCCCATGGCATCTCAAATGCCCTTTCTTGGGATCAAAATGTGCTGCCTGAAGAACCTGCACTTGAAGTACCCTGGGCACCACCAACTGATCTTCAGTACATTTCTCCCGAAATTTCTTGTGGCGCCTATACAAGACCCCATTCTTTATAAAATAAAATGGTCTAGCACTATCCAGCCTTTCAAAATTAATAGGCCCATTATCAACCATGTTTACAAATGCAAATAACCTACGTACACAGGTATCATTCATTTGGAGCGTACTCCACATTTGAAAGTCAGTATTAATTTTAGGCATTAAACACTCAGTCCCTTCTGGTCTTAAAAAGACCACTGGTTCTTCATACCTGCAATCTGTTGAACTTCCAGGACCCTTCTGGATGTCAGTACACAAGTCCTTACATTGTTCACATAGCTGACTCGGCTCTCCCTCTTGCCTCTCAAGCTTTGTCAGTTCAGACAATTGTACCTGCACTCTTTGATCACCATCCAACTCTGGCAACTCCACATTTTCCAAAACAGCACACAAATCTGCAGGGAGTATACCACAGGACTGTTCATCTGGGGCATTGTCATCATTCTCCTTAGCAAAATTAGATGGCACTGTTCCTTCCCCATCAGCCTCATGGTTCCCAAACAGTGCTTGGTTAACAGTCACATCTTCCATCTGCTCCAGTGTCTGGATTCATCGCTCTGCCACAGAACATCGTTCCTCAGCCTCTAGCCACTTTTGAGTCAGCCATTGCACCATCTTTTAGAGACTCATCAGCATCTCTCTCTCAGACAGCACCTCCTTTGGTTCACTCTGCGAGTTCATTGCTGCCAATTCCACCAAGGACTTCACTTTCTCATACACAATTATCACAGGATCAATTATTCAGTCAGCAAACTGTTCAGACTTTTAGCACTAGGGACTTCCTGCATGTCTCGCTTTCTTCAGTGCCAGCACATCTAGTACATGACCAGCCACAATTCCCCTGTCAGTGTGTTCTGGCATCCCATTGCTAACACCAAATGTCATGGGGTTCAATTCAGAAAGACATCAGTAATCATAAAATATTGTGTAAAACACCCTGAGGTTCTGTTTTGTTGCCAGGTTTGTTCAGACGGCATTTTCAGATGTAAACTTTTGTCAGGTTACTATAAGAAAAACAATAAAGAGTATGGGCTGGGAGTTTAGCTAGGAGACCTCTCACTAGAACACTGCAGTTGGACCTTACAATGCCCTCTAGAGACCAGGAACTGAACTCATCGCATGGTATGGTCACCCTGCCAATACCCCCTGGGTTTCTGCAAGTTCCTCTGCAGTCTGAGTATTTGCCCACTCAGGCCTCTGCAGCTTCTCACCAGTCTGAGTCCTCTCCCTTTGGTAATTCCAGGTGAGCAGCTTCTAGCATACAGGTAGCCCAAACCTGACCTTTGGAGGTCCAGGGCCAATCCCAGGCCACAGTGATTCCTCCTTGCTTTTAGGCTTTACAGGACTTTCAACCTGAGCTCCACCTTAAGCTTGCCTCACCTTCACCTTTGGGTAACCAGGATCTCAGTAATTCAACACTGCATGTCTCTCTCACGTTTGGCTGCTTCTCTGGCTCCACACTGCTTCTCCCTGAGGTTCCTCTCTGCTCCTCAGCCCAAAGTAAAACTAACTGTAGGTTACCTGAGCATCCCTTATATACAGCTCAGGTGTCACATGATTTATCAGTCATGTTCTATTAAACAGTTAAAGGAATACCAGATTTATAATTCACACAACTGCATTATTTTCAAAGAAATACAGGATGCATATATAGGGACAATTGTTACACAATGCTAAACCCCTTACAAAAGCATAAACACCAGAACATACAAATAAATATCCTTTTCAGAAAGTTCATCCCTCTAAACTAATCACTTCCTGGCAGGACAAGACCCAAGTCTTCCCTATATACTAATGAAATTAAGGGCTAGTCCTTCCATAATGGAACACCTTTCTAAAATGGCTGCAGCTGCTGAAATAGCAGCAGCAGAAACACAGACCCAGGAGCTTCTGAACTCCCAGCTTCTAGGTACAAACTACCTTTAAAAAGCATAGATTCTTCTAGAGATGAACTCAACCTTTAACTGTTATACTGCATGTACTTTCATGGTGTATACACATCTCTTTTTCTAAAGCTATCAAATGCTTCCTTATAACATGTTTTGTTTCACAGAAATATAGTCTCATCTGTTTCTTAAAATCAGCAGCTGCCTGCAAACAGCAAACTATTTAGCACAGGTATATTTGCCTGGATTTACTGCTCAGCACTTTGTTACACTTGTACCGGGGGCGGGGGTTGCATCCTCCAATTAAATAGCCAAACTGCCATGCTCAGAGTTTCTACAGCAAGGAGAACTTTATTCATTTGTTAGAAAATGGCAAGAATATATTCTGTCTCCTGATTGGCTAAGACCAGCTCCAACCTGGGCATCTATTTTTCAATAGATGCCCAGCTAAAAATAAGTGCCAGTCCAAGTGCCACTTCACCGTGTACCAGTCTACAGTGGTGCCCAGCCTGCTTTGTAATTGGCTGAAAGTACCCAAGAAAATTTGAAATGCCCATCATGTTTTTTTCTCGCTTAGCGAGAGCTTGTGGTCTCCCAACCCAAACACTCTTTTCCCATTACCAACTGTTGCCCGCTGCCTCTTAAAAACAAAAATTAGAAAAATACTAGTTATCTTGGTGGACAGAACTTAAGAGTGACACAGACAGAAATAAAAATCTTTTTTTTTTTTTTTTTATGTTCGCTTACTGAGTGAATGACCGGGCATCCCAGCTCCCTGCAGTAGACCTCTACCACTCTTCTGTACTGGCATTGTCCCCAACCATTAAAAAAATAAAGATAAAAAACCATAACCACAGCATAATGAGCCCGGAATATACACTCAGCACATTTCCTGATGTACAGTATCCCTAATCAACAGTACCTAAGGGTTCTGGTCCACTGACTAGCTTTAGATTTACTCCTCCGGTGTGGTATCTCGGTGCAGGTTCTTTCACAGAAAATGGATGCTCCTCTACACACTCCCGCTCTTCATGCAATGCAACCAGTACCGGGAACTCATAAAAAAGATAACGTAAAAACAAAACAGAAATAATTCAGTCACCACAGGCAGGTAGGACCGGGAGACTTTTAAAAAAAATGCAAGGCTGAACACTGGCTCCAGAGTCCGACCAAGTTCACACTCCCAAATGCGCTTCCTTCTCCCAATTAGCAATATCTCCTGGCCCCAGTGTTAAAAAAATGCAGCAAAGCAGAAACACACACATAGCATCTCAGATGAAACAAATAATGCCTCAAATGAATAAAACTCTTGCATGATGATGATGGGGGGACACAAAAAAGCTTGCTGTGTGGGTGGTGGTAACTGCATACAACTGACTTTGTAACTATGGGCTCTGCAGTAGGACAAAAGAAGGTGGAGGAACTATTTATCTGCAAAACTTATTTAAAATTAGTTATTTATGAACAATTTTATCAAGCTTTTTTTTTTTTTTTTTACAGTGCCCATTTTCTAAGTGCAATAATACCCTCCAGGGTGGGCGGTATTGGGAAATACCAGACCTTCCAGGGGCTATAAGGCCCTCCGCCTTTGGCTTCGGGCCTCGTTATGCCCCTGGGCGGTCCGGTATTTCCCAATACCGCCCACCCTGTTGGATATTATTGCTTACTTAGCTGGCAGATTACACCCCTTGGGCAGCTTCTTTTACTCTTATTTAAAAGCAAAGCCCTCATGTAATGCTTCTTATGGTGATCTCTATATGCCAGCATTCCACATTCTTTGGGTGGGGAGTTGTAGAACACAAACTAGATTGAAGACTACCCTGATAGTGGCCAGCTAGCAAGGCTCAAAGATAAACAACAAAATATTAAATACAACAGACTTACATAGAGGAAGAAAAAGGTAACTACAACTTTATTTTACTTTCCAGGGACTACTGCATGCCATACATATCCCTAATTTGGCATCATGGGGTAAACTTTGTTGAAGCTGAGCTGCTTTAACCATCACTACAGTTTTCCAACTGCAGTAGGGTCACCCACCCTATCACACCATTCCACCATTTTGTTATCACATGTCCCTGGTTATGTGCACCATCTTTCTGATAAACAGAGAACATTGCTTGTTCTACCAACAGACTCAAAGTCTGGTATGTCATCCATTTCTGTTGTAATGACCTTTGGCACCTAGCCTGCCATACGTATTACTTTAAACAGTGAAAAAGCACAATGAAGGTTCCAGAATGATATTTAAGCAATAATGAACAATGGGGGTTATGTTAATGTTCTAGTTAATCACTCCCTGGGAGTGTAATGTGGCACAAGGCGTAGCTGAGTGCCATATTGCCCCAGGGGGTGATTAACTTGAACATTAAGATAACCCACAGAGTTCATTATTGCTATTATTATAATTTGGTTGCAAATGGATTTTGGTTTAAATATTAGATTAGTAATATTTTTACAATTTTGGAGGAAATTAACATAAAATAGTCCCTATGTCATTCTAATTTTATATATTTCATCTGTATTTGCTGTTGTCAGATGTCAACTGCTTGTCTATCTTTGCACCATGAGTTTACACTGTCTTGACAACAGCCCCCCCCCCCCGGTCTTAGCTGTTCACATTTCTGATCGGCCTCTGTAACAGTATGCTGGCTTTTAAAATATACATTTTATTACTGCAAATGAGTATTGCACTCAGATATTATTCTTTATATCTATCCCACTCACGCCAACAATTTATTGATTGCTGATACATAATCAATTTACACATTTGGCAGGACTGAAGAGGAAATGCTGTCACTCTTGTCACACCACCTGCATCCCACCAAAACAGTTATCAGACATAATTTGCACTTTGTGAATGTTTACCTGTGATGATGGGAGTCTCTGAGCACTTGCATGGAGTCACTGAACTTTCACTCACTTTATATAGTTCTTGACTCTGTTTAGACAAATCTCTCTCCACTTGCATATGTGCCTTCACTTGTCTTATCATCTACGATCAGAATTCACTTGGACACTAGTCATAATTCTTTTTTTTCTATTTATTTATACATAAGTCAGAAAACACACTAAGTTGTTATATACATTAGTATCAACTATTTCTTTAAAGATCAGTTGTAGGCCCGCATTACTAGCTTGTTGTGACATGTGGTGGAAACCACAGGTATGCCACTGTGGTTTGACAAGGACAATGTCGCGTGGTGGTGTTGGGGGTGGAGTATCTAGTACTTTGATCAGTTATTATGCCTCAGCAGGTGCCAAGGTAATGGTACATTTACCATTGAGCAGTTTGATTTATGTGCTTGATCACTATGCAGGTGGTGCCTGGCAATACCAAACTACACACTACAGTCGCTGAAATAACACTTAATTGCAGTACTTCAAGATGTTACATCCATCATTATATGTGCAACCCTGCCACAACCCCCCGTGACACAGTGCCTGATCAAGTATAACACGTTTATAATAGCTAGGAGTTAGGACGTATGAAATTGTCCAGCAGATTAAGGCCTGTTGGTCTACCAAGTCTGCTCGGATGTCCAGTTAACACCCATTGTTCTGTTGATGACCCTCCCTAGCACAGTTCTCATCACTAGACAATCCCCCTTTCCCTGTCACAGCCCACTTTGAAGCAGTCCGACTTGTCTATGGAGACGGGGCTCATGATTTCCCTCCTCAACATTTGTTACTAAGGTGTCATAATATTACCCCAGGTGTCCCTACCCTGCCTTACTTTTAACTGCTTCTCCATATATGTCTTGTTTATTCTTTATATTTACTTTAACGTTTCAATTATATCTCCCCTGTGAGGACTCTGCTACAGTTAGTGCGTGTTCAACACCTCAAGCATTATCTCATGTGGTAACTCTTCAGCACCTTTAACATAATTGTTGAACTGCAATGCACCCCTTCCAGTTACTTTGCATCACTTCTAAGATATGGGCACCAGTACTGCATCCATTACCTCAAGTGTGGTACAGATAATTATCTATGAAGCGGTGGAGTAAACTCACACCTCTATTAAGATGCTCTATGTATGTCTTGTTTATTCCCTGTTTGTTTTGTACCAAATCTCCTCATGTTTGATATTGAAACTTTGTATTCACTTTTCTTAAATGGTCCTATGCATCAGACCTGTGTATTGTGCTTACTATTGTTGCTTGTATCAAATCTGTTTCATGTGTATTACTATTACCTTGTACTCCACTGTCACCCTGCACCATGTGTTATGGCCCAGGTCATGCCTGAAAAATGTCCCTGGGATCAGTGCACTCACCCGGTTATCAAAGTCATAAATATAATATATAAAATAAAAAATAAGATGTAAGTCTCGCTATGCAACTCGACTTTTTTTTTAACTTTGTATTTCCTTTACTAAATTATACCTACTTGTTCATTTATCTCATGATGAGCAACCCCTTTTCCTTCTACTCCTCTGTCTCAACTAGTTGCTCTACACCCCCTAGGTTCTCCACTAACGCTCCCATCTTAGTGTCATCAGCAAACAGGGTGGTTATGCTCTTTATGCCCAAATGATATGCCCATGGGGTCATTATGCCACAAGATATTATGCCACATGTCAAAACATCGCCATGCCTACACAGTGCTATTTCTGCCATGCGGCATGAGTCTTTTTTTTTTCAGGGCCCTCTTCTACAACACCCTCTGTTATGGGCACCTGTGACCCTTATCCCCCCAGTGAACATTGTAAACTCTGGGAGGGGGGGATTAATTCAGGTAACGCACATACTCAAGAAAATAGTTTTCTGTCTGGGAATGGGAATAAAACCTGGTCCCAGACACAACGCCTAGGTTAACACTGCTGTGCCTCCATCCAGTGAGCCACAGCTGCTGGTTGGCAGAACCCAGTCACAGCAGAGGTCTTATACTCTGCCTGGGAAACTGTGAATGATGCAATAATGCATACAACTGTATCAGGGTATTACAACATTTGCTCCTGCCTATGGTGCAAACACGTGTTACCCATAAAGTCATACGCTATTACGTGTGCAACATTATTACACAGTGGGAATGATAGATCTTCAAAACAACTCCTGCAGTTAACCTTTAAATTCATAAGGTATGAGAAGGGGTCCTGTTTATGTCACACTTAGCATTTTGCAATGTGCTTTATTGATTTTCTTTACCATGTGGATTGCGAATTGTCTTTTTCTTGTGTGTGGTGTTACATACCTGCATTTCTTCCTGGTTTGCTTGATGCACAGCTGTTCTGTTGTACAGTTCTATTACAGCAGATACCTAAACATAATTATTACTTACGTATGCACTATGCTCAGCGAAAAAAAACAATACGCTAACAATACAGAGATAGCAGAATTTACAACCAGATTAGTATGATGCCAATATTGAACTGTGGGGGTTCCATCAATGTTCAAGTTGCTATAACCCCTGGGGGCAATATGATTCTCGGCTTTGCCTTGTGCCACATTACATCCCACAGGGGGTGATTAACTAGAACTTTTACATAAGCCCCATCATTCATTTTTGCTTAACACACACACACACGCACACACGCACGCACACATGCAGGGCACCCACACACATACAGACACACACACACACACACACACAAAGACACTGACACTCACTCATACACAGAAACAGACAAAAAATTTCCCATCCTTGGCTGTGAAGCATTTTCAGAAGAATTTAGTTGCTAATTCTATTTCTTCTGTATAGTTAACGTATTACATTTTATTTCTTTTTCTGAGCATGCTGAACATGTAACTCATTATTTTAATTATTTAAACTATTTTGCCTAAGTTATGTATCTGAATACTTATGTTTTTCTCTGTTGTACTTTATTGTCAGCTGCTCTGTGATCCTCTACTACTGAAAAACATTCTGAGGATAAAAATACATTACTAAAAAACATGGTTCTTTGTCCTGTTGTTTTTTTTTTTTTTGGTTTGTACAGCTGCTGTTTATGCATGACTAAAAGTGACATGTCATAAGACGATGGACGAATATACAAAATTTTGCAACACATTAGGGCCTGTTGGTCTATCAAGTGTGATTGATTGTGCAGCCAACAACACTTATTCTGCTGATGCCCCTTCCTACCACCCTTCACATCACTTGACAATCTCACTTTCATGGTACCAGCCCTTTTTGAAGCACTCCACTGTTCTACTAACTACAATTTCTGCTATCACCAGATTCCAGCATGCTACCACCTTGTCTATCAAGATGTGTCTCTTGATTTCCTTCCTTGGCCTTGCTTCTTCCAGTGTCATATCATGCCCATGAGTGACCCTCCCTTCCCTTACTATTAAATGCCGCTCCATTTATTTCTTTTTTATTCCTTTCATTTACTTGAAAGTTTCAATCATGTCTACCCTGTCACTACTCTGCTACAGTGAGTACATGTTGAGTACCCTCACTATCCTCTTGTGTGGTAACTCCCCAGCACCTTGAACATCTTTGTTGACTTTGCAAGGCACCCTTCTCCAGTTAGTTTGCATCACTCTTTACGTAGGGGCACCAATACTGCACCACTACTGCACAAAGTACTCCAGGTGTGTTATGGGTAATTATCTATGGTGTTGCACAATAACCTCATCACTCCATGATGATAGTAGTCTTTCTAACCAACATAACCTTTTTTTAACCACTGTATCTGCCTTCCTATATTGTGACGAGTTGTTCATTTAGCACATGGTAAGCAACTCCAGGTCCTTCTCCTCCTTTTCTCTAAACTGGCTGCATCACCCCCCCTAGCTTCTACACCATAGCTTCTATCTTGGTGTCATCAACAGACAGCCTGGTATTGATGTTTATGTCCAGATGATATGGGTTATGGGATATAATGTTGCAAGACAGTATGACAAATGCCAAGATCACCCTGCCAATACAACGTGTTCCATGACTGGGTGTGAAGTAGGGCATTATACTGTGGCTGCAAATTCTGTTACTTCTGTGCAGCTTGTTCATGTATTTTATTTCTTTTCCCTAGTAGGGTGCACATGTAGTTATGAATTATTATTATTTTAACTCTGTAAGATATGATCTGTGTTTGCATACCTGTTTTTTATTCTGTTGTCCTTCATTGTCAGCTGCTCTGTGATCCTCTTCTTCTGAAAACAACTCAACCTGAGGATTAAAAACAAAAGATAAACAAATGCTTCTTTGTTCCTTTTTTTCCATTGGTTTATACATCTGCTGTTTATGCTCAAATAGAAATGACATGTTATAAGAGGTTAGACATACATATTAAATTTACCAACAGATTGAGGCATACCAGTCTATCAAGTCTGCTCGAATGTGCAAGTAACAATCCTTCTTATTCAGGTGCCCCTCTTTACCACCTTTAATGTCACTTGCCAATCCCCATTTCACTGATTCAGCCCCTTATGAAGTAGTCCGCTGTTCTACTACATACCACTTTTGCTGTTAACACATTCCACCCAGCTACCATCTTGTCTATCAAGATGAGTCTCCTGATTGCCCTCCTCGGCCTTCCTTCATCTAGCATCTAGTGTAATTTTGTGACCCTCGAGTGTCCCTCCTCTACCTTACTTTTAACTGACCCTACACAAATGTCTTATTTATTCCTTTAATTTACTTGGAAGTTTAAATGTGCCCAGTTGTTCATTTATCACATGATTAGCAACCCCAGTTCCTTCTCCTACTGTCTCTCAGCTACCTGCGCCACCCCCCCCCATAACTTATCCACCAACATTACATTCATGGTGTCATGAGCAAACAGACTGGTATTGCTCTGTATACCAAAATGATATGTTCATGGGGTGGGCAGATAGTGACTGTGAAAAGGCAAAGATACTAAACAAATATTTTTGCTCAGTATTTACAAATGAAGAGGGGGAGGTACCTAAAACAAACAGTAGAAACACTCTGGATACAGAAGTTGATACCAGCCCATTTACAGAAGAAAGGGTTCTGAAAGAACTCTTAAAACTGAAGGTGGACAAAGCAATGGGGCCTGATGGAATTCATCCCAGAATTCTAAAAGAACCAAGGGTAGAACTAGTGACACCACTGACTACCATCTTTAACAAGTCATGGGAGGATGAGGTGGTACCCAAGGACTGGAAGAGGGCAGATGTGATTCCCCTTCACAAACGTGGGAGCAAGGCAGAAGCACAAAACTACAGACCTGTTAGTTTAACCTCAGTGATAGGGAAAATGATGGAATCACTTCTGAAGGAAAGAATTGTCAAATATCTAGAGGTCAGAGGGGCACAGGACCCAAGGCAGCATGGATTCACAGTGGGAAGGTCATGCCAGATGAATCTGATAGATTTCTTTGACTGGGTGACCAAAGTAGTAGATCAGGGAGGGGCTGTGGACATGGCCTACCTAGACTTTAACAAGGCATTTGACACAGTCCCACAAAGATTAATATACAAGTTAGCCAGGCTGGGAGTGGAGGTCCCAAGAGATGACAGCCTGGGTAAGAATTAGCTGGAGAGTAGGACACAGAGAATAATAATAAATGGAGTCCACTCTGAAGAAGGGGGGTTACTAGTGGGGTCCACAGGTTCAGTATTAGGACCAGTCCTCTTCAATGTCTTTATAAGTGACATTGCAGAGGGACTGGAAGGAAAATATGTCTCTTTGCAGATGACACAAAAGATCTGCAACAGAGTTGATGCAAGGTGGGGTGGAAAGGATGAGAAGGGACTTGGCAAGAGTTGAGGAATGGTCAAATGTATGGCAGCTTAGATTCAATGCTAAGAAGTGCAAGGTAATGCACCTGGGAAACAAAACCTAGGGAAGAGTACAACGGTGGGTGAGATACTAACAACAACAAAAATGGAAAGGACCTGGGGAGTCATATCAGATGACCTAAAGGTGGGCAAGCAATGTGAGAGGGCAGCAAAGAGGGTGGGGGATACTGGGATGCATAGGAGAGGCATCACCAGTAGAAAACAGGAAGTTATTATCCCTCTGTACAGACAGCTGGTGAGACTCCATCTGAGTACTGCGTGCAGTTCTGGAGACCCAATCTCCCGCAAAGACATAGGCAGGATGGAAGCTGTCCAGGGAGGAGCAACTAAAATAGTGCAGGGTCTGCACCAGAAGACATATGAAGAGAGACTTAAGGGCTTATGTCATAGTCTTGAGGAAAGGAGGAGAGAGACATGATAGAAAATTTCAAGTACCTCAAGGGAATCAATAAAGTCCAAGAGGGTAGCATCTTTCAAAAAAGAGGTGTGCAAGAACAAGGGGCACAATTTGAAGATAGAGGGGCAGCTCAGAGGTAATTTAAGGAAGTATTTTTTCACAGAGAGGTTGTGAATGCATGGAGCAGCCTTCGGAGGAGGTTGTGGAGTCAAAACAGTGGTGGAATTCAAGCATGCATGGGACAGTCATAAGGCAATTCTAGGGGTTGGGGGTAGAAAGAAGTAGGGTGGAATTCAAGCATGCATGGGACAGTCATAAGGCAATTCTAGGGGGTGGGGATAGGAAGAAGTAGGCTTCTGGTTAACTAGGATCTGCAGCTTATCCCTTAGGTAGGGAAATAGGCAGACTGGGTGGGCCAAGCGGTCCTTATTTGCCATCAAATTCTATGTTTCAATGTTTCTATAATGTCGCAAGTCATTATGCCGCATGGCAAGATCGCCCTGCCAATACTGTTATATTTCTGACATGAGGCATAACTCTTTCAGTCACCCCAAAAGAATGCTAACACAAACAACTCCAGTAGTGGACATTCAAATCATAAGGAACTAGAAGGGGTTTTGTTTATGTTATATGTAGCAATATGCTATATGCTTTATAGATTTTTTTAACCATGCAGGTTGCAAGATATGTATTTTCCTTGAGTGTGGTGTTACGTACCTGTGTTTCTTCCTTATTTGCTTGATGCACAGCTGTTCTGTTGTCAAGTACTGTTACAGATGATTCCTGAGGAACAAAATACAGATCAGTATTATTAATTACATGTGCACCATGTTCAGAAGCAAACAAAGAAAAAATACGCTCACTATACAGAGATAACAGCATTTGCAACCAAATTATTATTATGGCAATAATGGACTCCAGTGGTTGTGTCAATGTTCAAGTTCATCACCCACTGGCGGCAATACGACACTCGACTACGCATCATGCCACATTACACCCCCAGGGGTGATTTAGTAGGACATTGATGTAACCCCCATCATTCATTATTGCTTAGCGTGCGCGCTCGCACACACACACACACACACACACACACACACACACACTCACTCATACACACTGAAACAGACAAAATTTGTTCCATACCTGGTTGTGAAGCAGTTCTTCCTGTTTGTCCAGGACCTCATTTAGCAAGTTGTGTTGGTAAGTGACAGCTGCAGATTCTATTGATGATTGGGTTTGAATTACTGCAGGCAAACCTATCTGCACTAATGGTGCTGTTTCAAGGTTTGTGGGGTTAGGCTGAACAGAGGTGGTCACAGTATCATTTGCAGCTGTGGTTTCCACTGTTGCTATTATTTCAGCAACTGCTGCAATGTTAACATTTTCAGACTGGACAGTTCCAGCTCCGGCTGGTTCCTGTTCAGATCGTTCTTCAGTCATCTGCAGGGGGCTGTCAATGGTGATTTGAAAATGACTGTCACTTGCCGAATACTGACTCATTTTCAAAGGTGGACTTCACTATTTATAAAAGAAAGAAACAAAAAAAATATAGCTGAGTAGTCGCTTATTTACTATTCTAATTCAGGCAATACCAAGTGTTAACTGCTCTCCATGGTGTTCCTGTGTTTGTGGGAACTGTGATAGAATGCTAGCTGTATTTAAACTTGTCTTCATAGGGCAGTTCTGCTGCACGCTGGAAAAATGGAGCAATGGTCAGTCTTTTAATTTGCTATATTTCTGTGATTGAAAAACAACTAAGTTAGGCATGTATTTTACAAGGCCTTGTCTTATATTACCACACATACACAGTTATTTGTAAGACAGCTATCGTTGGCTTACTTACAGCAACATTTTTCACTTTGAGCTGAAGCATTTGCATGATGAACCACTGCACAGCATGCCTTCTGAAAGATCAGCCTCAATGCTTTATATGTGCTACCTGTTTGTGCCATCCTGTTCCTTCTTTTGACAGTTTCTTTCGTTACGGACAAAACTGAACACTAATCTCCAACTTGACTCCCAACCCCACCAACTATGAACACACACCAAATGTTCAGTACTCTCCTATGATACTACCAAACCACAATTGCGATTGCAAAAGAACTACAGACATTCATTTGTCACTCGCTGACTGATCTCTGTGTTATGTGGCTGTTCATACCCCATTCTGTTGGATTTGTGTTATTGCCACATGAAAGTAAGATTTACCAGCTAGCTCAAGATTATAGAAAAATATATTTTTTTATTTTATTGAATTTTTGTGTCTTGCTGTGCCTAGATGGGGGGCGTGATTCCTACTGTAGACTATGGAGACAGGCAGAGGGCTATACAGAGGGATGAAAAGCAGACATCAGACAAGCAGTTTATTGTTCACTATTGTGCACTCTTTCTAACTCACACCATGGTCACAATTCACTTCACATTCCTTTGGGGAATAGGAAAGATCATAGCTGCAGTTTTTTAATATGTGTTTAATGAAGCTACTGTTTGGAATACGTCTTTTTCGTATGATAGGGACATTATTAAGTAGCACAGCAATAGCTGCATCTATTTAGCTTGCATTGACAGTGTCTGTGTCTAAGTACTGGTGAATATGCAGGTTTGGGACTATGGGAAGACTTGCTGGCTGGGTTACAGGTGGACAGTAGATTACTGCTGGGAGCTGATGACAAATACTGCTTCTGTTGACTGAGATGGTTGAAACTTTATTCACAAATAATGATGTATGTTAACCTACGGTCGCTGAAGCTAGGTGTTCACCTCTCTTTTTTTTTTCTTGCTGTGCAGACTCTCGATGATGTTTGGGTCAGGCTGACACACAGGTTAGTCAGTTTTACTAACGGCATGTTTAATGGCGGTTGAAACTTCTGATAATGGAATTTACAAAAAAAAATAAGAACCAGGCAAATCTATGTTCCTGTGCTCAGGCTCTACATGTATTTTAATAACAGGTTAATGTAATGCTGTCAGAATGCTGACAACCAATCAGTTTTAAGCTTTATTAAGACCCTTATAATAATTACCCAATAATTGGAGGCAATGACCTAGAACCAAGGATTCATGAGAAACTCGAGCCAACCATTCCAACTTCCATTTGGTGGCTAACCAAAGCCAAAGTGGTTTAGAATAGGTACAATCAAATAAGAAATGCTCCATAGTTTTGACCACATTACAGCACCCTAAATATGTGAAATCTCTTTCTTCCAAAGGTTTGTGTTTTGCATTCCACCTTAAATTGATTCTTGCATACATCATTAACCACAGGATATCCCACATATTTTGGGAGATCCTTTTATTTTTTAACTGTTTTAAACCCCCATCTCATAACCCATCTTGGCAGTTTTGAAATTCAGCTGTTTTGGTGTGTATCCGTCCCATGATTTCTATGTGTAACTGTTTCCCAGATGCCTGACAGATCTGACTTTTTGTAATTTCCCATTTGAAAAGTCTCAATAAAGCCTCTTTCACCCATGCGGGAACCTGCATTGTCCCAAATATTGTTGGGGAAAGAACTTCATCCCATGCATTCAGGAACTCATTAATATTTAGAACAAACCATCTACTTTGAACACTCAATCTGTTCTCAAAAATCATTTTAAAATTCTGAGATACAAATAGGGTTAATACAAAGGTGACTGGGTCAATCATCCCCAGCCCTCACTCTCCCTATGATAAACACAGAAAACACCTTTTGATGGGGTTAAGTCTGTTTCCCCAGACCATTTGAAAGAAACTGGCATATAATCCGACCTTTAAATTGCAAGGTAAAGGGAAAATCATTGCAACATAAAGCAGGATTGGAATTATAAATCACTTCAATGCAGCAACTCTTTTGTTTTTTGGCAGTTTCCATGATTTCCACCTATTAACCTTTGCCTCTACTGACATCAATATCAAATCCCATTTCTCATGTGGCAAATTTACTGGTGAGAACCAAATCCCTAAAAGTTTTATGTGTTCACATGACACCTTAATTTAATTAACGCACCTAGATCTACTATCTGTTTTCTCTAGAAAGAGACCCGAACACTTGCTTGTGTTAAATTTAGAATTTGAGACTACAGAATATTTGTTAAAATCATTAAGGACAGATGGAATTTGATTAGCATTACCCATAAATACACAAATACCATCTGCATATGCTTGTACCCGGACTTGATCCACCCCTTCTGGGTCTCCTATCCCAACCCACCCCCTAGAGTTATGTAATAGCCTAATTAAGGGGTCCAAAGAAAAAATATATAGCAATAGGCTTAATGGTCAGCCTTGACTAATGTCTGTCCTCATTACCAACCCTTTAGTAATCACACCATTGATAATGGGGCATACCACCGCATGATTATATAACAATCTAAGAATACATATGAATTCCTGTGGAATTCAATAATATGCAAGCAACTGAAACAGAAACTTGTGACTCACATGGTCATAAGCTTTACACTGGTCCAGGGATAGAATGGAGTCATTCCCATTCTTCCATTCAAAATAAGATATAACATCCCTGATTAAGAAAAGGGCATGTTGAACTTTCCTGTCTGGCAGGCCACAGAATTGTACAGGATGAATTAAGTGTACTGCAACTCGACTCAGCCTATTTTGTAATTCTCAGGACAACATTTTAAAATCAGAATTTAATATTGATATGGGCCTCCCAATTATTGTTATCATACCTATCTCCAGATTTAAATAAAAATATCAGCAATCCAGAAGAAAACTCTTCAGGCATGTTATTCCTACCCAACATGTCCTTAAAGGCAGCAGTAAGGCATACTGCAAATTCATGTGGAAAATCTTTGCATAATTCATATGACAGACCATCAGGTCCTGGGGATGTCCCCTCTTTCAGCTGGGATATTGCAGCCTCAATTTCTGAAGATTCAAAGAGTGCATCTAAACCCCCCTACTGATTGAAAATGTGCATCAAGCTTTATTAATTGTAACAAATCTGAAATAGTAGAATTAGGAGGTTCTGGTGTCTTAAAATAGGAAAAAAAAATGTTTTTGAATCATTTTCTATATTTTATCCACCTCAGACATTAATATACCTCTTTCATGCCTCAGAATCTTAAAATTCATTTGGTCCTTTCTATTCTTAAAGGCCTCAAAGCGGTCACCTCCAGAGGTTTTCTGGGTCCCATATTCTAATTCTGCTTTTAATGACTTAGACTTATCGTATTGTTTTGATCTCATTTCTCCTTCTAAATTGCTAATTTGCAGATCATAATTCACTCTTGAGCTAGCCTGTTATCCAAAGAAATACTGTACCTTAACTCTTAATTTTAGGTATTGGAAGTATTCGGATTTCACTTTGTCCTTCCCATATTTTATTAACCATTGAGCAATTTCATGTTTTGTCCCTATCCACCACTGGGCTAAATTATGATACAGAAAAGCCACTGACATCCAAGCCCATAAAAGAGAGCTCAAACCCTCCTGTACCTGTTTATCAAATAACATATTTGTGTTTAACTGCTATCATTTAGGTTTATGGGGACACTTAGAAGGCTGGGCGATAATCAGCTTGAGACACTGGTGGTCTGAAAATTCTAAGGGAAAAATAATAAGGGAGGGGTTGCAAAGTTTTTAGAAATAAAAAAATGGTCTCTTGGGGATGTTCATTTACCTTTCTTAAATGTAAATGTAGGGCCGTGGGAAAGAAAATCAGCACATACAACCAATTCTGCTTGGGACACACATTTGCGTAAGGCATTGTAATCACAATATATTTTCTTATTATACACCCTAGTCCCATCCAAAGGAAACCCACAGTTAAAATCACCCTCAAAAACTCTAAAGGCAGCAGTGTAAAGGTAGGGTAGAATTTGCTTAATTGTTTCTACCCATTCAGCTTTGGATTGAGGTCCATACACCATGATTAACCTATAACTCATGATATCCCAAAACCCATCCAAAATTAATACTTTGCCAGGAATGACATCAATAAGTTTTACAAGTTTAAATTTGAAAGCACTAAACAAAATGGCCACCCCATCCGCTGTATCTGATCCAAAGGACCAGTAAGATGGACCCCAATGTCATTCGGCACTGAACAATCTAACCTGCTCAGAAGACCACATCCAGGTCTCATGGAGAAAACATATTTCAAAGCCTTGTTGCACCACAAAATGAAAGAAGGCACCTCTTTTTTTCAAAATTCAATAGGCTGTGGCAATTACAAGATCCAAATACCACCATTCAGAGAAAAGTTTAGACCACACAACCTATGGACTTTTCTTTTGTTTCTTTTTTTTCTCCTTTATACTCTGTGAACTCCTGTCCTTCCATCTCATTCTTTTGAGGGGTTGGGGATCTACCACTTCCATATCTGAATCTTCCTCCACCCTCACAAGTGCAGTAAAGGGGTTTGACACAGAAACACCTCCCTGCTCTGCTTGTGAGGCCATTAAAGAAGAATTCCTTGTGACTCTTCTCTGTGGTAATGGGACTATTACCTGCTGTTTACCCACCACCAGGCTCTCATTCCCTTTATCCTCCAAATAACATATGGGTAAGAGGGTAGCCCAGCTCTCATCCTAGCTTTTCACATTATCTTTGAGTTCAGAATCCACCATTCTTTCTTCCTCAGCAATGGATTTATCCCTTTGTTCTGGAAAAACTAGAGGGGGTGTCACCACTACCTCACCTTTCTCTCTTAAGTGGAAGGGGAGTCTCCCTCAAGTGACTCTTGGGCTTTTTAAATCAATAGCTCTGGGATAATAACAGTGGTTTTATTCTTGGCCACCCACGGACACTCAGAGAAGGTGTGGGCAGATTCCTCATATAGATCACAGTGTGTTAAATTCTTACATTGGATCCTAATGTGGCCCACTTCCCCACAATTGTCTCACCATGGAGTATCACAAGTATTTGAAAAGTGGGTACAAGATCCACATTTATAACAGGCCTACAGCGGCCCAAAGTAGAAACAACCTCCTTTATCTCTGCTTAGCAAAAAGAAGTTAGGAATATGTTCAATTACATTATTTTCCTGCATCAATTTAACTTTCTATTTCCACCCTCCCACTCAGAATTGTTCAGAATCCAATAGGGCTTCTGGTGCACTTAAAACTTTACATTTTTGACCCAGCCAATAGGAAATGTCCCTAACATCTACCCCTTCATTTTGGAACATAATTATTACTAATCTGATGAGGGACTTTGTTAGGAGAATAACCAAAAATGGGGACCATAATGGAGAAAATTTAAGTAAGTTATAGCATTGCCAAAATAAGTCCAATAAATAAAAAGAACGAAAACTGATGTTGTAACTGTCTTCTCTAGAGATGTGAATGAAGGCAAATACTTCCTGGGAAGAAAAATGAAGGGAATCTTTAAGAAGGAGTTTTTCCACGTATTGTCTGTCTGGCCTAATATCCAGGCCACCTTTATATCTTATTCTTACAGCATTATGTCGTGGTGTAGTTTCCTTTTTGATTTTGCAAATAAATCTGACAACAGTGGTTTTGAGGGTGGGGGTGGGGGTTTCTCATCAGTCTCTTCATTCCTGTCCTCTAGCAATAATTGAGCAGAAGGATCAGGGCCAACAGACATCATTTCCTTGTTCCCCAGTTCTGGGCCCACCACATTGGCAACCACTGACTCCTCTTGTGGGCTGCCATCATTGCACATTTCTAAACCCTTCTCACTGTCCAAAATCTAATTCAAGGCTTTTTATACATCCAATTCACTTGCAGCAGTATGAATTGGAGGTTGTCATTCTGGGTTGGTTTGGGGTAGGGGCTCATTCCAATCTGGGTCAGGAAGCCTCTGGCCATTACTAGTCTTAGTTCATCCAGCCTCCTTCAAGGCTTTTTCAAGAGACCAGGCATGAAAAGGGTCAGTAGAAGCCAACCTGGTGGCACTGAGGATTGAGGGACTGGACACCACACCTTAAACCACGCCGGTAACCCATGTTTGGGAGCGAACTCAGGCACTGGGGGTCGGCAAGGGAGGGATTGGATTGAGCACCCACAGGGCCGCTCTCCTCTCCTAGGGGAGGGTATTGGGGATGTTTGGTACTCCAGCAGCCCCTGGTGGAGACCAGGAGCACCACAGAGTGTTGGACTGCACATTCTCAGCATGGCCCAATGATGGCAGGGTTGCAGTGCGCCAAGAAGTCAGGGGCATGCACCACACATGGAGGGAGGGGGGAACAGGGTGTGTAAGAGGGGAAAAATCCCCCACCTACCATATAGGCACTGGCTCCTCCAGTGCCACCACCACACAGTCAATGCTGGCTTCCCATCACTGCCCCTTTATATATGTCTCTGGGACTATAGAGCCCCCCCATCCCTGGGGAGTCATAATGTCTCTGAAGATGACGGGGAACATAGTGGTCAGTGGAGTGGTTAGGTGAGTGGAGTAGCCAGAGAGAGTTCCAGATAGGTGGGAGAGAAACAGAATCTATATAAAAAAAAAGGGTCAGTAGAGATTGGTTGCACTGCAAATGCTTGAGACACAGTGGCCACAGTAGTTAAGGGTTGCTGTTCCTTTGTGCCATCCCTTTTTCCCCCTTTTTTCTTTGATCAAACCCAAGGGGCTTCTCATTGTCCACATTCCTGTTAGCCATAAGAAATGCAGCTCTTTTAATTTTATTGTCATCCTGGGCTTTATGAAGCCCTTGGTGTCTGGCAGAGAAGGAAAAAAACTGTAGCACTGGAATGTGAGGTGAATTTGTTCACATATTTAATGGGCCCAATACCAAACTCACTATCTTCACTGTGTGCAGTCTGGGACACCCCCCCATACATAGACCAGGTTTCACATCTATCCCTGGAATCATACCCTCTTCAGGTCTAGTACCACTTCCAGTATTAGTCCGAACAGCAATGTTTTCGCTTATTTCGAGGCTTGGATCGCTTACATTTGGCTTTGGCAGTCGCTTGAAATGCTTATATTGCCAGCTGTATTACTGTCAACCAGAGATCCATCAAAAATATTAGACTGGTGTACCTGCCCTGAAACCAGTTGTTTCAGTTCCTCGCTCACAGCTCCCACAGCTGTGTCACTACTTCCAGCGATAGAACAGAAGCACCCAGTGACAGGTACAAGCGTTGCTTGATGTTTTGCGATTTCTGTTCGTAACAGCGCCTTATTCTGAGTGTGTCTGCTATCCTTTTCATTCAAATCCAGCAGCATTTTCTTCTGCAACTCAAAAGCATTTCTCTCTGAATATGCAGGCAACTCAGGTTCACCTGCAATAATCCCAGTAAGATCCTTGGAAGACACAAATACATCTCCTCTTTCTACATCCAAACCTTCAACCATAATTGTCGGTATAATTTTGGATCCTTGGTCCAAGAACTTTGGGGATAACACTCGCTCCCCTGTCTCTATCACATCCACACTGTCCACTGCTTCATCTGAACTGGCCATCCAAGCAATAGACAAGGGTTCCTCCTACAGGTCAGTAGGGGAATGATTTATTTAAAATGCATAACAGAAGATATACAGCAAGGAAATAAAATTATAATAAACATTCAGCTGTCAAAAAATGAAAAAAAACTATAACCAAAAGAAATCATGCATTCATCCAATTTTGTATTTCAAAAAAGGAACCGTTTTCCATCTTGTCATCCATAATGAGTTATTTAAAATCTGTTTTTCATATTGCCATTGGGTACATAACTTGTGTCACAATATCTGGATCAGTTGATCAGGAGTTTGATATGCATGTTGCAAAAGAAACTTAACTTGTGCTTGCCATAAAATAAACTTTATACATGCAAACATTAACCTAAATACTCCTTTCTCCACTTCTAAGCCTTGTAGGGAGAACCCTCCCACAATCTCTTCAAGTAAGTTTAGCCCACTTTGTCTCTTTCCACTGTATTGCCAAACTATCCCCAAACAGTTGTACAAAAGGACATTGTAATAAAAAATGATACATAGTTTCCTCCTGGGCTATGCATGTTTCCCTAGGACACATTATTTCCATTGTACATTTATGTTTGGCTTAGCTTTTACATTCAGTCCTCCATGACTGGTTAACCATGCTATGTCCCACATTCGAGGAGGAATAAGTTTATCTGTCAATAAAAGCTGGACTTTACTGTAATGGCTCTCTGTCACACCCTTAAATACAGGGTTAACTAAAAAAACCTGTTCTTTATATGTGCATATATACAGTATATATATATATATATATATATATATATATATATATATATATATGTATGTATTTTCTATTCTTATTAATTATTTGATCCATTACTATTTTCCACTTCCATAATTTAGATAAAACAGGCTTAAAAAAACTCTGGTATATTAATAACCCCTGTTTTTAACACCCCTTGTTGAGACCAGACCTGACAAAAAGGATGTGTCAATGTAACAGCAAAAAGGGTCCTTAATGCTGTACTAGGAACATGTAGAGCTATTATATTCCAGAAGAAAAACATACTGTAATAGAACGGTACTAGATTAATTAAATTAAGTCCACCTTGTTGAATGGGAAAATACAAGATTTCTCTTTTAATAGGGTTCAGTCTGCTTCCCCATGTTATTTGAAAGACTAAACTTAACACAGTAACTTCATAGCATAAGGGGAGTGGGTAAATTGCACTTAAATAGGTAAATATAGGCAATAAAAATGCTTTGACTATCTGGACTTTTTCCTTTTTTGCTTGCTGCCACGTTTTCCATACCGACATTTTTGTTTTAGCATATTCTAGTTTTTTTCCCAGTTAACTTTATTGTTGTCTCCTCTCCCAAAATAAATCCCTAAAATATTAAAGAGTTCTTTTGAAACTGGGATATTTGCTAAGTAATTTACAGGTATTGTTTTATCACTTAAAGGATAAATAATACCCTTGTGCAGACTGATTTTTGTTCCAGCAACCTCAGAGTATTTTTTCACCAATTCTAGTGCCTTTATTCCAGATTCAGGGTCTTATACAAATAAACATAAATCATCAGCGTATGCATATGTCTTGATTTCAAAAACTCCATCTTTTGGGGAAATACCCTTAATTTGTTCATCCTGACTTACAAATCTTAATAATGGTTCTAAACAGAATATATATAAAAGGGGGCTTAGTGGACAGCCATATCTTACTTCAGGGGATACTGAAAAATATATTTCCCTTGGTGACCATTAACCAATGGCATGGTGATGCCTGTCCATATATGGTGTTTATCCAGTCACAGAAAATATTAGGAATACCGTATGCTAATAAAACTTGTGTTATAAATTTACTGTATGTGGAACCATATCGAAAGCCTTTTGTTGATCTAATGCCATTATATAGCCTGACAGCATATTTTCTTTCCCATGCTCAACCAATTCCCTAATCATCAGAAGATTATGACATATACTTCTACCTGTGATTGTACAGGTTTGGGTCATAGATATCAAATACGGAGCTATAGTGGATAACCTTTTATACAATATCTTCATTAATATTTTTAGATCAGAATTCATTAAACTAAGTGGTCTCCAGTTATCTAGATTGCTGTGATCATCTTTTTTATGAATAAAAATATGTACAGATGTACAGAGGTGGAAGTCAATTTTATTATGCATTAAAGTCCAATTATATACTTCCACGAAAATATCCAAGAGTAAATCCTTAAAATGTTTATAAAATTCAGTTGTTAACCCATCTAATTCAGGGGAAATATCATTTTTTAAAGTTTGACTACTACTCTCAATTTCTTCTTTACTAATGAGATCATGGAATGATTTTAGTAAGTCACTAGGGGCAGTAGGTAGAGATAAAGAAAGAATGTACTCTGTCATTTTACCTTCATCTAGCTGTAGTGTAGCATACATTTGTGTGAGGTAGTTATTAACTTCTCTCAGTATCTCCTGGGTTGAGGTTACAATTTTTACATCTTGAGTTTTAATGGATTTCATGATCCTGTCAGCAGCCCGAGTATTACTAGAATTAAAGGGGTCTCCAAATCCACTTTTCCCTGGGGAACACATTCTATGCTCAAGTAACACAGATGCCACTCTAGAATATTGCATAGCTTTCATTTCCTGTTTTACATTATTTATTTGACATGTTAGGTTGATTCTTTGAGTGTTAGCAGTGCTGGAAAGAACATATAGTTGTGATTGAAGCGTTAGGTATTTTTTATACTGCATTGTACGTTTGGCTATAGAAATTTTAGATAATTTAGTTTTTAATTCATTTTTGGTATCAGCCCACCATTGACTTAAGTTATCATATAATCCCACAATAGACATCCTAGCTTTTGATAAATCTTGTATTTGGGCACTATCAGTATTTTCTTTCAACATGGTGGCTTTTAGTTTCCAGTATCCTTTTCCATGAGATACATTATCTTGTAGACCCAAAAACACTTGTAAAATAACATGGTCAGATGTTTCTATGGGTAGTGTTTTAGCTTTATAAACCTGAATTTGACTTGAAGCAAATAAACTCTATTCTTGTAAAGAGTTAAGGCAGGATTCATGAATCAAAATGGGACTAAGTCCCACTCCGCAACCCCACTTGCTTGCCAAAATTGGCACAGTTCTAGAGCCACCGATCCTCAGCTGCAGCAGTTGCAGAGGGTGCTACGGCAGGTCCCACTGCCCATATCAGCCTCCCGCAGCTGTGGTGCTGTCCCTGGCAACAGCACCCGCAAGTTGCCAAATTCTGTGGACCTGGTCATACTCTGGCTTCACCTTTGTGAATACCTGCAGCTGTAGGTGACCTGCGGATTCGCAAGTGGAAACCCACTATTGCCAAGGTTTTCCAGAAGCTGTGGGACCTTCCCCCACATTTGTGAATCCTGCTCTTTACCTTTAAAAAAAGTATGTCCACCTTGCTCATGACACTTTCTATAAACATCTTGCAAACCCACCATTGTTACAATGCTTTTCAAACAGTTAGTGTTGCAGAAGTCTTTATCAGTACAGGCTCCTCTATTCTTTCTAGAAATTACACAGTTGAAATCCCTCCCACCCATAAAGTATGTTTAGTAGTAAACAAGTAAGGCTTAATCAATTGAAACAGGTTTACTCTGTCTTTTTCCTTTTTTGATGGAGCATATATATATATATATATTAATTGCTCTCCAAGATTTGTTGCCCATAGTAAAATCAATTAATTGAGTTTTCACAGGTGCTATATCTACAATTTTGGAGACTTTAAAAAAATCTCCTTGAAACATGATTTCCACCCTATCACATGAATCTGTTCTAAAAGAAAGAAGGTCCCCAACACCAATGTTTTTATGCTGACTGAGTTAATGCAGTAGTATTCAATCTAATATCCTGTATAAAGCAAATATCAGCTCTTAACTCTGTCAAAGTATTGAAGGTTACCAAATGTCTCCTTGCATTTTTACACTGTTAACATTTAAGGATACTGTATGTAAGAGATCCATGAGTAGAAAAAACAATAAACCCAGAGGAGGCATTATCCTCATATTCATTTTCTCTTACCCTGGATTTTTACTCTGAGTTCTACTCCTGGTTCTCACCCCTAATCTTTTATCTCTAACTTTTTTGTATATCTGGTCCTCTTTCTCTGAATCTGAGGATTGTACAGGTTGGGAGGATGTTTCTGATTCACCCCCCTGTTCTGATTCCTGAGAACTCCTAGACAATGCTTCAAATTTGTTCTATAGTAATATACCCTGGACAGGGGAGGAAGCTTTAGCAATTTTTGATTTGGGCCTTTTTTGTCTTATAGCTCTCTTTCTAGATATACGAGTCATATCTGGAGGAAGCATCACTGCTTGCTCCCCACTATCTTTGCCTGAGTTCATATATTCCTTACTAACAGGGTCAGGATTAGGAGGAGTGGTGATCACCTCAGGGGAGGACCCTGAGGAGTCTGTATCTCAGATAGTGACTCTGTGGAAGGTGGTACATCAGGCTCTAAAGTTGGTGAGGGACAAACTGGATCCTCTGATGCCTTCTTTTTTATTGCGATATCTCTTTTTTGGGCTTCCATCACTATTGTGTCTTTCTGAGGCCATCTTGTTTATTGTGTGTAGAGATGGTCGAAGTGGCTCCAATTTGCTCCATGAAGTGGAATGCAGAGTGAAAGCGAATTTGCGGAGTTCTCCATAATGTGAAGTGGAGTACTTCATGTTATAATGGGTAATGCAAAGTCCATTGAAAACAATGACTTTGCATTCCTTCACCTTCCCAAACCACTACTCCACCAATTCTTAAGGCAAAGTACATTGAAAGCAATGTACTTCATCTCACTTCTCCTTGTTTTTAAGCTCCAAAGGTGAATTTTGCAGTGATTCATTGGATTTCAGGTCACATGGGCTCTAGATTGTTCTGCACAGCCTCAGTCTGGGAAGTGTGTGTAGGAAGCTGTAGGAGACAATCTGCTGTGAGAGCTCTCTGCAATTCAAACCTTCTAAAAGCTTTTAAAAAAAGCCTTTTTGAGTCATTTTTTTTGCTGAAACTTTAGTTCTTCAATTATAGGAAACCTTCCTGTACTCATATCATTGAGCGTTTATTGTTTGTGTGAGGATTTTGAATGTTAATGTACAACATTCAGTCTGTGTACTGAGAAACAGTGGAAGTGTGCTTTGGGGGAGGGGTGTATCTGTGGTGTAGGTAGATTAACTTGGAGAAAAAGACAGTGCTTTCTGTTTTGGTGATATTTTTCTTGTATAACTGTGTTAATGTACACACAGTAATATTTTCAATAATTCTTGCCATGTTTTTTCTGATTGTTGTGGTGCAGCAGTGCATAATTTTAGTTTGTTTAAAATATGTTGTTATATTACTGAAGATTTCAATTTGTTACGCACTACTTAGTGTGTGTGTGAGTATGTGTGTGACGCATGTCATCAAATCAGACACCTTTTATTGTGACACATAATTTCAGCAATGTGAACCTGCTATCCACTGCAGCTGTGTAATTTTTGTACTTTTTTTGTGGTATCTTTACTGGTTCTAGTAGTAGTGACTATTACTGCAGCAGTGCAGTACACTGCCTGCCCCACAGCCCGCCCCAACTGGCAAAGATATTCTTTTCCAGATTTGAATTTCTGATGGTGAGCACTGGTTAGGTGTTATGCCTTTGCATCTGCATCTGTTCAGTGCACAGCGTAATCTTAATTTGTCTGCGCATTTGCATCATTTTAGGGCCTTATCTCCATCTGTAACCTAAGGCTCAGTTGTTTCTTTGGCTTCCCTTCAGAGTACTGGACAGGTGTGGTGAATAATTCTGCATGAACATTGTACTCCTTAATATGTGTTTTTAGGTCAGGACCATCATCATGAGTCACTTGTGACACAAATCACGTTCTTCGTCATCACGGTCACAAATGCAGTCACAAATCATGATTTACGATCACGTCACGAATCACTACATTAATTTTTTTTACTAGTTACTTGGATGTATTGTAAGCCTGATTTGTAGTATCTCTCCGTGCTTCACCACCCCACCATTGTACTCACAAATGAGTGTTTTTAAGTCATCGGGGCCCTGGGAAGTACAGCCATAGACATTCATGTTTCTTCATTATCACGGTCACAAATGCAGTCACAAATCATGACTTATGATCATGTCACAAATCACAATATTAATTTTTTTTAATAGTTACTTGAATGTATTTTTTTTAAACTTTGTCTATTCATCCTACACCGTAGGCATCCTTCAGGAGTGCCCACACAGATCTCCACCCTACTCCCAACCTGAACCCCCCACATCTCCCTTACTCTCTCCCCCAAATGACCAGAGGCAGACCCAACCCCCGGTACCATCTCCAGGGTTGATTCCGCCCCTCCCTCGGTGGCTACTCCTAAGTGTGAGGGCCCTACCTATAAGTTGTTGGGTCCTCCGGAGGGAGTTCTTGGGCACATCTGGGCCAGTATTTGGGATGTGGGAGGATCCACCGGGGCCACTGTCATCTCACTGGCATATAGGAGGCATTTCTCTTGTTCTTTTCTCACTCCCCATGGAGCTCAGTTAGCATGTCAACAGAGCGCCGTAGCTCCACCCTCCCCCTGGCATGCGCTGTGCTGCTCAGTCAGCAATTCCCCCAGCCACTGCGAGAGGTCACTCCATGAGTGAGCATTTTACCACTCGCTCCTACGGAAAGAGATAGCAGTTCTCCGGACGCTCAGTCTCTCCCCCCCTACCAACCCCCGGCAACTCCCAGCTCATTTCCGAACCTGGATCGCCGGTGTGGTGTGAGGTGTGGTGTCCAGCACCTCAACCCTCAGCACCACTGGGCCGGTTACTTGGATTTATTGCAAGCCTGTTTTGTAGTATCTCTCCATGCTTCACCATCCCACCATTGTACTCATCAGTGAGTGTTTTTAAGTCGGGGAGTTTTGTGTCACACCTCATTGGGGCCCAGGGAAGTACAGCCATAAGCATTCATATTTCTTCATCATCAAGGTCACAAATGCAGTCACAAATCATGCTTTACGATTATGTCATGAATCACAACAGTAATTTTTTTACTAGTTACTTGGATGCATAATAAGCCTGTTTTGTAGTATCTCTCCAGGCTTCACAATCCCACCATTGTACTCATTAATAAGTGTTTTTAGGTAAGGGAGTTGGACAGTGCCTGCAGTACATACACAGACAGGAAAGAAGACTGCACCTATGCAGTTTAGCACAGTATACTTGCACTGCTCAGAATACATATGGAAGACAACAAAAAAAGGGCATGATTGCATATAAGGGTCAGGGATGGTGGAGGAATACATTTTATAACACAGCAAGGAAGGTGCCCCCCATTATTATACATCCAAGTAAGACCATTCCACCTTAACGCACATGGTGTGAGGAAAAAAAACTAATGTGGGATCCCATGGTGATCCAGCAGCAGTTCCAGCATGGACATAATTTGCAACTGGTGTCCCTCTATGTGATCCAGCTATTGCTCCACAGCACTCACCCTCTCATTGTTCTCCTTGACAGCACTCCAGAGAACTGCCAAGATAGCCTGTGTTATATGCAGTTCTCTGGGGTCCACACATTCTACAGGCTGATCTGCTGGTGGTGGTAATGGTGGTGGTGGAGCAGCAGGTGCTGCTGTGTCCCTCCTCTTCTTAGGGATGCCACCATGCACAGCAGCACCCTCTGCCACAGAATGGCCAGCAGGTGCAGGCATGGTCTGTTCTGTGGCAGCCTGCCACTCCAACTGGTGGTGACTGAGCATATGGGTGTGCTGGCCTCCAGTCCCCAGGTGAGTCCCCCGGTGGCCATGATGCAAATCCACCTCACATAGGTGGCACTTGACCACACTGCTGTCCCCCCCGACACAGTCAAAAAACTGCCAAACAATGCAGGTGTGTGGAGGACCAGGCAGGTGCGGGCCAGATGAACTGGCAGCTGGCTGGCCACAGTGCTGAACAGGGATGGGATCCTCACCTGAGCCCGGGGGCACAGCAACATCCTGCTCCAGAGGACCTGGTGCTGGACTTGGTGGTGGTGGTGGTTCAACTGCCTCAGAGTCAGGACAGGAGGTGCTGCTGGTCCTGCTTCCGGGGGGGAGACACTCACAAGTTTCGAGTGGTCCAACAGGAATGGGTGCCCATGCCCCCCAGTGCATGGGCATGGTATGATGCTTACCACTACCATGCTCTTCCAGAGTTACCCCCTCCTCAGACATTCCCTCACTCTGGTCCATCTCTCCTACTGAGCTCCCTCAGTCTGAGCAATCACTACTCACACTATCACACAACACACACACACACAGTCACACAGATAAACAACTAACTACTTAGAAAGGTAAGAAAAAAATTACAGAAAGGACAAATTAAGTAAAAAAGAGTACAGGCAGAAAAGACAAAAAAATGTAGATTTTATAAAAGCTGTTGGGTCTAAATCAAAGTTTAAATCTCCTACTCGCTCTGATCTCAAAGTATCAGCAGTCACAAAACACAATCCTCTCTCTCCGTCTGCACAGAATAAAGTAAAAGTGTCTGCTTGTATGACTCACTACTTCCTGCCTAACTAAAGAGCATGTGACTTACAGTACTGTAAGCCATGTGATGTGTGGGAGGGGCTGCCAAATCTGAAAACCAAGTGGATCACTTAGAATCATAATGAGAAACGCAAAGTCCATTAAAAACAATGACTTCGCCATACTTCGTATTGTCATTCCACCTTAACGCGAAGTGGTAATGACAAGGCGGAGTGATCACTTTGCATTGCCCACTCCACATGGCGGAGTGGCAACGAGAAGTGCCCAGTTCGCGTTCACTTCGCCGGCAGGATTTAAATTTGCTGCATCTCTAATTGTGTGATGCCCAAGGAAATGCTCTAAAGGCATGCCCCACCTCATCACACAAATTATATTTTAGGTCATTTTGGCAGTCTGAGCTCACATGTCCATAAGAGAAGCATAAATTGCATTTTAAATGGTCACATGCCGAGCTCAAATGTTGGGGAGACACACATTTAAAACAAATTTTGGGCTGGCCAAAATAAAAACAATGTCCTCTCTCCCTACCTAGAAAAAAAATATTGGGAAGGTGTACAGGGCCCAGACTGTTATTACATAACCTCACCTTATATTTCCAACAATCTGTCCAGAAGTGTTCTTCATCAAAGATAGGTTGGAGGGGCTAGAAGCTAACATAGTTTCTGCAACCAATGTGATATGTCATGAACTTGTACAGTTCATTTCTAAATAAAACTGTTACCATTTTTATAGTTGGTTTTATCAAAGGGATGTATCTGAATGGTAACCACAGAGCAGAATATCTTAGCTTGTCATATTTGGCCCAGAAACAATCGAGATTTTTTTGAGTTTTAAAGCTTATGTCAAATAAACTGTCCCCAGAAACATGAATCAGAGCAAAAAAATCTAATTTGCAAAAAAAAAAACAATGATTCCTTGATTAAATGTTTTCCTACATATATCCTATTAGGCTGTACATCTAATCCTCCTAAATATTGTAATCGAACAGCATTCATCCTTTGGTTAGGAGGTGGTTGTTGGGAAAAATGGTCTCTTCTTAGAAATTCTTCCCACTTGGTTTTGGCCTGCTCAGTGTGTGGGGGGGCACCTTACAGTCCATTCGATCGCCCCATATTTTCTTTGTATTGCTTGGACCTTCATATTCTGAGGAAGAGCAAGAAACTTCAGAATTGTTTTTCAAATTTGCAGTCTCAGGTGGAGACACCTGTATATCTTCAGCATTTATATCTAAATCAAAACCTGTTGAAAAGTCAGTCACTATATGCTGTCGCTGTCCTATGAGAACAGTGTCTGAAGAGTTCAAAGTCTGCATTGAGGAAACCCCCGTAATGGGACTATGCTTCGGATTTGGTACCCATTTTCCTGTGTCTTCTTTTTTCCACCCTGCAGCTTAAAGCATTTGTTTCAGGGATCTGGGCATTTCCCCTCTTATGGGGCTCAGAATTATCTCATCTCTCCTTTTCCTTAACCCCAGTCCATGACTTACATTTTGTATAGAAGTCTGTATATCACAAACAGGACTTATGCTTTGTCTCTCTAGAGGTTTCATGGGAGCGACATTGTCAGTATCTGCTTTTAAGTTCTTTAAGACACTCCTCACATACTTGTCAACTGAATCACCAGGTGGTGTTGCCTTTGATGTTCCTGCACCATAGGCCTGCTTGTCAGAATCAGCTCGGTGTTTGTCAATTTTGGGGCAGTCCGTTGTATTCTCACTCACCTCTTGGCTCTGAGGTAACACTATGTTGCTGTTTTCTGCATTTTTTGCTGCTTTATCTTGTCCATGTTTTACTATTTTCACAATAGGATTTTCTATTACCAGATCCACAGTTTGATCATTAGCTGTTAAATTGAGTCCACATGGCTCTTGGCACACAGTAGCTTTACTGTCTTCTCTGCTAGCCTCTTCTTTGTTAAGTGGGTTCTTTATTATTTGATCATTCTGTAATTGGGTCTGACTCTTGTAATTCATTTCTCTAGCTGGATTTAGATCAACACCAGACATTTGATTTACTGCTTCAGTATTTTGTGTCTGTTTCACACTGCCTAGCATTTGCTGCAGTTCATTTTTTCGTTTAAAAAAATTCAGTTCTTCATTTTGCATTTGTTGAATTATGTTAACAGCGTCATCTGTTTTTAGGGAAAATTCCATGTCATGACATAGCTCTGAATCTGTTGCCATTTTACTATAGATAAATGAAACATGTTCCTGTAGTTCCTGACCCTTCATCATATTGTTCTGGATTTGAAATTCTTGTGTAAGCATTTGTCTTTCCACAGCCTCAAGAATTGTATGGCCAGGAGAGGAGGCCTGGTCTCCTGCCACAAATGCATCCTCTTCCTCTGCAGTTTCAAAACAAGTGGCCATCATGTTCCAGTAGAAAAGAGGTTCCCCCTACTGGCAGAATAGGTGAATTTCCCTGGTGTCCTATCCAAATTTCCCCCATTCACTAAAAAGACCACTAACAGCTTAATCTGGTTCAGTTTCAATTGGTTACCATCTGTATCCCCTTTCCCCCAGTCACACTGAGTACCCCAGCCTGTCCTGTGGCATGTATGTTGCAAAATCAACTGGATAGTAAGGTGCTCGAAGGTCATAAATTCCAAAAGTTCAATAAATGCATTATCAGTTCTTGTAGACATTCCCATGTTTGCGTGCATGTGGATTACTGGTGCCTCCTTCAACAGGTTAGGCCTAGAATACCCCTAGCATCCTCTCCTCCAGGGACCTGGTTGTAGTTTAGAAATGTTCATTTCTGGCAACTTATACCCCCCCCGCCTCTAAATAATGAGCCTGGTATACATCCTAATGCCAGAGATGGTACTAAATTGCTGCTGCTATGTAGATGGTATGCTTACGCACTGGCCTAACAGAAAAAGGTAGACAAGGGTAGCTCCTCTAATTATCCTTTTCAGCAGCAGTACTACTAAGCCAAAGCCATATGAAAAACAGTTGGAGTAACAAGGAACACAGAACACTGCCACGGTCCCAAAGTTATGCTAAATAAAAAAGATGTCATGCTAGCACTGACAAACCTTTTATTAGGAGTTCAAGCAGCAGTATAATTTAAAAAATATCTGCGCTTTTTCAACAGTTTATTCCCTGTGTTCTGTTGAGTATGTTTCCGGCATTCTTTCCTACCAGCAATGTACTATCACCCCGTAATTTGCTCAGTTATCCTTTGTTTACATTTCTGCCACCTGCTTCAATGACTAGATAGCAGCTGCCGTAGTTTCTATGGCACTACAATGGTCATAATGGCCTACTTCCTAGTACCGCTGCTTTAAAAGGAACAGTAGAGAAAGAACACACTCCTCTCAATCTCAGGTCTTTCAAGATCATAATGTGATTAACATCTTGGCTGAATAACTGCAGTTGTCAGCACCTGGATACTGCTTTTCTCAAAAGTTTCAATGCAACTGTTTCTCACAATAATACATGTAATACCTTATCACATTTAGGCAAATCTCTGGGTTTTCATGGACAGCATTAACACCAGCAGCTTCTTTAGGTATTACTTTTATTATCATGCATTAAGTGATCATTCAGGACCAAGGAACAGTCATACTAAATAAACATCCATACAACCACTAACAATCCTGTATTATTAGGTGATAAAAAACTAGTAGAGAAAGAAAACCTCACTCTAAAAGCAGTTCCCAAAGCACACATTTCTGCAGAATTCACTTTAGACATTAATCAATGACTTACAAGAATTATAGCCCTCTTAGAATCTAAAAAAAATAGTAAAGAAAGAACACACTTCTCATTAAAAAGAGTAGCTTTAGCAGCAGATCAGAAGAGTGGCAACTGGGGTTTAAAGCAAAGTGAAAATCATGCACATAGGGAAAAGAAGCCTTGAAGCCACCCATAGGTTGGGAGGGGAGATGCTGGCAATCACCAGGGAGGAAAGAGACTTGGGCATCATCATTAAAGATTACCCAAAATCATCCAAGCAGACCACTAAAGCAGTAGTTAAGGCTAGAGGGATATTGGGGTGTATTAGTAGGGGTGTCGCAAGTCATAAGATGGAGGTAATCCCTCTTTACTAGACACTGGTTAGCCCCTATCTGAAGTATTGCATGCAGTACTAGAGGCTGCACCTGCACAAGGACATTAACAAAATGGAGGTAGTCCTGAGAAGGGCACACAAAATGGTGCAGGGACTGTATCTGAAAACAAATGAGGATAGATTAGCTGAGCTCAACATGTATACCCTAGTGCAAAGGAGGGAGAAAGGTGATATGATTGAAACATTGAAACATCTTAAGGGCATTAACAAGGTGAAAGAGTCTAACATTTCAATATAAGAAAACTAGCAAGACAAGAGGACACAGCATGGGATTAGAGGGAGGCTGATTACCCCTGTGAGGAGTTTCTTTTTCACAGAAAGAGTGGTGGATGCATGCAACAGCCTACCTCAGGAGGTGGTGGATATGAGTACAGTGCAGGGCTTCAAACAGGCATGAGATAGGCATAAGGGAGCACTACAGATGAGTATGAATAGATAGGCCATGGCCTGTGGCACATTCATAAGGTACAAAAACGGGCTGGCAGGATAGACCTTGCAGTCCTTGAGTCAGATTCTAGAAGGGTGGTGCAGGTTGCCATCGAATGCAACCTGTGCCACCCACAACTGCGACATTGGCCCTGTGACCTATTCTAGAAGGGGCTGGATCTCCACAGCAAACTCCTGCAAATTAAGACATACGGCAAGGTACGCCGCACAGAGGGCATACCTGGCCAGCATGTCACAACCCACTGCCTCAGGCCACAAGTGCACCCCCCACCTGTGCCCTGACCCCCCCAGGTCGCCTGCCACCAATGCAACACTTCACCAGCATTGGTAATCCAGTGCCCCCCCTCCGAGAACTGTACATGTCCATATAATAAATTAAATCCTGATTCCCTGGTAGTCTAGTGGCACCCACCCAACCATGCCAGCCCACCAGGCACACCCCCACCCATCCCCAGCTGGCTATTGGCACACCCCACCTCTCACCTTCATGGCCAGCTACTGACTGAGTGCTGTATTAGTGCTACAGCACAAACGGGCTCAGAAATTAATTCTCTGAGCACGTCAGTACAGTAGCACTAATACTGTATTCATTCAGCAGCTGGGTGGAGGTGAGAGGTAATAAAGCAGCCGCCAGCTGGGGACAGGTGGGGGTGCTGGGTGGTTGGCATGGTTGAGTGGGGGGTGGGGGGCACTAGATCAACATGGAATCAGTATTAATTTATTATATGGACATGTGCAGTTCATGGAGTGGGGGCACTAGACTACCAGGGAATCAGGATTTAATTTATTTTATGGACATGTACAGTTTGGGGATGGGGGGCACTGGACTGCCAGGGTTGGAATATTGCATCATATGCAGTGGGCAACTCATGCTTCGGGGCACATGTAGGGGGGAATGGCAGTGCTGCCCTGCTGGGCTTCTGCCAATGGCTGTTTTGGGGCACTGGGGGTATGGGTAGCCCTGTGGGGCCCCACTGGGGTGTTCTGGGCATGGGAGGGGACTGTGCACTATCCACTGGACAGCTGATGGGTCTACCGGACCCCCGGGGGCATCCGTAAGTTATACCAGCTAAATGCTGGTATGACTCACATTGCTTGATCTCCTCCAGGACTTCTTGTAGAATCCCAATGTGGGCACTTTGTGGCTGCCCTTCTAGAAAGAGGTGCAGCTGCTGCCATAAACCCCCTAGCACCATGTCGCAGGGGATTTATGCGGCGTAACAGCTGTTTGGCGTAAGTGGCCTGTGACATGTCGCAGATCACTTTGTAGAATCATGCATGTCGCAGCTGCTGGCGTAAGTTGATACATGCATCATTCTGCTTGGTGCAACTGCTGTTATGCCTGGCTTAACCCTTCTGGAATTGGGCACCTTATCTGCCATCAACTTCTATGTTTCCCAAAGCATACATTTCTGCTGAGTTAATTTTTAACATTAACTAATAACTTAATTATAACCCTGTTATGAGCTAAAAAAAGACACACACACACACACACACACAGAGAGCAGAGAAAGAAAATACTTCACTCTAAAAGCAGTTCCCCAAGCACACATTTCTGTTGAGTGCATTCTAAACATTATTGCCCAATGACATCTTGATTACAACCCTCTTACAAGCTAAAACACAGCACAGACAGAAAACTCATAACTTTAAAAGCAGTACCCAAAGAACACATTTCTGCAGAAATGATTTAAAACATTATTGCCCAAATGACTTACATTACTTACATTAATTATAGCCCTCTGAGTTTGTGACCACCCTGAGGCTCTGGTCAGCTCATGAAGCCCCATTGTTGTTTGCCAAGCTGTCCTACAGTTATATACCACTGCAAAAGGCGGAGCACTCACAACCAAACATAACAAGGGCATGGGTCTTGAATAAAAGAAGAAGTTTACATACAAAAAAAGCATAATGGAAGACTAGTTTTATGTAAATAACTTTTTTATTCAAGACCTGTGCTCTTGTCATGTTTGATTATAAGTGCTCTGACTTTTGCAATTGTAGGTTTCTAATTTGGCATTGGAGAATCAGGAACAATACTTTCTGTAAGGATGGCACATTTAATAAAGATATCAAAGGTATTGTTAGAGTAACTGACAAACAAAACAAGTGGTATCAGCTGCAGGTAGGACTGTTACCAAAATAACACATGTATGTGTGGCATAACATATGGTGGCTAAGTGCCCATCAAGAAGATAGTTCTAAGAACTGGGTTGCCTGATCACAGAACCCCTGCCTGGTCAATTGACTTACAGCATTTAGGGTTTAACAATGACCAGTCTTAGACAAAAGATGATGTTCTTACCATTAAAAATATGAATGGTGTCACACAAGATGATCAATCCTGTCTCTACTGTATGCCATAAACAACTGCAAACCATGGTGAACATGTGTTTCCCTGTTTGGAGTAACACTGATTGTGTCCAGGTTTGCATTTTAAATAATTTCTGCAATGAAGAGATTAGACTGACCTCATTTGATGCCATTGATCTTCTGTATATGGAAGGGAGTGCATCACCTTTTTTGTTAAGTTCATTACATCTACTCCTTTCGTGGTTTGCCTAACATACATAAACTATCATGCAAGATACAACTTTGCACACCCACCACAAGCTCAGTGCCACACATTAACTCTTCAAAAAGTACCTGGTGAACAGATCATGGTACTGGTCTCTTCACCCACTGTCAACTCGGAAGCTCCTCTAGTCTAGGAGACTGGCTAGTGCAGGGCAGGCTGAAAAGTACAGCAGCAGGTGGCAGTGAAATACATTATTACTGGGGAGTGGGGTTGACCCACGTGACTGTGTTTGCGACGAGTAGCGGAGGGGATACGGGAGTCACCACTAGCACCAGTAGTCACTCAGTCGGTGGCGTCAGACAAAAATTTTACTTTCAGTAAGGAAGATCCTTGGATCAGCAGGGCACTCAGATCTCTGCTCTCTCTCACCGCACCCATCAAGCAGCAAAGCAGTCTCTTCTCTGACTCCAATGTCTGGACTTCCTGACTCCTTGCAATCTCTCCCCAGTCCTGGGCAGTGGTGACAAAGCTCCCTCACAGCCAGCACAGCATCTTACTCTCTCTCTCTCTGCAGCACAGCAGTGCAGCTCAGCAGTGAGTGGAGAAACAAAGTGGACAGAGGATTCGGCGTACGACTTCTTTGACGGCACTACCCCCCAGTAGCTCACTTTAAAAACAGATCTTTTCGCACAACAGCTAGACTCACTCAGCACTCTTCCAAAGTTCCTCCAAATGAAGAATCAGAATGATCATTACCTGCCAGAGGGATTTAAAGAGCCTGCCTGGCCTGCCCCTTACTAGGCACGCCTCATTTTCCTCACAAGCGGACCTGATTGAGAACGAAGCGTATATGTCTCAATCAGGCATGCACGTCATTGGGAGGGCCCCCCTCCCCCCTTCAAACTTCAACCTCCACTATTATGGCCCCAGGAAAAGCCCATGAAAAATAAAACACAAAGACAAAGGAGATTTGTGAACACACTCCAGCTGGCTCCTGCTAACCCCCGCACTGGTCTGCAGCACACTGTGGCATTCCAGGTGTATTGGTAGCTATACGAACATACAAAATTTGCCAGCAGATAGAGGCCTAGAGGTCTATCAAGTCTGCTCGAATGTGCAGCTAGCACCCCTTATTCTGCAGCTGCCCCTCCCTTCCACCCTTCCCCTTCATTAACCCTCCCCCTTGTCCTGTCCCATCCTCGTTTGAAGCAGTCCACTGTTCTACTGCATACCACTTCAGCAGGTAACTCATTCCACCCAGCCACCACCCTCTCTGTAAAAAAGTGTCTCCTCATCTCCCTCCTGAACCTTCCTCGCTCCAGTCTCATATCATGGCCCCCTGGTGGCTCTCCCCTCCCTTACTTTGAACAGCCCCTCTGTACCCATCTTGTTTATTCCTTTCATGTATTTAAAGGTTTCAATCATGTCACCCCTGTCTCTCCTCTCCTCCAGTGAGTACATGTTCAACTTCTTCAACCTCCTCTCATATGATAAGTCCCCCAGCCCCTTGATCATCTTTGTCGCTCTGCGCTGCACCCCCTCCAGTAACTTAATGTCCCTCTTCAGATACGGACGCCAGTACTGCACGCAGTACTCCAGGTGTGGTCTAACTAATGACCTATACAGTGGCAGAATCACCTCCTCCCTCCTCGAGGATATACCCTTGCAATACAACCCAGCATTTTGTTGGCCTTGCAGCTGCCTTCCTACATTGTGCTGAGTTGTTCATTGACCCTGTAATGAGCACACCCAGATCCTTTCTCTCCTCTGTCTGGGCTAGCTGTACTCTCCCTAGCTGGTAACTCCTCCTTGGGTTCTTCATCCCAAAATGCAGCACCTTGCACTTTTTGGCATTAAAGCGGCTGCCAGGTGTCTGACCAGGTTTCAAGCTTTGCCAGATCATCCTGCAACCCCTGCCATCCCCTAGGTCATCCACCACCGTGCCTACCTTGGTATCATCAGCAAACAGACTGATCTTGCCCTTGATGTCCCATGATATGTCTGCAATGAATATCCCAAACAACACTGGTCCCAACACTGAGCCCTGTGGAACACCACTTGTCACTGCCCTTGGGTGTGAGAGCTCCCCACCCACCACCACCCTCTGTTGCCTTCCCTGCAGCCAGTTTCCTACCCATCTCACCAGCTTTGCACCCACCCCTGTGCCTACTAACTTCCTTCCCAGCCTTCCATGTGGCACTGAGTCAAATGCCTTACTGAAGTCCAGATACAGGACATCCACTGCATGGCCCCTGTCCAGTTGCTCTAGTTACCCAGTCAGCAGAACTCGACCAGGTTGGTTTGGCAGGATCTGCCACAAATGAAGCCATGCTGTCTGCTGTCCTGTAGTCCTTTGGCCTCTAGGAGGGCCACCAGCCTCTCCTTCAGGATAGTCTCCATTAGCTTACCCATGATGGATGTGAGACTCACTGGTCTGTAGTTTCCCAGTTCATCCTTGGGGCCACTCTTGTGGAGGGACACCACATGAGCCATCCTCCAGTCCTGAGGTACACACCTCAAATGTAGTGAGGCATTAAATAGGTCTGCCAAAGGTCCTGCAAGGACCTCTGCCAGCTCTTTCAGTACCCCGGGGTGGATGCCATCTGGGCCTGGCACCTTGTCCACCCTCAGTGCCTTCAAACCCTCTAGCATGCCCTTGCTTTTTAAATATGCCAAATAAATAAATGTGCAAATAAGTAAATAAATCAGCAAATAGCTAATACAAAGAAATCATTTTAATCCATGTATTTAGTTGTCACAAAATAATAATAAAAATAATAGTAATATAATGCTTTAAAGGGTGTCTGCCAATTTTACAGTGCTCTTTTACTAACTGATTAGAAAACTGTATGTACCTATAATGTAGTTATTTGTTTATTAGTTATTGGTTAATTAGTTGAATACTGTACTTTATGCCTAAATCTTGTAGACGTGCATCAAATTTTTTAATGAAAGCACATGCTGAAGTGTAGAGTTTCTCTGTAAATAAACAATTCCGTAGACCAGACAGAGAAGTCTCCCTCCACAGAAAATCAAGTGCCAGTTTGTTATGGACATAGGATAACATGTCATAGGATAACAATCTGTGTATGTACTTTATACTCATAAAGAAACCCAAACTGAAAAATAAGGAATAACCATAAGATAAAAACAAATAAGGGGAGAAGGGGAAAGGAAGAAGATAGGGAGAGATGTATAAAACAAACCAGCTAACAAGTATCACTGATGGCAATTTCAAAGATATGGCATACTTTTTTATCATTCCGTCTTCTGTCTTTTCTCCCTCCCACCCAAACAATGCATCAGTGTCCCTCTTCTAGAAGGCAGCAGCATTCTCAGATACCACAGAAGTACAGTGTTAGTAGTCTTCTAGTATTACAGTGCTTCTGGCATTGTATTTGGAAGGTGCCTAATGCACTAGGTCTGTATCTGTACGGTATATCCTAATTGAACATTGCTGTTTGGGAGGGGGTGCCCTTTTTTATCTAACTATTGCTTATTGCTTCATTACAGGCTAGAGATGTTCTGTTTACCTTTGCAACTGCAGTCTGAATATGGCTAGCTGAAGTGTGTGTGTGTGTGTGTGTGTGTGTGTGTGTGTGTGTTTAAAAGGTCATGCAGGAAAAAAGATATATCCCATGCACATAATTCAAATTAGAAAGCATCACTCACCAACTCCCCTATCCCACTGATGAAGTCATACACCTGTTTCTGACAGCTACAGTGCATTATCCAGGTCTCAAGACAGCTGTCAGTACAGAGTGTCTGCAGAGAGTGAGCAGAAATCAATTGCATAACTTTTGAGAAAGTCCTCTGCACATTACTCTTGAACATGATTTGTTATGTGAGGTGTGAAGTGTCCATGTTTTTTCCACCCACACCAAGTATGCCACTGACATCTGCATTACATCCATTATTATGGGTCTGATCAGGATAAAAATTACATATTTTTTTTTATTTTAATTAAAATCTTCCCACACATGCATTCCCAGGTTAAAGCTTGGACTCCCACACAGACCTAGTCTTAAAGCAACCAAGTGATGGACCCTGGTTAGAGTGAGACCAGGATTAATAAACCAATGGCAAGCTGCCCTAAAAAAATCTAGCTTTGTTCCACCTCTGTGAATATGCTCTGCAGCAGTTAGCACTTACTGTAATTAGGATGGTACTGAAATAAATACGTTAGAAAAAAAATAACCAACAATAGAACTTGTTCCATACAACAGGTAAGGTGTGGCAAGCTCTTAAGAAACAGCAGACGATAAAAATCCCTAAAATGCACACCAAAGATAAAGGGGGTTCACCATGAAATCATAAATCGCCCACCATATGGTCCTTTAATCAGAAGGGACAGAGTGCATTTTGAGCTTATTGAATCTCATGCTAAAACTATCTTAACTACTGTACTTTTAATGCTGCCCATCTCTATTTTGAATTACTGATCATATTTGGATCTCTTGTCAGATTGCCACTTGTTTTGGCAGCTGCTGCAGTTCTGTTAAGTTTGATAAAGTGCACAGGGGGTTTATGTGTATACAAGTATTTGTTATCACCATGTAAAGACCAAAGTGTGATATTAGTGAAGCATGATTTTTGACAGAGCATTACTGTATGTAGCCTCCACCAATACAACAGACTTGTTTTCTCTAAATAATCAGATTTAAGACAAAGTGTTGCAAATCTTTAATTATTTCTACTTTTTATATTGTTTCTGGACAGTATATGCTCAATGCAAAGCAGCTTTGATATAATCAATTTGTATTCTGAATGAATACAGAATAGTTTAAATGATAATGTTGCCAGTGTCAGTCAGGTAGTCAATAAAAGATACAGGGAGTGGACTACAGTACTTAAATTTCTTGGAATCACAACTGAGTGGGAGGGGGCCTCTTAACTTTTTCCTTCCTTTTGACTTCATAATTTAATGAAAGTTCTTCTGGTGTCACCCAAATTCCAGGGCTCTTTACAATCCTCTGTAATTCCCTCCCTCCATCCCCTATTCCTCTGGACACATCTGGAAATGAGCAAATTGCCCAGTATGTCATCCTGGTGAAACATTTCAATAAATAAATAATGCCATGCTTACAATGAAATTAAATTAGCCATAAATACACTCACTTCTGCACTGCTTTAGCAGTATGGTTTGTTTCCTGGCACAGTTTACCTTTCGCTGTACTGGTGGCATTGCAGAACTGTTACCCTACTATAAACTCGCCTGACAGCAGTTTATTTCCCACTCCCCAAGTAGTGCCTAATGTCCAGGAACCATGGACACATTTACATTATTGTTCTCTGTCAGCAAACAGCAAATGCTGCCCTCTCAGCACCTGGACCAGCTTCTGCCTGAATAACAGTGAGGGATTGCTCTTTCACTGTCATTCAGAGGGTGTCCGACAGTTAGAGCCTGGCATTGTGTGCATGAAAGGGAAACTGAGTCAGTTAATGAAGAGTGTTTGTTTTGATTGAGTGGGGGTGGGTAATAGTAATAGGCTGCCTTCCAATTAACAACTGAAATTGTGGATAGGCTGAGTCAGCAGCACAGTGAGAAGGATGCGTTGAGACATTAGATGATTTATGTGAACTATATGAATCATTTCAGTTGCTGAGGAAGGTTCCTTTCATTTGGGTGGGGATGGACTCCTTCGGATACTTGGCTAATGATTGAGAAATTACAGTACAGTTACACTGTGTTGTTGCATCTTGCCTATGCAACAGTGTGCTATATATGGCTGCAGTGACAATATCTAATTATCCAGCTACTATCCCTGCAGATTCTAACAAATTACATTTCCTAAACAACTGCAAAAAATGAACAATTACTAAATTAACTTTTTACAGTGAGTGAAGTGTGGTAGGAATACATAGGGAGAGAGAATTTATTATAAAATTACTGTGTAAAAAAGAGAACTGTTACAGCTTTTCTTCTGGGATACTACAAATGCCACATGAAGTTCATTTGTAGCTTTGCTCCAGATTCTTGAGCATATGTGACTTGATAAACCAGTAATTCCCACTACATACATTACCCTGAAAATTCAAGAGACTTGGCAAACATCCAGGTCCCTGGAATATTTTGGGGACCCAATGGCTCACTGAACCCTTTCCCAAGAACATAGATTAATGAGTCTGTGTACAGGTACCTGAAAAATGGCTGAGCCATGGGATCCCCATAGGATCTCCAAAATATTCTCAGGAAAACGTCCTTGCCATATAGCATAGAGGATAATGCCCACGAAATGGTGGTTAACCATGGTGCAATCACCTCAAGCAGTTGTCATGATAAATGAGTAAACCACTAGAGTGCAGCTCAAGACATTTACAGTTGTCATGACAACTGCAATGTGTTGTGCTGCATTTTACCATCAGAATGATCGGAATGTGTGATGCTTTGAATTTTTTATTAACAACATTCCACTTGCAGAATGTAGAGAGACTCCTCATTCTGTCCTGTAATCCCACTGATGTGACATTCAAATGGAGGGTTTACAGGCTACAGGCATCATATCGATGGGATTATCAGATTATTACAGTGCTGATTTCAATGCATAATAAAGGCTCCCCATACATTATAATACATTTTTATCCTCTGGGAACATATTTATCTGTGGGATAGAGGGTTTTGTGGTACAATGCAATGACCTAACACTATCCGGACAGAGTGGAATAAAAATCAAAACTTGTTTTGCATCTAGACTGACTACAGCATATTAGCTCAAAGCAGGAATCAAATGCTTAAACAGTCATGTGTTCTGTTACATTACATGGCTGGCAGGAACATTTACAAAAAATCTGTATTTGCCCTGATTCAGCAGAGGATCAAATTAAGACTGAATGCAACGATTATTGCAATTAATTTATGCAAGCTTTTCAGATGTACTCCACGTTGCACTTGAATTGCAAGCAGTATCTGACTGTCAATGTGATGGAATGATCAATATGTATAACTACTGATGTGCAAGTAAATTCAATACCTGAACCAAGTGTCAGAATCTGATCGTGACAGTAGTCAGATGAGCATTCCCAATTGTCATTCACTAGAGTTTAAGAGGGCATCTTGCATTTTCAAAGAAATTACTCAGTTCCAGATAGTCTACTGGTTCCCCTAACCCACACCCACTCTAGTAATCCCCCTCCATCCAGCTCCCAACACCCAGTATAACTGCCCATTGCTAAGCAACATAGCCCTCCTCTCACCTCCAAGGCTGCCTGACGACTGAGCTATGAATGAGTATTCTTATTCGTACAGTAGTTCAGTTAGCTGGCAGCCATGGAGGTGAGAGGAGGGATGTACTGCTGACCAATGGGTAGTCATGCTGAGTGTGGGGAGGTGAGTGATTACTAGAGTGGGTGGAGGTTGGGGGAACCACTTGACTACCAGGGACTTTTTCTGTTTAGGGATGGGAAAGGTGTCGGGAGAGATATTGTACTGGGGTGGTGGGTGATTACCTGAGTGGGTGGGGTTTGGGGGGACCACTAGACTACTAGGGACTCTTCTTTTTTTTTCCTTTTATGTTTGCTTGCACGCATGTGCAAGAAACATAGTGCCTTCATCGGAGATTTCGGAGGTGTGTCACCTCCTCCTCCAATTCAGGTAGTGTCCTGGCAGGCGCGGCCCCTGTAAGCCAATGCATTTTGGAGCTGTCTATGACACGCTCCAAAATGCAGTGGCATACAGTTGAAAGAGGGAGCTACGCTTGAGTGAGCAGCGATAAGAAGCTGCTCACGCGCAGCTCCCCCCCCCTCCAGCCACAGACGTGCGCTACTTCTGCACGCACCAACTCCATAGCCGACGGGTGCCCAATCCCCCGCCGGGCGCGCTGCATCGCCTCCCCGCCCTTCCCAGTATTTGTGCCACGCGAGCCCACCCCAGCATGGCAATGAATGATGTTGCCGACGGGGTGCCTAATCCTCCATTGGCTAAACGCCCCAGCAGTCTTGTACACGCTGGGAGCCCACCCCAGCGTGGCAAACGTGCTAATAGTTTTGCCGACGGGGTGCCCATCTCCGCCGGCTGAACGCCCCCAAAGTCAAGTAGCCACGCCTGGGAGCCCACCCAGCATGGAAAGCGGTCCGCCGACGCCTTTTTTTTTTTCCCTGTAAAACGAAACTGTCCCACGGGCGCTCCACGAGCCCCCTCCCACATCCCGCACTCCACCCACCGCGCACCAGCTCCCCACACCCCTCACCCCATACTCTCTACCTCTGACCCGCCGACGATCTTCGGTGGACTGGGAACACGCTCTGCACACTTCAAAGCCGACCTGAACTGAGGAAATGCGTAAGCTGTATAATGGGCTAGATAGGAGGGGTTCAACTTTAGTGCATATCTCAGGCATTTTGAATTTTTGCACAAATTTCAACATGGGTTTTAGGACCTCTCATGAGTGATGTCACTGTCATGGCGTTATCGGGCTCGAAGGGTGATTTCGCGCAGTGACTGCGCAGTGACTGCAAAATCACCCTTTGGGACTGAATACCGCCATGACAGTAACATCATTCATGAGAAGGGGACCCAAAACCCCCAGGTTGAAAATTTGGTGCCAAAATTCCAAAAAATGACTGTTTGACGAGCGTGCGTTGCACAGTTCCTACGCAGGCTCGTAAGTTCGCGAAATTTCAATATTTTTACTCCAGATTTTCAACATTGCCATTTTATGACACCATCTTATGAGTAGTACAGCTGTCATTTTTCACATCTCACCCAAAATGTGTTTCCGCCCTTGTAGCGCAGAATGGCGCAGTCGGTGTGCGAAATCAATGTACGGGACAAATTAAGAAAATCACAGTGACACTGTTCATGAGCAGAGGTTTTGAAATGGCTATGTTGAAAATTTGGTGAAAAAAATCCTAAAAATGACTGTTTTACGAGCGTGCGTTGCGCAGTTCCTACGCACGCTCATAGGTTTGCGAATTTTCAATATTTCCACTCCAGATTTTCAACATTGCCATTTTTCCACACCTTCTTATGAGTAGTATAGCTGTCATTTTTCACATCTCACCCAAAACGTGTTTCTGCCCATGTAGCACACAATGGCACAGTCGTGCGAACTCAGTGTATGGGACACATTAAGGAAATCACAGTGTCACTGTTCATGAGCAGAGATCTTAAAATGGCAATGTTGAAAATTTGGTGACAGAATTCCTAAAAATGACTGTTTTACGAGTGTGTGTTGCACAGTTCCCATGCACGCTCGTAGGTTTGCGAATTTTCAATATTGCCACTCCAGATTTCCAACATTGCCATTTTCCCACACCTCCTTATGAGCAGTACAGCTGTCATTTTTCACATCCTGCCCAAAACATGTTTCCGCCCATGTAGCGCACAATGGCGCAGTCGGTGTGCAAGCTCAATGTATGGGACACATTAACAAAACCACAGTGACACTGTTCATGAGCAGAGGTCTTAAAATGGCTATGTTGAAAAATTGGTGGAAAAATGCCTAGAAATGACTTTTACAAGCGTATGTTGCACAGTTCCTATGCATGCTCTGAAGTTTGCAAATTTAATATTTTCATTAGATTTTCAACATGTCCATTTTGTTAAACTCCTTACGAACAGTACAGCTGCAGTTTTTCATATGTCACCCAAATGTGTTATCAAGACATGTAGCGCATAATGGTGCTGTTGGTGCTAAAGCAATGTTTAGGACACATTAAGAAAATCACACTTACACTGTTCATGAGCAGAGGTCTTAAAATGGCTATGTTGAAAATTTGGTGACAAAAGTCCATAAAATGACTGTGTTACTGGTGAGCATTGTGCAGTTTCCACGCATCCTTGTTAGTTCATGACTTTGTAATATTTTCAGTCCAGATTTTCACTAGTGGCATTTTTCAACACTTCCTATGAACAGTACAGCTGCCATTTTTCACAACATGGCAGTGTGTTTTCACACTTTCAGTGCAGAGATGCGTGGTCGCTGTCGGAAATCATTGTTCGGCACAGATAAAGAAAATCACAGTGACACTGTTCATGATCGGAGGCACCAAAATGCCTGAGTTGACAATCTGCTATAAAATATCCCCAACCTACTTATATAACGGGTGTGCTGACAGTTTCTATGTACTGCAGTGACTTCACCCATTTTTTAAATATTTTTACTACACATTTGCAACATAGCCATTTTTACACCTCCCCATGACAGAATACAGTCATTATTTTTACAGCCTGTTCGAATATTTTTGCACCTGTGGTGCTAAACTCGTAGTGACTGTGCATAAGCAGCTTTGGCTACCAACCTGATATTCCCCTGTTCATGAGGTGGGGTCACAAAACAAACATGTTGAAAATTTGGAGTTAAAATACCAACGAATGCCTGAGGTATTAGGCTTTTCAACTAAATCACCCAACCCTATAGAGAATGACAGGAATCAGGGGTGTGACTTGGGATTCTTGCCTGTGATGCTCATACCATTCCACACCCTGCAGTCACTGAGAGGCATCGAGGTATGCCTTGGACTCTTCGGCCCCAAACTTCACCCCATTCTCCTATATTGCACCCATCTCACCGTATTTCCTAATGAAATGGGGTGCGCATAAGGGCCAAAGCCCCCAAGGAACATGTGACACTTGTCAGTCTCTGCAGAGTGGGGTGTGGTGAAATGGCGTGGCCGTTATGCCTGACGACCCAAATGCACACCCCTATGCCTGTCACTCTCTGCAGGGTGGTGGTGGGGTTGGCTTCAGTTCAATACTTCACTGCCATTCCTATTACGCAGCTCTGTAACTTCTACACTACCACTGCCAATGCCAGTAAGCAAACATTCGGCATTGACAAATGCTTGTTGTAATGGCGATCGGTTGTGTGGGTGGAGACTACACTACTGACAAAAATATTTTAGTATCAAATGGATGATTAGGATTGGGGTGGACCACTATGCTATGGAAATATTCTTTTTAATATCTGTGGGAGATCAGGGGACTGGGGTGGGACAATACACTATGGAAAAATATTTTTAATATCGGATCAGTGTTAGTGGGAAATATTGTGCTGGGGTGGTGGGTGATTACTTGAGTGGCTGAGAGGATTTATGGGGACTACTAGACTACCAGGGACTGTTTTAATTTTTCCCTTTCAGGGGTGGAAAAAATTATTTTTAATATCACGTGAGTGACAGGGGACTGGAGGTGGGATGCTACACTACAGAGACATTACTTTTTACATTGGATGGTGATTGTAGACTGTGGTTTAACACTACACTATTAGGTTGTACAGGAAAAACACACTGAACTTGACACTGCACATTAGACAGCTTTTTGTGGTTTTGTTAATGTATGTAAAACATATGGGGCCTGATAGCAGAGCACAGGGCTTTGGCTTCATTGGAGACCGAGGGTCCACCTGGAGAGATGAAGGTCTATACTGGCATGATGGTCTGCATCTGTCCAGGAAGGGAAATAAGCTTCTAGGTGACAGGTTTAAAGGCTTCCTTGGCAACCATTTAAACTAGCCAAGGGGGGAGGTGCTGATAGGAAACAGGAAAGTTCAAGCCTCCCCTCACAAAGCATGGCAGGTAGTAGGGTAAACACTGAAGTACAGAGCTTGACAGAGGGCAAGACAGGGGTAAATGGAAAAACAGACAAGGGCAATAAGAGCAGGCATGGGGTAAAAAAGGATAAAGCCAACATTAAATGGAGGGCAATGAGTACCAATGCCCATAGTCTGGGAAGCAAACATCCAGAGCTAGTAGCCCTGATGGAAGAGGAACACTTGGATAATGTGGCAGTCACAGAAACATGGTACATGGAGAACCATGACTGGGATGTCAACATACCAGGGTACACAATCTACAGAAGGGACAGGGAGGGTAAAAGAGGAGGTGGAGTAGTTCTCTACACAAGGGAAGGGATCAAAGCCACAGAAATAAAAAGTAAAGGGGGAGGACAAGAGGCACTCTGGGTCACCTTGGAGGTAGGCAATGGCATCACAATCCACACAGGGGTTGTATACAGACCCCCATCTGAAGGGGAAGAAATGGACAAGAAAATGATAGAGGACATTCTCAAAATGGCTGAAAAAGGGGAGATACTGTTGATGGGGGACCTGAATATGCCAGATGTTAACTGGATGACATGGACTGCAGCGACATCCAATAGCAGGGTCATTCTCCATACCCTACAGGGGGCATGCCTTAGACAGCTAGTGGTGGAACCCACTCAGGAGGGAGCAATATTAGACCTGGTACTCTCAAATGGAGAGAGGATCACAAATTTAGAAGTCAGTAGACATCTGGGAACAAGCGACCACTGCACAGTGTGCTTTACAATAAACACAGCCATGCAGACAAGCCACACAAAGACAAGGATACTGGACTTTAGAAGGGCTGACTTTTGCATAATGGGTGAATACCTGAGGAATGCATTAACAAATAGCCAGAAGGGGGGGGTGGAAGAACAATGTAGAAAAATCAAAACTGCCATCGTGGAGGCAACAAGCCTTTGTGTGAAACAAATAAAGAAAACAAAGAGGAATAACAAACCACTGCGGTTCTCAAAAGAGGTGTCAGGGAAGGTTAAGGAGAAAAAGGCTGCATTCAAAAAGTATAAGGAATCACAGAAGGAGAATGACAGGGAACTGTATCAATTAAAGCAGAAAGAAGTGGGGAAGGCAGTCAGAAAAGCAAAGGCCCAAACCGAGGAAAGATAGCCAACTCAGTTAAGAAGGGGGATGAAACTATTTATAGGTACATTAGGAAGCATAGAAAGGTTAAGGAAGGGATAGTGAAGATTAATAAAGGAGAGGGGAGGTGGACAGAGGGAGACAGTGAAAAGGCAGAGATACTGAATGAATACTTTTGCTCAGTATTCACAAAAGAAGAAGTGGAGGAGTTACCTAAACCAAACAATAGAAGCACTCTGGGTAGTGGGGTTGACGCCAGCCCATTTACAGAAGAAAGAGTCCTGAAATAACTCCTAAAACTCAAGGTGAACAAAGCAATGGGTCCTGACGGGATTCACCCTAGAATCCTAAAAGAACTAAGGGAGGGCCTAGTGACACCACTGGCCACACTTTTTAACAAATCATGGGAGGATGGGGTGATACCTGAGGACTGGAGGAGGGCAGATGTGATTCCCCTTCACAAAAGTGGGAGTAAGGCAGAAGCAGGAAACTACAGACCTATTAGTTTGACCTTGGTGGGGAAAATGATGGAATCACTTCTGAAAGAAAGAATTGTTCAGTACCTAGAGGCCAGCAGGGCACAGGACTCAAAGCAGCATGGATTCACAGCAGAAAGGTGATGTCAGATTAATCTAATCAATTTCTTTGACTGGGTGACCCAAGTAATAGACCAGGGAGGGGCTGTGAATAAGGCCTAGCTAGACTTTAGCAAGGCATTTGACACAGTCCCGCACAAAAGATTAATAATCAAGTTAGCCAGCCTGGGAGTGGGTCCCAGGGTGGTAGCCTGGGTAGCAAACTGGCTGCACAACAGGACACAGAAGATAATAGTGAATGGAATTCATTCTGAAGAAAGGGGGGTTACTAGTGGAGTATCTCAGGGCTCAGTACTGGGCCCAGTCCTCTTTAATGTCTTTATAGGTGACATTGCAGAGGGTCTGAAGGAAAGGTATGCCTCCTTGCAGATGACATAAAGATCTGTAACAGAGTTGATACACGGCCGGGGGGGGGTAGAAAGGATGAGAAGGGACTAGACAAGGTTGGAGGAATGGTCAGACATATGGCAGCTTAGATTCAATGCAAAGAAGTGCAAAGTAATGCACCTGGGAAATAAAAATCCAGGAGAAGAGTACACAATAGCAGGGGAGGTACTAACAACAACAATAATGGAAAGGGATCTTGGTGTAGTCATATCAGATGACCTAAAGGTGGGTAAGCAATGTGAGAAGTCAGTAAGGAGAGCCAGGGGGAAACTGGGATGCATAGGGAGGGGCATCACAAGTTGAAAAAGGGAAGTGGTTATCCCTCTGTACAGACAGATGGTGAGACCCCATCTGGAATACTGCATGCAGTTTTGGAGACCTCATCTATGCAAGAACATAGACAGGATGGAAACAGTCCAGATGAGGGAAACTAAAATGGTGCAGAATCTACACTAGAAACCATATGAAGAGAGACTGAGAGAGCTTAATATGTATACCCTTGATAAAAGGAGGGACAGCGGGGACATGATAGAAACTTTTAAGTACCTTAAGGGAATCAAAAAAGTCCAGGAGGGTATAATCTTTCAGGAAAAAGAGATGCATAAGAACAAGGGGGCACAATTTAAAGTTAGAGGGGGGATGGCTCTGGGGTAATGTGAGGAAATTCTTTTTCATGGAGAGAGTGGTGAATACATGGAACCACTTTCCTGGAGAGGTTGTGGGGTCTAAAACAGTGGGGGGAATTCAAACATACATGGGACAGACATAAGGCAATTATAGTGGAGGGTTGCAGGAAGTAGGCTGTTGGTTAACTAGAATCTGCAACTTATCCAACAGGTAGGGAAATGGGCAGACTGGGTGGGCCAAGTGGTCCTTATCTGCCATCAAAGTCTATGTTTCTATATTTAAAACGTTGCCCAGGGGGCTAAATTAGCACTGCCCAGCATGCTAAATTAGCTTGGGCCCAGTAGCCCACTATATTCAAAATGTATAGCCCCAGTACCAAAGCTGCTGAATATAGCATGCTAAGGAAGCTGGGCAAACTGGGCTGGGAGTGCAGTGCAAAAATAGTCCAGGAAATAGGACAGCCCTGAACATAGCAACCAGGAAGTACAAACCACAACAGCAGCCCAGGGCACAGTGATGTGAAGGAAGGTAAAGTTGAACCATGAGACTAACATGTGTGCTAGCAAAGGAGAGTATTAATTATAGCTGCAAGCCCCAGCGCATGTGAAAATCTACAAAAATGTATACATTACAGAAATGTTTGTAAAGCGCAGACACATTTGTGCAGGTTTTGGGTAGGTTTTGCACAAGTTTAGCACAGGTTTTGTACGAAGCTAAGCAGTTTGCCTAGTGCTATCATGTTTGCCAGGGGCAAAACATTTCTACTGTATATTCAAATATGACATGCACATGAGCCTACTTAGGCAGTCTGTGGGCAAACATCCAGATTAGCATCTCATTATGTCCTGATTTGCATGCAGTTTGTCCAGCGCTATTGCACGGTCCAACAGCTCCACCTGTAGGTCAGTCTGGAAGTGCAGGGCCTGGTTGGGTCTGCCCACAGCTACACCTGTGGTCAGTCTGGAAGTGCATGGTGGTAGCTGCAGGCTGCATTTGTACAGAACCATATAGAATATTGTGCCCCAAGGGACTACACAGCACAGACACAGGTGGTGGTGCTGCATGCAAAAGTCAAACTATAGTTCCTGCTTCAGCGCACTGCAGACACTACAGTAACAAGGGGGCCAGTAGTGTGAAGGACACAGCAATGCCTATGGTGTGCAGGGCATTGATGGCTGCTGTACTTTACACAGTGACAGGCCCAACTTGCAGGTGTGTACTGACAGTGTACATTACTGTTATGCTGTTGTGTGACCCCCAGATGCTGAACCATTAACATGAGATACTCACAGTGACATAAACATGGCTGGCTATGTGTGCTGTGGTGTCTGTACAGATGTGTGGTATCTGGCCGAGGGGGCACATACCATCAGACAGACACACTGGTGTTAGGGTATCCTCAACACTGGACCACTGCACTTTGTGGCTTGTCCCAGCCTTGTGGCAGCACCCAGTATGTGGTGCAGACTTGCCACCTCTACACCCTCCCCTCAACACTCTCCACAATCCCAGTGCTGCATGTGTGTGCTGGCTTCAATTGGTGTCCACCGAAGAGTGGTCTGCAGGTGTGTGCTGTAATGGCACACAGCCATGGTGTCCACTGGGCCCTAAGTCACCAATTACAGCCTGGCATGGCTGTGACTAGTAGCAAATTATGGCATCATATGAGGTGCCATCTATGTGCAGCATGTTTCTTCTATGTCTGGTTTCTTTCAATGTTTAATATTTACTGGTTAGAGTCACGCAAAGCCATGCAAAAGTTGCACAAAGCCACAAAGTCATGCAAAGCTGGTTTGCCCAGAATTAAGACTACCTTTTCCTGGGCGATAATTTGCACCGTGCAAAGTGTTGCATTAAGTCACACAAAAATACTTTGCATGGCACTAATGTGATGACTAGAGAATTGCACCTGTATTCATGTACATGCCCTCTCAGTTTGCCCCTTGCATACATTATGCTTTTGCCTGATGCTAATCCAGTTTGCCTGCGCTATTTGACCTTTTGAATATAGTGGACCCGCGCAAACCCAGCATTAATCCTGTGGAAACAGTTTGCACCCAGCGCAAAGTTTTGAATATCTGGCCCATGGTATGTAAAACTTTCTTTTCCTTAAATGGCACCTCAGAGCTGAGCCCTTGCTGGTCTATTCAAATGGGACACATCTACTAGGGCACTGAATGAAACCCTCAGCAACAGGAGCAGCTCACTAGGCACAAATTGTCAGGATGTGTAACCTCTCTCCCACCCCATCAGAACAGATCCTGAATCACAGCAGTGTGCACTTCTGGATATGTGGGCTTGAACTCCGGAAAAAAAAAACATACAGTACTGCAGTTTTCACGGTGACCCAGTACGAAGTTAAGCAGTCCCAAATACATTTCAGCAGAAAAAAAAACACAATGAAATTGTTCTGTTTAAATCTGAATTTTTTGGAAACAAAAAAGCTCTCAACCTGATGCTCTAGATTGAGAGAATGAACGCAGACAGCCCATCTGCAGGCTTCCAAAGCTGCTGCACTGGCCCTGGCACTGTCTGAGCTGGCCGCAGCTCAAAGACCACCTGACTGACCCCTGAACAGAATCAGAAAGCCCATCAGTGGCCTTCCCAAGCTGCTGCTGTGGCTCTGGTACTATCCGAGATGACTGCAGCTAACAGACTGCCCGACTGAACCCCAGACAGATTCGGACAACCTATCTGTGGGCTTCCCAAGTTGCTGCTGTGGCCCCAGCACTCTCTGAGCCAGCTGCAGCTAACAGACCCCCTGATTGACCCCCAGACAGATTCAGGTACACAGCAGATCTCTGAAACTCGTGGTGTTGAATGCCTTGGTTTTGACTGGACACCCAGTGGAGGAACCAGGCATTGATTGGCAGTTTCTGCTTCTCAGCTGAATTTCCAAGTCCTGGCACTTCCTGATCTCAGGGAAATCTCTTTCTGTGCTGTGTTCTGGACTGAATTTTTGTAAATATAATTACTTACGTTACGCATCAATTGGTCTTACTTTACCTGCCAGTTTAGCTAGTCTATTACAAGCCACTAGTCAAGCCTCTTGGTGTTACTTGCTGCTGTGAGACTAGTGCTGGACAAACCGTATTGTTTAGTAGCTGATGTTTGACTGTTTAGACCTAGCTACTGAGTAAGACTGCTGCATTTTTCCATTTCTGCTTCTACTGCCAAACCCTGTCTCCTGTCCTACACTGGTCACGCTGCTAATTATTTATTTCTCCTCCCCATTTGCAATGCTGTCTCTCTACACAGCTTAATTTTGTCTGTGCCTTACCTACAAACCCTCCACTTACACCCCCTCCTGCTGCTGCTGTTGTCCTCCTCAGATGTCCCTGCACAAAAGGACAGAACCTCCCTCCCTGCTAACTCCTCTTCTATCTCTAAATAATTGCCCTGCATTTGCCACCTCTTTACCTCATGCTTTGTATTTACCCATTGCCTGCCCTCATCTGAACTTGCTATTGTAGTCTAGCTGTATTTAATCATCTGTCTTTCCACTCTTGTTTCACAGACAGCCCATCTGTGGGCTTCTTAAGCTGCTACTGTGGCCCCGGCTCTCTCCGAGAAGACCACAGACAACAGATCACCCGACTGACCCCAGAACAGTTTCAGGTACACACCAGACCTCCAAAACTCATGATTTTGAATGCCACTGCTTTGACTGGATGACCAGTGGAGGAGTCAGGCACTGATTGGCAGTTTCTGCTCCTCGGCTGAGTTTCCAACTCCTGGCGCTTCCTGAACTTTGGGAAATCTCTTTCTGTGCTGTGTTCTGGACTGAATTTTTTGACCACCCCTTACCTCCCCCATCCTCCTCACATTATTAAATAGACCCTTGCTCTTCTCCTTTCCTCAGCATGGTAGCTGATTGGTCTCTCCACCTCTTCACATTCTTATGGCTGTTGGCCTCCCTGTATTCAATACCTGACTTGACTCACTCTCTTACCATACCTTTTTAAAGCAATCTCACCCACAGGGTTGCACATTTGCTCTCAAGTTTTTCTCCAGCTTGAAGTATGTGACATTATATGCTACATCTTGTGTGGTGTTTCTTTTCAGAGCCCTGCTACTCACCTCTATCCACAAATGCTTCCATGATAGCTATGGCTGAAAGAACACTGCCCCTGCTGACACTGAGCCTTGCTCTCTTTTTACTGGCTCTTCTCAATGCTAGACCTTGCTTTCCTGGCAGTCCTAAACTGATCTCCACACTATCTGACTTTACCTACTCGAACCTACTTGTGTCACAGATCAACCAGCATGACATGACTCCTCTATTACTCACTAGGCATCTCTTGTACTTTGCTGCTGACTGTACCTCTAAACACCTCTGGCAGAGCATGCTACTGGTAACACCTTTTTTTCCCATGGAAACTATGGTATCTTGTGCTCCTAGCCTTGTTATTATCTGGGGACATCAAAACAAACCCTGGCCCTCTGTTACCCACTGCCTCTCTGAATATAGACCAATTAAAAATGAAAGGCCTTTGTATAGCACACTTAAACATTAGAAGCCTTCTCTATAACTATACTGAACTTGAAGCATGGATATCAATGTATGAACCTGACATTCTCTATCTGACTGAAACTTGGCTAAAGCCCTCTACTCCTCACTCTTCCTGATCTCTTCCTAACTATTCCCTATTTTGAGAAGACAGACTATCTGGAAAGAGAGGAGGTGGAGTTACGCTCTATTTCAAAAACCACCTGAATATGTCTTTAATGCAACATTCGGTTGCCTCTAACTGTGAGTTTTTACATACCCTGCTTCTACTTGGAACTAAAAAGATTCACTTAATATGTGCCTACAATACTCCTAAAGCAGGTCAACTAGGATGCTCTAAACTACTTGAGTACTCTACCTCTGCAGCTGGCAAAAATGAACTTCTTATTCTTGGTGACCTCAACCTAAATTGGCTGGGGGAAAAATAAAAGCACACTGGTATCTCTAGTACATGGATTTAACATGCACCAGGTAATTGAAGATCCCACCAGGCTGACCCAGTCACCTGCTGCTTGAACACTTATAGACTGGATACTCACAAACTGACCTGATAGAATTACCACCTCAAGTGTGCTTCCTGATTCTATAAGTGACCATTCCTCTATGTTTTGCATAGGGGGAACATTGGTGATTCAGCTCCCTTGCCATGCTACATCACTTTCTGGGATTTTCCACACTTGATCAAGCAAGCTTTCTACATGATATCTCTTCTGTAAACTTGATCCCTATTATCCAGAACCAAGATATTGAATCTCCTCTCAATCACTTTCTTTCTATATTCTTATCCCTCCAGGACATACGTATACCTAAACAGAATTGACACATTAGGGTCAAACAGACTAGGTGGCAGTACAAGGAACTTCTTGCCTATCTCCAGGCGTGTGACAAAAGTTGGAACTGCCACAAAATCTTGGGGCAGCAAAGTGAATATGACACTTACAGAAAGCAGTGCAACACATGCAAAACACAAATCAGGCTTGCCAAAAGCTCATACTGCAAAGGTCTATTGCTGGAGGCTGCTGGGGTCCCAAAGAAATTCTTGACACATGTAAAATCCTTCCTGTGCTCAAACCAGTCTCAACACACAAATGATATGGTCCTCAATGGTATGCATTGTAATGACCCCACCACCATTGCAAATTCTTTCAACAAATACTTTACTGATCTCATCAAATACACTGCCTCTTTCACAGCAAATCACATCCTGATGCCCATTACTCACACAAATGTGCCCATTCATCTGCCCTTCTATTTTAAGGCTATTCCAAATGCTGATATTCTAAAACTACTAAACTCAATCTCTAATAGTACTAGTGTAGGGTCTGACTACCTACAGCCTAAACTCCTGAAGCTGGCTGTCCCTTTTATTGCTACCCCATTGGCTAAAATCTTTACGTTGTCTCTCTGTTATGATCATGTTCTGGACATATGGAAATTGGAAAAAGTCACCCCAGTTTTTAAAAAAGGTGACAAGAAGGACATAGCTAATTATAGGCCCATAGCCATTCTGTCAGTACTAAACAAATACTTGAGAAATTAGTGGCTATACAAGTCACCGGGTTCCTCTCTAAATATACCCTCCTATCACCTGCTCAACAAGGTTTCCACAAGGGGCATAGCACCTCTACCGCTCTGACACAATTTACAAATGATGCCCTTGCTGCCATGGATCATGGTCTCATGACTGGTGCAGTGTTCACTTGACTCGCAAAGGCATTTAATCTTGTAGTTCACCCTCTTCTTCTTGATTGCCTTAGTATCACATGTTTCTCAGAGCAAGCCAAAAACTGGTTCCAGAGCTACTTAAGCAATAGAAGACAACAGGTAAAATTTAACTCTGTGGTGTCAGACTCTACACCTATCAATGTTGGTGTTCCTCAAGATTCCATCTTGGGGCCTCTTCTCTTGTCCAATTTTATAAAGGACATATCTTCTAGCACCCTTTGGTGCTCAACAGTCTTGTATGCATATGATCTGGTGCTGTACATCTCCTCTGCAAACACAGAAGAAATAGTTGACTAACATCTGCATTTCTCATAATGCAAGAATGGATCCACAACAAAAGGCTTGTCCTAAACATAAGTAAAACTCAGGGCACGCTCTTCAGATCTGCAACCAAACTTAGAACAAACTGCAACCTTTTCAATGTCTCCTGTGCAAATGACTCCCTCCTTACGAAAGTAACCTCATTCAAGTATTTAGGTGTCCTACTTGATGAAACTCTCAATTTTGAGCAACACATGATCAACACCTGCAAGTCAGTAAACTCCAAACTCAGAATAGCTTATAGGACTAGTCAGATGCTTACCCCCTCAGCTAGACTGGGTATTTCTAGGGGTATCCTACTTCCATTCCTTGCATATGGTGCTGTCACCTACATAAATGGTTTGAAAACCACCCTAAGTAAGTGGGATACAACGTACAATAGTATCTGTTGTTATGCCTTGACTTCCCCACATTTGAAACACCATTGCTTGCTATATGCATACTTAGATGGCCTTCTCCATCTGCCAGTCAGCTCCTTGCCCATGGTACTCTACTGGACAACACCATCAGAACTAATCTACCTATATCTGTTGCAGGCATGCTGGTGCCTCTGTCCCCCACCTATGGCCTTTGCTCTACTGGACTCTATTATACACCCCTAGGTGCAGAACCTTAAAAGGAACCTCAACTTCCTCCTGCCTGGCCACAAAATATTGGAATTCCCTACCTCTTGATGCTCTCTTTGCACCTATCCATATTGCTTTTAAAAAGATGCATCATGCTCTTCTTATCCAACATGCCCTATGTTCCTGTTTTAAACCCCCATAGGGTGCTTGACATCCCCTTCCTCAGCTCTCAAAATATTAAATTTTGCTCTGACCCCTTATTACTGTTATATGTTGCACTTACCATGGATTATGTGCTAAAACTCTACAGCACTATGATTGTATACTTATTATTTTTTGTACTATTGTGTATTTTCTTGCAGTCGTCTCTGTCATATTAGCAGTACTTCTATGTCACAGAACATCGTGAAGATTTTTCCTTGTATGGTTGATTACCTCTGAACTATACCTGTTATTTGTTTTGTATGCCAATTTCGTATTGTAACCTCCAGGGTCATGTCTGAAAATAGTCATATTTTGTGGCTACAACACCTTACCGGGTAAACAAAAATGTAATTTTATTTTTATTTTATTCATTTGTAAACCGGGTGAATGACACTGGACCAAAGGCCCCTTTTCAGATCTGACCCAGGACAAAAAAATCCAGAGGACAAAATACAAACAAAACAAAACAATTAACATAATACATTAAATAATACAAACACACTGATACTTCATCAACAAGTATTCCATTAGTATTTTCTTACAACCAACAATTGATGAAGACTGTCGAATAACCAAGGGAAGGGCATTCCAATAAATAGGGGCAGAAATAGAGAAAGCACGGGAAGCTAATTTCAGTTTAGACAATTCAATATGCAAAGTAACTCCCACAGAAGAACGCAGACAGGAGGAAACATTCCTAACATTAATTAAACTATTTAAAGGAAACTTAGACCCTAAGAACACACTTAAAAAATCATACAACAAAAGAAATATTGAATTCTTGCAAGATGAGATAACCAACCTAACTTGGCATACCATAGACAATGATGAATTCGAGGAGATTCTAACAAAACCAATTGACAAATGCTATTATAAGACACCTTCAAAAGTTACAATTCCCTACATCCCAACCCCAAATAAATATGAGCAACATAATCAAAAAGTGGTAACAAAGAACCTACCACAATAGACTTCCTAACCTCAAAAGAAAAATAATCTTTAAATTTATAAAGCAAACCCAATCTTTGATTTATTGTCCGGATAATCAATCTAATATGGGGGAAAATGACAAACTAGGATCTAACAAAACACCAAGATATTTAAAAAGAAAAACCCGCTGAATAACATTGCCATCTCAATCAGATAAATCTATCTTTGGTTCTGAACTCAACATACCCTTCATCCCAAAAACCATGGATTTCGATTTAGCCGAATTCAGAACCAACTAATTCTCCAAAGACCAAGAATAAACTTTCCCAAAATCACAGCTAAAGACTGAAGATATTTCTTCAGTTGATTTACCGTAACAAAAAATTAATAAACATCAGCATACAAAATAGATTGACATTTCACACTAATAGAAAGAAGTTCATTCACCAACAAAGAAAACAAGGGGCCCAATATAGACCCCTGAGGAACACCACAATAAATCACAGATAACTTAGAAAAATGAGAACCAACACTAACATATTGTACACGATTAACCAAATAAGATCTTATCCAAGACACAGCAAATCCAGAAAAAACAAAAACCCCTAGCTTCTGACAAATCAAATCATGCTCTAATAAATCAAAAGCCTTGGTTAGGTCCACAAACACCGCCCCAGTGATATGGCCTTTATCAAAGCCCCTAAGAGCGGCATTTGTGAACCCAACCAATGCAGTATCAGTCCATAATTCTTTTTAAAACCATGCTGATAAGGAGAAAGAAATCCATTCACATCAAGATAGTCATTACTCTGGCCTGTCATAACTCTCTCCATCATCTTGCTCAGTGGGTTTAAAATTGAAATTGGCCTAAAATCATCTAAAAAGGAAGCTAGATTTTTTTTGGGTCCAGGAACCACTCTTGCCAGTTTCCAATCTGTTGGAAACTGACAAAACTGTAAGGAAAAATTAAAAAGAAAACAAAGAGGTTTAACCAAAAAAGGAACAGCCAAACACAAAAACCTCCCATTCAACCCCCCACCACAGTCACTATATTTATTAGGAAATCCATTTAATAACTGCAACATTTCTACCTCTGTAATTGTCTTGAGGAAAAAATAGGCTTATCGATCAGATTAGGATCCCTCAAAGATTCATCACAACCCATATGATTTCCCACCATTCTAAATTTAGATAAATCATAAAATTTCTGATTAAATAGGTTAGCAATATCCACTGGATCAGTAACCATAGCATTGTCAACTAATAAACTACCAACAGTGCAATCAGAACACAAAGAATTTATATTTTCCCAAAATGTTTTAGAGTCTACCAAATTAAACTGAATTTTATTACCAAAAAAAGTCATTTTTAGATTTATGCACAAGTTCTGAAACCTCAATCCTAACACAACGATATTGATTTAACAAATGAACCGAAGGATCCTTCTTATAAAGTTCCCAGAAAACATTTCACTTTTTAATCAGAGACTTAATTGAAGGAGTGAACCACTGGCTAGGGGCACCTCTAACACTTAATTTCCTTATGGGGAATAAATAATCTTGAATTGGGAGCAATTGACTATAAGAATAGTTTAAAGCAAGATCAATATCCGGAATACTATCCAAATAGGACCAATTAATCTGAGACAACAGGAAATAAAGATGATCAAAATCAACATTTTTAAAGGAACGTTCTGTATTAGACGGGGTAGTACTTTTTTGAAACAAAAATTCAATACTGCAAAAGTAGCCATATGATCACTAACCACATTGGGTAAAACTCCCGATGCGGATAAGTGATCCCTACCATTATTAACTATCCAGTCTAACACTGAATGATTCAAAGAACAAGAATTTAATTGAGAAGGTTCCTCAACATGCTGATATAGGCCATAAGAAGCTAACAAAGATTCAAACCCTAAATCTGACTTCAAATTCCACTTTAAATTCATATCCCCTACTAAAATAAAATAATGTTGCTGAAAACTAATAACAGTAATATCTAACATTTCCCTCAGACCAGACTGGACACAACTAGACAGATTATACAAACAAACAACATTTAAACACTTAACACCACCCAACAAAATACAAATGAGCATCCCATCAGTTTCAGAAGAACCTCCAATACTTGAATTAAGAACAGCTACATGCAAATAATCCCTATAATAAAATGCAACCCCCCACCCTTTTTCTTACCTTTCCTGTCAGCTCTCAACATATGATACCCAGTAACTGAACAAGAATTATCAGGAATTCCTGGTTTACGCCATGTCTCTGTCACAGCTAACAGATGCGATTGATAAATAGAATTAATATATTCCAATTCTGACAATTTAGGAAAAAGACTCCTGGTATTAATTTGCAAAATGCAGAACCCATGGGAATTTAAACACACAGAAGCTGGGTCAGACCCAGGAGCTGCAACAGGAATACTAATAGAATCAGGTCCAGGATTACACTCCACATCCCCAGATTGTAACAGCAACAAGGCCAACCTAAATCCCTGTAAACACCCTTCAAATTTAATTGCACCATAACTACACAAACCGAATAACAATTTCCACCCACAAATGAAAATTATATGCCTTTGATTGATAAGTAATAATCCAGTGTCACTAACTTCATAATCATACAATAAACAGCAAGACAATATCAAAGCCCTTTGGACTATAACTACATACATCATCTGATGTGCTCACTAATAACTTAACCCCATCACAAGCAGACATCCCCATTAACAATAAAACCCAACCCATAGCCTCGTATTTAACCTCCATCCCCAAGGTATATAATAACTCCACACACTACATAGTCTCAGCCACGAACTCCACCGTACTCCACCGACTCCCTTTACAGGAGCACTTTCCTGCACTTCCCCACCACAAGCCACCACATAGACATCACCGTGTCTAAGCAGTGCTAGGTTTTAAACTTCCCTTCACAGCAGATCAGGCTGCCACCATCAATCGGGAGGGAGGGTGTGTGGCAGGAAAATTAGAGAAGGAGAGCAAATTTCACACAGGTAGACCAGACTCAGGAGAGACTAGTGAGTTGAAAGTACACAGGCAGCTTTCAAACAAAGACACTCAGGGCAAGAAATATGCAGCAGCACAGAACAAAACAGCAGTTTCCCAAATTAGCCCCACAGTCCAGCTACGAAGCAGCATACAGTAACAAGCACTCTAGTTAAAACTGGGCCAATAGTCCAGAACGACTAAAATCAATTCCACGGAAGTCACTTTGGAGAGCTGGATGATCACAGTCACAGATTGATTGAGTTTCCACATCAGGCATTCACAACACATAGAGCAGTATGCATCATTTAATGTAATGCAATATACTCAGCTGGAGCAAGCAGTTAACCCACAGACTTGATGGAATGTCAGGTTTCTCCAACTCTCTGTGCCTCACAGTGGGAAATAAGTGCAACAATTATCTTCTTCTTCCTTTTAGGAGAGAACAGAGGGGTCTGTCACCCACCACTGACTCCCTTTACAGGAGCACTTTCATGCACTTCCCCACCACAAGCCGCCACGTAGACGCCACTGCATCTAAGCAATGCTAGGTTTTAAACTTCCCACCACAGCAGATCAGGCTGCCACCACCAATCAGGAGGGAGGAGGTGAGGCAAGAAAATTAGGGAAGCAGAGCACATTTCACACAGGTGGACCAGACTCAGGAGAGACTAGTGAGCTGAAAATACGCAGGCAGTCTTCAAACAAAGGCACTCAGGGCAAGAAATAAGTAGCAGCACAAAACAAAATAGCAGTTTCCCAAATTAGCCCCACAGTCATAGAAACATAGAAACATAGACTTTGACAGCTGATAACGACTGCTTGGCCCATCTACTCTGCCCATTTCTCTACCTACAGGATAGGCCACAGATCCTAGTTAACCAACAGCCTATTTCATCCTACCCACCACAAGAATTGCCTTATGTCTGTCCCATGCATTCTTGAATTCTCCCACAGTTTTAGACCCCACAACCTCATCAGGAAGGCTGTTCCATGCATCCACTACCCTATCTGCGAAATAATACTTCTTCACATTGCCCCTGAACCGCTCCCCCTTTCTATCTTTAAATTGTGCCCCCTTCTTCTTGCACGTCTCTTTTTCTGAAAGATGCTACCCTCTTGGACTTTGTTGATTCCACTGAGGTACTTAAAAGTTTCTATCATGTCCCCCCTCTCCCTTATTTACTCAAGAGTATACATATTAAGCTCCTTTAGTCTCTCCTCATATGGCTTCTCTTGCAGACCCTGCACCATTTTAGTTGCCCTCCTCTGGACTGCCTCTATCCTGTCTATGTCCTTGCGGAGATGGGGTCTCCAGAACTGGAGCATGATACTCCAGATGGGGTCTCACCAACTGTCTGTACAGAGGGATAACAATTTCCTGTTTTCTGCTGCTGATGCCTCTCCCTATGCATCCCAGTATACCCCCAGCCCTCCCTACTGCCTTCTCACATTGCTTGCTAACCTTAAGGTCATCTGATTAATATTACCCCCAGGTTATTTTCCTTTTTTGTTGTTGTTACTACCTCCCCCCCCCAATGTGTATTCTTCCCCTGGGTTCTTGTTTCCCAGGTGCATTATTTTGCACTTCTTTGCATTGAATCCTAGCAGCCATACTTCAGACCATTCCTCCAACCTTGCCAAGTCCCTTCTCATCCTTTCCACACCTCCTTGTGTATCAACCCTGTTGCAGATCTTTGTGTCATCTGCAAAAAGGCATACTTTTCCTTCCAGTCCCTCTGCAATGTAACTATAAGACATTAAAAAGGACTGGACCCAATACTGAACCCTGCGGTACCCCACTAGTAACCCCTCTTTCTTCAGAGTGGACTCCATTTACAACTACCTTCTGTGTCCTGTTGTGCAGCCAATGTTTTACCCAGACTACCACCCTGGGATCCACTCCCAGGCTGGTTAATTTGACTATTAATCTTTTGTGTGGGACTGTGTCAAATGCCTTGCTAAAGTCTAGGCAGGCCATGTCAACAGCTCCTCCATGGCCTACTACTTTGGTCACCCAATCAAAGAAATCTATTAGATTCGTCTCACATGACCTTCCCGCTGTGAACTCATGCTGCCTGGGGTCCTGTGCCCCACTGGCCTCTAGGTACTCAACTATTCTTTCCTTCAGAAGTGACTCCATCACTTTCCCTGCCACAGAGGTTAGACTGACACATCTGTAGTTTCCTGCCTCTGTCTTGGTCCCACTTTTGTGAAGGGAATCACATCCGCCTTCCTCCAGTCCTCGGGTACCACACCATCCTCCCATGATTTATTAAAAAGAGTAGCCAGTGGTATCACTAGTTCCTCCCTTAATTCTTTTAGAATTATGGGGTGAATTCCATCAGGCCCCATTGCTTTGTCCACCTTCAGTTTTAGGAGTTCTTGCAGAACCCTTTCTTCTGTGAAAGGACTGGGATCAACCCTCCTATCAAGAGTGCTTCTGTTAATTGGATTATGCACTTCCCCCTCCTCTTTGGTGAATACTGAGCAGAAATATTCATTCAGTATCCCTGCCTTTTCACTGTCCCCCTCTGCCCACCCACCGTTCATTCTATTCAGCCTCACTATCCCTCCCTTTGTTTTTCTACGCTCACTGATGTACCTTTAAAAGGTTTTATCTCCCTTCTTAACTGAGTTGGCTATCTTTTCCTCAGTTGGGCCTTTGCTCCTCTGACTTCCCTCCCTGCTTCCTTCTGCCTTAACTGGTACAGCTCTCTGTTCTGCTCCTTCTGTGTTTCCTTATACTTCCGGAATGCTATATTTTTCTTCTTGACTTTCACAGCCACCTCTTTTGAGAACCATAGTGGCTTTTTCTTTCATTTTGATTTGTTTATTTGCTTCACACAAAGGCTTGTTGCCTCTGTGATGGCAGTTTTGATGATTCCCCATTGTTGCTCCACATTTCCTTCTAGCCTGTTTGCTAGTGCTTTTCTGAGGCACTCTCCCATCTTGCCAAAGTCAGCCCTCCTAAAGTCCAGTACTCTCACTTTTGTATGGCTTGACTCTGTAGCTGAGTTTAACATGAACCACACTGTTTTATGGTGACTTGTTCCCAGATGGCAACCCACTTCTAGATTTGAGATCCTCTCACTGTCCCCATTTGAGAGTATGAGGTATAAGATTGCTTCCTCATGAGTGGGTTCCAAAACTAGCTGTCTGAGGCCTGCCACCTGTAGGGCATCAAGAATGGCCCTGCTCCTGAATGTGGCTGCAGTAAATGTGCTCCAGTTAACATCTGGCATATTTAGGTCTCCCATCAACAGTATCTCCCCTTTCTCTGCCATTCTAAGAATGACTTCTATCATATCCTAGTCCATTCCTTCCCCCTGACATTGAGGTCTATACACAACCCCTGTGCAGATTGTGGTGCCCTTTCCAGTCTCCAAGGTGACCCACAGTGCCTCCTCTCCTTCCTGTTTACTCTTTTGTTCAGTTGCTTTTATCCCTTCCTTTACATAGAGAGCTACTCCTCCCCCTCTTCTCCCCTGCCTATCTCTCCTGTAGGTTATGTACCCTGGTATGTTAACATCCCAGTCATGGTTCTCTGTGTACCATATTTCTGTGACTGCTATGATATCCAGGCATCCCTCTTCCATCAAGGCCACCAGCTCAGGGAGCTTGTTGCCCAAACTATGGGCTTTAGTGCTCATTACCTTCCATTTCCTGATGGCCTTACTTCTTTTTGCCCTATCCCTGTCCTTCTTGCCTTTGTCACTTTCTCCATTTACCCCTGCCCTTCTCCCTATTGACACCTCTATGTTGTTTGCCACACTTACTACCGTGATTTTTTTTGGGGGGCTAGGATTTCCCTGCTCCTTTCCAGTGCCTCCCCCCTTGGCTAGTTTAAATCCTTGCCAATGAAGCATTTAAACCTATCACCTAGGATCCTGGTTCCCCTCCTGGACAGATGTAGCCCATCATGCCAGTATAGGCTTGCATCACTCCAGGTAGTTCCCCAGTCCCCAATGAAGCCAAATCCTGGAGCTCCACACCAGTTTTTAAACCACTGATTGAATCCCATGGTGCAGAACACCCTAGCCTCTCCTATGCCATAGATGGGCAGCACCTCCAAGAAGGTTTCCATGCGTGCTACTTGTCTAAGACCCCTCCCCAATTCCACAAACTCTTCCTGCACTTCTCTAATCCCTTTCTTAGCAGGGTCATTTGTCCCTAGGTGGACAATGACATCCAGCTCCCTCCCCTGTGCAGCTGCTCTGGCAATCCTGAGGATTTGCTGCCTGTCCCTCCAAGCCATGGCACCAGGCAGGCACCTTACCTCCCTCTCCCCTTCCTCACCCAGTTCTACCTTCCTAACAATGGAGTCCCCCACCATGAGTTGTTTCCTTCCCCTGCGGAGTCCCCTGCCACCCTTCTGTGGGTCTCCTTTGTGGAGGTTCCCAGTATCCTCCTTGCTCTCCACTGTGGGTGCCTCCGTACAGGAACCACACTTTGCCAGAATGGCATAGGAATTGTGGAGAGGTACAACTGGAGGGATGTGCCTCTGTTCCACTACCCTCACCCTCCCTGAGCCTACTGTGGTGCAACCGCTCCTCTTTCTTGGCAACCTCTGAGGCAATGGCAGTGGCACTGGTGGTCCCTGGATGGAAGAGGAGGTCCCACAAATCCTGGCCAACTCAGCCTGGAGATGAGCAACCTCCTCCCTCATCCTAGAGAGGTGCCTGCAGATGGGACAACACTGCATCCTCCAGAACATCTCCCGGAAGACTGCTGCTCCACAGCCACTGCACTGCACCACTCCAATCATGTCTTATTTCTGGCCCCTTAACTGTTTGCAATCCTTACTCTTTCCACTGTTTTTTTTTTTCTCTCTCTCCTTATTTTCTGCCTGTGTGCCCTTTAAGCTCCTTATTGTCCTGTTCTGAGACAAGTATATCCTATATTTCTCAGTAGACCCCTTACTTGCTCAGAGGCAGACCTCCAGCAGCTAGAGGGGGCTGGTGAGCTACTCATGCCCTTCTAGGATGGTGGTTCTTTGGTGGCTCTGTGATCACTCATTTCCTGCTCACAAACAGGAAGTTCCTGTTGTCAGTCAAATCCTGTGCCCATAAAAGTAGAGCTAGCTTTGGGTGGAAGGGTGGAGGGGAGGGAAGGAGGGAAATATAGTCCCAGCAGAGAAGTCCAGTCACACAGCAGTCCTTCTCCTGGTGTCTTCTGACAAGCAGTCCAGCTATGAAGCAGCATACAGTAACAAGCACTCCAGTTAAAACTGGGCCAATAGTCCAGAATGACTAAAATCAATTCCACGGAAGTCACTTTGGAGAGGGGTCTGCCACCCACCTACTGACTCCCTTTACAGGAGCACTTTCCCACACTTCCCCACCACAAGCTGCCATGACATGAAATAAATACAAAAATACAAAACAATTGAGTAATCTTACAGGGTCCCGACAATTCAACGTGATGTTATCTGCAGGTTAATTATGTGGGAGAATATGTATTGGCTTCAGGTGTACAGGATTACCATGACATCTCGTGGTAGTCATCCTGTAGTTAACTGAGGAATAGCATTCTTACCGCATTTCTTCCACACTGCACAGAGAGGTATCAACTGTTATGCTGCAATGCACAAAGAGGTACCTCATTACCAGAAAACGTTTCTATGGTCACCACTATATAAAACTCTTTCATACAGGTTTTGAACAAAATTCATTACAGTTTAAGGGTACTAGATTGTACAAAAAATTACAAACAATTTTGCTAATTGTTCTAAAATTTCTACTTTTAAAGGATTCCTCAAAAATCATTTAATTTCTGACTCTACCTGCAAATGTTTCAATGATATTATTTTTTTTTAACTATGTATGTATTGTTATATTATGTCAAAGAAATACAAAATCACACATACCCCATAATGCAAAGCATCATGGGCTGTGTATGCAAATCACCACTAACATATTATGCTGGTTCAGCTTTAAGTAGAATTGCATGGTGCCAAAATTTTGTATTTCTGTTTTTTGTAACTGGACGTCTGTGAAAATGGACACATTTGCTTATATGCCTGTCAGTAAAAAAAAATGAAACAAAATGAAATGAAACATCCCCCAAGTCATAGAGTTGATAACACAAGGTCCAATTGACATACGGGGGAGGAGTCCAATTGGTACTGGGGGCCTACCTGAGAAGCTTTTTCACTGAAATGAGGAACACGGTCACTCAAAATGAGGGACACGTTCTCAAGATGGAGTTACAAGCTCAGAACACGATGGACAGGAAATTGTTGTGTTTACGTGTAACAAATTTATTTTTTAATTAGCATCCTACAATAATATGAGTTTCTGTTTTAGAGGAGAACTGCACTGAATCTGCAAGTCATTTTTCACAGTAAAAGCCTATTTTTACATTGGCTGTGCTTGTACATCCAACATTTAGTGGCAAAGATAGGGATTTCGGTGGTGGGGGGTGTCACTGCAGAGACCATTGCAGTTCAGAAAAGGAAGAGCTCAGCAGTCAACACCAATGTGTATGGGCTCTGGTTCTGACATCATTCTCTGCTTGGTGGGCTGAAACTTTCTGTATTTCAAAGGACCAAAAGCTGCTTCAGCCAGAGACAGCTTTGGTCCTTTGATTTGCATGCAGTTGTCAATAAACAGCTGAATGGCTTCTCTGTAGTCTGTTTGCTGACAGATTCAATTTCTTAGCAAAAAACAAAAAAATCACATCTATCTATGTCAGTTTCTGTCCTTACCATTAACTGGCCCACCACATGACCTTCCCTTTTAGCACCCCCCCATCTTTAACACTGACACTGGTGGTGCCCAATTCCCCTCATGTCACTACCTCATATTTTTTTTCATTGTTTAATTTTATTAATATAATGCCTGTGTCTCTTGATGTCTGTAGCTGGTGCCCCCTGTAACTGCTCCCTCTCCTGACCCTCCCTCTGAGCAGCTGCCAACAAACATAACACTGACACTGTGGGTACCCAATCCTCCAGTGTAAAGCATCATACCTTTTTTCTTTTTTAAGCCTGTAACCCCCCCATTCCATCCTCCCTCTTAGCACCCACTACCCCCCCAAAAATGTAACTCTGACATTGGTGGTGTCAAATCCCCTAGTGTCATCACACATAATATAGAAAACTGTTACTGTCAATTTTGTTGTTGCTTTTTTTAAATCTCTTTAAAAGAGAAAACCATCCATAATTGTCTGTTGTGCCATTTCTCTCCCTCCACCCAACCTTCCCACTAAGCACCAGCTAGCCCTTATTTACTCAGCATGGGTCTGACACAGTCATCTTCTCCAGACCTCAGAGATGTCTTGACTCTTCAATGCTGTACCACAAACTAAGGAAATCATATATGCAGTTCAATGTATTTCAATAGTGTTTTAAACTTAGTAGTATAACTTAGGCATTTTCAATATTTTGCCCCAAATTTTCAACATACATTTTTTTGGGACACCACCTCATGAACAATGTAAGTGACATTAGGTAAATCTGTTCCAAATGTTGATTTTGTGGTTGTTGCACAAAATCATCTTTCAGGCAGGAGTTGAACATTTCTCCACCATTGTTCATGACATGGGGTCATAAAAAGCTGATATTGAAAATTTGTTGTAAAAATATTAAAACACAGCAAAATTATGACCCTACTGTACAGTGAAGTTTGCGAATGAAGGCTCATAACTTTAGTAATTTTCAATATTTTGACCCAAAATGTTCAACGTAACCATTTCTTCACAGCACCTCATGAATATGATAGCTGTCATATTTCAAATCCTGGTCAAAATGTGTTTTTACATCTCAAAAGGTGATTTCACAGTCTGCACAAAATCACCTTTCTAGCAGCAGTTGACAATTTTCTCCACTATTGTTAATGAGGTATGGTCATAAGAAGGCTATGCTGAATATTAGGGCACAAGTGTTAAACAATAAAGACATGCGCCTATGTTGGAATTTACTAACAGAGGCTTATAACTTTGCTAATTTTCCATATTTTGCCCCCAAACATTCAACAAAGCCATTTCTTCGTAGCACCTCAAGAACATAATAGGTGTTTTTTTTTTTCAGATCCTGTCTGAAATGTGTTTTCGCATCCCAAAATACTATTTCACATTTGCTGTGTGAAATCACCTTTCAGGCAGGAGTTGAAAACTTCCCCCACTATTGTTTATCAGGTGGGGTCATAGTAATGCTATGTTGAAAATTCGGTCTAAAAATATAAAAAAACAAAAACAAAGGTATGAGCCTACACTGATGTTTGCGAATGCAGCCTTGTAAGTTTGGTAATTTTCAATATTCTGACCCCAAATATTTAAATAGCCATTTCTTAATGGAACCTTATCAATGTGACAGCTTTCATTATTCAAATCCTGGCCAAAATGTGTTTTCGTACCTGTGGCACAAAATGACTTTCTGTTGGGGATTTGAACATTTTCATCTACTGCGTTCATTAGGTGGGCTAATAGGAAGGTTATGCAGAACATTTGGGACCCGATTCCAAGACACATTACATCTGGCACAGGGCAATGTATGCCAGACCTCATAGCACAAATCGCACCTTACACCAGGCATAAGGCAAGTTGCAGTTCCACAAGGCACCTTGGGCCATGCCATAAGCAGGCTGCACCAAAGGTGGGTTACATGACCCACTACACCCACAGCCCACTGTGGCATGGTGCAAGGGTGGGTTACAGCAGCACCTGTGCCCTATTCCAGAAGAGCAGCTGCCATAACCCACTTAGACCATTCCAGAAGAGGTAATGCATAGTGGAGTTAGACCAGATAGGAGGTGGTCTAAGGGGCATTTGTCCTAGCACAGTGACAGTTACCCCCCCACAGCACCACAGAAATGCCATGGATGTGGTCCCTGTGCCCCACCTGCTCTGTCATGCCCCCAACTCCCCAAAATTTGGGGACCCCCCACACTGGGGTCCATTTTTGGTGCTGCCTCCAAGCACATGAGCTAACCAGCTAGTCACCTCAATGCCCCCAGGTGCTTGCTGTTGTATTTCTTGGGGGGATCTGGGGATACAGTAGATTACATACTGTGACTTGTGGCACCCCGTTCTAGTGTGCTATTCCTTTGGCGCTAGCCTGCAGCTGCCACAAGTCATGGGTGTAGGTGTTGGGGACTCTGCTTGTCCTGGAATTCAGGGTCCCCGGTGTACTGCCCACCAGTTGCACCATGCATTTTGGAAATGGAACCTTGGTGTACAAAAACAGTCACATGCCAAGGTTATTTCAACATTCACTCATAACTTCACTCAATTTTAATATTTTGACTCCAACCTTTCAACATAGCCATTTTTCCACACTACCTCATAAATAAGACATGTGTCATTTTTAAAATCCTGGATGAGATGTGTTTTTGCATCTCTGGTGCAAAATGACTTTTTCACCTATATACTAAAAATGGCATGTCTTTATTTATTTGTTTACTTATTCATTTATTTATTTATTTAACCAAGCAATCACCATTGAGCAAGCTCATTTTTGAGGGGGACCTGGGTTTGTTAACAAGGAACAAGGGACAGTATACATGGGATGCAACACACACAAGAAAATAGTAATAATACAAATAAAGTGAAATACAATCATACAGTATATACAAAGTATCAGCAGGTAGCATTGACAGTAGTGTATGTTTGGAACAGAAGATATAGGTAGTTTTGGGTAGGACACAATGTTTCATAAAAGTAAAGAAATATACATATCAGGTGCACTGAACACAAATAAAACCTAATATAAAAAGATAAATAGTGCTACAGTATGGAGAATTTAGAGCTGGAACCAGGGTCAAAGGAATGTGGAAGGGACAGATATGGGGGTAGAAAAAGGGGAGAGGGAAGAATTGATTATAGATGTGATCAGTCTTTTAACAGTAGTAATTAGAGTGTGCTTGGACTTATAGGTGTCGCTATTTAGGGTAGACAAGCAATGGACTCCTTATTGTGATGTAGATATAGAGATTTAAAAGCTGCTAGGCTGATGGGATGAGTTAATTTCAAAGTTTTTTGCAGCTTGTTCCACAGTTGAGGGAGCACAAAGCTGATGGCTGCTCTACCAATGCGAGATTTTTCTTTGTAAACATAAAGGTAGATATATGAGGTGCTTCTCAGGGCATACTTCCCCAGAGTGCACAAATGTAAACAAACAGAGATATACTGGGGCATTGTATTTGAGATAGCTTTGTATGTCCAAACCACAGCATTTTTGCCATCTGTAAGCAAGGGATGACCATCCCACTGCCATGTACAATGCACAGTGGTGGGCTGAGTATGGAAGGTCTGTGATAAATCTTATGGCTCTGTGATAAAGCGTATCGAGTTTGGCTAGGGTACCTGCAGGTCCCTGACTATATAGAAAGTCTGTGTAATGCAATAGGGAAAGAAAGGTAGTTTGAACCACATTCAGTTTAGCGTCTCTTGTGAGGAGATTATTAATCTTAAAGAACAGACCAAGTCTTTGTCTAAGTTTCTTTGCCAGTTCTTCTAAGTGATCTGTGAAAGTAAGTCTGTGGTCTAACCAGACCCCCAGCTACTTAAACTTTGGTATGTAGTCCAATTGCTCATCTGGAATGGTAGTGATCTTCGGGAGTGTCCCAGCAATTGCAGGATTTATTGCATTTTGAACAGGCGAGAGGAACATTGCTTTGTTTTTTTCTTGCATTTAAGAGCAGTTTCTGGTTAATAAGCTGATGTTGCAGCAGATTAAATTCATTTTGAAGAGCTTTACAGGCCGCTTCAGGTGTGGGGCTACTAGCATAGTGTACCGTATCATCCGCGAATAGGTGTATTTGTGCTTTTTTGATGGGGGCATCTACGTTGTTAATATAAATGGTGAAGAGCAAGGGACCAAGAATGGAACCTTGCGTTACACCCCAAAAACTTCCCCTTCTGCCTTTACTTGTTGAAGTCGTCCTGAGAGGTAGTTGGAGAAACATTTAAGGGATAGGGAATCCAAACCAATGTTCCAGAGGGATGACAGAAGCAGTCTGTGATCAATGGTATCGAACGCCTTGCTTAGGTCCAAGAAAACTGTGCAGACAAATGTTTTTTGTCTAATTCAAGCTGCCAGTCATTTATCACCTTAGCTAGAGCAGAGATTGTACTGTGCTGTGCTCTAAAACTAGATTGTAATAGGTTGAGCAATTTTTCTGATTCCAGGTACTTCCGAAGCTGGGAGTTCACTATTTTCTCCAGCATCTTTGATAGGATAGGAAGTAGGGAGATTGGCCTGTAGTTATTGCGGTCACTAGGATCTCCTGACTTAAACAAAGAGACCACAAGTGCATTTTTCAAAATGGGCGGTAGGTCACCCTGGGACAAGGGTAAGTTGCCTTATAGGCATGTCATGCCTATAAGGCAAATCCTAAAACAAGTATCTTCAAAATATGGGGTCAGAATTGCAAAAAACAAACAAATTATTTGGCAAGTACCCAATGTTAGGCATTGACAAATGCTTGTTAAATACTGGTTCAAATTATGTAACTTTGTTTCTTCTCTGCAGGATGTTTAGTTTTCCCAGTGTGTGTCTCCAATTTACATACACCTGGAAAGGAGCATTTTAGAAGTGTATGATGTACATTATATCCCTTGCTCTGCTCTTCCATGGTTTTCACAATGCATTTGTGTTCTACTACAGAAATCTGTGGCTGGAAGGGACATAAACTACATCATACAGTTCTAAATGGTCACCTAACAGAGTGCAAATCAGAAATGCCCACTGTAGTTACCTACAGGATTGTAAAGATAAAACAAAAACTAAATTGGAATTAGTTCTTAAAAACAAGTCCTACTGGGAAAATTACTTACAGGTTCGGTGCAGTTATCTTTTAATCTCTGAATCTACAGCACACTCTCTGTGATTCTGTGTGATGGCAGCATATTTTCTATGAGGAGGGAGGGACAAAGGACAGACCAATTTTAAAAGGTAAAATGAGAGATATCCCATGTAATCAGGGACAGTTGAGAGGTATGCCTGTAAATTCACAAGGTCTGAGAAGGATGCATGGCAGGGGCACTGGGGCCAATTGGTACTGGAGGCCCACCTGGAAAATCAATGGAGTCCCAGGAGACAGCACAGCACATTCACATCAGCATTCCATTGGAATACTGGTACTCTGCATGTTACAATGTCTTCCAGAAACCCATTTTAATCAGAAAACAGAGGCTTTAGGCATGTGTTTTCATAGTTTCAGAGGTGGGCAAGTACCCACCTGAGGAGCTCTACAGTACTGGAGTTACAGTGGACTTTCTAGGACTCAGCACTATAGCACTGACATGAGCTCACAACATCAGCACCATTGACTTATAATCGAATAGGGTGGACGTAGGAGGCTTAGTTTAAAAGTATGACCCTCATGCCCACCCACTCACAAAGCTCTTAAAGTATTATTCCTATTCCAACACTGGGAGAGCTCTTTATTCTGTCGGCAGAAGTGCTTCCATCATGTCTGTCCTACCTGTATATCAGAAAAGTAGTACAGAACCCATTCAGTCCAGTGTCTGCTCTTTAATGATTTTGCAGGACTGAAATTATGCCACAAGAAGCATGAGAAAAATCAGGGAGACACCCAAAAAGTAGACTTTGAAAGTATGGTCACTGAATCAGATTTCAGCCCCCTGGACCACAAATCAGGGACATCATGACCACACACCTCTCACCATACAATTCAAGTGATCCCCCTGGATGCCCATTCAGGTGGCATTAATTTCTATGAAAAAACAGTTAAAGGCAGTACATCAGAGCATTGCTGTTCTCTGGACCACGGATTGCTGACACCTGTGACCACTGCCACATTCCACATACAACCTATGTGACTCCCACACATGATCTCCTACCAGTGGCCTAGCGTAGTGGCCTATCTCACTGACCTGAGAACAAGAGTCAGTTCTCTCCTCTCCCTCCACCTACCATGAGGGCTTGACTTCTCGTTTCATCTCCACCTTACCTGGCTACTGCTGGCTCCACTAGTCAGCCATCATGGATGGGGAAGTATAAATTACTGTTATCAGCCATGATGATGCTGCTGTCTCTCTCCTATTGCTGACTGCTCTCTGAAGGACATTACTGCTGTGATGGACTGGTTCTCTCTGTCTTGCTCCTCTGCTCTGGCCCTTTTAGCAGGTGGCTGTCCAACAATTGACATGACTCACCTGATCAAACACAGCCTATAACACTGACTCCCTCAGGTCAGGGTCACACACAGTCACCCTCACCCCACCAACTGTGCACATTAAGTGTCCACCACCAGCATGCCTCATGCACTTCCCCAGCACCTGAGTCCCTCAGCTTGCGCTGCCTACACTGCTGTGCCTGATCTGGTGGTCACTCCCTTGTTGCCCATTGCCTACCTGAGATGGATAGATGTGTGTCCCAGACCCAGTCACATTCTTCTGCTTCTTCTTCTGTCTGGTTCTGCATCCTCACACTGAGAGTCAAAACTCACTCACTCCTCTTGCAATCATGTCACCTCACTGTCCCTCACCACCTACTTCAATTTAAGTTTTCCTGCTGCTCAATGAGATTACCCAGTCTCTTCCTTGGGTGCATGCACACAAAAGGATTTGGCACCAATTTCACAACATACCACTGGCATACCAACGATTTGGAAGTGAATGGTCGGGGACAGAATCGCTCCTGCGGGACTGCCTACAGTGAGTTACAGAGGGTGCGCTCCACCCATGCCCAGGTCACATGTGCCCAGACTGCACCAATTTCATATAATGGCACCAGCCTACCAATGAAAAGAGTCAGTCTGGGATTTAGGGGGGTGCTCACCTGCAGCAGGTCACAGAGGGTGTGCACATGCTCAGGTCATGCATGCAGAACTAAAAAAAAAGAGACGAAACACTTTCTGTTACAGATTATTGCTGTGGTTGGTCCCACATCAGAAAATATTGCTGGGGCCCTTACCCCACAGGCCCATACAACCTGGCACCTATGGATATGCAGATAACATTGTACTGTTATTTACCTCCTTGTTTGGTCTACAGAGAAGATTGACCCTTTTTGCTAAACTGTGTACTGGAAATGTTTGTGTACAAACAAGGATAAGATCATGCCTGTTGTCTTTGTCAATAGAACAAAGGAAAAAAAAATGTATGAAAATGTTCCCACTGAAACAAAATCATAATATGATTACCTAGGGGTAAGATTTATAGACACTGTTTCATTGGCCAAGCATGTGGATTTGTTAGCAAATAGAATGACAAACACCTTCAAAGCATTTAAGAAATTTAATTATAAAGTTGGAAATGGATTAATAAATGAAATTATCACAGTATTAAATATGAAAATAAAGATGGGAATTTTATATGTAACTTAAATTTTGGGATCCATGAACATTGTTCCTGTGGAGATCATCTTAAATAAAATACTACATTATATTCTTTCAGATTTAAACTCAGTCCTTGCAGAGGTGCTGAGGGCAAAGCTGGGCCAACTTTCCTTGTCTTCATTGATAAACTAAGAGATGGCTAATATTTACGCTTGGACATCTTTCTCTTACCTGAGGAGCATTTGCCCAGGCAATGTCTGGAAGAACAAATTGGATGTGCACAACAGGGCTTTATTTTCCCTTTTATTAAACTCATTAAGAACAACTGCTACCAATGAGGCTAGCTAATCTCCTATAGGAAATTAATATTAGACCTAGATGGGAGATCACTAGAGAAGGTAAGGCTAAAAACAGGAACATCACTGCTAACCAGGATTTGTCAAAAATTTGCACTTTGAAATTAAGGTTCAACATTGCCTGGAATTGTATTTATCACATCTAAGAAACCCACATGACTGTAATACAATAACAAGATTTAGAATGGAATTATATTAAACAAATTATGTGCATTTTAAACAAAAGAAACAGGAGTATCTTCAGAGGTTTTTTTTTAAATACGGGATGGGCATTCATGATGATCTAAAGTATGTTGTACTTACAATATATGTCACTTGTATCACAGTAGAAGATCTTTCAGAATTTGGATGCCCAAATCTTTTCCCTTCCACATGATTGCTCTTGCTCAGGTTAGGCAGCTTTCTCTTATCATCTCCCTCACCTTAGGAACCAATTCCCTTGAGACACCAGTCATGCCGCTACCTTCTCTGTCCCTTAATCCCTTTTCCATGCCATTCCCACAGCTCCATGTACTTGCTCCTCCTCTTATCTTTGCTTCCTTTCTCCCACCCCCCAGCCCCAGAGGCCCAGCTTTCTAGCCTGTCAAGTATCACTCCATCCCCCCAGGTCTGACATCTTCCTCCTGTCCTAACTACTACTCACAAATGTATCCCTTATTTTCCTGCCTTAGAGTTAATCCTCTTTACACACATTGCTCTGTACATAATTCTATACAGTCGTGCATCTATCATGTAAATAATGTCATAATTTTGTAAAACCATGTTGTCTTTTATATACTTGTATTAATTTTGCCTTCCAAATTCATGTAATCCATTGTTTTATCTGTAATGTTCCATTTGTGTTTTTCACTCCTGTATTTGCATCCCTCCCCCGGTCATACTCTGGAAACAAGTCTCGGCTCACTGTGCCTTTCCTGGTTGTCAACTTTTAAATAAATAAAATATAAATGGTTTAAGTGTCTCAAGGTCCAACGTAGCCTGGAATTTTATTTATCACATCTAGCAAACCCAAATGAATATAACGTGATAGCTAGATTTAGAATGGAATTATATAAAATACATTATATGCATTTTAAACAAAACAGACTCTTCAGAGTTTAGTAAATGTGGCATGGGGTTCATGATGATCTATGGTGTGTTGTACTTATATGTCCCTTATATCACAGTAGAAGAAATTTTTGGATTCAGCCGATTCTGGCTAAAATCTATCTTCCACTTCACCGAATAGTAGAAGCATTGTTCAGTTCCTCTGATATGTCATTGCTATATCATCTTTCAAAATTCTTGCATAGTCTCAACTTATAAGGTGCAATCACATCAAACTCAGATCATTAAATCTTATGCACATTGGATTAACCAAGATTCTCTGACCATATTTGGCAACTATAGAGTAATTGTTTGGAAGAATATAGGAGGAAAATGTCCTTTTATGCCTGTATTGGCTTCATGTTCTAGGCAGTCTTCTTATTTTTTATCATTATTATTATTATTATTATTGAAATTTATTATGTATTTTTTCTTTTATATTTTTGGAACTTTCAGGATTACGGGCCATAATAACTCGGATGGGTTGTAGGTAACCAGACCTGAACCTAGGTGAGTCCCATTTTTTATCCTGTTATTGTACAGGATCTGCTAAGGACCATTTCCTCCTAAACTCTACTTAACTTATTAAGGCACCTTAAGCTTTTATTCCTAGATTCAACTGCTTAAATGTAAATGTAAAGATTTTAAAAAGAAGAAGTGGGCTTGAAATAATTTTATATAATTGTACTGTGTTTTTCCCTTTCTGTGTTTAACATACTGTTTTATAATGAAAACCAAACAACTTGAATGAATGAATGAATGGATGAAAAATTACTGTGAATATCTAGATTATTTAATTTAGTAAATGAGAAAAGTAGAAAAGGCAGTTTATAGTATTTATTCTGATTGACATCCCTTGTTCATTGAGTAGAAGTGAAAAACAAATCTAGTGGCTGCTTAACCAATAAATGGACAGACCCTCCACTTTTGGTCTATGAACAAAAACTTCTGGGGTGATCTAGGTGCTTGGTTTCCCATAAAATGCTGAATATTGGAACATGCATTGACACAGTCCCATGCAAAAGATTAATAGTCAAATTAACCAGCCTGGGAGTGGGACCCAGGGTGGTAGCCTGGGTAAAACATTGGCTGGACAACAGGACACAGAAGGTAATTCTAAATGGAGTCCACTCTGAAGAAAGGGGGGTTACTAGTGGGGTAACGAAGGGTTCAGTATTGGGTCCAGTCCTTTTTAATGTCTTATAGTTACATTGCAGAGGGACTGAAGGAAAAGTATGCCTTTTGCAGATGACACAAAGATCTGCAACAGGGTTGATACACAAGGAGGTGTGGAAAGGATGAAAAGGGACTTGGCAAGGTTGGAGGAATGGTCAGAAGTATGGCTAGGATTCAATGCAAAGAAGTACAAAATAATGCACCTGGGAAACAAGAACCCAGGGGAAGAATACACAATGGGTGGGGAGGTAGTAACAACAACAAAAAAGGAAAGGGACCTGGGGGTAATCATATCAGATGACCTTAAGGTTAGCAAGCAATGTGAGAAGGCAGTAGGGAGGGCTGGGGGTATACTGGGATGTATAGGAGAGGCAACATCAGCAGAAAACAGGAAGTTGTTGTCCTCTGTACAGACAGTTGATGAGACCCCATCTGAGTACTGTGTCCAGTTCTGGAGACCCCATCTCTGCAAGGATATAGACAGGATAGAGGCAGTCCAGAGGAGGGCAACTAAAATGGTGCAGGGTCTGCAAGAGAAGCTGTATGAGGAGAGACTAAAGGAGCTTAATATGTATACCCTTGAGGAAAGAAGGAGAGGGGGACATGATAGAAACTTTTAAGTACCTCAGTGGAATCAACAAAGTCCAAGAGGGTAGCATCTTTCAGAAAAAGAGACTTGCAAGAACAAGGGGACACAATTTAAAGATAGAAGGAGGGTGGTTCAGGGGCAATGTGAGGAAGTATTATTTCACAGAGAGGGTAGTGGATGCATGGAACAGCCTTCCTGAGGAGGTTGTGGGGTCTAAAACTGGGGGAGAATTCAAGAATGCATGGGACAGACATAAGGCAATTCTTGTGGGGGGTAGGAAGAAATAGGCTGTTGGTTAACTAGGCTCTGGGGCCTATCCTGTAGGTAGGGAAATGGGCAGACTAGATGGGCCTAGTGGTCCTTATCTGCCGTCAAAGTCTATGTTTCTATGTCTATGTTTCTAATATGTACACTTTGTTTGGTATATTTTTATACACTTAAAGGATATATTATTTATGTGGCATCAAATTTGAATTTGATTCTCTGAACTGAGTTACTGTGGGTCCCACCCCATTCTACCACTACTGGTTCCTTTACTATAAGTAGTGAGTCTGAGTCATTGGTATTTATATCTATGCACATTTGTGACCCACAGTAGAAATAATGAATTCAAAAATTATTTCTGCTAGGTTTCTGTTGTTCGGTGTTTACAAAAGGAAACAGAGCATGAAACAATTAAATTGTGAACTTAACTTATATAATTTTATTCCATTTCAGATCAAACCTTTTTCTTGTCCTTTTTCTTGCATTTTGAATTAGTTTTAAATGTTAAAAAAATGTGAAATAATTAAAAGGAGTTATCTTCAATGTTTTATCCGTATTTTTAGCTGAATTTTTAAACGCATTTTATTCCATAAAATTAGGGATCAGTGTTGCCTGCCTACTGTTTCACCCGAGTCAGAGATATGGTAATTTATACAATGTGAGTTTTAAAACAGTTAACAATACTTCAGAAAACCTGGGGCAGCCATAATAGAAGGATTGCAACCTCTTGGTTTTACAGTTTGGTTTCTTGGATTAGCCCAGCTGAGATGTAAACTTTCATTTTAATTTATCTCAGTCAAGTGTAAGCTAAGAGGAGTGGATGAAATCAGTGAGAAGGAGAGGTAGGGAGTAATTAAATGGGCTATTGTACAGGAAACTGCAGGAAGTCATGCAAGACACTAGATACCCAGAGAAACAGGCACAAGAGACCAATCTTGTACTCAAAGAAGGCCAAAGAGGCAAGGAGGGCTAGAAAATGGCCTTCATTGGATACACAGAGCACTAGGGAGGTGAGGAATGGAAAGAATACCAGTTAAGGATGAGGAAGGCAAAGAAGGCAGTCAGAGTTGCCAAAGCAGACACAGAACTGCATATTGCTAAGGGGGGTCAAGGGAGTAATAGTTCCGTAAATTCATTAGGAAAAAAGAGAGACACTAGAAGGGAATTTTAAGGCTGAAAGGGGGAAGAGAAACAAACCAGGAATAGCAGAAGGCAGCTGTTCTGATTGACTACTTTTGCTATATGTTCACAGTGCAGGATGGCAGGCCCTTATCTGAAAGCAATATACAGGCTGCTGCAAAAGGGATCCCAGAAATGGGGAAGATGGTGTTCATGAGAGAAACAGTAAGAAAAGACTGGCAGCCTTGAAATTAGATAAGGTTCCAGGGTCTGATGGGATATACCCAAGGCTGTTTAGGAAACTGACATCACAATTTCACAACTAACTAAACCCCTGGAAGATCAATTTGATTGCTCACTACAGTCAGAGGTGTTATAAAAGATTGCAAAGTAGCAGACATAGTCTTGCTCTACCAGGGAGGAGACAAAGAGCAACCAGCAAACTACAGACCCATTAGTCTTACCTCAAAAGCAGCTAAACTAATGCAGACAGTAGTTAAAGAGGACCCAGTGGGCTACCTGGAGAGAAATTATTTCCACAATAGTAAGTGGCATGTAACTGTGAAAGTGAGGACTTGTTTTTCCACACACCTCTCTCTGTACCAAGGGTAGACCACTTTGATGTAATCAGCTCATCTGCAGTAAGGCCATTCAATCTTGGCATATAACCATAACCTGATATTCAAACATGAGTTCCATTGTTTTGGATTTCTTCAACAGTTCTTGGTAGTTCAAAGGTGGATCTATGTGATTACAGTGATCACCGATGTGTGATCACCATTAGGGAGATGGCACATTGCCAAAAATATATTTTGGTGTAGTACTCACCAGCACACAGCAAAATGGCTCTGGGGAGTTGAGATGTGTTGTTTTATGTGGGGAGGTGAACCCCACTACTTAAGGATTCTTAACTCTGGGGGGGGGGTACATGTTGGGGGTGCAAATGTGACACAAATAAAATTTCAGGCCAGGCACACTAAAAAGTACCTGCACCCAGCACCATTCCTGCTGCAGCCCTGAACCCACCTACCGCACAATGGCAGCAGCTCAGCAGTTCACCATGGCACCACCCCCTACAACTCTTCTGTCCCCTCCAACCCCATGCTTGGCATGCTTTCTCCCCTGCACACATGGACATGTAGCTACAGGATGTTTCTATTTCATGCATCCTCCCATGTGGTCACCCACCTTCCACAGTTGCTTAATGACAGGTGCCTCAATTGAGTCTCCCTTTCAGTAGGCGACCAATTGCAGTCGCCAAAGTCATGGGATACCTTCAAAGGTTAATGGAGCCAGCTGTGTTAACCTGACTTATGTCCCATCAAGAGTAGATGTGTTGATTGCTGGCCTTTCCTAATGCCTCTGATCAATGAGGGAAGCCTGCACATGGTGCTTAGGAGAGACTTTGGCCAGGCTGCTCAGTAGAGTCTCCCTGGAGATCTCATTGTCAAAAACAATGAAGAACAGTTTGTTCATGGACTGCAGAAAATGGTTCCTGGCCAATGCAGCAGCTAATGTTTCATAAAAAGAGTAGTGGACTCCTGGAACAGTTGTCCAGCAGAGGTAGTGAGGGTGAAAACAGTGGTGGGGTTCAAAAATGAATGGGAATGACTCAAGGGAATTGTATGGCTAAAGAAGGGTGGATGGGAGAGAGACAGTGCCACTCACCAATGGGTCTGCAGCAAAAATGAAGGTAGAAAAAAATTGAAAGACTGAGTGCCCTTATCTGCCATCAGATTCTATGTTTCTACCTCTTGTCAGACCAACCTGATACCCTATGGTAGTGGAGGCAAGCACAGTGGAGGGGTTTAAACATGCCTGGGACAGGCACATGGGACCTTTGGGTGGGAAGGAAGTGATGAAAAGTCATTGATAAATATGGTAAGTGACTGCATAATATAGAGCTTACAGGTAGACTAGATGGTCCTAGCAGTCCTTTTCTGCTGACAATTTCTATGTATCTATTGATATTGCAGATGCAGTAAATACACTTCTGAAAAAAGGAATTGTTGAGTACCTAGAGGCCAGCGGGGCACAGGAGCCAAAGCAGCATGGATTTTCAGCAGGAAGGTCATGTCAGATGAATCTAATTGATTTCTTTGACAGGGTGACCAAAGTAATAGACCAGGGAGGGGCTGTGAATATGGCCTACCTAGACTTTAGTAAGGCATTTGTCACAGCCCCGCACAAAAGACTAATAATTAAGTTAGCCAGCCTGGGAGTGGGTTCCAGGGTGGTAGTCTGGGTAGCAAACTGGCTGCACAACAGGACACAGAAGGTAATAGTGGATGAAACACATTCCAAAGAAAGGGGGGTTACTAAAGGAGTACCTCATGGCTCAGTACTGGGTCCAGTCCTCTTTAACATCTTTATAGGTGACATTGCAGAGGGTCTGAAGGGAAAGGTATGCCTCTTTGCAGATGACACAAAGATCTATAACAGAATTGGTACACAAGGGGGGATAGAAAGGATGAGAAGGGACTTGGCAAGGTTGGAGGAATGGTAAGACATATGGCAACTTAGATTCAATGCAAAGAAATGCAAAGTAATGCACCTGGGAAACAAAAACCCAGGAGAAGAGTACACAATAGCAGGGGAGGTACTAACAACAACAAAAATGGAAAAGGACTTGGGGGTAGTCATATCAAATGACCTAAAGGTGGGTAAGCAATGTGAGAAGTCAGTAAGGAGAGCCAGAGGGATACTGGGATGCATAGGAAGGGGCATCACAAGTAGAAAAAGGTAAAGTGGTTATCCCTCTGTACAGAAAGTTGGTGAGACCCCATCTAGAATACTGTGTGCAGTTTTGGAGACCCCATCTACGCAAGGACATAGACAGGATGGAAGCAGTCCAGAAGAGGGTAACTAAAATGGTGCTGGATCTGCATCAGAAACCATATGAAGAGAGAGACTGAGAGAGCTTAATATGAAAGGAGGGACAGGGGAGACATGATAGAAACTTTTAAATATCTCAAGAGAATCAACAAAGTCCAGGAGGGTAGCATATTTCAGAAAAAGAGATGTGTAAGAACAACGGGGCACAATTTAAAGATAGAGTGGGGACGGCTCAGGGGTAATGTGAGGATATTTTTTTTTTCACAGAGAGAGTGGTGAATGCATGGAACTGCCTCCCTGGGGAGGTTGTTGGGTCTAAAACAGTGGGGGAATTCAAACATGCATGGGACAGACATAAGGCAATTGTATTGGGGGGGCTGCAGGAAGGAAACTGTTGGTTAACGAGAATCTGCAGCTTATCCAATAGGAAGGGAAATGGGAAGACTGGGTGGGCTAACTGGTCCTTATCTGCCATCAAAGTCTATGTTTCTATGTTAAATTTTGGAAATGTATTCAGCAGGAAAGATGAATTTTCCTTACCACTGAACTAAGATAATAATATTATAACACGCTTCATAACAGAGAAGGTTTTGGACATTATTAAATCCTTAGAGAGGAATTGTCATCAACAGGATTTCTTAATATCTGAAAGCCTATAAAAACTAATTTGATTGACCAATTCTGTTTATCTGTGAGTCTCTGCAGTCCAGAGTTATTCATATGTAAATCACCCTGTAATTAAGGGCTGGTGACAGCCATATGTTTTGGGTTCCTGAAAGGAAATTATGTCACAGAGGGTCTAGGTCCTCCTTTGACTGTATTTAATCCTACAGGTTAAATAGGAAATCGACTGTTTTATTAAGTGTGTTTTAAGGTGTTACTACAGCACGTTTTCCATCTTTGATCATTGTTTTGCACGTGTATTGAAACCAGTGAGTTATCACATTTACATTTCAAACTGTTAGTAAAAATAATCCATCTTCATGATTGTTTTAGCCTCTAGGCTATACTGCCAGCTGATCATCAAAAAACACACATCTTAAGGCTGACTCGGTGGTGCCAACAGGTATTGGGGCCCCAAATCAGGATTTCTAAACCCTAGCTGTATTCATGTCAGTATAGTTTTCTGGGACTACCACAGCACCAACTTCTGTCTTTTTCTGTTCGCTCTCTTGCAGCCTTTTCTCTTACAAGTTGAGGTGTTAACTTGGGTCTACAAGATGCAAATGTGGCTATTTACCTACTGACTTCGCATCATGGAGCCAGTACTGAATTGTGTAGCTTTTGATTATCAACTAGCATTACAGCTGTTAACAAGCTTTGTTCATCCAGCAGAATGGGTTTTGAGCATATGTTAAAATTCTGAAAGTATTATGCTCTTTCTATCCAGATTTGACTTGAAAAGAAAAAAAATAGGACACAGTTACTTGTTTATTAATTGCAAAAACATATAGATGGACAACATTGTTAAAACATGGATAACCTGAAATGCGTTATTAAAATATAGAATAATGTATGGGTGTGTGTGTGTAACCAGAATTTTACCCAAAGTGTGGGGTGCAACATAAACCCAGAGGGATTTATAAATGCATCACACACAGAGTGTTTGTGTAAAATTCTGTTTTTTAACACACACACACACACACACACACACACACACACACATTATTTTATTTCATTAATGGTGATATTTTTCCCCTTCAGCAGAGTTCTGTTAGTGCAGCACATCTGTCAGAGATGCACACACATACACACACACACAACACACACACACACACACACACACACACACACTGTTTGTCACTCCTTTTTTTTCTTTTTTTTTTACAATGCAGTGGTAATGACATTTTGGAATGTCACAGTTTGTCAGCACTGCTGCATAGTATAGTGTAGTGAATACATTTCTTACAAGGATATGAGTGGCAGGATCCACCAGATATATATTTTTTTCATTCTTAAGGCTGGATCAACTAGATATTTCAAAACATTTAAAATCTTACATGTCTTAACAGTGTGTGGCAAAGTTTGAGTGTTAGTACTGGTGCTCGGCAATGAGACACCACATTGAGCAATATATTCAGCCTGCTCACAGTGAAACTACAGTACATGCCAGTAAGCTTTATATGGTGATGCTTGATTGATAGGTGTCAATTACAATCTTCTGGTTGTAACCACAATTATTAACCAAGAGGTTGTGAGTGGAGATAATAAGTCTTTATCTGTATGTAAAACATAATCACCATTAAATAAATAGTATTTTACTTCTTTTGGTGAAGTTAAAAGTATAACAGTTTCTTGCTGAAATACTTTGGATGGAATCGGATTTTCTACCGTAACAATGCCAGAATTCTAGTACATTAATAGTAACAGTATTGCGCAGTGGTTAAGGGCACTGTGCTACAGACCAGGAGAGCTGGGTTTGAGTCCCACATCCCCCACTAACATACTGTGTGACTCTGAGCAAGTCACTGAACTTCCTTGTGTTCCCAGGTCACACCTGGAAACCAGCTTAAGCTTAGTGTGCCTTTTCTGGTTAAACAATTTCTCCTTTCCCCTTATTTTTGCTAACAATTTGAAGTGTAAAGGTGGTAACTCACTAGATTCATTACACATACAAAACAAATATTTTAAATGTAGAAAGTGTTGTATTTACAAAATCCCATTCCATCCAATGTGTTTCAGTAAGAAACTGTTATACTTTTAACTTCATCAAAAGAAGTAAAATAATTTTTTAATAATGCATTTCAGATTATGCATGTTTTAACAATGTTAAAGAAAACTCAAATTGCACAGTCCCCAATAATGCAAAGCATAATGGGAAGCATATGCAGATGACCAAGAATTAATTTGGACTGGCTCAACTTTAAGTAGAATTGCATGGTGCCAAAAGGCCTCACAATACAATTAGCAATTTAACAATTTTAACAATGTTGTCCATCTGTAGTAATTGTCTCCTATTTTTTCTTTTCAAGTCAAATCTGGATAGAAAGAGTACATTTTCAGAATCATAACACATGCTTCGATTGTCTTTCCTGTCTTTTTCCAGGAAAGGCACACACAGAGCAACAGCTGTTGTGGGAGCACAGGGAGGCCATAATGCCAGGCCAGTAGGTATGTAGCTACATTTGCATCTTGTAGACCCGAGTTCACTCACAAAGTTGTGAGAGAAAAGGCTGTAAGAGAGGGAATGGAAAATGACAGAAGGTGGTACTATGGCAAGCAGCAGTTCCAGAAATCTGTACTGACATGTTCAACTGGCAGTACTCTATATGTCCTTGAGGTTAAATCAGTCCTGAAGATGGATTATTTTTATTAACAGTTTGAGATATAATGATAACTCACTAGTTTCAATGCACATACAAAACAATTATTATAGATGTAGAAAGTGTTGTAATAGCACCTTAAAACACACTTAATAAAACAGTAAATTTTCTATTTAGCCTATTGGATTAAATACAGTCAAAGGAGGACTTAGACCCTCGGTGACACAATTTCCTGTGAGTAGCCCAAAACATATAGCTGCCACCAGCCTTAATTACAGGGAGATTTGCATATGAATAACCATAGACTGAAAAGACCAACAGATAAACACAATGGCTCAATCAAATTAGCTTTTAATGGGCTTTCAGACATTAAGAAAGCCTGTTGATGACAGGCCCCTTTAAAACCAAATTCAGCTTGTGGTTCAGATGGTCTCCAACCATGTTTTGTTAAAAATCTCACCCACAGTTTGTGCAAGCCATTATCAATACCACTTAACAAATCCCTCACTACTGGACTGGTGCCAACAAACTGGAAACAAACAGTTGTGTCCCCTATTTATAAAAAAGGATGTAAATCATCAACTAAGCCTTATTTTGGTTCCTGGGAATCTCATGGAGAAATTAATCAAAGCAAAGTTTGGAAAGGAATCAGCTGTATTGAGCTTGTCAGATAATACCCAACTTGGTTTAAAAAAGGGGAACTCATGCACCACAAACCTTATTGCATTCTGCAAGTCTGTCAGTTCAAGTATAGATGCAGGGAAGTCCTTCAGTATTATTTATTTTTACTTTAGAAAAGCCTTTGATACTGTGCTGCAGAAAGAACTACTGATCAAACTTACGAATGAGAGTTTTAGCACCTGTCTAGTTAAATGGGTCCATTCATGGTTACAACACAGAACACAAAGGGTTAGAATCTCAGGTCTATTATCATCAGAGAGGCAGATGACAAATGGGGTGCCCCAGGGATCAATCTTGGGTCCCTTCTTCTTAAATTGTTTTTTTTTTCCATGATTTTCATTTTGGTTTTGCAAAGACAATTTCAAAGTTGGTGATGACACGAAAATCTCCAGAGACGTGGATACTGAGGACAAATATGTGTTGTTAATGAAAGACCTGAAGATAGTTGAACACTTGGTTATAGTAAAATGGAATTAAACCTCAACAAATGTTTGATGCTACATGTAGGACCAAATAATTCTAGGAGACTGTATATGCTCATGCAAGCTGTTACCATCAGTTAGTATTGAAAGGTATGTTGGTATTTTGATAGATGCCTCTTTGGATATGCATGCACACAGAAGAAGAAAATCCACACAGAAAGTCAATACATTTATTAATATCATTTGTAAAACTTTTGACACAAGGGATTAACAGAGTATTATGAAGCTATGCAAAGTATATCTAAGACTAAACATTGATCATGCCTCACCCTTTTGGGCACCTTATAAAAAGTAGGACGTAAACTTATTGGAGACTGTCCAGAGAAAGGCTACAAAGTTGATTTCAGGTCTAAAAAATAAATCATTTGAATCACGTCTAATTGAATTAAATCAAATGACTACTGAACAAAGGAGATCAAGAGGGACATAGCTCCAGTTCTTTCAAGTAATAAATGACCTTTAACTGTCCCATACTTGTGGACTTATACCTTATCCTGGATAAAGGAACTCAGATACCACAAGTAGCAAATTGAGATTCCCAAAGTTAACCCAGTAAGTAGGAGTAACTATTTTACAATCAGATGTGCCAGACTATGAAATTGACTCTCTCAATACTTATCTAACATTGCTGGCTTTCTTGAGTTCAAAAAGGAACTGGATAGATACATGAGATATTAACTAGCTGCACAATGTGTGAGACACACTTGATGGGCGTATGCCTCCTTCTGTCTTCAAAATACCAAGATATTAAGATACCAAGATACTGTTTTTTGACTAATGGCACTGGACAAGGGGCAGTGCATATGCTGTACCTCGACTTCAGAAGGCAGTTGACTCTGTGCCAAACAGAAGGTTGCTATAAAAGTTAAAAGATGTCAGATGAGCAATGGATCTAGTTAGATAGGTGGGAAGCTAGCTGTGGGGAGAGAGAAGAGAGCAGTAGTAAATGGATTCAAGTCAAGGGGAGATGGAGTTCATGTGTGGGGTGCCAAAGAGTTCAGTGTTGGGCCAATTCCCTTTAATATGTTCATCAGTGACATAGGAGAAGGAATACAAGGCAATATGTGCCTCTTCACAAATGACAATAAGCTCCAAGGTAGGCTAGACAGGGAGGGAGGAAGAGATTAGGGTTCTGCAAAAATTAGAAAGGTGGTCCAAAGTTTTGCAGTTGAAATGCAATGCCAATGGACTTTATCTGTACTACATAATGTCTATTACCTGACTGGACTTAGGGAAGGCTATTCCATATTAAAATCTCTGAAAGTTAACTAAACTGAACTTTTTTTAAATTTTGCCTAACTAAAGCATGATCATGACTATACTTACATTTTTTCCCCATAATACAAATTTTGGGTGCTCCACTTCAGGCGTGATTTAAATTTCAAATCTGCACCATCACATAATTGATAAATAACCAGTCTGAGATGAGACAAAGTGCACCAAATGCAGACCCTAATGTCATGTCATGATGTAGAACAGTACCCTTTTATCCTAGGTACATTCTGTGAACTGAACAATCAAGGACCATGCTTTTTCCTTCAAAAGATACTTACTTTAATTGGTTCCAATACAATTATGACAGTTTCAAAGAACAATGTGCAACAAAGTGGAAAAAGTACAAACATACAGAGACCTTACTTGTTAGAATAACACAGAATAGCTGAAGCACCCCTGCTTCCAGATACAACAACCATAAGTTTCACCCTATCCTTGTAGAGTTTCATCAAAGGTTCTCTTTTGAAGAAAAAGCATAGTCTTTGATTGTTCAGTTCACAGAATGTGCCTAGGATAAAAGGGCACAGTTCTATATCATGACATGGCATTAGGGTCTGCATTTGGTGCACTTTGTTTTGTCTCAGACTGGTTACTTACATTTTTGAATACATAAAGTTTAAGAACAATCATTCAGTTCATCATGCCTGACCCACACTAATTTCTTTTGGCCACTAAATCCCTTTTAATCTCCTAGCTTTACCTTCTTACCTTGATTTAAATATTCTAAATAGTTTATACCTTTTTGACTTGTCTAAGAAATGTTATTTTCCCTTTCCAACCCCCTCTTCTTTTTCTGTACTACCCCTTTCTGTTTTCTACATGGCTCAGTTGATAGCACATCCGGCTCTGGACCAGAAGGTCGTGGGTTCTCGTCCCACACCGGATTGGACTTGCACCTAAAAATAACTGGCATTTGAGTGCAGTATTGGGGGATGCTGTACTGCTGGGGTGTGCCTTCCTTCAGATGAGACATTAAACTGAGGTCCCTTCTGTCCATCCTGCTGTTGTCCTGGTGGGTGTCCAGGTGGAAGTAAAAGAACCCAGGGCACTCTTCGCAAAGAGCAGGGAACATTCCCGGTGTCCTGGCCAACATTTCCCTTCCCATAAACTGGTTCATGCAATTATCCAGGCTGCGTGTGGGTGATGATGTGCAATATAGCCACCACCACACATTCAGTGACTTCACTACCAGTCTAGCATTGCTTGTAAATGCTTTGGGATTTATGTAAAGCGCTATATAAATGCTGATTCTTCTTCTTCTTCTTCTTCTTCTTCACTTCTCTCCATAATACAATTTAAGTGAATGTGTGTCCTTAACTTTCACTTGAGAACATTTCTTTGAGAGACCACATAAATAACCATAAATATAACATTGATTTTAATGTGACATTTTGGCCTCAATTCCTAGTTCCCTTCTAATCGTTAACAGGTCTGTTACCTTTCGACCTTTATTAATACATTTCGACCTTCCTTTACTAAAACTTTTTTGAAGTTAATTCGACAATGAATTGACATTCCTGATATTTTCATATCTATTGCTAGAGAGCAGGTTTGATTTTAAAACCTGTTGGAGAGATTTCATGTATAATGTACTTTTTTCTATTTAATCATTTTCTGTTGTAGAATTATTTCTCCATTGATTGAAATCAACAAAATAGGTGGAAAATCATATAGTAACATGAATAAATTACAAGGATTGTGAAACAGTTATGATCAAAATACTTTACATAAGCATCTGTGTGTGTGTTTAAAAATGTGCTCTGATGTTACCTTTTAAACACTTTAGCACTATGGGTATGTGTAGGTCACTTTAAATTATTATGTATAAATGAGAACCTGATTTGTCCTGGTTCTTCAGATATGCCCCTGTTTGAAGGCCTGCTGAAGGGTTGAGGCACTAGGGGCTACAGATTTATTTCATAGGCATCTCACCAAATAAACTCGCACTTGCTTTTGGAAAAATACTAAACCACAAGTGCCATGCTTGCCTTTTTTCTGTTGAATTTGAATTGGCTGCTCTGCTCATGCACCACCTTTTCCTGCACTCACCTTTTCCTTGCTGATTTCTGATACACCTAGGGAGCATGAATCCACTTATCTTGCCTCCCCTCTTGTAGTGTACAGTGAGAAGGGCAGTGCCATGAATTTACTGACTATGCCTGAATTTCCCATATTTTGGTGAGTCAGGAAACTTAGAGTATAAACTCTAGATACCCTGGCTCCAAGTGGAGGCCCAGTAGAGAACATCTCTCAGGGTCAGGCATAACTCTTAAAGTGCTCTCTAATAATCTACATTGAGCTGGCTTGAACAGACAGGCAGGTTACCATTTAAAAAACTTAATGTTTTCCATATTATGTTTTCTGCTCTGATCATCAACCTGCCACAGTCTGGTCTGGTCCTCTTAGCACCATCACCCACCTTCCCTTGGACTTACTCTCCTCTAGTTTACTGCCATGGATTATCTCCGATATAGGGGCCATTGGGACTTCTGGAGCACAATTCAAATAGTTATGGAGCAGGCTCCTAGATGCAGGTGTGTTGCTTTGGCAGACTGGGGCACCACCCTGCTCATTCAAGGGTTTTCGTCATATTTTCTCCCCTAGTTTTATGTAAAATAATGAAGCACTGCACATGTCTGAATATCAGTGTCTGCTGGTAGGCCACCCTGATTGATGTTCCCACTGTGTTGCCAGGTGGCAGGAAAGTAGCACTGTGAATTGTCTACCCACTCTTTCAGATAAACAAGAGCAGTCCTTTGAACTCTCTGTCCTCTCTTTCCATTGACCATTCCACATGTGATTCATGTCTGCTTCTGAACCCAGGTTGCTACTGTAGCAGTCAGTAGCTCTACCACCATGCTACTGGTGGGTGTTTATTAGAAATGTTTATATAACATAAGAAATATCAATGCTTCTATCACTCTGGATGGTACTGTATGAGGAAAATAAACACAGGAGGTTATATAAATGGAACCGTTAGTAAAATCCCCTCATCCTAAGCAAAGCCTGATATAACACAAATTGAGAACATTGAGCAATTGGTTTGTTATAACAGAATTGAGTCTTCACTTAAATGTATTTAAAACTTTAAACATAACAATCATGACAACTTCCTTACAGGAGCAGGGGAAACAACCAAGATAGTATCTCATAAGGATATGAAAAATGCTATTACAAAATTGCCTAAAACAATTCCCAAACCCTGATTGGCTGATACCCCTAGCAAGGTGGCCATCAATCAGACAACAGAGCCTGGATATTAAAAGCACCAGTCCCAGTTAATTGCATCACCAGTATCAATGGGCACTGGCTGTTTTCAAATTGCAGACCAGCCATTTTTTTTCTGTGTAACCTAGATTCCCCAAGCAAGTGATAACTGGCAATCCTCCCCCTAGTATTACAAAAGCATCAGTTTACAAGCAAAATGCATGATTAAAGCATTAAAGCTTTTCAGTTACAGCAAACTGCTAAAATGTCACAGAGGTTCTTGTGTCCCATGCTCACTCAAAGACCAGTCAATGTATTAGCTGCTCCAAGCTGGCACAGCATCTCTATCTATTGGGTGTGAACATTGGGAAAGTGCAGTGTCCGCGCCATAGCCTGACTCCCCCAGTACCTGTAGTATTAAAATTGTAGTCCTGCTCAGCATCCAAGCTGAAAATGGAAGAGTGAAACCACAGAAAAGCACAGAAATGTATTTGTTTTTGCAGTATTTGTTTTCTTTTTGCTGGTGGATTGATCAACCTCCCTTGATCATAAGCTATAAACAGCTGATTGGAAATAAGTCTGTTACCCTCAATAGTGTTGACAAGCTGATCGATGAATGCAGAGATTCCTTCCTCAGCAGTACTAACCTGCTCTCCACATAAGCATAGGTGGGAAATATTGGGCCATCACTTAGAGTGGTCCAACCAACCACTAGCAGCAAAAATCCTCTTGCCCAGTTTTTGATGTAATTGGAGTGCCTTTTCTTTTAAATATGGTCCAGAGATGGGGGCCTCTTCTCAGACTCCTTCCTAAACCAAAGGTACATTGCTGTGTCCTAGTAATCATCCTGGCATGCTGTCCTATTTTTTCTGTCATCCAATCTGACAGAAATCTCCATTGAAAGGACAAACTCCATGAGCTTGTCTTTGGCTGTTTTAACGTTATTTACAGTTGACTTGTCCACATTGTATTAGCTAGCCAGTACCATATCATGCTTTCAACTTTCCAGATGCTTCACAATCTTGAGCTTCTGAGATAATATGAGCACAGCTCTTTTGTGCTTTTCTGCCATTTTAAAAAGGTTGTAATATGCTGTATGAAAAACTGAAAAAGTCTATTTCCTCTGAAAATAAAAAGTTTCGGAAACAGCTGCTTATTGTTTCTATTGTAATCAATCTAAACCGTGGTCAGCTGTGAACAAAGTGAGAACAATAGCTGTTAATTACAATAGGAACACTGGGAGATAAACAGCCAGTTTATTAGGTAGGTAGAGTTGGATAATGTTGGTTCAGATAAACAGGGTTTATCTACATTTATAAAGTGATATCAAGTCATATCAAAACTGTAGTAGAACAATTTTCTAACATTTTACTCAGATGTATCAACACAATAATAATAATAAGCCTATTTATAAAAAGCACAATTCAACAAGTATCAAAGCACTTTTACAAAGTTAAAACACTTTCAGTAATAAAAGCTCACAGTATAAAACAACTCACAATATAAAACAATCAGAAACTGAACAGATAAGGAGGCCAGTGAGAATACATAGGTTTTTAGAGCTGCTTTAAAACTATCCACAGTCAGGTACCCTCTAACCAAATGATGTTGAGAATTTCACAGAGTTGGGGCTTCAAAAGCAAAAGAAAATGCCACAGAGGTCTTCAAATGAACCCCAGGAATCTCCAGCAATCCCTCATTCATGGAGTGGAGTGGCTGGAGGGGGCAGTAGGGATTAAGGAGATATTTTAGGCAGCTCAGTCCCTGTCCATGTAGGGCTCTATAGGTCAGCTAGCTGACCCTGGAGATTCCTCACCAAATTGGCAACTTGTGCAGTTCACACAGCATAGGTGTGATATTTTCAGATCAAGAAAACCCAGTCAACAATCTAGCGGCAGCATTCTGCACCAGCTGCAAAGGATAATATCTACCCTGGTATTCCTAGGTACAGGATTTACAACAAATTCAACCAAATGCTTTTTAAGGACATAAGTGTGAATTGCAAAGGAGCAAAGATTATTATGGTCACACAGAAGGGGGAGGAATTTTTTATTTATTTTGGTCTAGGATTACAAGTACCTTTGAGCCAAGGCTCTTTTATAAAGGTTCCACATCACAAGTTACAGTAGACAACATAAATTGTGAGAATTATATCTTGTATACTTGTATCTCTGTTTCTTTACTTAAAGTCAGCATATAATCTATCACACTATCCTGTTATTATTGATATTTTTATCTTCTTTTCTAAATAATGTTTCCCATGACATTTGGTTTACTGATGAAACTGGTTCTTCTATATTGTGGTATTTATATCCTCTCTGATGAAATCTTTTCCTCATGAGCTCTGTTTCTTTTTTAAAAAACTTCCTCTGTAGTACTATTTCTTTTTGCTCTAATTATTTGTGACTTAGGAATGCTTTGTTTTAATTTTGGATCATGGTAACTTATATAGTGCAAGATGGTGTTTCTGTCTGTTTCTTTTCAGTAAAGTTTTGTTTCCAAATTATTATTTTTATAGATTAGTAAATCTAAAAATGTTACTTGTTGTTTGTCAAATGTCATTGAAAAAATCAGATTTTCATCCCTGGTATCTAAATAGATTTTTAAATCTTTCTAATTTTTTTCAGATCCAGCCCTTATTACTAGTACATCATCTATAAAACATTTCCAAATCTTTATGTTTCTGTAAAACGGATTATTGTTTACATTTAAAATGTGTGTCTTTTCATAATTCCACATGTATAGAGTGGCATAAAATTGTGTCATAGTACTACCCATTGCTGTACCATGAGTTTGTAGATAAAATGTACCTTCAAAATTGAAATAGTTTTTTTTGTAACATTAGTTCTGATAAACCTATCAAAAAAATCTATTTCTGGGAGTCTATCATTTCTGTTCTGTAATGCTTGTTTTAATGATGACAGTCCTTCTTCACGTGGAATACTAGTGTAAAGATCTTTAACATCAAGAGAGACCAAAAACAAATCATTTATATGTGTTATGTTTCTGTTTATGTTTTCCAATAATTATATAATGTGGCTGGTAATGTGGGTATCCATTTTTTTAACTTCATGTTGTGTATGGTAGTCTACATACTTGGAGATGGGCTCCAAAATGGAATCAACGCCTGATACAATTGGTCTGCCAGGTGGTTTCTGAAAATTTTTATGTATCTTTGGTAAAACATACAATGTTGGTATTCTGTTTTTTTATTTATTAACATTATTTTTTCTGTCTCTGTACACCATCCCTGTTCCACACTGCACCTTCTAAGAAATCTTGTATATCTCCCTTGATTTCATCTGTTGAATCATTTTCTAATTTTAAATAATACTCAGTATCATCCAATTGACTATAACATTCTGTTTTGTAGTTTTGATAATCCCATTGGACTATACCTCCACCCTTATCTGTTGGTTTAATTACTATGGTTTTGTCATCCTGTAGGTTTTTTATTGCTTCCCTTTCCTTTTTAGTTAGGTTGTTATATTTTGGAAATTTAGGTTCCTTCTCTACCATGTTTTTTATTTGTTTATCTATCTTGATATAGGTTTGCACTACTTTTTTACCTTTAGGTGGTATAAAGTCTGACTTTATACCTAATGTTTTTTTTTTAATTCTTGTTTTCTCATTTGAGGTACTTCTGGTATATGATGAAACAAATTCACTAATCTGAGTTTCCTGTAAAATATTTGTAAATCTATTTCCAGTTGGAAATGGTCTAATCCTTTAGTGGGTAAAAATTAAAGTCCTTTGTTCAATACCTGGATCTCTATATCTGTTATTTGTCTATTGCTTAGATTGAATACTGCTATCAATTCCTCTGTCTCTCCCCTTTATATAGATTCCCCCTCCACCTCTTCCTCCTACTCTGCCCCCTCTTCCACCTCTTCCAACTCCTCTGGTTTTGTATTGACCTGTATTTTACCAAGTTTTGTCCCTGTATTATAAATCTGGCATGAAGAAGTAGTGTAAAACTACTAAACTATTGCTGGTTGAATGTGCATGGTGCAAATTAATAAGAAGAATAAAAGACTATTCAAGATTTTTTTCAATGGACTATTGGACTGAAGTCTTACTTTTTCACAATTCAATTTAACAATTTTGCCAATAGTAAGATGGTCCAGATGAACACACTGTAAAACAGGGCAACCTATACCAATAGAAAACAGAACATAGAGTTATAAGGGGGTGACAGACCTTAGGCATAGTGTCCCTATTGTAAAGTAGGTCAGTATGACCACATATACAATTTAGAGATATTACAGTTTGACAGTGCCCACTACTCACATACATCTTTACCATCACATTCCTTCCCTATCTCTTACCCCTTTTTTATATATATTTAATTTGTATAAACCATTAAATATTATATCACGAATACATCACAAGGCACAGGAACTAGACAAGAACCATATCAGGAATTTCAACAAACAGCAGAGGGAACTATTCATACATATCAGTTCACAACAGAAGAACAAGAACAAGTATTACGCTTACTAGATAGAGAGAAAACATGGACAGAGGTCATGAGTGAAAAAATCCTCATGAACAAAATATATCATTTAGAACTAAAAGATGTAAGACTGTAATGGCATGCTTTATCTCTAGAGGAATATATAAAAAAACAAAAGAATCCCATGAGGACTCTGCGTATTGGTCCAACCGAATTTAGGATTTATGACAGCAAAATTAAATGATAAATGGACAAGTATATGAAATAAATGTTCATTAGATTCTATGTTAACCCTTATTGAAGCCATAATGGAGGAAAGAGACAGACTAACTATAGAAATACAGAATGTAAAAGAGGAATATAAGTCTAGGGTACAAAATCAAGAATTTATAACCACATTAGAAAAAAATTAAGAAGGATCTACAGGAATATGAAGAATTTATAAAATAAAAAATAGAAAGTTTAAAAGAGACATTATAGGTTATAGAGACAACAAAGTTTATAATTGGTTCACTTAACAAAAAACATATGGAAGAAACCAATATACACAAGGACCTCAAGACTATCAAACTGATTCAGATAGTGGAGACAGCTATGTGTTTAATTATTGTGATAGACAAAATAAAAGGGATAGTACAGAAGTTTAGAGAGAGAACAACAACAAAGAAAAGATGGACAAGAGAATCAATGGGAACAGATCGAAACCATGAGGTACGATTTGAGGGACACAACTTGGCAAAATACAGGTCAATACAAAACCAGAGCAGTTGGAAGATGTGGAAGAGGGGGCAGTGGAGGAGGAAGAGGTGGAGGGGAAATTAATATAAACTGGTGGAGATAAAGGAATCAATAGCAGTATTCAATCTAAGCAATAGAAACAGATATAGAGATCCAGGTTTTGAACAAAGGACTTTCATATTCACCCACTAAAGGATTAGACCATTTCCAACTGGAAATAGATTTACAAAAATTTTACAGGAAATTCAGATTAGCGGATTGGTTTCAATGTAGACCAGAAGTACCTCAAATGAGAAAACAAGAATAAAAAAAAAACATTAGGTATAAAGTCAGACTTTACACCACTTAAAGGTAAAGAAGTAGTGGAAACCTACATCAAGATAGTAGATAAGCAAATAAAAGACATGGTGGAGAAGGAACCTAAATTTCCAAAATATAACAACCTAACTAAAAAGGAAAGGAAAGCATTAAAAAACCTACAGGATGACAAAACCATTGTAATTAAACCAGCAGATAAGGGGTGGAGGTATAGTAATATGGGATTATCAAAACTACAAAACAGAATGTTATAGACAATTGGATGATACTGAGCATTGTTTATAATTAGAAAATGATCCACAGATGAAATCAAGGGAGATATATAAGATTTCTTAGAAGGTGCAGTGGAACATTGATAGTGTACAGAGACAGAAAAAATAATGTTAATAAATAAAAAAAAGGAACACCAATATTCTATGTTTTACCAAAGATACATAACAATTTTCAGAAACCATTTGGTAGACCAATTATGTCAGGCATTGATTCCATTTTGGAGCCCCTCTCCAAGTATGTAGACTACCATATACAACATGAAGATAACAAAATGAATACCTACATTAAAGATATCAGCCACATTATAGAAATATTGGAAAACATAAATGGAAACATAACAAATATAAATGATTTGTGGTCGGTCTCTCTTGATGATAAAGATCTTTACACTAATATCCAACATCAAGAAGGACTGTCATCATGAAAACAAGCATTACAGAACAGAACCAACAGACTCCCAGAAACAGGTTTTTTGATAGGATTATCAGAACTAGTGCTGCAAAAAAAACTATTTCAAGTTTGAAGGTACATTTTATCTACAAACCCATGGTACAGCAATGGATAGTACTATGACACCATTTTATGCCACTCTATACATGTGTAATTATGAAAAGACTCATATTTTAAATGTAAACAATAATCCATTTTACAGAAACACAAATATTTGGAAATGTTTTATAGACAATGTACTATTAATATGGGATGGATCTGTAAAAGAATTAGAAAGATTTAAAATCAATTTAGACACCAGGGATGAAAATCTGATTTTTTCAATGACATTTGACAAACAACAAGTAACTTTTTTAGATTTACTAATCCATAAAAATAATAATAATTTGGAAACAAAATTTTACTGAAAAGAAACAAACAGAAACATCATCTTGGACTATACATTTACCATTATCCAACATTAAAACAAAGCATTCCCAAGTCACAAATAATTAGAGCAAAAAGAAACAGTACTACAGAGGAAGTTTTTAAAAAAGAAACAGAGCTCATGAGGAAAATATTTCATAAGGGGGGATAAAAATACTACAATATAGAAGAATCAGTTTCATCAGTAAACCAAATGTCAAGGGAAACATTATTTAGAAAAGAAGATAAAAACATCAATAATAGCAGGATAGTGTTTTCCACTGCATATAGTCATCTAAGTAATAAAATAAAGGACACACTATTAGACAATTGGTATATTATACAGTCTAGTGAGGGCTCCAATATTAGATTTGAAGAAAAACCCTTGGTAACATCTAAGAGAAATTCAACACTCTGTGATAAATTAGTACACATAGAACACATAAAAAGAGACACCACACCAAAACAAGGCAAACAGTTATTATTAGGACCTTTGAAAGAAGGAAGTTACCCCTGCGGACAATGTTGTCATTGTAATAATACAACAAAACAGTATTTTTTGGACATCCCTACACTAACAAGAAATTCTACATTTCTCAACACCTTACTTGTAAATCACATCATGTCATTTACTTATTGCAATGTCCTTGGGACAAGCTATATGTGGGAAAAACTACAAGGGAATTAAGAGTGAGAATAAGTGAACACAAAAGTGACATTCAACTGAAAGATGAGAGATCGTCAATGGCTAGACACTTTAACAGAGAAGGACACTCATCAGCATCCCTGATATTTTGTGGATTTGAAATTATCAATGAACCAATAAGAGGAAACATATCAAGGAATGATTTGTTATTAAGAAGAGAAGTATATTGGATCTATACTATGGACAGTACCAATCTGAGATTTGAAATGAATGAATCATGTAATTGGAACTTGTTCTGGTGATGGATATATATATATATATATATGAGAAAGATGAAATTATTTTTTGCAATATTGTGTAATTTGTATAAATAAAAAAATCATGGAAAGAAAATTATATAATACATTTGTTTAAACAAACTATGTATTAATTGCAAACAGCAATAAGTTGCTGATAGTCAAAACTCAGTGAATTTGAGATGAATTTTTAATATTCCAGCTGATTGAAATCCCTTATATATAGAAGAAATGTGAATAGATGGTATTCTCAGTAAATTTGATTTAAAACTTTCTATTTTCATTCTCAAATAGAAACAATTCTGAAAAAACAACATTAATTCTAGAACTATTTAAGGTAGTTCACATTTGGCGAATATCCATTGGTAGGGGCGCGAACCGCCAATCACCATAATAGAAAGTTAGTTTGGCATCTTTAGCCATTTAGCCACAGGAAAGATATTGATAATTTCCTGTTTCTACAAAACTTAGGAATCTATAAAGTCATATTAAAAAGTAGTATGAGAGAAATTAATCAACTAAGTCTCAGTAACAATCATCCACAATGTGTTTGCACTATCAGGATATAACCTTACAATCAAGATAACAAAAAAAGATCCCATTTCAGTTAATATAAACAATGCACATTATAAAGAGGAAACTAATCAAAATGTCATTTTGGAACTTTTATTTATTTCCCCCTATAATATTTAAATACTGAGAATTATAGGAAGTAGCGTATATCTTACCCCATTCAATAATAAAAGTCAAACTACACAAATATAGAACTTCCTTATCTCCTCTCCAAGAAAGGTATGATTTACAGGATTAATCTAATTAGAAACAGATTGACACCACTATACTTGATTGATATTCGGCAAATAGCCATGGGCAGGGGGCGAACCGCCGACCACCTGATTAACAAGTGAGCTTTAACATCTCTAACCACTTGGCTATAGGGTGGACTCTGGCTGCCTCACCCTTCAGTGACATCGAAGCAATGCCTATTTCTATAATAGGTGTGATGTCATAGGTGACGTTTGTTCCCCCTGCCACTTTTGCGGTCTTTTTAAACCGCGCATGATCAAAGGCTCAGACTGCTCCTTTCTCTGTAGAACACAGTCATAGAATGACGTTCTAGCCAGCTAGGAACTTGTCGAAACTTGTATTTAACTGAAATCACTACCATTTTAAGATAGAGTACAAAAAGTAAGAAAAATACACAATAGTGTTAACATACGAATTCATAGTGCATCTCATTTTCATGTAGCTCATAACCATGGCAAAATGGGAAGCAAAGAAGCAGCAAAACAAGTATGTAAAAACTTTCAATATTACAGAGAAAATGCTAGAGGGTAATTTGGAAAATAATACAGAATTGTTTGACAGATTTTTAAAATAAGTGAGAAACAATGATGAAAAATAACGAAGGAACCTGTATTGACACACACACAGGGTAATTCAAAGAAACTGCCTTTTTTTCCCCATAGAGAGTGCTATAAAGATTTAAAGGAACACCAAAGAATAAATTATAAGAAGACTAATTTGTAAAAGTATATAAAAAGGTAAAGACACTATAAATGAGTTTCATTTTTTAATAGAAACTAGAATCAAAATCAGAAACTGTTTGATTAAAATAACTCTTTAAATTTAATTATAGGGGCTTTCAATACAATTTAGGTTTTAAATGAATTTTTTGGGAACAAGTTGGAAAAACAGCATTTAACCAATACACACCTGAATTTAAAGATGGCATAGTAAGTACTAGATTACATATCAGCATATAAACGAATAATTATACTGTATGTATAAGGAACTGAAATAAAACACAGTTTTTTTTATTAAGAACACAGTAATCTGAGGCTGAATCTTGAATGCACAATATGAATCTAACAAGTGAAATGGGAATACCAATAACAGATATGAATCTTAAACACTGTATTGAAGTGTTGATAAAAAAATAAAAAAAATAAAAAAATATGATTTAATAAAAGAAATAACTAATTAATCAAGTAACATAATTGTTAATGATCTAAGTTTATTGAATGCAACTACAGTATATCTTAAGAATATGATTGTCTTATTAGTTGATAGTGTAGTATCTTTGAAATTGTATATTAATTTAAGTTTATAAGAAACAAGAATATTATTATAAAAAATTCTGGTTTTATTATGTGTTTATGTTTAGAATCAGCACTGTATTATAAATCTGGCCTGAAGAAGTGGTGTGAAACTACTAAACTGTAGCAAGTTGAATGTGCATGGTGAAAATTAATAAGAAGAATAAAGACTATTCAATATTTCTTTATGGACTATTGGACTGAAGTCTTACTTATTTACAATTGCGTTTAGCACTCTCCCATTTTCCCAAAGTCAGTCCTCCTAAAGTTCAATACTTTTGCTTTTGTATGGCTTGACTCTATGGCTGAGTTTATCGTGAACCACACTGTTTGGTGGTTGTTTGTCCCCAGATGACTACCCACTTCTAAATATGAGATTCTTGCTCCATCTCCATTTGACAGTACCAGGTCTCAGACTGCTCCCTCTTGAGTGGGTTCCAGCACTAGCTGTCTGAGGCATGCCCCCTGTAGGGCATCAAGAATAGCCCTGCTCTTGGAAGTGGCTGAAGCAATGGTGCCCCAGTTAACATCTGACATATTCAGACCCCCATTAACAATATTTCTCTCTTTTCTGCCACTCTAAGGATGCCTTCTAGCATTTCCTTGTCCATTTCCTCTCCATGAGATGGGGGTCTGTTCATAGAAACATAGAAACATAGACTTTGATGGCAGATAAGGACCGCAAGGCCCATCTAGTCTGCCCATTTCCCTACCTACAGGATAGGCCGCAGATCCTAGTTAACCAACAGCCTTTATCTTCCTGCCCCCCACAAGAATTGCCTTATGTCTGTCCCATGCATTCTTGAATTCTCCCACAGTTTTAGACCCCACAACCTCCTCAGGAAGGCTGTTCCATGCATCCACTACCGTCTCTGTGAAATAATACTTCCCACATTGCCCCTGAACCACCCTCCTTCTATCTTTTAAATTGTGTCCCTTGTTCTTGCAAGTCTCTTTTCTGAAAGATGCTACCCTTTTGGACTTTGTTGATTCCTTTGAGGTACTTGAAAGTTTCTATCATGTCCCCATCTCCTTCTTTCCTCAAGGGTATACATATTAAGCTCCTTAGTCTCTCCTCATGGCTTCTCTTGCAGACCCTGCACCATTTTAGTTGCCCTCCTCTGGACTGCCTCTATCCTGTCTATGTCCTTGCAGAGATGGGGTCTCCAGAACTGGACACAGTATTCCAGATGGGGTCTCACCAACTGTCTGTACAGAGGGATAACAACTTCCTGTTTCTGCTGCTGATGCCTCTCCTATACATCCCAGTATACCCCGCCCTCCCTACTGCCTTCTCACATTGCTTGCTAACCTTAAGGTCATCTGATATGATTACCCCCAGGTCCCTTTCCTGTTTTGTTGTTGTTACTACCTCCCCACCCATTGTGTATTCTTCCCCTGGGTTCTTGTTTCCCAGGTGCATTATTTTGCATTTTTGCATTGAATCCTAGCTGCCATACGTCTGACCATTCCTCCAACCTTGCCAAGTCCCTTTTCATCCTTTCCACGCCTCCTTTGTATCAACCCTGTTGCAGATCTTGTGTCATCTGCAAAAGGCATACTTTTCCTTCCAGTCCCTCTGCAATGTCACTGATGAAGACATTAAAAGGACTGGACCCAATACTGAACTCCCATGTGTTCCCCACTAGTAACCCTTTCTTCAGAGTGGACTCCATTTACAATTACCTTCTGTGTCCTGTTGTCCAGCCAATGTTTTACCCAGGCTACCACCCTGGGACCCACTCCCAGGCTGGTTAATTTGACTATCAATCTTTTGTGTGGACTGTGTCAAATGCCTTGCTAAAGTCTAGGTAGGCCATGTCCACAGCCCCTCCCTGGTCTACTACTTTGGTCACCCAGTCAAAGAAATCTATTAGATTCGTCTGACATGACCTTCCTGCTGTGAACTCATGCTGCCTTGGATCCTGTGCTCCACTGACCTCTAGGTACTCAACTATTCTTTCCTTCAGAAGTGACTCCATCACTTTCCTACCACAGAGGTCAGACTGACAGGTCTGTAGTTTCCTGCCTCTGTCTTGGTCCCACTTTTGTGAAGGGGAATCACAACCGCTTCCTCCAGTCCTCGGGTACCACCCATCCTCCCATGATTTATTAAAAGAGTAGCCAGTGGTTTCACTAGTTCCTTCCTTAATTCTTTTTAGAATTCTGGGGTGAATTCCATCAGGACCCATTGCTTTGTCCACCTTCAGTTTTAGGAGTTCTTGCAGAACCCTTTCTTCTGTGAAAGGACTGGGATCAATCCCCCTATCAAGAGTGCTTCTGTTAATTGGATTAGGCACTTCCCCTTCCTCTTTTTTGAATAACCCCCATGCAGATTGTGGTGCCATTTCCTGTCTCCAGGGCAGACCACAGTGCCTTCTCTACTCCCTGTTTATCATTTAGTTCCATTGCTTTGATCTCTTCCCTTACATAGAGAGTTACTCCTCTTCCTCTTTTACCTTCCCTGTCCCTCTGAAGCATGTGTACCCTGGTATGTTGACATCCCAGTTATGTTTCTCTGTGTACCATGTTTCTGTGACTGCTACAATATCCAGATGTCCCTCTTCCAACAAGGCCACTAGTTCAGGGAGTTTGTTACACAGACTATGGGCATTGGTGCTCTTCACCCTCCATTTTTTTATGGCTTTACATCTTTTAGCTCCATCTCTGTCCTTACTGCCTTTTTCTGGATTTACCCTGTCCTGCTCTCTTTTGACCTCTCTATCTTTGTGTCTACTTCACAAAGGGACTAATCCTACTACTTTCCCAGCCCAGCACCCAATGAGCCTCACACCCCATGATAACTGATATGACCTACAAACAATAGTAATTTGTGGAACGGCACTTCTGGTGGGCTACATCTACAATAATGGTCTCAAGTCCAATGTATCATTTAACCATGTGTATGTAGTGTCAAGCATTGGATTGTCTTGTAGCAATATTTTAGTTGTATTGCCACCCCTCCAATTCTTAACAGCCTGCCCTAATAAAATAAACTTCAGTCCTTGTTGGTTGGAATTATATACACTGTGAAACTACACACCCACCCAGGACCATGTCCAGCTGCTTATTGAATATGGACCTAATATGATCCTGAATATGAACCTTCAGCTGTCTTATAGTGCTACCTACAGTATTTAAATCTCAGATTTTCTAAGGTAAGCAAAATGTGACATTGGGGAAACTTAAAAAGTTCTGGACCTCAGTCAGGGATTTAATAAACCATAAGAGAGCAGGAGCAGCTGATGTTATTTGGTATAACACTACCCCTGTGTTTCAGCCTTCTGATAGTTGTGAGGTATTTATAGATACACTTTTTGACCTTTCAAAATTAAAAACTGTATTTGATGAATTTCGTGTAAATACCATGGGAAATCCCACCTCAACTCAAGCTATGTTTGTTCCCCTTTTGTATTTTCTTACAGCTGAATCCAAAGCAGTCTTGAGAATGTTAAGGAATTTGCCCACTGGCAATAGTGCTGATATAGATGGCTAGAACTGATGTTTTTTTTAAGATTGTTGCATCAAATACCTATCGCCCTTTGATCACATTGTTCAACTTATCTTACATTATCAATGTCTGCCCTTCCTGTGGAAGAAAACCACATTGTTCCAATATTAAAAAATGTATGAGAACAGGACACCTATTGACCCATCTTCTTTCTTTTCCCTCTTAGTAAATTGGTGAAGAAACTGGTTAACAAGTAGATCCTTGAATATTTTCAAACTCATCAGCTTCAGTTCTTTGAGTAGCAAAGTTTTCAACATAATCACAGCACTGGGATGGCCTTGGTCAGGTTCACCGACCATGTCAGTTTGGCTATTAATCAGGGTATACTCATTGTTATGGTCTTTGTAGACCTGTCTCAGGCCTTTGACCTTGTGAGTCATACTATGCTGCTCAAAAGGCTGACAAATCTTGGATTACCTAGATGGCTTTTTACATCGTGTCAAAGTTATGTAAGTGCACAACCCAAATGCCAGTTTCCAGGATTCTTATATCAGTACAAGGGTGTTATCAGCTGAAGTACCCCAAGGATCTATACTGCGGCCTCTGTTATTTATCTCATTAATTAAGACACTTCTGTCAGTTTTGGAACAAACTAACTCATTTGTGTATACTGCTAATATTATCATTTTCTCTAGCTCTATTTCAATTTCCAAAACTAATTCTGCTTTGAATAAGGATTTCTCCACACTAAATACTTTACTTTTGCAGTATCATCTCATATTAAACAGAAAAAAATGCTTAAGCATATGTTTTTGGATCTATGTTTGGGTTATCTAAGAGCTCCCCAGACATGGAGTTTGTTGATCTTCATGGCATTCATAGCTTGAGCCTTTTAAATATTTGAGATTTGTCTTTCTCATGTCCCATAAGTACCTTTTGCAAACAAATTAATCAAAAACTTTTAATGCCATTTTGCCTTAAAAATTGTTTGACAGCAAAAACTTGAAGCATTGCTAGAGGGTATTTTTACTAACTTTGAACCATAATTCCTTTTTTTCCCCAAGAGCATTATCCTCTGAATAAATTAGATTAACTAGAGTCTTTAATAATATTTTTCAAACCATATTACAGTAAATATTCCCTACAAGGCCAATCATTGTACATTGTGCTCTGATTTGGGCTGGGTGTCCTATGAAACTAATAGACCATATATTCTCTGCTACTACATTGATACAACACTTAGGTTAAAACCAGAATATCTGCTGTATTCTGTTTTATTAGTTCAACTGACAAGTCTTTGCTTTCTATACATTCAGTCTCGATAGGTATAGGATGATATTGTGCAGTCTCAATATATGCTGGTACTACATGCTTATGCTACAAGTCTAGATGGCTGAGAGGGACCTGGGGGTTGTGGCGGATGTCAAGATGAACAACTCAGAGACTTGTAGGAGGGCAGCAGCCAAGACCAACAGGATGCTGGGATGCATCGCTAGGGGGATCACCTCCAGAAGGAGGGAAGTGATACTCCCTCTGCATAACTGCTTGGTGAGGCCACACCTCGAGTACTGCGTGCAGTTTTGGAGGCCACACTTAAAGAGGGATATTAAACTCCTGGAGAGGATCCAGAGGTGGGCAACCAAAATGATTTGGGGCTTGGGGAACAGGACCTATGGGGAGAGGCTTGAAGAGCTAAATATGTACACATTGGAAGAGAGAAGGGACCGGGGGGACATGATAGAGATCTTCAGGTACATGAAGGGGTAAATAGGGGAGGAGCAGTCAGGGTACTTTGAAGGAAGGAGGAGGGGCAACTAGAGGGCATGGGTGGAAGCTGGAGGCGGGAAGATTCAGGGGAGAAAGGAGGAGGTGCTACTGCACTGAGAGGGTGGTGGAACCATAGAATGTGCTGCCCAGTGGGCTGGTGGAGGCAGAGATGATGGAGGGGTTCAAGAGGAGGTGAGACAGGTACAGTGCAAGGGTTCTGGAAGCAAAATCTAGTGCAGTGAGAATATCTGGAACTGGGAAGGGAGAAACCAGAGAAGGAGAGGGGGGGCAGCAAGGTCAGCTCCTAGGATGGGGGCTGACCAAATGAGCAGACACAAAAGACCACAAGGCCTATTCTGCTGGCATTTTAGTATGTTAGTATGTAGATGTTGGAATGATCTTCTGTTACAGTTTGTTCATTTCAGAGCCACATGGTTTTTGAGGTCAGTTGAAGAAGTAGTTGTTAGATTGTTCCACCTTTAAATGCATTAATGGCAGCTTTCTGGCCCTTATTTCTTGGGTATTTTTAAACCTGTATATTGCAAGATGTTTATCTTTATTGTTTTAAATTTGTTTGTACGTATAACACATGTAGCTGCATTCTTGTAATCTCAGATTCATGCTACTTTGGGAAAAGGGTCATTGGGCTGGATATTCAAACTGCGCTATTTTGTGGTGCAAGCCCTTGCGCTGCACAAAATAGTTGTGCAAGGGTGTGGCCGGGGTGATATCAAAGGGTTGCGCTATTGAGCAAATCCTTTGAATATCACCCCCCCCCCCGGCCACAGCCACTGGGCATGGTGCAGTGGAACTTGCGCCACCGCAAATGGTCAGAGTGGAGCATTCAAGTTGCTGTGGTGCAAGTACCATTGCACCATGTGCAAATTTCCCATATTTAAAAGCTACCACACTGGAGAGGATGTCTGGTGAGCCTATTCCAAACATCTTGCATGAGATAGACATGAACTACCAAAGAACCTTGAGAAAAGCCATGCTCATTAAAAACAGGAAGTTAGATGCCCTTCAACTTACCATACTTCCTAACAACCATGAAGAACAGAACAGAGTGACTGAACAACTAAGCCACACAGATGGGCACCTTTCAGTTGTTAATTTGTCCACCCACACACTGACTACTGGGGAATTAAATGTACTTTCTAAGGGCCTCAATTTCTGCCCAACTAAACCACTGGACAGAATACAGTTTTGTGGTGAAATGGAGGAATACTTCCGAGATTGAGACTCAGGGAATTTTTCATGGCAGAGAAGACATCACAGACAGGGAAGAAATCACAAACAGTAAAACTACCATGGATAAGAAAAAGAAACCATATGAGTTTACCCACCAAGTGGCCGTAACAAGAAACTGGACAAATACATTAATTGCTTTCGCCAGAGAGTTACTGGTGAGATTCTTAATAGGCAGAAACAGGCCCGCTACAACCTCTCTCCATTGGAACGGAGGGCTATACAAACACTAAAATCAAACCATAACATTGTCACAAAAAGCTGATAAAGGCTCGGCAGTGGTGATATTGAATCGGAAGATTACATTACGGAAGCCAACCGCAGCTAGTGACCTTACCTACTACAAAGTACTGGAAGTGACCCAACTACAGAATATAAAGAGAACTACAGAAGTTAATTAAAACATTTCCAGAGCATGTCCAAGACAAACTAAAGGACCTTGTCCCCAGTGAACCTAAGCCAGGGACATTCTCATGCTTCCTAAAATACATAAGCCTGGTAATCCTGGTAGACCCATAGTCTCTGTAATGGCACCTGACAGAGGGATATCAGGGTTTGTAGAAGCTATTTTCAAACTGCTGGTTATACAAAGGATAGTTACATCAAGGACACTACTCACTTCCTACATAAACTTTCTGGTTTTAAGGACTTACCACCTGATACCCTTTTAGCCACGATGGATGTAACCTCCTCTACACTAATATTCCACACACAGATGGCATTTCAGCCTGCCTCAAATACCTGCATGACAAAGGATGGACCCCAACATTGACCCTGGAGTTGTGGGTAAACTCACTGAATTCATTCTGACACATAACAACTTCAGCTTTAATGGTAAACATTATGTTCAAACTATAGGAACATGAATGGGAACCAGGATGGCTCCTCAGTATGCTAATCTTTTATGGCGAATTTGGAGGAGGATTTTCTAAGGCACTGTACACATAAACCACTCACTTATTTCCATTACATTGATGATTTGTTTATAATTTGGACAGAGGGCACTGACACACTAAAGATTTTCACCAAGAACTTAATAACCTCCACCAACTATAAAGCTTTCCCTAGAATATTCTGCCACAAGTGTACATTTTCTGGATACCACTGTCACTATTAAGGATGGTACCTACATACCTGTCTTTACAGGAAACCAACAGACAGACAGAGATACTTACACAAGAAAAGTAATCACCCAAGCCACACAAAGAAATCTGTATATATAGTCAAGCACTTGGTATCACGCCTCTGTTCAAGTGAGGAAGACAGAGACACACATCTGGCGATGTTGAAAAACACCTTTATTGAGCAGGGACACTCATCCAGGAAATTGACAGAGCAGTGGAACTTGCAACACAGGTCCCAAGAGAACAGCTGCTGCAATATAAGGAACGGATGACTACCAACAGAATACCCTTAGTAGTCACATACCATCCTGACCTTGAACTCTCATGTAAGATTACTAAGGATCTCCATCCAATAATTAGTGAGGATGAAACCCTTAACGGTATTTTTCAAGAACTACCTACTATCTTTTAAACAACCAACTAATTTAGCCAACCTGATTATTAGGAGTCAACTTGAACCGAACAGAATACCATGACATCATATGGTACACGACCCTGTCATCAACGCACATGTAAGACATGTAACCTCATTTCCACTTCAGACTGTGTGGTTACATCACAAAACAGACTATTCAGGATACAGAGGGAATTACATATGTACATCAAGTAATGTGGTCTATTTTATCCAATGCAAGAAATGTCCTCACACAGGTTATGTGGAGACAAGCCAACAACTCCACTAGAATGAATTCACACAGACATTCTATTAATCACAAGATGATTGAGAAACCAGTAGCCCAGCACTTCTCCCAGGATGACCACTCAACCTCAGATATGTCTGTGATGGTCTTAAAGGACACTTCAATAGTACACAACAGAGACGGGCTTCTGAAATTAGACTTATTTTACTTCTCAATATGGTGGCGGATGGATTGAATATTGATGTTGGGTACATGATACATTATTCCACTTAAACTTACACAGACCTTTACTTTAAAAGATGGACATAAACAGTTTAGTTCTTCAGCGGCCTTTGATTTTGTAAGTTTATGGTTATCTACATTGTTGACTTTTCACCTTAACACTGTGGTGAGTGCGTTTGAGTGTGTGTGTATACTGATATGTATGTATGTATGTGTGTGTTTTGTGTGTGTTGTGTTTTGTGTGTTGTGGGTATGGTGTGTATTGTGTTTTGTTTGTTGTACATGGTGTGTGTGGTGTGTGTGTGTGGAATGTGTTTGCTATATTTGTTGTGTGTTGTGGTTTGTGGGGTGTGCAGGTGTGTGTGTGTGTGTGAGGGTGTGTGGTGTGGTGTATGTACACATATGTGTGGGTGGAGCGTGGCATGGGGCAATTGTTATGTGGCTAGAAGACTTAGTTTTCACATATAGTGTGCATTTATTTCCTTCTATTAGTTGTCAGTGGTTGGATTACACACTGTCACATTTGTAACTGCTCATATTAAGATGCATATCTCATTTCCTTGGGGGTTCATTAAAGGTGTAATTCCTTTGGGTTTTCATTTAGATTGCTTAGACTGATTCTGTGCATTTTTGTTATACACAGACTCTGTGTTGAAATCTGCATTATCAGGCTCATGGTCTCGTTTTCTTGGGGTCCTTGACAAGTATTTTTATTTATTTATTTATTTTGCACTTACACTTACAAATGATACTTTCATGCATCATGTTTATATGTGTAGGTTAATTTGAGGCTTGCTTTCAACTGCAGTTATACCTAATTTCAGGATTTTGTCTTTCATTATCTGTCCTTTAATATACCAGGACAATTGGAATGTAAGTTGTGAGCTCATCTTCATATGTATTAGAGAGAATGCTACTCCAAAGTTTTTTTTTTTTTTTTTTTATCACTAGAATGCTTTCTTGGCATACTGAGACATTTAAAATTTATGTGACAAGAACTCTCTGGCTGTAGAGAATTCTTGATAACCTTTGCCTTCTGAGGCTCCTCAGTTAAAGGCATACTGGTGTTAATTAGCTTCTGATGTAATCTTCTATTATGTTTTAAATGTATATGTTAAACCAATGAGAATTATTTCTGCTTTTTCTATATAATCTGGTGTTAATAGTATGGGATATTTGAAAAAACTGCCACAAAGCTTCTGAAGAAGGACCTGGTTGGTTCGAAAGCTAAAGCACTTTGTTTTTTTCTGTAACATCCATGTTGGTCCAATAAAAGGTATCAAATCATTTGTTTCTGGATCCATATTTAAAAGGTCACATGCAAATGGTGCCATAATTCATGCAAGGCACGGGGGCGCCATTTTCATCTATTTATGGCCCCATTTGCATGCCATTAACATGCAGGTGCACCAATCCCTGAGGACTTGCACCTGGCACCCTGCCAGGCAGTAGCCATCGCGGACCGACGCCCCCTGCAGCCCGATCGTGGGCAAAAGTGTGAAAATCCCCCCTCCCCCCAACTGGCCCGATCGCGTTCATTAGGTTAAAATAAACCTCCCACCACCAGCCCGATCACGGGCATAATTGTTAATGTCCCCCCCCACCAGCCCTTGTGGGCAGCATAGTCCACCCCTAAGACTAAATCCTTGGTGGTCCAGTGGACCGCTAAGCCCGATCGTGGGCAGCAAAGTGATGAAAGCTCCCCCCCAAGACCAAATCCCTGGTGGTCCAGTGGACCACTAAGCCTGTTCACGGGCAGCAAAGTGATGAAAGCTCCCCCCAAGACCAAATCCCTGGTGGTCCAGTGGACCGCTAAGCCCGATCGTGGGCAGCAAAGTGATGAAAGCTCCCCAAGACCGTCCCTGGTGATCTAGTGTCCCCCACCCCACCCACCCATGAAGCCCCACCACCCGCTCCCCACCGGCAGTCAGCGGGCGCAGCATCCCACCCGCCTGCTGCCCCACCACCTGCCGACTGACTGCCTGGTAGGGCTGCACACCCATTGGTGCAGAGCAAGAGCCAATGGGCATGTAGCCCATACCGCATAAGGCAGTCCAGATATGTGAATGAATGAATTCGGGATGGGTGGGTGGGGGACACTGGATCACCAGGATATGGTCTTGGGGGTTTTCATCACTTGCTGCCCACGATCAGGTTAGCAGTCTGCTGGACCACCAGGGATTTGGTCTTGGGGTTGAAACTTGCTGCCCGCGATCGGGCTTCACGGTCCACTGGACACACCAGGGATATGTCCTTGGGGTTTACCTTTGCTGCCCGTGATCAGGCTGGTGGGGGTGGGTGTTATTTATCACTTTTGCCCACGATCGAGCCAGTCGGGGTGTTTTAAACATATGCCTGTGATCGGGCCAGTCGGGGTGGGGATATTTACACTTTTGCCCAGGATTGGGCTGCAGAGGGCTGCACGGAGTAGGTTGAGGCAAGCCACAGGTGGCAGCTGCTGTGTTGCACCCTGCAATGCAGCAGCTCACCTGTGGTGGCCCTCGACCTCCTTTTTTGGCTCAAAGTTGTGCAGGCGCAGGTTGGGGGTTGCGCCTGCACAACTCTGCACAGCCCGCTGAATATCGGGCTGTGCAGTTTATGCATGGTTCCTCCCCCTCCAGTTCAGCATGCATTCATTTGCATTGTGCTGTTGCTCAGCTTGCCTTGGGGGGGCGCAACTGCCTCCTGCTGAATATGGCAGAATGGCGCAATTTCGGACTTGCGCAGGCGCAACCCTATTGTGCATGGCGCAACCCTTTTGAATATCCAGTCCATTATGTTTAACCCAGTGAACAAACATATTAAATAAATAAATGAATCATCAAGAGTGCATGCCACAGAACAAAAACAGTAAATTAAGTGTTAGTTTATGAATTCTCAGATGTCTATCCTTTTTGAATGATCTCCTAGATGGATAAATTATTTTTCTTGCATATCATTATGACAAATTCCACACAGTAAACATTCCTCTACCAAACTTACTTAGACACACCACCCGCATAGCTCCCACCACTACATAGACCCACCCATAACCGAAAACCTGCCAGTAGAATGAAAGACAACATACTCTTACCCAGTAAAAGTATACTCAACAAACACCATTCAAACCTCTGACATAGAAACCAAATGCACTGCAGGAAATCACGCACATATAACAACAGAAACACAGAAAAACTAAATGTTTTCTACTGTGTATCACCTCACCCCCTACTGTATAAATGGCATACATGATGGCCAGATTGTGTGATATGGAAAATATTCCCTTTCCTGCAGAGTGAGGCATAGATATCTCACTCGTGCCTTTGGCACTCATGAGATATCTATGCCTCACTCTGCAGGAGTGGGAATATTTTCCATATCACACTCCTGGCCATCATGTATTCCCTATATACCATTTAACTAGGTGCACCTTTCCCCAAGATATTATGCTGCCTAGCCGGCTGTCAGACCCAGCCTTGGTTGTTTCCTGAAATCTGTATAATTTTATCCTGCTACTGGGTGCTTTTGCCTTAACAGGCTGTCCAGTTATACCTACTTAGCCCACCAGAGAACATGCTGACCCTCCTCTTTGTCCTATTCTGGTTCTGAACTATTCCTCCTTTCCTGCTCATACCCACAACTGTCAACTGATTGAGGTGGGGGGGGGCTCCACTTTTACTACTTGTCATAAGTGGCTCCTTTTCCTGATTTAACCTGCAGTATCAGAAAAATTCTAGGGATGTGTGGCAACTCTGCTTTATTTGGTGTTAGGTTTTGGAATGCCTCAGTTTTTCGGAAATGTTGTCAACAGCCTGTGTTCTGCTGTTTATTCTGCTGTATCCACAAAGAAAGCCACTACTAAGGATTCATCATATGTGTACTGTGTGCATACAGAATAGAACAGGCACTTGGATAGCAGTGCTGCTCAAATAATCAGTTAACTTTAACCTGCAGAGTTTCAACACACTCACCTCTTCCAAAATGAACACAGACAGTGCTAGTTTTTACTGCATAAACTGCACTAAAAGGTTTCTGCAGTAAAAAATAGCAGTGTCTGTGTTAATTGTGGAAGGGGTGAGTGCACTGAAACTCTGCAGGTGAAACCAATTAGAAGTTTACTGTGCTTTAGGCAATATATTCAGAGTTATGAACTATGGCTGGACGGAAGTGTAGTTAAAAACTAAATAAACTGGAGAAAGATTATCAAGGATGCAGCAGTCTAGAGGGCAAGTGGAGGTAATTGACGATTCCACCACTAGCCTCACAAAGTACAGGGTCTACCATCTGACAGAATTAAACACGCATCACCCCCCCCCCATGCATGGGACAGTACGCTTCTGTTTCTGGGGAAAATTTATGATGTACATAAGAAAACTTTAAAAACAACCATAACGTTTAACAAATTAAAAAACACATGGTCCATTCCACTAGCTCTTTATATTGTTGGGGTGACACTGAGTGGGGCGATTAAAAAACACAACCTCCACTCCCCTTGCCCTTTAGATGGTTGTGGAGACATTTGGGCGGGGAGCCTGCTAGAATACCAGAGAAAGTTTTTTTATTAATTAATTTACTATTGGGCAAATATCTGGGATCATGCAGGGGGTCCTTTAGAGTGTCAACTCAGGCATCACTGCTATTGACTTTTAATGGGAAGGGTGGCTCAGTTTAAATGGTTGGGATGACATTTGAAATTGTGGAGGGATGGTCATCTTCATTTCGGACCATACAGCAGCTACCAATAGTGCTTCCCAAACAGAACTGTTTCTTCCTTTTATGCACTTTTCTAAAATTCTAAATACAGGAATATCTAAGGATAATTTTTAGTAACAAGTTTGAAAATGCTCTGGGAGCTTTTTTTTTTTGTTAAGCACATGGCAACAACCCAATAAGTTTGGGATTCAAGGCTTTAGACAAAGTACAGTACCTCCACTTCCTCTAGGAGGAGATAACCTGCAATTAAAAAATACACTCTCTAGTCCCCTTACTCTTTAAATGGTTGGGGTTAAATTGGGGTGGGAGCCTGCGAAAAAACAGGACTTTTTTTTTATTATTAATTAATTTCGTCTTGGTGAAACATCAGGGATCGTGGGGGTGGGGGTCCCTTAGATTGTCAGGGAAATTGTTTCCTTATTTAAATGGAAGCCCTTCCAGCTCAGTCATCACTGCCATTGACTTTTAATGGGAAGGATAGCTCAGTTTAAATAGTTGGGGTGAAGTCTGAAATAGTGGAGGGATGGTCATCGTCATTTCGGGCCATACATCAGCTACCAGTAGTGCTTCCCAAACAAAACTGGTTCTTCCATTTATTAGCTTTTCTGTCTGGAACCCTGTTTACTAGCATTACATTTATTTTAGTTTGGACATCATAGCACTCTAGTAACTCTGAATAAAACTAGTACAAGTCAGTTAGTAATTATCCACATCAGCATTTAGCATAAAAACAAAATCACATCAGCTGGGTAAAGTCACTTTTTATACCTCTTAAACAATATTGTTAATAAATTAGGCCTTTCTAGTGGACTGACAGCATATTCATTTATTAGCCACTGAGAGCACACAGCTTGTAAATTGCCTGACAGTGAGTCACTCTTTTTAAAAAGTGAGCAGTGACACTTCACTCTTTCTAAAGTAAAAATCATTAACACTCAACACTTTTGGGAGATACCCCTTTAATTTCATACCATAGGAGAGCAATTTTTTAAGATATTACTGCATGAATTCACAAACTAGAAAATCTATCTCGGGGGTCATGTGATGCAGCAGGCCAGAGAAGACGCTTTCTCATTCTCTCCTGCCCACCGCCGTTAACTTTACATATTTTTATTGAGTTTATTAACATCAAGAGCCTGATCTAAGGTATTATCTGGTGGGGGAAGTTTTTGAGCGTGTAGTTGGTGTGTCCAGTGAAGAATGGAAGCCGAAATGAAGAAGCCTCCACCCAAACACACACCCCCAGTTATCCCAGAAAAGGCCCCTTAGAAGCCGCAGGCTGGAACTACAGGCTTAGTGCAGGCAACGGTATATCAAAGCCCAGAACAGGAGCCATTAACCCTCGCCGGATTCCTGGCCGAATTTCAGCCATTCAAAGAAGAGTTAAGAAACCTCACCTCTGAATTTAAAACCCTCTCCCAGGCTATTGAGGACATAGCATTGAGAACTTCTGATGTTGAGACTCGACTCACTTCTCTAGAGAAGAAGGTGGACAAGCAGAATCCTGAGGTGGCCACGCTTCAGCAAAAAATTAACAAGATGGAGCAAAAGCTCGAAGACCTAGAAGGTCGTAGCTGCAGGAACAATGCAGTCATTATTGGTCTACCGGAGATGGAAGAAGGGCAAGACACAGTCCTGTTTGTGCAGAAGTTCATTGAGAAAATTATAGGACCCTCTCCCTATGGCCCCCATTACATTATTGAAAGGGCCCATTGAGCATTGCATTCTAAGCCTCTGATGGGGGCCTCTCCCAGACCATTAATTTTTCATTTTCTCAACTTTTTGGAGAAGCAGCATTTCTTTCTCAAACTAAAGGCCATACAAGAGCTACAGTGGGAAGGAGCGAGAATCAGAGTTACCCAGGATTTGCTGCTTTCTGTTAGGCAATACAGAGCTGCCTTCCACCCAGTGGTCAAGAAGCTCCTAGCAGTTGGTCTCAAATTCAGAATGCAGCATCCCTCTAAGTTACAGGTCCAGATATCCAGACAGTGGCACTCATATGAGGACTCTGACTCTGCAATGGAAGGACTAAAAAAGGCTATGCCTGATCTCTTCAGAAGTTCTTAAATGTCACAGGGGTTATTAGTGGGGACCGTTTGGAAAGTTTGAGATGTAACAGAATACATGGAAATGTCTAGTGTTTTTTTCTCTGGTTTACAATTATTTGTTTCTGATTATTTCTCTATTTGGGGTTTAAAAATGAAAAGTTGCTGTACCTTTAAAGTTTTTGGTAAACTAGGTACACTTTAAATCTTCTGGGGAGAGGCTTGGGGAATAGTGGTGATATCCCTGGCTAAAGTTATAGAAGGACAATGCCCGATTATGATTAGGGCCTTTTTTCTGGGGACTGAGAAGGTCTTTAGAGTGTAGAGGGGCACTTTTGTGCAGAGCTGCCCATTATAGAGATTTGGGTTGCCGAAATGAAGTTTCAGGGTACGGCGGTGTTCGTATTTTGTTTTTGAATTGTGTGTGTCCAATTTTGCCCGGCCCCCTTCTCTTCATGGTCTGGGTATGGGAGCTCCTTGCTAGTTTAACAGCCCTCATGATGGGAGTTCGGGTGACTGGCTTATGGGTGCTCTTGCAGGGCTTGGTGAATTTTAAATGATATTAGTGAGGTAGGCACCCTTTCAGGTTCTTTTTGCTTATTGCAGCTTCACAAAGGGGAACAGGGACCATCTTTGGGGAGGATGGTTTTGATGCAGTTGTGATTGGCGGCTACTAGAGGGGAGTATTGCCCTGGTATTGAGGGTATTTTTCACTGGACTGCTGGAAGCCCTCACAGTAGTGAAGTAGCGGCAAGGCAGATTTGGTGGTAATCAAGATATAGACTGTGTTCAGTGGCACAGTTATTTTTCAGGACGGAGCCGGTGCTTGGCTCATTAGGATGTTTCCAATCTTGTTTTTTCAGGGGAAGCTCCCCGAGTTTGGGCTTTTCCTGCTTTGGTAAATTGCATCTTCCCTCTTTCCTTTTTCACTTTCACTCCCTTCTCTGCTTGATTATAGGGAGGAGACCCACTCTTGTTTGAATATGGGGGCAGTGATTTTACCCCCTTCTTGTGCATTAGCCTTGAGGCGAGGCACTGGATGGGAGATATCCTGTCTCATGTGATTCTGTATCAGGGGTGATACCCATTTTTGTAAGGAGTAGGATTAAGAACAGGATTTTCGAGATCCGCTTATTTCATTCCATTGGTTTTAAAAAGGGTTCTCACATTTAGTTTTGGTGTTTGTGGGTCCCACAAGTGTTTTGAACTTGCCTTGTTCTTCAACTCTGTTATGGATGGTTACTATGCTGAGACTGTGAATGGGGTGGGCGGGGAGGATGGGAATGGCTGTTTTGGAGGAGTGCTGCTTAGTGATGTGAGGAGATGTAGGTGGGTTGGGAGGGCTGGGGGGATGGATAGGTATGTTATTTGGGGATTATGTCTGTTGGATAGTTTAGGGGATGTTCTCAGTAGGGTGGGTGTTTGGGGGTTGATAAGCATTTTTTTGGGAGACACAGTCCATTGTAGGTCAGTTGAGGTCTGTCTTTAAGGTAGTCTGTGACTTTAGCTACTGCAGTTATTTATTGTATTTGTACAATGGCTAAGGACCTTCGTTTTTCAACTTGGAATGTTAAAGGGTTCCGTAAAAAAACTAAGCAATATAAGATACTGAAGCACTTAGACATTTTATGTGCTAACGTTGTTTTTATCCAGGAATCTCATTTACTTGACTCGGAAGCCATTCAGATGAGATGGACGCAGATTGAACAAGTCTTCTCATCCCAAGGAACCTCAAATAGCTGTGGGGTCTTAGTTCTTATTAACAGAGGTATTCCTTTCCAGGTTACCCAGGAAATTAAGGACCCCTATGGTAGATTTGTTCTGCTTAAGAGCACTTTGTATTCAGTAGACTTTGCATTAGGTAGCATTTATGGCCCTAACAAAGATGACCCTTTATTCTTTGCGAGACTACTTAATAAAATTCTTTTCTTGTTACCTTCCACCATAATTTTAGGGGGGGATTGGAACCTAGTGGTGGATTCAGGTAAAGACCGCACTAGTTCACTCTCGGTTTCTCTTTCCCTAGTACCACGTGCATTACATGAGTTAATAGACAGGTTGGGACTTTGTGACATATATAGGGTTCTACACCCTGCGAACAGGGAATACACCTTTGTGTCCCCTGCTCACAAGTCTTTTTCCTGCATTGACTACCTATTAATGTCTCAGGCCTTGTTACCAGAGGTGACAAGTTCTACTATCCAGTCAGGTCCATCCTCTGACCACTCTGTGGTGCTCTGTAAGCTTGCCCTTACTTCTTTGCCTAAGCGGCAAACCAGGTGGAAACTGAATGGCCAACTGCTCAAGGATCCCAAGTGCAGAAACCAAATCAAGGAGCACATCACACAATTTTTCTATTTGAATGCTAAGCAGGACACTAGGCCAGAGGTGTTGTGGTGTGCCTTCAAAGCATATCTCCAGGGTATCCTAATTGGGATGGCCGTGACATGGAAAAGGGGACGGGAGGCTAAGCAGAGGGAGGTGTTAACCCGGATAAGAACTTTAGAGACTAACCTACAAGTAAACCCATCTGATGACTCTAAACAAGAACTGGCAAAATTGAGGGATTAATATATAACTATGCTCAATGAGAGAGCAGAGTTTGCTATCTTATGTACCAAAGCCTCATACATAGATCATGGGGAAAAAATGGGCAAGCTACTGGCCCAGAGAATTAAACAACTGGAGTCCACTCGGTTTATCCCCCCGATCCACTCCAAAACTGATGCAACTCTCAAGTCTAATCCTCAGGAGATTGTTTCGGAGTTTGCCAGTTATTATGAACACTTATATGGCGAAATACCTAATCCCCCCTCAGCCTTTACTCTCTCCTCTTACCTGGTAGAGGCCCATTTACCTTGTCTCTCAGAGTCCCAGGGTAGGATGTTAGTAGCTCCCATTATAGAGTCTGAAATCTTGGAGGCGATAAAGGGCCTACCCTTAGACAAATCACCTGGATTGGATGGTTTTTCAGAAAATTTTTATAAGTGTTTTAAGGAGCAAATTACCCCCATCTTCTTTCTCTCTTTCACCATATATTATCAGGTGTGCAAATTGATTCCACTCTTTTCGAGACCCTCATTGTGCTCCTCCCAAAACCAGGTAAAGATCTAGAATGTGTTGAGAGTTACAGACCCATATCGTTGCTGAACCAAGACATAAAAATTCTAACAAAAATTTTGGTGGATAGACTCAGTTTGGTTCTCCCCGATTTAATTGGTTCACATCAAGTGGGTTTTATGAAAGGCAGATTCTCCGCAGACTATCTCCGCACCCTCTCGCATGTCTTCTCGGTGTCCAGAGATGCCTCCTTCCCAGTGGCACTGGTTTCGCTGGATGCCGAGAAGGCCTTCAACAGAGTCAATTGGAGATTTTTACTTCAAACACTAAATTCCTTTGGATTTCCTCAACAGTTTCAATCTTGGATAAAGACCTTATACCAGAAACTGACAGCTAAGATCTCTGGGAATGGGGTGTTCTCCAGGACCTTCACCTTGCATTCCGGAACCAGGCAGGGTTGTCCCCTTTCTCCTCTACTTTTCAATCTCTACCTGGAGCCGTTAATCCATAAACTAATTTCATGTTCGAAAGTCCAGGGGATTACCATTCTCAGTACTGAGCTTAAAGTTGCTGCATATGTGGATGACCTGCTTTTGCACCTTTCTTATCCTGAGACATCTATTCCCGCCATGTTGGATATAATTGAGCAATTCAGTAAACTATCCAATTACAAATTAAATGTAGGGAAGTCGATTATTTTTCCCCTAAATCAAAAAGTTTTTAAGAATGATACAGTATTACTGCCCTGGGTCTAGCCTGGTTTAAAGACTCATTGCGGTATTTGGGCATTGTGTTAACTAGGGATCTGCAGAGTACCTTTAAACACCACCTGGAGGCTTTACTGTCCACGGTGGCTCTAGATTTGACTAGATTGTCAGCTTTACCTATCTCTTTTTGGGGAAGAGTCAGCCTGGTTAAGATGAGTGTTCTCCCACATCTCTTATACCCCCTCCAGCTACTCGACATTTGTCTGCAAGTGGCTGACTTAAAAAGGCCCAGAGTCTGATTGGTGATTTCATCTGGTCTAAAAAGAAGCCTAGATTAGCTTTTTATAAGCTCGTGGCACCCAAGTCTAATGGTGGTTTATGACTTCCATACACGTTTATGTATTATTGGGCCTGTAGTGCGGCCAAATACCTAAGGTGGATGGTTCCTAATCCCTCAGGTTATTTGTCTGCATGGCTCAAAATAGAGATGGAAATGATCCGTTTGGTTAATATAGCCCCTTCCGCATTATTATTCCTCAATATCGCCTCTATACCCATGGAATTAAAAGGCACCACAATTGGAATCTCTATGATGATTCACTCACAGTTGTGTAGATTCCTAAAATTTAAAAATTGGCTAGATGTGGAGCAGTTGATTTTGAATTCTCCTGCCTTTAAAATATATAACAAAGTGTTATCCCCTAGATGGTTACCTAGTTTAGGTGATGGTAGGGTTCACTCATTTCTTAAGGAGGATAGTACCTGGTTATCAGGTGAAGATATAGTGGTGACATTCAGGCTTAAGGAAAGTGACTATTTCAAGGTACTTCAGCTTAGACACCACCTCATTGAAAAGTTTGGGGATGGTACCCCTTTATCTTACAAATTTGCCTTCTTCACTGAACTGGTCCCATTAGTTAACTCCCCCCCACCCCGGAGTATCTCCAAATTGTACAATGTTTTGTATGACTGGCATTTCCCTGTGCCGTTCGGCCCTACAGAGTTTTGATCTGCCCTCTTCCCACACTGGGATAGGGACTGGATGACTATATGGAATAATTGCCATCATTTTGTAACACAAGATAGGTTACGGTTAATGCAGTTTCGCATTCTCCATAATCTCTACTACTATCCTCAGAAACTGGCTACATGGCGAAAAACTTCCTCTAATGTTTGCACTAGGTGTGCTCAAGCAGAAGGTTCCTACTCCACATTTTCTGGGAATGTCCCTAAGATATCACCTTTGGAGGCTATAAGGGACAATGTTGACCCACTCCTTGGGCTGAGGGATTTGTTCATCCCCGAGGTTTGTATTTTCGGGGATTACTCACAGATTTCTGTTAATAAGCATAAGTTTCATATTGCTTTGATTTCTATGTCCATTAAAAAACTGGTGCTCAAGTATTGGAGGAGTTCTGAGGTAATCTCTTATTCTGAATGGCTAAACAAGTTTTTATTTAATCTTTGAGTGGAGAAGACTATTTTGAGTATCAATAACAACAAGTCCAAATACGAATGGATTTGGGCCCTGCTTCATACGTTATGTACCATCTAATTTTTAATACTCAATTTCTAATCTTTTAGATGTCATGGGTCATGCCTTTGGCACTGTGTGGGTGGGGAGTTTGGGGGATGTCAAGGGGGAGAGGGACGGGGCCAGTCAACCTTTTTTGTCATATACTTAACGCTACGGATGTTTTGACCCTGCCCATTGTATATTGTGAAACTTTCAATAAACTTTAAAATAAAAAAAAAAGAAAATCTATCTCAACAGGAACCAGTGTTTTTCAGATGCAGATGCTGTGATGCCTGTTGTTATGCAGAAACTGGCTATGTTTTTACACATCCTGTTAGAGATGCAAGCCATATGCGTGAATAACTGTCTGAGCCCATTCAGTGTTGATGCCGCCTGGTGCTCCTGTAAAAAAAAATATATTTTTTGGAGAATCATTTAGGAAGAGATGGCCTACAATTAAAAAAATACACTGTTTATTCCCCTCACTCTTCAAATGGTTTGAGTGAAATTCAGGTGGGAGCCTACTAGAAACCAAGGAAAGTTTTCTTTTTTATTAATTAATTTTGCCTTGGTGAAACATCAGGGATCATGGGGCTGGGGTCCCTTAGACTGTCAGGGAAATAATTTCCTTCTTATTTAAATGGAAGCCCCACCAGCTCAGACATTACTGGCATTAACCTTTAATGGGAAGGGTGGCTCTGTTAAATTGATTGGGGTGACATCTGGGATCATGGATGGGATCCTGCTAGATCAACAGCTGGTCATCATCATCATCATCTTTTTGGTCCATAGCACAGTTTTCTTTTCTTTTTCACAGTATTTTGCTAAAGTAAATATCATCAACAGTACACCTTCATCTCAACCAGCTTGATTATGGGGAAATATTTTTTTACATTAATTAAGTAGTGGAGCAACATAGTGAGGAACATCAGGGATTGGGGAGGGGGGATCCATGATGGTGTGCTGCCTACAATGCAGGTGTAAATACTTATGTCAATTGCCAACTATTTAGTGTTTTAAATACCGGTGTCAATAAGTACAGTAATTTGGTTTCAACTCCACTTGCTGGTTAATTGTACTGGGAGAATCAATTTAAATTTCAAGTACATAGTATTTCTGTGATGGCTCGGGAAGCCATCTCATGGAAAAGGGAGGAATTACAACTGAAACAATGATATTCCAATGATGTGGTACCCAACACCATCTCTCTGATGCAACGTATCAAGTGGTACCTAGTGGCATACCTCAGTAACAAGCAACTTTTCTATAGCGGCCACTGTATGTTTGCCCACAGTCTACAGGTAACATCAAAAAACCATAGTCATATCAGTTGGGAAACATGGAGTTCTTTCTTGTATAAAACTGTTTACAATACACACTGGAAGCCTTGGCTGCATGCCATAAACCATGTATCACAAAACCTGTCCTTGGTAACAGGATGGTTTGTGTGTCTTCCCAAAAGACTAAATATTGACTCAGTTAATACAATTTACCATCCAGCTGGGATTATGAAAAAACATTACAATAAACAAAGTATAACAGAACACCCAGCAGGTCAGCACTAGCCCTTTAAAATTGTTCCTTGATCCAATAGTCCCCAACTCAATGCCAGCAAAGCAAGGCATTGCAACTATACCAACTTCAGCAATTGTGATGTTTGCAGTAAGCAACATTGTTTGTTATGATTTTTAAGTTTGCAACTTGGACGAGATATCATACATATAAGGATGAAACTGAAAACTATTTGGAGAACACTATGGCCTTATACACTACTTCTATTCAACTATTAGTAAGGACAAGACTAATATTTCTATCATACCCCATTTTATCCAAGTGATGTGATCTTCAACCTTGTGTACATTATTGCTAATGTCAATGAGTTGTGTATCCTACAGTCTAGCAGATATGGCAAATTTATGGAAAGGGATCAATGTGCACATTAAAAACAGGTATATTCTTTTCAATATTCTCCTAATGGTCAGGTTTACTCTGGATGATAGACTCATCATGTGTTATAACAGGTTTGATTATAGTCTGCCCAATAATGATACGCTCATGAGAAGTAAAATGAATTGAGTTAATTACATCACAAGAGAGGGACCCATAAATATATTTCTTATGATTAGTAATAAGACAGTACTGCCCCGCCATATTATAAACTAATTTGGCAGGTGCCATTAAATAAGTTGAACTGGGCAGGAGACTGTGAGGTTCATTTGTATCTGGATAGTTGCTTTGATGTTTGTCTGCTTTTCAGGCATATAACCACAAATGGCAGTAGCAACACTAAATGAACCACATCTACACATGTATATATAAGCTTTGACAGGGCAACATGCAACATGCAGGGCTCTTCACAGCTGCATGGCAGGGTGGAACAACAACAGCTGTGGTAAATCTAGGTGTTTCTTATACACATCTTCATCTAAGTAGCCAATGAAGCAAACAGTGGCCAATTTATCAAGTACTGAGGCAGCAGGGTCAAGGGCAAGCAAGGACACAGTGAAAGAGATATACAATGTGTCATTAATCACATATGATCCCTGAGTATAACATGGGCCTCTGCTGGGATGTGATGTTACCAACCCCAGGTTCTTAGCAGTGTTAAAAAAGGCCACTAATAATTTATTTTAACACATAACCAGTGTATCCTGCTGTGCATGCAGCCACAGAAGCCACACTGGGAGCAATACCAGTCAGCCAGCTGCTCATCCTTGATGAGTATGGGATAAGATTGTTTTCCACATCCTGTAGCAACTTAGTTACTGTAGTCAGAACATAACCACCACAGGCTGTGCAAATGATCTCAACATTTCCTATTTGTCTTTACTTCTCAATTATTATTCTCAGCCAACTTGTTTATCTTTCCGTGAGTTTAATTAAATAAATTAGCAGTGTTGTGTACAGTATACTGTACATTATGAATGTTTCTTCCTCTGCGAGACCATCAACATAGTGCAGCTCAAGCTTCACCACCATCTGGGTTTCATTAGTTTCCAAAGTACAAAATATGACATCTTGATTGTTCTGTATCTGGCCCCTTTTAAACTGACATACCTGACTCCAATAGAGCTTATATAATCCCAGCAATTCCTTCCTGTAGGTGCCTAGGATGGAATATGCCTTGTTGTGATTGTGTGTGTGTCTCTGTGTGTGTGTGTGTGTGTGTGTGTGTGTGTGTGTTATGTGTTGAAATTTATAGTTTATTGGGGATTTCATCTTACAAAACAAGGCACAAGTGTCTACATAAATAATGCCAATATAAATCTCTGGTCCTAGTCAGAACAAATAGTCCACACATTACAACTGATGTCAAACTACAGAGATATATCATCAAATATGAAGGGTGCTATTTAACCCGCAAATTCAAAGAGTTACAGGCCCAAGGTTCCTGCCATCTAAAATAAACACTCTGCTACTGCAAGTCAATGATTCTGGTCCCCAGTAGTGAAAAGGTAACTCAATGATTAGCCATGACAAGGAAAAAAAACAATCTAATCATAATATTGGAACATAACACAGTGAAAAACAACCAGATGGGAACTATTCATAGCAGAGTTCTGGATAAAAAGAACCTGCCACATGTAAAATGTACACTAAAGATAAAAGCAAACCTGCCAAATAAATCAATGCCCAGGTGAGGTAGAGGACCAGGGAATACACATTCTCATATTGCAAGATGATCCTACAAAATCAGGATCATGCAAGGAGATACCTCTCACTCTATCCAAAAACCAGGCCAGGAATCAGAAAATAAATAGGAACCCAAACTTTCTAAAATAATGACCACTGGTCTGCAGTCATAAGGAAGAGGCATTCCAGGTATGCTAATTTATGCATACTATCCTCCCATTCATCTATGGTATGAATTGCCTCTAATCTTCATTTTCCATACACTAGCCTTTTAGCCTCCATTATAGCTGCTGTAAACCATATGTGAAGGGGCTTAGCTTGAATTGGTAATTATTAGTGTTGCCCAGAACCATGAGAGAAGAATCTTGAGGAACCGGCAATACATTACTTACAACATTTTATTCTACAGCTGAGACCACCAACCTTCCAATTTAGGACAACCCCAAAGTATATGCATCAAGGTATCTATGGATCAGTTGCAATGCCAGCAGTCTGAAGTGTTCACCAGATTCAACATTATTTGGTTGATCAGGTGTCCTGTACCAAAATGCATTGTTTTTAATTGTATAAGTCTTCACCCTACTGCCCAGCAGTGCCCATAGATGTTAGACCAGCAACAGTCCAAGTCATCTTCCCTAATTTGGTACCCAAGCTGCTTTCCCCACCTACTTTTCAGTTTATCTGTTGAGCAAGTTTACTCCTGCAGGAACCCTTTCTAAATTTGACCAATTTGGGGGGTGTTAGTAGAAATTTGCCCCCAGCTGCCACTCTAAAAATTTAATTCCAGATGCCCTTCCCTGGTAACTGCAGCTGAGCTCTCATATAAAAGAGTATAAGGTAGCAGAGTGCAAATATCACCACATATGGAACTGTGGTAATGATGCCTGAGCTTTCAGAGTAGCACAATATGTTAATAGACCACAGTCTAAGTAGAAACATTTGGCCATGAGAGAAATACCACCAGCATCCCAATCATGCCAGTATATAGGTTTGCCCACCCCCAAATAGCTTTGGATTACACCATAGCTGCCAACAATGTAATGGTGCCTGCAAGTGGGAATGAAGAATTTTGCTTACCTTCTTTCAAATACCAAGGATGTGCTTATGAATGGGATAAATGCTACTAATATGAGAAGGGGTCCAAAGCATTATTTCCTGTTCCACTCCTTGAGCTAGATACTCCTCCATAATAATCCATCTGGCTGTCCTACAACATTTATCAGCATGAGACCAGATCCATATCTGTTTCAGTCCTGTTATCAGATAAGATCCCGTAAATGATCCAGTGTGAAATCGTCCCTTGGACCAAGGGGCTATCATTCTCAACAAGAAAAATCTGGGTTTACTTCCCTCCCAAAGACATCCCCTTACCAATCTGTCCAATGTTGTCCAAATGGAATCAGATATGTGCAGAGGCAAATAGTAAAATAAATAAAGGATGTTGGAGTGCACCATCAACTGTAAGGACTGGGATTTTCCCCACAATGAGAGGTGAAGATGCGTTCACCTGTCAAAATCCTCTTGCAAAGCAGCTAGTATTGCAAAAAAAATGTCAAGGTGGCCCAGTTCTTCCACTGGGGGGAAAGGGTAGCCAGATATTGCACAGGTTGAGTTGCCCAAGACAGCCCCAATCCTGGAAGGGAAAGCGAATGGTACTTCAGGTGAAGGGCTACCACCTCAGTCTTATTCCAGCTATTGCCTAAACCAGAGAGCTCCACAAACTGGTTGAAGAGGCCAATTAAAGCAGGTAATAATAGAAACATAGAAACATAGACTTTGATCGGTGATAAGGACCACTTGGCCTACCTTGTCTGCCCATTGCCATACCTACTGGATAAGCTGCAGATCCTAGTTAAGCACAGACTATTTCTTCCTACCCCCCCACAAGAATTGCCTTATGGCTGTCCCATGCATTCTTGAATCGCCCCACTGTTTTTGACCCCAAAAACCTCATCAGGAAGGCCTTTCCATGCATCCACAACCCTCTCTATGAAAAATTCTTCCTCACATTGCCCCATAGCCATCCCCACTCTATCTTCAAATTGTGTCCCCTTGTTCTTGCACATCTCTTTTTCTAAAAGATGCTACCCTCTTGGACTTTGTTGATTCCTGTGAGGTACTTAAAAGTTTTTATTATGTCCCCCTTTCCCTCCTTCCATCAAGGGTATACATATCAGGCTCCTTTAGTCTCTCCTCATATGGCTTCTGTTGCAGATCCTGCACCATTTTAGTTGCCCTCCTCTGGACTGTCTCCATCCTGTCTATGTCTTTGCAGAGATGGGCTCCCCAGAACTGGAGATAGTACTCCAGATGGGGTCTCACCAACTGTCTGAACAGAGGGATAACAACTTCCTAGGATCCTGGTTCCTGCCCTGGACAGATGCAGACCATCACACCAGTATACGCTTGCATCTCTACAGTTGGATCCCCAGTCCCCAATGAAGCCAACACCCTGAGCTCTGCACCAGGTTTTAAACCACTGATTGAATTCCATGGTGTGAAGCACCCTAGCCTCACCAATGCCATAGACAGACAGCGCCTTTGAGAAGGTTACCATACATGCTACTTGTCAAAGTCCCCTCCCCAATTCCATAAGCTCCTCCTCCACTTTTCAGATCCCTTTCCCAGGCAGGTCATTTGTCCCTAGGTGGACAATGACATCCAAATCCCTCCCCCATGCAGCTTCTCCCACAATCCTGACAGTTCACTACCTGTTCCTCCAAGCCAAGGTGCAAGGCAAGTGCCTTACCTCGATCTCCACTACCTCCCCCAGGTCTACCCTTCTAACAATGGTGTCCCTCACCAGGAGTTGTTTCCTTCCCCTGTGAGGTCCCATGCCACACTCCTGTGGGTCTCCATTGTGGAGTTTCCCAGCATCCTCCTTGGTCTCCACTGCAGGTGCCTCCATAGAGGAATCACACTGTGTCAGAATGGCATATGAACTGTGGAGAGGTACAACTAGAAGAATTCACCTCCGTTCCACCACCTTGACTTTCCCTGGGCCCACTGTGGTCCAACTGCTCCTCTTTCTTGGCAACCTCTGATGCAGTGGTGGTGGTGGTCCTGGTGGTCCCTGGGTGGGAGAGGATGTTCCCTGAATCCTGGACAACTCAGCCTGAAGATGAGCAACCTCCTCCCTCAGCCCAGAGAGGTGCCTGCAGATGAGACAACATTGCATCCTCCAGAATGTCTCCAGTAAAACTGCTGCTCCAGAGTCACTGTACTGCATCACTACCATCATGTCTTATTTGTGGCCCCTTGACTATTGTTTTGCATACTTACTCTTTCCTCTCTCTGTTTATTTATTTTTTATTTTCATATTTTTTTTCTTCCTACTTTTCTACTGCCTCCATGCCTTTAAAGCTCCTGCTCATTCTGTTTTGGGACAGAAAGTCACTATATTCCTCAGTAGTCTCCTTCTTACTTTCTCAGAGTCAGACCTCCAGTAGCTAGAGGGGATGGAGGGATACTGTTTTCCTTCTAGGATGGTGAGTTTTTTGTGTCTCTGTAATCACTCCTTTCCTGCTCCCAAACAGAAAGTTCCTGTTTTCAGTCAAATCCTGAGCCTATAAAAGTAGAACTGCCTATGGGTGTGGGGGGGGGGTTGGAGGGGAGGGAGAGAGGGTTATATAGTCCCATTAGAGTAGTAAAGTTCTAACAGCACCTTCTTTCTCCGCTATTCTCTGCCAAAAGCTATCTAGGGCAGTTTTTAAATCCAAACACCTGGTTTCTTTCTGCCTTAGCCACTCCCCCAATTCACAGTTTCCTTCTTCACCTAGCTAACTGCACAGATAAAAATTCAACAATCCAACTCAGACAAGTACACTAACTCTATTTTTGGTTTTTACAATAAATTGAAGGTCCCAGTAGCAGCGTTCTAATGCTTTAGTCTCAGTAGAGTAGTAAAGTTCTAACAGCACCTCCTTCCTCTTGCTGTTCTCTCTAATTGGTCAGGATTTGTTATTGTAATCAAAGTATTTTCCACAAAAGCATCAGTTGGTACTCAGTGGTGACCACAAGGATGAAGCCCATTATCACAGAATTTTGCAGCAGCAGTAGTGCAGTACCTTTCCTGGAGTGGTGCATAAGTCTGCATTGAAATTGCCTTTTTTTTATTTCAGTGAAGACATATAGCTGTTCATCATTAAGCCACAAGATGTTTAATATGAGTTTCAGTGAACATACAAAGAAAAGTCAATTCTTAAAAAAAATTTGTATGCACTTTGTCATTATTTGGAAAAGTACCCCTTAAAACACAGAACTGACAGTCCTTGAAAAAGTCATCTTAAAATGAATGGATTTGGGACTGGACATGGACAAGCTACAGTATGTCTAATATCTATTACAGTGGTCTTTAAGAACACTATTTTTTGTCACTGGAGACTGTTTAGTCACATCTTAAACTACTGTAAGTAGCAAAACTACTTGTTTATGATACCCTCAAGCTGGATAATAAAATCAATGAAGGCAAATTTTCATCGGCCGTATTTTTTCTTTTTTTCATTTCATGTCACTGTTTTGTATCTGCAAACACCACATGCATGATCGGTAGCAGATTGTCATGACATCACAACCTCTGCATTCAGTGAGATGCTGATTGCTGCAGCAGAACCAGTCACAGGCACCAAATGTGATTTACAGCATTTACATTTAGATAGTATTATTTACTCCCTAATATTTTTGACAATTCAATCTAAATGTGGTAACTACATACTGTGACACTTGAGCAGCTGGTTCTGACTACTCTATGATTTTTGTAATATAAAACAAAATGTAGTGTGATTGTCTGTCATGAGAAATCCTGTGCTTCTGGGATGACCCCTTCCCCCCCAGGTATCACTTCAAAGGACAGGATATGTTAAACAGCAGATCTCTGTATGGTGATTAACTTCCCAGTTTTCTTTGAAGCCAGAAACTGAACTATCCATTTTGTGATGTCTTCAGGGGAAGCCCAGTTAATTTCATCTGGTGTTACAAAGAATATTACACCTCAGTGAGATCTGGCAGGGTTAGTCATAGAAAGCCCTTTGATGTCTTTGTGAAGCAGGAAACTGCTCATGGATAAAAGAAGGAACTGGAAAACTACAGGCTTAATTGGGAAGTCATATGGGGAAATTAGTTTTTGCTGATGTCACCTATTTAATATATCTCCAGAGTGATAAGACATCCTGGTTGCATAATTTTTAATAAACAGAGGAGGAGCTGGGTGACATCATGGAGGAGGCAGGTTCAAATATAGTTTTTAATTATGCTGTGGCTGACCTTTAGAGGCATTCTTGTTTGTACTCTCTGAAGCAACAACATCTACTTCAAGCACTGTTAGAAGATATACATTAGATAGACAAGTCAATTTTCTGGTGGTAGGAATTTGTTTACACTTTTCATTTAAGTGATTGTATGTATTGTGATATATTGTTCTATATTTACAAGTTACATTTTTTATCAATTTTAAAGTAAACCTCTATTTTAAAGAGACTGCTTGGTGTGCCTTCACAATTCTTTCTTTGACAAGTGAAGCATATATGGTTAAAGTTGACACTGTACATAAGCTTAATGGTAATACCAAACTGGGAAAGGGTAAGAGTTTATATGAGGTCTTTCGTACAGTTTTTAAGGGTTCATTTTGTATACCTAGTTAGGTGCCCTTTGGCAAAAGATATCTGGAATTTCCCTGAAGAGCAGAATTATCTGAGCCTGTACATTGGGTATGTAAGCAAGAGGTTCACAGTTTGAATCCCTCCAGAACTTGAGACCAAAGGTGATTCAAACCCACAAAACATACAGGAGGGTCACCCTGTTCTGTTCATGTTCACAATACTGTGTTCAGAGGTTGGCACTATGGGAGCAGAGGGTCTGACTTGCTGAGTGGGGTTGTGACAGATTGGTGTGGCAGCAGTGTGGATAATTTTGGTATTACAAGCTTTTATTGCTCATTGTGTCAGCTTGATACTGTACAGTTCACTTGCCAAGAAAAGGCAGTTATTTGTTTTTTTTTAAAAGTAAACAGAACTATATCACTTGCCTTACAGTCAAGTTCCTACCTGTTTTATTTTTTTTTTCTAACGTGCAAGTTAGAGTAGCCATAGTTAGGGAAGAAGATGGCTTCCAACTACAGTGGGCACAGTGCAGACTACTTAAAGCAGTTGTGCAGGCATAGAGGAGTCCTGTACAATGTGAAAACTACCAAGCAGAACCTCGGGGGTGGCCTGATGGTAGCAGATACCCAGAGCACTGAGTCACAGACAATGACTTTAAGGGACTGAACCTTAAGTGTGGAAGGGCTAGTGGCTGGTGCAGTGTCCAGATCTGATGAAGAGGGCAGCAGGGCCAGTGCCAGCCAAGGGCCACAGCAGCAGGGGAAGGTCATCCAGCATTCTGGAGCCAGAAGTACTCAGGCTGCAGATTGAGTTGTGCAGAATGGAACTGGAGTGCCAGAGAGAAGAAAAGCAAGAACAACGAGTTGCAGAGGAGAAGAAGGAGTGAGTACAGTGAACTGCAGAGGAGAAGAGGGATGGTGAACAGCGAGAGGCAGACCATGAGAAGCATGAGCACCAGAGGCAACATGAACTGGAGAAGCTACAACTCCAGCCACCAACACCAGAGCAGATAAGTGGCTTGAGTTTAACTGAAACTACAGGACTGCGTTACAAATTGAATTCCAAATTGACAGCTGAATTTAAAGAGGGGGAGGATATGGATGCCTTTTTAAATTCTTTTGAAAAAGTTTGTATTCAGGCTAAAATTCCTAGGGAGTTCTGGAGCTTCCAGCTATCCCTGCTACTTACCGGGAAAGCTTGGGATGCATTGGGTCAAATGGACAATGAGGACAGTAATAATTAAAGTAAACATGAAGATGCACTGTTAAAAAAATTGAATTAATTGCTGAATAATACAGAGCTAAATTCTGTAAGCTCAGGAGAAGCCCTGACATGAGCTATGAGGAGCTAGCCATGAAACGTCAGTTTTTAAAATGTTGGTGGGAAGGAATTGAAGCAAACTCTGTAGATAAAATTGAAAATGTGATTCTGTTAGAACAGTTTTTCTGGGCATGCCCAGCAGAGCTGAAAACCTGGCTGGAGGACCGAGATCCCAAAACTGTGCAAGAGGCTGCTGAACTCTTAGACCGCTATGCCAACAGCAGTCCTGCTCTCAGAGTGAATGGGGTTGGCCTGACAGTGCAGAAAGGGAAAAGCAGACATTCAGGGCAGTTAAAACCCTCACTGCCTCCACTGAAACCAGTTAGCCCCAGGCTTCAGAGAAAAGATTTCTCTGAGAAAAGAACTGAATGTTGGTTGTGTAAGGAAACTGGACATATCTCCAGACAGTGTCCCAAAAGGGCTAACAATACACCACAGGGAGCTAGAAAAAAAGTGGATTGTTTGTGTGCCCCTGGAAGCATGCCTGTGACCATGAGGGAACACATGCACCCAGTCATGGTGAATGGTGTACAGATGCAAGGGTTAAGGGACACAGGGGTATCCCTAACATTGGTAAAAGGGGATCTAGTAAAGCCTGGTCAGCATATACCCAATAAATACATCACTGTACAGGACTTTGCTGGTGAGGAGAAAACATTGCCACTCACCAGTGTTCTCCTAGACTGGGGTGAAACAGGGGGAACTTTGCAACAGGTGGCAGTAGTCAAAATGTTAGCAGTGGACATCATCCTTGCCAACAATCTCAAAAAGGGGATGGTGTGTGCAGTTACCCGTAGCCAAGCAGCAAGGGAAAATTGTAGCTCCCTGAACCCCACAGAAGCCATTAATGAAACCACTGGGACGCTGGTTCCCCAGCCTGAATCTCCTGATGTGGAGAATAATGGAGAGGGGGATAGAAATTTCCCCAGTAGCAGTTAACCACACAGCTACAGAAGGTTACTCTGAAGAGGGAGGGGTGACCTATGGTCAGAGGGTTAGGATTGACAGTGATCCTGAGTGCCCTGATGCTAGTGCTAGGAACCCTAGTTTAGAGACTGAAGGGAACCTGTCCCATGCCTTGGGAATGTGTGAGGAGTTTGAAGCTGTTCAAAGAAGTGACACTAGTCTAGAGAAGCTGAGGGCTTGGACAGACTCTGATGTAGCACAAGGATGTGATGATAAACATAAGGTTTATTGGTAAAATGGACTGATGTATACTCAGGCTGTTTAGACAGAGGGAGGGGTGCTAGGCAGGCAGCTTGTCATTCCCCAGGGGTATCACGAGTAGTTGCTCAAGATTGCACATGATATTCCCTTGTCTGGTGAACTGGGAATTGCTTGCACTATGCAGTGGTTGGCCTACAATTTCTATTGGCCCAACTTCACTCAGCAACTGAAGGAGTATTGCAGGTCTTGTCACCAGTGCCAAGAAATAGGGAAGGTGGGCAAGAAAACCCAAGCCACCCTGATTCCATTGCCCATATTGGAGAAGCCATTCCATAGGATGGGAATGGATATTGTGGGGCCTTTAAATTCCCCCAGCTCCTCAGGGAAGAGATTCATCCTGACTGTGGTGGATTATGCCAGCCGGTACCCAAAGGCAGTCACCCTATCCTCACTGAGGACAGACAAAGTGGCAGATGCTTTACTTGGGATTTTCTCCCATGTTGGGTGCCCGTAGGAGGTTATCACCAATCGAGGGGGTTTCTTCATGTCAGACCTGATGAAATGTTTGTGGGAGAAGTGTGGGGTGGTGCAGGGATGCATGACACTGTATCACCTACATGCCAGTGGGCTTGTGGAAAGATTTAATGGTACCCTGAAGTCAATGCTCTGTGTGTTTGTTGAACAGCATGGGAGGAACTGGAAGAAGTACCTCCCCCTTCCTGTTGTTTGCATACAGGGAGGTGCTCCAAGAGTTGACAGGATTTCACCCCTTTTAAACTCTTCTATGGATGCCAGGTATGTGGGACCCTAGACTTGATCCAGGAGGACTGGGAAGGCAAGCATGCCACCTAGGTAACTCCCATAGTGGAGTACATCCTTAGGTTTAGGGAAAGGCTGAAGGAGCTTGTGGGGACAGCCCAAAGCAACCTGGCAGCTGCCCAACAGAAACAAAAAAGTGTGGTACAACCGCAGAGCCAGAGCTCATTCATACATGGTGGGTCAGAAAGTCATGGTCCTTGTTCCAGTCTGGAAAGACAAGCTGCAGGCTGAGTGGGCAGGACCATACAAAGTAGTTAGGAAGGTAAATGACATGAACTGTATTATAGAGCTACCAGACTGAAGACAGACAGAAAGGATGTACCAAGTCAACATGATGAAGCCATATGCTAATAGAGCTGACATGGTGTTTACAGTGTGTATTCCTGGGGAGGAGATGGACAAAGAAGACACCCTTCTGGACTTTCTGGAAGAAACTAAGTAGGAGTCCTCTGTGGAGGCAGTTAAATTGTCTCCCCAACTGGCCCCGGACAAGATCCAGGAAGTAAGGGAGGTTTTAGCAGACTTTGTCCCATTGTTTAGCGCCATGCCTGGACTAACCTCCTTAGCGACACATGCTGTGGAGACAGGGACACAGACACCAATATGGCAGACAGCATATTGGGTGTAAGAGGCTGTCCAAAAGGGCATTAGGAGGGAAGTGGAGGAAATTCTGGATTTAGGGGTAATAAAGAGATCGCACAGCCCCTGGGCCTCACCCATAGTCCTTGTGCCCAAGCCAGATGGCTCTACTCATTTCCGTGTCGACTATCATGGACTGAATGCAGTCATAAAGCCAGATGCCCACCTGATGCCCTGGATGAACTGACTCCTGGACAAGTTGGGAGGGGCAATCTACCTTAGGACCATTTCCTGACCAAGGAGAATAGGCAGGTAGAGTTAACAGACAGAGCTAGAGAGAGGTCAGTTGTCATCACTCCGATAGGCTTATTTGAATTTAAAGTAATGTCTTTCGGAATGAAGAACGCCTCGGCCAGTTTCCAAAGGTTGGTGAATCAGGTGTTAAATGGTGCTGAGGAGTATGCCTTGGTGTATCTGGATGACATAGCCATCTTTAGTGCCAGCTGGAAGGAACACCTGTCCCAGTTAAGGGAAGTGCTGGGCAGGATACAGAAGGTCAGGTTCTCTGTCAAAGCTAAGAAGTGCCAGGCGGCCATGGGAGAGGTGGCATACCTCATGCATGTGGTAGGCCATTGACAGCTCCATCCTAACCAAATAAAAATAGAGGTTATCCAGGCATGGCCCAGACCAGAAATGCAGAAGCAGGTCAGGAGTTTTCTTGGGACAGCAGGGTACTATAGAACATTTGTACCCAATTACAGTGCCCTGGCTGCTCCCCTATCTGACCTGGTAAAGAAAAGGATGCCAAAGAAAATTACCTGGTGACCAGCCTGTGAAGAAGCCTTTACCAGATTGAAGGAGGCACTGTGCAGTGCTCCTGTTTTGACAATTCCTGACTATAGCAGACTCCTTTATAGTTCAGACAGACTCCTCAGACACGGGTATTGGGGCAGTACTGAGTCAGACATCAAACCAAGGGAAAGATCACACGGTAGTGTACCTGAGGAAAAATTTACTTCCCAGGGAGCAGGCATACTCCATTGTGGAGAAGGAGTGTCTTGCCATAATGTGGTCCCTAAAGAAGTGGAAGCCATACTTGTATGGGCAGCATTTTGCGGTACAAACTGACCACAACCCCCTGGTTTGGCTGTTGCAAATGGGAAAGACTAATGGTAGATTGTTAAGATGGAGTCTTGATTTGCAAGGGTATGACATGACAATCTTACATAGGGCTGGATCAAAAAATTAGAACTCAGATGGCTTGTCTCATGTTTATGAGGAGTGAACTGATTTGGGAAGCTCATCCCATGCAGGGGATAGAGCCCCCAAACTGAGTTTAGGTGGGGAGGATTGTAACACTTGGACAGCTGGTTCTGATTACTCTATGATTTCTGTAATATAAAAAAAAGTAGTGTGATTATCTGTCATGAGAAATCCTGTGCTCCTGGGATGAACCCCCCCCCAGGTGTCACTTCAAAGGACAGGAAATGTTAAACAGCAGATCTCTGTAAGGTGATTAACTTACCAGTATTCTTTGAGGTCTGGAACTAAAGTATCTATTTTATGACGTCTTCAGAGGAGGCCCAGTTAATTCCACCTTGTGTTACAAAGCATATTACACCTCAGTTAGATCTGGCAGGGTTAGCATAGATAGTTCTTTGACATTTTTGTGAAGCAGTAAACTGCTACTGGATGAATGAAGGAACTGGAAAAATCACAGACTTAATTGGGAAGTCATATGGAGAAGTCAAACGGGGAAATGAGTTTTTGCTGATGTCACCTATTTAATATACCTCCTGAGTAATAAGACTTCCTGGTTGTATAATTTTAATAAACAGAGGAGGAGCTGGGTGACATCATGGAGGAGGCAGGTTCAAAGACAGTTTTTAATTATGCTGTAGCTGACCTTTAGAGACATTCTTGTTTGGACTCTCTGAAGCGAAAACATCTACTTCAAGCACTGTTAGAAGATATACATTAGATAGGCAAGTCTAATTGTCTGGTGGTAGGAATTTGTTTGCACTTTTTAAACCTTGTTCATTTAAGTGATTGTATGTGTTGTGATATATTGTTCTATATTTACATGTTACATTTTTATCAATGTTAAAGTAAACCTCTATTTTAAAGAGACTGCTTGGTGTGCCTTCAAAATTCTTTCTTTGACAAGTGAAGCATATATGGTTAAAGTTGACACTGTGTATAAGCTTAATGGTAATACTAAACTGGGAAAATGTAAGAGTTTATCTGAGGTCTTTCATAGAGTTTTTAAGGGTTCATTTTGTATTCCTGGTTAGGCGTTCTTGATGAAAGATATCTGGCATTTCACTGAAGAGCACAATTATCTGAGCCTGTACATTGGGTACGCTAGCAAGAGGTTCACAGTTTGAATCCATCCAGAACTTGAGACCAAAGGTGATTTGAACTCACAAAACAGAGAGGACGGTTACCCTGTTCTGTTCTTGTTTACAGTACTGAGCTTGGATGTTGGCACTGTGGGAACAGAGGGCCTGACCTGCTGAGTGGGGTTGTGATGCATTCTAATTCTAAAAGTTGTTTTAAATGAATATCTGTAGTGTAATACCAAAGTGACCCTATAAATTCCATTCAAAAGAAAACCGTTTTTTTTTTCATTTTTGCCAAATGTATTATTCCATGGCTGGCTAGTTTTCTTTCAGAGCAAGGCACAAATCAGTGTGATGCTGTCACCTCATTTATTTGAAGTTCAAACAAGTAAAGTTATGCATAATTAATATTCTGTAATGAAAATTGTATTTACTTATTTATTACAATCTCGGATTAATCAATAGAAATTTTCAAGTACCTCAAGAGAACCAACAAAGTCCAAGAGGGTAGCATCTTTCAAAAAAAGTGGTGCGCAAGAACAACAGGGCACAATTTGAAGATGGGAAGGCTGCTCAGAGGTAATTTAAGGAAATATTTTTTCACAGAGAGGGTTGTGGATGCATGGAACGGCCTTCCAGAGGAAGTTGTGGAGTCAAAAAACAGTGGTGGAATTCAAGCATGCATGGGACAGTCATAAGGCAATTCTAGGGGGTGGGGTAGGAAGAAGTAGGCTGCTGGTTAACTAGGATCTGCAGCTTATCCATTAGGTAGGGAAATGGGCAGACTGGGTGGGCCAAGCGGTCTTTATCTGCCGTCAAATTCTATGTTTCTATGTTTCTATGTTTCTATTTGAGCTCATAGATCTTTCATAGGTTCCACATCAGGATTTTCAACACAACAGTTAGGGGAGTTTGTACAGAGGATTGAAAGATAACAGGGTATACAACAGAAATTATATAATAAAACACAATACAAGTCTTGACATGGGAAAGGAGGCTTCAAGATATATACAGGTCGCAATGCCCAACTGTGATACCAGTCAGTTGTCAGCAGTGAGGGTGCTTAGAAAGATCCTATGTGCAAGGGTACGGGGGGGAGGAGCCCCAAGTGCCATGAGAAATGAGATAGTGTGATATTTGGTTAGCAGAAGGGAAGGAGGAGGAGACTAACATGAAGGCAGATGGTGAGTTTAAAGGGGGAAGGGAAGACAGGCTCAGGAAGGAAAGGGATTAGGAATTATGGTGCTGCCGATGGAAGTAACTATGAGGGTGGTGGGATGGTGGAGCTAGCAATGACAGTCACAAAAGGATTTGTATATCATATGGTGTTTGAGGTGGACTTTGAAAGTACCCAGCATGGGCAGGCATGCAATATTTTTCTGTAGGGAGTTGAACCAAAGCAGGGCACAGTGAACAAAGGACCTTTGTCCTTGAGAAGTTCGACATTTCAGAGTTATGAAGAACTGGTGCTTGGAGTTTCATGTGTGCCGAGGGTTAATACAAGGCACCAGAAATTGTCAGACCCCCAGTGGAAGTGTACCAAGGCAGATCGTTTTGGCCAGCAGGCAGGTTTGGGTATTTTAACCAGCAATTGAGGGTGAGCCAGTGTGCTTCGGTGTAGAGATCACAGGTGTGAATCAGCCTGTGCACACCAAAGATTAGCCAGTAGGCTTTGTTTAATGCAGTTTTTAAGCACTGGAGGGCAGTATTACTGACAGAGCCATATATTGGTACTCCACAAGGGAGGCCACAGAACTGTGAACAACAATTCTAAGGCTTCAGGGGTCAGACTGTGCTTGTGACAGTATAGCAGCCCTAAACTCTTGTCGATATCTTTGGCTGTGTTGTCAATATGAAGAGTATAGGAGAGCGAGTTGTCAATAGTGATACCGAGGTACTTAAAATACTGAACAAGTTCAAGAGAGGCCCCTTCAACATTACATATTGATAGCGGGCAATTATGGTGCTTGTTTAAGGGACTGGAGAACAGCATGGTTTTGTTTTTTTGTAGTTCATAATCAACTTATGCTCTATGAACCACTTCTCAATACAGGTGAAATCACTTTGGAGTTGCTGTTCCAAAACACCGGGATCTGAGCCATGTGTGAAAACAACCACGTCATCAGCATATAGGAGGATGCAGCACTGACTGGCTTGAAGAAGGCTATTTAAGAATAAACTGAATAGGAAGGAACCCAGTATAGAACCTTGCAGAATGCCTGAACAGACAGGTTTGCTGTCTGAGAGGGTAGCTCCTATCCTGACTTGCTGGGATCAGCAGTGCAGGTAACTGCAGAAAAAAGAAACTGGCTCAGGTGCAAGTCCAGTGGTGGCAGGTTGCTCAGTTAGGAGGGCATGATTAACTGTATGGAATGCCTTTGTTAGGTCAATAAAGATTGCCCCGGCAAGTTGTCCAAGATCAAGTGATTTATGGATGAAATCCATGAATTCCAGAAGGGCTGTGGTAGTGCTGAGCCCAGCCCTGAAGCCATGCTGCTCAGAGCAGAGAAGTTTGTACTTGTCCAGGTATTCAACAAACTGGTCCACAACAGTTCATTCCAAGGCCTTTGAGAGTGGTGGTAGTAAAGAGATGGGTCTATAGTTCTGTGTCAGGGCAAGGTTCCCGCTGTTGTGAACAGGAGTGACCACTGCAGCTTTCCATTTTTGAAGTAATACTACAAGCAGGAGTGATAGATCGAGGATGTGGGTGAGAGGAGACAGGATTTCTTCCAGTGAGAATGAGATTAGTTTCAGATCAAGGGTGTCTCCACTGAATCTCCCCTTACTGAGCTCCTTCCTAAGGTATTTCCTGGCTTCACCGATTGAAATAGTCTTGAAACAAAAAAAGGGATGCTTTAGGGTCTGTGTGCATGCAACAGGGTTGTTGGGGAGGAAGCAGCCAGAAGGGAGGACATGACGGAGGTCAGTGAAAGCAAGGTTGAAGGTGTTGGCTTATAGTTTTAGGGTCTAGGATTTGGGAACCACCTATGCAGATTATGGTGAGAGAGCAGTTTTTGGCTCACAGCCAGTGACCTTTTTAAGGTTTGCCCAGAATTTTCAACCATCCTTCCAGTTCTTGGCCAGGGCTTCATTATAGTATAGGTTTTTGGCTATTTGGATGGTCCTGGTACAGTCAGTGCATGTCAGTGTCAGTGGCTCAGTAGGTAGCACACTCGCCTCTGAGATCAGGAGACCAGAGGGCTGTGGATTCAGTTCCCGCATCTGACACTTGGGTTAATATCCCAGTACTGGCACTGTAGTGCAGCATGAGGGGGTGCTGTACTTCTGAGGTGCCATCTTTCGGATGAGATGTTAAACCGAGGTCCCATCTGCCTGGATTGGTGGTAGTTCAGGTGGATGTTAAAGATCCCATGGCACTTATTGAAAAGAGTAGAGGAATTTCCCCAGTGTCTTTGCCAAATTTCCCTCATTCACTGAAAATACCACCAACAGCTTAATCTGGTTCGAAGTAAGTTGGCATTCATCTGTATCCCCTTCCCCCAGGTCGTGCCTGAAAATAGGCAGGATTTGTCTAGTGCACTTTCCCGGTCAACAAAAACTTAAAAAAAAAAAGGTATTCCTGGCTTGTTCATAATTTAGAATGTCAGACTACTTCCCTGTGGCTCTAGCTAGATGCCAGAGATGGCCTCTATATTTCATAAGTTCCATGATGTCAGAGCTCATCCAGGGATTGAAATGGCCTTTTTATTTTATGCTTATTTTACTCTGCGAAATTACATTATGCAGAGTTAGCCTCATCAGCTGTCATACTGTAACTACATTAGATATTTAGACAAAAAGAATTACACGTAATGAAATGCCAAAACACTTGACATGATTGTAAGAGTGATTGATTGACATGACATGATTGTAAGAGAGATGCAGCTGTAGCTGCAACATTACTTTACATTATTAGTTGCAAACAGAGATGATTAAAAGAAAAACAGACTTCCAATGACAGAGACAACCTAGTAACTGAGATTTTCTAAATATATTATGTACTGTTTAGGGCGATACTGAAGGATTACGGCCAGATCGCATCGCAGCTTTCAGAGACTTCACAGTAATGTGTATCTTGAAGCTGCTCGAGCGAGTGAAAACAGCTGGAGAGCTAGTGAAACTGCATGTGCTTTCTACACAATCACCACTAACACAGCAGAGATAACAGTAAATGCAGAGAAATTATTTTTATTTTGGATACAATATTACCGAATACAGAATAAACACTGAGGACCTGGGGGTGTGTGGGGGCCGGAGCGCCACCTCAGAAGAAAGCAAGCAGGAATGACAGAAAATGCAGTGAAATTACTTTTATCTTGGATACCATATTACTGAAAACAGAATAATTACTGAGGACCGGGGTTTGGGAGGCGAGTGCCCCCACAGAAGAAAAAGCAATCAATATTTAGACTTTTTTAAATAATCAAGACAATATTTGTTTGTTCTTTCTTCTGTAAGAAGCATCACATCCCAGATCAATTGTTACTTTAACTGTTATATGATTATTCTATGAACTGTTCAGTGACTCGAGCATAGACGGAAAGAGGCGTGACAGAGTGGCGTCACTTTAGACGCAAGCCTTTTACCGTAATACTTTCTTGTTTACTTGCACAACTGGCTGTAATCCTTCAGTATCACCCTGTTTAGTATGATTCATTTTCTAATTGATATTAGAAACAGTATTTATTTCTCAAGCATATCTCATTATTACACATGATGCCGACCTAGGTTGAGAGGGGACCCATGTTGATGGCACTAGTGCCTGATATGGAAGCAGTACTTTGTGAAAAGACAAAGTTTTGTGTGTTGCAATACTGTAGCCTTTGAAGTCAAAAGATGACTTGAGAGACAGGGTAAGTGTGCAGATTTGGAATGGGATCTTGTGTTTATGGCATGGGTGGTGGAGAACTTCACACCATTAATATTAACAGAATTAATTAACATAAGGGCCATTAACAAGAGCATAAACAGTCTGGTATGCTGCCATAAACAAAGGGCAGACTAGGAGGTAAATTAGCACAGTGAGTGCTTCAGCACTTGAGTAGCAATGGGAAGTGATAGCCATAAAACATCTATTGTAAAATGAGCCAGTAGTTCATTGTATCCTTCATTTTTAAACAAGATGTCTTTGGAATTGGCTTTTGGCTTTTCAGTTTTATACCAGTCAATCAAACTGAATGTCAGTAATAACTCGTAATTGCCAGACAATGCCTTTATGACATTTTTGGCACCATTTCTTGCAACATCTCACAGTCACCGCCCGAATCACCCACACTATCTCTAATCAGTATGAATTTAAGAACGGGACTTTAGGTAGATTCAGCGGCAGAAAAACAAACTGAATTTTTTTTTATTTGTGACAAAATTAAAACCCCTTGTCAAGTCCGGAATGATTACACTGAGAGCCGACTTGAGAGCAACATACAACAGTGCAGCACCCAACAGCACTAGTCTGTCAAAAGGCTGTTTATTTTATTTTTTGCTGTTAGAAGAGTGTGCATTCCTTATATGACAAAAATAACACAACTTTCCAAATAAACTACTGCTGAGAGATATGTGTGTTCGAGCTTGGGGGGGCAGAATAGTGTGAGTATACCCTCTTCTTCTGAAGTCTTGCTACTTTTAGAACAGTAAAATAGCCCTTAAGCAGTCCCTGTAATACAGAGAATACAGAAAGAAGCCACAGGTAATGAAACATTTAATAAGATTAAAGCTGCCACGCTAAGATGCTGGTTCATGTAGGGAAGAAAAACATCACAAAACACAGTCAGTCTTCAGGTTGCAGGGTAATTTATTTTCAACCATGCCTGCTGTCTTTAACTATCACCCTCAGAGTGTTGCTTCTATTTTTATAGACTCAGGATATTGCCTTAAACACAATAAGAGAATATTGTCACTTGATTAGTGACTTTTTGCAGTATAGTTTTGGCCTATTAGAACCATTTAATGAACGAGTGTCATTGAATGTACTGTACTGCAAATACCTGACTACAAAACTGAGACTAGTACACAAGTTTTCATTTGATTACTTTTGTTATAATTTGCATATTTTGTTAGAAGTCACTAATTGATTGGAAATCTATTAAGACTATTAGTGTTTTAGGCAATCTCATAAAGCTGACCATAGATTTAATAAAAAACAATTCTCCCTCCAGCAATGGGGAATTGCAGGCTGCTGAAGTGTCTCAGGTTCCCACTGCTGTGTTAAACTACTGACCCACAGTACAGGGTAACATAAGGTCAGGGTCAGTAGTGCCGTAACAGGAGAAGTGAACCCATTAAATCCTCTCTCTCTCTCTCTCTCTCTCTCTCTCTCTCTCTCTCTCTCTCTCTGTGCAGCTCCCTACCCCCACAAAATCAGAAACTGGACTGCTCGTAACTCATAATTGAAAACAAAAATAAATAAATGAATAAACAAATCCTACAAAGCAGATCACAGATTAAACAAGACAAATCCTCCCTCCTAGCTCTGTAGCTCCCTCCCCCAACAGAACCACAGTCTGTACTTATCTCCATTCATTAATAAAATACAGTAACAATCCCACACAACTGACCACAGATTAAACAACAAACAATTCTCCTTCCTCCACCTATTGCTCCCTTCAGCCATAGGGAATCACGAGATGTCGCAGTGTTTCAGACACCCACTGCTGTGTTAAAGATTCTATGTGATAATGGCAAAAGCCTAAAGGCGATCACAGTTATTACAAAGTCAGAGTGCCAAAAATCAATTTTGCCACTCTGACTCCCCGGCGCACAGCAAAATGGTGCTGGGGACTTTTTTTTTATGTTTTATGTGGGAAGTTTTGCCCCCTGTACCTCCCCACAGGGGCATCACCCCCCACATCCCCCTACTTAAGGATTCTCAACTCCAGGTGGGCAACAAAAATGCACCAACACTTGGACCCAAACCCAGTACCCTGCCCACCAACACCACCAACCCACCCACCATGCCATGTGGTCATCTCGGCAAACCACAATGGCACCACCCTTTACAATCCCTCCCTCCCCTCGCTGTGCATGCTCGCTCCCCCCGCACACATACATATAGTGACATGACATCCCACAGCAATATTTGCCAACCCCCCATCTGGTTGCCGTATCCTACACCTAGCCCCAATGACATGCACTGGGGATTGGGTCACCATTATTGTAGGTGTCCAATCGCCGTAGCCCATGTCATGGGCTACTGTGTTAAACTACAGACTCACAGTACTCTGCAGGAGAATGCAGGGTCAGGGGTCAGCAGTTCTGTAACAAACAGAAGTGGATCCATTAAATCCTCCTTCTGCAGCTCTTTTCCTAACAAAATCACAGACTGAAGAAACAAAAAGGTATGCTGTGCAAATAGCATGTGGGAAAAAGTGTAACAAAATACCAGTAAACAAGGGACTGGGTGCAAAATACAAATTTAATAATACTCAAACAAGTGAGAGCTAAGAGTAATACAGACAAGAAAAAATCCTTGGTGCTTAGAATCAAAAAGATTCTTCCTCAGTGGGGCTTATTATTAAATTTATATTTTGCACCCAGTCCCTTGTTTACTGGTATTTCGTTACCCTTTTTCCAGCATGTTATTTGTGCAGAGTACCTTTTTGTTTCTTGAACCTGTTTGTTCATTCACTGCTGCACAGCTACGGAGCCGCGCTCGGGTTTGTTTTTTTGTTTCCAAAATCACAGACTGGACAGCTCCCTACTCATAACTAAAAATGACTGAATGAATGAATGAATGTAATTAATTCATTAAAGAACAAACCCAGAAAGCAGACCACAAATGAAATGAAACAACTTCTCCCTCCTCACTCTGCAGCTCCCTCCAGCCATCTGAATCGTGGGATGGCGCATTGTTTCAGGCTTGCACTGTTGTGTTAAACTACTGACCCATAGTACCCTGTAGGGGAATGTCTGGCCAGCAGGTCTGCAACAATAAAAGTGGACCCATTAAATCCTCCCTCTGCGGCTCCTTCCCCCAACAATATCACAGAATGGATGCTCCCAACTCATAATTGAAAAACAAATAAATAAAAATAACAATCCTACAAAGCAGAGCACAGATTAAATAAAACAAACCATCCCTCCTCCCTCTGTAACCCCCTCCAGTCAAGGGGACTTGCAAGATGCTGCAGTGTCTCAGGCTTCCACTGCTGTGTTATGTTAAATAATTGACCAGCAGTGCCCTGCAGGGGAACACAGGGTCAGCAGTTCTGTAACAGCAAAAGTGAACCCCTTAAATCCACCATCTGTAGCTCATTCCCTCAACAAAATCACAGCTTGGACTTCTCCTGACTCGTAATGAAAAAAAAAAGAAAAGTAACAATCCCATAACTCAGACCACAGATTAAACAAAACCGAATTGTCCCTCCTCCCACTGCTGTGTTAAACTACTGACCCAATGCCATTGTCCTGGAAAGGGGAACACAGGGGCAGTAGTTCTGTAAGAGCAGACTTGGACCAATCAGATTTTTTTGTTTGTTTGTCTTTTGGCAAGTGGGAATTAGAAAACTATAATGACTGCAGCATTTAAAACATGAGGTTTGGCATTGAATTTATTTATTTGTTTTTTATAACCAGGTAAGTGCTCTAGACATCAGAAATGCCTATTTTCAGGTACAACCCGGGAGAGTACAAAGTAAAATATAGGCAACTTACAGAAGGTAAAAAACATGCAGACACCAGGAGACAGGTGCTATCATTACATCCAAAGTATAAGTAGAGGATGACAATTGTATACAGATGTGACAGTACGTACTCTATATTAACAAGTAAACAAGCTGATACAAAATACAGTTCTGAGGTACATATTTAAAATCCAGTGGGCATCAACCTCAAATTACACTTCAAGAAACTGACACAATACAATGGCCTGAAGTAGTACTTAAGAGTTTAGAGGGAGCAGAGGACTAATGAATTGCTAGACTAATGGACAGTTGCTGCCTTTGCACAGTGATTTTGCATTAGGAGGCAAAGATTCATTATGTACTGTAGATAAATAAATCATGAACTGAGCATACAGTAGAGTACAGTGTACTGCAGCACATTCAAATGCATGATGTTTTCTTATGGCATGCATCCAGAGCAAAGCTTTCAGTCAGACATTAGTTTCAAAAAAAATATTCAGACTCAATTAAAAATGTAAGATTCAGGGCCAGATAAAATATAGTTTGCCCCTGATTAGATAAACAGTGACTTGAACTCCTCTGAAACCTGCTAGCTCATTCCACTTTTAGTAGCCCACATGAACGATAGACACAGATCACTGTTTTATTCAAATAATTTTAGGCCACATTGATCTTCATTCAGTTGCTACACTGGGAAATCTACTTGGAGCCTTACATACTGGAACTTATCATAGCTAAATAATGCAACTTTCATTTTAGTAGCTAGCTAAATCAAGTTTACAGTGCTGTGGTATAATTAATTACATGGATTGAGAGGTTGTAATATCTTTTTCTAATCTAAAAGAGTTTTGGGTAGAGGCATTTAAGGGAGTAGGTGGTGCATGTCATAATTTGTATTCTATGTACAACCATATCCTATGCTTCTATGTTTGACATTAAGCCTCTGTTTTTATTATTATGTAAAATCCCTAACAAGATGCATTGCTGGACTTCATATACTGTGCATGCTTAAAAACAATATACCCTTATGTTACACTGTGGCAGGCTCATTACTACAATTGTAACAATTGAAATAGGTTCAAAACTCATAAAAAAGAGATTTCACAAAATATAATAGAACAGTTTAAAGAAGTTCCAATTAAATATTAAACACTCACTTATGCAGAAAGAAGACACATAAACCAATAATGCTTCTGCAGAGATGATGATGAGAACTAATGTAATACATTATAGATCGAAGGAGTACTCCTGACCGATAGGAGCACTCATTTCCCCTGCACATGAGGCACTCTTATTCTGTGAAGAGCGTCTCATACACAGATGCCCTGGAAATGGATACATTCTGGGAACATTTTTTTTTAAATATATTGTTGATTGCTCTCAATCAATAATATATTAATGCATCCCCATCGCCACTTGTTGCTGAAAATGAGTGGTTTCATTTGCCTTCAGCTTGAGCCAGAACAACTCAGCTTTGCTTCGCTGTTCTCACTCAGCTGAAAGTGTGTGAAACCACTTATTTTCAGCAATGAGTGGCTCCAAGAGATATATTAACACATCGATGTTCAAAGATGGCATAAGTGTGCAGTCAAGTTCTAATAAGAATATTTCTCTATTTAAACTACCTGTAATGTTAATGTAAATAGCTACTGTTCTATTTCCATTTCTATCATCAGCTACAGCAATAGGACAGATGCAATAACTCACTTCTAATAAAGATTATTGCATGGCATCTCCTTCCTATTTGTGTGACCATAATGGCACTAGAGAATAAGCTTCAAGACTAATGCAACTATTCTTCAACAATGTAATTTGCAAACCTACAGTAGATATTGATGGAAATGTAAACATATGTAAAATAATACAATATAGGCTCTGTGAATTGTCTATCATCAATGCATAATGGATATTGTATCTTATAGAAACATAGAAACATAGAAGTTGACAGCAGATAAGGACCGCAAGGTCCATCAAATCTGCCCATTTTTTCTACCTTATGAATCTGCCTTAGGCCTGTACTCTATCAATGGCTTACCTATTCATACTCATCTGTACTGCTCCCTTATGCCTATCCCATGCCTCTTTGAAGTTCTGCACTGTAGTCATATCCACCACTTCCTAATGGAGGCTGTTCCATGCATCCACCACCCTTGCTTTGAAAAAGAACTTTCTCACATCAACCCTTAGTCAGCCTCCTCCTTATCTCATGCTGTGTCCTCTTGCCTTGCTATTTTTCTTATCAGTGCTAATTACTTGTAACCCACCTGTACTAATGATGCATTCTGTTTTTGATCTTTTTTATTGGGGGGGGGATTCAATAAAATATTTAACTACAAAAAAAAAAAAAAACTGAGATCACAAAACATATAATTGAGACAGGACCAGGACAAATAGGACTAGAAATGTATTCTACAAAATATTCCCAACAAAAAAGACAAACCCTGGGATGAGAAAGTGTTTAACTGAGTCACCACATACTATGCCCCACATACTGTACTCTGCCTATATACAGTAAAGATCACATGGCTTGCCCAGTCTGGAGCTTTTCCAAGTGTATAACAAATGGATTCAAGAATGCCACTGGGGGAAGGGTTGGGACTGTAGCTCACAGATGTGACCTCTTTAACCTGCATTTTCAGTGAAGCCATTAGACATCACTCCTGCCCTGCCACCAGAGGCTGTTAATAATACAAGTCAACATACAGCAGGGACCTTTGAAAGAATGACTGAGAACTGTTATACAGCTTTGAATAACAATCCCCAAAGTAAGTAAATCATTATGCCCTCCAACTCATTTGGAGGGTAGGACCTATCTGGTGAGTGTTAATTCTAGCTGTCCAGCACTTCGCTGTCCTTCCCCTCCCTCAGCCTCCACCCATCACTATATTTCAGTTGCTCTGGATTCTTTGTAATTATTTTTGCTAGAGTCTGTGGCATTCTGTCAGTAGTGTAAATGTGAGGACCTCAGGAATCTCAATTCCCTGTGTAAAACTGTAAACCTGACTAACTTACAGGAGCAAAGTATAAAATGATTGTCCATCTATAAAATCTATCACTCTAAAGGCATAAAACAGATTTAATATGTGAAATAGGGGATACATGATGGCCAGGAATGTGATATGGAAAATATTCCCACTCCTGCAGAGTGAGGCATAGATATGTCATGAGTGTCTTCGACACTCGTGAGATATCTATGGCTCACAATGAGTAGTGGGAATATTTTCCATATCCCATGATCTGGCCACCATGTACGTGATTTATACAGTAGGGGTGAGGTGATACACAGCAGGATAAAGTAATTTTTCCGGTGTTTTTATTGTTGTATGTATGTGATTTCCTGCAGTGCATTTGGTTTCTATGTCAAATGTTTGACTGGTGTTTGTTGTGTATGCTTCTGTTTTGTATGAGTATGTTGTCTTTTATTCTATTGGCATGTTTTCAGTTATGGGCAGGTCTATGTAGTGACAGGAGCTATTCGGGTTGTGTGTCTAAGTGAGTTTGGTAGAGGAATGTTTACTTCGTGGAGTTCTATTTTTTAGGAAGTAAAGTTTATTTGGGGGGATTTATGTTTATTATTCATTTGGATCAAGTGCTGCTTGTGTGAGCAACTCAATGTGTTGTTTGTCCAGTTCATTTCACCGGCATACATTCCTCTTCACAGTGTTTTGTAGTGATGTATTTTTTCATTTGATCCAGTTATTAATTGCAGGGAAAGTGTGTTGGTGAGTGGTAGCTGTTACTTTTAGTTTTAGTTACAATCGGTATCCAATGCAATTATTGCGGCTTTTTTTCGGTTGATAGTCTCATATTTGTGACCTGTGAAAATACATTAACAGCTACATAAGTTGAACAGATAGAGGTGTTCTGGTTAGAGTAGTACATTGTGAAGTATGGTAACTTATCATGCATGATATTAAATGTTATGTTAGTGGTTTCACTAGTAGGATTACTGAAAGAGACGGTTATAGGTTCCTTGCACTTTCTAACTATATTAGGTGCTTCAGTACAAAAAGTTGTACTTTTAGCTCATGAGAGTCAAAGTGCTGGGGTAGCTGCTATTGGGAAGCTTCACTAACTGTGCTGTGACACTTGGAAACAGATTCTATAAGAAAAATAATATATTTGGTTTAAAACGCTGGCATCAGAGAAATGTTTTCCTAGAGTACACTACTGCTTGGTTGTACTTTTAGCTAGTTCAGGTTCTTCCAGGTGCTGGTTATGTATGGGCTGTGAATATCAAGGCTGTGATGTATGCACTGTGTGTATAAATCTAGAGGAATGCCACTGTGCATATGTCAGCTGCAAAGTTATACAATAGGGGTGAAAATACGCAGTTTTATTCTACTGTGTATCACCTCACCCCTGTTGTATAAAATGAAATACATAAAGAGGGAATGTATCCCCAGATGCCTGTAAGGTACTTTCCATCCTCTATAAGAAAGATGGTGTTTTTCCACTAAATTGTTTCCTTTTCCATTACTGCATTCTGTGCAATGTATATATGTTACTGTTTCACACCTCCAGTACTCCTGTAACCTGGAGTGGCAATTGTCAGTATTGTTTACTGGCAACAGCACTGTTTTACTCGCTTGTATCCCCTCTGGAAATGAACTACAATGACTCAGTTGGCCCTCCTGGTAAAACTCTTTGTATAAATAAAATAAATAATTCTCAACATTTTCAAAAATACAGCCATACCACAAGATATGCCCCTTCTGGTCTGATGAATTTGTATGACATACTGGATTCTGGAACTTGTCAATGTTACTTTTATGAATGAAGCTTTTGATTTATACACTGATAAGTATCGTCTATTTGTCCCTCATTAAATTAACATTTATATACAAAATTAAGATATTAAATGCCATTGTCAGTTGAACCCCTGTTGGAAATGATCCACACGATACCTAGAATTTGGATACATGAACATTATTTACACTTTCTATAAACTTTAAATTCAAACACAATGTTTAGAGTCCTATGTTTCTCATCACATCCATCATCCTTTTTCCTTTGTTCTGGTTCCTCCATCCCTGTGTTCTTTACTCCTCCTTTTCAGGGTCCAGACGCCTGATCTGACCCCCCCCCCCCGGTACCATCACCATCATCTCATAAAACTCCTTCCACTTCCTAGGCCAGGACACTATGATCCAACCCCTAGTACTTCTATGTTCTCCTTCCCACCCCCTTTTACTCCCACATCTAGGTGCTGCTGACCCCAGCACATGTTGCCCTGCCCTCTTCCCCCTGCCTGCCCCCTTTACCTGTCTCTTATTCCCTCCTCCCCTTTTCCTTCTCCCATCACATCTGCAGGCTACTTGCTGCCACCTGGGCAATCTTGTCCCTCCACCTATTGCTCACCCTAGCAGTATGCAATCTTCCATAGTACCACCTGCCTCTCCTGTCAGATGAGCTGCCACCCTTCTGTGGCCCATCGGCTGTCTCTTGCTTCTCCCTCTTTGTCCATTAACCCTGCATCTATAGGGTAAGTGGGTGAAACAAGAAATCATAGCAAAAGAGGGAGAGCTACCCTTGTGCCGAGCCTTATAAACCCCTCTAGGATCCCATAAAGGACACCAGCTTAGCCCCTCCCCTCCACTAGTCACCTGCTCCTGGCCCACCTGCATCATAAGACTCCTGGTGACCTAATTCCTGAGATCACCAGGCTCCTCCCTCCCCCACAGTTGTCTCCCCCTTTCCCAAGCCAAAATCATTTCCTCAGGGGGCCACCTGACAACTCAGGTTGCCTTTTAGTGGCAGCCCCATTTGTCAGTTGAATCCCCTTTAGAAATGATTTACACATTACTCAGAATTTGAATGCGTGAATGGCAAAACATTTATTGATACATTCATTATTTATGCTTTCTATAAACTTTCAATTCAAACACAATATTTACAGTCCAATGTTTCTCATCACATACGTCATCCTACTTTCTTTGCTCCAGTTCCTCCATCCCTGCTTTTTTTGCTCCTTCTTCTTGGCATCCAGATGCCTGATCTGACTCCCTGCACCATCACCGCCATCTCATTAATCTTATTCCACTTCCTAGGCCCAGACGCTATGATCCAACCCCTAACATTTCTATGTTCCCCTTCCCCCACCCCCTTTTGCTCCACATCTGAGTGCTGCTGACCCCAGTCCATTTTGCCCTGCCCTCCTCCCCTGTCTGCCCCTTTACCTGTCTTCTGCTCCCCTCCCCCCTTCTCTTCCACTGACCCATCTCTAGCTCTTGCATTTGATGATGCCTCCCTTCCCTTAGCAGGCTAGAACCTCAGCGTTTCTTTCTCCAACTTCCCTACTAGTTCCACAAATGACATCAGGGAAAAGGACATTCCCAGCTCTAATAGGTGCACCCCATTTGACTTGAACAACCCCAGGGACTCAAAGGAAATCTCCCTGTGTGGGATGTACCCTCCCCCCATCTCCACTGACAGCCTTGCTACTCTCTTGATCAGTTGCTTTCTCAATTTCTCCATGGTCCTGATGTCCCTGGCATGCATCCTCACCCTCCTTGAAGTGACCTCTGACCAATCAATCTCCACCCAAGGGCCACCAACCCTTCACCCTGTCTAGATCAGCCTTCATTGATTGAAGAAGTGCCTCACATGGAATTTCACTTAAATCGCTCCCTCCCAATTGAATTATTATCATATCTGGCCTACTCTATTTTACCCTTAACTCTTCCAAGACTGGCATGAGCTGAGCCCACCTCATGCCCCGGACTCATTTGCAATACAGCTTTGTTCACTGCATCTCGAGCCTCAGCTGCTTCTAGCCTGGCATGTCTGCTCCATATCTCTTGGCATAATAAATAAACAAGTATCCCATAATCCAAATATTCCTCTTCCACACACCTGCACACCTGTCATAGTATGAAAGAAACAGAAACAGTTTACATCATGTCCTAATTGTAGCAGTTTGACTGCTACCTCCCCACTGTTTTTATTTCTTCCTCTGTCCCCACTTGGGATGCTTCCATAGAAGCCACCCCAATCCGGGAGGAGTGTGGTGTGAACTGTTAGGGATCTTCTCACAAAAACCTCAGGCCCTTCTTGAGTACCCCACTCACCTGGTATCCTGTCACCAGTGTGCCATCCCCATGTCAGAATCATGCCCCTTTCCCTTCTCCTTGGTTTCTCCCATACTCCTCCATGGCCTGTACCACACAAGCCCCACCCTCTACCCAACTTGGGTATCACCACACCTTCATCCCTTTCCCAAACTAATCCATCTTGGACCTGGACAACTGGACTGCCAGCCTTTCCAGCCCCAGAACTACATCCTCAGCATGCAAACCCCTAATCACATCCCCTTTCCTACCTGCCACCATCTTGCCTACCCTAAAGGATCCCCTGGTCATTAGTTCAAATATAGTCCAAAATAAACAAACTTCTTTGGCTGATGTGCATATCAGCTGCACTGTGCCCATGACTCACACTAGCATTCCTCCTGTGATGGTCCTCCTTCTGTCCACCCAACACCCCTGCACCCTCAGCCACCTTAGCAGCATGCGCTGGACTGTCCAGCCCTTCAGCGGGTGGGGCCATGCCCTATAGTTGCATGCCCACCTAATTCCAGCCAACTGGACCCCCATTGTGATGTGCACCATCTCTTCTTCCCATTTCTTGACCATGTATTGCTTTACCTGTAGTGGGCATTCTTACCACTAATCCCTCCTGTTTCCTGAACTCCTGGAAGGTCCCCCATGCTCCCTCATATGCCTTCAGCATTTTAACTGACCAAGAGTTCCAATACAGCATCCAGGCTCCTCCACATAATCTAATCTCCCACAACTGGTCTGGTACCCAGGTTCTGTGGATGGCTGCTCAAGGGGCTAAGGCCCAGAACCTGTCCAACTGAGGATGGGCGAGACTCTCAGCGATTTAATTCTGCTCCCCATCTATATGCCTCACTTTGAAGGACAGGTTTGATCCATAGCCCAAGCAATACCAGCTGCTGTAAAACCCTGTTCACCATATCTCTAGACACCCTCTGTCTATTGATGACCTCCACCACTATTTTATTGTCGCACAAAAACAAAGTGCTTTTATCCCACATCTTGTTCCCCATACCAACAATGCCACCCAGATTGGGAAGATCTCTAAAAATGTGATGTCTCTCAAAAGACCTGGCTCCTCTCTGGTCCTCAGCCATGCCTCTGATATCCATGCCCCTCTAAAGTATGCTCCCATGCCCAGTGACCCAGCTGCATCAGTATACAACTCCATACCTGTGTTGCCCACCCACTTTTCCTGCCAGAATGTTATCCCATTATACTCTGATAAAAAGGTCACCCACCCTTCCAAATCCTACCATATGCCCTTTGTGATTTGCACCCAGTGGTGAGGGACCTTTGCCTTCCCTGTGGCCTGTGCCGTGCCAGCATCCCCGTGAATACCCGCCTCAGACTTATTGCCTTGCATGTGACATTGAGGTGCCCCAGCATCTACTGAACTAATACCAGTGGCACCCAACTGCTACTCTGAACTCGCTCCAGCAGCCAGCTAAGCCTGGTCACTATATCCCCAGGTAGCCAGAAACATTCCTGTCGATATCCACCTCCAAGAATTCCAGTTTCCCAGCTGGCCCCTCTGTTCCTCCACCGGTGGTATGCTATTACTCCCACACAGCTCCTTAAATTCTCTTAACATGAGTTCTGCTTCTTGCTGCCCCTTGCCAATAAGCAGGAAATCATCCAGATAATTCACCACCCGAGTGTGCCTATATTGTCTCCTGAATACCCAATGGATCCACCAACTAAAAGCTTCAAAAGTTGAACATGCCACAGAGCACCCAATGGCCATCGCTTGGTCAAAATAAAACCCACCCTTAAACTGAAAACTCAGTAAGTACCAATCATCTGGACTAACTGGCAGCAGGTGAAAGGCTGACTCGATGTCTGGTTTGACCAACCAGACCCCTTCCCCTGCTTTTATCAGGATTACCACTTGGTCCAGTGAGGTGTAGAATATCACCCTCAGAGCCTCAAGAATGTCATCATTCACAGAGGTCCCATCTGGGTATGATAAATTATGGATGAGCCGTAATTTCACCAGCAGTTTTTTGGGTACTACTCCCAGTGGGGATACCCAAAATTCTACATAGGGAGGGACTTCAAATGGGCCTTCCACCCTCCCAGCTTGTATTTTTTTCTCAATATTTTCCTGCACCACTTCCTCTTTCCCCTTCACTGACCCCCAGGTTCTTAGCTTCTTATTCCTCATATCTCATCTAACCTCACTTAACTGTAGTGCAAAATCCTTTTTAAATCCTTTCTGCAGCATCTCCCCACTCTTCCTGTCCAGGTAATCCCACATCCAGGCATCCACCCCCACAAAATAGGTGTTTTTACCAGAGCAAAGTCCCACCTCAGTCCTGCCTCAGAGTACTCAGTTCCATTCATAGTTGTAGTTATAGCCCCCTCTGTTGTGTGCCCACTATGCCTCCTGTTGTAGACTTCCCTGCATGCCCACCACCATAAACCCCCCCAAAAGGGCTACTCATGGTATTGCCACCTTAGTAACTATAGATGCTCCAAAGTTTTACTACACCCTCAAAGTTAACGCAAAGTGTATAACTTCGAATCCACATATAATTACCTGAAGTTTCCATTAAAAGGTCAAAATTCACCTGCAATGAACTTCGCTTTAACTTCCTGTTATATTTTGAGAAGGCGAAGTTATTGAGAAAGAGCCCACAGATCACATGTCTGACTGTCAGCAGGTCACAAGATGCAGGGAGGAAGGGAATCAGGCTTAACTCTGACCTTCTGTTTGCTAGATAAGAAGCTGTGTGGAGCTGACTGTCTAGTGTGTCTGTGTGTGTGTGACTGTGGAGGAGGAGGAGTAGTAGGTCTGAGAGACGTTTAGTGCTTTTTATTCTTTTTTTCATCATCCTGACTTTATTTTAAACCTCTTTCATCCTAGTGCCCTTTTTGATTTTTGTATCTGATTCTGATACTCTGTTTTTCCTTGTTGTTTACTTCTTAATGCTTCTATCAATTTGTGTTTCCAAATGGAAAGAGAGGTGGGGTTCCAGCCGGGAGTTGTGGATCAAGGACATGTGGTGGTGTGAGGTGAAGTATTCCCCTTAGCTGTGGGAACTTGTTCCCATCCAGAGATGCCCTCCCTGAAAATGTTTCCACTGACAGTGGAAGTGATGTTCTAGAAGCATTAGCAGCAGTAACTGCTGCTTTGGATGTTAGTGGTGCCAGCCAAGCAGCACCGGTGGCTAGTACTGACCGCCCACCCACAGCAGGTCAAGAAGCAACAACAGCAGCAGCAGGAACAACAACAACAATAGTAGCAGCAGCAGCTGCTTGTCCCTCCCAACTATAGAGCAGCCTAATACATCTGCTACCCCCCCCCACTGCCTGTGCCTGGTCCTCCATGTAGCTTGGCAGAGTGGCATTTTTTTTACCACATTGCCAGGTGACCTGACTGTGGTGAGATGCAAGATCCATAGCATGATGGTGTGTAGAGGTCACAAGGGTACCCATTTGGGAACAGGTGGGCAGAGAACACACCTGACTGTGCATTGCCATGCAGAGTGGGAGGCCAAGGTGGCTGAACTAGTAGCAACTGCTCCTGCAATGGAGGGTGCAGTGCAAGAGGTGGCAGCATGATATCAGGCTGCACAGCATCCAAATCGCAACAAAAGAGAGAGTGTTGAACAAGTGATGACTCCCGCAGCTGCCTGCGAGTGCGACCCTTCTGAAATTCCAGCCACACAGGGTGATCTTGCCCTTCTGTGGAGTGAGGTTGACCACCGAGGTGAGGTCGATGCAATGCACCAGCATTTGGACTGAATGGAGGGTCACGAATTGCAAATCATTGCTATGCTCCAAGTTCTACTTGGTTAGAACCAGGCCCATTAGTCTTTTTTTACTCTTTTAACATGTATTGTGTGTTCTGTCTTTATTTTTCCACACTTTTTTCCCCCAAAATATTAAAAACACACCCAAAAAAACTATTAAAGGAAAAAAAAATCCTGTCCTGCGTTTTCCTTCTTTTCCTATTTAACAATCTTTTTACATACAGAAAAAGTATGTGATTTTTTTCACATTAATGTTTTCTTCCAGTTGTATTGTGTTAAAGCAGCAGTGCAATAATATGGTAACAATTTTGGTCTGTACTGTTTTATTCAGTTTTCATTTGTCCCTTATCTACTGACTTGTATGATTCCCTTCGTTCCACAATTAATTTGATTCTGTATTATAAAATGGGCATTAATGAAAGGTCAAATGATCACTTGCCTTTGGGCAGAAAGTGTCACCTGACCATTCATTAATGCCCCAGCAGACCAACAGTTGGCATGCTGATTGTAAAAAGTTTCTGATTTTCTGCTTTCTACAGTTAACTAGCCTATTTTATAAGTGCGATAACCCACCACAGTCCATGGATGTATTAGGACATTAATGCACTTCCCGACTGATTGAAGTCACTTGGGCAAGTCCTCGCGCCTCACAATGCACCTGGGGTTTGCATTAATGCCACTATAAACCCATGGTCTATCATGGGTTATAGCATAGTTACTCCCTACTTTTAGATATGAAATAATAAAAGTAGTGCTCCTTTAAATATTGTTCAGAGCTGGTTTTCATCAATGTACACAAGCATTTTCGAACACCTACTGCTCCATAAGGTCATGGTGGTAGATCACTGCCTACTGGATTGCATACTAGTTCATTTTAGTCACAACAGAAATTATTTTAAATAATAGATGTACAAAAACAGGTGGGAATAATGAGGAAAACTGGCTTCAAGCTAGATTAAAAGTAGTGCTCTGTTTATTATTTCAGATGTGAAAAAAGGAGTACAGCAGCCATAAATTGTGGAAAGAAGGGTATCATATAGACAAGTCAGAAGATAAGTTCCAATGAAAAATAGAATGCAAACGTATAGGTAAAAAATTGTCACCTGATTATTGTACTGCTGCTGTACTTGTCACGCTATATTACTTTCTGTTATTGTTGACTGTGTTAAGTTTTTGTAGCACACCCACAGCTACAATCAAGATACCCTAACATCAAATGCAATTACAATCCTTCCCCCCAAAAAAATTCCCATCTTATGTGAATGTAGCATGCTTATATTACTATCTTGCTGTAACATTCAGCATGCAGTAAGTGTCCTGATGCAGAATAATCACATGAGAAACTGTTCAGAAAAACCACAAGTATTTCTTGACTCACTGCTTAAAGTGTGCACCTAGAGCCAGAACTCTGCATAAGTGTCCCAAGTGAAACAAGCATTTGTCAATGCCGAATGTTGCTTGCTTCTATGTGCTGTTTAGGTATTTGGAAGTCATTGGATTGCAAATATTGAAAATTTGCGAACTTACGGCGTGTGGCAAGACTGCATAGCATACGCTAAATAAAACAGTCATTGTTAGAAATTTGTCACGAAATGTTCAACATAGCCATTTAAGACCTCTGGTCATGAACAGTGTCAGTGTGATTTGTTAATGTGTCCCATACATTGAGTTTGCTACCATTTCGCCATTTATGCGCTACATGGGCGGAAACACGTTTGGCAGGATGTGAAAAATGACAGCTGTACTGCTCATAGGAGGTGTGGTAAAATGGCAATGTTGAAAACTGGAGTGGAAATATTGAAAATTCGCAAACCTACGCGCATATGGGAACTGTGCAACGCACACTCGTAAAACAGTCATTTTTAGGAATTCTTTCACCAAATTTTCAACATTGCCATTTTAAGATCTCTGCTCATGAACAGTGACACTGTGATTTTCTTAATGTGTCCCATACACTGAGTTCGCACACCGACTGCGCCGTTGTGCGCTACATGGGCGGAAACATGTTTTGAGCAGGATGTGAAAAATGACAACTGTACTGCTCATGAGGAGGTGTGGTAAAATGGCAATGTTGAAAATCTGGAGTGAAAATATTGAAAAATTGTGAACTTACGAGCCTGCGTAGGAACTGCACTGTGCAGCTAAATAAAGCAGTCATTTTTAGAATTTTCACCAAATTTTCAACATAGCCATTTAAGACCTCTGCTCATGAACAGTGTCACTGTGATTTTCTTAATTGTCCCATACATTGATTTTGCACACCAACTGCGCCATTGTGCGCTACATGGGCGGAAACACATTTTGGTGAGATGTGAAAAATGACAGCTATACTACTCATAAGAAGGTGTGGTAAAATGGCAATGTTGAAAATCTGGAGTGAAAATATTGAAATTTCGTGAACTTACGAGCCTGCGTAGGAACTGCGCAACGCACGCTCGTAATACAGTCTTTTTTTGGAATTTTTGGACCAAATTTTCAACATGGGGTTTTTGGGACCCCTTCTCATGAATCATGTCACTGTCATGGTGGTGGTATTCAGGCTTGAAGGGTGATTTCGCAGTCACTGCGCAGTCACTGCGTGAAATCACCCGCCGAGGCCAGATAACGCCATGACGGTGACATCATTCATCGAAAGAGATCCCTAAAACCATGTTATATGATGCAAAAATTCAAATTCCTGAGATATGCAATAAAGTTGAACCCTCTATCTAGCCCATTATACAGCTTACGGCATTTCCTCAGTTCACGGTTGGCTTTGAAGTGCAGGCGTGTTCCGGTCACGAAGATCATCGTGCGGGTCCGGAGTAAGTATGGGGTGAGGAGGGTGTGGGGAGGCTGGGTGCGCAGTGGGTGGTCACGGGTTGCAGGAGGGGTTGGGAGGCGTGCGCAGGACCGTTTTGTTTTACAGGTTAAAACAAAAAAAGACTTTAATGGGACCGTTTGCCATGCTGGGTGGGCTCCCAGCATGGCACAGAGACTCAGGGGCAGTTCAGCTGATGGGATTGAAGCACCCCATCAATAAATAAGTGATTGCCACGCTGGGGTGGGCTCCCAGCGTGGCACCAACTCTGAGGGCGACAGCAGCTCAGCCGGCGGGGATTGGGCACTCCGTTGGCTACACAGGGCGTCTTGAGGCGTGCACGCCTGCATGTGGGAGGAGCTACGCTTATCGGGCGGTGCTCACTGAAGCATGGCTCTCCTTTCAACCATGCCACTGCATTTTGGAGTGTGTCATAGACAGGCCCAAAATGCATTGGCTTACAGGGGCCGCGCCTGCCAGCTCACTGACTGAATTGGAGGAGGAGGTGACACACCTCCGAAATCTCCGATGATGGCACTATGTTTCTTGCACATGCATGCAAGCAACATAAAAATGGCTTGCTGGCACCTGCTGCTGCTGTTTAAATGTCATGAAAAGTTCAGGTGAAGAATAATCACATGAGAAATTATTCAGAAAAGTCATAAGTATTTCTTGACTCACTGCTTAAAGCATGCATCTAGAGCCAGAACTCTGCATAAATGTCCCAAGTGAGAAAATGGCTCGCTGGCACCTGCTGCTGCTATTTAAATGTAATGAAATGTTCAGATGAAGAATAATCAATTAGAAACTATTCAGAAAAGTTACAAGTATTTCTTGACTCACCGCTTAAAGCATGCATCTAGAGCTAGAACACTGCGTAAGTGTCACAAGTGAGAAAATGGCCTGATTGTGCCTGCTGCTGCTGCAGTTGTCCTGCCATTTTCTGCTACTGCTGATGTACAGGGTGGTGCTAAATGATGATAGCCACAGATGACCATGGGCTGAACAATAGTTTGATGTTCTGTAAAATGCTTGTGCTGTGCTGACTGAAACATGCTGCCCTATGTGTGTGTATTCATAACAATGATAAGTTACTGTACATGCCACTGTCATGTTTTTTCAGAGGCACTGCCATTTAATTTGTATTGAATCTTGTTTTTTGTTGTAAACAGTCCATTGTGTTGTTCCTTTGCAGGGAATCATCATCATACATATTTAATGTTTCCCCTTCACCAGTGTGTTAGCCATGGTCACATTCACATGCCATACAAAAATGCCACCATCTAATGTGGTACTGTGAAATTTAAATTTTTTTCTGGTGGGAGTGAGTGAATTATAAGCATTTATCACTACTGTTCTTTTCTTCTACATTCTCAGGTCACAGCACACAAATTCACGATCATAGTGATGAAAACATGTTGCCACCACACATGTGTCTGATTATTGACTTCTGCTGTAAGAACAATGTCAAGCCATGAAAGGTAAGTATAGTTTTTGGGGAGTTGCATGCATCACTGGAAAACAATTTTCATAAATATGTTTGTCTTCTTTACAGGTCTTCAGTGTATCCAAACTGTTGTCTGTCTTCTGATTGGAACATACCACCTGTCCACAGTACCGCAACGCTACCTGCAAACAGATGAAGAAATTATTCTGACTTAATTCCAGTATCCCATTCAGTATCAGTACCCAGCTGGGCTGTTCTTGTCTTTTGTTATATCCATCATCTGACATGTATGTCACCACTGTTAAATATTATACACCTGTGGAAAACAAGGGAAACAAAAAAAAAAGAAAGCAGCCCTTGCAATCCCCAATGCCAGAGTTGTACCCACTTGGAAATTCTTTTTCCATGACTGCATCATCAACCTCAATGGTACACCATTTGATGCTGCCACCAGGATGGTCTGCTTTGCCAGTTTCATCTGCACAACCATTTTCATGACTGAGTACAAACAAAGACGTGGTTGTCCTACTGGGTATGTGACCTTCATTCATTCTGATAAATGTCAGCATGCTGATATTGATAGGTGATAGGTTAGTATGATGGTCACGAACAGTCACACACTATGGCCTCCACAGAGCTAAATACCCTCTCCTCATTTACACTGGAGGGTGGGCAGGTCAGGTACTTCAGTGCTACTGAAGTCAATGCTGTCCACTCATTCACCTTGCCACTCCAGTACACCACAGGACTGTCCAATTTTGTCAGATTCCTGTTTTCTGTCTAACTGGTTGTGTCACTGTGGTGTGATGCTGTTACAATGGTATATGCTACAGGTCACATAATGGGCAGGCAGGAAAGGAATCAGACAGGAAGACAGTGAATTAGTTTCACTTTCACTTTCACTTTCCTAAAGCAGGAGATGTGTAACTTTGTGTGCTACTCAAAACTAGTAACAGTTTTCTGCTTTTCACCTTTTTTTTCAAGATTCTGGAGTTTATTTTAAATCAATTTAATCCCTAGTACACCGGTGGAAACCAAAGATTAAAAAAACAAGTTCCGGCAGAGCCACTACAACTGTGAATGCATTAACTAGATAAGGGTGTTTCATGGGCTTAAACATAAACATTCTATTTAGTTATTTAAAAAATATCAGATTTATAAACCTTTGAGTCAGAGACACATTGACGAAGGCACCTTGTTGAAACTAATACAAAGACAGCACAGTTAACAAGTCCAAAAACAATGGCTTGGAGAGCAGACAGTTATAACAATCATTCACTGGAGATACATGGGTAGCAGTGGATAAACAGATTACATAGTTTAGGCACACAGGCACCACATCAAGAAGACCAAAGCAGTTCAAACAATATACAATAGCTAAAGCAAATAGACATCAGGAGTCAAAAAGAAGCCCAGAGTGTTCACATGAATGCATACACTAACTGAATTAAAGTGTAGTACATTGAGAAAGGGCATATTTAAGCAATAAGGCATGACAGGGTGTGTGTTATCATGTAATAACGTCATTCCTGGGGTGGGTTGAAGCACGAGGTGAAGCTGGGTATTTATTTATTTATTTGCACATATTTATTTGCTCCACTGGATCAGCAATATTTGCACAAGCTGTGCCCAGTGCAGATTTTACAGCACTGGTCCTGGTCCGGTGATTTGGGTTTTACCCATACCACACTGCATATGGCTTAGTACTATACTGTACAGATGACTGCAGAGTGTAACCCATTGCAGGTTGAAGTTTCAGAAAACCATTATGCTACAAATATCAAGACTCACTCCCTTCTTCACCCCCCAGTCACAATTAATTCACTACCAAAGTCATGCTTAAATACTAGTGCCTCTACATTCATGCCACTAAGCTTTTAATGCCAACATGCTTCTTCTGCTGCTGAGAGTTAAACTCTTTATTTAAAAACATTTTGTTGAGACATTTTTGTTTTAGTATATCCGTGGTCAGGAAAAATGAATTTGTAAAGAAACCAAAATCCCCATTCATCAGTTCATTGAATCACAATACAATGTGTAACCTACAGTAAGTCAAACAGAAATTAGACACAAATGCCTACCTATTTGTAAGTGTAGCAAATATGGTTATTATCATTCAGTTGTAAACACCTATAGTCATAGCCAGGATTCACATTGCTAGACTCTGTTTAAGTACTCATTTAATTTATTTTTCATTTTCACCATATGTCTCCATTTCTGTCTCCTTCCCACACGTTTGTCACCCTTCAGCCTTCTTATTAGACCCTGTTAATTAGTCTCCACCAGGGAACTTCCCAGCTCTTTCACTCCCATTATGCTTTATCTTTCCCATTATCACCTTTTTGTTTCACAGATTCTCTCTTAAACTTACCATTAAGCACTTCTTCTCCCTGAGCCTCCCCTTTCTTATTTCTCCACATATATATCTCTCTAATTTTACCTCTCCTCTACACTAATTTGTTTTTTTTTTCTCTTGTAGATATTTCCTGAAGAAGACCTATGGTCGAAACGTAGATTTCTAACTCTATTTTCTATTTTCAGCATGCATTTAATATAACCATTTTGTTTTGCTTTTAGACTGCATGCTGACGCAGCACCTTGTTTTTGTTTTTTACAATTTGTATGCTACATTTGCTGCGACCCACTATGCCTAATCTGAAATCTATTCTGAATTCTCTACGATGCTCCTTCATTTCATCTATGTCTGCATTCCCTTCTCATATTTCTAAGCCTTCTCTTGAATTATTTTCTGCCATTTGCTCTAAGACTAAACTCTGCAGTCACTTACAGTTTCTTTCAAATGTGCACCTGGGTATTATTCCTAAAGGTTTCTGTTTGAAATTTCATCCTTGTTCATTTGGATCTGAGACACATGTTTCCTCTACTAATAAACTTTTGAAAACCTTCTCTAGGAAACTTATCACGCACACCATTCTCTCCATCAAAACACAGCTGATCTCTGTGGACAAAACCATTCAAAGGCAAAAGGATTTCCTGCAGCGAACGGCTCCACATAACCTTCCTTTTATTAAGCACTGCATCCAAAACCTTAACTCCACTCTCTTTCAGTTTCTCAAGGACACTGAATCTGCAAAATTCCAGTCTCTCACCCAGCAGATCAACAACCAACATGAGCCCTTGAGTCAGACACAACCTAACAATTTGGTATTTTGTATTCCTCCAGACCTTCCCCTGACACAAGATGAGCAATCACTCCTTAGCAAAGGTCTCTCTTTTGTGCCCACACCCAGATATCTTGATGTACCCCAGGTTCAAGTTGATCTGCAGTGCTTCTATCGTAAAGTACGCCTAGCAGCTCATTTTTCTAATGTGACTCCTCTTCCCACAGATGATGACAGTATCACCAGAACAATCAATGACATCAATCCCCAGCGAAGTGCATGGACACCCCTTCCAGGATGTTTTGCTGCTGTTGATTATTTTGTTAACCAATGCATGGTAAACACCACTAACTTTAATCTTCATTGCAGGCACAACCATTCCAACCTGACACCTGGTGAGCTTGCAGCCATCAGATCTCTACAATGTAGGAATGACATTGTTATTAAACCAGCTGATAAGGGAGGTGCTGTTGTGGTCTGGCAAAAGGAGCTATACATCACTGAAGCCACACAGCAACTCTCTGACATCAGGATTTATTCTTCTCTTCCACAGGGCACCACTGCTGACTATCAGACTGAGGTCACCACCACCATCATCTCTGCTATTGAAAACAATGAGCTCCCTGCTTCTGCTAAGAGACTCATAGTTCAGCATCCCCAGACATCCAGGGTTTATCTCCTTCCCAAAATCCACAAAACAGGTAACCCAGGTCATGCCATAGTGTCCGCCTGCTCCTGCCCCACATCCCACATCTCTGCATTTTTGGATGGCCTCATGAGACCCCTTGTTGAGTCCCTGCCCTCCTATGTTAAAGACACTAACCATGCTCTCCAGTTATTTAACAGGTTCAGATTCAGTGACCCTCATCAGCTCATCTTCACCATGGACATCAAATCTCTTTACACAGTGATCCCCCATGATGAGGGTCTGACAGCTCTGCAGCATTTCTTGAATAAGCAGGAAGTCCAGCAGCCACCCATGCACACACTAACTTGTCTGGCAGAACTGGTACTTACACTCAATGCTTTTTCTTTTAATAACGTTTTTTTTCAGCAGGTCAATGGAGTTGCCATGGGTACCAAGATGGGTCCCAGCTTTGCTAATCTGTTTGTGGGTTGGGTGGAGGAACATTTTTCTCTCTCATTCACAGGGACTGTGCCTGAACTCTACAAACGCTATATTGATGACTGTGTGGGGGCCACCTCCTGCTCCAGGGAGACCCTTCAAGTCTTCCTTGACAAGTTTACCATGGCCCATCCTTCCCTTCAGTACACTGCTGAAGTATCCTCCTCTACACTGCCTTTTCTGGATATCCAGCTCTCAGTCCAGAACACTGGTCTGAAGACATCAGTCTATTACAAACCTGCTGACTCTCACAGTTTCCTCCTCCACAGCTCCTTCCATCCTATACATGTCAAGAATGGCCTGCCTTATTCACAGTTTCTTAGACTTATCAGGTTAGGCAGTGAAGAGGATGATTTTGCTGAGCAGACCCAAATAATGCATAGTTTTTTATCAACAGGGGATGCCCTAAAAGCACAGTGGACAGAGCACTCTCCTGGGTCAGTAACATGCCCCGTAACCTTGACCCCCGCATGAGGGATACTGTCACACAGGAACAACGGCGAATTCCACTACTTCTTCCTTTCCATCAAAGCACACCTTCTCTTCACAGGATCAACACTAGTAACTTTCCCATTTTGCAAACTGACCCTAACATTGGTGCTTCCTTTACAGAACCATCTATTGCCTCCTACCGCTGGCCACATAACCTGAAGAATCTCCTGGTTAAAAGCAGCCTACCTACTCCTAACAGTTCCTCCCTCCCAGGTACCAAACCTTGCAACAGGACTCGCTGCTACACCTGCAAATTTATTTCCAGTGTGACTGAGATTCGGGGGCCTACAGGTGTTTTTCACATCACCATGGAGTTCTCTTGCACCTCCACTAACGTGGTATATTGTATTCTTTGCAGGAAGTGTGCAGCTATTTATATTGGAGAAATTGGTAGGCGTCTTGCTGACCGTTTCAGGGAACATTACAGAGCAGTCAGGAATGGCGAAACTGCTAAACCCATTGTATCCCACTTTATCTCCAGGGACCACAATGTCAATGACCTTTCTGTTTGTGTCCTTCAGCAGGGCTTCTGGGATCCTGACCATAGAAAAAACATGGAAGCCAAGCTGATCATCCTCCTTGGCTTCCAGCAGCCCTCTGGTTTAAATGATAGACTTATTTTCCACTAACATCTTTCAGCCATCCCTTTTTTTTCCTAAAGTCTATTTGTTTTTGTACTCATCTAATTTATTTTTCATTTTCACCATATGTCTCCATTTCTGTCTCCTTCCCACACGTTTGTCACCCTTCAGCCTTCTTACTAGGCCCTGTTAATTAGTCTCCACCAGTGAACTTCCCCAGCTCTTTCACTCCCATTGTGCTTTATCTTTCCCATCATCACCTTTTTGTTTCATAGATTCTCTCTTAATTTTACCACTTATCACTTCTTCTCCAAGAGCCTCCCCTTTCTTCTTTCTCCACATATATAGCTCTCTCATTTTACCTCTCCTCTACACTAATTTGTTTTTTTTTCTCTTTTAGATATTTCCTGAAAAAGACCTAAGGTCGAAATGTAGATTTTTAACTCTATTTTCTATTTTCAGCATGCATTTAATATAACCATTTTGTTCTTTTTAAGTATGACAAGTTTCCTAAATACTGGTACCTTATCCAGGTGTGTTATGCCTGGGTGTGTGTGTGTGTGTGTGTGTGTGTGTGTAAACATGTAACTTTCTATAGTATATTGTATAGCACTGTGAATCCTGGCTGCAGTGTTTTTTTTCTCTGCTGTGGCTAAGCAAGACACTGTAACAAGACACTGGCCTGCTGTAGGGGCTATTAGACATCAAACCAAAGGGTACGCTGTAAAGACTAACTTGGAGAAGATGCAATAAAGCAAACTTGAATGGCAGCCCCCATACATCATAAAAACACCCAGGGAAAATTAAAAAAACTCCTCTAACAGCCTAGGCAGAAACTAAACAGATACCTGAAACCTATCTAACCTGGATTTCTGTAAGAAAACAGCTCTCATTCATTATTTGTGTTTTTGATGTTAAAACACTCCTGCTAGCTAGACCTGATGCACAGAGAAAACAAAAATAGTGAATTAGAGCTATTTAATAGCTATTGTCTTACAGAAACCCCAGTTAGCCTGCTCTCAGGTATCTGGTAAACTAACTGTTGACATGTGTGCTCCCTGGATGAGAACAGTTACAAGGCTCTGCTGTTGCTAAACTAATTTTAAAGAAGTACACATCCTAAATCTAAAGGCATGGCTACATCACTGTCACATGAGACGGGGGGGGGCATCATAAGAGAAAGAAAACCAATAAAACTATTTGTTATGGAGATCGCCAGGGGTTGTAAAACTACCATACAGCTAGTGAGCTAAATTAGGAAATAACCCTAATAGCAGACAAAGGAAACGACACGCTAGATTTAACATACATATCAAAACACTCCACATAACATATGTCTTTTGCACATTCTGGGTGGACTACTCCTTTTAAAGGAAAAATACACTTCATGTGTTTACCAGGTACTGTGCACATGATACATAGATACACAGACAGTGTTGGTAGATAAGGGCCTATGGCCCACTCAGTCTGCCCATTTGAGCTTGAAGAACAAAAGAGAGCAGGAGCACCAGGAATTGTGTGGTGCTGTATATTCCAAACAATCAATACATACAAATAAGCACCCACACAGCTTAAAAAACAAAGGCCAAACGCTGTAAAAAACTGCTAGCATTTAATATCAAAAGTGCAGCAAATACAAAACGGAGAAAAAACGGACAGATTAACGTTTCACCTAGACTCTGCTAGGCTTCATCAGAATAAAATAGTGCCAAAATTCTAAACCATTTAAATACTATTTCATGTGTAACCCTGTGACAAGAATAAGCAAATCACCATCATACATAATGTTAAATTCATTAACCCATTCATGATTGGCCTTTCAACTTGAATAGTATATGTGCAAACAATACTTGTTTTAAAATACATTTAAACAACATATATAAATATAAATATAAATAAGCTGTTTCAGTAAGTTCAAAATATCTACCCCATGGTCATTATTACCATATCACTGTTCTTATATATACTTGATATTTTATTTTTTAAATGAATATATTGTTCTATTTATAAATAGTCAATCTCTTATTGGCCCAAATGGCCATATCAGCAATCTTGTATGTATGTCATGATCCAAAGTAAATACTTTTTTATTTTTATATTTATTTGGGTGGAGATTTACTCCATATTATTCTTTAAACAAATTTGCCAGAATGGCCATAGGCACAGAAAATGAACTTACAGGCACTCATCTTAAAGATTCACAGCATTAAGTGGCTATAATAATTGCCTACTTAATACCAGGACGGGGAATAACACTAATACAAATGATGAAGGGAACCAGCACTATGTGCACAAAACACACAACAAGAAGTGAATAACATAAAAAGAAAACCATTTACTTTAACTTTTATATTTTCGCAAAAATGCTGAGAGATCTATATTGTCATTGAGTCCCTTACCAGTACAAGCTCCTAGTGAAAAAATCCAAAAACTTTCTCTCTGACCTATTTTCTTGTTGATATCACCTCCCCGAGGACCCATTTTGACTAATTCCAAACCAAAAAACTTAGAAGTGTGTTTGTATGGCTGATTGATTAGCATGTGCTTGACAATGACATAATTTATTTCGCCCTTGTCAACTGCTCTAACATGCTCACCAATTCTAACCTTAAATTTCTGTATAGTTCTACCAACATAGTAAGCTCCACATTCACATAACAGCAAATAAACCACCCCAGTACTATTACAAGTAATTAAGCCATTAGTTGTTATTACTTTTCCTGAAATTGGGTGTAATATACTTTTGCTGTTATGTATATAACCACAGTAGGTACAATTACCACATCTATATGTACCCATCGGTTTGGAAGCCAAAAGAGTCTGTTTCATTTCATGATCACTTTCAGTACAATTAGACACTACATGATCTTTAATACTCTTACATTTATGGAAAATGACTTTCGGTCCTTTGTCTACTATCTCATTTAATCTAGGTTCCAACTGTAAAATAGGCCAGTTGTTAGTAACAATATTTCTAATCCCGTCAGCATGACTAGAGAAGTCAGTAACAAAGGGACACTCAAATGCCTTCCTTTTATTAATCTCCCTGGATTTATATTGCAACACTTGATTCCTGTCCATAGCATCCACCTGCCGAATGGCAGATGCAATGCTATGGTAGCTGTAGCCTCTTTCTATAAACCTACATACTTGTTCCTTTTTATTCCTATCATATTCATGTAATGCAGTACAATTCCTTAACGTCCTAATAAGTTGTCCCTTAGGTATATTATGGCGAGTATGATGTGGGTGACAGCTCTCAAACCTCAATAAACTATTTCTGTCTGTAGTCTTCTGGAACAAAGTAGTGCATACCCCCCCCTTGCCATCTTTATATAATTTCAAATCAAGGAAATTAATACTAGCTTTGTTAAGTTCAAATTGGTATTTTAGATGGCTAGTGTCCTCCATCCACTTAACAAACAAGGCAAACTCGTCACACGATCCTTTCCATATGACAAGAATGTCATCTATAAAGCGTCGCCACAAATCCAGATAATTAATATATGGATTTGTGGCAACGCCATACAGATGATCAAGTTCCCACTTGCCACCAAATAAGTTGGCATAGCTGGGTGCCATAGCTGTACCCATAGCAGTACCTCGTATTTGGTGATAAAGTTATTTGTTATGGAGATCGCCAGGGGTCGTAAAACTACCATACAGCTAGCAAGCTAAATTAGGAAATAAATTTAATAGCAGACAAAGGAAACGACACGCTAGATTTAACATACATATCAAAACACTCCACATAACATATGTCTTTTGCACATTCTGGGTGGACTAATCCTTTTAAAGGAAAAATACACTTCATGTGTTTACTAGGTACTGTGCACATGATACATAGATACATAGACAGTGTCGGTAGATAAGGGCCTATGGCCCACTCAGTCTGCCCATTTGAGCTTGTAAGTTCAGTTTATATTTTCCTAGAAGTCCGTTGCCCCTTGCCCCTGACCTCCAGAATTCCTTTAAGTCTATCCCATGCATTCTTAAATCCCATGATTGTTTCAGCCACCATCACTTCCTCTGGCAGGGCGTTCCACTTGTCCACCACCCGTTCTGTGAAGAAATTCTTCCTCATGTTTCCTCTGAATCATCCTCCCTCCAACTTCATCCCATGCCTCTAGTCCTGGAACATCTTTTTTGCTTAAAAATAGTGTATTCCTGCATCCTGTTCCTCCCTGTAAGATACATGATTAAAATAATTTGAACCCCATCCCCCAAAAATGTGCCCTCACATGAACATGCATGATTTATCTGTAAAGACAATTAAAACAATTTATTTCTAAATGCATTAGTAACACCAATGCTTTCAAGGTTATCTGTAAAGACAATTAAAAAAATATATTTCTAAATGCATTAGTAACACCAAAGATTTCAAGATTTTTAAACTACTAAAAAGACAAACTATATATATAGCTAGATAGAATATGGTAAACAAATATTGTTAATCCCAAAAGCTGAACTTAGTTTTTAGTATATAAATGTTTAAGGAATATCTGAAAGCTGTCTATTTTCCTTAGTTTTTAAACACTTCTTAGTCTTTCCTTTTGAGACACCAGGTGACTCTGATAATCATTTGTTCCAAGGGTTTTTAAGTCAGTTTTAAGGCATTTTAACTATCTTCTGTTCTAGTCCTTAACAAAATGCAGGGACTCCACAGACTTGTTCTGTTCCTTGGTCCACATCCCAAACATGTGAGTCTTCTTTCAGGATGATAGCTCCACCTCAAGCCTCTCCCACATGAATAAAAAAAATGGTGGGATGGACCTTTTGGAGCTTCTTGGGTGGAGGTGGGGTGGATCTTATTTTCCCCCAAAAAACAATGCTGCCTCCCACTATTCAGGTTCCAGTTCTTGTACCACCCATTTAAGAAAGAATATAGTACCCTGCAACCATTGACTAACATGAAAGTGTATTTATTTAAGGGCAGAAAGCATTTCTTGGAGGGTAAGGCAGAGGAGACTATTTATACCTTCAGTCATTTCCACAGGCAGAAAACATGGCATTACTCCTTTTGTACATGCTCTACTCCTGTAGGCTCTGTTCACAGTTGTAAAAACAGGGCTGCACCAAAAAAGTTGAATTGGTGTGATTTGTGATCATGAAGATGACCATGAAACATAGAAACATAGAATTTGATGGCAGATAAGGACCTCTTGGCCCACCCAGCCTGCCCATTTCCTTACCTAATGGATAAGCTGCAGATCCTAGTTAACCAACAGCCTACTTCCTCCTACCCCCATCCCCTAGAATTGCCTTATGTCTGTCCCATGCATTCTTGAATTCCTCCACTGTTTTTGACTCCACAACCTCCTCAGGAAGGCCGTTCCATGCATCATCAACTCTCTCCATGAGAAAATACTTCCTTATATTTCCTCTGAGCCATCCTCTTCTACCTTCAAATTGTGCCACCTTCTTCTTTCACACCTCTTTTTCTGAAAGTGCTACCCTCTTGGGCTTTGTTGATTTCTTTGAGGTACTTGAAAGTTTCTATCATGTACCCCCTTTCCCTCCTTTCCTCGAGGGTATACATATTATGCTCTTTAACTCTCTCTCTTCATATGTCTTCTGGTGTAAACCCTGCACCATTTGAATTGCCCTCATCTGGACTGCCTCCATCTTGCCTATGTCCTTGTGGAGACTGGGTCTCCGGAACTGTATGCAGAATGTGATTCATCTTGTGAATCATGACATGAGTCATGAACTTGGCACTGCAGTGCTTCTCAGAGCACCTGAAACTGGATGTAACTGAGCTTCCATAAGCAGTAGCCATTGAAAATTGGCTGCACTTCCCTGAACTGTACAATGTTCATGCTGATATTATATCTACTGTATTAAATAGTGCCAATTTGTTGTGAGAACAAAGATTCAAATCCATCTGCTAGTAGGGCATCCTACAGAATGTGAACACTAACAGAAGCATTTTACAGGACCAAGGATCTTGAGTGACATGACATGATAACTGGGTGTCCTGACTAGTGATGAAACCAAAGATTTAAAAAACAAACAAAAAAAAATAGGGTTGGACCAAAAATCTTGAAGTTGTGTGATTCGTGATCGTGAAGATGAAGAACGTGATTTGTCTCATGAGTTATGATCATGACATGACATGCATCATGAACTTTGCATAGGCAACTCTTCTCAGAGCACCAGAAACTGGATGGAACTGAGCTTCCACACACAGTTGTCATTGAAAATTTGAAATACCGACTTTTGGTTCTGCCACAGCCCGAGCAGTAGCCTGAAGACAGAGCTCCTCCACTGGAAGGCTTTTAAAAAAACCTCTTTCTCTAGACAATCGACCAGTACTAATGGCAAGAATGCCACCAAAAGGGAGGGGGAGAGCACAAAATGTAGAAAAGCCAAGCAGAGAAGATTCGAATGATGCTGTATGGCTCCTGACAATGACTGCTCCCACAGGATAGAAGCCGTAGCCCCTCACCACTATGAGTGCAAAGACAGGCCATGAAGCCTGAGAGGGAACTCGCCTCTCAAGATAACACCTGACTAGCCATAATATTAAAGAAAATACACTCTAAACTTTCTGACCTGGATGAATCACTGAAGGAGGTAGACAATAGAGTCTCAGCATTGGAAACAGATACTGCCACACAAAATGATGCCCTAGCAGCTTTATGAGACCATAAAGAGCTGCTGCAGGCAAAATATATTAATCTTGGGGCACAATCCAGAAGAGACAATCTTTGACTATCAGGGTTACCAGAAGGAGCAGAAACCGAAAATGTGGCCCTTTTCCTGCAAGATTTGCTGTGCAATGTCCTCTCACTGCCACTGACAATGGAGGTATGAATTGAGTGGGCACATTGAACCTTGGGTCCAAGGCCATCAGATCCATCTGCTAGGCATCACTAAATTCTAATGAAAAGTTGCCAGCTATAGCACAAAGCAAGAAATTCTCAGACATGCTTGGCAATAGAAGGATGTCACATATAATGGAGCCAGACTTTTCTTGGACCATGATTACCCCCCTGAGATTCAGAGGATTCACTTACTCTACAGACCAGTGATGAAAGCACTTAGAAGTAAAAAAATACATTTTAAGACTCCTTACCCAGGCAAAATGAAAATATTCTGGGACGAGGGCCCTCAGATGTATATCACCCCCGAAGATGTGGAAGAGGCACTTAAAAACTGAGGTATCCTGTTAGACAAGAGGCCAGAACAAAAAACAACTACAGTAGACCGGAACCTTCAACAACTGTGTAAACTGCTCCCAGGGAGACAAGATAACCAGAGGCATGGTCCGTCCCATTTCAGCTCCATCAGAAATTGATTCAGGAGGAGACAGCACTCTATGGGACAGAAGAGGGAGGACTGAGAGCTGAGATCACAGGCACCAGAAGTGAAGGTATTGGTTCATTGAGTGATTCCTTTTCTTTAGCACCAGTGTACCCCTGCATGGACACTCTGCAGTATGAAAGATGGGAGGAATTGAACCGGAAGGCTGTGGAGTGGGAAGGGGGTTAAGATTTTATATTGCTTCTACTGAAAGGGGAATGAAAATATCAGAGGTATCTAGGCTAGAATGGGGCTCTTAATATTACTCAGTTTGGCTACAATAAAGAGGCCTTACATCAGAATAGACAGCAAGCTGACCTAGACACCAAGTCATGAGACCTCAACTCTACATTCAGGATTAGTGAGGACATTACTTGGTGTGCATTATGTTCTCTGTATGGCAAATCTATGAGAGGTCTGGGTTTCACAGAACTAGATCTCTTAGAGAATTAACCGGGAGACTGAGACTAAATGAGAATGCTTATTCAGGCCAAAAACTGAATGGAAGACTTTTTTTCATGTCCTGCTGGAATGTTTGGTGGCTATGGGTAGGAGGAAAGTAAAGTAAAGAAAATGTACATAACAAGGCAATCTGGTCATGTTACAGAACACATTCTACTTGTATCCTGGTGGGGAAAAGAAAAAAGGGAAACATTTCAAAATTGCCTGCTTGTGGGGTGGGGGGGTGTGTGTGGAAAGGCAAATAAGGAAGAAGATGGGATGGCGGATGTTCTTGCTTACAGGGCAATTAATTCTTTACTTTATACAACTAGTAAATTTCCCCTGTAGTGATCCTCCACATGGAGGATATTTTCAAAAATACAGCTCTGCGAGGATACTAATCCTGCACAGAGAAAGGGAGCCACAGTTTTGACTTCCCTGCCTTGGAAGCCATTTTTGTAAAATATGTTACCAGTTACAAGTTGCAACCTTATTGGTTATTAGTTCTATAATGTTTAGTAGCGTTTTAATTGTTGGATCACATATTGTGTTATCCTTATTTGTAGACTCGTGGGATGCCAGGCAGAAAAAGGTGAGAAGGAGGCAGTCCTACCATAGACCAAGGTATAAACAGAGAGTCTCTAATAGCTCTATCTGGGGACTAAAATACTGACCTATAACGTCAAAGGTCTGACAAGTCCAATTAAGTGTAAAAAAACTTTGAAATATATTAAAACATTGAAACTATATATTATCCTTTTACAGGAGACCCATTTGTCAATGGAGGAACATAGAAAACTATGAAATTTTGGATACTCTGAGATATGTTCCTCTTTGTATAAACAAGGCAGACATAGGTGGTAGCCATCTCAGTACCACAGCATCTGCCACTAGAGGTCATAGAACAGGTACAAGATGCTGAAGTGAGATATGCCATATTAAAGGGCATCCTAAACAGACAGAAAATCACCTTGGCCTCTGTATATGCACCACCTAACTCTCCATTTGAACTGTATAAAAAAATACTTCATATAGCCAAAAAGGCAGAGGGGACGACCATCCTAGGGGAGACTGGAACTTTACTCTGGATCCCATGAATGGCACCACCTCTAGGGTCCTCAGAAAATCTTACAAAACAATAAAACAAGTCAGGGCCCTTTTAACAAATTTGGGCCACCAGGATGTTTGGAAATTTCTAGAAGGGCAAAGGAAGGGCTTCACTCACTATTTGGCAACTTATAACCTATATTCTAGAATTGATTACTTTTTTATAGCCAGGGAATCCCTCAGCAGAGTTCAGAAGTGTGAGATTGGTACATTAGGTGTTTTGGACCATGCCCCACTTTCTCTGACAATAGGTCTTTCTTTACCGAGGAAGGGATACATTTTGAAGACTGAAACTCTGTCTTCTCAATGATCCAGAGGTTCTGGAACAGATCCTACAACTTATGACACAGACTCTACAAGACAATAAAGATACAGGGGTGAGTAATGGGATGGTGTGGGACACTATCAAGTTAGTTATCAGGGGCAAACTAATCACAATTGCAACAGCAAGGAAAAACAAATGGCAGAAAAACAAAAAAGTTGGATGGACAGATAACAGTTTTAGAGGACCAACAGCAAACAAAGTATGATAGAAGAACAGAAAAGGAATTGATAGCACTGAAGAAACAGTTAAACAAACTGTTAGACTTGAGAGTGGAGAGAAACCTACATTTTCTAAAGCAAAAATAATATGAGTGGGGCCCAGATCATAAAGCCTCCTTGCTATAAGACTTAGAGCTGGGAGGGCTCATGCCCATTCAACACATATTGTGCATCCCCAAACGAAAACAAAAAAAAAACTAACCTTGATCAGATTTCCGAAACCTTTAATGAGTATTATAGGGAATTATACACCCAGCAAGGTAATCCAAACCTTGAAAATGTTAACTCTTTTTAAATAGGACCGAGTCTCCCACAGGTGACAAAGGAGTGGAACACCCAACTAATGAGTCCTAGCAGAGGTGAAGAAATTAATGTGGTAATATCAGAAGGGAAAACAGGCAAGTCACCTGGTAACAATGGTCTTTCCATTGAATTCTATAAAAAGTATCAGCAAACTATCATTCCTCTAATTAGATCTGCCTATCAGGAAATACTAGAAGAAGGGAAAACTCTGCCTTTTATTGGAGGGTTCGGAGGACACAGCCCCCCATAACAGTGGGTGCGGGGGTGGAACCCCCTGAAAAAAAATAGACTTATGCCGCATGTAAAGAATGGTACTGTATTGGCAGCGCAATTTTTGCATGCAGCATAATGTCCTTCGACATTATGACCCCATGTCATGCTATTATGGTGGCACAATAAAAGTGCATCTGACTTGATGGCATGAACACAGACTAAAGGTAATGTGCAGAAACTTTAACAGTTCAGTAAACTACAACACAGTCTTTTAAATTGACTGAAAACATGCACAGCAGCATAGCAAATAGCAAAAACTTATAAAAACTTACTAGAAGTATTACTGTGTGTATCTGAACACACAAATATTAAAACACTAGCCAACAACAGTTGTAAAGACTGACTTTCTCACTGTGAATGAATCTCACTTTTATGCTACAGATCCACCCCTCCATTGAAGCACACTTCTGAAGTGTCTCTAAGTACAGAAACTGAATGTAATAAATTATCATTCAATATTTACACAAAATCAATAAATGCTCGATGATATAAACACACAAGGGTTTACTACAATCAAAGTACTAAATTGTGACACAAAGGTTTTTCACAAAAATGCTTTTTTAAAGGTTTTTGATTCTTAGAGCTCTGAAAGCAGTACAGTATCCAGCTTTCCACTACACACAGTGCACTAAACTGAGACGGTGCAAGACAATATAGATCCCATGTGACCTTACACCCCATGAATCTCTGCAAAATTTGCTTTAAAGAGCCCCCAAAAGATGAAGTAATGCAAAATCCATAAAGAACAATGGAAACTTCATGTTACTTCAAGATGTGAAGTTATTCACTTCGCTCTGTGGAGTATTTTGCGAAATTCGGGTTACACGCGAAATACCACACATATCAAAGTTTATGCATTTCACCCACCTCTACTTGTGACCCACCCCGTTCTCCGCCAGCCTGCCCTGCAACTGTATACATGGTGTTACCCTGAGCATCTATAATATGCATGCTTGAATTTACAATTCACCCACGTGCATGACACCTTGTTGAAACCTCAGCAAGTCTTCATTACCATGGCAGTGGCATTCCTTCTACAGGATTCCACCCTCCCACTCACCAGCCTGGACAAGGTCCTGACTCACAGCTCTGAATGAGTTCAATCCCACCACAATTCTCCTTTCACTGCCATCATCCTTATCATACTTCAGTCATCTATAGCCCATCTTAGCCTTGTACGCATCCTGTATTTTTGCTGTGTAAGTCAATAGTGGGATCCCCAGTTCCGGCTGTTTCTTCTGTACAATATCACTGTAGATGAGAAACCCCACCATGTATTGATGTTTTTCCCTTTGTACTTCACTTTTTCTTCCTTGTGCCCCACCACCACCAGAGCCACTGCCATTTCTGACTTCCCAATAGATTCCTTTTGTTCATACTTCCTGGCTATTTCCTCATCTACTAAACCAAATATATCCACATAATCCACTTTCCATAACTTCTGCTTAATGGAGACTGGAACATGATCCCCCAGGGTAAAACTTGATGGCCTGTCATACCCCTTCTTCCCCCTTTCCAATTTCCCTCTGCTCCATATCTGCCTTGATCCAGCTTTCAGTTCTTTCAAGACCTTTTCAATCTTCTCAAGTCCTTTCTCCCCTATGTCCCCAATAATACCCTCTAGATAGTCTTTCAAATTGCCTTCATCAGACAGATCCACTTATTCCTTACCCACACATGTGTCTAGCGCTGATGATTCTGGTCTGGGCTTTGGTAGCTTGGGGTGCCAGTGTTGGATCTGGGGCAGGCTCCCAGGGCCTTTTTCTACCTCTGTCCTTGCCTCTCTGACCATCTGGTTCCTTTCTCTTCCTGGTTGCCTCCTACTCTTCTTCCTGGATCTGAGCTGCTTTAATGAGGTCATTCATCTTCTCCATCAGTATAGCTGCCTCCTCCCTCAACTGGGTGCTGGAAGAGGGTCCGGTCTCTGCTCTTTGCTGGTGCCAACCTGCTGAACTACATCACACATAACAATTATATTAACTCACTGCCCCCATGTCCATTTCCACTTTTCCTGTATATCCTGATTCCTTCTTTCTCCCTAGCTTTAATAATGCTCCTTAATTTGCAGTAATTACTCTGGGAAAACTTCCCACACTTTAATATAGAAGGGGGAGGGAACTATACCTGGATGTCCATTGTCACACATGCCCCTACACTCTCTGTGACAGCATAATTAAGAAAGACATCTGTGATCGGAACAAAGGAAGGCATGACATAAACTACACTCCTCTATTCTGCTTCCACAGATGTTATTTCACTTCCATTTCAGATCCCTCAGCCAATATACAAAATACTAATGAACGAATTATGAATTCAATAAAGAAATCTCTACAGCCTAAATGGCATGCATATTGAAAATGAGACACTTGTTTGGGGTAACCGAGGAAAGACATTAGCTGAGAGCCCATATAAAAGCCCAGACAACTCACACCACTTTGAAAAATAACTTGCAAAACTGTAGAAAACAAAGTAGTAGTAAGAGATAGCACCACTGGGTTGTCCAAAATGTCACCTAACTTGTCCCTTTCCCCCTGAACCCTACTCAAACAATTGACCATCCATTCCCCTCCCCACTCCATGCCATGGCTTAATCCATGCCCCCCATTGCCCATGGTTCAAGCATGCAGCCTACTGCACCTTTCCCTGTGCTGGACCTGCATACATCCCCATCATGTCCCTCTAGTTTTTATTTTTGATCATATCCCTCATTCCATATTATCCCTTTTTTTTTTTACTGAGACTGCCCAGCTTATTGGCAGAAATGGTACCCCATTAGGATCCCCCTGGGTACCTCCCGTATCATGGGCCAGACACCACATCCTGCCACTGTACTCCATGGAGCATGCCATCCACTGTGAGACCACATACAGGGCCCATGACACTCACAGCCCATCTGCCTGAAATAGCACACTTCCATATCTCTTGGCCTAACCATGAAGCCCCCCTTCATCCATGCAGCTTCCTTTTGCCCCTATTTGTCCTTTTATTAGTCTTTTCCTCAGGCACTGAGGCCTTCCTTCTGCACCCTTTCAGCCACTGTTAGAAGCAGCCCTTCTGCTTTACCGCTGCCCTGCAGCTGGATCCTCCAGACCCCACCAGCACATTCTTCCACAACAGACTATCCCGGCCCGGTCCATGCTGAGAACAGCTGGTAATGCTCCTACGGATATCTCCATTCAACACTCCAGAAAATGAGCAGTCTCCCCTGGGCTCTACCAAAATTCACCACAACCACCAGTCTCCTCCATGTGGCCCATTCTCTAGCACCACCAGCCTTCAGGGATCGCATTTTCTCCCTGCTTTAAAATCAAATCAGAATACTGCAAGCCGCAAATGGAACAGCAATAACCAAAATAATTTTAAACCTCCCACATCACAATTGGATACTTAATTACCAAAACCTTGTTGGTCCCGCATGCCTGCCATGTTGTCCCCCTTTCCATAAATGGCTCCAATCTTTTTTTTCCTTTACTTGCTGTTTATGTTCACCCTGTCCATGACACTCCATTCCATTCAGGAATTGCCTATGGCCTTCTGGTCCCTGCCCTCTTACCTGGAGCTCGGAGTGGTCTGTCCCCCATGTAGCCATAGCTTGCCCCTCAGGCAGGGATGAGGTGTGGCCCTTACACCCCAAATTCCTGAGTTTCATCAGGATGCCATTCCACTGGGACAGGTAGGGGCATTGGGTATCGGGGCCTGGCACTCCATCTACCAGGAGTGCCTTAAGCTGTTTTTCCCTTTTTCTGTGCATGATGTCTGCCCCAATGTCAAGGTGCTGAGTGCTGATATCCATCATGTAGATCTTCTACAACTGTCTGGGCTTGCTATACTTCGGGCCTCCACCCAGGGTCAGCCAAGTGCTGAGTCCTGGTCCCCCTTCCCCCCAGAAAAGGTGAGCAATTCTTGGGATGCTCAAGCCTCCTCTCCCAGTCGGCTGGCCAGATCCTCAGGCTCATTCCCGAACTCAGGCCTCTGACGACGCAAGTGGTAGCAATACCACTGAGCCAGCAGGCTGGCCCCTCCAAGGCTTTTTTAGTCCCATTTTCAATCAATCAATCAATCAAAATCTTTATTTATCCAGGTGGGCACCATTGAGCAAGGCTCATTTACAAGGTGGACCTGGTCATGAAAACATCAAAGTACAGTACAGAAGCAGGTGAACAAAAAGCAATAATATACAAGAAAGAAAAAGTATATACAGAGTATACAGTACAGTACAAGGTTGAAATAAATAGAAAAAGCATTATTTTACAATTGAAGAAGTCAGCAGATGTACAATCAACCACAGGCATACAGGGGGTTATAAGCAGAGATCTTTTGAGTGAGGCAGCCGGCAACTACACATATAGGGGAAAGAGGCCATGTATGGGGTGGCAGAACAGAGAGGTAAAGAAGAGGAGGGATATATTACCGATGACTGGGGGAAAAATTGGGCTAAAACCAAAGAAAGAGAAGATGGCTCTCGTGTACTTGTTTATTATGATAATGACGGAGGAGAGCGGTAGATAATTGGGACACTACTATGGATGGGGTGTGACTTTAGCAAGGCTGGAGTGGACAGGGAAGGGTGGGTGCAGCAAGAAGAGTTACTAGGGAAAGAGTAAGAGCCAGGGGTAGAAACATGGCAAGTATCAGGATGGAAAGGGGGAGTTGCGGAATTAGTGGGCTAGCGGTGAGGAAAACATTTGTAAGGTGCTTTCATGTAGCGATTGTAGAGTGCCTTGAAGATATTCAGGCTAACAGGGCAGCTCAGCTTCAAATTCCTTTGTAAACCATTCCACAATGTGGGTAAAGAGAAGCTTAGAGCAGCTTTTCTGAAATGAGTTTTGACTCTTGGAACTTGGAGGCAATTAGGGAATAGCTCCTTAGAGCGTAGATGCCTAACACACTCCAGGGAATACAATCTGAGACATATGAGGGGAGCTTGTTGGTCACTGCTCTGAAGGCCTATAGGGTGGCATTTCTATTCCTTCTAGAGTGAAGGGAAGTCCAGCCTAATGATGAGTACAGGGAGCAGCGGTGTGTGGAAAGTGGAAGGCCAGTAATGAACCTGAAAGCTCTGTGGTAGAGGGTGTCCAACTTAGTCAGTGCAGAGGCAGTGCAGTGGCTGTAGAGCAGGTCCATGTAATCTATTAAAGACAGGAAGGTAGATTGAACCAGTTGAATCTTGGCCTCCTTTGTGAGCAGGTGGTTAATTCTGTAGAATAGATCTAATCTTTGCCTTAGCTTCTTCTGTAGTTCTTCAAGATGGCCAGCGAAGGAAAGTTTATGATCGAGCCAAACTCCTAGATATTTGAATTTAGCTACATACTCTAGTGTTTCTTCAAGAACAGTGGTAATTTGTGGGATAGCCCTCCCCAAGCAGGGATTGCCACATGCAAGGAGGGAGAGAAAAGCTTGGCTTTTGTCTTTTTCGCATTGAGCAAAAGCTTTTTGTTTATGAGCTGGTATTGTAGAAGGTTAAATTCAGCTTGGAGGTCTTCACAGGCTGTTTTCAGCATGGGATGACTCAAGTACAGTACAGTGTCATCCGCGAATAAGTGGATGTTGGCTTTTTTGATGGGGTCATTGATGTTGTTAATGTAGAATGTAAAGAGGAGGGGACCAAGGATAGAGCCCTGGGGCACGCCCCTCAGCATGGGTTTTAATGGAGAAAGGTAACATTCAGCTTTAACCTGCTGTTTCTGTTCTCTGAGATAGTCTGCAAACCAGCACATAGATTTATGGTCCAGGCCTAAGGTGCTTAGGGAGGAAGAAGCAGGCTGTGATCGACTATGTCGAATGCCTTACTAAGATACAAGAAAATGGCACAGACATGCTTCTTGTTGCCAAGGTCTAGGAGCCAATCATTGGTCACCTTAGCTAGGGCTGTTATGGTGCTGTGCTTTGCTCTGAATCCAAACTGAACTGGGTTTAATAGGCTTCTGGATTCTAAGTATACTAATGCTGGCCACACACTATTTTTGTTGCTTGCACATGTGCAAGAAACATAGTGCCATCATCCGAGATTTCGGAGGTGTGGCACCCATCTTCCAATTCAGTCACTGTGTTTGCAGGTGTGGCCCCAGTTCCACAATCACTGCTGCAGCTGTCTATGACAGCAGTTGAAAATGAAGTGGTCATAGAGTTGAAAGAGAGAGCTCCGCTTCAGTGAGCAGAGCTCCCCCCTCCACACACACACACACACACACACACACGCACACATGCATACTGCATGCTCATGCGCCTTCCCCTTCCCCCCATGCACACACTGTATGGCTGACAGGGGTACCCAATCCCCCATTGGCTCCATGCCCCACAAACCTTCCAGGTGTCTTGCTGGGAGCCCACCCCAACATGGCAAAATGTGTTATGGCTGACGGGGGTGCCCAATACCTTGTTGGCTCCACGCCCCCCCCAAAAGCATCCAGGTGCCATGCTGGGAGCCCACCCCAGTGCAGCAAAATGCGTTATGGCTGATGGGGTGCCCAATCCCCTGTCACCTCCATGCCCCCCAAAGCATCCAGCTGCCACACTGAGAGCCCACCCCAGTGTGGCAAATGTCCCTCATTGTTTTATTAAAAAAACCTGTGAATGCAAAACTGTCTCTCTGCACTCTCCTGCCCCCACAACCTGTACTCACCCACTGTGCACCCTACTTCTCCCACACCCCTCATCCCATACTTACCTCTGAACCTTGGCGCAACGATCTTTGGCAGACCGGGAACATGTCTTCACTCTTCAAAGCTGACTGCGAACTAAGGAAATGCCCCGTAAGCTGTATAATGGGATAGATAGGTTTTTTTTTCAACATATCTCAGGCATTTTTTCAAATTTTGGCACCAAATTTTCAACATGAGGTTTTTGGGACCCCTTCTCATGAATTCTGTCACTGTCATGGTGTTAATCGAGCCCAAAGGGTGATTTCGTGGTCACTGTGCAAAATCACCTTTCCAGACTGATTAATGAAACAACAGTGCCAGTGTTCATAAGGTGGGCTCTCAAAAAGCCTATGTTGAAAATTTGGTGAAAAAATTCCTAAAAATGACTGTTTTATGAGTGTGCATTGCACAGTTCCTACGTACACTCGTAAGTTCCCAAATTTTTAATATTTGCACTCCAGATTTTCAACATTGCCATTTTACCACAACTCCTTATGAGCAGTACAGCTGTCATTTTTAACATCACGCCCAAAATGTGTTTCCACACATGTAGCACACAATGGCGCAGCTTGTGTGTGAAATCAATGTGAGGGACACATTAAGAAAATCACAGTGACACTGTTCATGAGCAGTGGTCTTAAAATGGCTATGTTGAAAATTTGGTGAAAACATTCCTAAAAATGACTGTTTTATGAGTGTGCGTTGCGCAGTTCTTATGCACGCTTGTAAGTTCACTAATTTTTAATATTTTCACTTCAAATTTTCAGCATTGCCATTTTACTACACCTCCTTATGAGCAGTACAGCTGTCATTTTTCACATGTCACCCAAAATGTGTTTGCATGCATGTAGCACACAATGGCGCAGTCGGTGTGCACAATCAATGTTTGGGACAGATTAAGAAAATCACAGTGACACTGTTCATGAGCAGAGGTCTTAAAATGGCTATGTTGAAACCTGGGTGAAAAAAATTCCTAAATTGACTGTTTTATGAGCATTTGTTGCTCTGATCCTATGCACGCTCATAAGTTCAAGAATTTTCAATATTTTCGCTCCAGATTTTCAACATTGCCATTTTACCACACCTTCTTATAAGCAGTACAGCTGTCATTTTTCAGATCTTGCCCAAAACATGTTTCTGCCCATGTAGCGTACAATGGCACAGTTGGTGTGCAAAATCATTGTATGGGACACATTAAGAAAATCACAGTGACACTGTTCATGAGCAGCGGTCTAAAAATGGCTAGTTTGAAAATTTGGTGAAAAAATTCCTAAAAATGACTGTTTTATGAGTGTGCATTGCGCAGTTCCTACGCACGCTCATAAGTTCGCATATTTTTAATATTTGCACTCCTGACTTTCAACCTTGCCATTTTACCACACATTCTTATGAGTTTTACAGCTGTCAATTTTCACATGTCACCCGAAATGTGTTTCTGTGCATGTAGCGCACAATGGCGCATTCGGTGTGCGTAGTCAATGTTTGGGACAGATTAAGAAAATCACAGTGAAACTGTTCATGAGCAGAGGTCTTAAAATGGCTATGTTGAAAATTTGGTGAAAAAATTCCCTTCAGACATTCTGCAATGTTACTAATGAAGGCATTGAACAGGACTGGCCTCAGGATCAATCCCTGCAGCACCCCACTGGTGACCCCCTCTCCCTAGACTGCACACTATTTACCACCACTCTCTGCCTCCTGTCTGTTAGCCAGTTTCTAACCCTGTTTACCACTGTTTCCCCCATGCCCAGCCTACCCAGCTAGTTTATCAGCCTCCTATATGGGATGGTGTCAAAGGTTATGCTGAAATCAAGGTAAGCATCATCCACTGCCCCACCCTGATTCACTTCCTTTGACACCCAGTAAAAGAAGTAAACCAGATTTGTCTGACATGATGTCCTCACTGTGAATCCATGTTGTCTATGGTCCTGGGCTCTGATGGCTTCTAGATTCCCCACTATCCTTTCTTTAAGCAATGTCTCCATGATCTTCCACACTACTGAGGTGAGGCTGAACGGCCTTTTGCTCGCTGCCTCCTTCCTGCTGCCGGACTTGTGTAGAGGGACCACATGTGCCCTCCTCCAATTCACTTGTGTTGAATGACTCAGTGAACATGGCTGCCAGAGGTACTGCTATCTCCCTTCGCAGTTCTCTTACTATCCTTGGGTGTATGCCATCTGGTTCCATCGCTTTGTCCACCTTCAATTTAGTGACCTTCTGCAGGACTCTTTTGCCTATGAATGGACAATTGTCCACCTCTACACCCCCTTGGCAACTGCTGTACTGCTGTGCCCCTTGCCCTTCCCACTCTTCTGTGAATACTGAACAGAAAGACACAGTGGATGTCTTGGAAGGAAGGCATGGAACTATCACTTCCAAATGCCTAAACAGCATATGCAAGCAAGCAACATTCGACATTGACAAATGCTTGTTCCTAGTAATTTAGACAGGATGGGGAGGAGGTTGGTCGGTCTGTAATTATTTAGATAGCATGGGTCGCCTGCTTTTAATAGAGGAATGACATGGGCTATTTTCCATTGAGGGGAGAGGCTACCCTGGGAGAGTGAGATGTTGAATAGGTGGGTGATTGGCACTGCAAGCACATGGTAGGCACATTTCAGATAGTATGGCTCTATGAAGTCGGAGACTGCTCCCTTCCTGGTGTCCAGTTGCAGCAGTAGGTCTTCCACCTCTTTTAGAGAGACAGGTAGGAGGGAGAAGGCCTCCTTAGTAGAGGGGGACTCATGGGTTGGCGGGCCCTGAGCTGTGTGGAGGTCATTGGCAGGGGAAGTATGAAATGCTAGCCCAGCCATTGCAAAATGGTTATTGAGGGCTTCCAATATCTCCTATTGGTTAGAGATAGAGCTGCCACCAGACTTAATTTTTGCTGGAATGGAATTAACAGATGTGTGTCCAGACATGTCTTTTAATGTTTTCCAGAGCTTTGAAGGATTTCTTGAGGCAGAGGCTAGCTCCAAACGATAGTAGGCAGCCTTGACTGCTCTGACCAACTTGGTGCACTTGAAATGTGCTCTCTTAAAAAGACACCAATCTGAGTCATTCTTGCTTCTTCTGGCTTTTTTCCATAAAGTATCCCTTTCTAACAGGGAAGCTTTGAGCTCAGGTGAGAACCAATGGCAGGTGCTGCTCCTGACCCGCACCTTAACCAAGGGTGCATGCTTATTTAAAGCCTTACATAAAATATCATAAAAAATAGTATATGCCCTGTTAACTGGTTTGGCTAGGAATATTTCCTGCCATCGCAGTGAATGTTTCAAGTCGTGGACGTATGCAAACGAATTGAAGTTGCGTTTATAGCTCTTGATAGAGAACTTTGTGACAAACTGTGGGTTGTGCATGGATCTAATGGCGGTGATTATACAATGATCGCTAATGTCTGAGAAAATGTTCCAACATGAGAAAACAGATGGGGCTTGCTAACCAAAATTACATCTATGAGGGAACTGTTGTTAAGGTTCTTTTCATTTGGGCGAGTAGGCTTGCCAATGAGTTGCACCAGCCCTAGAGTGTCACAAAAGGATTTCAAGGGAGCTGATGCACTTGATAGCCAATCGTAGTTCAGATCACCAAGAATAATGGTTTTCAAAGAACTGAGCCTCAGTACGGAACTGAGGTGAGATAGGAGATGAGGCCCGGCAGAAAGGGGCCTGTAGCAGCCTATTACACAGAGTGCATTGGAAGGAGAAAGTTCAATCTTTAGGGTCAAGCACTCAAATTCTTTGGGGGAGGATGATGCATCTATGCATGCAGCTGAGTATTTGTCCCTTACATAAATTGCCACCCCACCTCCTCTTGATTGCCTATCCACTCGGAAGAGTAAATAATATGGAATATTGATTTCATTGCCTAGGGTGGAAGGCCTAAGCCAGGTCTCAGTGATCACTAGGACATCAGGTAGGGTGTGGCTCACCCAAGCCTGGATAAGAGTGAACTTTTTCAACAAACTACAAGCATTAGGATGCATAAAAGACATTCGTTTGATACCTGCCAGGTCTAGGTATCGTACCTAAGTTGAGCAGCATTTCATGTCCCCATACCTAAGTTGAGCAGCATTTCATGACACCACCCAACCATGCTATTTAAGGAAATAAGATCAAGAAAACTATCTCAGAAACAAAAAGACACTCAACCTAACTCTTTGTGGAGCCGTTGAGTCATGCAGGCCCCATCATGTGGCCTGCTGTCATGGATCCCAAATCCAATCCATCCTTCTGAAACTTACAAACATGATGAACAAAATGCAGTAAATAAAATCACAGACATTAACCACAAATTCCTAGGCTACTTACAGTTCCCTCTTACTCCTCAACAAATCAATATTCTCCCGTACCTTACCTTAAAAGTATCAGTGCAAACCTGAAGTTACCACACGAAAAGCTAAGATCAACAAGAAATCTTAGCAAATGAAGGAGAGGTATCCTTGTGCCTAGCTTTATAAACCCCTCTAGGACCCCAGTCTAGCCCTTCCCCTCCATCAATCTCCTGCTGCAGTCCCATCTACATCATAAGACACCTGGTGACCTCATTCCAGAGATCACTAGGCTCTTCCCTCCCCCACAACTGCTCCTCACCCTCCTTTCCCTAGCCAAAAACATTTCCTCAGGGGGCCACCAGAAAACTCAGATTGCCTTTTAGTGGCAACCCCATTTGTCTTGAACTGTGTCAGTTGTTTGGTTTTGAAACAGCCCTGTATCACAAGTATTTGTAAAAATGCCCATTCAGTTGAAATAAACTCTGCTTTAGCTGAAGCCGTTACTACAGAAAATCATATTAAATACTGTGTACCATTCACTGTGAATGGAATGCTTTAGGGAGCAATTTTTTTTACTGTTATTGTGTTTGGTGGAAATGCACCCAGGTCCAGTTTGAGCCTAAATCAACATTTGGTAGATATGACTTTAATAGCAGGAATTAAAACCCTTAGCATTAGACATGTTAAATAAAGGTTCTGCAGAATTCTGTGATTTGATTCCCACACAAGGTTATTCCTTTTTGAACGTGATTGTTTCTGTAGCCAGTGTGTGTGTGTGTGTGTGTGACTAAATTAAATAACTAAAATTGTCTAGGGGTCCAGGAGCATGCCCCCCCCCACCCTGGAAAATGTTATAAATGTGTCTTAAGTGGTGCATTTTAATACGTTTCGAAATTGCCAGTGGACAGAAATGTCTGCTGTTAACTTTTGTTTATTTCATCACAGTTTATTCATGAAATTTGATGGAAACAGCTATGTGCCAGCTTTTGAAAGTGGCCTAGTTGTTCCCACATAATAACATTTAAAGTGCCATCAATTCTAGATGTGTTACTGCGATTTACACAGATTTCAAGTAAAAAGGCCTACCTCTTGCAATTACTGCCAGCTCACTGACGCACACTAGGGCTAGAATAACTGACTCATGAACTGAGCCATCTGTGGAAGAAAGTTGTTCAAAATGTAACCTGTGTGAATCGCAGAAGCACCTTTTGAATTGACAGCACTTTACATATTTCTATGTGGGAACTACTGGAGCACTTTAAAAAGTTGAAACATAGATTTTTGAGCAAATCTCATGTATAAATCATGCAGAAATAATCACAAAAGCTAACAGCAGGCTTATTATTGTCTGTCTGGTGTTTTCTATAAGTTTTACAACTGGCATGCACCACGCAGTAAACTGGGATTACTGGGGTTTATATGTGATTTCAGGAATGCCGTGCCATGACTGACCGCAAGCAGGGAGGTGAGGCAACTGGCTCCCAGGGAGAGCAGAAATGGATCAATAGCATTTAGGTATCACTTGCCAGCTGATAGAGGAACAGCATATACTCAGATGTGCTGGCAATGCTCCCCTACCACAGGAAGGGTACAGCTGTGTGTGGACCTGTCCAGCACCAGAGTAGATGGTAAATAGAACAGAACAATTATAAAGTGACATCAATGATGGGGGTGTGCATGTGAGACTGTTTCTAAGCTTTCTGGTCTGGGGTCACAGATAGTGTGAAAAATAAAAATTGGGCTGTTTAACCTACTGATTAGAGTATAGAACTGTGAATGAAAGGGTCTAGACATAAATCCCATACACCCAATTACTCATTAAGAATAATCACAACAATAGTGCAGACTATACTGTTTCAAAAGGGATGTGAAAACCCTCCCTCGCTCATCGACATTCTCCCATCTCAACCAGAAAAACAAGCCCACTGGCGACAGGCATTTCTTCTCAAAAGTTAGGGCTGGAGATCCCATAGCTTTGACCATTCCATATGAAAATTCCTCTGGTGCCAGAGACCAGCCAGCTGTGGATATTTGTTTTGAAACAGCAAACTGTCCCCCATTCCTCTGCCAGCTGGAATCCTATTCAAGCCACCCTGCTCCATCCTCTCCAACCTCGGAACCTCAAGTCATTAATAAAAATGTTCCCCTTTTCTCTCTGCAGCTTCCAATCCCAACAGGACCACTAACTGAACTGCTGAAACATATGAATAAAAATTCCTCCACTCCTCCCTCTATAACTTCAGTACCCCCACAAAAAATACCCACCTGTAGTGTTCCCGAGCCACTGTAACCCAATTCAAGCCACCTGCTCTGCCTCTCTCCCTCCTTCTGCAACCAGACACTAACCTCAGGACCTTCACTCATTAATAAAAATGTCCCTCTCCTACCGCTGCAGCTGCCAACCCCATCAAAACCATGGACTGAACTGCTCCAAACCTGTAAATAAAACAATCCTCAGTTCAACCCACTGTAGCTTCAATACCCCATAAACGAACCCCCAACTGTAGTGTTCCCTAGCCACCATAACCAAATTCAAGACACCTGCTCTGCCTCTCTCCCTCCCTCCCTCTGCAAACAGAAAATAACTTTCTGGCTGTGTAGATTTGTTCTGACACAGCTGCTTAGCCACAGCGATTTGTGGGATGCTGCGATATTCAGGTTTCCACAGCTGTATGAAACTGCTGACCTAAAGATCCAGTAGTGGTACTCTGCAGGGCTCAGCAGGGTCAGCAGTGATATCACAGCACACTGTTGTGAAGATGCTTTAAAGGCAAAAAAAAAAATCACAGCTATGGTGCATACTATTTCAGCAGGGTTGCAGAAATCCTCCCTAGCTGTACAGCTTCATCCCATAACAAAAGAAAATCACAGCTATACTGCATGACTTACTGTTTCAAAGGGGATGTAAAAATCCTGCTTTGCTCGAGAAAGGTTAATGCATACATCATGATAAGTTTACAAAACTGCAAATCCCTTAGCAGGGCATGCATATAACATATTGATTTGCAGTATCTAGTTAAATTGAAATAAAAGGCTAAGTCGGGGTGCATAGATTACATTAATATGCAGTATCTGGCTTGGATGAGACAGTTTCTTTTTCAGTTGCTGTATAATTATACCATAAATAGGGGACCTTCCCATATCTTTCAAATCATGGCAGCAATTAATCAATTCAGGAGCTGTAATATCTAATCTTAGTTTCAGAACCGCTACAGCCACTAATCCTCAAACAAAATTGTGTGCTGCCAGAAAATCTAAGAGGGAAACCAACCCATATTTTCTAGTAAAAGCAGTCACTAGTAATGTCTGAAGCTGGACTATCTAGTTCCAAGGCTCAAAGCCCACCAGTACCACTTCTAATTCAGGAAATAACCAAAAATACAGATAATACCAAAAAAAAAACAAGTGCCCACAAACCCATAACAGCAAGAAGATGCAGAAATCTGCCTATCCCAGACATAAGAAAAAGCCCATAACTGAATAGTTTATATCTCAGACATAATAAACAAAGGGGGATAGGGATAGATGGTATGGATACCACTGGACACCAGGGAATGTTTTGTTGCTAATGCCCTTTAAGCTACCTGCTCTGGCTATTTCCCCCCACCTCTGCAAATGGACCCTAACCTGCCTACATTTGTTCTGAAATAGCTGTTTAGCTGCAGGGATTTGTGGGATGCTGTGATGTTCAGGCATCCATAGCTGTATGAAACTGATGATCCTATGACCCCATTATGGTACTCTGCAGGGGACTGGAGGGTCAGCAGTGCTATCACATCACACTATAGTGGAGACTCTGTAAAGGAAAAAAAATCACAGCACTGGTGTATACTGTTCCAACAGGGTTGCAGAAATCCTTCCTAACTGTGCAGCTCCATCCCATAAAAAAGTCATAGCAATAGTGCATACTTTACTGTTTCTAAAAGGATGTGAAAATCCTGCCTTGCTCAAGAAAGGTTAATGCACACAGAATAATAAGATAACTTGTTGGCAAGGTGAGCTACACTTTCAACTGAAAGTTTAATTTCTACTTATTGGAATTAAGAAGAGACTTGCAGGATTCCATTAAAGTTGGTTTTGTTATTTTGTTGAATTTTGTTGATCTGGTAAGCACACTGGGCCTAGAAGTCCCTTTTTCATTGGCAACTGGGGGATATAGATGGTAAGCAACTGAAATTGAACCAGATTAAGCTGTTGGTGGTATTATTAGTGAATGAGGGAAATTTGGCCAGGACACCAGGGAAATTCCCCTACTACAATCCTGGCAGTAGGGGGCTAGTGGCAAAAACGCGAGTCCAGTCAGTTGAGGCTGGGCTTGGGAGCAGATGGCCGCTGTGACGGAGGTGGATGGTGGCAGTCCTCTGAGAGAGGTTTGTTCGGACGGATGGATGGAGAAAGTGCAGTCGGCACTAGTTTGTTCAAATGGAGATGCTGAAGTTCGAACTTCGGGATCAGATTTATCAGGTGCCGGAGTTTCTGTTGAGTCTGGCGATATGGAAAGAATATCGCCAGTACATGTCATGATGCAGGAGCTGTCGAGTGTGCGGAGAGTTGAGCTGACTACTAATTTCGCAACTTCTCCAGAGCTGGAACCGGAGGAACAAGTGGAACTTCAGGACCCAAGTGGATTTGTGGCAGAAACACCAGAGAGCCTGACGGTGGATATGGTGGAGTGAAAAAGGAGTAATTCGTGTAACGATGAGATCGATGGTGAATTAAACAGTATCGTGGAGACTGAGGTTTTGGGTCATGGTGAGATGGAAAAAAGGCATCGAACTGGTGAGGAGCCTTTAAATGTTTCTGTACTGACTGAGAGCGTTTCAGCGGTTTCTATGGTACCAGTCAGTGACCGGGATGTGCTGCAGGAGTTTACAGTTGCTAGTATGGAGGTGGCTGGTTCTGTGTTTCAAGGGGGAGATATTGATGTGCAGGGTGATCAATCCTGCATTTATGAGAAGGCTCCTTTCCAGCAAGAAGGGGTTTCAGAATTTTTTTTCAACAAATGCCTTGAGTCTGGCTCGGACAGAGTTGGTGAGGACGGGAAAGATAAACGGATGATGGAATTATTTGCAAAATGGAATCTGGAAGTTCTGATTGAGGCTTGAGGAACTGAGATGGATCAGTTGCAACAGAAGGTAAAACCTAAAGATGCACTTGCACTGGGACAGGGGTTTGTGGCACAGGCCCCACAGGTGGATGTTTGGTCCCCTGAACGGGCATTACAGGATGCAGGTTGGACGTTAAACAAGGGGTCTTGGCACCCAACACCTGACTGGGATTCTACAATGAATTTTTCTCAAAATACACCTGGTTGGAAACCTAATGTACTTTTACCTGTGGTTCCTGCAAATGGGGGATGATGGGGTCCTGCCTGTTCCAAAGGAGTTAGTTTTACATAATGTTAGCTCTGCACCATTAGTGACTGATTTACACCCAGGGTCAGATTTAGAACAGGTTTTACCTGTTAAAAAACCTTTAATGTCTGAGTTATTCTCTAGGACCAAGCAGGAGGCAGCCCCACGGAGGAATGCAGTGCGGAATAGGTATAAGGGTGGTTTGGAGATTAGGCCAGATCGGTATATGTGGGGAAATGTTTACTAAAAGACTCCTGCATTTTTCACCTAGGGAAGTATTTATGTTCATAAACATATCTGGTGAGGATAATTGGCGTTAGTTTTAGATCTGCCCAGGCTTTAGACCTGTTTTGGGAGAGATATAGCCAGGTGAAGTTCTCAACCCTGTGGACACCTTTTTGTGATTCCCCTGACAAAACCTTTAATTAAGTTTGTCACTGTTATGTTTAGGAATGAGGGTTTGCACGTGGATGACATTTCCTATTGGTTGGGTCAAAATTGTGAAGTCTTAAGTTCCCCAGAAGCCATTCTTGACTCTGAGCAGTTTTGGACTGTGGGGTGGAAATTCAAAGTGAAACTTTGGCAGACGGACAAAGGAATTGAACACATCCCTAACTTGTTTCTTTTGGGAAGAGATAGGGGGGTGTGCTTCTATGCGGGACAGCCCAGAGCTTGTTACAGGTGTGGAGCTCGAACCCATTTGTCAAGTTCTTGTGACAAACCCCAATGTGAAAATTGTGGAGAGATTGGACATGGGGTTTTCCAGTGTGTGAATTCAATGAAGTGTGACTTATGTGAGGGGTCTGGGCATGTTTTCACTGAGTGTGAGTGGGCTGCAAGAAATAAAACATCACTTGGTTGTCCTGAATTATTGATTCAGGAAGCACAGGATAAGGTCATTCCACCGGTTGTGGATGGGACAGGGTCCCAGGTTGTTCAAAATGCTGTTAGTATCAGGGAAAAGGGTCAAAATGTGGTGGCAGAGGAGCAACCTCGGTTACCCTCCGAGGAGACTCAGGGAGACATTGTGTTACAGAAAGAGACGGGTGAAAAGGCAGTTCCGCGTCCTTTGGTGTTGGTTCCGGTACGACAGTCTTCTAGGAATACTAAGACTATTATAGGGCCTTGCCCGGTAGAAGTGGAATCGAACAATCCCTTTTCTGTGTTAGCTTCCTCTTGGGGTGAATTAGAAATGGATAGTCAGGATTTGGATTCACAACCCATGCAGGATAGCCCGCCTTCTCCCTTGAGAGTTTCTGAAGGATACAAAAGGTAAAAAGAAAAAGAGGAAAAAAAAAAGATGGCTGATGTGTTCTTCTTATTTTTTTCCCCTTTTCTTGTTGAATGGCTGTTACCCTGGGATCTATGAATGTTCATAGCCTTTTGAATTTTAAAAGAAGGAGGATAGTGTTTGATTATATTCATTCCCAAGTTTTGCAGATTTGCCTATTGCAAGAAACCTGGATGTATTCTCTGGATCAAACTAGGCTTTTTCAGCATGAATGGTGCTGGGGGCCTTCCTACTGGTCATTTGGCCAGGACACAGCAGATGGTATAGGTTTTGTGTTTAATTCCTTTCATTTTTTCTTTAATTAAGTTAATGGATATAGTGCCAGGATGCTTACTGATTTTAGGTGGGGTTTGGATGTCTTTGACATGCAGATTCATTAATGTTTACTGTTCTCAAATAAAGTCTGAAAGGATAGCCCTGTTTCATTTGATTAAGCCATACTTGTTTACCTCCCATAAACTTTTTTTTATGTGGTGACTTTAACTGTGAGCTCAAACGGTAGGCTGGGGTGACTAAGCTTGGGGATCAGGATAAGGAAAAAATAACTAAAAAAAGGTATATTGTGATTCCAAGGCATTGGAACAATTGATTAAGGGATCTGGCCTTGTAGATGGTAGGAGTAGGCAACGGGGTGGAGTGGACTTTACTTATAAAAAGAATACATTTACTTCCACAATTGATTATATGTTTCTTTCAGATTCCTTGTCATTTGATTTTTTTATGGGACCTGTTTCTTTTTCGGATCATATGCTCCTGCTGTGTAAAATCGGACCTTTGCGGTTGCCGGCACGGTCGAGGGCGAGATGGAAACTGAATGCTTCATTATTACAGTGTCCGGAAGTTAGAAATAAATTTGAATTATTATTACAGGCCAGATTATCAGTGGCTTTTTTGTATGATGATTTAGGGGAATGGTGGGTGGATTCAAAAAAGGATTTTGCATCATTTTTCAAAAATATTGGTAAGACTAGGGGTAATGTGAAGTTTTTGCATTATCTAAAATTGAGGCAACATCTGTATGATCAGATTTCTTTGGCAAATACTTCTAGAATTGACAATTCTGGCCAAATTGCTCATCTTAAACAACAGCTTAAGGAATGGCAGTATGATAGGGCGGAAACTCTGCAAGCTTTGTTTAAATATGGGAGGCAAAAATGCCCGGTAGGGGACCCTTATGAGGCCTTTAAAAAATATAAATTGAATACTACCATTGATTCTCTTAAGGATGTAACATTGTTACAGAACAACGTGTGCTGCAACAACTGATTGAAACATTTTTTGATGCCCGTAAACCTGAGACTCCACCTAGCATTTCACTAATGGAACAATTCTTGGCACAATTAGAGAAGCCAGGATGTTCCATTGATATGGGGGCTTTAGTATTACTTGTTTCAAAGCAGGAAATTGTTGCAGCGTTTAAGCAGTTGAAATCTGGAACATCACCAGGGATTGATGGGTTGACAATGGAATTATAAAAGGCTTTCCCTGATTCCTTTGCTATAGGTTTGGAATTAGTGTATAATTCTTTTCTTGTTTCTGCTAGATTCCCACTATGGTTTTCTGAGGGTCTCTTAATTTTTTTATTTAAATCTGGGGATAGACATTCACTAGAAAATTGGAGGCCTATCACTTTATTGAACTCGGATTATAAGATATTGATGAGTATATTAAACACCAGATTAAAGAAGGCGGCTCTCCCTGTTATATCCCCTAATTAAGTTTGCTGTATGCCAGGAAAAACTATCTTTCAAGCACACCGATACATTAAAGATTGGATAGAATATGTTAACATGTGTAAATTAACTGGTTGTGTTGTATCTGTGGATCAGAGGAAGGCTTTTGACAGGGTATATCACCCGTTTTTATTTTTAGTTTTGTCCCATTATGGGGTCCCTTGGCAATTTGTGCATTGGCTTACGGTAATATATGACACCAATATGACTCACCCTATGTTACACACCACGATAGGGGATGGATTTCATATTCCTAGCGGAGTGAGGCAGGGATGCCCGCTGAGCCCATTGTTATATATCTATGTCATAGATGTATTGATTCAGTATGTCTCACAATCTACATTGTGGGAGGGGATTTCAGCACCTCCATTACATCAGGAAGTGAGGGTTCTGGCTTATGCTGATGATCTGTGTTTATTTTTCCAGCATTATGATCAAATTATGATTTTTTTAGATTTTATGTTGCAGTATTCTGATGTTTCCAACTCACAACTGAATCCTTCTAAAAGTAGAGGATTGTTTATAGGGGTGCAAATTCCTGTATCTTTACTTTTTCAAGGTATTTATATCTCTTCTGACCCTATAAAGATACTTGGGCTGTGGTATGGGCCTCAGAATTTACCTTCCCTGAATTGGGAAAAGGGATTGCAGGCTGTTGAATGTAAGGTTAATATATGGAAACATTGGAGGCTACCCAAATTACAGAGGGTTGTTGTTGTAAAGAAATTTCTTGTACCACTGTTATTATATATTGCTCAGGTCTTTCCGATTCCACTTTCATTAGAAACTAAACTATACAGTTTATTCTTTCAAATGGTATGGGGCAATAGGCTCAATCCAATTAAGCTTCACTATACCTACTTTTCAAAACAAAGTGGGGGTTTGGGTATGATCGATCCAATTATTTTTTCCACCTTGTTTATCTCCTCAAATTTTAGGGAGGTATGGGATGCATTTCCCCAGGAATGATGTGACACTACCTCTGCTATACTATATAGGTACTTTCATGCTTTGTCAAATGATCCCCTAAACCTATTTCCACTTTATGTATTCCTGTTTTTTTTACCTACTGTTAAAAATTATTTAAATGGAAATTAACAGTGGATTGTATATAAGGCGTTCGGGAAATTATTATATATTAAAGGTGATGTTACTATTATACCCCAGTGAACCTGCTTTTAAGAAATTGTCCATACTAAAAGTAATAAAGTAGTGCTTCAGAGGTTAAATAATTCATGATTACCTCCTTACATGTGGGAACTTATATGGTTATCGGTATATGGCCGAATTGGGGTTAGAGGAAATGCTAAATATAAGGCTCATTCGGAACGTAATTGTCCTTATTTACATTGTATTAATACGGAAGAAACAATGGAACATTTCTTATTTGACTGTTCTTATGCTCAGTCTCTCTGGAAATTTCTCATGGTCCGGTGGAACATGAAGTGATTAGGTACACTGGATTATAATATTTTGGAGTTGGGTAATTTTGCTCATTTACAGTCAAACTATGATAGTGGGACTCTGAATATATTGTGCTGTGCACTGATATATTACCTCTGGCAGGCTAGGTGCCAATGGGTACTGTATCAGAAACTGATGCCAGTTGAGGTTGTCTGTTGCCTGATAAGTAGGGCCTTAAAAAGGGTGTATTTGGCAGATGTTACCTTTGCGTCTACCAGGCAAGCTGATAATTGGTGGAAAGGGATGACTTACTTTATTAAATATAAATGACTGTTATACAAAGGGTCACTAGGTATTGGGGTTGACAGACTAGGCTATTGTAAGTTTTTCCATATACTGTATGTATGTTACAATGTGTACAGTTTTATGTTCTTTCACATTCCTTTGATTTAAGATTGACATTTTTTTGGCATCATGTTTTGCATCACTGTATATCATGGGACAAATTTGAGGGTTCATCAGAATGCATACTAGTTTTTTTTAAGCTGGGGAAGGGGACAACTTAAGGTATTAGTGATTACTAGGCTGTATGTGACAAAAATATGCTGATTTAATTTTGTTTTCTCTTTTCATTATTGTTTTGGTTTCTTTTATCCTTTGTGATCTCATGTGGTTTCTAATTTTTTGTGTGATTTAACACTGTTTTGTACTTCATTTGTTTTGATGTTATTATAATAAAAAATTCCCCTACTCTCCTGTAGGTGGATGGGCTGTCAGTCTGTGAGATGGCCACTTTGGGAGAGTCTCCAGAGGAGGATGACATTGTCTTGGTGGAGGGAAAGGCCTCTTCTCTCACCGCGCAACAAGCCGAGGCTGTCCAGGTAGAAAATCTGGAAGCCGACTTTGAAGAGGCTTTTCACGAAGCATTTAATTCAACAGAAGAATTGCAGACTAATGGCGAGTACAGAGAGGTAAAGAAAGCAAGAGCTACTGATGGAATGAGTTCTTTCAAAGCTGATATACAAGAGGAGTTTCATTCTGCTCAAATGAATAATATTCACTAAGAACCGATCCCTCAGCTCATTGAGTCAACAGCTGCTGCAACTGACAGGCCGGTGGAGAAGCCTGACAGCAGCGTTGATGATGCAACACAAAAGGAATGCCTGCAACTGGAGGGTGAGTTTTCTGACTCTGTAATAACAAAAGAGATGACTACTAAATGTTCTGAGGCTGGCAGTTCAATTGTTAGTAAAAGTGAGTGCCAAGAGTCTATGGAGTTTCAAAAAAATTCTCCTGCCAGTGAAAGTGTTCCTAAAACTCCTATGGCTTATAGCATATGCAATACTTCTCTGCCTAAAACTGTTCAGTGATTAGCTTTGGAGAAAAAAATCCCACTTATCTAAAGAAGCTGGATTTGTATTTAAACTGCCAGATCCTCAAGGAAAAGGCACTGATATTGTGTCTCGCGAATTATCAAACAGACAGAAATCATCAAGTGGAAGTCACAGAGTTCAGTTTTCTGTGTTCACATAAGTCTATCAACACACCATTGAAAGGGGACATTCTAGGAATTCTTACAAAGAAGCTCCCATTAAATACAATAACTAAACAGCATAAACTGTATTCAGTTCAAAGGCAAGAGTTTCCTAATGCTGATGAGCATGACGATACATGGACGCCCCAAAAAGCACTCCTTGAGGCAGGATGGGAAAAGACAGCTACAGGGTCTTGTTCTCCTGACTCAATATGGGACTCTGTCTTTAATTTACAAGCCACTTCCCCAGAGTGAAAGCCGAAAGCTGCAAGTTTCCAGACAACAGATGACAAACAAATTCTTTCAATGCCCATAGACAAGGTTGTGAGATCTGATTTAACTATACCTTCTAGGACTAAAAATACTGCGCTCCCTTTACAGCATAACGTAAATGCTGTCCCACAAGATGGAGACAGTATTGGTGACAAAAGCTTTTCCACTATGCCTAAGAAACCATTAATGTCAGAACTTTTTTCTCATTCTAAAAGAGAAGCAGTGCCCAGATGAAATGCAGTCCACATTCGCTATAAAGGAAGACTAGATGAACGTCAAGAGAGACATTATGTGGGAAAGTGTCTCATAAAAGATGCACTGCATTTCTCCCCCAGAGATGTATTTGCCTTTATAAATATCTCAGAGGAGGATACTTTTGACATACTTTTCAGAACATCCTATGCTTTGGATTTATTTTGGGAACGCTATGAGCAGGTAAAGTTTTCCCCCACATGGACCCCCTTTTTAGTGATTCCACTGACAAAACCATTGACAAAAAGTGTTACTATAATGTTTGCAAATGAAGGGGTCCATGTGGAGGACATGACATACTGGCTATCTCAAAAGTGCGCAGTTCTCAGTGAACCCGAACCCATCTTGGATTTGGAACAATTTTGGACTGGGGGCTGGAAGTACAAAGTCAAACTGAGACAATTCAACACAGGGTAGAACATATTCCTAATGCTTAACTACTGGGGAGAGATGGGGGTTATGTTTTTATGGTGGGCAGCCAAGAGCTTGCTAAAAATGAGGGTCAAAAACCCACCTTTCTAGCATCTGTGACCAACCTAGATGTGATAACTATGGTGAAGTAGGCCACATGACAATGCAGTGTGCTAATCACATTAAATGTGAGCTTTGTGAGGAATATGGCCACACATTTAGGGAATGCCCCTGGGCTGCGTAAAATAAAGCCTCTTGTGGTAGCCAAGACCTATTGATCCAACAGGCCCAAGAAGTTGCTGCAAAGCAAGCAGGATTGCTGTCTGAGAAGCCCACCAGTCCCCAGCTACAGGAAATAAAAGAAATAGCCCTGCCTGAAAAGACCCCCCTCACTAAGTTGGAATCATCTGACACTGTTGAGCTTGTAGGTGAACCTTGCCTAAAAAATAGTAATCAGAATTAGAGTCAGAAAGGGGCAGAGATGTTTGAGCTGGTATGTTATAAAGACCCAGAAAGCTTGGGCAAAACACCAGTTAAGGGAACCTCCCTTTCTCCCTTACCCCCTAGAAGATCACACAGAAATATTAAAGCGAAAGCTTCCTCCTCCACTATGTCTATTGAAACCCCAAACTCCTATGCGGCTTTATTTACAAATTGGGGTGACTCAGAAATGGAGGTTGGTGACTCAGACTCCCAAAAATCTGTACAGGAGTACATGGAGGCACCAGCAGAGGAATATAAAGAAAAGAAAAAGAAAAGAAGGAAAAAATAAAATGATTAAAGACATTCCAAATAAACAATGGTGGTGCAAAAATGGGGCTCATTAAACACTCACAATATATTAAATAATAGGACAAGGCAGTCGATGTTTCAGCACTTTCATGATAACAATATTTCTGTGGTTTTTTTTTACAGGAAACATGGATGTTCTCTTTTATCAGATAGCCTCTTTTAAAAGAGACTGGCCATGGGGACCTTCATACTGGTCCTTTGGTAAGGACTGTGCAGATGGGGTGGGTATTTTATTTAATTCCTTCCAATTCTTACTCAATAAATTGATTGATCTAATCCCAGGCAGAGTCTTAATTTTAGATGGGAAATGGAATTCAATGGATTGCAGATTCATAAATATTTATAATCCCCAAACTAAGGCACATAGAATCGATTGCATGAAAGCAATTTAACCATATTTGGTAGCTTCTCACAAGATCTTTTGGGGTGATGAGTTCAATTGTAGTTTGAAATCAAATAAGATAACCAAAAAGAACATTTATTGTGATTCAATCTATCTTGAGTCCATTATAGAACGAGTCGATCTAACAAACTGTAGCTTCCTTCAGAATTCTGGTCCTAGTTGTACCTTTATAAAAGGGAACATATGTTCTACAATTGATTATATGTTTATATCTAGTTCAGTCCCTGTTGGAAAATTTCAAATTGTGCTGGTTGAACGGTCTGACCCTTAGTTTTGCAATACTGTATTAGAGAAACTAACACAGTTATAAATAGGAAACCTAGATAGAAGTTAAATACTTCCATCCTCCTTGATGAACAAGTAAAAAACTCTGTGTTAGTCATTCTAAAAGCTAGACTATGAGTAGCTTTTTTATACACTGACCTAGGGGTTTGGTGGATGGAAATGAAAAAAGATTGTAGTAGCTGGTTTAAAAAATATGGTATTCACCAGAGGAAAATAAAATTATTTTCGTACCTTAAACTTAAGAATCAGCTGCAGCAATTGATTTCAATAGCAAATACATCTAGATTAGACTTCTTTGAACAAATTGAAAACTTCAGATCTCAGATGAAGCATGTTCAATATGATAGATCTAAATCACTTTGGGCTCTTTTTTCAAACCATACAAAAAAGTCTGTAGTAGGAGACCCCTTCAAAATCTGCAAAACCATAAAGGAGTCCACAGCAATGGATTTTTTAAGTTTTTAAGGTAACAGGGTCGAAGATGAAAAAAACATAGGTCCCATTATATAATCTCATTTCAAATCTCTCTACCCTGAGGCTTCCACCTCAAGTACAGAGATTAGTGATTACTTAGCCCCCCCCTTTCTCCAAAGGAGACTATGACTTTACTGGAGCCCGTTTCCTGTAAGGAAATGGAGTTTGTAATTCAAAACCTAAAAGACAGTGTTTCACCGGGGTTGGATGAACTACCCAACATGTTTTATAAAACATTTAAAACTGAATTAGTAGCCTGTCTATATTTAATTTTTCAGTTTTTTTATGTTGGGTAAGGCAATATCTTTATCTTTTATGGAGGGATTAATTATCCATATTTTTAAATCAGGAGATATCAAAAACTGGAGACCCATCACAATTCTAAACTCGGATTACCAAATATTTACCACTGTATTAAATAATACATCAAAAGTCTAAGCCAAAAATGTGATTACACCATGTCAATACTGTGATCTACAAGACAGATGGATAGAATCAGCTCTTATGATTATAAGAGACTCTAGTGAATATTTATCATTAGAAGGTAGGACTGAGTTTTTAATCTTGGCTGATTTAGAAAAAGCATTCGATAGGGTAGACCATACACATTTGTCTATGGTTCTGCAATTTTTTGGGATTCCCCTTTTAATAATAAAAATCATCAAATCCTTATATTCCTCTGCCAAAGTGTACCCTTTTATAAAAGGGACATTAACTAAAGGAATCTACTGTACTTAGAAACAGGAGTTCATCAGGGATGCCCCTTAAGTCCTCTTTTATATATTTTTTCATTAGAACTTCTTATTTGAGCTTTGGCTCTAGTACCTAAGTGGGAAGGGATAAGAGTACCTCAGTTAGAAGTGCAGTTAAATGTACAAGCTTATGCAGATGACTTCTGTTTATTTTTTAGTAACCATGAACAAATGAGAGAGTTTTTCAAGGAATTTGACTCATTTGTAAAAGTTTTGAATGCCATACTAAATGTAACCAAATCTAGGGGTCTAACTATAGGGGCTAGTGGTCAGACTGCCATTAACTACAAAAATATTACCATTTCCTCTGATCCTTTAAATATTTTAGGTATACAGTTTGGCTCACAAAACCTCCCAGAAGAAAATTGGGATCATGTCTTAAAAAAGGCTGAACTTAAAGTGAGCAGATGGAAACAGTATAAATGTTCAAAACAGGAAAGAATTCAGATCCTTAAACAATTTATAATCCACTGCTTACAATGTGTTGCTATGCTATTCCCTCTGCTTCCACAATATGAGACCAGATTATATAACTGCTTTTTCCAGATGCTATGGGGGAACAGGTTACACCCTGTTAAGAGATGCTATACCTATTTAGAAAAGGGGAAAGGCAGTTTAGGTATGACTGATCCAATTATATTCTTTCATACTCTTTTCTTTACCCAAACTATTAAATGAAAGCTTACACATCCTGACAGCAGGGACGGTATGTGGATAGAGATAGTATTAGGCCACTACTTAAAAGTGTGGCATAATAGTGCTCCAAAAATCAATCCACACATTCATATTCCTGCATAAATTCATCCAGCTGTATAAAAACTATATAAATTGCAGATTTCCAAACAAAAAATTAGCTCCAACACCTCTAAATCTTTGTACAAGGTAATAATGGGCCAAATTCACCTTATTAACTCTAGCTTTAAGAATTTTCCAACAGCACAGAATTCTTGTATTCTAGACCAATTAAATAACTCCACAATACCAACCTTCATGTGGGAAATTCAGTGGCTCATCATGCACAGTCTTTTAAATGTGAGGGGTACAGCAAAATATAAAGCTAAGGAAGAAAGGAACTGTCCTTACCCTGACTGTATAAACTAGGAAGAAACTATGGAGCATTTCTTTTTATATTGCTCTTATGTGCAACCACTATGGAGGTACATTGCAAAAAAAATGGAACTTGCAGTGGTTACTATATTTAATTTATGATACTTTGGTGACAAGCAATTTTTCACACATAGCACTTTAGCAGTTTTTTGGGGTGTTTATGTTTCTATTTATGGTAGGTGAGATGCCAGTGGGTAATATGCAAAAAAAAAAAGAAAAAAGAGTCCTACGAAGGGTACTGTCAATGGTTAAAAAATGAATTACAGAAAGTGTATTTTAAAGATATGGAATTGCATAATGTTGCCAAAGTCAAAAACTGGTGGAAGGGGTTTTCACATATCATTAAATATAAATGATGCTAATGATTTGATTAGTAAAATATAGTCTTGAATAGTCTGATACTGTGTTCCTTACAATTTGTACAATTCCAATATTGTACTTTTGTTGTGATATTTGGATTTATGTTCTACTGTAAATAAAAACTCCCCTACTCTTTTCGATAAGTGTCATGGGATCTTTAACATCCACATAAACTACCACCAACCCAGACAAATGGGACCTCGGTTTAATGTCTCATCTGAAAGATGGCACTTCAGAAGTGCAGCACCCTTCTCATGCTGCACTACAGTGTTAGTACTGGGATATTAACCCAAGTGCCAGATGTGGGAACTGAACCCAAAGCCCTCTGATTTCCAGGCCTCAGAGGCAAGTGTGCTACCTACTGAGCCACTGACACTGTTGTGTTGAAAGTGTAGTAATTTTACAACTAGAGGGAGTGAAATACAACTGAATTTGCTTTTTTACTCTGCTTGATTGCTGTTGTTGAGACCTAGGATTTGTAAGGATATTTTTGCAACTTTTTAGAATTGTCCTGCTAGCTGAGGATTGAGTTCATTTTTATCTCTGGGTTCTGTAGGGTGGTTTGTGTAGGTGCAGTGGTCTAGTAAATTGTGGTGTGGGTTGAATTACTGTAAAGAAGGGCAGTACTCACCAGGGTGGTGGAGCAGTGGTGTAGTTGATTGTTCCTAACAGACACAGGTGGCTGTGAAACAACCACAAACCCTTCTCCTCACCCCACCCACCCCAGGTGTGGCATTTCCTTTATAGCCAAGGTTCTGACATTACTTCCTCAACAGTTCAGGGCAGAACTCTGTCATATCTTTAATAACCTAGCATAGTGCATTAAGGGTAAGTACACACACAAAAAAAAATATATATATATAGAAGGGAAAGGGACATGTTAGGAGTTGGGCAATGCACTGGCTGTGGGGCAGTAGTTTTCCAGGAGACATTCTGGAAACTGCATTGCTGACTTTGCAGGCACCTGTCAGCTCTAAGGGAGGAGGTTTCCCATCTCCAGGCTGAACTGGCAAGGACTAGGGAAGCCTCTCCCACTCAAAGAGCACCAGTGCCACAACCACTGCCTCATAGGTTGCCAAGTATGAGGAGCAGTTGGACCACAGTGGATTCTGGGAGGGTGAGGGTGGTGGAACAGAGGTGCATCCCTCTAGTTGTACCTCTACACAATTCATATGCCATTCTGGAAGAGCAAGGTTCCTCTATGATGACACCCTCAGTGGAGACTGAGAAGAATGCTGGGGACATCCACAAGGGAGACCCACAAAAGGGTGGCGAGGGACACCACAGGGGAAGAAAACATCTTCTGGTAGGGGACTCATTTATTAGGGGTATAGAACTGGGGAAGGGAGGGGACAGCAAGGTACAGTGCTTGCCTACTGCCCTGGCTTGGAGGGACAGGAAGCGAATCCTCAGGATTGCAGGAACAGCATCACAGGAGAGGGAACTAGATGTCATTGTCAACCTTGGGACAAATGACCTAGCTGGGCATGAGATCAGTGCAGTGCAGGATAAGTTTGTGGAGTTAGAGAGGGGCCCCAGATAGGTAGCAAGTACAGTAACCTTCTCAGAGGTGCTGCCGGTGTATGGCATGGGTGAGACTAGGGTGCTACACACCGTGCAGTTCAATGAATGGTTGCAAAACTGGTGCAGAGCACAGTGCTTTGACTTCATTAGGGACTGGGGGTCTCCACTGGGTCATAATGTTGTACGCATAATAGCACATGACATTATGTAGAATCCCGGACCTGTGTGCTCTCCATTTTGGACCCCCCAGAGTTAGAATCCTTAGTGGAGGGGTCTGGGGGCACAGCCCCCCATAACGGGGGTGTGTGGGGATAGAGCCCCCCAAGGAAGAAAAGTTACAATAGAAGCATGCAACACACTTATGCCACACAGCATTCTGCTGTCCATGGTTTTGACTCTGTGCCATGGTGATCCACCTGGAGGGATGTAGGCCTATACTGGCACAATGGTCTGCATCTGTCCAGGAAGGGAACCAAGCTCTTAGGTGATAGTTTTAAATGATTCCTTGGCAAGCTTTTAGACTAGACAAGGGGGGAGGTGCTGATATGAAGCAGGAAATTTCAAGCCTCCACCCACAAAACATGGCAGGTAGTAAGGTAAACACTGAGGTACAGAGCTTGACAGAGGGCAGGACAGGGGTAAATGGAAAAATAGACAAATGCAATAAGGGCAGGGATGGTGGAAAAAAGAATAATGCTAACATTAAATGGAGGGTGATGACTACCAGTGCTCGTAGTCTGGGAAACAAGCTTCCTAAGCTAGTAGCCCTGATGGAAGAGGAACACTTGGATATTGTGGCAGTCACGGAAACATGGTACACGGAGAACCATGACTGGCATGTCAACATACCAGGGTACACAATCTACAGAAGAGATATGGAGGGTAAAAGAGGAGGTTGAGTAGCTCTCTACATAAGGGAAGGGATCAAAGCTACAGAACTAAAAAGTAAAAAGGGAGGACAAGAGGCACTGTGGGTCACCTTGGAGACAGGGAGTTGCATCACATTCTGCAAAGGGGTTGCATAGAGACCTCCATCTCAGGGGGAGGAAATGGACAAGAAAATGATAGAAGACATTCTCAGAATTGCTGTAAAAGGGGAGATATTGTTGATGGGGGACCTGAATATGTCAGATGTTATCTAGATGACATGTACTGCAGCCATGTCCAAGAGCAGGGTCATTCTCGATGCCCTACAAGGGGCATGCCTTAGACAGCTAGTGTTGGAACCCACTCAGGAGGGAGCAATATTAGACCTGGTACTCTCAAATGGGGAGAGGATCACAGATTTAGAAGTGAGTAGCCATCTGGGAACATACGACTACCATAGAGTTTGGTTCACAATAAGCACAGCCATGGAGACAAGCCATACAAAAAAAAGGATATTGGACTTTAGAAGGGCTGACATTGACAAAATGGGTGAATACCTAAGGAATGCACTAGCAAGTGGCCAGAAAGGTGGGGTGAAAGAACAATGGAGAAAAATCAAAACTGCCATCATGGAGGCAACAAGCCTTTGTGTGAAACAAATAAAGAAAACAAAGCAGAGTGAAAAAACACTATGGTTCTCACAATCGGTGGCAGGAAGGTTAGGGAGAAAAAGGTAGCATTCAAAAAGTATAAGGAATCACAGAAAGAGCACGACAGAGAACTGTATCAGTTAAAGCAGAAAGAAGTGGGAAAGGCAGTCAGAATAGCAAAGGCCCAAACTGAGGAAAAAATAGCCAACTCAGTTAAGAAGAGGGATAAAACCTTTTATAGGTACATTAGGGAGCATAGAAAGGTTAAGGGAGGGATAGTGAAGCTTAATAAAGGAGAGGGGAGGTGGGCAAAGGGAGGCAGTGAAAAGGTAAAGCTACTGAATGAATACTTTTGCTTAGTATTCACAAAAGAAGAAGAAGAGGAGTTATCTAAACCAAACAATAGAAGCACTCTGAGCACTGGGGTTGACACCAGTCCATTAACAAAAGAAAGAGTCCTGAAAGAACTCCTAAACCTCAAGGTGGGCAAAGCAATGGGGCCTGACAGGATTCACCCAGAATCCTAAAAGGACTAAGGGGGAGCTAGTGACACCACTGACCACCCTTTTTAATAAATCATGGGAGGATGGGGAGCTACTTGAGGACTGGAGCAGGGCAGATGTGATTCTCCTTCACAAAAGTGGGAGCAAGGTAGAAGCAGGAAACCTCAGAACTGTTAGTTTAACCTCAGTGGAAGGGAAAATGATGGAATCACTTAAAGAAAGAAAGAAAGAAAGAAAGAAAGAAAGAAAGAAAGAAAGAAAGAAAGAAACAAACAATTGTTGCATACCTAGTGGCCAGTGCGGCACAGGACCCAAGGTAACATAGATTCTCAGCAGAAAGGTCATGTCAGACAAATCTAATTGATTTCTTAGACTAGGTAACCAAAGTAATAGACCATGGAGGGACTGTGGATATGGCCTAGCTAGACTTTAGCAAGGCATTTGGCACAGTCCCACACAAAAGATTAATAATCAAGTTTGCCTGCCTGGGAGTGGGTCCCAGGGTGGTAGCCTGGGTAGCAAACTGGCTGCACAACAGGACACAAAAGGTAATAGTAAATAGAACACACTCCAATGAAAGAGGGGTTACTAGTGGAGTACCTCAGATTTAGTACTGGCTCCAGTTCTCTTTAATGACTTTATAAGTAACATTGCAGTGGTTCTGGAAGGCAAGGTATGCCTCTTTGCAGATGGCACAAAGATCTGTAACAGAGTTGATACACAAGGAGGGTGGAAAGGATGAGAAGGGACTTGGCAAGGTTGGAGGAATGTTCAGACGTATGGCAACTTAGATTCAATGCAAAGAAATGCTAAGTAATGCACCTGGGAAACAAAAACCCAGGAGAAGAGAACACAATGGCAGGGGAGGCAATAACAACAAGAATAATGGAAGGGGACCTGGAGGGTAGTCATATCAGATGACCTAAAGATGGGCAAGCAATGTGAGAGGTCAGTAAGGAGAGCGGGGGGGATACTGGGATGCATAGGGAGAGGCATCACAAGTAGAAAATGGGAAGTGGTCATCCCTCTGTACAGATAGTTGGTGAGACCCCATCTGGAGTGCTGCATGTAATTTTGGAGACTCCATCTCTGCAAGGACATAGACAGGATGGAGACAGTCCAGAGGAGGGCAGCTAAAATGGTGCATGTCTGCATCAGAAACCATATGAAGAGAGACTGAGAGAGCTTAATATGTATACGCTTGATGAAAAGATGGACAGGGGGGGACATGATAGAAACTTTTAAGCACCTCAAGGGAATCAACAAAGTCCAGGGGGATAGCATCTTTCAAAAAAAGAGATGTGCAAGAACAAGGGGGCACAATTTAAAGATAGAGGGGGATGTTTCTGGGGCAATATGAGGACATTTATTTTCACAGAGAGAGTGGTAGATGCATGGAATCGCCTTCCTGGGGAGGTTGTGGGGTCTAAGACAGTAAGGGAATTCAAACATGCATGGGACAGACATAAGACAATTATAGTTGGGGGTAGGAGGAAGTAGGCTGTTGGTTAACTAGAATCTGCCACTTATCCAATAGGTAGGAAAATGGCAGACTGGATGGGTTATCTGCCATCAAAGTCTATGTTTCTATCTTTCTAAGTTTATTAAAGTGCAAAGTCCATAGTAGCCCCTATTAAAGCAGGGCACACACATATAACACATTGATTTACAGTATTCAGTCATACTGAAATAAAAGGCTAAATCAGGGTGAATAGATTTCATTAATTTGTAGTATCTTCCTTGAATAAGATGCTTCCTTTTTAGTTGCTGTATAACTACACTATATCATAAATATGGTATCATCCCCTATGTTTCTAATTTATTTTTTGTTGACAGGGTAAGTGCACTAGACAAATCCTGCCTATTTTCAGGCACGACCCGGGGGAGGGGGATACAGATACAGATGAATGCCAACTGACCTTGAACCAGATTAAGCTGTTGGTGGTATTTTTAGTGAATGAGGGAAATTTGGACAGGATACCAGGTAAATTCCCCTACTTTTTTCAAAAAGTGCCATGTGATCTTTAACATCCACCTGAACTACCACCAATCCAGGCAGATGGGACCTCAGTTTAACATCTCATCTGAAAGACAGCACCTCAGAAGTGCAGCACCCCTCTCATGCTGCACTACAGTGTCAGTACTGGGATATTAACCCAAGTGCCAGATGTGAGAACTGAACCCATAGCCCTCTGATCTCCTGGCCTCAAAGGCGAGTGTGCTACCTACCAAGCCACTGACACTGCGAAAGAAATCATAGCAGTGATTAATTAATTCAAGAGCTATAGTATCTAAACTTAGTTTAAAAACTGCTAAAGCCACTTTTCCTTACACAAAATTGTATGCTAAACCCCAGAGCCACTTATCCTCACACAAAATTGTATGTTGCTGTAAAATCTAAGATGGAAACCAACTCCTATTTTCTAGTTAAAGCAATCACTTGTAATATATGAAGTGGGACTATCAAGTCCTACAGTTCAAACCCTACCAGTACCACTTGTATTTCAGGAAATAGCCAAAAATACAGGTAATACCAAAATAAAAAGTCCCCAAAAACTCATACAAGCAACAAGATATTAGAAGTTGCCTATCCCAGACATATGAAAAAACTCGTAACTGAATAATTTGCAAACCAAATATAAAACAAATAGTTGTATAATTTACATGCAGAAAATAAACATACAACCCCCCCCCCAGCTATTCAATAATGTCCATCCATCCAGAGGCAAAAATTTAAATGTCTGCAGTGAGTAGAGTTTGTGGAGAAAAGGATTTTTCCCTGAAGGGAGAGATGTTTATGGGGTGACTTCTCCTTGTGGGAACATGCCATTCTAGATGGTTCAAAGAAAAGGTCTTTTTCATTTCATTTTCATTTTTATTTTTAATCTTTTTATACTGCAAGACATGTGAGCATGTCTGCCAATTTTCATAAGTGTCCAGTCATGAACAACAATGCAAAAACAAAACAAAACACACAAACACAAAGTGGTAGCAGCACAAGAGAATGAGGAATGAAATATGCATGGTGGGAGAAAGATACAATCAACCAGGTCTTCATGGTTTAAAAGTCATGCTGTGTAGTGTTTAACATGGGGAGAAAAAGAAGTTATACATTAGTGAGAGACTATTCATGTCTAATCATCCTATGTGGACTATAACTAAGTTATAGATATCAAATTGATAACAGTAGCATACACATACAATAAATTATCCCAGAAAGGAAGACAACAAATTTTTCATTATGATCCTTTACTTTCATACAGTATGTGCCCCCCGACCGACGCGCACGCATACACACACACACACACACACACACACACACACACACACCGCACACGTACACACTTTATAAATCTAGAAAGATTCTTGCTGTAATAATTCTTTTAAGGTCCTTAAAAAAAGTTATTACAAGGAGAATATTTTTAGATTTATAAAATGGGGGCACATAAGAAAACAGAAGGTCTTGGGAGTCATGTGTTGCACCTGCCCAGGTAAGATGTGTGTTGCCTTGGCCATGCTCTTTGGCCCAACTTTTTGATATTAAATGTTGGTTTTAGCATGCTCTGCTTTACATTTTTAACTTGCTCAGATTCTAGCTAGTGTACCTTGGTGCCACTCAACTGTGTTTTTCTTCTTCTCTGGTGCTCCCGTCACCATGGAAGTGGAGATGTGACTTGTCGGCACAACGCATTCCCCTGGCCACCCTGGATAAATCTAAGGTGAAGAAAACTAAAGCGCAGTCTGTGCCTTTGCCAAAATTTAAATAGCTGGTAAGATTCACTCAGAAAGATGACAGAATAAAGGGTTTAGTGTTAAGATGCATTTTCTGAAAAAGAACATGTCCTTAACTTAGATGTTTAACATTATTCTGTGCTTACAATCTCTACTGTTCAGTCACAAAACAGATTCTGCGAGGGACAGAGGAAAAATTTGAGGCAAAATCAGGGACATCCCTGAATATCAGGGACAGTTGAGAGGTATGGTCATGTGCTCTGTTTGACCCAGGATCTTTCCCAATCTGTGTGCTTTAAATGGGCAGAGTTTAGCCCTCTGGTCTCCAATTTGCTCGACACAGGCATCAGGTTCTAGATGCTATACCTGGCTTGTTTGCAGCTTTTTTTTTTTTTTTTTAAGTCTTTGGTAACCAAGTAAGGCCCACTAGACACAAGTGTCTGTTTTCAGGGGCAACCTGGGAGCACTGGGAGGTTAAGTGACTTGCTTAGAGTCACACAGTATGCAAGTGGAGGTTGTGAGAATCAAATTCAGGTCTGGTCTGCTGGATGTACCAAGCTCCTTCACACCTCGTTCCTCTAACCTCTAGGCTATACTTCCAGCTTTCTCACAATAGTACCCTGCAATCCTTTGATTCAGCAACTCAGGCTAAGGAGGAGATGCCAACTTTGTTCCTCAATCTATTTCAGGCACCTAAATAAGGGTCAGGCTACCCATTTTGGAGAACTTAGTGTTATTTAGTTTCCTTATGGTTCCACAGTTATGATATGTGTGATTTTCATAGAAGGACTCTTGCCTCGAAAAGAGCTTGGCCATAAGGGAAGAACGTCTTGGTTTAGTCTAAGAGGAGGCTTTGTTCTGCTTACAGGTTTTGGACTTTCATATTTAGTTGGGAAAGTGTACTACTTTTGCTGCTTCTGTGACAGATGGTCTCATTTACCTTCCTATTTTGAAGGCTGATGCTTTTAATGCACATATTTGGTGTTGTATCAAGGCTTTATATCAACCAGGCTAATGTGTGAGATTGATGCTCCTGTCCAGATTTTTTGGGCTCCTGTTCATCATGAAGGGATTAATTATTCTTTCCATTGTTTCTCCTTGACTCCCCTTTCTCCCTGGATGCCCCATTTTGCATGCTGCTGTTTGAATTCCTAGGACTTAGAGCCTCCTGTCTGAGTTGGCCTGAGCTCCTTGCAATGTTCTACTATCTGCTCCCTAATTCTGCTCACAGAGATCTGCTATATCCTCTGTCCTCACTACTGCACAGGTTGGTTTCTGGTTTCTTTTTCTGTGGGGGTGGGGGTTGATCACAATGTGTTTTTATGGCTCTGTTTCCATCATGTAAGCTTATTTCTAAGAACCAGGTTGGCTTTTATATTTTGTCTGTTGGGTGGCCACCTACCCTCTAGGCACACACTTCTTTAGAAAGCTACTGTGTCCAGGCTGCTCTACATCTCCCAGTTAGTGGGGGGTGGGGAGCAGAGGCTCTCTTTCTACAGCAGGGACTGGCCACTTTGCACATCTGCTATCCTGGAAGCTGATGGAGGGGGAGGGACAGTCACCCCTTGCCATTGGACCTATTCAGCATGTCTTTTCTGGGTGGGCAGTGGGCAGGGTGGGTGCGGTTTCCCACTCCCCCCCCCTTGCCCACAGTATTGCAATTTGTTTTTTGTTTTTTGGTCATCGATATAAGTCTGGAGAACAACTGTTAGAGGACAATTTGCCTGCTGTGATGTGTGTGCATTGATGGTACTGTTGATGTCAGCCCCTATAATATCTACACTTCCACTTTGTCAGGTGTGGGTGGGGTGTTTAGTCCCCTTCCCTTTTTCCTCCTCCTGTCACTGTCATCATCCACCAGACTGTCTGTTTTCACCTTTTCTTTCTGTGGATTGGTCACCCTGAGGTTCGGGCCTCACTGGGTCTCTACAGAGTTTGATGATATGGGACAGAGCCTGGCCTTGCGGTGCACCCCCACCCCATTACAGTCATAGTTGGAATCACTGCCTGCCTGCCTGACTGCTGGGGACTGAACTAGATTTAGGGCAGGGAGTGACTCTCAGGGAGGTGTGTACTTGGATCGGCTGCTTTTATAACATGGCAGCAAACTGGAATGATTCTGTTTATTCACTTTTCTTTTCCACTGTTATTAGGAGCCAAACTGATAGGGATCATCTGTATCCTATTTGCTTTTGTTAATGTTCTAATCTTTCCATTTGAAATTTTCAATAATTATTACTTGGTGTCATACTTTTTCAAATCTTTGGACTGCTGGGGTACTACATGTCCAATATATTGTGTTGGGGGGTGGCCCAGGGCTCGTGTCAGGTGAGTTATTTTATCACAAGCCTAGGTCAGTTGGAGTTTCGGTCATTAGGACTGGGGGTAGTTTGTTATCTTTTGGAGGTATAGATTTTTGTATGAATCTCTGTTGGATTTGAGTGGTGTGGGGGGTTTGGGACAGATTGTGTTTTGTTCTGTACTAAGTTTTCTCTAGTTCCGTTTCAGGGAGTTGCTTGGGTGAGGGACTGGGGTTATGACCCAGAGCACCACTCTCTATTTTTACAGTGTTGCCCCTGTGGTTATGCCTTTTCACCTTTGGCTCTGGTCATTATGGGGACTATGTTTAAAGTTATCTCTTGGACAGTAAAAGGGGCGAATGATAAGCGTAAATGATACATGATCCTGTGCCATCTAAAGAAATACCATCCAGAAGTGGTCTTCCTACAGGAAACGCATCTTAAACAGGAAAATGTTTCAGATTTTCAAAGGGAATGGATTGGGCATTTTTTTTGGGGGGGGGGGGTCAGTTTCAAAAGAGGAGGGGTTGCCATCTTGTTATGTATGGGAATGCCTTTTACTTTATTCAAAGAGTGTTGGGACCCCGAAGGCTGTTTTCTTTTTTGCACATGGGCATTTGGACTTGATGGAAGTCCTCTTAGGGATGGTCTATAGCCCAAATTCAGACTTGCCTCTTTCTTTTCCAACCTTTTGACCCAATCAGCTCCCTTCTCCCAAATTCCTATTATACTTGGTGGGGACTGGAACATTTGTCATTCACCTGGATCTTGACAGAGCTGGGGCCTGGTGGAAATGGTTGTCACCATCACAACGGGGCTTATGGAATTTTATGGATAATCTCGGGGTAGTTGATCCCTGGAGAACTCTACTTTCTGGAGAAAAACAATACACCTTTTATTAATCTCCCCCCAGATCGTTTTCATGTATAGACTATTTCTTGTTCATTTCAAAGTCTCTCTGATCTTTCGTCTGTGAAATATTGCCACTGGTGATTTCTGGTCATGCACCGGTCTACCTAGAACACACTTGACAAGGCCGTGAGGATCAAGACAGAGCATGGTGCTTTGTTTCTACACTTTTGAGGGACTTTGCATTTGTCTCAGCCTTTATTGAGTTTCTGAAGTCTTTTTTTAGAGAAAGTGAGGGTCAGTTCAGGGGTTGGATGCTCTCTGGGGTGTCGCGAAGAGTGCAATCAGGAGAAAGTGCATGCGCTTGGCCTCTGGGGCTAAAAAGTGACAGGCTGAGAGGGAAACTTCCCTTCTTGCCCATATCCAAGACCTGGAATGCTGTCATCTAACTCAGAGCCTGAAGATTGGATTAAACGCCACTTCCTTACAGCACAATATTATAGGCACCATGCTAAACAGTTGGACCTTGCTTTACAGCAGGTCAAATTCAGTTATTTAGAATTGGGAGAGAGGTTGGACCTGCTCTTAGCCCTCCATTTGCACCAACTGGAGGCAGACAATGGATTAGTTGTCTTCAACCATCTCCAGGAGGAGAGACCCTCACTTGATCCTGTGACATTACACCTGCCTTTCAAGCCTTCTGTAAATTCCTTTACACCCCGGATTTGGGTGATCTGCTAGACTCTGATTCGACTGAGGCCTATTTAGACTCTGTGCCCCTACCTCACCTTTTGTAAAGTCAGCAGGAGATATTTAAGGCCCCATTCCCCTGGAAGAGGTCTGAACAGAGATTGCACGGGTACTGAAGGAAAAGGTTCAAGGGCCAGATGGGTTTAATAACTCCTTTTATGCTGTTATTGATATTCTAGCTCGCTTCATAACTCAGTTGTTCAATCACCTGTGTACCTCTGGCCTCACTGAAAATTTGTTTACGCAGATCTGGATCACCCTAATACTTAAACTAGGTAAGCCTGAGTTCCTTCTGGGGAGCTACCACCCTACATCTTTACTTAATACAGACATTAAAATCCTAGCGAAAGTGTTATTGAACCATCTTCTCCTGACTTGGGAGGGAATTGTTAGCCCTATTCAGGTGGGTCTTGTAGCTGCCCATTTTTCCTTGGGCCATCTTCACAAAGTGTTGCACCTAATTTCTGCATCTGGGGAGAGAAGGATCCCTACAGTTCTGGTTTCCTTATACATGGAAAAAACTTTAGATCGTGTGTCTTGGGATTTTTTATTTGCCACGCTTAGTAGATTTGGTTTCCCCTCCACCTCCTGTGACTGGCTTAAGGTTATCTATCACCATCCTATTGCTAGAATTTGCTGCAATGGTGTGTTTTTCCCTTCTTTCCTCCTTTTGCGTGGAATGAGGAAAGATAGCCCCTTCTCTCCTTTTCTGTTTAATCTTTATCTGGAGCCCTTTCTTAGCTCCATTCAAATGAACCTAGACATCAGAGGTATGCACATGGGGGGCGAGGGCTACAAAATCTCCACATATGCAGATGACCTCTTTCTGCATCTGAAGGATCCTCGGTCCTCCCTCCCTGCAGCCTTGGGGGACAGCCATAGGTTCTCCCAGGTTGCAGGCTACAAGCTAAACTTGGAAAAGTTCAAAGTTATACCACTGAATTTGAAGGTGCAATGGTCTTGGACTCAGGAACTTGGTCTCCTCTGGGAACCTAAGGTCTTAACCTGTTTAGTTGTTAAGATTTCCTAATCTCTTTCTGGGTTGATTAAACCAAATCTTTCCTCTTTATGTCAGGACATTAAGCAAGATCTTCACAGTTGGAGAGCCCTTCCTCTCTCTCTCTCTTTGGGGGTGTGCAAATATCATTAAAATGAATGTTTTGCCCCAACTTCTGTACCCCCTGGACATTATTGGCCCTTACTTCCCAAAAGGCTGTTTTTCTCGACTTCTGAACTATCTCCCTGATTTTCTCTGGAATGTTAAGGCAGTTTACAGGGTGTACTATAAGCTCACAATCCTGAAGGAACTTGGGGGCTTGTGTATAGCCAATCTCTTTCTCTACTATTGTGCCATTCATTGTAGTAAACTTTTTCAATGGAATTTCACTTCTTTAATCTCCTCTGCTCATTCAAATCTTCACTTGTTGCTTTCTTGGGAGCAGAGGCTTTGTCGCTGCATAGTATCACCCTTAATAGCTCATTGTAATCCAAGCACTCTGAGCTTCCGAAGCCACTTTGGACTTTCACTATCTTTTGGTCTCTCAAACCCCTTCATTAAATATACTCCCACCAGGGCTTTGATCCCTCTAAACAGATCACTCAGCCACTTGTAAGTAATCCACATTTTTGTATTGCAAATCACCCCATTTCCACAACTTTCTGTCTGTCACTTTGGTGAGCTCTGGTGGCTTTCCTACTTCAGGATGGTAGACTACTTTCTGTTAGTGATCTCCAAGTTCACTTTGCAATCCCCATCTATCATTTTTTCAAACACCTTCAGTTGGACAAGGCCATCTCCTCATTTTTGGGGCCTCCTCCCTGGTCGAGGGATATCAATCCCTTGGCACAAACCCTCATGGTTACTGAGGCTCTACCTTATTTTTTTTCAGATTTTATGATCTTCTTCAACAGAGCAATCTGAAAAGCACCAAAGGTTGTTTTTTTTTCTGCTGGGAACAAGAGTTGGGGATTAGCTTGGATGGAAATAGCTGGTGGCTAATCTGGCAGCAGCTATATAAATGTTAAACAAGATTGTCTCTGGGTTCTCCAATTCTGAATCCTTCATAACTTATATTTTTGCCATCCAGACTTTATAGGATGGGTAGGTCTGTGTATTCCTCCTGTCTTAGGTGCCATAACTCCAAGGGGACCCTAAAGCACATTTTATGGGATTGCCCCTTGGTTATCCCCTTCTGGCAGGCAATTTGAAATGCCTTAGATCCATTTCTGGGCTTAGACCAATATTTCACACCACAGGTTTGTTTAGTGGAGCATTTTCCATAATAGGTGGTCAGCTGCCATAGAGCTTTTGTATCCCTGACCTCGATTGTTGCTAAGCTAATCATTGTTAGTCATTGGCTGGATGACTCTGTCCCCTCTTTCTGGGAATGGCATTCAGAAATACTTCAAGCCCTTGAATTAGAGAAACACATTGCCCAGTGCCAGAACCATCAGCAGAGGTTTATGAGTAGGTGGGGTTCACTGCTGGCCCTTTTATTTATAGTGTGGGCACCTCAAGCCTGCATGGTCTGAGGGATTAGGGGGTGATCTCACTTCCCTCTCAATGGACAGAACATCTGGCTCCCCCTTTTCATCCTGGTAGTCTAGGTTATTTTCTGTTTATCTAACTCCAGCTCCAATTGGTCCCCTATTGCCTTTGCCCCTTCCATTGACCAAGCCCTCGCTTATTCTACGCTTCATTCAATAGCACTAGAGTTCATGACAACCATCATCCCTGGGTCTCTCCTGAGTTACTGACCTGTCTCAGGGAATGGGACAAGGCTTAGAGAAAACAGGTTTTATGTGATATGGGTGACTGCGAAGGCGATCTGCAGAAGAGGCGGCGTCAGGGTGGTGGCACATTTTACCACCCTGACAACCCTGTATGGAAAATGATGCTGAGGACCAAAATACTTGCTTTCTGGAGGTTGTGCCCCACCCCCATGGTGGCAGTGTCACACCACCTCACCTCCCCTACTTAGGATTTTCAACTTCAGGGGTGTGTGAAAGTAAAAACAAAATAAGATTTTGGTCCGGGTGCAAGAAAAGCACAGTAGCACCTGGACCCAGACCCGAACCTAGAACCTCAGCACCACAAGTGGAGGCCAACCCCTGATGCCATGGTGCAGCACGCAGCTGACTGTAGCACCACCCCCTACATCCCCTCTGCCCCCTCCCAGGCCACGCGCATGTACATGTTGCAACATCCTGTCACTAAGGTCGCCCACCCCACCACATCTGGTCACCCTCCCTGCCCCCTCGCCTTTCAGGCTTTCGCCCATATCACATCACCGTTTTGGAAGGGCATTGTGATTTAGGTAACCACCTCATGTGCTACTGAGAAAGTATAAGGCTTCCCAACTTTCCCTAGACCATTCCAGGTATCCCCTGTTGAGAAATGCCTACACAAAAGCTACCAGACTTGCCAAGTCTGAATATTTTAAATCATCTTTTCTCAAAAATATCAATGCTCCTTCCAAATTCTGGAAAGTGGTCCATGCCCTATTCTCCCCCCTTCACATCCGCCTTCCCCTGTGCTTAAAAGTAACAACTCATTGGTCTCCGAACCATGTGCAGTGGCTCAAGAGTTTAACTCCTGCACCATAGCACTTCTAAAGTCACTCCCCTCTAACCTCCTCCCCCATCCTCCCATACCAAGCACTCAACCCCTCCATGCCCAACCTTCCTTCTCTTTTTCTGTGGTCTCCCCAGAAGAAACACTAATGGCCTTTCTCTCTCTCTCTTAGTCCTTCCACAGGCTCATAGCCAGATGATCTTGACCCTAAACTCCTCTATGTTTCAGCTTCTGCTATAGCTTAGCCTCTCTTCTTGATCTTAAATCTTTCCTTCTCATCCTCATATGTCCCTTCATCCTTGGAAACATGCAGTGGTCCTCCCTCCCTCTCCCAAAGGGTGGTGATCCCTCCTCCACTACAAATTTTCACCCAATCTCCCTACTCCCTGCCCTTGCTAAACTCCAAGAACACCTGGTCCTCTCTCAACTAACCTCCTTCCTCAATGGCGCTTCCTTTTTTACCCCGTTACAATCTGGTTTTCAGAAGAACCACTCCACTACCACCTCCCTACTCAGGCTCACTGACTCCATCCTCACTGGGACTGATAATGGCCTCATTACCTCTGCCATCTTTCTCGACCTCACCTCACCAAGGCATTTGACTCAGTCTCCCATGTCTGACTTCTTGACTTCCTTATGGCTACTGGGTTGTCTACTTCTACCCAAAACTAGTTTAGAGCTTACCGCTCAGGCAGAACACAATCAGTCAAGATCCAGGATGCAATCTCTCCCCCCCTCTCTATTTCCACTGGAGTCCCACAGGGCTCAGTGCTTGGACCCATTCTCTTCTCCATCTTCCTAAATGACTTGCCCTCGGTATGCTCCCCCACCACCTCTGTCCATATGTATGACAATAACACTATCCTGTTCTCGTCTGGCAAATGCCCTGCTGATGTTACAACCACCCTTCAGCTTGACTTCCACCAAGTTCAGTTATGCTTTATCTCACATCAACTATTCCTAAATGCCAAAAAGACTGTCTGTATGACCTTTGGCACTAGGCAGAGACTCTCTAGGCTCCACCCTTTACCACCATTCCATACCCTTGATGGGACAATATTAGAGGACACCTCCTCATTCAGATACCTTGGGGTTTAGTTGAACCAGCATCTCAACTTCTCTGGCCACATTGCCACTATCCTCAAAAAATTGCACCCCAAGCTTGGTGCCTTATTCAGGAACCGTAGTTGCATCCCTCCTACAGCATGGCGTGAACTAGTCCAGAAGATGATCCTCCCCATTTTTGACTACTGTGATGTAGTCTATAGTGCCATTCCCAAATCCTCCCTAACCAGATTGGACACTGTATTTAACTCCTTCTGTTAGTTTGCCCTTGATACTCTATCACACACTCATCACTGTGACCTCTACCACACCATTTCTCTTCCCCCACTTGCCAACAGGTACCTCACTTATTGTGCAAAAATGCACTTCTAAATTTTGGTTAGGAGAACTTCCTTCCTACCTTTCATGCTTGCTGTCTTCCCCTCCTCCCCCTCCCACTCCCTCTAATCCTCTGACGTTCACACTTTGTTGGTCTCTCATCATACCACTCTCATCAGTCAGTCAGGCTTTACCCATCATTTCTCACAAATCTGGGACTCCCTTACCCCCAAATATGGCACTCCTCCTCCTCCCACACCCTTGCCTTTGCCTTGCACAACTTTTTCTCATCTTTAACCCTGCATTAACCCTCCTTAACTGCCCTCCTATGCCTCTGCTTCTCTCCATGACTCACATCACCTATTAAACCCTCCACCCCAGCCCACATCTCAGCATGCTCTCCTCTCCCTTCACCACTATGTACTATGTTCCTCAGATATGACACTTGTAATTAAATGCATATTTCACAAGTATGACATATTTAACTGTATGCTATATTACAAATGTGACTGTATGATTATTTATTTTTAACTGTATGTCTTATTACAAATGCAATTGAATGTTTAAAACCTTATATATTTTAAATGATAAACTGTATGTCTAATTTTTCATCCACTTGTACCACCCTGCCCCCAGGTCACAATGGGAGAAAAGCAACTTGCTGTTCAGTGTGCCTTTCTGGTGAAACATTTCAAAAAATAAATAAATTCCATCTACTGTAGTGGGCATGAATCAGTGCTCTGGGATGGGGAGTTTTTATATTTTATTTAACCAGGAGTAGCACACTAAGCTGAAAGCTTTTTCACAAGAGCGACCTGGGTGCACAAGGAAGTTACAGTAAGTGACTTGCTCAAGGTCACACAGTATGCAAGTGGAAGCTGTGGGATTCAAACCCAGGTCTGGTCTGCTGGATGTCACCAGATTTGCAGCTTAGAGCTTTAAACCACTGCACTGTATTGCTTTCCTGTTAGTAAGGTTTTGCATGGGGGGATTGGAGTTTGGATGTAGGGGACGTGGGGGGATGTTTGGTATGACCGGTCATATTTAATGTTAATTGTAGATGCGCTATGTATCTTCCTTTGCTTTGCTGTCTCATGTGCTGGGCTGGCTATTTTCTGTTGTTCTAGTTTGTGATTGATTTTTTTTTTGTTATAAACTCAATAAAGTATACTAAATAAAAAAAAGAAACCATAAGGTCTTAATGAAAAAATATTGTACTGATATATAATTTATGTTTTATGTTAAAAACTACACAGCATGACATTTAAGCCATAAAGACCTTTTATGATCTAAAACATCATGTTAATTAAATAAATAAATAAATGTTCCTCCAAGAAGAAGTCATTTCATTAGCATCTTCCCCTTCAGGGAAAAGTGCTTGGCTGCAGAACTTGGGATGCTGTGAAAATACCCTTTCTCAGAAGCCCCAACATTTCCCAAACAGAATCTTTGGCTCTAAAACTTAATGGCAGGAACATTTATTTTGTTTATTGAATTCTGATGAGCATATCCTCTCATCTAATAATATGATCAGCAACTTTGCAATAATGGGACATGCATTATAAAGATATAGATATAGATATGGATATATAAATTATGGTAGAGGAGCCATTTACATGTTAAACCTAAAATGCAGTGTCAGTGGCTCAGTAGGTAGCACACTCGCCTCTGAGGCCGGGAAATCAGAGGGCTGTGGGTTCAGTTCCCACATTTGGCACTTGGGTTAATATCCCAGTACTGACACTGTAGCGCAGCATGAGAGGGGTGCTGTCTTTTGGAGGAGACGTTAAACCGAGGTCTCATCTGCCTGGATTGGTGGTAGTTCAGGTGGATATTAAAGATCCGTGGCACTTATCGAAAAGAGCAGAATTTTCGATTATCCTGGCAAATTTCCCTCATTCACTAAAAATACACCAACAGCTTAATCTGGTTCAAGGTCAGTTGGCATTCATCTGTATCCCCTTCCCCCAGGTCGTGCCTGAAAATAGGCAGGATTTGTCTAGTGCACTTACCCGGTCAACAAAAAATAAATAAAATAAAAAATTTTGCACATTAATAACTTTGCAACCGTTTGACAGATTTGCCTGAAATTTGGCATACACGATCAAGACCCATACACCTTGGGATCTGCCAACCTTTGTACTGTTCAGGTATATGGCTGTGGAGTTATTAAGCATGATATGCACATGCATTTATGCTTTTTTGGAATTCTTTAGTCGTCTCTAGAGATGGCACGGTTTGCACGACCGGTCCAAAATCTTCAGGGAACATGCAGCCATGGTCCCCGATGTGCCTTTTGAAGATTTCATCAAAAAAATAATAAACAGTTCAAAAGTTATTCAAAAAACAAGTTCCCATTATAAGTCAATGGGAAAAGTTAACAAAAAGTTTGACAGTGTCACAAATGCAGTTTTTAGTTTCACAAAAGGCCCTTTTACTATCACAAATCCACCATTTTGTTTTCCGTTAGTGATCAAAAAATGCCTGGCATTTAAATTTGGGACCCTCTAGCAACCTAATTATTTTTGTATTCACCTAGTCGGAACCAGAGAATGCTAGGCATGTCTTTATTTTAGGGGTATAACACCCCAGAAATATGTTTTTCAAATTTCTGGAAAAAGTACTTTTGCAAAGTACTTTTGCACTTGCGACACTGTTGAATGAATTTGCGAAAGCTTTCACAAATTTTCGACAGTACTTCTCCAGGCTGTGTGAAAATTACATCAATTCTTTGGCACCCTGCTGCAAAAGAACGATTTGGTGTTTTGGGGCTAAAATTTGGAGGGAACGCAGCCAACATCTCACAGATGTGCCTTTCAGTCTTTTGATGAAAAATATTACAGGGCGTCAAAGTTACAGTACTCAAAAATTGATGCTTTTTCGCATAGGATAAAATTACGGAGTGCGCCGCATTACAGGAATCATTCGGTGCAGTGCTGCAAAATAACGGTTTGGTCTTTTGGGCTGAAATTTGGAGGTAAGAAGCCAACATCCCACAGATGTGCCTTTTACTGGTTTGGTGAAAAAATATTACAGGAAGCCAAAGTTATGACACTCCGAACTTCCCTTTTTTTCCCAGAGGATAACATTACGGCGTTCACAGCACCTTTCAGGGCCCATATCTCGGAAACAGTGCAAGATAAGGACTTTTTGTCAGAAAAATGGATGGGGGATAAATACAAAACTAGCCAGGAAAGTCATAAATCATATGACTTTTAATTTTTTTTTCTACGTCGTACGGTTCCTGAGATATAAGCAATTTACTATTCCAACTCCTTATTTTCTGCTCCGAGACCCATTATTATGCATACATTCTTTCTACTCACTGTCTTTCTCTATGCAGCTTTTTGGGAAAATTAGCCTGTGTGCTTACATTACTGTTACCCTTACCGCTTCTGCTTGTGGTTCTGTAACCGTTTCACTTACTGTTCCCGTCTATGGCACCATGTGCATTACCTGTCACATTTCCATTTGCGCTTGTGTTTGTGTTATTTTAACCATTTCTGTCTACAGTACTGTTTATCTTTCTGTTTCACTTTGCATCACCATGTGCATTACCATTTGTGTTTGCAGGCACCGTGTTACTATGTGACAAGACATCACGTGGAGGGAGTGCGGGGCCCCGTCACCGCATTACATTCAGTATTTCCCATTGTACTTTTCAAAAAGAAGGGAAATTAGAGGCAAAAACTCCATTTAATGCATTAGTTAGGTTTTGTTCCACAGCGACAAAAGTGAGGAAATTTGCTGTTAGGGTTGAAAGTCGCCCTTGGACCCCCGCCCACACCCCAACAGGCATCGGGGTGCGCATTGGGGTTGTCAGTCCTAACTCTCACCACATTCTCCTATACCTCTGCCTCTTCACACATCTGATGAGGTGAGAGTTAGGGCCGGCAACTAACGCGCACCCGATGCAGTTAGAAGTGTGGGCGGGGGTCCAAGGAGGCTTTCAACCCTAACAGTGAATTTCCTCACTTTTGTCACTGTGGAACAACCCTAACTAATGCATTAAATGGAGTTTTTTGCCTCACATATATATATATTTACATATTAAGGTACAAAGCCTGCCTTAGCCAGTAGAACATGGGAGGCCAAAGGGATTCACATATAGCCTTAATGTGCAGTGACAAGGATGAATAAATGACTACATAGTGCTTTAAATTTTCATTGTACCTGAAGGGGTATCAAGTCCCTATCTATTAATGAAGACAGCACCTTCTATAAATTCAAATACTACACAGCCCTTAAGTTCCAAGAGCACATAGGCACAGGACATACAAAATTAGTGTGGACATAAAAGATACTAGACAGTAGAGATCAGAGTCATTTCTAGTCAACAGGAAGGCCAGTGCATACAGTATAATAAGTTTCCTAAAATGCAACACATATAATACTCCCTATTAAAGCATGACGCACATATAACATATTGATTTACAATATCTACTAGTAAAATTGAAATAAAATGCTACATGGGGGTATATAGATTACATTAATTTGCAGTATCTGGCTTGGATGTGATACTCACGTTTTTAGTTGCTGTATAAAGACAATATAACATTCAAGTAAAGAAGCAATGAATGAATTTAGGAACACTAACATGTAATCTTAGGTTCAAAACCTACCAGAGCCACTTGTCATCACACAACATTGTATGCTGCTATAAAATCTAAATAAGAAAAAAAAGCAACCTCTGTTTTCTAGCACAAGCAGCCACTATAACATGGAAAGCTGGATTATCTATTCCTAAAGTTCAAACCCCACCAGGACAACTTGCACTTCAGGAAATAAACAAAAATACAGATAATAAAAAAGTGTCTTTTTTTTTTAATTGTATTTTGTTCTTTGGTAACCAAGTAAGCCCCCACTAGGCACATGTGCTTGTTTTCAAGGGTGACCTCGTAGAAGTGGGTAGTTAAGTAACCTGCTCAGAGTCACACAGTATGCAAGTGGAGGTTGTGTGAATCAAACCTAGGTGTGCTAGATGTACCAAGCTCATTCACAGCTCGTTACTCTAATCTCTAGGCTATACTTCCAGCCAAAAAGTGCCAGGACACTCATAACAACAAGCAGTTATAGAAAGGTGCCTATCCTAGAGATGATAAATTGAATCTGGACTTGACAGAGGTCATCTTGGTGCTCTCTTGTTTATGTGTGCAGGGCGTCCCCTAAAAGTTTGACATGAGAAAAAGACTGTGTCCAGACCAACATCAGTAGTTCGTGGAGAGCTGGCAAACTGTGGGGCTGCTACTGTCCCTGGAAAGCAGCCAGGGTGTGTGTTGGTGGGTCTGCTGCCCTTCCCCCCTTCAGCTCCACAGACATTATTAACTTCTGTCCTCATACATTATTTTTTTCTTTAGTGTTGCCGGCTTCCTTCTGGAGGGAGCCCCCAGCCCCGTCCCCCAATGTCCACCACCTGGCACTGACCCAGCCCTAGGGCTTATCCCCCTAGTGGCACTGGTGGGGTTCCTCAACCCCCACTGGAGACTGGATTCAAGGGGTCAGTGCCATGGTTGGCTGGGAGCAAAGCCAGTCAGGTGCCCTCCAACATACTGCTGCAGAAACTGATTTTCTGTAGTTTCTCCTCAGGAGTCAAGGCATGCAATGATGCCTGTGGAGGGAAGTGTTCATGCGTCTGCATGCACTCCCTCCCAGCATCTGCCTCAACTCCTCCCCGTCTACAGTGTGGCAGCTGTGTCCCCCTGCCTCTGCTAGGGAGCAGATAGGTGCTGAGAGCTGGAAACCCCCATTCTGGGAAAAGGAGAGCAGTCCATAGGATGCTTAATCCTTCTGCACCTCTGCCAACCCCCAGCGGCCCATGCTCATTCCCAAACACAGGTCAATGGCGTTGCTCAAGGTAAGGCATCCAGTGCCTCAGCCCTCAGTGCCACTGGGCCAGCCCCGCACATTTTTAATAGTGCACTTTGAAATAAAAACAAAAAGACTGATCAAGGAGTGCTGGCTAGAGGGTTTGAACCACAGGTCAGAACTGGGGTAGGCTGATAGAGGCCTTTTTTAGAAGAGATCAAGCTACTCTTTGGGGAGAGTATTATACAAAAGGATGTACTGTGCTGAACTATTTGATCCAAAGAGGGATGGGATTGCAAGGTGGGGGTACCACTGAATCCCAGGAAATGTTTTGTTGTTAATACCCTATAGCCAGTTGCCCGGATATTCAAAGGGGTTGTGCGTGGTGCATCAGAGTTGCCCTGGTGCAACCTTGTATTGCACCCCAGTGGGATATTGAAAGTGCTGCCAGGAACAGAACAAATCCCGATGCACCAGGGTGCAATGTAATTGCATGTGGTACTGATGCAGGGTGCATGCCCATGCATATGCGGAACATCCTGATATTCAGCCCGGGCTGTGCAGTGCATATGCTGGTGCAACCTTGCAGTGCACCTAATGGGGGGGGGGGCTCAAAGTTGAGTCTGTGAAGAGTAGGAACAACTCCTGGCCACCCACAGGCTGGATGCTGCATTGCAGGGCACAACACAGCAGCCACCAGCCATGGGTGGCAAACCCGCTTACCCTGAACACCGTCCACAAGCACACATTGCTCCCTGCTAGCCTAGTGGAGCCCCTTCCCTCCTGATTCCCTGATTGCAGTAAACATATATTAAATCATTCCCTGGTAGTCTTGTGGACCCCCCCTCCTGATTCCCGATTGTGGTAGATGTATATTAAATCATTCCCTGGTAGTCTAGTGGACCCACCTCCCTCCCAATTCCCAGATCACTTTAAAGTACCCTAAATTAATTCCATGGTGATCCAGTGACACCCCCATCCCTCCCTCCCACACAGGAACCCTCACCCAGCCTGCACCCCCACCATCTTCGGTGGGTGGCTGCAACCTGCCTGCATACTGCCTGGCCACCCACCAAATGACAGGTACAGTATGGGCTGTAAGCTCATTGGTCCACACTGTGGACCAATGGCTCAGCAACCACGCTATACATGTCGATTGGCTAGTGGCCGGGCAGATGTGGGTGGGTTGCCACCACCGACATGATGGTGATGGTAATGGGAAAGGTGCCATTGGATCACCAGGGAATTAATTTTGGGTGCTTTACCATGATCAGAGAATGAGAGGGAGGAGAGTCCACTAGACTACCAGGGAATGATTTATTAGACATTTACCATGATCACAGATACCCCAGGACCCCCACTGTGTACATGTCATGCTGTGCAGGACACCAGGAACAATTTGCCAGGCTACCCTGCACAAGGCATGCAAATGGGGCTATAATGACATGCAAATGGACCCATTTGCACCTTGCATATATTATGCCCTCATTTGCATGCCGTCTGCTGAATATAGCAGGTGATGCTCCCAGCGTAACTGTGCTTGCACTGCTGCATCCCCATACTTCCTATCTGTGGCTTGCACCAGTGCAGTGTCATTGTGCTGTGTGCTGTTGGTGGCATATTCAATGGTGATGCACCATGGTGCATCACCATTGAATATCACCTGGTCCTGGTCCTGGCCCCAGTGCATCCCTGTTGCGTTGTGCCCAGGCTTGCAACCCTTCCAGGTTCAGTCTGAATATCCAGGCCCGAATGTTTAAAAATTCAAAGCCAAAGATCAGAAGGTATGCAGCCATAAAAATGTACTCCCTGGTATCTAGTGGCCACCCTCCCTCTCGTGGTGGAGACCTGCCAGCTGTGGATATTTATTATGAATTATACAATGGCAAGAAAGAATCCTGGATTCTGATTAGTCAGTGTGTGCCTGAGGCAATGATGATATTACAGCATAACATCACTGACATTGATTAGCATTAGTTTTGCTGACTGTATTCATAGAGCCTGATTTTCTTCTTCTCTAAGAAACTCACTAAAAATCTAGTAAAACATTTTTAATTCTTTTTTTGTTTTGTATAACATTGAGCTATTGTATAATAGCAATAAGGCACTCAAGGGTGTGTGTTATTGTGTAATAACATCACTCCTGGGGTGGTGGAAGCACTCGGCTTTACCTCATGCTTCAACCCACCCCAGGAATGATGTTATTACATGATAACACACACCCTGTCATGCCTTATTGCTTAAACAGCAAACTGTCCTCATTCACCTGTCCCACTGGGATCCTATACAAGTGACCCTGCTCCCTCCTCACCAAGCTCAGGACCTCAGCTCATTATTAAAAATGTCCCCCCTCCCTCTGCAGTTTCCAACCCCAACAGAACCACCAACTGAACTGCTCAAGCCTGTAAATAAAAACCTTAGCTCCTCCCTCTGTAGCTTCAGTACCACTGCAGAATAACCCCCAACTGCAGTGCTCCCAAGCCACTGTAACCCAATTCAAGTCACCTGCTTTGACTACATCTCTCTCTTTACAAATTGACTCTAACCTGCTGGCTGTGTCCATTTGTTCTGAAATCTCTGTTCAGCTACAGACAATCATGGAATGCTGCGATGTTCAGTCTTCCACAGCTGCATGAAACTGCTGACCTAATTATCTCTTTGCGGTACGCTGCAGGGGACTGCAGGGCCAGCAGTACTATTACAGCACACTGTAGTGGAGGGTAGATAAAGGAAACACAATCACAGCAATGGTGCATACTGTTTCAACAGGGCAACAGAAATCCCCCCTAACTGTGTACTGTAGCGTCATCCCAGAAAATAATACATATCACAGTAATGATGCATACTATACTGTTTCAAAAGGGAAGTGAAAATCCTCCCTTGCTCAAGACAGGTTAACGCATACATTATAATAAGTTTACTAAAGCACAAAGCCCATAGTAGCCCCAATTAAAGCAGGATGCACATATAACATACTGATTCACCGTATCTAGTTAAACTGAAATAAAAGGCTACATTGGGGGTGCATAGACTGCATTAATTTGCAGTATTTGGCTTAGATGAGATGCTTCCTTTTTAGTTGCTGTATAACTACATTATACCATAAATATGGGACCATCCTCAATCTTTCTAATCATAGCAGCAATGAATTAATTCAGGAGCTCTAATATCTAATCTTCGTTTCAAAACCACTAGAGCCACTTGTCCTCACACAAAATTGTGTGCTAAATCCCAGAGTCACTTTTCCTCACACAAAATTGTGTGCTTCTATAAAATCTAATTAAGAGGGATACCATCCCCTATTTTCTAGTACAAGCAGTTCATTTGTAATATCTGAAGCTGAACTATCTAGTTTTAAGGTTCAAAGTCCATCGGCACCATTTGTATTTAAGGAAATTACCCAAAAAATTGATAATACCAAAAAAAGTGCCCACAACTCCTAACAGTAAGAAGATACAGAAAGCTGCCTAGCATGGACATAAGAAAAAAACTCATAACTGAATAATTTACATCCCAGGCATAAAAAACAAAGGGGGTGGAGACAGAGGGTAGGGGGTACCACTGGACAAAAAGGAATGTTTTTTGTTAATTCTCTATACCCACATTCCCTGCCCCCCCCCCCCATCTGCAAATGGACCCAAACTTACTGGCTGTGTACATTTGTTCTGAAACAGTTGCTCAGCTGCAGGGATTCATGGGATGCTGTGATGTTCAGGCTTCCACAGCTGTATATAACTGCTGACCTAATGACCCTGTCCTGGTACTCTGCAGGAAACTGCTGAGTCAATAGTAACTAACATAGCACAATGTAGTGGAGATTCTGGGAAACACACACACACATTCACACTGTACTAGAGACAGTATGCCTAAGATTTAAAAAATAACAAACAGCACTGCATGGAGATGGTGTCTGTGAAATCTACCAGACTGAAGCCAGACTGCTAAGGGGAGAGAAGGTCATAGTCTGAAAATACTTGTGTATGTGACCAGCAGCTTATGGACACCTCTTTCGATGATTTCAGACACCAAAGAGCAGAGAGGTGTGTACTTATTTGGCATTGCAGTATCACACCCTTTAAAAACTGATGTGAGACTTGCAGATTTCCAAATTGTTGGTAAAATCCCACAAGTCAATATCCAGTTGAACAGTTTGATCAATGGAATGACTGTGACATTTATCTCCTCCCTCAGCAGCCTGGCTCAAAAGCCATCTAGTCCCCCTGATTTTATTACACTTAGCAATTTGAACTGCTTCCACACCGTTTTACATCAGACGGTATGCATTTCAATCAAAAAAGGTATGTTTCTCTTTAATTCAAGGATATGTCAAATCAATTTCTGTTTTAGAGATACTGTACTTTTATCATCATCTATCTACTTTAAATTCTTAAAATAGCTATTAAGATCATATGCAATTTTTTTAAGTCTGACTGCATTTCTGCCTTAACATTCAAATAATGGGGTAGCATGGCATTTACTGTTGCTTTGAGTTGTTTTAGGGTTTGCAGAAAGCACATGGCCCTTTGGTACAAGTACCTGCGTATTTCATTTATTAAACTAGCTTTGACATCTCTAATTAAACAACTGACATCTGTTTCTAAAGATTTTTGAAAATGTCCCCATCAACTCATGGATGACTTTATTGTTTTTTGATTGTTTTATGTGCATGATTGTTACAAATTTCAATTAATTCATTTAAAAATAAGGAGACTATATTTATTAAGAAACATGAGTAGTGGCAGTATTTTCCCCAGCAGGTATGCTTTGTGATCCTGTGGTGATGAACTGAGTCAGAAGAATTATACAGGAAAGTTATTTGAAAGAACAGCAGCCAGTGACAGGAGTAGAGAAAACATGCCACATTATGGAATAACTATTTAAATGTGATTAGTTTTCATACCACAGATGTAATATAGGTCATGAAATTACACATTATGAAAAAAAATGACAAAACGGTTGTATATATTATAAAACTGAATGAGAGAATGAACACATCACACTTGCTGGTATTGCCATATTACTATACGAAAAGACAGCTCCAGAACATTACTGTGGAGCAGTACACATTTCTAAATATAATGTTAGAACTAGAGAAACAAGCACAAAAGATAGCACACAATGTTGTGATCACAGATCAACAGTGCCATTTATTATTATCTAATACTGCTCTCAGATAAATCCATTTTCAGGGTTGACACTACCGGCAGGAATTTGACAAGGCATGTGCGCATACAGAAATGTACATTCATGAGACACACAACCCTTCCATGCATGAACCCATCAGAGCAGCATTGGGTCACCATGTTCCAAACAACACTACCAAGTTGACTCGAAAGGACACACCTTGTGTCTTCCAAAGAGTTCTTTGAGGATGACAGTGAGTGTTTTTTTATTATTATTATTATTTATTTCTACCATTTTCTGACACAGAAAAGTACCATTCTTACTGAACATCTAAACAAATTACAAATCCCCCCACTTTTAAATTATGCACACAGAGCAGTGAATAAGGTAAACTGGAATGAGCTTACATTTCATTCCGTATATAGATGGGTACTGAAAAAATATACTGTATTATGCTTTGATAAAGTAGATAGCATATAACAGTTGCACCTCACATGCTGCACACTGCACAGATTGCCTGTCCTAACATAGTACTATTTCTATAACAAACACATCACTTAAATATTACTGTACTCTGTAGTACTGTACATTTGCTCAGAGTCAATAGCTTCCTTTTCAGCCACACCTCCTACCATGCTTTTCTGCCCGCTTACTTCCATCATTGCTCCAAGTCACACTGCTTCAACCCACAACTAAAACACATATTTCTGAGAGACAGACATTTACAAAATCCCAGTGCTAAGCAAGTGAAGAAATGAGATTTGACATATCAATCTAAAAAACATAAATCTGAAACACCCCCCTCCCAGCCCCGCTATCAGCTCCTAGCTCATCTCACTCACACTAATTATACTCTGCCTTGGAGAGGGGAGTGGAAAAAATTGTAACTGCGATCTGACTGAGATTATCACTTCCCTCCTCCCTGCTTATGGCCACACACTTCTGAGCCCTGTCTGCCTTTCTTTATTTGCCACTGTCTCCCTGCCAATAATGATATGAGAGGCTGGCTTATCAGTGACCCAGTGAGGACCATCAAGTAAGATCATGTTTGCTATCAAATAATGAAAATGAATAAATATAGATATAAATTTAAACTATACAGTTACAGTCAAATTGTCTGTTTCCTGTCTTTATCAGCAATAAATTGTGCAGAAATATTTTCCTTTGCCACTTTTTTAGTTGCAGTAGATTCAGTTAGGGCAAAACTTGGATTTCAATCTCTAGGCTAGATCCAAGCTTTTTCAGAGCTGTCATTTGAATTGCTAAAAAGAAAACTAGTGACTGAATTATAAACTAGTTAAGCCACCTGTTATTAAATATTTCAGTATTCAAACTGGCATACAATATGAGTTAATCTGTTCATATTTTATATTAAAAATTAATTTAATGCAGTAAAACGTCACTTCACAGAAAACCTGGTATTTTCATTTTTCAATTTTCTTTGAAGAGCTGAGGAGAAGCACATTAGTATCTGTTTATAGGCTTGACAGTATATAAAAATGTCATCATTGCCTCATCAAACAGTGCTGCTTGTGTGCTTTATTACTCTGTGCAGAATGCTGCATTGACATGAGCTCTTATATTCTCAGTATATATCTGTGACATTCAGAAATGCTGCAGTGGAAACCAAAAGGAAGAGAGAAAAGAGCTGTGATGAGGAGCCAGACACCGAGACTGAAGGAAGAACAAAAAGAGAGGGGAGTAACATGATACAGGACCAGGAGTGAAAGCAGTGAGCACTGTCCAGACTGGCTTAAAGGTCATTTTTTTTCCTCCCAGAGTAGTTTCTTTAACATTTTCAGTGCTAATATTGTATATTTTACTGACCCGTTATTAATGGCAGAAGATAAAATAGAGGTTCAAGTCCCAGAAGGTCCATCTTCATCTTCCTGTCCCATGGCTGACACAATCCAGGCCCTCATATTAGAGACTAAGCGGCTGCCCCACAGCACATTGCCAGTCCCCCCCTCTGACTGCACCTGTGGATCTTTCACCCAAGCAAGTTTATACCGAGCTGGCTACAATCAAAGAGGCAGCCTTTGCCATAGTGGAAGACCTTAGGGGTATTAAACCAGCCCCACAGGAACTCACATGGAGTGTCTCAGACATGGAGTCCAATATCTCATCAATTGAGGACCATTAAAATCATCTGGACCCCAATATCATCACCGTGAAATGGTCCTTCTCCAAATTAAAGGATAAAGTAGACTAACTAGAAGGAAGGAGCAGAAGGAATAATATTGTCCTCTTGGGTCTACCGGAGGGGGAAGAAGGACCCAACACTTTAGATTTTGTGCAGCACTTTTGCCAGAAGGTTGTTGGCCCAACACAAAATGGTCCTTGCTGCATGATCAAGAGGGTACACCAGTCACTCAGGGACAAACCAGCTCCCAGTGAACCTCCCCAGACCATTCATCTTCAAGCTTTTGAATTACCTTGACAAGGATTACATTTTGAAGGTGGTAAGGAAGCTGGCATCCCTACAATGGTCAGGCATTAAACTTTGGCTAGTTCAAGATCACATCTTTAAGGTGAGACAAGCACTAGCTGCATACTGTCACATCTATTACCTGGTGTCCCATGACTTTGGTGACCATGATTGGGCACCTACCACCTTTCATCAAGGTGGCTGTGGAAGGTGGCTGACTGGATGGGGGGAGTGAAATAGCGACATCCTGTCACTACATGCCTAGGTGTGTCGGGGGGGGGCATGCTGAGTGTGGGGTAGGAGGGGATGGAGAGGTTGTAGGGAGAGGCACTATGGCTAGTTGCTGAGCTGCTTCCATGGTGTGGTGCATGGGTTCAGGGCTGGAGTGGGAATGGTGCTGGGTTTTGGTCTGGGCACAAGTACATTTTGTTGTGCCCAGCCCAAATTATTTTTGTTCTGCATTTGCACCCCCAACATGCATTCCCCCTGCCCCCTGGAGTTGAGAATCCTTAAGTAGGGGGAGTGCAGTGGGCAAAGAACCCCACAGGGGGAAGGGTAAGGGGTGCAGCCCTCCCCCCACATAACACAGAAAATTCCAACTCCTAGGCACTGTTTTGCTGTGTGCCAGGGAGTACATTGCAGTAATATTTTTTTGGTGATGTGCTGTCACCCTAACGGAGATCACCCATCAGTGTTCGCCATTATCACATAAATCCCAAATCCAAATTTTGGGCCACCCAAATCAAACATTGTATGGTCTATTCTGCCAGACTAGAAGTGCATGCTAAAGCCAGTGTTAAACATTTTTATGCAGCTGGACAGGTATTGTCCAACCTTCCAAAGCTCTTTCCAGATCTCTTTGAGAATCAGGATGACTGTGGTAGGACTCTAACTATGGCTGCAAAGGTAATCCTTTAATGTGAATGTTTGTTTTATTTTAGTCTTTGGTAACTGGGCAAGGCCCACTAGGCACAAGTGCTTGTTTTCAGGGTGACTTGCTCAGAGTCACACAGTATGCAAGTGGATATTGTGAGAATCAAACCCAGCTCTGGTCTGATGGTTGTACCAAACTCGTTCCCATCTCATTTCTCTAACCTCTAAGCTATACTGCCAGCCCAAATGACTTCAGTTATTCATTTGCCAGCTGATTGGATTGGGCACCCATGATTAGTTTTGACCAGGAGGCTCTATTTTAGTTTGAGGATTGCTGGGGGACCAATACACTTTACAATATGTGTAACTCAAGCGGCATGTTTAGTTGTGTTTCTTTCAGACCAGTTCTATTTTCAGAACATGTTAAAAGAGCTTGATTGATGTAACTCTTCCAGATGAGAGCCTTAAGAGCTATTATTTATTTCTGCTGGGATCTAGATGGTTTCTTTTTCATATTCTTAGACATTTTTGGACAGATTGCTCTCTAATTTTCCGCAGAACAGTTCCAGAACACTCTCTGTGGAATTGCTGCTCTTCATTTGTTCAGCATCTGACAGACATTCACTCCCCCTACTGGAAACGTCTGGGCATTTGTTTTATTTTATTTTGTCCAAGTTCTGATCATACTGCTGGAACCTTTGTATGGGTATTAGCAGTTACATTGTCACTTTGGGATTGTTACAAATTACTCTTCGGTTCATTGTACCTATTGTTAAATGTACTTTACACATTTTTACAAGGGTATGGAGTTCTCCTTTATGGAGGGTTGTCCCAATATGAGATCCCCTTGGAAGGTTGCCTAGTTTTAATATGAATTAGTCACTGGATCCTTTAGCTTTGTATTGTTCATCCTGTTTTTTTCTGCTAGAGCAGCTAGCCCTCCATTCTACCATTATTTTAGTTCTACCATTAGTTTAGTATTTAACTATCATATTTACTCTAGGAAATATACCCTTTTTTAAGGGGTTTAAATTAAGAAAACTTTTAAAGGTTTACATATTTTCACCTTCAATGGACAAAGTACTTGGTTACTCAATTATTTGGCCCTTTATTATGATGGCCTACTTCCCGTATGCACAATAACCACATGGTTTCTGTGGAACGTATGTATTATGGCACCCTGTATTCAGCTTTATGTTCTAGGGCAGAGGTTTGGGTAGCCCCTCAGTGACATATATTCAGACAGTCCTCAGACCTCATGCCAAGTCAATCCCTAAGCTCCTTGTCTCTGGGCTTTTAGGATTCCAGTGTGGGGTAGGGGCTTTTATTTATCTTGATTGGTCATTTGAAGTCAGTCTGGATGAGGGGTAACCCTCAGTCTCATCACAGACCATAATGGTAAGGAACAGGCATTTGACTGTCTATTTTTACAATGCTGATAGTATGATTTTGATTAATTGTCTGTTTTGGGTGGATAAACTTGAATACTGGGGTTTTGTTATTGATGGAGATTTTGGGGGGTTGGGTTGCTTCTCATGCAAATTGGGGGATCCTAGGGCATACAGATTTTCTGTAGCTTATTTGTTTGATTTTTTATGGCTAATACCCTTAATATTATCACTTGGAACATCAAAGGGAGGGAGGAACAACTGCAAATAAATTTGCAATTCATTGGCACCTGAATGTATTTCTCTGGAAACCCATCTACCTGTCAATCAGCTTCAGAACTTCTGCAAGACCTAGGTAGGGCATGCGTTTGGGGCAGGTAACAGCTCCCATCAGAAACAGGTTGCTATCCTAGTGGCCACATCCATCCCATTTGCTTTTCTTAATGAGGTACAAGACCAGTAGGTCAGTTATCTGTGTTTGGCATGCTGACCCATGTAGAGTTCATTCTAAGTGCTATATGTGGCCCCAATTTAGACATGCCCACCTTTTTTCCAGTCATAGCATTGGCATCATATAGTCACTTATCTATAATCATAGGTTGGGGCTGGAATCTTCTAACAGCAAATGACCAAGACAGGACATACAGAACCAATGCTGGTTTGTCTCCTGCTGAATGGGCTGTCATGGAATTTATGGATCACCTGGGACTCGTTGATCTATGGAGAGTCTTCCATCCTACTGATTCAGATTATACTTTCTTTTTAGTCACACATGGTGTCCTCTCCAGGATAGATTATTTCCTAGTCAGCCAACATTCATAACCCCTTATGTAAAATTGCCAAATACAGGCCTGTTTCCTATCTGACCTCTCCTGGTAGTAATCTCCATGGAGTCCCCTCACCTGAAAGTCAGACATCACACTTGGTCCCTCAATAATTTATTACTGAAGGACGCAGCCGATGTTTATCATTTAAGGTCTGTTTTGTTCCATTCTGTACAGGATGACCAGGACTCGATCTCGGCCTATGACATATTCTGGGGGGCACTAAAGGCTACTTAGCATGGAGAGTTAATTCAGAAGGCAATAATCCATAAAAATATACAACTTTCACAAGATGATACCTAACACCACAAGATCCAAGAACTGGAGAGGCAGATATCCCCCAATTCACTGAGCACCCTTCGGACTGAATTTACTCAGCTTAAGGCAGATTATTCAACTCATCTCTTAGAGAAAATTGATAAAGCCACGGCATGTCTCAAAGCCACCTATAAAGGCCAAGGCAATAAAGCTTTCAAGATTCTGGCCCTTTGCATAAAGCAGCACACTGCCCCCTGTTGGATCCTGGACTTGGTGGATCCTGAGACTGGTTCCTTTACCAGTGACACTAAGAGGATAATGAGCATCTTATCAGGATTTCTGCCACCTATTGTTGTCCCCTCCTCACCCACCATCATGGCAAAATACTTGAATTCTGCTGACCTCCTCCGTCTTTCTAGAGATCAGAAAAATCTCTTATCAACCCTACAACAGAATCAGAGGCAAATTCGGCTATATCTGCCCTCCACCTGGACAAGGTCCCCATCCAGACAGTTTGTTGTCCCTCTTTTACAAAACTTTTAAGGAAGAACTGACTCCTTTGTTGGCCCAGCTGTTTCATTTTTGGGGCATACCATCTTCTAAAGAAACTTCCTTATTCAAAGCCCACATTGTCCTCCTGACTAACTGAGGAAAGATCCTTCCAAAGCTGAGAAATACATGCCAATATCCTTATTAAACATGGATATAAAATTATATGCCAAAATATTAGCTGCACATTTAGGTAAGGTCTGAACTGTAATTTTGGGGCCAGAGCCAGCGGGGTTTGTAGTGGGGCTGTGGTCCCAATGACCAATTCAAGAAGTTGTTCCACTTCTTCTATGCATCCAGGGAATCCAGTGAGGATTCAGTACTGGTTTCCCTTGATGCAGAGAAGGCATTTGATCATATAGATTGGTCTTATTTATTTGAGATGTTAAGAAGATAAGGAATCCCCTGCTGAATTTTTGTGAAGAATAGAAATATTGTATTCCAAGACTTCAGCACAATCCTGTGCAACAAAAGATTCTTTGATGTGTTTTCCTTGTCAAGGGGGATGTGTCAGGGTTGTTCCTTGTTGCCATACTTATTTAACTTTTATATTGAACCCTAACTTGCAAAACAAAATTATGAAGGGACAGCCAAGGTATCAAAATTGGTGATTTAGAACTAAAATTATTAGCAGATAACATCCTACTTCATATGTAAGCAATAAGGCACAAAGTTCTGTGTGTGTAAACCATATTTTACAGCATGGCCAGGGGCATAGTAAAGCATGAGGCCAATGGCTGAGTGACTTCAGCTGCTGGCTGTGCTGTAAAATATGGTTTACACACATCCCTGAGTGCCTTATTGCACTTATAAAATGGAATCCTTTTTTTTACTTTTAACTATTTGGAAAAGCATGTTTATATGTAGAAAAATAGATTTACTTTGTGCATTTGTGATAAAATAATCCTTCTGCTCACTGCAAGTGATGTCATTGATGATGTCATTTTATTGTTGCCTACTGTCTTCTTTCTGTTTTTTTTTTTTGTTTTTCTCCACATTCAAGGTGTGGAATGTTTATCATAGAATGTTTACCATGGAATACATGGATTCAAAATTCTGCTCAGTTCCACTGGTAGAATGTTTCTCTCCCAACCCACTGTACACACAGACAACAAAGGCCTTTGTTTCAGCCAGAGATTCAGTTATCTCACTGTCAGGGCAAGAAAAAGAGAGTTTCCTGATGAGCATGTAAAGACAGAAGGGGGATTTTTCACTGTCAGCTAAGAAACAATTGTAGTGAAAATGATAAACAACAGTTATTGTTTCTAAAGTGTTTATGTATGTAAGGAGTGTATGATGATCAGGGAAAAGCATTTAATTAATTTGTTTTATTTTTTATTTAAAGTAGTTTTATTTTTAGGGTCCAGTTGAAGTTTTTTTTAAAGTGTAAAGGTAGCAGCCATGTTTAGAAACATAGAAACGTAGAAGTTGATGGCAGATAAGGACGGCAAGGCCCATCCAGTCTGCCCATTTCTTTTTCTACCTTATAAATGTGACATCGGCCTTTGCTCTGTCAATGGCCTATCTAGTCACACTCATCTGTATTGCTCCCTTATGCCTATCCCATGCCTGTTTGAAGCTCTGCACTGTATTCATATCCACCACTTCCTGAAGTAGGCCGTTCCATGCATATACCGCCCTTTCTGCGAAAAAAGAACTTCCTCACATTACCCCTTAATCGGCTTCCCTCTAATCTCATTCTGTGTCCTCTTGTCCTGCTATTTTTCTTATATTGAAATACGTTAGATTCTTTAACCTTGTTAATGCCCTTAAGGTGTTTGAATGTTTCAGTCATGTCACCTCTCTTCCTCATTTGCTCTATGGTACACATATTGAGTTCAATTAATCTGTCCTCATATGTTTTCTGATGCAGTCTCTGCACCATTTTGGTTGCCCTTCTCTGGGCTGCCTCAATTTGGTTAATGTCTTTGCGAAGATGTGGCCTCCAGTACTGCATGCAGTACTCCATATGGGGCCTAACCAGTGTCTTGCAAAGAGGGATTATTACCTCCCTCTTCCAACTTGTGACACCCCTACTAATACACCTCAACTTCCCTCTAGCTTTACCTACTGCTTTAGAAGTCTGCTTGGATGATTTCAGGTCATCGGTGATGATGACGCCCAAGTCTCTTTCGTCCATTGTGACTGCCAGCAACTCTCCTCCCTGCCTATAGGTGGCTGCAGGATTTCTCTATGTGCATGATCTTGCACTTCTTTGTGTTAAACCCAAGTTGTCAGTCTTCCAACCATTTTGCCAGTTTATCCAGATCTCTTCTCATTCTGTCCACACCATTTGGATCATCTATTGTGTTGCAGATCTTGGTGTCATCTGCAAACAGACAAACTTTACCCTCCAGTCCATCTGCAATGTCACTGATGTATGTGGTTTGTGGTGGAAGATCAGTTCTGACAGTAGAGGGCTATCTGAAATGCCTGTGTTCCAAATGCCTATTGAGCTGTGTTGCAGACTCTTCACTGCTGAGCAGTCTTTTTTTTTAATTATGTGTAAACCATATTTTACACATAAATAAGTGTCAATCTGATTACATGATTTTACCCTGCCATTTTATAATTGTAATTGGTAAACTTTATTGCCATGGTGCTACATATAATCTCTCAATTTAGTCTATTTTCTGGCTACAAATTAAATTTACATAAATCTGTGGTTTATTCCCTTTTGCCTCTTTGTTCGAAGGAGAAGACATCTCAATATTAGGTTTGCAATGAGAGCCTAAGGCCCTATTTTACCTAAGAATCCAACTATCCCAAGACCTAAGTCAGCTGAAAGCTTTAAACCTAGACCCTGTTCTTAAACAAACAGAATTGGATCTAAAAAGGTGGTGTCATCTACTCCTATCATTGTGGGGTAGGGTTAATGTTATTAAAATTAACATTATGCCATGGCTTTTATAGCCCCACAACATGCTTAATGTTTTTCTCCTGAAAAGTTGGTGTTTGAAGTTATATTCTCTTTGCTCAGCCTTCCTCTGGCTGAACAAGTCCCCACAGAGGGCTTTCCAAAAATTGTGCAGGCCACACTGGTTGTGGGGACTTTAGCTACCAGACATTTATCTTTACTAGCTACAGTATCTATGCATGGAGCTAAATGTTTTCAAAGGGGTATCCCTGAGTTCAGTGGCCCACCACCCCATACATGGCTGACTATTAAGCACACCCTTGTCAGTAAATATAATTTCTCCTTACCATTTCTATTCTACATTTCCTTATCCAGTTTACCCAAGGAACTTTGGAGTACTCCTATTGGGTGGTCCATGTGGGCCCACTGTCAACTTTGTATACTTTTAAAATATTTACCCATAAGAGACCTTGGTAAGCCTCACATTAACAACCCCATTTTTGTATTTCAGGTATCCTCTTTTCAGTAGGACAGTTGGCATGTCTTAAAATAGATACAATTGCTGGATTTATTAAGGGGACAAAATCCTTACTTTTTATGAGTTTCAATCAAAATTTCCATTCTCCTCCAAGTATTTTTTCAATTATACACAACTCTATCATTGTTTAAAAACCCACCTGGGCCTACCCCCCATGGTAGAATGTAATAGGTCCCCATTTCAAAAACTGGTTTCCCATTCTCTTTGAGACAAAGCTATATTTTGTATTTATCAAGAGGTTAGCCAATAGGCCTGGAACTTACTCTCACCAGTGGCCTTTTACTGGAAACATTCCCTTAATATAGATCAAACTGACACTTATTAGCTTAAGATATGGTCTGATTTCTACCATGTCATTAAGCAGGACCATCTCAGGTTATTACTGTTTAATATTCTGCAAGACCTTTATTAATCCCCTTTTAAGTTATTCTGGATATGCATGCTAATGTCTCCTACATGTGATTTTTTTGGTAAAGACAGTGGCACTTTACTCCACTTACTGTGGACTTTCCCTAGAGTAAAATCTCTTTGAGCTGTGGTTCAGAAAACATGTTATACCTTTTTTGAGTCATTCCACCTTTTTTACAGCAGAGGTTTGTCTTTTAGGGGATTATTCCTCTTTCTGTACTGTTCATGGGAAATCACACATGTCTTAATTTCATTAGTTACTAAGTTAGTGACCATGAGACACTGGAAGAGGGATTGGAAGCCCTCATATGCTGAATGGTTGGAAGAATTCCTCTGTGCTTACAATGCCAAGTGTGCCATCACCTTTTCAAACCATGTGTGGTATAGGTTCCAGGCTTGTTGGACTCCTCTACACTTCAACATTATGTGAACACCTTAATCCATTTTCATCCCCTCTCTCAGACTGTATTATTTTACAGGGTATTATTTTGCCTTCAAAGTATAAGTGATCTGCTTCACTTTTCACTTGTCCTAGACTAGTGTGGACCCCACAAGTTCTCTATGGCTGCATGACAAGGAGTGGGGGTCAGAGGGTTGTTAAGTTTGGGGGACTGTTTTATTGTTTTATCATATGCTTTTTTTTGTACTGTTTGTTCTGTCTCCTGTTCTGTTACTTTGTTTTGATCCCTTGTATTACTTATTCTATTCCTTTCTATTATGTTCTTATTATTGGTCTTACATTGTTGTCAACATGTATTGTTGTTTCCAATTCTTCAATTATTGTGTTATACTTGGAACTTTAAATAAAGTTAATTGCAAAAAAAAAGAACAAAAAGAGTGGATTGCCTGAAAAGTGAGGATGGTCTCAGGGTGAAACAGAAGCAGTCCATTTGTGGGCTGAGAAATAGTACAGTGTGCTTATGAAACTCTCTGAGTTTGAGACCGTGGACTCAGTGACTGACTAAAAATAGTTCATGCAGTTGCAAAGGAATGTTGTGTCTTCTGTTATCTACTCTGATGATATATTGGGATGCTGAGTTACTGCGCCACAAAATTCAGCTTTAGTTTTATTAACTACTGTATGTGCACTTATATAATTTTAACAGTCATGTTATAGCAAATCCAATATATTGATGAAAGTCACAAATCAAGTTACATTTTATTCAGACTTTTATATTTTCTGATTTTCACATCACACAGGGCGGTCACCAAATCTTAGTATGTCCATGGTACAGTAGGAAATGATCCTTGTATGAACTGTCTACTCAGTTTAGAATGACTGCACAATGACTAAGGTGATCCAACCACTACATTGGATCCTCAGTGTGAGCAAAACAGTGAACAAGGGAACTCGCTGGATTTTCAAGTTTTGCCCTGATTTCATAATTACCGTAGTTGGTGCAGTACTACAGTATATGCAGTTTAAGTGCTGAATGTTATTTCTTATGCTGTTTTCACATTTCTTATTTATTATTTATTAATCCTTATAGAAATAATTACATGAAATGTGTTCATGCTGCACACATAAAGCTATCTTCATATGTGTGCTACAAGCATGATTTAAATGTTAAATTGGAACTCATTGCATGCATGTGGCATGTGTTCAGTAAGCAAGTGTGGAAAGCATGCGTTTTATGTTAAATTGGAACAGACTGCATGCACGGGGCATGCATGCAGAAAGCAAGTGGTCACTGAAAACTGCACATGTAAAAATTAAGTGACCTTCTCATGATCACATAGTGTACAAGATGGGCTGATGAGATTCAAACCCAGGTCTTCTGGTCTCCAGGTCTCCAGATCTCTTGGTTTGTAGTTTAGTGTCTTTAACCACTAAATTATACTGCCTACATACATACAGTATGGCTTGCTTGTACTTCAATACAAATCTGCATACATCTGCACACATGTGGCATGCCTACAGCTACTGATATACTTTTAGTTTTCTTGTCGCCCTCATCTCAGCTGCACAACTGAACTGTAGCACACATAAAAATGGAAACACATGTGGTTCTTCCCATACCCAGTATAAACACTTACCCAGAAAATTACTTAATTACTTCTGTCTGGCCTGTACTCCTACAATGTTCTCTCCATAGTTTTGAATGTTTCCATGCAAACAGACTTTAAGGGACAAACACAAAAGTAGCAATAACGTGACACCCACCCACATAGCCAGTCTTCCCCCCATCCAAACACACTGCAGTGGGTGCTACAACACTGCTACAGACAATCCACCAAGCATATGTGAGTTATGAGTCTGTTACTGGAGCACTAGCCAGATGTAGGAGTCTTTAAGAGATGATGTCCATGGGTCAGAGTGTTGGGGTGTACCCCCTTGAAATGAATGGAGATATTTTTTATTACTATTTTATACATTATGATGGTGAGTTGCAGAATAATGAAGGCCACTGTTCTACAAACAAGGTCCTTGTTAGTCAGGCGGTGGCCTTCATTAATCTCCAACTCTCCATCAATAATGTATAAAATAGCAATAAGAAAGCTCCCTAATTAATTTCAATGGGGCAAACCCCTGCACTCTCCCTTGCCCTATGTCATAATGTGCCTGAGTGTGAGGATATGGAGGTCAGCTTCAGGGGGGGGCAATTGAGCCTGATTTTAGTGGGGCTCCAATAGTCTGTGCATACTATGCCACTCAACTGCTACTGAATGCAAGGGACAGCCCTCATTTTGCTCCTGAAAACTTCTCTGCCCCTCATCCAACCCTCATAGAAAACATGCTGCTCACACAGAGGCTGTCCTGTTAAGTTAGACTTTATTGCAGGGGCACCATTTCAGATTTCATCAGGAGAGAGCCAACAACCAGTGGAGGCCTGGTACTAGTTAGCACATATGCAGCAAACTCTGGAATGTCTGGAACATCTCATCAAAGGTACAACTTATTTCTTCTGAATGAAAAGTGATATGCAACTCTGGAAAATCAAATGTATAAGATTAATCTGTCTAGTCCATTAAGCAGTGCATCAGATTTTGGCTTAAACCCAACAAGTTACTAATCATTTTTTTTCCTGGCTGAAGTTCTACCCCCCCCAAAAAAAAAATAATAACTTTGTCCCAATTTCTATCCCTGACTCTGTCCCATTCAAAACCCATCCCATATGTGTCATGAATCTACCCAAATGTGTAGAAATGTGAAAACCACATTGATATTTCAGTCACCACTTCTAATAAGTGGAGAGAGCAGACAACACAATACAGACACAATCGAGTCAGGAGTGCACCTGCAGCATGAGCACAACACCTCAAAGCCAAAAATATTGCATTCAGGCAATACAAAAAGACACAGGCAGAAGAGGATAGGGAGAAGTACCAGGAGAAGCAAAGGGAGGCAGGGAGGTCAGTAAGGGAAGCCAAAGCTCAGACAGAAGAACACATTGCAAAATCAGTGGGTAGAGGGGACAAAACCTTTTACAGGTACATAAGTGAAAAAAGAAAGACAAAGGGAGGGATAGTGAGACTGAAGGGGGAGGATGGGAGCCGTGGAGGATGACAACAGTAAAACTGACATACTGAACAGGTATTTCTGCTCAGTCTTTACTGAGGAGGAGGAGGGTAATGGGTCTGAAGGAGTACAAGGGGTGAGAATGGTGCAGAAATGGACACAAGTCCCTTTACACGAGAAAGGGTCCTGAAGGAATTGGAAGTAATAAGAGTTGATAAACAATGGGGCATGAGGGTGCACCCAGGGTCCTTAAAGAACTAAGAGGTGGTGGCTGAACCTCTGGCTATCCTGTTTAGCCAATCACTGGAAACAGGGGAGGTATCCAAAGACTGGAGGACAGCAGATGTAGTCCCCTTATACAAAAGTGGGAACAAAGAGGAAGAAGGGAACTACAGACCAGTCAGCCTCACCTCGGTAGTGGGGAAGATCATGGAAGCACTACTGAAGGAGAGATTGGTGGAACATCTGGTTATCAATGGACTACAGGACCCAAGGCAGCATGGTTTCACCAGGGGGAGGCCATGTCAGACCAACCTCATTGAATTTTTGACTGGGTGACTAGGGAGATGGATCAGGGAGGGCAGTGGACATGGCCTATCTAGACTTCAGCAAGGCCTTTGACACTGTGCCACATAGAAGACTATTACACAAACTGGGGAATATGGTGTGGGCAGGACAGTAGTGTGGTGGGTAGGTAACTGACTGGGTGGCAGGACACAGAGGGTGGTGGTAAATGGCTGTCACTCCACAGAGGGAAGAGTGACCAGTGGGGTACCACAGGGATCAGTGCTGGGACCGGTCCTATTCAACATCTTCATCAGTGACATTACTTAAGGATCTAGAAGGCAAAATTTCACTGTTCACTGATGACACAAAGCTCTGTAATAGAGTAGACACACCAGAGGGTGTAGACAGAATGAGAAGCGACCTGCAGAAACTTGAAGAATGGTCAGGGGTTTGGCAGTTGAAATTCAATGCAAAGAAGTGCAAGATAATGCATATGGGGCACAAAAACCCTGGCACAATATATCAGTTGGGGGGTGAGGATATAGCATGCACCAAGCAGGAAAGGGATTTTGGGTTGTCATCTCTGATGACCTCAAGGTAGGGAAACAGTGTGACAAGGCAGCAGGTAAAGCAAATAGGATGCTGGGATGTATAGGCAGGGGCATCACCAGCAGGAAAAGGGAGGTCATAATTCCGCTATACAAGACACTAGTGAGGCCCCATCTGGAGTACAGTGTACAGTTCTGGAGACCATACCTACGTAAGGACATAGACAGGGTAGAGAAGGTTCAGAGGAGGGCAACAAAGATGGTGCATGGATTGCATCACAAGTCCTATGTAGACAGGTTGAAGGAACTGAACATGTACTCCTGGAGGAGAGAAGGAGAGAGGGATATGATAGAGACATACAAGTATCTTACAGGGAGGAACAGGGTGCAGGAAAACACTATTTTTAAGCGAAAAGATGTTCCAGGACTAGAGGGCATGGGATGAAGTTGGAGGAGGACAATTCAGAGGAAACATGAGAAAAAATTTCTTCACAGAACGGGTGGTGGACAAGTGGAACACCCTGCCAGAGGAAGTGGTGGGGGCTGAAACAATCACGGGATTTAAGAATGCATGGGATAGACATAAAGGAATTCTAGAGGTCAGGGGTAAGGGGCAACAGACTTCTAGGAAAACAAACTGAACTTATAAGCTCAAATGGGCAGACTGGGTGGGCCATAGGCCCTTATCTACTGACACTGTCTATGTATCTATGTATCTATGTACTTATTGTGCAAAAGATTACATCCAAATGTAATGCCATTATTGCCACACCATAAGAACAGCATAGGCACAAATGTGAGGTGGGGAGCAACTGCCCTCCTCTGCTCTACCTAAATCATACCCCTGCTTTATGGTGCAAATTAATTCTCAGGGCTAACATCAGTACAAGTAAGTACAATGATTTCCACTGTGTTTTGAGATTCTGTATCTCCATGTTTCAGAATGTTTCCTGATCATTGTGAGTGTTAATGTCCCTCATTTTCAATGTCCATGTCCCTCATTTGCGTGACAAAATATGAGGTGTGGTGCATGCTTCCAAGACCCTACTCAGCACAAAGAGTGCTGAGCATGGTCATAGTGTATATGCTCCATACAGAATGACAAACGGAAAGTAAGTGAGCTTTAACAATCATGTAAAAACACATTTGTAGCAATAAATATGCGTAAGGGGATTTGCATGGCCTAAAACAAAAAGGTCAAGTTTCACAACATAGAGGCCCCTCTTCGCACATTGGAAATGGGGGCTATTGGCTTACTATATCCTGGGCATTTAAGGCAGTAAACAAACAGTACTTTACAAATTAATGACAATTTAATGACACAAATTAAAAACCATTAAACAACTTGCCAAAGGATCAGAATTAATGTATTTATTTAATTTTAAAGGGCAATTAATGAACAAGGTATTTTATTGGTTCTAATTGCTAGTGGTAATATGAGAAATAGAAACTGATGTGTTTTTAGATGAGATTTGCACCAACTTAGTTGCTGCACACATGGCACGCAACATGTGAACCTGATGTGATTTTTAAATTATGTTCACACCAGCTTAACTGCTGCACTCATGTCAAATGTGCAATATGCAAACCATATGTGATTTTTAGAAGATGTTTGTACCAACTTACCTGCTGCACACATGTCAAACTTGCAGCATGCAAACCTGATGTGCTTTTTAGACCTGGTTTACATAGATTCACTCTGTGTATGCAAACCACATGCAAACACTGCACAATTAAGCATGTGGCGTGCATTCCACATGTATGCAGCATGCTTATATTCCTGTAAGGGAAGCTACCTCATTTGTCTGGAGAGCAGCCTTCTGGGAAAATTACCTCTTTACCTCAGGCTTTTATAATACACGGTAGTTCAGTCGGAAGTAACAGAATGCATTTTGAGCTTATTTAAACTCATGTAAAAATGTCTTAATTACTGTATTTATAATACTGGCAGTCTCCTTTTTTAATTCCTGACATTGTTTCAGTCTTGTCAGATTGCCACTTGTATTAGCAGACTCCAGTTTGACAGCTGCTGCATGTAGTTCTTTTAAGTTTGTTAAAGTGGACAGGGGCTTATGTGCATACAGGAACAGCAGCACATTTTTTGGTTAGACTTACTGGTTGGATAGTATGAGCTAAGTAAGCATTAATCACTGACAGAGGAGGGCTCTGCTGGTGGATTAATGTCCGCTGGGGGGGTTTGGTGCCCGAGGGCATAGCCCGAGGGGTCCAACCACCCAGTGGGCATTAATCACCGGCAGAGCCCGATGCTGGAGGTGATAAATGCGCTTGTAACATAGGCTTGTTGTGGCATTGACGAGCCTATGTTACCAGTGTGTGCACCTTGCTACCAGCGACCCTATGGACACAGGGGCAGTTTTCTGAATGAGAATGGTTTATGTAACCTACAGTGACAGCAGTCACCAAAACTGGTCACAGGGCTCAGTCCAGCATCCGTCGGCGATCACAGTGCAGGGGGGGCCGGGGAGATCGGCGTGATCACACAGGTGCAGGGCTGTGGATGGCTGTGTAGCGCACAGATTCATGGCGCTTCCAGGTGTTGGGTGCATGCCATGCAGATTTGTTCATGGAGGAGGAGGTCCAGGGCTGTGTGACTGTGCATCGCTCTGGTGATGACGACATCATCTACAGTTCCTTATGGAGGCCGGGCATGCTGCGGGAGGCAGGAGAATATTTCCAGCTTGTGCAACATCATGTTCTGGATGTGGAAGCTCTGACGGCCTGCTACCTGCCAGGTGGGCCCTACCAGACTGCAGCTTGCGAGCACCGTGGGTGGCGTGAGGGGGTGGTGACGGAGCGGGCGTGTCCCCTCTACTGCTGTGGTGGCCACAGGTGGTACTAACCAAACCGGCATTACCTATGGGTTAATCACCACTCGGTTGGTGTCACCTGGGCCATTTCAGCAAGTGCCGTTCCTTGCTTTGCCTGGTCTCTGCAGTGCCGTGTTACAAGCTGTTTTAAACACCTACAGTAGCTTGTAGTGTGTAGAGTAAGCACTTTATAAGAAGCCCAAAGTGGGACATTTCTTAATGAAACATGATTTTTTTCACAGGACAATATGTGATCTCCAACAATGCAGTAGACTTGTTTTTTTTACATAATCAGACTTAAAATCAAGTGTTGTAGTTTTTCATTATTTCCATTATTTCTGGACAGTATAAGCGGAACTTGTAGCAACTCTGATAGAATGTATTTGTCTTCTGAATGCATGCAGGATAGTCTGCACTGATGCTGTGGCTGGTGGCAGGCACTCAACCAAAGAACCAGGGAGTGGACTACAGTACTTGAAGTTCCTACTACCACCCCTCCCCATACTCCTGTATTCATAACTGATGGGGGGGAGGGGGCAGTAACAACTTGAGTAAAGTAAAAGACATTAATTTAAGTTACTTTATTCAAGCAAGTACTACACATCACCTTGGCAACTGGTGCACGGGATCAAAAATGGGGAAAGAAACCTAGGAAAGAAAAAAGGGGAAATTAATACAACTGGTGTGAGAGGCTAACACCAAACCTACAGTATGTTAATAATAATAATAGAGCAAATGAGTCTCACTGACTGAATCAAGACTGAAAACAGGGTGACATGCAGCATTATCTGTATGTATTCTAAGCCAAATTAAAATGCCATTGGAGCAGCCACAATTTGAGCATATTTTGTATCAGGCACAGCAAGGTACTGTATTATAGCTCAGCATAACAAAAGTTCTCTTAGACAAGCTAACACCTAGCAAAAATGTACAGTATTATTTTATTTGTGATTTGCAACTTACTACTGTATCTAAAAATGTTTCAGGGGTTCAAACATAAAAGACGACCATTTTAACAACGTGTCACCTTGCAGTATATGATATAATGTATTTAGTATGTGCTTTACTTGTACTGCAGCAACACTTTTGTACAGACTTGTTCAGTGTTTTCATCCAACTTTTCTCTTTAGTGTTTGTCTTGTGGAGAAATAGGAATGGAAAGCAAGGTACAGTACAGCACATAAAAAGTGAAATAAAAATACTGATGCATTTGCAGTATGTGTGTATTTACAGTAGTGTGAGTGTGTATTGGTGCACTGGTGTACAGTATGTACAGTACACCAAAACAGTACTTATCATTTGTGGAAAAAAAAATTTAAGGTTTGACAGTGCAGTGATGGATTCCTATATAATTTGTGTTATACTGTATTAGCAGCTCCTCAGTATACAATAGCTTCAGAAACCTTTAATAAAATTAATAAAATATTACAGACCTAGGTACTTCTGGATGGGGGGTGTTATAATTTCATTAGAGGAAATTTGTTTCTTGAAACATGAATCAATTACTGTACTTTTCGGACAACAAGATAATTAGGTGAAATCCATTCTGAACAAGTTTTCTATAAGTAAAACTGCATTTAGCGTATTTATAGATCACAACAGGATTTTTAAGTATTGCTATAAGAATTATATATACAGTCAATGTATATCTTAACTAGTGATGGGTGAAGTGGCCCCAATTCGCTCTGCAAAGTGATTCACAGAGTGAAGGCAAATTCATGGAGTGCTCCGCAATGCGAAGCGGAGTACTTCACATTATTAATGAGTAATGTGAAGTCCATTGAAAACAACGACTTCACGTTACTCCGCCTTCCCAAACCACTACTCCACCGATTCTTAAGGTGAAGTACATTGAAAACAATGTACTTCACCTCACTTCACCTTGCTTTTAAGTTCCAAAGGCGAATTTTGCAGTGTTTCATGGGATTTCAGGTCACATGGGCTCTAGATTGTTCTGCACAGCCTCAGTTTGGGGTAGTGTGTGTAGGAAGCTGTAGGAGACAATCTGCTCTGAGAGCTCTCTGCAATTCAAACCTTCAAAAAGCTGTTAAAAAAGCTTTTTTAAGTCATTTTTTTGCTGAAACTTTAGTTCATCGATTATAGGCAAGGCCCCTAGAATTCTGCGATTCTGCAGTTGTGGAATTTTCTGCAGAATTTGCAACATGCCACCGAATTCATTGTCTTTGGTGAATTTTCATTCAAATATACTGTTTTTCCATAGTGTCAAGCTTTCTTTCCCATCTCCTTTAACCTGAAACCCCTTCTCTGTGCTCATCATGTGATGTCATCAATGACATCACATCATATTTAGCCAATGGCAGGACTAGGTTCTGCCAGAGAAATAAATAAATCATGCCATAGAAATCAGAAAATGCTGCCGTAGAAGCCAAGGAGCCCTGCCGCAGAAATCGGAAAATTTTGTCGCAGAACACTAGGGGCCCTGATTATAGGAAACCCTGCTGTGCTCATATCGAGTGTTTATTGTTTGTGTGAGGATTTTGAATGTTAATGTACAGCATTCAGTCTGTGTACTGAGAGACAGTGGAAGAGTGCTTTGGGGAAGGGGTGTATCTGTGGTGTAGGTAGATTAACTTGGAGAAAAAGATAGTGCTTTCTGTTTTGGTGATATTTTTCTTGTATAACTGTGTTAATGTACATACAGTAATATTTTCAATATTTCTTGCCATTTTTTTAGCTGATTGTTGTGGTGCAGCAGTGCATAATTTTAGTTTGTTTAAAATATGGTTATATTACTGACGTTTTCAATTTGCATGTATTACTTAGTGTGTGTGTGAGTATGTGTGTGATGCATGTCATCAAATCAGACACCTTTTATTGTGCCACATAATAATTTCAGCAATGTGAAGCTGCTATCCAATGCAGCTGTGTGATTTTTGTACTTCTTTGTGGTACCTTTACTGGTACTAGTACTAGTGACTGTTACTGCAGCAGTGCATTACACTGCCCCCCCATGGCCCGCCCCAACCAGCAAAGGTATTCTTTTCCAGATTTGAATTTCTGATGGTGAGCACTGGTTAGGTGTTGTGCCTCTGTGTCTGCATCTCTTCAGTGCACAGTACAATCTTAATCTGTCTGTGCATTTGCATCTCTTTAGGGCCCAATCTCCATCTGTAACTTAAGTCACAGTTGTTTCTTTGACTTTCCTTCAGAGTACTGGACAGGTGTGGTGCTTAATTCTGCATGAACATTGTACTCATTAATATGTGTTTTTAAGTCAGGACCATCATCACGAGTCACTCATGATACAAATCATGTTCTTCATCATCACGGTCACAAATGCAGTCACAAATCACGATTCACGATCATTCACATTACGAATCACAACATAAACTTTTTTTCTAGTTACTTGGATGTATTGTAAGCCTGTTTTGTAGTATCTCTCCAGGCTTCACCACCCCACCATTGTAGTCATTGATATGTGTTTTTAAGTCTGGGAGTTTTGAGTTACAGCTCATCGGGGAAGTACAGTCATAGCCAGTAGGCATTCACATTTCTTCATCATCACTGTCACAAATGCAGTCACAAATCATGATTCACGATCACGTCACAAATCACAACATAAATTATTTTTAATAGTTGCTTGGATGTATTGTAAGCCTGTTTTGTAGTATCTCTCCATGCTTCATCACCCCACCATTGTACTCATTAATGTTTGTTTTTAAGTCAGGGAGTTGGACAGTGTCTGCAGTATATACACAGACTGGAAAGAAGACTGAATGCACACATGAAGTTTAGTACAGTATACTTGCACTGCTCAGAATACAAAGTGCCATGCATATGGAAGACAACAAAAAAAGGGCATAATTACATACAAAGGTCGAGGATGGTGGAGGAATACATTTTATAACACAGCAAGGAAGGTGTGAGGGGACACATGGTGTGAGGAAAAAAAACTAATGTGGGATCCCGTGGTGATCCAGCAGCAGTTCCAGCATGGACGTAATTTACAACTGATGTTTCTCTATGTGATCCAGCAGTTGCTCCACAGCACTCACCCTCTCATTGTTATCCTCAACAGCACTCCAGACAACTGCCAAGTCAGCCTGTGTTACATGCAGTTCTCTGGGGTCCACACATTCTACAGGCTGACCTACTGCTGGTGGTGGTGGTGGTGATGGGGTTGGGGGTGCTAGTGGAGCAGCAGGTGCTGCTGTGGCCCTCCTCTTCTTAGGGATGCCACAATGCACAGCTGCACCCTCTGCCACAGAATGGCCAGCAGGTGATGGCATGGTCCATTCTGTGGCATCTTGCCACTCCAACTGCTGGTGATTGAGCATATGGGTGCACTGGCCCTCAGTCCCCAGGTGAGTCCCTGGGAGCCACAGCACACCTCCACCTCACATAGGTGGCACTTGACCACACTGCTGTCCCCCCAACACAGTAAAAAAATGGCCAAACAATGGAGGTGCGGGGATGACCAGGCACAGGCAGGGGATGGCCAGATGAACTGGCAGCCGGCTGGTCACAGTGCTGAATAGGGATGGGATTTACACCTGGGCCCAGTGGAATAGGCACATCCTGCTCCAGAGAACCTGGACTTGGTGGTGGTGGTGGTGGTTCAACTGTCTCAGAGTCAGAGTCAGGACAGGAGGCAGTGCTAGTCCTGCTTCGGGGGGGGGGCACTCACAAGTATCAAGTGGTCCAACAGGAATGGGTGCCCATGCCCTCCACACATGAGCATGGTATGATGCTTACCGCTCCCATGCTCTCCCAGAGCTGCCCCCACCCCAGACATTCCCTCACAGTGGTCCATCTCTCCTACTGAGCTCCCTCAGTCTGAGCAGTTAGTACTCACACTGTCACACAACACACACACACAGTCACACAGACAAACAACTAACTACTTACAAAGGTAAGAAAAATAAAATTTACAGAAAGAACAAATTAAGTAAATAAGAGTACAGAAAAGACAAAAAAATGCAGCTTTTAAAAAAGCTGTTGGGTCTAAATCAAAGTTTAAATCTTCTCCTCACTCTGATCTCAAAGTATCAGCAGTCACAAAACACACTACTCTCTCTCTCTCTCCGTCTGCACAGGAGAAATTAAAAGTGTCTGCTTGTATTACTCACTTTCTTCCTGCCTAGTTAAAGATCATATGACTTATAGTATTACAAGCCATGTGATGTGTGGGGGGCTGCCAAATCTGAAACACCAAGGGGATCACTTAGAATCTTTATGAGGAACGCAAAGTCCATTAAAAACAATGACTTCACCTTACTTCGCATTGCCATTTCACCTTAACGCAAAGTGGTAATGACAAGGTGGAGTGAGCACTTTGCATTGCCCACTCCGCGTAGCAGATTGGCAATGTGAAGTGCCCACTTTTCGTTCAGTTCACCAGCGGAATTTAAATTTGCTGCATCTCTAATCTTAACGTAAACTGAATCAGTTCTTGTATCTTAGATTTAATGTCCTGAAATCTTTTTCTACAGTACCTGAGTGTGACACTACTGCAATGTACTAATCATATGAGGAAAGTGAAGGTGAGGTTATCAGTTGGTTGCGTGTGTGATTACAGACGGACACAGACAGAGAGACAAACATCATCATTTGTTCACAGGAATACAGGAGAAAACCTTATCTGACTGCTGTTTCTGTGTGTGTGTGTGTGTGTGTGTGTATGTGTGTTGGGGTGGGGCTCAGTAGTGCTTTTAACACTAGTAACAAATTACGAATTTCTATTTCATACTTGGATATTTGAGGATCGTATGAAACTTGGATACTGGATCAGATTTTGCAGGGTACAATCAACCCTACTATTAATCCTCCCATAGCCTTCTCCCTTCACCCAACATAAATTTCACACAACCCCTTACTGTATCACGATACTGCTGTACCAAATAGTAGAATGTTCATAAAGAATAAAGCAGGTTGGCTGCTACATAGGATGAGCAGTTTTTTATCCCCATGTAGAAATACCTGTAACATCATCAATTCAGGTGGGAGATTTCCAATGCGCATAGTCAGCAGCATGTCCAGAGTGGTATCCTTCAAGGACCTTGTAGTCACATCATCCCAACTCAGCCTGGATGATACAGTGGGATTCACACCCTGGGGCACTTGGATGAGAATTTCTTAAAAAAAAAAAATAAAAAGTAGGTTTAGAACAAATGGGAATGGGCAGGGCATCAAGCTGTTGGGGAGAAAGAAAACCTATCAAACAAAAACACAAACAAGAAAAACTATAGGTTTGGTTTGCTGACCTTACTGGCAGCACCAAGACTCTGTCAAGCTCTAAGACTTTAGATATTAATGGGTCGGAACAGAAACACTCTGGAGTGGCAATGAGGAAAACCGAAGCTTGTTTTTACACGCTTTGTGTTGCTGAAGCTTTTACAAAGGAATTACAGCAGAGCCTGACTGGATGGAATGTAGTATGTTTTGCTACTGTATACCAGAAGAAACATTGTCTTAAGTAGTTGTTAGACCACTGTTCAGGTGTGGGCTGCTTCCTTGAGATAATATGCATGGCTCAACTTATTATAGTACCTTGGTTAGTTTCAACACTAGAGCCAAATATATTTTGATAATTTTGTAGAAACCATTTACCATTCACTAAACTGCATTCATTTTTTGAAACATTCACACAATACACTATTACAATACAGTTTGTAACAAAAAATGGAGTCACCATGCAATGCAGAAAAGTCTGTATAAAATATAATTGAACAGTTACACATCAGTTGGGGTCACTGTACATCTTTATTAATCTGCCAATTTCAAGCAGATCCATTTTCATTGACAAGAACATGCCAGGGGAAGAAAGGCACAGCAATTTTAAATTTAAACACCAAAGCTACTGCAACATACAATAGACTACAGACTATAGACAGGTTATTTATGGAGATATTAAAACATGAGACTTTATGATTGTTTTTTAAAAGGAATACTCTATGTACTGTACAACATTACACAACATGATATGAAGGTTTTTCTTTTGGTTTACAAAACATACAGCCTTATCCTGAGTTGGTGGTGAGGGCAGATAAAATCAATTCTTTTTGAGTGTGAATATGTGTGTGTTTGTGTTTTCCTTAATAGTTGGTAGAGGATCAGCAAGCTAAGAATGTGTTTGGGTTCAGGGGTGGTGGTTGGGGGGTCAGGTTCACAGTCACAAAAATGTCATGCAGCATTATTCAATAGATTGCCATGTGTGTGTGTGTATGTGGGGGGGGGGGGCAGAGATGGAAGTCCAGAATCAGAAACATTGATGACTCACTGTCACAAAATAATCCCATAAATTTGTTAAGTGAAGCAGGATCTTCAGGTGTTTTCCTTTGCATGAACTAATACTGTAGATGTCAGGCTCCTGCTATTTACAATCTCAAGCTCACTAAATGCACTTGCTTAAAGCTTGTTCATGTATATGACTGAAATGACACCCATGGACCAGCGGTGTGTGTGTATGTATGTTCATCCCAGACCGTACTTATACATAATAAAGTGGTTCTTGTCCTCATGTATCACCCTCTTCCCTCAAAAAAATACAGTAACCTAAAGCATCAAAATCCACAGCCCACACATAAGGGTATTACTTCTCCTTGTTTTAAACTGCTGCTGTGTACCATTGGCAAAGTACTCTTCTACTGCAAAGCTCACAACGGAAAAGATGATCATACAGTATAGATGAGAAGGAAAGTACTGTTTACTCTGCCTGACACTGTGAGATATAATCTTAGTCTAAATGAATTTGAATTGATTCTGTGGGAACAGAACCATAAAACAGTGTGGGTTTCATAGATTGAATACTGCAGTTATGTTTTAAAAACATATAGTAGTATTGGCATAATAATGATAATGCCTGTTGAACTATTCAGAGGTAGCTGTAACATCCCCATTCAAAACTACAGTGCCTGTTGTCTCTGACCTTCACTGCAGGTGTGAGTCTCTGCTTGCTTCCCATTCCAAAACAGAGTGGGACAAATGATTAGCTTGTCCTCTTGGAGCAGGTCTCAGCAGGAAAGGCATGCAGTAATTTAATAGACACCATACAGAGGGACCTGTGTGTGTGTGCAGGGGGTCTGAATTTGGAAACCCAGTTCAGAGCATGTTAAACCCTGCTGGGGCTCCTTTTAGTTACATTCATCCGCACCAAGTGGCTGTTGGGGGGAGGGGGCTTGATTAAAGAACAAAAGCATGCACCTAACCTAGGACAGCAGTTGTCCTTCAGCACTTTGGACCAATTGACAGACTTTGGGGTAGAAGAAGAAATCATCAGTAGTCAAACCCAATGAAGTAATTCATGTAGCAGTCATGTCATCCTGCCTCTGTTAAATTAGAATAAATCAGTCAATGGTATGTTTTGCTTTCAGTGTTTTGACACTTCACTTTCCAAATAGCCTTTTATAGGCATATTATACAATGGCAAGAAAGAATGCTGCCCTTTGATTGATCAGTCTGGGACTGGACCCTTGATGTTATCTTGGCATAACATCATGGATCTAGTCCCAGCAAACCTATGACCGAATGACAGAAAACATATCACTGCCCACTACATACTACCACCCAGCCACTTGCAAAGACCACCACTAACTAACAGCTTCAGATCCAGCACCTGCTCACCCCACTCCAGACTTCACCATCCCTCAATAATTCACAACCACCCTGAAACAACAACTCCCGTGGAAACTCATTCACCCACAGAAAAAGCAACATAGCAGCAGACAAAGTAGTCATTCACAATTTTCCTCCAGAACCGAGCGGCTTCACTGAAGCACGAAAATCGCTACTGCTGGTCACGTGCTTTAGTGACACCACTCTGAAAGCCATCATTATTACCGATTTCTTATGGTTGCTCTCACTACTCTCCATAAAAGTTGTACTTTTTAAGGCCCCCCCCATACAGCCTTCAAAATTAAAATTCGGCAATGAAGCCATTTACAGTCCCGGCTGATGTACCAAGCATAACAACAACCAGCACGTGGTAAAACAGGCTGCACTTACTGATCAGTAATGCGACATAGCACCCTAATAGATTTATGGTGTTTTTAATTTAAAGCAGGTTTCACTAAAATGTTTTCCCATAAAGTCATCTTCAGTCGGCTTCTTCTTTCCACTCTCCCTGCTAGCCCCAAACTGACTGAGATCAGCGCCTGCTTCTTTTTTCATACCAAATATATTTTTAATCTTATCACAGTTTCCTTCATTTTCTTCATTTTCTCTTTTCTTCTCCTGGTACCAAAACACACATCACCTGTACCAGGAGAACAATACTACAATATACTGACTGCTGGGGGGCTGGGTGCGATTGGCTTCACAAAACCAAAGTGCAACAAGTGGGGGTCTCCAGCGTCACAGGAACTAGAAGAAAGCAAAACTGAGACACACAGAGAAACACGAAGAAATGTGTTGTTGTTTTGGGGTGGGCATGGAGCTACTAGGACACAGAACCAATGCGCATAATGAAGTGAAGGTTTGTGCAGCACATCCATAGTGTGTTTTGGGGTGAAAGACAAAATAACCATAGGAGCTCCACCTAGGGGCCAAAATAACCAGACCTACCTTTCTTGTTGGAATTCCTACACATCGAGAAAAATATATGAAAAAAAAAGTTAATTACTTTTTTCTTTTTTTTTTTTAACAAATGAGCCATTGAATAATAGGAATAATGCACTCCAGGGTGTGTGTCATGCTGGCATAACATCCTTTCTTCGGTGTTGGATGCACTCAGACTGCAGCCTACAGCCTAGTGCTCAACCACCAGAGACATGACTACAGGAGCGCACTCGCTAACTCATGGAAAGATGGGAAGAAGTTTTGGGTGCATCTTTCTGAAGTTACAGGGCATATGCCCAAAGCACCACCCTCTATGCTCAATGTAAATGGCAGCCTCACTGTGGACCAGGTCGCCATGGCTAATGCTTTTAATGCAGCATTCACCGATCTTAGTCACGTGCTTCCTCCAAACTTCTTTGACCCCCGTCCAGACTCTCCAGGCTTGGACAAAGCAAGAATAACACAGGGCCATTCACCTTTCTTCTTCAAAACTATCACAGAGACACTAGCCAAAAAACAACTGCTCAAAGTGCTTGGGAGGTCCAGATTCAGTGGTGACTGCCTAGACCTGAAACTCCTTGACCTCACCATTGACAAAGTCTTGACCCCACTCACCAAAATCCTCAACTGATCCCTAATGCTTTTTCAGTTCCACCAAATATGGAAATCTGCTGTTGTAATGCCAATTCACAAAAGTAGGATGAGACCCTAACCTCTAACTACAGACCCATCTCCATTCTTCCCCCTCTCTTGAAAGCACTGGAGAGAATATTTGCCGATCAACTTACAGAATACCTTGCTAACCACAACCTGCAATGTCAGGAGCAGCATGGTTTTCGAAAAGGACATAGTACCACCACAGCTCTCCTTGAATTTGCCACTTACATCTATAATGCTCTGGATCAGGGACATCTTGTCGGTGCCACTTTCATCGATTTGACAAAGGCATTCGACACTGTCATCCACTCCCTGCTATTTGAACAATTAGCTTGCCTTGGCCTCTCAGATGATGCTGCATGTTGGTTCCAACGCTGCCTTAGTGACTGAACCCAACAGGTCAGAGTTGATGAGTCCCTCTCACCCTCCCATCTGATTTGCTCTGGAGTTCCCCAAGGGTCCATCTTGGGTCCCTTGTTTTTCAGTACTTTTCTGAACAATCTCCCTGCATCATGCCCTAATAGAAACATAGAAACGTAGAATTTGGTGGCAGCTAAGGACTGCTTGGCCCACCTAGTCTTCCCATTTCCCTACCTAATGCATAGCCTGCAGATCCTAGTTAACCAACAGCCTACTTCCTCCAACCCCCCAACTAGAATTGCCTTATGTCTGTCCCATGCATTCTTGAATTCCTCCACTGTTTTTGAGTCCACTACCTCCTCAGGAAGGCTGTTCCATGTATCCACAACCGTCTCCATGAAAAAATACTTCCTCACATTACCTTTCAGCAGTCCCCCCTTCTATCTTCAAATTGTACCCCCTTGTTCTTGCACATATCTTTTTCTGAAAGGTACTACCATCTTGGACTCTGTTGATTCCCTTGATGTACTTGAAAGTTTCTATCACGTCCCCCCTCTCCCTCCTCTCCTCAAGTGTATACATATTAAGCTTCTTTAATCTCTCTTCATATGTCTTCTGGTGCAGATCCTGCACCATTTTAGTTGTCCTCCTCTGGACAGACTCCATCCTGTCTATGTCCTTGTGGAGATGGGGTCTCCAGAACTGGATGCAGAACTCTAGATGGGGTCTCACCAACTGTCTGTACAGAGGGACAACAACTTCCTGTTTTCTACTGGTGATGCCTCTCCCTATGCATCCCAGTATCCCACCAGCCCTTCTTACTGCCTTCTCACATTGCTTTCCCTTCTTAAGGTTATCTGATATGACTACCCCCAGGTCCCTTTCCATTTCTGTTGCTGTTATTATCTCACCCCCATTGTGTACTTTTCCCCTGGATTTTTGTTTCCCAGGTGCATTACTTTGCACTTCTTTGCATTGAAACTAAGCTGCCATATATTTGACCATTTCTCCAACCTTGCAAAGTCCCTTTGCATGCTTTCCATCCCACCTTCTGTATCAACCCTGTTGCAGATCTTTGTGTCATCTGCAAAGAGGCATACTTTTCCTTCCAGTCCCTCTGCAATGTCACTTATAAAGACATTAAAGAGGACCGGTCCCAGTACTGAACCCTGTGGTACCCCCATCTCTTCAGAGTAAACTCTGTTTACTATTACCCTCTGTATCCTGTTGTACAGCCAATTTTAACCCAGGCTACCACCTTGGGACCTACTCCAAGGCTAGCTAACTTGTATATTAATCTTTTGTGTGGGACTGTGTCAAATACCTTGCTAAAGTCTAGGTAGGCCATGTCCACTGCCCCTCCCTGGTCTACAACTTTGGTCACCCAGTCAAAGAAATCTATTAGATTCATCTGACATGACTTTCCCGCTGTGAACCCATGCTGCCTTGGGTCCTGTGTACCACTGGCTTCTAGGTACTCAACTATTCTTTCCTTCAGAAGTGACTCCATCACTTTCTCTACCACAGAGGTCTAACTAATAGGTCTGTAGTTTCCTGCCTCTGTCTTGCTCCCACTTTTGTGAAGGGCAATCACGTCTGCCCTCCTCCAGTCCTCCAGTACTACACTATCCTCCCATGATTTGTTAAAAAGGGTAGTCAGTGGTGTCACTGATTCTACCATTAGTGCTTTTAGAATTCTTGGGTGAATCCTGTCAGGCCCCATTGCTTTGTTCACCTTCAGTTTTAAGAGTTCTTTCAGGACCCTTTCTTCTGTGAATGGACTGGTATTGACCTCCCTATCCAGAGTGCTTCTATTCTTTGATTTTGGTACCTCCCCCTCCTCTTCTTTTGTGAATACTGAGCAGAAGTATTCATTCAGTATCCCTGCTTTTTCACTGTCATCCTCTGCCCACCCTCCATTCCCTTTAGTAAGACTCACTATCCCTTCCTTCATCTTTCGTTGCTCCCTAATGTACCTATAAAAGGTTGTATTCCCCTTCTTAACTGAGTTGGCTATCTTTTCCTCAGTTTGGGCTTTTGCTATTCTGACTGCCTTCCCCACTTCCTTCTGCTTTAACTGGTACAGTTCTCTGTTCTGCTCCTTCTGTGTTTCCTTATACTTCTTGGATGCTACCTTTTTCTCCTTAACCTTCCCAGCCACATCTTTTGAGAACCATAGTGGTTTTTTCCTTCATTTTGCTTTGCTGATTTGCTTCACACAAAGGCTTGTTGCCTCCATGATGGCTGTTTTGATTTTTCCCCATTGTTCTTCCACCCCTCCTTCTTGCCAGTTTGCTCGAACTTTTCTGAGACACTCTCCCATTTTCCCAAAGTCAGTCTTTCTAAAGTTCAATACTCTTGCTTTTGTGTGGCTCGACTGTACGGCTGTGTTTATCATGAACCACACTGTTTTGTGGTCATTTGTTCCCAAATGGCTACCCACTTCTAAATCTGAGATCCTTTCTCCATCCCTATTTGACAGTACCAGGTCTAAGATGGCTCCCTCCCTAGTGGGTTCCACCACTAGCTGTCTGAGGCATGCCCCCTGCAGGGCATCAAGAATAAACCTGCTTTTTAATGTGGCTTCAGCCAGGGTGCTCCAGCTAACGTCTGGCATATTCAGGTCCCCCATCAACAATATCTCCCCTTTTTCTGCCATTCTGAGGATGCCTTCTATCATTTCCTTGTCCGTTGACTCCCCCTGAGATGGAGGTCAGTATACCACCCTTGTGCAAATTGTGGTGCCGTAACCTGTCTCCAAGGTAACCCACAGTGCCTCCTCTACTCCCTGTTTATCCTTTAGTTCTGTTGCTTTGATCCGTTCCCTTACATAGAGAGCTACTCCTCCTCCTCCTCTTATACCCTCCCTGTCCCTCCTGTACATTGTGTACCCTGGTATGTTGACATCCCAGTCATGGTTCTCAGTGTACCATTTTTCTATGACTTCCACAATATCCAGATGTCCCTCTTCCATCAAGGCAACTAGTTCAGGGATCATGTTATACAGACTACGGGCACTGACTCTCATCATCCTCCATTTGTTGATGGCCTTACCCCTTTTAGCCCCATTCCTGTCCTTACTGACGTTTTCTGCATTTACCCCTGTCCTGCTCCCCATTAACTTCTCTACTCTAATAGACTCCTGTTATATGCAGACGATGCCGTTATTTTTACCTCCCACCGTGAACCTTCCCTCCTGCAACTGCAAACAAGCTTTATGCAAGTGGAGACATGGTTTAAATCTCAAAAACTCATACTAAATCACAAAAAAAAAAAAATGATGTTTTGTCGCATCCATAACAAACAAAAAAACAAATGTCTATCTATGACAAACAGTGAAGGGACATTGCTCGGACATGTTCAACTGTTTAAATACCTGGGAGTTACCCTCAACAGCAACTTTTCTTACTCTGAACACATTGAGAGCATTGCCAATATCGTGAACACTTGCATAGGACTTCTCTTTAGACATAGGAGCTGCCTCACCAATGAAGCCCTAAGAATTACCATTCAGAGCTCTGTTATGTCAATAATCGACTATGGGCTTGTGATCTACGGCTCTGCCACTGACACCACACTTCCATGATTAACCATTGCCCTTAACAAGGCTTGTCGTCTACTGACCTCTGCTGCATGTCTCTCACATACCTGTAACATCTACAAGCAAGCAAACTGTCTCTAATGCCCCGGCAGACTCAAGCACCAGACCTGTACGCTAGCAAAAAAGATTACCGTAAATCTCCTACCGTCAAGGGTTCAGTCCTTACTGCCCCCCCCCGATGTGGCCACTGCCTAACCAGGAGCTCAGAATATCTTCCTTTTTCTGTTCCACACTGCCACACTACCCAAGGACAATGCTCTTTTACATACAGAGCCTCATCCTGGTACAACTCACTTCCACCTGCTGTTATCAATAACAATACGCAGGGCACTTTCAAGTGCAACCTGCATCAGCACCTTGTCACAATGGCCTCCTTTAAATGTTTCTTCTAATGAAACTTACTCTCCTTCCCTCTAATTTCCCCCTAAGTCCCTCCCATCTTTACCCCCACTATCTCCTATCTCCTCCCTTTTTATTTCCTCACTATTATCTACATTCTCTCCCCATAGCTTCCTCCACATGTATCTACCATATCTCCTAGCAGTTTCTAATTTATTCTAGTGAACCATATGACAACTGTTTTTTTATTGTACATATGTTCTTGAATAATACACACAAATTACTGTAACTTAACATACATACTGTGAATCATTGTACATATTACAGTAATTCCATATGAAATTTTTAATGTACTCAACAAAGCCTATGGCTGCTTGAAACTACTGCATAATGTGGTTCAAGGTCAGTTGGCATTCATCTGTATCCCCCTCCCCAGGTCATGCCTGAAAATAGGCAGGATTTGTCTAGTGCACTTAGACAAAAAAACTAAATAAATACTGTACTTGTTATTGTCCTCACTATGTTCTGTATTGTTTCCCCAACGTGGAATCTTTGTGAAAGAGCCTTGGCTCAAAGGTGTCTTCCAAAATAATAATAAATAAAAAATAAATGAATAAGAAGTTATCCCAGCATGACACACATCCTGTCATGCATTTTTCCTTTATTAGTGACCACAGGTAACAGCAGCAGATTTCTTAACAGCAGCACCAGCAGCATATGTGTGTTACTAACATAGATATGCTGTTGCTGTTAAGAATTGTTCTGCTGGGCTGCTTCTTGGCCCTCTCTGTGTTGGCATTTGGATTGGCCAGGCATTACAGGAGGAGACCCCCTCAGAAAACTGTCCCCCTTTAACCTACAAACAATTAATTCCTAGTGCAGCAGAGAAGATCCTAAGGGTCAGTGGTAGATATAAAGAGAAGATCATGCATGAACTCAGAGAGATTTAAAGAGCTGACCCTGAATTACAATCATGACATAATTTTTAAAGATGAGAACACTGAGGCATATAGACTGATGACATAGAGTACCAAAAAAAAAAAAATCAAATTACACAATTAATTCTGGATTATCTGGTCAGACACAGACAGACTTACTTGTTTTCACTTCAGTCTGTGATTTCCAAAGTCAGTGGCATGTATGTGTGTTTATGTGTGTGTTGAAAGGTAATTGCTCCATTGCCTCCCCTGTGACTTGCAACATTTGTTTGCATCTGTCCCTAAGGCTACACTTTCTTTGATCAACCTAAGTGTACAGATCAAAGGAGGAGCCATAGAGTATAGTGACCTTCAGGCCACTCATTCATTACTGTGGCTGCAAGCTTGGATTGCTGTTGTTGCTGACCTTTTGCCTCCCATTTCACTTGTAATGTAGGTGTAATCTAAATTTAGCTTAAACGGGGACCAGGTATCTCTGAAGACAACATAATGCAGAGTTCAGAAAAGACTGGTCTCCTTTCCCTTTTTCTAGACCGTTGCACAACCTGCTGTATGTTGAAATGTCATAATTTGCAGCTGTAGCCATCTGAGTGGGGAAATATTGATGTTTCTTTAAGGATGACCTCACCAGGATGTAGGAGATCAGGCAGCTCATTTCCCTTTAAACAATTTCCATATATCATTGGGTTGCTTGCCCCTAGTGATTCTGATCTGATAAACTGAGGGCTACACTTAATCACAGTACAGTATGATGCTTCTCCATTTATGCAGCAGAAGGTGCTCTGCAGTGCCATAGCATCTGATCATAACCTTTTGCCCTTCCTGCCATAACTTCAGTCAACACACCTTTGATAAATACTTAGCAGTTTGAAATGTGTATTTTCCCAAAACTGTATTTTCCCAAACTGTGGGTAGCAAACAAATTCACTTGTTTAATCCTTTCTTCTATACTTCTTCTACACCTGTCTGCTTGCATGAAACACATTAGTTTACTTATTGAAAGGTTTCACCTGGAAAGGCACACTAAGCAAAAAATTGCTCATGTCATGGTACGTCCTTGGGGGAGTGGGAATTGTGAGGCAGATACAGAAAACAGAACCACATAAAAACAATCAATTCACAACAGCAGAGATTACATTACAAAGCAATGGAGGGAACAATCATTGCACAGTTGTGCAGAAGACATACCAGAGTCAATAACAAAGTGTGCAGTCAATACATATAGAAGTACAGGAGTGATACAATTGATCTAGAATCTCAGAAGTAGTCTAATGCATGGTAACTTGGAACTGTGGTTATAACTGCATGAAAGTTCTATGAGGGAAAACAGTGCTATATGTTCCAGGGTACTCAAGGCATACAGGAAACCTAAAAAGTGAAGAAAAGAAAATATACAGAGGAGGGGGTTGAGGCATAGCTAGGGGCGCAAGCCATTTGGGGAGTAGAAATTTGTATGGGCAGTAGTGATAGAGTGAGGAGAGGAGGCATGCTGGATTTGAGGATGTAGGGAGTTCTATGTTTTGGGGAAGGAGTAGGAGAAAGCAGACTGGCCAGCACAGGTGAGTCTCCGAGGGATAGCCAGAGTCCTGGTATCAGAGGATCTAAGTGAATGCACAGGGTGTGGAGGAATGGACAATGAAAAGGATAGGTAAGGGGGGAGAGAGTTGAACCAGAATGTGGAGGTCAACTTATCCATATGGAACAGGCTTTGATTAGTTAGAGAAGGGAGCACCAGTGAGTGGTAGAGATCACAGTGATGAAAGAGCAGTGGAGAATTCAGTGCAAAACAACAGAAAGCATTGAAAATGGAGTCCAATCTGGTTAAGGTAGACTTTAGGTCAGCACTGTAAACTACATCACAGTAGTCAAAAATAGGGAGAATCATTTTCTGGACTAGTTCTCACCTTGCTGTTAGAAGTAGGCAGTAAGGGTTCCTGAAGAGAGAACCTAGCTTGGGTCACAGTTCTTTCAGGATGGCATCCATGTGTCTAGAAAAGTTGAGATGCTAGTCTAGCCAGACCCCAAGGTATCTGAAGGAGGCGGTGTCCTCCAGTGAAGTCACATCTAGGGTGTGGAAGGAAGAGAGGAAGGTGAACATAGAGAGTCTTTCCTTCTTGCATAAGGTCATAGACACAGTCTTTTTTGCATTTAGGGAATGTTAATGACTGATAAGTCAGTGTTGGAGCTTGTCAAAGTCCAATTGGAGTCTGGTTTCGACATCAGGGAAGGAGTGGCCAGAAGGGTACAGGACGGTGTCATCAGCATACATGTGAATTGAAGATGTTGTACATACTGATGGGATGATGGGAAATCATTTCGGAAAATCAAGAAAAGAATTGGACCAAGCACAGATCCTTGTGGGACACCAGTCTCAATAGGAAGGGGGTATAATGCATCAGAGATTCAAACTGATTGTGTCCTACAACCAGTTATGCTGTGAACCAGTTTGTGGCAGAGTCAGACAGATCAGCTGTGGAGAGATTATTTAGGAGGATGGAGTGGGAGACCATATTGAAAGCCTTTGCAAGGTCGATAAAGCTTGCTGATGTGATTAGGCCACTATCCCAACCCAGAGAAGATGGAATCAGTGAGCCTAAATAGGGAGGTAGTAGTGGAGTGATTTTTCCAGAAGTCTGATTGGAAAGGAGGGAAAAAAGTTAGTATCTGAGAGAAAGGTAGGGAGCTGAGAAAGGACCAGGTGTTCTTGCAGTTTGGCTAGGATAGGGAGAAGGGAAATTGGATGATAGTTACCCAGTGAGAATGGATCACCACCCTTGGGTAGGGAAAGGACTTCAGCATGTTTCCAGTTTTTCAGTACAGCAGCTGTGGCAAAGGAAAGGTTTAGGATGTCAGCCAGAGAGGAGGCAATAGAGGGGCAGAGAGGTGAAGGAGCTTAAGGTCTAGTCCATCTGGAGAAAACAGGTTTGAGTTATGAGGGGGAAAAAAGAAATAGCTGAAACACCTGAAAAATACAGCTAGCTTGTTCAGGTAGCAGGAGCAGTAGAGGAGCCAATCGGCAATAGCCTGACCAGGAGAACAGTGAATCGCTGGAAAGCTGAGCTATGGTGCCAGAAATTAAACCAATACTCAGCAGAAGACCGTTTTAGAAGATCAGAAGTCTTATGGTGGCTTCCAGTAGATTGGACAGTGGCAGAGATGTAGAAGCTGCACTGCTTAAGTGAGCTCCCGATCAAGGGGTTCAGGTTGAGGGTTGGGAGTCTTTCAACAGCTTCCAGTGGAGTGGGTGGTGGTGGAGATGTAGAAGTCACACAGCTTGGGAGAGCCATCAATCAAGGGACTCAGGCTGAAGGTTGGGAGTCTTTTGACAGCTTCCCATAGAGTGGGCAGTGGTGGCGATATAGAAGCTGCACCACTTATTTGAGCTCCCAATCAAGGGGCTCAGGCTAAAGGTCAGGAGTCTTTTTGAAGACTTCCAGTAGAGTGGGCAGTGGTAGAGATGTAGAAGCCATATCGCCTGGGTGAGCTTCCGATCAAGGGGCTTGGACTGAAGGTCAGGAGTCTTTTGGCAGCTTACAGTAGAGTGGGTGGCAGCTGAAATGTAGAAGCCGCACTGCTTAGGTGATCTCCTGATTAAAGTGCTCAGGCTGAAGGTTGTGAGTCTTTCACCAGCTTCCAGTACAATGGGCACCGTAAAGGTAATGCCGGTATCTGAACCTAACTTGCAGTCCCCACCTGCAAAATGTTTGTCAATGCAATCAAAAGCTTTACAGTAACTGTTGCTTTATGTGGGAATGACTTTATCCAGTTAAAATAAGTCTGTGACCATTAAAATAAATTTGTTACCGCTAGCTGTGAGTGGCAAATGTGCTACAAATCAATTTGTAGCTGAGTACTTAATCTTCTTAGTATGCAGTGACATTAAGATTTTTATGAGGCAGCCAGTACCTACTACATACGAATACAAAAACTAGAAGACATCCTGGAAATAGGCAGTGGCTGAAAACATTTTTTTTGAGATTTCATGCTACAGTAAAAAAAAAAAAATCACTAAAAAGTTATACTATATAGGGTCACCATACTTAACCTCCTCTGATAGAAAAACAAACATGGGATAGTAATGTATCTAGCATAACAAGAACATGATGCCATTTACTTTATTGGAAATTCATGACAGTAAGTGCAATGCTTTCTATTCATGGTGTAGTTTTTCTACAGAACTGAAAAACACTTACTGAAATGAAGATGTGTATGCAACAAATTTACAAAGCATAGTCCTTAAGTTCAGAGATTGCACAACGTGCATCTCTGAAGCCTCAAGACAGTGATTTAGATCTCATACCCCTAATAAAAAATACCTACATATATATATTTTTTATTTGTTATGGTCTAGGAATAACACCTTTGAGCTAAAAGCTCTTTACATAGGTTCCTCGTCAGGTGAGTACAATACAGACATAAGCTGGCAAGGTAATAGTTGTACAAAAGACTTGCACATATACAAAGTGTGGGTAACCATTATCAATGGCAACAGAGCTTAAACAATGAGTAGGAAGGCATAACATCAACCCAAATGAAGAGCAGGTAAGGAAGAAATGTCAGTGAGAGAGTAAGACAAGTTACTAAGTGCTAAAGTGAGACAAAGTCCACAGTGCAGTGAGAGGGCAAAGAAGGTATGCAGCCAAGAGGCCTTGTCAGTTAGGGTAACTACAAGGGGAGGTACTTGAAAGGGGGGTGTGACCATGGAAGCAGGGCAAGATCTGGAGGGGAAACAGTGAGCTGGGGGAGGGAGGAGGTGGGGGAATGAAAAAGGGGAAGGACAGAAAGCATAGAGGTAGGTAGGATCTTGGCAGGAGGAAATAACTAGTTTGTGGATTAGAGTAGGCAGTCACAGTGGGAGCAAAGCACTATTTGTAGCTTAAGGTTCCATTTGAAAGCACCCAGAGTGGGGAGATTAGCAGCATTATCTGAAAGGGAGTTAAGCCATAGTGGGGCTTGGTATGCAAGAGGTCTTTGTCCTTGGTATGTGCAGCATTGAGGGGTAATGAAGAATTGCTGCTCTGACCTATGGATAGGGTAAGGGTTGATGCACAGATTGAGAAGTTGTTGGACCCCTGGGGATAACAGGCCTAACTGAATTTTTTTGGCCAATAGGCATGTTTGGTATTTAAGTTGGCTGCTGAGTTGTTTGTCATTGCATATAGGTTACAGGTAACCTGTGAGGAGGGTGCATGGGGAAGGGCTCCATCCATAATGGTGACTCATTCCCCACTGAATCTCTCATGGCAATGGGAGAGTAGGGCGACCAGATGGGGGGTGGATGAAAAGGGCAACAGGATGTCGCTATATGTATGTGCATGTGGAGGGGAGCAAGCACGGCAAGTGTGGGCTGGAAAGGGGCAGAGGAGCTATAGGGGGTGGTGCTACAGTGGGTTGCCAAGCTGCATCATGGCATCGGGGGTTGGTCTGTGGTTGGAGTGGGTGAGGTACCGGGTTCGGGCCAGGTGCTGATGCGAGTATTGTGCCCCACCGGACCTTTAATTTTACATGTTTCACCCTCCTGACATGCACCTCCATGGAGTTAAGAATCCTTTTAGTAGTGGGGTGTAGAGGGAAGCTCTCACATGGGTGATGGGGGTGCGGCCTCCATACAAAGCATTGAAATGTATGTCCCCGGTGCATTTCCAAAGGCGGATACCAGAGTGTTGAAAATGTTTTCAGCACTCTGACTTCACGATAACGGCTGTTGCCTCTAAGCTGTGGCCATTATCACATAGAACCGAGGTCACAGGTGTGGGTCCACTGAGGTGCACCTATGATGAGCCAACAGGCTTTGTTTAGCGCTGTTTTCTGGTGCTGTAGGGATGTGTCAGTGGCAGAGCCATATATGGCAAGTCCATAGTCTGCTAGGGTAACCACTGAGCTTTGTACAGCTAAACTAAAGGCTTCAGGTATCAAACTGTGCTTGTGCCTGTGGAGCAAGCCAATACAAGTATTGATTGCTTTGGTGGTGTTATCAATATGGAGGGCATAGGAGAGCATGCTGTCTATTGTAATACCCACATATTTGAAGTGTTGAACACATTCTAGTGAAGTCTCAGTGTTGCTGTGAATTGAGAAGGGGAATTTTCTATGCTTACTTTGTGGGCTGGAGAACAACCTAGTTTTAGTCTTTTTGTAATTCATTATCAATTTATTGTCATGGAACCATATCTCAACACAAGAGAAGTCTCTTTGAAGATGACATTCCAGAGCGGTTGGGTCAAAGTCACTGGAAAAAACAACCACATCATCTGCATAAAGGAGGAGGCACCCCTGGCAGGCTAGGGGGAGAGTATTCAGAAATAAACTGAATAGAAGGGGGCCCAGAACTGAGCCTTGTGGGACACCTGAACAGATGGGTTGACTGTCAGAAAGGACATTACCTATTCTCTCATGTTGCAAGCAGTTATTTAAGTAGCTGTTGAACCGAGAGATGGTGACCGTAGATAGACAAATGGCAGTTAGTTGGTTGGCTAACAGGGTGTGGTTGACCGTATCGAAGGCCTTTGTTAAATCAATATACACTGCCCTCCCAAGATGGCCTTGGTCAAGACATTTGTGGATATAGCCCATATATTTAAGTAGAGCTGTGGTGGTACTATACCCTATCCTGAATATGTATTGTTCAGGGCATTGAATATGATGTTTTTCCAGGTACTCAACTAACTGGTCAACAACGATTCTTTCTAAAGTCTTAGATAAAGGTGGAAGAATGGATATGGGCCAGTAGTTCCCAGAAAAAGCATGATCACCACTCTTAAGTATGGCAGTTACTACAGCAGCTTTTCACCTTTGGGGAAATTTGGAGTGCCTGAGTGATAAATTAATGATATGAGTGAAGGGAGACAGGATTTCTTCCAGAGTGAGGGCCACCAGTTTGAGATCAAGGGTATCACCACTGAATTTACCTTTACCTAGTACCTTGTGCTGGTATTTCCTGGCTTCTCCAATAGTGATGGTCTTAAGATAGAAAGGGAGGGGTGCTCCAGAGTCTTTGTGGGTTTACCTGAGGTGACATGGGAGAAGAAATCTGTGGGGAGTACACCACAAAGATCAGTAAAAGCTTTCTTAAATGAATTGGCTATGATTTTAGGTCTACGGTAGGGGTTCCTTCAATATTTAGCATGGTGGGGGCAGATTTGGGCTCGTTTCCAGTGACCTCTTTAAGGTTGCTCCAGAATTTTCTGCCATCATTCCAGTTCTGGGCCAAGGCTTCCTTGTAGTAAAGGATTTTAGCATTATGGATGGTCCTGGTGCAGGTATTCCTGGCCATCTTGTAATTATGAATATCTGACTGCTTGCAAGAGGCCCTTGAAACATGCTATAGGTGGTCCCTATCTTTCATGACCTCAATAATGCCAGGGGAGAGTCATGGGTTGAGGTAGCCTTTGATTTTGTGTTTTTTGAAGGGTGCATGTTTGTCGCAGGTAGCATTGAAAAAGTAGATGAAATGGTTGAGTGCACAGTCAACATCACTGACCCCAAGCACATCTGAGCAGTCTATGCTTAGGAGATCATCTTTCAGGAGGCCAAGATGACCCAGCATAAGGAACCTATTAGTAATGATTCTAGATGGGGGTTTAGTGAACTTATAGGACCAATAGAACTAGACTGGGGAGTAGTCACTGATAACATCTGGTAAGAATGTGGCTTAAGGTATATGCTCTGGTCAGTTTGTGATTACCCAGTCAAGCAGAGTACAAGTGCCTGTCCTATAGTTGGTTCTTGTGGGTGTCTTGATAAATTGCTTGAAGTGGGCTACTAAAATTGCATCTTTAAAGTGATTAACCTCAGTGGAGAGCAAATTGACATTAAAGTCCCCAGGCAGGATCACCTCAGCATTTAGGCTTAAATTACCAAGGCAGTTTAGGACAGCATCCAGGCCTTGAGCTGAGTTTCTAGGTGGGATGTTGATGGATAGAAGGGTAATGGATTTATTGTGGGCACCAAGGAGCAACTTAATGGCTAAGGCCTGAGTATTGTGCCCTAACCTGGGTAGTGCCAGGACAAGACCCTGCAGGTTGTCCCTTAGATACATTGCACACACCCCTCCATATTTGGACACCATATCTTGCCTGAAAACCTTGTAGCCAGGGATGTGAATAGCTGTGTCAGTGATTTTAGGGGAAAGCCACGTTTCAACAACTGACAGCATGTCAGGGTTATGTTGGGAGACCCAGGCCTGTAGGTTGTCCAGCTTGGCAACCAGGCTGCAGATGTTTGATGCAAAGGTAATCACACCCGGTATTTTTTTGGCACATGCCCACCTTGGGGGGAGGGGGCAGGGTTGGGGTGATATTGCCTGACAGGAGCAGCAGCAGCAGCAAGGTTATTCTCTGCAAATAGTTTATAAAATGTTTACTACTGATTTTGCACAGCCTATCTGATGTGTCCCTCAATTTGCGTTTACCTTCCTATAGCACAAATCTAAGAAGGCGTGATGGGTGGGGCAACCAGATGTGTCAGCACAATGGCAAGGTTGAGGAGGGCAAGTCTGTTTCATCCTGCTTGTTGTGGCCTGGGAAACAAAAGCTGGACAATGAGGTAATGGTACAGTATAGATTGAAGGCGTCATTATCCAAGTATGTGGGGGGGGGAAGGGGGCTCAGAGGTTCATCATGTAATGTTCCAATTAGTAATGGGAGTGAAAGAAACAAGAGGTATGTTGGCAGGAAGCTAGGTGGTATAGGCATTGTGGCATGATTTCAGCAGTAGTATTGCAAAGAGGAGAGTGTCTGAGAGTACAGGAGTTAGGAAGAATATAATCTGGGGGAGAACCATTAGCAAATGGCAAAGCAGATTGGTCTAAAACATCCTCCTATGAAGTCCCAAGTGGGAGGACCTAACAAGGCAGGCACCAGTCTTGAGAGGGGAGGTGAGAGTGTACAGGGATACAGTGTGGAAAGGAGAGTATTTAACTTCAGCTTCAACTTTAGCTTCAACATATATTTTGTGTCTATCATTAATTTTACTGTGGAAACATGGAAAGCACTTGTATATAACTTAATTTAGGAGTGTTGTGGCTATTAAGGGAATATAAAGGCAATGTGACAATGGTGTTCCTTTTTAAGAATGATAAATAAGCTGCTTTGGTAAAAAGAGCAAGTTTTATTTTATTTTTCCTGGAAGATAAATGCCAGTGGTTAGTCCCTTTCACAAACCTATTACCTGAGATGATAACCATCATAATTTGTGTTTTCAGTAAACAATTTACAAGATCAGCTGAATTCCATAGACCCAGAGAAAACCAGTTAGACTAGTTTAGGGGACAATGCACAACTCACTTGAGTTTGGACCTAGCCATTTGGTCAAACAGAGAAAATGTTAAAAATGTAAACTAAATGTTTATGCTGTAACTATAGCATGTCATTTGGACTTAAAGTGACAATTTTGCAAATTGTGTACAACATTTTGTAAATTGTATATACAAGGCACAAATCTTAAAGTTTGACAAATAGTTTGTTTCAAATGAAACTTTTCCTTTGAAAAATGTAATTAATCATGATTACATCATTGCCTCGAGTATTAATCCCTGTCAAGTAGTTCTGTGAAAAAGTTACCCTGTGACAATATAAAGGCTACCTTGAGGAATAAATTACACATTTTCATGTTTACTTTAGGATTGCCTTTTATTAAAAAAAAATGGTTAATGAAATAAGATGCTTGTTCTAAGGTACAGACCTCCAATTTATCGGATCAAATTGCTGGATGTTTCGTGTTGTGAACTTGAGATGCAAAAAGAGACATCTGACATGGGGAAAAAAGCAAACTTTTTTTATGACACAACTAAATTTTATCAACATGATAAGTTTCCTAAATTTAGCATATATGTGCAGTTTGCACTTTTGGAAACAGTTCATTTAGTATCCCGAAAATAAAATAATGACCAACAATGGGAAACAAAGCTGTAGTTAATGCAGTTTGCAAAACATGTGATTTACACATTTTTAATGCTACCCCAAATAGCACCAAGTTTCCTGATACCTGAATTACTCTTCATGTAAACTAAAGGTGGTTTATGTTAGTTCACCGTTAGTGGTTTATTTTATTTATTATTTTTTAGGGTCAGAAAATATTGTTATAACATTTGTTTATGGGAACATAGTACTAAATCCAACACGCTTTTTTTTGACTTGGCTGCTACAGGCAACACATGTAACTTATTGCTTGGTTGTGGATGTATGTGAGGGGTAGAAAGAAAGAAAAGAGAGAATCAGAAAAGAAGGGTTAGCATACAAGAAAGGTTAGCATACAAAATAAGAGGTCCAAGCTAAAGTTAGTTCTGGCATGCTGTATGTTCATTTCTGAAATTAAAGCATCAGTTCTTAGCATGCCAATGTTAGATTATGTATTTAACTTTTGTTATTCAAGGCTTGCTCTTGTACTCTTTTACAATTTTGTGCTCCCTTATCAATTGTCTCTGGGCTTGCTTCTCTCCCCTCTCTCATAAGTAACGTTCTGATTCTGCCAATGAGTTAAAACTATAGAGCCACTGGAGAAGTGTTATTCCCCATCCTTAACATTTTCACTTCACTCTCTCTACCTTACTGCACATGCAGTACTTGAACCCATCTTCTTCCTTATTAAACATGAGGCACAATCCTCTAGATTTTACCATCTCATAAGGTGAAGGCTTTTCAATTACAGATTGGGAGCCTCCAGGCCACCCTTTTTCTCCTTCCTTATATTTAGACTATCCTGACTCCTAATCCACCTTTGAGTTGAGGTTTGCAGTCTTTGCCTCATCATAGGATAGTGGAGCTGTGGCTATAGGCATTATTTCTGTTGCTGTTGCAGTCATTATCCCTCTCTTAGCCTTCATTTCTTTTCTAACTCTTGCACCTGTCTCTTACACTGGGTGTATTTTTGTACCTTGCTTGAGATGTACTATCATCTCACTCTGTTTCATGCAAGCTGCTTTCAGATCTCCATTCTCTCTCTTTAAAATCTATTTTTTGCCTAAACTTTTCTAACTCCTGCTGCAAGGTGTCCTTAGTACACTGGACATCATCAAGCTAAGCTATAAGACTACACTGTGACTCCATAGCCTGCATTTCTTTGTGGTTTAGCTCCTCTATTTCTTTATGCAATTTATAGTTAAGAGCTGCTGTATTTTTTTCTTATACAGTTGGCTTTGTCCTGCAAAGTCAAAACAGTGGTATAAAGCTGCAGTTATTTTTGCATAGTTTTCTCTAAATGTTTATGTAACTCTAAATTGGTAAATTTTAAATCTGAAGCTTGTGTTTTTATACATTTTAATGTTCCTTTAGACTAAGCAAGGTAACATACAACTGTAGCACACAGTACCCCATTTTCTGTTTTTTTTAATTTTCTTTTCCAGTCCCACCTGGAACTGTTCTTTTACATAATACCAACTATCACTGTGATGTGTAGCATCTTTATAAAACTCCTGCCCACCGTGGGCAATCACAGAGTCAATAATGTACAGTTTTATGTTGCAGCAAACTCTTTACTTTTTGTCAGACTTTTACAATGTACTGTTCCATGTTACAATACAATAACCTGTCTACCTCTTATCAAACTTGGTGTCATAAAAGAATATATTCCATTCATAGCCCCCAAATGGCCAACTGATTCCACTGTCAACAGGTGTTGGATAATGATCCTTTACCACATAGTATTTTCAATTGTTATATGAGAGTTCTCGGTAGGAAAAGCCTTAAAAAATTGAAATACTGACTCTTTGATGCCCCCTCCTGGCCTGGCTCACCAAAAATGTTGGATCTAGTGCTTGATCATAGCACTTGATTCACTGGGTACTTTTGTAGATGATTAAACAATACACCAAATGTCAAGATTTCAAAGTTAAAGGAGCAAGTCTGTTCCTAATCTTATCACAAACCATAAAATTAGGCAGCAGTCTAATTAGCATCTACATGTTAGCTACTCACTTGTCAGTAAGGAGACCAAGATAAACATATTGCAAATCCCATGCTTGTTTCAATCTTGTTTTGTTCTCACCTATTCAACAGAATGCTTCACCTTTTATACCTTAGCTTGACTCATACTTTGAGTGACTACTAGGTTCTTGGACCAATCATAATGCCAGGATGAGGTTTCTACTAAATTTGTTATAGATTCATAATTTTAAGGATTGTTGACTAATTCTGATTGGTTGTCCTTGCCAGAAATGTGAATAGCAGCTGATCACTTTGTGATTATACAATTACACTATCATAATTAATTTGACCACTAGATGGGAATAGTGTTCTATTTTACACAGACAACTTACACTTTTGGCTTTGTATTGATATTGACTTGATTAAACACAATGGTACCCCCATCCCTGATGGCCCACATGCAGGCCAATGATCCTCCCGGTGGTGGTCCAGTCCCCCACCCAAACAGATAGTGCCCATCCCATCCCCAGATAGAGCAGGGGACAAACACAGCCCTCCACACACCTCCAAAGAGGTTCCCAACTGCCTGGAATGTGGCACAGTGTACACACTAATATTAGTGTGTACACTATACAGTCCGATGAACATTCCGGTCAGTCAGTGACCTCCGCATAGGTGTGAGGAGGGCTATGCTGGTCCCCTGCTCTATCTGGTGATGGGGTGGACACTACCTGCTGTGGTGGGGGGAAACTATTCGACCATGTGGGTGGCACTAGCAGGTAATGTACTGGAGCAGCATCAGGGTTCAGCAAGGGAAGGGGACAGTACTACGTACCATGGGTTGCATAGGGGATGGGGGTGTATATTACCATGGGCATGATATGGGCTCAGACACCACTGGAGGACTGTGGCATAGTGCCACAAACAGGGCTTGTGCCCAGCAGAGCATTTTCTAAGTCTCCTTAGACCAGCCCTGGCTGGTCTAAGGATACTTAGAATTCTGCCTTCAGGGCACAGTTTGTGAATCCCATACCTGGGCTGTGGCAGCTTGCATCTGCTGCAGTGCCTCTTGCACCTTGTCACATCCCATTTCTGGGTGCAGAGATGGTGCAAGCCCAATTTGGGGCAGGTGGCCTGTGGTAGACACATGCCACCTTTGTGAATTGCGTGGAGGCAGCCCTGGATGCAGGGTGCACCTTGCACTGTATCTGTTCAGTGCAAGCACCTTGCATCAGATGCAGAGCTTTGAGAATCAGGCCCATAATATTTGATTCACTCTCTATGGGCCCTCCCCTCCCACCTTCTTAATCAATTTAAAGTATTACCAAACATTAAACCAAATATACTTCTGCTCAGATTGTTTTTCCCAGCCATGTTTAAGTGGAGACCATCTCTTTTGAACAAATGTGTTTTTTCCTATGAAACTATTCCAGTTGTTAATGAACTGGATCCCCATTTTTTTGCATGCATTGGACACTCTTATATTAAGTCTTTCAATTGTTTTATTTTTCTCTGGATGGCATTTACAGAATGGCATTATCCCAGATATAATTGCTTGTTTAGTTGTTCTCTTTCTTTGTTTTGCTAGTTCCACAATGTCCCCTGCCAAATCTTTCTCATGTTCCTTACCAGTATCACTTATGCCTAAGTGCACTGCTACTGTGGAAGCTTTGGAGCTTAATGTAAGGAGTCTTGGTAGGTTTTTCCCTATGCCCATTGTCCTGCCCCCCTGCAAGCAAGTAACCATTTTATGTATCTTGCCATTTCCACAAATCTGAGTGTCACAACCCCTTATGATCAAATCCACCACAATTAAAATGTCATCCTTGTTTAACTCAGTACTGCCATCATTGTTAAACTGCTCTTCCTCTCCTCCATTTTGTCCCATACTGCTCCTTTCTAGGGCCTCAAATCTATTTTTGGATAAGAAACCATCTGTTCCAAGTGCATGTATCCTTCTTTTTGTAATCTGTTTAGAGACTACTGACAGTTCTTCCTCTTCATCCTCCTTAACTTGGAGTCTTTATCTCCACTTTCTGCTCTTCCCCTTTTCCTAATATCTACAGTGATTATAAGCTTATATGTTTATCCTACCCCACAAAGTGAAAGGCAAGGATCTCCACTATTTTGAATCAGCTTTAATTAAGTCTAGGAGTGCATCCAGATTAAGCTTTTAAACTTGTGATGTATCTCTTGTTAGATGTATTCACAAGTATTTAAGAGTATGCAGAAACCAAATGAAACCAAACTGGAAGACATCAGCATGGTTAACAAGGGCATTATGCAGCATTATTGCAGTTTTATTGCTGTTCAGTTTATAATTAGATAGTATACTGAATTGTTTGCTAGTATCAAGGGTAGCCAGGATAGCTGTAGTGGGATCTGTAATGTGAAGAAGAATATCATCTGCATAGGTAGATAACAAGTAATTGGAGTAACCTACAGGGATTCTTGTAATGAGTGGGTATTTTATAAGTTCCACAAAATGGGTTCTAGATATAAGTTAAATAAAAGAGGTGATAAAGGCCACCCTTGATGAGTCCCACAACAAAAAGAAAAGAGGAGAGACTATCCATTGCAATATATTCTGGCTTTAGGGCAAGAGTATAATTTTATTATTTTTATTCTAGTCTTTGCTAACTGGGTAAGGCCCACTTGGCACAAGTGCCTGTTTTCAGGGGCTACCTGGGAGCACCGGGTGGTTAAGTGATGTGCTCAGAGTCACACAGTAAGCAAGTAGAGGTTGTTAGACTCAAACCAAGGTCTGGTCTGCTGGATGTACTAAGCTCATTCACAGCTCATTACTCTAACCTCTAGGCTACACTGCCAGCCACTTATACTGATAATACTTGAAACCATTTTAAAAATTTGAAGGGGGAGCCTAATCTGTCCATTGCTGCAAATAAAAATTGCCACAAGGCTCTGTCTAAAGCTTTCTTGACATCCAGGGATACCAGTGTTGCTGGTCTCACCAGATACTGAGATGCTGAAAATATATGGGCAAGTTCGTAAGGGTGATCAGCATTAGATCTGGAGGGCATAAAGCCCACCTGCTCTGGACGAATTAAGGAATATCATACCTTGTTGATCTGAGTTGCAAGGATTTTATTTAAAATCTTTAGGTTCTGGTTCATTAAAGAGATTGGGCAGTAGTTGAATACTCACTCAGGAAACCTACCAGGCTTTGGTAACAATACAATCAAGGCATATGACAGGGAAGAGTCAGAAAACCCATTGTCCATAACATCTGTGAAGATTTATAATAAAACAGGGGCCAAATCATGTTTAAACATTGTGTAAAAATTTGTCCTGGCCTGGGGCTTTATCTAAGGTTAGTGAAGGTATAGCAGATTGGACTTCTAAAAGAGAAATGAGAAAATAAAGATGTTCAAATTGAGCATCCAATAGAACCGATGTAGGAATTGACTCCAGATACCTTTGTAATGCCTCTGAAGATGTTGATGCAGAGACAGGACCATAGAGGTATCTATAATAAGAAAAAAAACTCCATAATAATGTATCTGGGCCGGGTCCTAAGGGAGCCATCTAAGAGAGAGAGAGAGAGAGAGAATGGATAGAGGGAGTAAGTCTGGATGTTTCTTATTTGCGCTACCTAAGATCCTTCAACTTTCTGGCTTTTTTCCTCTGGTTAATATATGTGGACTTAGTTTTTAAAATAGCATATTCAGTCATCTGTTTAAGTAAGTCAACCTGTTGGTGATGCAGTACCTCCAGTTCTGCTCTGTTAGTTAGAATGTAAGAGGGATTCAAGGCCTTCTTCCATAATCTAATCTGGTCCAGTAAGGTGGACATTTTTTCTTGACGTAATGTTTTACTTTTTGAAGCCAGTCTCATAAATTCCCCCTGAAGAAACACTTTACAGGCTGCCCATTCTGTATCTCCATGAGAGAGAATGCCCCAGTTATCTTGTAAGAAAAGAGTCAAGATGAATTTCATTCAGTCAGTTATAAAAGAGCCTTTCAGAAGCTGATTATTGAGCTTCCATGTAGAGTCTCGTCTCCATTTGGGCTTAAAGAGTAGAGCAGCCAAACCAGATAGTGGTTGGATAGAACTCCTGAAACAATGTCAGAGGCATAAAAGCCTGCCAGTGAGGATCGGCTAACTAAAAAAATAAATACATTCTGGAGTAGGATTTATGGGCAGGAGAAAAAGATTTAAATTATTTATCCCAGGGGATGAGGATTCTTCATGGATCAGAGTGGTCCAGGGAGTCCATCAGGTCCAAAAGGGACTGTTGTGCTAGAGAAAGACCAGCTGCAGGTTTGTGGATTCTGTCCAGGTCACATGTCAGGGACAGGGTAATGTTCCAATCCCCTTCCAATAGAATCAGCAAATGAGCAAAAGGAGCTAGATCAATTGCTAGGGACATAGAGAAAGAGTGGGGGTCCATATTAGGACCATATATGCATACTAAGAGTACTGGCATCTGACTTAAAACATCACGTAAAAAGTATTGGCCTACCAGTTCCAGGATACTGGGAAGTATGCATAAGTGAGACAGATCTGGTGAGCACAATAGCCACCCTTTATAGCCTAGTACCATCCCCTGCACCATATACCTGCCCAGTGTAATCTCTTCTGAACAGCTGGAACACTGTGGGTAAAAGAGGAGTTTCTTGGACATTAGCTACTTGAATTCCTAGATGGGCCAAATGTTTCATTATTTGGTAGCCCTTAGTCTTGTCCCATGCACCCTTAACATTCCATGTGGAAAATTTCAAATTACCAAACATATTGAAACATATTTAAGAAGGATATCTCCCACAGGAAATGCTGGTCCATAATAACCCTGTAAACAGAAAAAAAATTGGCTTGCACTTAGTAAAAGCCCACCCCTTCCCACTACCCCATGGTTGAAAACCTTAATCATAAAAATGGAAAAAGGGGCAACATTAGCCCACGTTGGGTTACTTGGATTCAAAAATAATTGGCTGATAGAAGGCAATCTGTGAGAGTTAATGGGGTTGTGTACGGTGAAGGGGGTGTCATGTGTGGGGTTACCCAGGTGCTGGTCATGGGCCCAGTACTATTTAATGTTTTTATAACTGATATGCAGATCAGCCCAGGCAATAAACTGAGTAAGTCTGCAGACAATACCAAACTAGGGAGACCAGTGGATAATGAGTTCAATAGGACAAGGATGTTGAAGGACCTTGAAGATATAGTTAAGTGGGCCGATACTAATAAGATGCAGTTTAATGCTAATAAATTAGCTGTTTTACACTTTGGGAAAAATAATAATTTACAAGAATATTATATCCATGGGATAAAACTTAAAGTAGTTAGTACTGAGAGGGGCCTAGGTATTTATGTGAGCAACAACCTTAGAAATGGAACACATTGTAAATCAATGCAAACAAGGCAGAACATCTCCTTAACTGTTTGAGAAGGTCTTTCTTCTCCAGGTCTGAATCAGACCTCCTAACTCTGTACAATACATATTTCAGGACACATATTGACTATTGCTCCTAGCTGTGGAAACCCTATTTAAAAACCAAAAAAAAAGATATATATGCTGTTGAAAGATCCCAAAGGAAATTCACCAGGCTTATACTTAGGTGTACAAATAAACCATACAATGTGAGATTAGAGGACTTAGGCCTATGGCCACTATCCTTAAGAAGAACAAGATGAAGGACATGCTGTTTCTGTACCAAGTACTGGATGACCCAATATTAGTGAGAGAACTTTGATCTGACATATAAAGAAATCAAATATTATATCAAAGGGCACAGACATCAGTTACAGGACGCTGTGCCCAGAACTGAGCTTAGAAAGTATGTGTTCATACAATGACCTACAGTATAAGGGTAGTTAACCAACTTCCTGCTGCCTTAGCCAATGCTCCCAACTTGGCAAGCTTTAAACTTAATTCTGGTAAATTCATCCAGGAAGGTAACTTAGATAACTACCACTGAGAAGTGGGGACAGCATTTATGGGCCTCAGCCTTCTACTGTCCTAAATACCATAGTACTAACCATAATATATTAACATTCAGAGTCATCCAAACCATGCTCACACTACCACAGCCAGGCCCATGGTGGGGCAACAGGGGGGCTCTCTTTCTGCCCCCAGTGCTGCAGTGCTGAGCCATACAATTCATCCTCATGAAAAAAAAACAAAGCATCCAGAGGATACAAAGAAAAATGCTGGGAAAAAATATAAAAAAAGTGCATCTTAAAGTTGCACAGGGCACACCCTAGTAAATCCAGGAGATCTAGATAAGAGATGAACTCTACATAAAAATTCCAATTAGATAAATTAGTACAAAACTAAAAGGTTCACATTGAGTTCAGTTAAATAATGTGATTCCATTACAAAAATCACATTTGACATGACAAGGAACAGTTGTACATTAAAGAGCAATAAACAGTACATAATAAAATTTAGGGGCCCTTGAAATGAGACTCACTTGCAACTCACTATATTTGCTAAATAAGGTATAAAAGTAGCAACACAGATTTACATAGAATACAGTAAATGCAATTCCATAGAGGCTTATTAATGCCATACACCTCCATCAAATTAAGTGACTTTCAGGGAGTGCTATATACTTAAGCTGGCTCCCAGGGAATATCCTAACAAAGAGATTATCAACTTTGTAAGGAGCAGCTGGGAGCCACATTTCACCATGTACAGCTAGACCATAGGTAACATTATTAAGAGATGGCAGGATTTACTAAAGAGGTACACATCTAAACAATATTCGAAAAAGGAAAAAGGAGAAAACACATCAGCCTGCCTTTTCCAGGAGCACTTTCATGTCCCATGCCGAAATCATGATATCCATCTGTAAAAATAAGAGAAAAAAAACATGCACACCATACCAGGTTGTATAAAAGTAAGGAGACCTCCTAAGGTAAAACTGACCAAGGGCAAGAGTACAGTACTCCAAAGATGCTATCCAGTGTATATATGAAGTCAGTTCAATGAGCTGAGAGATCCCGGTGTGAGTCCAGGAAAGTAACCATAATTAGTATTAACTATACCAAACAAGTGTTCAAGTACCGATCAACAGCATGACTCTTTTCTCTGGCAAAATATAAGCATCCCAGGAATTCAGTGCACTCCTGTCCGCTGCTGAGGGAAGAGGTTTGAAAAATATTTATGCAACTCCAGTTGTGCTTCCAATGTAGACTGGAAGTTTTTCTCTCCAGCAGGCATTGCAACTATTAAGGTAGCTGGGTAGCAGAGCTTAAAATGAATGCCAGCTGCATGTACAGTAATTTATTTTTAACATCGCAGTAAGCTTGCTGTTTAGCTCTTACACTGGGGCTCAAGTCACTAAAGATAGATATGAGGGCCCATTTTCACCAAAGTTGCTTTTGTTCCCTGAGCTTAGACAGAAAATGTACTTTATCCTGAAAGTTGAGAAGCCTAAAAATAATAATATGTTTTTTCACCTGGGTTCGGGGTAGATTTAAGCGATCAGCGGGCTCGCTCTAACATGTATGTCAGACCAAAAGGGAAGGGCCCGGCCACACTTTCCAGAAATTTTTGTGCAAAATGAATGCAATCAGCTCCTTCTATGTACTCTGGAATAACTGAAATAATCAGGTTTTTGCAATGGCTGCTGGCCTCCTGGTTATGGATTTTCTCCTCCAGGCAGACAACTTTCCTCCAAAGGTCCACCAATTCAGGATCAAAATGGCTAGCATAATCCTCCAGAGATGATATTCTGCCCTCAGAATCAGTAATAGATGGCTTAGCAAGTCAAGAATAGGTTTCATTTCTTTAAAATCAGCAACCAATTTGAAAATCACTTCCTTGATAGTAGTGAGATCTCTGGAGAAACTTTCAGATGATAGCCGTGTGGCCTCCAGAACTGGGGATTGTGGTGGAGAAATGTCCTCTTTTGGGCTGGTTGATCAAGGAATACATGTGGTCTGAGCTCAACCTTCCATTTACAAGGCCCACTTGGAAGGGGTGAACAAGTTGGTGCAGGAGTGATTCTAGCCTAGCCACAAGGGCCTTGGCATGTATTTTGCTGTCCACACTGATTAGCAATATTGGACAGTATTTAGATGGTAACATTGGATCCTTTTCATTTTCTAAAAGAACTGTTATAACTGACTTCCTCATTGTAGGGGGGGAGTGAGCTGGAGTGCTTAGCTTCCTTGTATACCTCACATAGAATGAGGCAGTTTATAGAGGCCAGGGGCTTAGAAAATTCTACAGGAAGCCACTCCATCCTTGTGCTTTCCTAGAGCTGAAGGATATCAGGGCTTTCTATTATTTCTTCCACAGATAGGGAGTACTCTAATGCTGTGGCTTATTTCTTGGTAAGCTTGGGTAGTCTCATGGAGGACAAAATGTCTTGCACGTGATTAGAATCTGGCTAGCAGGGTGCTGAATATAATGAGGCATAATCTTGTTGCATGATGGAATTTACTGCCTTTGGGGAAGTTTGCACTACTTTTCTGGGGTCTTGGAGACCAACAATGAGTCTTTCAGCTTGTTGCTTTTGGAGGTGGTATGCTAGAACTTTACCTCCTTTTTCCCATCCCTCCTAGTATTTATGTTTAAGGTGCAGGATTGCTGTTTTTGCTTTCTGGGACAGAAGCACGTTTATTTCTAACTAGAACCACAGAACAAATTGATATATGTCAGATTTAAGGTCTGGGTATGGGTATGCCTTGTATAGAGATTCTTTACCATGTAACTCTTACTGTAATCTCTGAAGGTCATGCTCCCTTTGGTGTCTGCAGTGGCTGCATAACTGATTATTTTCTCTTGTAGTGTGGATTTCCAGACCTCCCATGTAGTCCCTGCTGATGTATGTTTGGGATCATTTTGTTATAAGATGGTGGCTGTTTCTGCCTTTATTCAGGACATAAATGCAGGGTCTAAAAGTAGTAATGGATCAAGTCTCCAGGAGAGGTCTTAGGAGTGAGCTCACTGCACATGAAGTAGAGTTGAATTGGTGCATGGTCTGAAAGAATGAGAGGTAGAATGGTGGAGCTAATCACTGCCTGTGTTATTTGTGGGAATGTGAACCAGAAGTCTAAGTTGCTGAAGGTGTTGTGTGTCACTGAATGGCAGTGTGATCCCCACACAGGTGGGACTTACCATAGTTTGTCTCCCCAATTTTCACTGCAACCAGTTTCAATCCTGTAATGCTTGTCCTTTGCTTCTAATAGCCCCTGGGTGTAATCCTGTGTGGGGCCCAGCGTAGCATGTTTTCAGGATTTGAATCACCTGTTGGGTGATGTAGTGGAGCACACTGCTGTGCAGCTCGCACCAGGAATGTGCAAGCTGGCAGTATGTGCACGTGCAGTGACTATTCTACAGCTCTCATTGTTAAAGTCGATGTGGTGGCTTAGTGAGGTTCTCTTTTTGTGTGCTCCAGCACCATTGGGCATAGGCAATGATGAAGGGGCTCAGAGACATGCCTGGGGCTAAAATGAAACTTTAATTAAACACACTCTTAATTGCTAATACTAATGGGCACGCTGTTGTTTTAAAAAAGCAGCTGAGGCTGCTATATGTAATGCAACTATGCCTGTTGCCTAGGAAGTCTGTACTATGGCACTAATGATAGGTGGGGGAAGTCCTTTGCTACCCCCATTCTGCCACTGGACAATAAAGCAGAAGGGCTACTATTAGACATTGGAGACAAAAAAATATTAAAACTGTACAGTATGGCTGCAAAACACAGTTAAAGATGTAAATCTGTAAAAACTGTTCAACCAGCAGTCATATTTGTCACTTCTTATGCCAAGCCCAGACAATCAGCAAACGAGGAGCCTGAGGACCTGCAGCTATGGCTCCTGGAAAGGGATTTAGAACTGTGTTCTTGGTGCCCAAATGAGCAACCTATCAGGAGTCAAGGAGGACTAATGTTTATTAATTTTAAAGATGGACAACGTTGTTCAGCCAATCAGAAGCTGCCATTTTTTTTTTCAGCTTCTAGGGACCGTTACAGCTTGGGGCAGTTTTGGCTGAGACTGTCTGAGGACAAGTAGCATACTGATAGTTAGAGATAAGGGGCAAGATTCACAATGAAGGACACAAACCCCGCAGCTGGGGGAAAAAACCTGCAGCACTGCGGAAATGCAGTTGCGTGAAATTCTCAAACAAAATCCCAGAACTGCAGGAATTCTGCAAAAAGTCCCGCAGCTGTGGAATTCCAGCAGCTGCGGGAATCCTGCAAGTGCAGTGAATCCGCAGCTGTGGAAATGGCTGAGGAGGCACAGCAATAGTACAACCAAGTAGCTGAAGCAGCAGACATTAACATTGCTGCCATAGTATGAGACTGACAGCATGCACAAAAAGACCAGCAAACAGTCCCTCAACTGGGACCACTGCCTCACCACAGGTACCAGCAAGACCATGGCACCACAGTAGCCAACTGTCACTGCTATTCGTCCCTCCCTGGGGCATTCATGCTGCGTGCAGGAGTAGCACTCGCTGCAGACTGGCCAGGCTCTATTGCCTGTGGGGCTCCAGCATGGGCTGCACTGGGTCTGGTGGCTGTTGCCTGTTGCCATATCATGGCAATGTGTGCTTTTGTTGCTGTAACATCAGCCACTGCTATACCATCTGGGATGCTATTACCTGTGCCTCACCTCCACCTTAATTGATTCCAATTGTTGGGGCACTACTGCAGTTTGCTGAGGGAGAGTTTCACCTCATTCCAATGTGTGTAACATTTTTTCCTCAACTGCAGAAAAAAACTGGCTGAGTATAGCCTTTCATGGGATGTGCCTTACTTATCTCACACCTTTTTTCCTCAGGGACTTCTGCAACTGCACTTTTTCCACAGTCCACAGTGTTTTTTTTCCACAGCTGCAGAGGTTTTTGTGAATAGCACTTAGAGCAATCTCCCCTTTTTCTGTAGCTACGGCAGTTTTGAGGACTTAAGGAAGGTTTTGCACTTTCTGAAAGCTTTGTGAATCCAGCCCAAGGTCTACACAGCTGCGACTTCTGTTTCTACCTGTGAATCTGAAATTTGTCTCTTACAGACTGGGAGCATCAGTCAAATTTTCAGAACTGTCTGCAAGTCAAAACATGTGATGCCAGTAACAGAACAGTGCTAAACAGGAGGGTAAGACTGGGTCTGCCAGATACTAAAAGAGTATCTAGTGACCTGCATCAGAGTGGGAAATGCCCCTTGAGCTCCTGCTGCTTTTGCCTGAGAAGCAAGAAGGCCTGAAACCTGTATGCTGCATCATCACGCCAGAGGCTGTTTGCTGCTCAGCCTGGAGTAGCCCTGATTTACTTAAGCAAGTGCTTGTGACTATGTCCAGAGAAGTCACAGAGGCTGCGTGATTCCTACATTACAAATAGCAGTCACAACCAGAGGAACAGTCTGGGGAATAATCCCAGTAGTGCTACAGCTAGGCATTACTGACCACCTTGGCCTGGAGGTGTGTGGTCCCTGCTCCCTGGAACTGACCCAATCCAGAAGCAAGAAGGTGACAAGCTGCAAGACTCTGTAATGAAAACAGAAGGTGACAATCTGCAAGCAGCCAGCCCCTGAGTCCAAGTTGCCATCTACAGCAATGTTAAAGTCCCAGAGCAACAAGCTGATCATGCCAGACCCTGATACTAAGAACTTCAGAACCGTGAATAAGCCCAGGGCCTGCCCTGGCTGGGGTTATTCAAAACTAGCTGACAGGTTCCTTTCTTCACTTCAAAATGCACCAATGCTGGCCAGCCTGTGGCAACCATCAGGCCTGCACCTCAGTGTGGGTACCCAGGTAGACTCAGTAAGGACACTGGTACCAGTGGGGAGGTGGACTTGCTCACTGTAGTTGCTACTGGATGTGGGTACCTTTAATGTTTCTGTTTCATAGCTGTTCGAGTTTACAAATTGCAAGAAATACCTGTCATATTCCATATCACATTCTCCTTTCGCCAATAAAAAAACTGTTTTTGTTGTTACTGTTAAACCTGTCGGGGAGCATATTATTAGTGATACCTATTAATTGCATGCATCACAGAGTATTAACTTGGTACAGTACATGGTATTCTGTGTGTGGGGTGACTGGAAGGGAAGGTGGCTAGGTACAGCATCTCAAGGGGTTGTACTATGCAACCATCTAACCCACTATATTTTACTCTGGATGGAGGCACTGAACTATTATTTATTTGTAGCTGGGAAAGAAGCCTCCTTCCCCCATTACCATCTGAACAGAGCCCAGGCCCCTCAACCTGGTTGGAGTCCAACAGCCAGGGATTGTAGCCCTCTGTTACATGGTGCCCAGGTTACATCTTTGGAGGCACCGATGGGATCCCCTATTTACCAGTCACACCCCCATGAAGGGTTCTGCTCACAGAGTGAGGAATTTAGCCCCTCAACCTCAAAAATGTTTTCATTCTATGTCCTTTGTTAACCTTATTGACTGATGTATGGGTGAGGATCTGGACCCTAAAAATTCCTTGCAGCTCCTGGGGTCCCACTTGAGATAGACAGGGGGCAGTAGAAGAGGCTGTATACATAATCAAGTGCCTTGGCCAAGTTGCTGTCCTAGGGATGATAATGGATACTGCCACAAAGACTTCAGCTGCATTAACTTAATGCAGAAAAGCAGTTGATGCCAATTGGATGCCTGATGTACTGATCTCAGAAGGTTCCAATGTGGCATGGTTGATAGTGACTCAGGAAAGTGTGATTTTTAAAATTGAGGCTCCACCCCACAAAGGGATTTAAAGGAAAGCTTACTAGGTTGTTGCAAGGTAAAGGTAAGTTGGTGGAGGAGGCCATAAAAGTACTACATGACCCAAGAAGTGCCCCCACGCAGGGTGAAGGAGCCAGATCTAGCTGTGGATCACCTCCCTCAGATTACTATCACATACTAAAAATGTTTTTGGGAACAAAGACTACTCTGGACAGTGAGGATAATTTGGAAACCTTGATGGACTATGCTGCTCCCTTAGTACAAGATTGGCAATATTCTGAAGCCAAAAAGAGGAAAAGAGGAAAAGGCCTGGAAAAAACCTCCATGGCCATAAACTAGAGCCTATGCATTCACTAAGGTCTGTGGAACCTGATGCCACTGCCAAAGCATATTTAATGGCTTTACAGGATGTTTTTGGCAATACAGAGTCAAGTGAGGACTTGATGTGGAGAGTTCAGCTGACCCAGCAATGGAAAGTAGATCCCTTGTCTGCCTTTCTGAGCCACATTGAATATATTTTGCAGGGAGTATTTCAAAAAGGAGATGTGACTTCTCAGGATGCAGAAAAAGTGAGGTTGGAACATGCACTCAAAACTGCCTGTCATTCTACAGTGTTTATCCTCAAACTATGCCTGACTGAGAGGAGGGACAATTCCCTGATTGGCAGTGAACTAATGAGAGAAATTAGAATGACTGAGGAGGAAGAAGAGACATGGGGACCCTGCTCTGCTGCTGTGACTGTTACCCAAGTTACTGGGTGAACCCGTACAGCAGATACCCAAGAATGGAGGAACTAATTAAGGAATACAAGGAGGTATTTGCCAAGGGCACTTCAGCTCTTAGCATAGGCTAAGGTGTTCATCTGGAAAAGTCTGCTCTTCCAGTCACTCCAACCCCCCTGTCATGGCCATTGGCGTGCAAACCAAGGCACCATCTGCACACCATGATCTGAAAGTTAAGATGAATGAGTTGCTGAAATGGATAACTGAACTGAGAAATTTGACTAGAATCCAGCAACACTGGGGGTCCTGCTTCACAGTAGTGACTGCCCACTGGAGGGCCTTGTGCAGCAGGATGGCTACCCCCTCTTCCTAGTGGGGGCAGAGGCATGCAATAATTGTCCTACCCAGTCTTTATTCAGTCAGGGGTGGTCCACATCAAGGAGTGTTATTTCTTTTAGGAACACAATAGTGGCCTTAAGGTGCTTCAGATGAGACAAAACTTGTTTCTGCTTGGCAGTGGAGTTCAGACCTTGGACGTTCCATCTGTGGCAGACCACATCACCAATGATCATGCATTATAATAAGTATCATCTGGAGTGGATCGTGTGAGGGCCATCTTGCCTATCTTCCAGTGGTCTGAGCTCTGCAGTCAGGCAAAAAAGTGGGCGAATTTCTGGGCGGGTGTGAAGGTGGGGGAATAGTGGCTGCTTACTGGGATGGTTCCTTGTCAGGGAGTTATACAGTTGCTACCTCTACACTTAACTAACCAACAATTGATTACAAACAGCATGCTAAAAAAACATTTTACAAAACTGAAAATTCTATTTCTGGAGAAGAATGGGAAATGAGCTGACCTAAACTGGCAGACTAAAGCTCTCCCATGTCTTCTTGAAGGCATGGCTAAGCAAAAATGAAAGTGTTAGACCATTAGAGGAAGAGTATTCACTGCAGCCATTATGGGTACAGACAAGGGAATAACGTCAGGGCCTGGACCTAGGTAACTAATCCACTGCAGTGTTGAGTGGGTGCAGTATTTCAGGATAGTGTGCAGAGAAACAGCCTATAATGTAGCACCTTGGCAATGTGTACATGTGCCATCCAGTGGCAGAGCTAAAGGGGGTCAGTCACCCCCTGGCTGCCGCAGTGTTAGTAATGGTGCCACTCCACCATTTCTATTCACTGTTTGGTGTACAGTGTGGAGCCCATAGTTTACTGAGTGGCCCCCCAGCTCCCAAACCTGTCTCTGTTACTGGAGCCATCCATTTGAGGAGCTGTTGTGGCCAAGGTTGCCATCTCCATTGGGGGGTGAAGTATAACAATTGTCTCAAAATGTTAGTAGTGCCCTTAGGTCTGAGTTGGATTGTCCCTCTTCTTCATATGTAGCAAGTCATCTCCCTCCTTCACTTATATTTAGTCAGCAGCCACCCCTTCCCCTCTGGCACTGGGGGACCAGTGCAGAGGGGAGTCCTCAACCAGCTTCAGTGGTCTCTGGGGTTGAGATGGAAGGCTGCAGGATAAATATAGGAGAGTGATATTCTCTGGGGGAGAGGAGGAATTTCTAGATGGGTATTACAATTGAACATCCTTGTAAATAGTTAACAGATAACATTTAATTACATGATTATTATGTGACCTGCTATACTAGCCTGTCACAACTGAAAGTTTTATAAGTATGAACTAAACAATTGTACAAGCGTGTGTAACATTCTGAACAAAAATATATCATCCAGCACTTTGCATAGAGGAGAGGAACTCAGAGTATTAACAGTTTGAACATACACCCTACAAGCAAGAGTGGGGAGCCCACCTTTGCACTGCCGAGTTCTCTGGTGCTGCTCATAAAGGAGAGGATAGCATAATATTCTGCCAGAAATGTGGCATTAGGTTTTTGCTGGCCATATGCACTCAGTTCATGTAGGTTCAGGCCACATCAATAATAACAAGCACCAATTGTTCATATTCAGGCACCATGACAGAAAAAAAAAGTGATCTCTACTCCAAGAGTCTGTCTGGTTAGGCTTGAGAAAAGGCAAAGTAGGAATGATGAATGCCATGACTGTGATCCGAGGCTCAGAGAAGTGTAGCAAGGACAGAAACTAGACTGGTGGCAAGAGTAAAGGGGGGGAGACTCAAGACGCAAAGCATACATGGACCTCAATATTAGTATTTACTAGTTTATTTGGTTTTTTATTTAGTTTTTTTTTTTTATTTGATAACGGAATGGCACACTGAGTTGGGGTTCATATCCAGGTGCTACCTGGGGTCAGGGTGCAAAAGGGGTAGTTACAAACATGGTTAAAATAACTGACATAAGACAGAATTATACTATGTAGTAACAAGCTAGTCAGGAAAGAATGGTGCAAAATTACATACAGGCATAGTAGATTTGTGCAAAAACACATCTTACAATAAAGCAACATGTATATCATATAGGCATGGTATATTAAATCAAAATTCATGAATACATGCTATAGAAATACAAGTAGGCTATCAGGACTACAGATCACATTATGCAGAGGTGTTAGTAAATACATACAGACATAATACCTCATGGAATCAGGGAAGGTGGTGGCAGGAGTAGTAGGGCTGAGGGGAGAGCTTTAGAAGGTGGTTTAGAGAAGGGCAGGCATAGAAAGGAGGGAAGTTGGTTCCAAAGAGTGGGGAGCAGGTAAGGGGAAAGCAGCTTGTCCTGCACAAGAGTGCAGACAGGGTATGGAGTAGGTATGAGAGTCCCTAGAATGACGGACATAGTTAGACAGAGCCATATGTGAGAAAAGTGATTATAGGTTTTAGGGTAAAGAGCAATACCAGTTATTAGATACGAGGATGGAGCAATGAGTAAGGCAGTGTTGTTGTAGGGGAGGTAAGGTGAGTGCAGAGTATAATAAGCAATCGTGGGTGCAGGGGGGCTAGTTACAGGCAAAATGAAAGAATGCATTAAATAGAGTGTCTAATCTGGAAAGGGATGAGGGAGAGACCACACTGTAGACCACATCAACATAGTCAAAGATGGGGGAGTATCAATTTAAAGACAAGTTTGCATCATATAGGAAGTTGGAAGCAATCCTTATTACAGTATAAGTCATTGAGTTTTGGGTGGAGCTTGAAATGGATAGCCTCAAAGTGAGCGGAGAAGTCCAGTTTGCTTTCAAACCAAACACCAAGGTATTTGAAGGCTGGTACTGCCTCAAGTTTGGTGCCTTCTGTGCCTGTGTTCCTGATTCCCAGTAGCCTATTTAGTTATTCACCTACCTTACAGAGGGGAAAGAAAACATCAGTTAACAGTACAGGTTTGGATCAATTTCATACTAATGGTTGCTGCTGCTTGACAGTCAGCAGCTGAGGGAAAAGTTATGCAGATGGAGTTTGCTCATTGGTGAAAAGAGCCATTGTTTCTGGTGTCAGTGTTAAGGGTAATGGGTGAACCTCTGCTACAACTGCTGCCCAGGACTTGCTGCATGCCTCCCAAACCAAGGGTCAGGTTGTTTAGTTCTGACTTGTTTGAAGGTGAAATTTCTGGCTGTGGTTGCTGTAATTGAGGCAGCTCTTTCACTTGTAGGGAACTGGGATAAAGGGGTGCATAGTGGTTCTGCACCCTGTCGATGCAGAGGCCATCTGATGAGCCTTCTGATTCTTCATTGTCATCCCTGCTCTTGCTCCAGGATTGGAGTTGCTGTGTTGGTGTATCATTTTTGTATGCTGATGGTTCAGTTGTCATTTGGCTCTTAGAAGGTAGGGACCAGGGTTTGTTCCCATCATTGGGGTTCAGCCCAGTAGTCAAGGTAGTCAAGAGGTTACTAGTATCCATACCTTCAGAGGGGATTCTTTTTTCAGTCAGTAACTATTGCATGGGAATATGGAGCTCTTTGGGCCAGTATTTTCCCAGAAAGTTCATCAGAGATTCTGGGGTGGAGGATAGCAGTGGTACCCCATTGTTCAGTGCTTGCATGGTCACTGGGTATTAGAGGGAGAACTGCAGGCCAAGTTTGTGCATAATTTTCCTAACCTCAGTATATGCACGCCTGTGTTTGAATAATTTATTTGAAATGTTTTGAAAAATGTGTATATTATGCTTCTGCTATTGTAGGTGATCTAATTTCCTGGCCCTCTGCAGGATTGCATCCGTGTTTACTATACTTAGGAATTTTGCTAGTAGCAGATGAGGACATTCATCATGTTGTATGGAGGGGGCCAAGGATTGGTGGTCTCTCTCAGTAGCAAACCGGTGGTCCCCCATAAGCTTCAGGACCATTGGTAGAGCATGCTGTAGGAAGGCTGCAGGGTCTTACATTTCTACATCTTCTGGGAACTCCGCAAGCCACAGGTAATATCTGTAACTTCAGTTTTCTAAGTGAATGACTTTGCTCTGGTGCTGATGGCTGAATCTGTTCTGTTCCTGTAGTGAGGCCTGGAGTCTGTGAATGGCATTGCTGTCAAAATCTACATTCCATTCCATTTGTTTTTGCCTGTTCTCTAAATAAAAGATCACCTGTACCAACAGAAGTGAAGCTGTTTTAACTTTAGTCATGTCCTGCAACAACTTTGAGAGTCATTGTCCTGCCCATTACCATGTTTGCCTTGGTTACTTGAAGCTGAAAAAATAATGGTTGACAGTTTCACTGTTGGAGATGGTTTCTGAGTTTAAATAACTACACAGACTTGGAACTTGTGGAATGATCTTGCAGGCGAGCCAAGGTATGCTAGGTAGAACACATCCTGTTCAGTGAATTTTGACAGATTTACACCTTGCACTTCCTGGGTTGAAAAGGCACTCAGCCTTTGGCCTCATGTCTAACTATGCACTGAAGCATATGGTAAAACCAGTACAACTAATGCCCTATTGTGTCTTATTGCTTGCTTATGCCACTCAAATGAAACTGAAGGCATCTGACAGGATAATAAAATAACTTGAGAGATCTTGGGGTTTGTCATACCTTACCATTCCCTGCTAGACTCAAAACTGTTTATGGGACAAAACTTGCAGTCCATCTAGTCAGATGCCTCTGAGGAAATAAAAATAGTTAATAAGCTCAAGACTGAGTTCTTCTCCAGGTATTAGAGTTCATATTCTAATTCAGACTACGTTTTGTGGCCATATGCCTGATCCATGCAGGCTGGCAAACAGAGATATTAAACTTTAGGAACTGCAGGAGGGACTGATTTCATGGTATACTAGAAGAACAATATCTTTTTTTTTTTGTAAACCTCTTTATTAGCAGCAATTGCACAGTTTATTACAAGATCAAATTGATTGCAAACATATACAGTAGTACATGGGTCCTGGTTAGAAAGAGGCATGCAAGCCCCTGGATACAAATGCTCTCCACCAGGTCATGTATATGAGAGTCCTTAAACAGATATTGTACAGTATTTTGCTTCTTCTTCCAACATCATAACATAACATGTTAAATATGACACTGAGGACCCCTAAGTTCCCATGTGAATTTGTTTTGGGTTCAGGTGCTGCATGCTCCAATAATGGAGGTTGATATTAAATTTCTTAAAAAGGACATCATTCAGTATGTAAAACATTCTGATGGACTCCACATTTTTATATACTGTACCTCTTGCTGGTTGAGAACATGGGATTGTGTCATCTTAGTCTGCATATTCTCAAGACGTTGACTGCACCACTGTGTGTTAGGGGGTTGACTATCTGCCAGTCAGGCCTGGGACAACACTGTTTACCAGACTGGCTGTCCTCAACTGCCACAGAAAATGTTGGTAGTGGGAAGCATGATATCTTTGTTGCAAAAAGTTCTACTTAAACTTATTTCAAGATGTTTGCAACAATGTTATTTAAAATGGTGTCCTCCTTTGCTTGAAGTATTGTAGTCTTCATCTTCATATCAGCAAACTTTTCAAGAAGTCAACTGTCTTTCTGTCAGAGGTATTTTCTTTTGGAACACCTTTAAGTAATTATTACTTTTTGATTGACTAGGAGCCTGAAGTGGAAGATAGTAAGACTCAGTATACAAAAAAATAAAATAAAACACTTCTGATGTAAACTGATAAATGACTTAATTTGACCTGAATGTCTCGAGGCTTGTGATGCTCTTAACAATGTTTGCTCATACCAACAAAGAACATTAATGTGTTTGTTTTTTATGCTTGCCTTCATGCGCATGCACAAACAAAACATTTTGCTACAATAGGTGGCTTCAGAGGTATGTCACTGTTGCATCTAATGCAGTCCAGCCTGCAAGAGGGTCAGCAGTGACAGGCTAATGATCAGTGACGTTGATCATGACACTTTTCTACCTGTGACAGATGAAGCTTCATGTAGTTGAATGAGGCAGTGACACCTATCAGACAGCGGCTGCGTCCTTTCCTCTTCATGACACTAGCTGAGCAGTGTCATGATCAGCCTTGCTGTTTCCATCATTGAGGTGCCCATCCCCAGTGGCTGTTAAGTTCCCCTCCTAGGTAATTTCCAGCACCAAGGTGCACACCCCTGTTGCCATTAAGTTCCCCCTCCATTTCAATTTCCTAACACCATGGTGCCCAATACTGAGTGCCAACTACATAACCCCATCTCCCACCAGTCATAAGTGTTGTATACGAGGGAGCCCAGCCCTAGTGCCCCCAAACATGAAACAAACACTGGGGTGCCCAATCCCCATTGTTGGTACCTGTAATGAAAAAAGGTCACACAATGTCTGTTACTGCAACTACTGCCTCCATTACTTGACCCCCACCCAGCCCCCCTCTCAGCAGCCACCACCCCACACCCCCTTACCCCTTACATACCTACTGGGGTTCAAACACTGTAATCTTCCCTGGATTGGAGGCATATCTTCACTCTTCAATGCCAGATTGGGAACTGAGGAAATTAGGTTAAGTGAAGTTAATATATTCCAACACCTACAAAGAGAGGTTCAGGGGGGTTTAACATGCTGACTTCTGAGGGCAAAAGATGGGAGGGACATGACTGAGACCTTTAAGTATCTTAAAGGCTGAAACAGGGTGAGCACTGAGGGACTCTTTAGTCTTAGTTGTAACAAGTCCGCTAGGGGGCATAGACTAAAGCTGGTGGTGGTAAGGTTCAGGAGGGAGATGAGGAGGCACTTTTTAACTGAAGGGGTGGTGACCAAGTGGAATTGGTTGCTGGAGGAGATGGTCTTCCTGAAAATGGTGGACAGTTTCAAGAGAGGATGGGAAAGAGTGAAGAATAAAGTAACGGGTAGATGGGGGGGAGTGGGAGTATTTCAGGGAAGCACAGGGGTAACGGGAGGGGGGGGTGGTTCATCTGTAACTACAGTGGGACCTGTACACTCAAGGAGACTATATAGACCATAAGGCCTTTGTGTGGTGGCATGTTCATAAGTTCCATTTGTTGGAGCAAACAACAATTTAAAATGGCTAGTACTGACCTGCTGTGTGTTCTGTTATACTTCGTTTAATGTAATATTTTCATAATCTCAGCTGGATGGTAAACTGTAATAACTAAGCAGACACACAAACCATCCTGTTGCCAAGGAGAGGTTCTGCAATACCTGGTTTGTGGTACACAACCAAAGCTTCCAGTGTGTATTGTAAACAGTTTTATACAAGGAAGAACTGCATGTTTCCCAACTGACATGATTATGGGTTTTTGTTGTTAATTGTAGATTGTGGGCAAACATATAATTAGTGCAGTTCAGGTAAGCAGTCCAAACAGTCCATTTCCACTGACACATAATTAGCAATTGAGCAGGTGGTTTTGTCATTTCAGCTGTCCTTCAGCGGTTCATGGTGAGGACAAATGTTACAAAAACTACTTACTTCCTTGTATTTTGCTGTGAGTATGTCTCCAAAATATATTGTAGTTATAGCAAGTGTTGGGAGCTGCATACATTTTAAGTAAAATGTTTGGAAAAGTACATTTATAGGTTGAAGTTGTTTGTGTCCTTACAAGGTTTGTGTTGCAAGGTAAAATTGATTCTCTTTAAAAACTCTAAAATTCATGGTCAGAAACTGTAGTTGCAAAACATTCTAAACTGTCTCTTTATAAATATGCATCTTTGTAAATACAATCTGTATGTTTTTTCCAGAAATTTAGAATAGAATTGCATATTTAACATAAGGATGTATGTTATGTTTTAAGGCTTAACAGCTGGGCATTGCCTCAAGGGGCTTGGGCACACCCCATCCATATGCCATGCGTTGGATGCATGGAGGTGCTGCTGTACTTAAGGGGACTTAAGCTCCAGGATGTGTCCCATACCTGAATTAGGTGCAGGGTCCCTGGCGCAGGGTTTTTTGGTGCAAGCTGCAGTTTGCCGCAGCTTGAGCCGAATGCAGCCCCCTTTGACAATTGAGCCCTATGTATCTATTTCTAAATGCAAGAAGCCTGTTTAACAAAAAAAAAAAAAGATGAGCTGGAATTGCTTTTACATAATGAAATTATACATATATATTCCATTACCAAAACCTGGTTGAAGGATGACACCCAGGGGAAAGAGATTCAGGGGTTTAATGTCTTCCATCTTAACAGAAGCAACTAATGAGGAGGAGGTGCAGCATTATATGTACGCAATAGTATTGAAGCGAAAGAGCTACCGATCTCATCAAATGATATGCAGCCTCCAGAGAATCTCTGGGTCCAAATAAATCCTCATAACAGTGGTAACATCATGCTCTTTGTGTGTTATAGAGCCCCAAATCTGTCCATGGAAGAAAACATAAAACTCTTTGAAAAAAATTGAATCAATAGAATTGGTAACTAGGGTTGTCATCATGGGAGACTTTAATCTCCCATATGTAAACTGGGAAACAAAAACGGGGTGTGGGTAATTAGAAAATAAATGCCTAGAAATTACTGATACTTGTGAACCTGCACAGTATGTCTAGGAAAACACAAGGTGTAGCAACATACTAGACCTTGTAATATCCAACCTAGGGTATGATAACGACGATTGTAGAGTGAGAGAGCCCATCAGTGATGGTGACCACAATGTGGTTTAGTTTAACCTACAGACTAAATGGAAAGCTATTAAAAGATGCACTAAAACCAGGCATCATTCCAAAGTTAATATTAAACAAAGTATTACATAAACAACTGGGCTGGAGAAATGATTTCCATAAAATAAATCTTGAGGCTAAATGGGACCTATTCTACTCAAAAATTAAACACTGTATAGATTCATTCATACCAGAAATAACCAAATACAATACTAAGGGGGAAGCCTGTGATGTGGGTTATGGAATGTCAGTGACCAGTCATAAGGGCTACTGCATAATGATGCCAGCAATGTGGGCAACCTTGGATTTCACCTCTTTCTCCAAGTTGCACCCCCTGGAGTAGTAATCCTAATTAATGGGTGTGTGGGGGGCAAAGCCTCCCACGAGGGGGGGTGCATGGGGTGAAGTCCCTTGCATTAAATAATATACTGTTTTTCAGTCACCCTTGTGGTTATGTGCCCTTATGACCAGTCACTGACATTCAGTTGCCCTTGTCACATAGAACCTAATAAGTGTAAGATCCCTGTTTCACTTAACAGACACTTAAGACATCAATCAAGCAAAAAATGAAAGCTTATAAATCGTATAAAACACATCACCTTCAGGTGCATGGGTTAACTACAAGATGTTGGCAAAAAAAAAAATTGTAAACATGGCATTTGAGTATCCGAATGCACATACTGTATGAACTAAAATTAGCAACTGAGGCAAAGGGAAACAAAAAAGCCCTTTTAAAATATATAAATAGTGATAAAAATAGGAAGCAGCCAATTGGCTCTATAATATCAGTTAACATAGAAATCTGTGATACTAAGTAAATGGCTAAGGAATTTATTTCATACTCCAGTAGTATCTATCAGCCAATAGATAGGGAAGTGAACATTGCTTATCCCACTCCCTCTGGGGGATTTACTATTAGTGAATTCAAAGTAAGAAGTAGAATATTTGAACTAAATGTAAATAAATCAGATGGGCCAGATGAAGTACACCTCCAGCTATCACAGACAATAGCAGATGAGATCTCTGAACAGCTTGCTCATATCAATACAAACTCCATTTCTGAAGGTGAAGTACTGCACATTTGGAAAGAAGCAACAATAATACCTATGCATAAAAAACAACCCAAATCAGATATCAAAAGTTATAGACCAATCAGCTTAATGTCTACAGTGTGTAAACTTTTACTATGTTCTATAAAGGATGAACTACTTGGACAGACTGAAAGGCAAAGGTTAGAGGACTTAAATCAGTATTGTTTCAAAACAGGTAGATCATATCTGATTAATTTGTTAAATTTCTTTGAACCTGTCAGCAATGCAATGGCTGTTAGTCTACCAGTGGATATTTTGTTTCTGGACTCCTCCAAGGCCTTTGACAGTATGTCACATGGGTTACTAATACAAAAACTATACAATAAGAAAATTAATAACAACATAGTGAGCAGGATTGCATCATCACTGAAGGGGAGAAGACAAAGGGTGTGTATTGCAGGACACACAGCAAATTAGATAGAAATAACTAATGGTGTTCCCCAGGGATTGATCCTGGGGCCAACTCTATTGAATTTATTTATAACCTAACTACAAACATCAAATAGTTACTGGCACAACAAATTTGCCAATTATATGGAGATGGGAGCTATAGTGGAGAATGACAAAACCATCAAACTATTTCATTAAGAAATAGACAAAATAGGAGAGTGGTCGAGGATAAACATACTACCATTTAACTTGGATAAATGTAAAATTATGCATGTAAGAACAAAAAAACAGAAAAGCAAAATATTATATGAATGGGAAAGAATTTACATAAACAATAAGGGAAAAAAGACCTAGGCATCATAACAACAAATATGATGACACAAGAAGATCAGTGCAGTGAAGCTGTTAGTAAAAGTAACAAGGCAATAGCATGCACATTCGGGAACATACATAATGCAGTAAGAATAACAAAGTGTTGGTCCCTCTGTATTCAGAGTTTCAGATTGGTTATTTGACCAACCAAGGTATAGAAATGCCAAGGTTATTACAAAAAATAAAGTTAATGTTATTCATACATAAATTCATAGTTCTTTATGTTATTAAAATCATAAAATATATTAAACTTCTTACATTCAAAAGCTTTATACTTTATCATATAATACAACATTCACAATCATAAATAAGTAAATAAATAAGGTAAAAAGTAAAAGATGTGGGAACATTTTAGTTTATTGTTCCTTAATATCTTGAAATACCATATTGTATTGAGTCAAAGATCCAGTTGTTCCCATTAATTTATTTCAATGTTTTATTTGTCCTATTTGTCTTAAACTATTTACTTTCATCTGCCTCCCTTTTTTCTATTTTTCCTTTGCATTATTTTTTTTGTTTGAAAATTGGGCAATCTGGGCTGCATCGATTAGCATAAAATGATGTAAAGGTATAAATAATATGTCATAATTATAACTGTTGTAGCATTTTAGAATATCATTCAAATAGTTATGACAAAGATCTGAATATAATTAACACTGGGTTTTCAGATGCAATAAGGAGTCAGTCATTGTTGAATTACAAAGACACATAAATCCTGTGTTTGATCTATTATCACCAGTTTTCTTATTAAAATAAGTATATTTAGAATTAAATATTAAATAGGCTACATCTTGCAAATGTTATACATTTTCGTTGAAAAGAAGTTAATGGAAGAAAAACATATTTTACCATCTTATGGTCAATTTTGTTTGCCCTAAACCATGAAGTGCATTTTTGAGTTTTAATTACCATCTTACCTTTTTTTCTACGCTAATAAATAATGTTTATATTGTAATAAGTTATATATATTTTTCTGAAAATCAATCAATAAATGGATAAGACAGATGCTTTTAAGTGTTAGTTGTAAAGACCAAAGTCATTTGGGTTTCAGGCCCAAGTGGAGCCATTTTAGTTTCTCTTTAAACATACTGAGGGAAGAATATTATGATTATTGTTTATAATTGGTAATCGATAAGATACAAGCCTACTTTGATTGATTGTATTTCTAGCTATTTTACCAATTTCTGCCCTAAACATTGCTGATGAAGTTGATAATGGTATCATTAATAGTGATTTATATAAATATAGTGCAGGGGGTTTCTATGGCAGCCAGATAGCCAGTTGCTAAAACTTCTGCTCCATATGTCAAGAGAGGATTCATTTTTGCATTTGTGGCTAGCAGAGCTGGAATTACAACTAAACCTCCAAATATAAAAAAATAAATTAATAACACCTTATCAGTTTGTTTTACTGTTATTATTAGTGATTTATAGTGTTGAAGCCAATTAATGTTTGCTATTATTTTAATCCCTCAAAATTCACATTACTTAACTGTTTCAATTCTTTGTCTAAATAGAAAGAAGTGTTAGTGTTTTGGGAACAAAATACAGTACCAAATATTTGGTTTTAGTTAAGTTTATATTAAGCTGAAGATGCTTGCACTTCTCGGAAATAATATCAGTTTTCCTTTGTATCCTTTTTTGTTAGAGAAAATAGGACTAAATCATCTGCAAATGCCAATATATGATACAGAAGTCCATTGATTTTAGGTGGATCATATAAAGGATTATCATCAAATTCTAGTAAATTGTTAATATAAAGATTAAATAATGCAAGGACTAATAAACAGCCTTGTTTCACCCCTGTAGTAGAGGGGAAGGGTTCAGTTATATTGCCGAGAATATCATATCTAATTTTTGTATATGTGTTGCACTAAATTAACTGTATGGGTAGTAAAAGAGAGTCATCAATACCTTTGCATCTTAATTTATCCCATAATATGTCTCAATTTATAGAATCAAATGCTGAAGTGAAATCTATAAATAAATATTAAAGTTATTTTTTTGGATGTGGATATGTTTTTCAAACATGTGTGATAAATGGAAAACATTACCAATATTGGCAAAATGGCATCTATTGTAAATCTTGCCTAATAAGGTGAAATCAAATTGATGTGGTTAATCCAGAGTGTTAGTCTTTTTCAAAATATTTTGGAAAAAAAAATTGAGACAGTATCCAACAAACTAATAGAACAACAGTTAGCTCAATCTAATGGTGAACATTTTTTATGAAGTGGAATAATTATGTTTAGTTTCCAAGATACTGGTATATATTTTAAAGCAAGTATTTTGTAAGAAGTGGGGACCCAAAATCAATATTAAATTTATAAATTTCAGATGGCATGGTATTGGGCACAGTTGCCCTATTGCTGACCAAACTTGAAATAACTTCAACTACTTCAGACAACTCAGATATTAAAGGGTATGATTTGTTTATCAGAGAATAACAGGCTTGCTATTGGATGATGCATTCATATTGATAATTAAGTAAATGCTGATAATGAGCTGTTCAAATTACCTTCTGGATTAATGTTAGTAAAGATGGTTTGGGAGGTACATAACCTCTAGGTACCATATGCCAAAATGCTTTTGAGTATTTGAATTCAATGATCTGTACAATAGCATCATTTCCATCAATTTTTCCTGTGCTTAATTTGCTTCATTTTTTTAAACAAATCCCTATAATCTTTCCTAGTTTTAGATAATGTTTCAAGATTACTTTTGCTAGGGTGACATTTCACCACATTCACTACAATGTTGTAGTTTCTTCTTTCTACCCCTGTTTATAGGTATTACCAAACCAATTATGCTTATTTGGTTAAGTTTTACTAGTTGAATTTGAGATATAAATATAGGATTTTATTAATGAAAAAAAAATGTTGTAAATTATTTTCAATCACAACTGGAGAAGAAGATTTTATAAGAGTATTGGATATATTTGTTATTGATAGTGAGTGATAAATATCATTCCTTTTCCCTAGAACTGATAGATGTATTTTTAATTTTTCTTTTCTTTGAATCCTTGATTCTTTTAATGGGTCATTTGGTGGATTATTTGGAAAATCAGATTTTGGAACCTCTAAATTAAATATCAATGGAATATGATTGCGTTCTGTCCACATCTCAATGGAAAGGTAATCAACAAGATCATATGTTTCCAAATCTCATAGTATGTTAGTCAATAACACCCTTGCTATTAGGACCCAAAAAGGTCCATCTTGTCACCTAGTTCTATTATGTAGCATGACCAATGAATTGTTAATAATGAAGCTTTTCAGAATTTTCCCAATTTCATTAGTTACCTTGTCCTTAGATTCTCTAGGGTTAATCATTTTCCCTTCCAAAAATGAGAAGGAAAGGGAAAAGTTGTTATAGTTGCCAATCAAACTTTAAAATCTCCACAAATAATTAAATGTGCCTTAGGAAAAGCAAAAGCAATTATGTCTCACTCCAAAGATATTTCATCTTAAAGGACTTTAGAGTTCTTAGTCTTTGGTGGAATACAGATGTTAGCCCAATATCAATAACATTGAATTCCATTCTATAACTACAATTATAAAATTAGGTGAAACTTTATGAGTTTGGGTTACTCTCAAGAATTTGAAGATTTTAATACAGATTGACAATCCTCCCATATTTCTACCATAATGGATTGATTTAAGAGCTTGTGAATGTAACACTTCAAAACCATTGATGAATATTAGGTCTAGTGCCCAAGTTTCCTGCATTAGAACTACTGTAAATGAAGCAATATAATTCCTCCATTCGATGCCCCTTAGTGTTTTGTTTTAACTCTGCCTTATTCCAGGATAACATGTTTGCTTCTCTGACAACAATGCCTTGGATCTCTTTATGTTGAACCTTCAAGAGCTGAACTTTTAGTCAGATGGAAGAAGTAGGTGTTCTCTGAGATTCCATAAGCGCAAGGTCCGCCACCAGAATATTATGTTTCATGTAAAAAGCTTTCCCCAATATTAATGTGCCAAGGTTACAGGATCTAGGGTGAACATCAATTTGATTAGCCTCCTCTTTTTTATTAACTCTTATAATTGAAATAAAATAATCTTTGGTAATGGGGATGTCCAAGGTAGTGGCTAGTATTATAGCTAACATTGATGCAAGTGCATCCTGTTCTTCCTTTTCTAATTGAGCCACCCCAAATACTGAAATAATATTATCAGAAGGAACATGGGCTGGATCATCTGCTGGAGAATTTCAACTTAGTTGTTGTAAAACAAAGACAAGTTTTTCAAATTTCAAAGGAACATATAAGGTGCAATCTTCCAATAAAAGTTTGGCTGCTTTACCCAATGTTATGGAAGGGAGTATTTGAAGACCTGGTTGCTTTAATTTTCTTTGTTGGAAGCTAATTTGGTTTTCAAAACCCAAGCTGGTGACCACATAATATATTGGTGTGGGGAGTTGTATCTTTATAAACTGCCAGTATACTGGAATCTGCTTTTGTTACCCTTAACTCTGCCTGAAGTAGATGGATAATGAGGTATTTCAATTACACATGATTTTCATTTTATTTTAAATATACACCTTCCATTCTTAAGATAATCCATCACCTTTCAAGAAAATGTTAGACTGTAACTTAGGGGATCACTGGATTGGACTATAAAGCCATATTTAACAAATCATGGGAGGATGGGGTGATACCTGAGGACTGGAGAAGGGCAAATGTGATTCCCCTTCACAAAAGTGGGAGCAAGGCAGAAGCAGAAAACTACAGACCTGTTAGTTTAACCTCAGTGGTAGGGAAAATGATGGAATCACTTCTGAAGGAAAGAATTGTTGAGTATCTAGAGGACAGAGGGGCTCACGACCCAAGGCAGCATAGATTCACAGTGGGAAGGTCATGCCAGACAAATCTGATAATTTCTTTGACTGGGTGACCAAAGTAGTAGATCAGGGAGGGCTGTGGACATGGCCTACCTAGACTTTAAGAATTTGACACAGTCCCACAAAAGATTAATATACAAGTTAGCCAGCCTGGAGTGGGTCCCAAGATGACAGCCTGGGTAAAGAATTGGCTGTAGAATAGGACACAGAGGTAATAGTAAATGGAGTCCACTATGAAGAAAGGGGTTACTAGTGGGTACCGCAGGGTTCAGTATTAGGACAGTCCTCTTCAATGTCTTTATAGCGACATTGCAGAGGGACTGAGGGAAAAGTATGTCTCTTTGCAGATGACACAAAGATCTGCAACAGAGTTGATGCACAAGGTGGGGTGGAAAGGATGAGAAGGGACTGGCAAGGTTAGAGGAATGGTCAAATGTATGGCAGCTTAGATTCAATGCTAAGAAATGCAAGGTAATGCACCTGGGAAACAAAAACCCAGGGGAGGAGTACACAATGGGGGGTGAGATACTAACAACAACAAAAATGGAAAGGGACCTGGGGGTAGTCATATCAGATGACCTAAAGGTGAGCAAGCAATGTGAGAGGGCAGCAAGAAGGGTTGGTGGGATACTGGGATGCATAGGGGCAGGCATCACTAGTAAAAAATAGGAAGTTATTATCCCTCTGTACAGACAGTTGGTGAGACCCCATCTGGAGTACTGCATGCAGTTCTGGAGACTCAGTCTCTGCAAAGACATAGACAGGATGGAGGCTGTCCAGAGGAGGGAAACTAAAATGGTGCAGAGTCTGCACTGGAAGACATATGAAGAGAGACTTAAGGAGCTGAATATGTATAGCCTCGAGGAAAGGAGGGAGAGGGGGGACATGATAGAAACTTTCAAGTACCTCAAGGGAATCAACAAAGTCCAAGAGGGTAGCATCTTTCAAAAAAAGAGGTGTGCAAGAACAAGGGGGCACAATTTGAAGATAGAAGGGGGCAGCTCAGAGGTAATTTAAGGAAGTATGTTTTCACAGAGAGGGTTGTGGATGCATGGAATGGCCTTCCGGAGGAGGTTGTGGAGTCAAAAATAGTGGTGGAATTCAAACATGCATGGGACAGTCATAAGGCAATTCTAGGGGTTGGGGGTAGGAAGAAGTAGGCTGCTGGTTAACTAGGATCTGCAGCTTATTCATTAGGTAGGGAAATGGGCAGACTGGGTGGGCCAAGTGGTCCTTATCCGCCATCAAAATCTATGTTTCTATGTTTCATATTCACAAAAGAATTTGGTGGCTATGCGCCATGTTCCTCAGGTTCATAGTCACCCCCTTAGCTGCCTGTGTTCACTGCATCCCCTCCACCCTATACAGGACAATGTTTCACACCCCTATGCACCTGATCCCCCAATCAATCACAGAGCTCCACATGGGGGTGGCCCTGGGGGTGGTGCAGGGTGGCAAGCCAGCACTCCATGCATTCAGAACACTGCAGAGTGCTGTGCATGGGGGCTGCTGACTCTGCATCTGGCATGCAGCTATAAACCACTGGGGCCGATTACATGCCCCCCCAGAGGAGCTGCCTCTGGATGCAGTGGACATGGTGGGAACAATGCCCCCCCAACATTGTTGCCTCTGCTGTTGCAACAGATGGGGAGGATGGGAGTTGGGCAGACAGGTAACCCCCCACATCAGCATTGTCAGTGCTCTGTGCTCCAGCCAACATCATGGCACCCCTTGGGTGCAAGGTTTCCACTGTGGGTCCCTGTCTGGGCAGCTGATTGGCTGCCTGCACAGATCTGTCACTCTGCACCCACCTGCCCCCAACAGACCTCTGAATCAGGGGCAGGGCCATGTATGGGAGCTAGGTGGGGGCCAATGTTCATGAATGTGGCCCCTTCATGGAAATCCCATGGCGCATAAGGTGCATGCCCTGATAGGCACCTCTTGCATGTCTTTTCATGAATAGCCCTGTATATTCTTGAATTTGGAATTATCCATGTGGTCCTGTAGAAATGTAGATTCTTGGGTAGTGTCTTTTAAAGGCTTATTAATATTAGGAGGGTTCCCTTGGATTAAATTATTAACATGCCTTTCTTGATTGTAACTGCAAATTATATCCATTTCCCTGAAAGAAGGATGACTCAGTCGCTTACATGAAGGGATGTTGGGAAGGATTATTGGGAATATTATTATTTTTTTATCTGTGGTTCCCCTAGTGGATTACATTGGATGCAGATTAAGATTTACTTAGTGATGGGAAATCTCTTCAAATGCATGTTGTTCCCTCTTTTGTTTTTCAGCCATTTGTGGACCCTTTCTATTATTGTTTTTGTTTCTTTTTGTCTTTTCACTAGTGGGTGTGTCAAGGGTTATTTCAGGTGAGAATGAAGGTCTATGTTTCATAGTGACATTTGCAATTGTTTCATCCAAATCATCAGTTTATGTTTGGTTGCTGGCTTGAAAAGCTTCAGTCTTATTATTTATCTCTTTAAGACAGTCCTGTAGTACTGTATTGCACATAAGGTGATGTGCTAGGCTTTAAGGGTATATGTAGAAATCATCCCTGTATAATGTTTGATAAAAGATTAATTCAGTTTGATTACTTTTACCTCTTTGTCCAACTGGCCAAATATCTCATTGGGAGATTGGGCATTTATAGTGTCCAACTTCCAGCTTTATCTAAATTATGAGATCTATCAAGGGAATCACAGATATTTTGTGAAAGATCCAGAGGACTAAGCAGTTCCAATTTGGTTACATTTTGTTCAAAAGATTTCAGGGAACCCATTACTGAGATGTAATATATGGTTCTTTAAAATAATAGCACCAAAAATGGAAAAAAAAATCTTGTAATAGATAGCCAGCTTCCCAATAAAACCACACTTTACTTCCAATAATAGCATAATTTGAGTGCTGTAATACTATTGTGCCAACCTCATAATATTATCATTCCGAGGTTAGAATGATAGTATTATCACTCGAAAGTAAAAGTGCAAGCACAGCCTGACAGCTAGTGCTGACCACGAGTCAGCTTTTTTAACTGCCAGCACAAAGTATTTCAAAGACAGCTACAAGGTCACTGAATGCTACTTTACATTTTGGTGACATATTCAGGGGAAAATGTTTTTTTTTTGTTGGTCATTTTTCTCCCCCTAGGCCCCCCCAGACTGTCTACTTCTGTCACCTCCTGGCAGCCCTTAGGTCTTCCAGCCACCATCTCCAGGGACTCCCAGCTCCCATTCAGGTCCCACAGCTAGTACCCCCATGGCTTACCCCCCATGGTGGGTCAGCGGTGAGCCCCCCTACGACCTCTGCCGAGACTGGATCCAGTGTTCGCTGCAATCCTCAGAGACGTATGCTCCCATCAGAGATGGCCATCATGCTGCCATGACCGGGGCCACTTTTTCTGTTTTTCTGGTTCCCTATGGTGTGTGAGGCATTCAATGATGCCAAGGGACAGGCGAGCACACACTACTGCATGCATGCCTTCCTGGCATCGGCCCAAGCACATCCACCCTTGACTGCCTGTGCTACTGCATCACACCCAGCCATCACTACAGGCCACCAGTGCACCAGTGGCAGCATACCTCCCTCCCTGGGGAAAGAGAGAAGTCTGACAGATGCATGACCCTTCACCCTCCCCACCAACTCCCGACGACCCAGGCTCACTCCCGAACCTGGGTGCCTGGCGCAGAACGAGGTGTGGCATCCAGTGCCTCAGTCCTCAGTGCCACTGGACTGGCATAATCAGGGGAAAATATAACAGCAATGGCTCTTTCAAAGTCACAAACTGAGACAGAAGACAGTCTCTAGTCCATCTTAAATCAAGAGAACCAAAATACCATGAAAATACCATAAAATGTTCAGTTTTTCAGAAAACACTTACTACTTCTGGATTCCTCACTCAACATTTCAGGTTGTAAAATGCTTCAATAAGTAAGACCTCGCCAGCTTCTCTCATCCATATATTACAAAAAAATAACAAAAAGGTTACAGTGACTTACTCAGCTGAAATTCACTGTAACTTATTTATTATTCTATTTATTATTTTCATTCTTAGCTCTATTACCCTGAGGTTCCTTATTAATCTGTTTGCCAGTATATACATGTGTATTAGTAATGGTAGGAACAAAATCTGTAATTGATCTGGACCTGTTTACATTTCTTATTGTTCTTTTCCTTTCTTCTTAATACTTCCTCCTCCTTTCCAATATTATCATTGCTTAAATGTTCATAATTTCTGGAGTCTAAATTCTGTGGGCTCGATGTGTGGCTTTTTACTGGGTTAATATTGTTTCCTGGTGGATGTACTACTACCAATGAGCCCTCACACCCTTTTCCCATACTTCACATTTGTTTTACAGACTCAACATGACAAGGTTTTGTTATTAAAGGGGTTGAAGTGAACACAAGAACATCTCCCTTAAAACACATCTATTTAATGGTCAAGGTGTTTTATTCTCCCTTTTTTACCTTTTGACTGGTCCTTGGTTAGGGTCTTACAACTCCTTGTATTCATCATGTAAATTGTTGCAAGGTTAGTCAACAATATAGACAATATAAAAACAGTACACAAAAAACATATCTGGATATTTGGTAATGGTAAAAAGCTACCAGAAAAGGGCAGTTTATCTTGTTGGGCAAACTTTAAAGATCCTAGTGTTCTTTCATTAAGAGTTCATCCTTTAATTCACCAAAGGTTTGGTGACAAAACGTCCAAAAGTCCTTGCAGTTGAAAATCAGTTCAAGTTTAATTCCGGCTCCAGGCTTCGAACGTTTGATAGACCAGATCCCTGTTCTGCTCTCAAACCATCTGATTTTGAGATCAATTGATCAATGACCAGTCAGCCTACCTGAAATAGTGCTTTTCAATATGGATATGGCTCTTTTTCCCACTCTGAGATTATGGTTGGTGATCAATGTAAAACAATTTGCAGATGTTTGGTGGGCTATCTTTGTCCCCTTCTGTAGCCAATATGTGGGCTTAGAGAACAAAACAAATGGAAAAAAATTAATAAGCAGGGATACCAGCAGTAACTGCTAGCATATATTTGTTTATTTATACTTCTGTAGCTCTGCTATAGCTCTTATATCTTTAGTATGTCTAGCTTTCATCCCATTTATCCACCTTTACTAGTCTGCTAATTTGCTAATTTACTACATTTTATTAATACAGTATTTGCTTAGAGCTGTATCCATCTGCAGAGATCATTTAGCCCCTCAAACTAGAGAAAATGTGTAGTTAATGCTAGCACCAATAAAAATTAAACAGACTGCCAGAAGAATTTAAAGCAGCAGTGCAAAGAAAATAGTCATTCCAAAAAGCTAATTTTCTGCTACAGTTATAAAAAAATATTGGCAGAAATGTTGATTTGGGTTTTCTGGATGCTTCCTATGCTGTGTACTGTACATTTACAATTTTTGTCTAGACTCTTATCATCCTCGGGTCCTCAGTATTATTTCTATGCAAAAATGAGTCGGGCATCCTTTTTTCTTGACAAATAATTGCTCTAAAATGTTCATAACATTTTTAAGTGATTCTGAAAACTGGAAATTTCACCACCAAATTAAATTGGAAGACATCTAGCATCAATTAGGGAGAAAAAAAGGTGGAGTCAAATTTTAACCCATTTTGATTGCACTGCTACTTTAAAACAAAAATGGTGTGTAGATCAAGCTCTAATTTAACAACAGAACCTGCGCACTTAGAAATAACAGTATTACAAAAACCCAAAGGACTATTGCCACTGGGGTTCTAAAAAGCCCCAAAGTTCCAAAAACCACAGATCAAACAACTATTAACTATTAATATATAATAATTCACAAGAAGGATGTGGGACTGGACTTGTTCCATAGATTCTCAATTCTAGGGTTTAAGGTATGTTTGAAGCACGGTAGTAAAGCCTTCTGCCATTATCTCTAGTTCCAAACCACAAGGCTCAAGGCTCACTTGCTGCTAGAAATCCAGGAATGACAGTATAGTTTACATAGCAGTTTGTAGTGAAGCAAAGTGGCAATCTGTAGGAGAAATGCCATGAATGAGCTTTTAAGGAATTTCTCTGAATCTTGCATACTTGAGTGGACTTGAGCGCACCTGATCAAACCTGGCAAATGTAATCATATAGTGCTTGGGTACTGAATGTTAAATAGAAGATAGTTTATAAGAGTAGAGCTTTAATTAGATCCAACTGAATCCAATCACTCCTAAAGTAGAGGGTAAAGCCTGAAACACCCCAGGCAAAATACAAAAAGAAAAAGGAACCTTTGTAGTTTACAATTTAAAGTCTAGATAGCACCAGCAAACTGTGGGAAACTGTACAAAAATCTCTTAACTAGAAAATAATTCTTACCTGTGTCTTTAGAACCTAAAGCTCCCTTGGTCCATAATGATATTGTAAATCATGGGAAGGCTTATAGCAAATAGCCAGTAACTAGGTAGCTAGTTACAATCAGAGCCTGAGCAGTGTAAATACTATTAGTGTTGAGGTGCTGCAGCTAGGCAATGAGGAATCATCTAACCTGGTCAATACTACAAAATACCCCGAAGGGAAAATAATAGGAATAATAAGTTACAATGCTGAATTTTTAAACATAATAACTCTGAATTTCTATTGGCTAGTGAAGGACAAAGAACTGTATTCGTTAAAGCAGAAGGAAGCAGGAAATGCAGCCAGAACAGCCAAGGCCCAAACTGAGGAAAAGATAGCCAACTCAGTTAAGAAGGGGGAATAAAACCTTTTATGGGTACATCAGGAAGCAAAGGAAGACCAAGGGAGGGACAGTGAGGCTTAATAAAGGGAAGGGGGTGGGCAGAGGGTGACTGTGAAAAGGCAGAGATACTAAATGGATATTTTTACTCAGTATTCACAAATGAAGAAGGGGAAGTACCTAAACCAAACAACAGAAACACTTTGGATAGGGGGGTTGATACTAGCCCATTCACAGAAAAAAGAGTTCCAAAAGAACTCTTAAAACTGAAGGTGGACAAAGTAATGGGGCCAGATGGGATTCATCCCAGAATTCTAAAAGAACTAATGGTAGAACTAGTGACATCACTGACTACCCTCTTTAACAAATCATGGGAGGATGGGGTGGTACCTGAGGACTGGAGAAAGGCAGATGTTATTCCACTTCACAAAAGTGTGAGCAGGGCAGAGGCAGGAAACTACAGACCTGTTAGTTTGACCTCAGTGATAGGGAAAATAATGGAATCACTTCAGAAGAAAAGAATTGTTGAGTACCTAGAGGCCAGAGGCAGCATGGATTCACAGTGGGAAGGTCATGTCAAATGAATCTAATAGATTTCTTTGACTGGGTGACCAAAGTAATAGATCAGGGTGGGGCTGTGGACATGGCCTACTTAGACTTTAGCAAGGCATTTGACACAGTCCCACACAAAAGAATAATATACAAGTTAGCCAGCCTTGGAGTGGGTCCCAAGATGGTAGCTTGGGTAAAAAATTGGCTGGAGAACAGGACACAGAGGGTAATAGTAAACAGAGTCCTCTCTGAAGAAAGGGGGTTACTAGTGGAGTACCGCAGGGTTCAGTTCTAGGACTGGTATTCTTCAATGTTTTCATAAGTGACATTGCAGAGGGACTGGAAGGAAAAGTATGTCTCTTTGCAGACAACACAAAGATCTGCAACAGGGCTGATATACAATGTGGGGGTGGAAAGGATGAGAAGGGGCTTGGCAAAGTTGGAGGAATGGTCAAATGTATGGCAACTTAGATTCAATGCTAAGAAGTGCAAAGTAATGCACCTGTGAAGCAAAAACCCAGGGGAAGAGTACACAATGGGGAGTGAGATACTATCAACAACAACAATGGAAAGGGACCTGGGGGTACTCATATCAGATGACCTAAAGGTGGCAAGCAATGTCAGTGAGTAGTAAAGGGGGCTGGGGGGATACTGGGATGCATAGGAAGAGGCATCACCAGTAGAAAACAAAGTTGTTATCCCTCTGTACCGACAACTGGTGAGACCCCATCTGGAGTACTGCATGCAGTTCTGGAGACCCAATCTCTGCAAGGACATACACAGGATAGAGGCAGTCCAGAGGAGGGCAACTGAAATGGTGCAGGGTCTGCACCAGAAGACATATGAAGAGAGACTTGAGGAGCTTAATATGTATACCCTTAAGGAAAGGAGGGACGGTGGGGGGGGGGGCATGATAGAAACTTTCAAGTACCTCAAGGGAATCAACAAAATCCAAGAGGGTAGCATCTTTCAGAAAAAGAGGTGCGCAAGAACAAAGGGGGCCACAATTTGAAGATAGAAGAGGGATGGCTCAGGTAATGTGAGGAAGTAATTTTTCATGGAGAGGGTTGTGGATGCATGGAATGGCCTTCCTGAGGAGATTGTGGAGTCAAAAACAGTGGAGGAATTCAAGAATGCATGGGACAGACATAAGGCAATTCTAGGGGGTGGGGGTAGGAGGAAATAGGCGGTTGGTTAACTAGAATCTGCAGCTTATCCATTAGGTAGGGAAATGGGCAGACTAGGTAGGCCAAGAGGTCCTTATCTGCTGTCAAATTCTATGTTTCTGTGTTTCTATGTAATTAAGTTGTATAAGATGTGCAAGGGCTGAGCCAAAAGGGAAAAGCGATGCTAAAAGCAGGGAGGGAGCACATTAAACAGTTTACAACAGTTTACTGCAAAAACTTAAAACACTCTTCTTTACAGCTCCTTGAACTCCCCTTGGCTTTTAATTGTAACAATGGCATTTTCAGCATATGTAGCTTCCAATACATCGGCTGAGATAAATAAGTATTTCCATTACTCTAGTGTTGAAGCTGGATAATATAAATGATTTAAATTGTTGGAAGTTTATATAAATATAAAGTAATGAATGTGTGTCTATTTCTGACGGTCTCTGGATAAACTGGTGGAAGTTCTAAAAATTGCAATGCCATTGTTGAAAACCCTTGGCATTCCACGGCACTCACCACTTTCCTCACTTGGGGAAGGGGAGCTCCCCAAATACCAGGACTCCTCCAAGCCTCCTAGTGAAAAAATAGGACAAAAAAACCCACAGGCTGCAGAACCTTGTAATACACAATCATCTGAAAAGGACTGAGGTTTTAAAATAATGGTATAGCAATGATGGTATGCCTGTTATTAAAAAAAGATGTAGCTTCCTCGGTCTCCTTCTGTGCTGGTTACTCCTCAACAGGTCTGCATTTGACTACTGCTCTGCTCCACTCCAGCAATCCAGCATAGGCTCCTCCCCACTGGACCCTCTGTATTGCACCCTTTCTAGGCCCCAATTGGAGTACTGTGTTCAGTACTGGGCCCCATACCAAAAGGAGAACATAAGACTGCTGGAGAGATTACAAAGGAGGGTATTGAGAAAAGCTACAAATGTAACAGGAAAACCATATGGGGATACATTAAGGGAGTTACATCTACATTCACTGGATTATAGAAGATCTAAGGGGACTTATGTATGGTTTTCAAAGCAGTGCATAATAGTGATCTAGTGGAGTGTGTTGGTTTGGAAAGGAAATGTTCAGAAAGAGCAAACAGAAACATAGCCTTCAACCAAAATGGTCCACCTTTAGAACAGAGTGAAGGGCAAATTGTTTTAGCCAAAGAGTTGTGTCAACATGGAATAGTCTACCTGAAGCTGTAGCAACATGCACAACACTAGATGACAATGAATATTCTCCCTAGGATCTTTTACCCATTACACATGCTACAAGTTTATATTCCCTTATCGTGGTTTAAAATGGTTCATTCTATAATTTCAAGGTTTATCTGGGTCCATAAATTACCACGTCATGCCTATAACAAACTAACTCATCCTAAATCCCTAGGTGGACTGCAATGCCCAGATTTTTGCTTATACTATTGGGCTTTCCACATCAGCCAATGTTACTAATAGTTTCTCTGGGAGGCATTGGATGGGTACCCCTGTATAGCCCAATATGGCTTAAAATCAAACATGGCCTGATTCAATCAGTAGGACTCACTCCTGCATCTCTTATCTACATGAAATATACCTTTCTTTCTCTTGCACTATGCAAGTTGGAAGTGGAGATATCCTTGCTAGTCCACAAGCAGATGTCCAAAGTGCTTGTTTTGGATTTAACTACAAATCCTGATCAGCCTATAGTTGGAAACCTCAATATTAAGATAGCTAGTAAAGTTATTTCACCCAATTGGTTACCAATTATAGCCAATCTTTCAGTGGCAGCTTTATTATGAGATGGGCAACTAATGTCATTCAACCAAGCCATGGAACTTTTTGGCTGAACTAATATTTCTGCTTCCAAATTTCTGCAATGGAAGCATGCCATAACTTCTTATATGGGTACCCCACCATGGACAATGCTGAGTGATTCTCTCCCTTCCGTGATTTGAAAACTAGTCCTTCCTTATACAGTTTCTAAGATATATCATGCTCTTTTAGCCAAAATCACTAAAGCCTAGGATGGCTGTTGTCATTATTGGCAGGATACCTTCCAAGACATTTTCTTTAACTGACTCAAAATTTCACATTATCTTTTTTAGATACCCAACCCAAGATAAATCTCATTTAACTCAGTTTTTCATCCACCATAATTTATATTTTATACCACAAAAACTTGCCACAATGGGTAAGTCTCTTTCTCCCATTGTAACAGATGTGGTAAGGATGAAGGTACATTGTTGCATATTTTTTGGCACTATAATTCTATTAGCCCCTTGTGGGTAGAAATTAGTGGCACTATAATTCTATTAGCCCCTTGTGGGTAGAAATCAGAGACAGATTAGAACCCTTTCTGGGCCTATCAGAGTATTTCACCCCTAAAATTTTTATTGTCAGAGATTTTCATACCATCTCACCTAAGGAGCAGAGTTATCATATGTGCTCATTACTATGTCAGGTAAAAGGCTAGTCCTTCGACACTGGAAAGAACAAGAATCGATTTCTTATTTGGAATGGCTTAATGAACTGCTGTAAATCTTCACATGGAGAAAATGATAGCCAGTATAGGTAACATCATACCTGCATACAAGAGGAAATGTGCTATTATGTATGTTATGCCCTCTCCCCATTATCCCATGCTTTTAAATGCTTTATGATTTCATTTTTTTTTATTTTACTACCTTGATGATATATGATATAGAATAGCGACTGTTCTAGTATTATGGAAACTGTTGGTTTATACCTTAGGCTAGTAGGGTCTGCTGTTGTCCTAGGTTACTGTTTTTCCTTTTTTCAGTGCTCAGTCCCTTCACCCTTTCACTTGGTTTGCACTCAAGTGGAAATTCTGTGCATGTAGGGAAGTTCATGGAAACCATTCTGAAAAGAAGACTGGTAAACATTCTGGATGAAAATGAATTCCATGACAATAGACAACATGAGTTTGTGTCAGGGCGGTCATGCCAAAGCAACCTTATTAATTTCTTTGATTTGGTATCAAGGACAGTAGACAAGGGGCAAGCAGTGGACACATTGTATATAGATTTCAACATGGCCTTTGATACTGTTTCCCACAGGAGATTGATTAATAAGCTGGAGGATTTAGGAGTAGGGGTGAAACTGGCTAAGTGGGTAGTTCAGTTCATTTTCTAGTTCATTGAGTAACAAATGCTTTTACAACATGATAAAATAACAAATCCACAAAATACAAATAAATAAGTTAATATTAGAATTTGTTTGGCAGCATGCAGTACAAGGAGGGCAATATTTACAGCAAAAGGTGATCATTGTCATCATAAACACTACTGCATTCATTTGAAAAACATGATACTAGGAAAATATTTCAAAGATTGGCTCCAAACTTTTGTACCAGATAAAATCAAAAGACATTTGTGCCATCCATCTTGCAAAACTTCTCTTCTAGCCATTTATCCAGACAGTCCAATTTAATATGGACAATGGTAACAAAGTAGCAGGAACAGTACAAACTCTACAAACAACAAAATGACAATAATGCCAAATCCAAAGATTATATAATTAAAATATTAGATCCAGGAGGTACAAATATAGGAATAATGAAGCACTGGTTCTGAAATATCATCTGTTTTTTTATAAACTTTATTTTTTCAAACACAGAGCAAAATACACTTTTTACACAGAAGGATGCATCTTTAGTAGTAGATCAAACATTACTTATGCCAAAAGGAAACCACAATATTAGAGAAGGGTTGCCTCAAAACATAGGGAACTAATTTTGTTGCATCACCCATTCCATTGGGCCCCATATTGGCATATATTTATCCATTTGTTCCCATATTTTGTATTGGATCCTTTCCAGTTTCATGCACTCCAACAAAGAGCTTAGCCATACAGTGACAGAAGGCGCTTCCATTGTCATCCAACACATCACAATATTTCGGAGACCCACAGCAATCCCTAATCGATGTAAATCCAGATTAGGCCTGTTAGTTTCTCCATACCCCAAAGGAAGCCCCAGGAGAGTCTCAATGGGATCCAGCCTCAAGGGGTGGCACAATAGTCCTGATAAAAGAGCCAATATGCCCACCCCAAAATGTCTGAATCTTCAGACATTCCCAAATCATGTGAAAAAAGGACCCAACATAGATCTCACACCTTGGACATATATCAGAGGCACATGAATCTATTTTTTTTTGGCCAGTTCTGGGGTAAAATAAGCTTGGGTAAGAATATTGTATAGGATAGTTTGGAGGTTATTATTGACTGAGCATTTTAAAAGGTTCTTAAGGATATGTATCCAGTCCCCACCTGTAAACCCATCAGGTAGCACATCACATTCCCATCTGGATATGAGTCTCCCCAGGGGGTTTCAGAGTGCTCCCATCAATAATCTGTAACAGCTTCTCAAAGGTTTAAAGGATGGGTCACCATTTTGGCCTATAAATAATTCCTCCAAAGGGGATTGGGAGAAAGCTTTTCCCTGTGCCCATCTGGCTTTCACGTCAGCTTGAATTCTGACCCACAGGAAGAAGTGGGATGCAATGAGGGTAAATCTTCTTGATAGCTCCCTATTGGAGACTGCCTCCCCATCATCCCATATTTGGCCTACAGAATACAGGCCCTGTTTTTTCCACACCTTAAGTATCTGATGTTTCTGGACCAAAATACCAGTCCTCTCCCTTAGCATAGCTCCCAAATCTGTATCCAGGGAAAAGGTAGGAACATGTTGAAGGATATGGTGTACTTCTCTCCATGCCCTAAAGGTAGTGTTGAATGCTCCATCAGAGACACCGGCAGGTCGACCACATTCTGCAGTTGGCTGCCGGTTCGCTATTTGTATCTTTGTTTTCTTACGGGGGCTTCACCCCTGAACTCCCCACACAGGGAGCTGTGCCCCCCCCGCACTCCCCCACTTAAGGATTCTCAACTCCAGTTGGAGCTGACTGGGGGGGTGCTGGACCCCTGACAGACAGCGCCGGGTTCCAGCAGGTCTCCCACTGCAGCTAGGTGCTGTAGTCACTGTGGGGGACCTCACTGGAGAAATGTCAATGTGGGGGGGGGTAATTGTATCTACTCAACCCAGGCAAAATGCCCCCCCTCACCAGATCCTGAATATGTGCTAACTGTGCAGCAAGGTAGTAGTGTTTAACACTGGGTAACTCTAACCCCACCCCCCACCCACTGGCAGCCAATGTATCACCATTTTTATCCAAGATCTTTTGCCCTGCCACAACAGCTGAGTTATAGTTCCTTCTAGGGCTTTAATATATTTGTTAGGTATACTTATTGGGAGAGTCTGAAAAATATACAAAAACTGTGGGAGGATACTGATTTTCACCAAGTTGACTCATCCAATTAATGTCAGGAGTAATGCCCTCCAGTTAATGCACTGTTCTTTTATTTTTGGATCATCGGAAGGAGATTAGTTCTAGCCATAAAGGCCAGTATAGCAGTTGAAATCACTCCTAGATATTTAATTGAGGTGGGGGGGGGGTACCACTACCGAACCCAGGGTTATAGATTTCTTTGTCTTCCCCATGGGCATCCACTTATATTTTGACCAATTTATCTTATGACTAGATATTGGTCCGTATATTCAAAAAATGCTGGTCAATGCTGGCAATGCCTTATCAGGGTTCCTAAGGAAGAGAAGAATATCATCTGCAAAGAGAGATATCACATTATTCTTTCTTTTCCAGATTATCCCCTCAATGGCCCCTCCTGCCAAATTGCTCCTGCCAGCACCTCAATGGTAAGGACATAAAGTAGAGGAGAGAGAGGACAACCCTGTCACATTCCTCAAGTAAGGACAAATGGGGATGATAGCACATTATTGGTTAAAATCTGGGCCTGAGGGTTTTTATAAAGAGCCTGGATCAACCCCATTTTTCCTTCCTTAAACCCAAATTTACATTAAACTGCCAACATAAATGGCCATTCGACCTGGCTGAAGGTTTTTTCTGCATCTAATGCCATGAGACCCCCTTCCTCTTTCCCCTTCCAATGGTGAATAATATTTATTGTCCTCCTAAGGTTATGCTTTGCCTGTCTGCCCTTCACAAAGCCTCCTTGATCTGGATATATCAACTTCAGGAGATATTGCTCCAGTCTGGAGGCCATTATCTTAGTTATAACCTTATAATCTGAGTTAAGCAGGGAAATTGGACAATATGACCCGCACTTGGAGGGGTCTTTCCCTGGTTTAGGCAAAATGGTAATTGTAGCCATAAGAAGAGAAGGAGGAAGCACCACTGTCTCCAAAGCTTCATTAATCACCCGATATATAAGAGAACCCAATAAGTTCCACATGAGTTTATAAAATTCTATCAGAATGCATTGGGGCCTGGTGCCTTGCCCCTGTTGGCTTTCCAGATGGCCCTTTTAACTTCTGACAGCAAAAGAGGTGAATCCATCCCTGCCACCTCATGAGGGGCAAGGGAGGGCATCTGGATATTACCCAGAAAGGAGTCTAGACTAGCCTCTACTGGGAATTCAGTCATGTAGAGAGATAAGTAAAATGCTTTAAAAGTACTATTTAGTTCTTGTTGGTTGTATGTAAGTGTTCCAGGGGTTCTTTCTAGTGAAAGGATAGACCTCTCCACTCTCCTGCCCTTAATGAAACTCACTAACCACTTCCCTCCCTCTATCTCCATCAAAATATACATGTGATTTTGTGACTACTAAGTTGCGCGCCAGTCTCCTGGATGATAATTGGTTAAGCTGTCCTTTTTACATCCTTAATGTTTTAGATACTTGGGGGGAATGAGCTATCGTATTGTGTCTTTCCAAGTCTATTACAGTTCTTTCTAAGTCTTTCTCTTCCCAACTCAAGGCCTTTTTTTAAATGCAGCATATGAAATGGTCTCTCCCCGAATGAAAACCTTAAGGCATTCCCACACATTACCGACACTAGTGTCTTCTGGAGGGTGTAGCAATATATATTCCTCAAGACTTTTTTTTAATCTGGGCTAAATATTGGAAATCTAATAAGAGAGCTGGGTGCATCCTCCACTGGGTATAAAATGAGCATCTATCAGGCAAACATAGGGTCACTCTAAGGGGGCATGGTCAGAAACAGTCAGTGGTCTGTAGGAGGCCTCTATGGCCTCCCTTAACATCTCTGAGGGGAGGAACACGTAATCCAGTCTGGTATATACTGTATAACAGGAAATATTCGCTATCCGTAAATATTTGCTATATTTGCTGTTTATAGTAAATGCACCAGTATTTAAGGATCGCAAATATTATTGGGCTCAATAGCATTGTTTTACAATTCTGTTCATGGGGCTATGTTCAGACATTTCTCATCTGTCAGTGAATATTCTCACATTGCAGGCTTGTGGCAAAAACCATACAAACATACAGTAAACTTGCCACTTTGTTTCTTATTAGCATCCCCCACACCCTCCATATGCTACCATACTGATAGTATTCCCAGCTAGGACTTACAGACAAAGACTGGGAAATACAGTACTTAAATAAAAAAAATAAAATAAAAAAAAAAACAGTCACTGTCACAGACAAATTCTTCAGTTCTCATATCCCCCCTCATCCTTTCTGTTCCTCCAATTCTTGCATCTCTTTGGACTCTACACCACCATTCTGGGAACTGGATCAACCTCCATCAGGTCACTGCCCAATCCAATTCTTGCCATTTCAGGCCGACATGGAGTCTATATAAAGGTAACAAAGTGGAGACACCTAATCACTTATTGGTATGCCGGCTTCTGATCAGCTTCCAGCATGTAGAACACAGAAGCCACCATCTTGATCCTCAGTGCTGAGAGTCTTATCTGGACACAAGTTTCAAATATCTAAAGATGGAGTGCAATTAGCAATTTTAGTGAGCATGCTGTTGGATGCACTAATTAATTTCACAGTCTGACCGCGAATATGTTTCGGGTGCCAATATGTTTATGCCAGGCAGACCACCAATATTAATGGGTGCCAATATTTTCTGTTATACAGTACCTCGTGGACATGGGAATAAAACGAATATTCCTTGTCCCCAGGGTGACAGTGCCTCCAAGCCTCCCAAAGGTCCCTACCTTGCACTAGGGTTTTAAGGAATGCTGTACTACGAGGAGGGGGTCCCATTCTTCCCCTCAAGTGGTCCAGATTGGGGTGTAAATATGTATTAAAATCCCCCACTAAAATAATAGTATCAGGGTAAGGGCCCAATGTCACCCTTAAGTGAGTGAAGAAGTCTGGAGAGTCAAAGTTTGGGCCATACACAGACCCCAATGTCAGCCTCCTCGATCCCACCTCGACATCTGCCAGTACATATCTGTCCTGGTGGTTCGAGAGGACTGAATGGACTCTATGAGAGAGAGACCTGGATGAATCCATATAGTCACCCCCCCGAGCCTTGGATGTAAAGGGGGATACCAAAAAAAGAACCTTTCCACAACTCAGCCAGATGCAGGGATTCCTTCTTATCCATATGAATTTCTTGCAAGAAGATAATATCCCCTTTTAGTTTTTTTTAATTAATGACCAAGCTTTTTTCCTCTTGACAACTGTTTTAAGCCCATTTATATTCCATGACAAAAATCTTATTTGATCCATAGGGCACATATAATTACTATATCTACACCCTTCTGTTGTTTATCAGAAACATAGTACTTATCTTTGTGTATTTTTAAAACTTTAAACCAAACGTCCCCAACTATTCACCCCTATTTCAACCAAAAAAAAAAAACACAACTTCCGTAATGCCCTTCCAAAGTACCCCCCTGCATCTCCCCCACCCCTTTTCCTCCCTTTGCCCCCCCCAAAATGTACATACCACTAACTTTCGTGGCGTGAGTTATTAATCCTCTGAAAACCCACAGTCATAATTTGTAAAAGTATGGGAGGGTTAACCCCACCCCCCTCCATCGTCACTAGCTAATAATAAAATGTAAAAAAAAGAGAAAAAAGATGTCACACTTCACCTCCCCCACCCCAGGGAACCCGCCATCCTAGCTCACTCCAGGAGGTCCTTCTCCAGGGGCCCTTGCACCCCACTGAGTAAAGTGGGGGTTCCCCTTCAAAAAGGCTTAAAACAGATTAACAGTGATTGCTCCTACATACAATATTAATGAAAGTTATGGACCCCTGTAACTGTTCATGTATTGTTCTAGGCATTGTGTAGACTGCCCCAATCTCTGACTCCCTAGAGCGTGAAGGAAGGGGAGCAGAGCAAGACTGAGACAAATAATCTTAAAAATTCAATCATTCCATCAACCTGTGTCAAAACTAGACAGTTTAACAATAAAGTGTGTTTTCCAGTATGTTGGAACACCTATAAGTCAGTTATCTAGATCAAATTCCATAGTGTTATAACAGGCAACCTGATCCTTACAAAAACTAGTTTTTCAAATTAGCAGAATAGAAAGTTAAAACATAATTCACAAGTACAGCTCAGTTAAGGTACCCCAAATGATCTATGAAGGGCTAAGCTTGTGCATTAAAACATATTGACAAGCATGCAGGGAGTCCCCAGATTCAGTCATGATAGGCCACCAGCCAGTGTTATGAATCTCGGTATCAGTTTTACTCCCTCAGCCTGCCCATCGCCCTCAGATCAAACAGGCCCCAAGCAACAAGTAAGTAGGCCTTTGAATGGCATCCTGTAAGGATCACTGTAAAGCTACTTAGCCACTATACTGTGTCACTCTCACATCGGTGATCAATTTTAAGTCCAATAATAGTGAAACATATAGCCAGTACTATGCACAATGATAATGCTGTCTGACAAAGTGAGAGCTTAAAATCTATGTCACAGGCACAACACAGTCAAAGTATTCAGACCTCGTTACAAAGGACTAGGCAAATGAGTGTAAGCTTAATTACGGCTAGGCTAGGAAATGCAGGATCCAGCCATGATAGGCCACCAGTCAGTGTTACAGATCATGGTACTGATTTACTCCCTTAGCCTGCCCTGCACTCCCAAATCACAAGGACTCAATCAACAAGTAGTTAGGCCTTTGAGCTGTAGCCCCGAGATTATCCAGTTAGGGGTCCCTGGCCATCTCACTACCTCTTCTCCTTCTCGAGCTCCACAACATAATCCAGGGCAGCCTCTGGGGATATAAAAGAGTGCTGGTTTGCACCCTGAGGACGTACAATCAGGTGGGCCGGGTAGACAAGAGAAAATTGGCAATTCAAGGCACACAACTTTAATTTTATCTCAGCATATGCCTGTCTGTGCTGCTGGAGTTGGTAGGAATAGTCTGGAAAGATGCTCACCCAAGACTGCTGCACCATCAAAGGGCCCTGTTTCTGTGCAGATTCTAAGACTCTTTGCCGATCCTGATAGCGGAGGAACTTAACAATGATATGACGGGGCCTCTGATAGGGGGAAGGTTTAGCCCCCAGAGACCGATGCGCACACTGGATCTCTAATAACACCTCAGGTGGAAGCTGCAAGGACTGCCGGAGCCATGCTTGAATATAAGTGGCACAGTCGCGCCCCTCCACGGACTCAGGTAGGCCAATGATCCTGACGTTACATCTTCTTTCCCGGTTTTAGTGGTCATCGATGCTTTGTTTTAACTGGTCGATCTCCATTAAAGCATTTTGTAGCTCTATATTCATGGTATGGCTACTATCTTGTTGAGAACTCACCTGGGCCTCCAACTCCCCCAGCTGAGTCTCATGTATGTCTACTGCATCAGAGACAGTATTAACTGTCTGTTGGAGATGCTGCAACTGTGAGGTAACATTGTCAAAGCCCGTTTCCATGCGGGTACCTAAGTCATATTTCAGATCTTGAATTAAGCACTCAATTGCTTGGTAATTATCTGACATCTCTTTACAAGACACTACTGATTGCTTTGAGGCCAAGGTGGTTGGGGAGTCTTCTGGCAGATCGCGGTACTCCACTGGAGCAGGAGATAGTGGTAGGCCTTTCCCATGTGTCGGAGTCCTTGGTTTGTTAAAAGGTAATTTCACCTGTTTTTTAGCTGGTTTAGCAGAGGTAGGCATTTGGACCTCGTGAATCACTAATTTTTTAAGAAAATACAAGTTTTAGCGTGGGATGAAGGGGATGTTCAGTAGATTAAGCCACAGCTCTAGGTTTATATGTCCATATTGAGCTGTAGCTAGGCCACGCCCCCTCTGGAATATTATTTTAAGGAGAAATTTAACACAGGTTACAACATACACAAGCAAATTAATTAGCTTTAGTTGTTTTGAATTGTTATAATTATTGCACAGAGAGTAGAGGAGATTGTAACCGTTAGATATCCTGAAAACAGGAGTAAACGGAACTTAGCCAGGTTTTGGTCTGATTACCTAAACCCCTGAAAAGGTATCATTGCCTGAAATCTCATACAATCCCAAAGACAAACACAAAGAAATGGAGTCTTTTGGAAGAAAAGGGTTTAATTAGTAAAAAAAAAAAAAAAAAGGAGGGGCTCGAATGCTCTCTGACCTGCACCAATATAATATTGATTAACTGAAAACATGCCATGAATTATAGTTTTAGGAAAAAAGTAAACTTTTCAAAGTCATAGGATCATGTGAATTGTATAACAGAAATTATTTGATTTAAATTGAGAAAGCAATTAGCCAAGACAGGGCCTAGCCAGAAAGATCTTGTGTGTCTATATAAAGGACAGAACAGTGTAATAGGCTTCAAATCATCAGTGATCTGACCACCATATTTACACAATTTTGAGGTGGCACCAGGACTTTTTTTTTAAAAATATGTAATTTGTTTCGTAAAGTTCCATTCAAAATCTAGTAAAAGCTTTCTACTCGAGAGGATTAGATATACTTATCAGTTAATGTTCAAGCTGATGGTAGGATTTCACTGCTATGCCGGTGATACCCAGCTCTACCTATCTTTTGCACCCAATCAGGATAATGTGCTTTCAGTATTTAACAACTGCCTTGCTGAAATCCAGGATTGGATGAATTCCAACTGGCTGAAGTTGAACTGGGGAAAGACGGAGGTGATGGTTATGGATCTGGGTCACTGGATAGAGGCATTGGGGGGCTGGTCAGACTTCTGGGCTTTGCCTGGGAGGCTCCCAGATTCTTACCTCTGAACGGGTGCCGGACCTAGGGGAGATTCTTGATGATGGGTTGACACTGCAATCTCAGGTGTCGGCAGTCATCAAGTCTTCCTTTTGTCACCTAAGGAAAATCACCAGGGTGAAGTACCTAGTTCCATCCAGCAACCTTTCTACGCTGATCCATACCTTTGTGACCTTGTGCCTGGATTACTGCAACTCCCTGTACCTAGGGCTACTGGGGGGTGATATCTGCCATTTGCAGCTAGTGTAGAATGCTGTGGAATGGTTGTTGATGGGGACTCCTCAGGTGTGTCACATCACACCGGTTCTGCATGAACTGCACTGGTTGCCTATTCAGTGGCCGATCACCTTCAAGGTCAAGCTTTTGACCTATAATGCCCTAAATGGACAGGGCCTGGACTACCTGAAAGAGCTCCTGTCGCCCTACTGCCCTGGGGGACCACTCTGCTCAGCTGATGATGGGTTGTTAGAGATTCGAAGGGTATCTTTAAAGTCATTGGGGGACCGTGCATTTATGTATGTGGCTGTATCTCTGTGGAATTCTCCACCCTATCAGTTATGGGAGTGCATGACTGTGGGTGGCTTCAAGAAGGCCCTAAAGACCCATTTGTGGTGCCAAGCCTACCCAAACTGCTTTTAGCTATACCTGTATTCTGTTTTTACTGTTTTATCTATTTTGTATGTTAAGTGAATTGGCAATTTGAAAGGCACTCTACAAATAAAGATTACTGTAATTATTATTATTATTTAATTTGTCTATACCAATAATAACAGTTTAAAGATGAAATGTGTTTAAGGTCTTGTCTAGCAGCAATATCTCTGGCCCTGGTTTTAATTTGCATTTGAATTTCAAAAAAAGACTTTTAGTATATTTCATGTAACAAGTGGTTCTGTGTGATAACGGTGACTGCCAAATGGCGAGACGCATTATTGCGACATCAGAGCGGCAAAAACATTATTTGCCACTCTGACATCCTTGGCTCATGGAAGAATGGTGCTGGGGACTTAGATTTTTTGCTTTCTGTGGGGAGGCTGTGCACTCTCACACCCCCCCACCAGGGGGCTTCACCCCCTGCACCCCCCTACTAAAGGATTCTCAACTCCAGGGGGGGTACATGTCGGGAGGGTGAAAGCAAGAAAAAGTAAGTTTCGGGCTGGGTGCAACAAAATTGCACTAGCGCCCGGACCCGAACCCAGTACCTTCTGAACTGTAACCACAGGCCAATACCCAATGCCACAGTGCAGCTTGGCAGCTGACTGCAGTGTTACCCCCTACATCCCCTCTGCCCCCTCCCAGCCCAAGCTCGCTGTGCTCACCCCCCCTTTTGTACATGTAGCGACATCCTGTCACTGCATTTGCCCACCCCACCATCCGGTCACCCTACCCCCCCCATCACCATTACGGCTTTTGCCCATAACGCGTCGCCATTTCGGACGGCGCTTTCTTTCAGGCACCAACATCACAGGCTTCCGTAACAAGTACCTAGACCCAGTGGGAACAAATAATCCCTAATAGCTTTAATAGATGAACAAACAAATCCTCTTTGTATGCAAGAGATCTTTCTAGGATTCATACTAGGAAAGGTCAAGATGCTCAGAAGGCCCAAGCCCATGAATCATCATCTCCAGTTAGGGGTATTCATTCCAGCCTAGCTGTTTAAAGAGGTACTAATCGAACTTCGTTTTAATCCCTCCAAGAGAATCCACCTCCACTGTCTCCCTCAGGAGAGTATTTCAGAAGGGAACAATCCTCTGTGAGAAAAAGCTTCTTCTCAATGCACTCCTAGGGTGTATTAACATTATCATAATCAGCTGGGAGCCCCCAAGGTCGAGAGGGCACTGCCATTGTAGCCTTCCCCCCCCCCCGAATCGCACCTAACATCAGGTATGGAGACCGCGCATCTGAAACAGACGGGGGGAGGGGGGTAGGGAATCTGTTGTTTGAAGGAATCTGTTTGGCTCATCTGTTGGAGCCATTTTTATTTCATTTTTATTACTGGACTCAGGGCCAGTGCTCACAAAGGACTCAAACAAATCCTAACTTCAGCAAATGTAAACTGTTTGTTTCAGTCTTCAAGTTCCTTCCTTGCAAAGTGGCTACATTACAATAATTAGTGTACTTTAAACTGTTTATGCTGCAGCACCTACATAGCAAAGGGTTTTGCCTATTTAAATGTGGATACCTTTAGTCCTAATTGGGTTAAAAGAACAGGAAATTTATTGGCTAAGGTGTTCTATGGGCACTCGTGCTGCAGCTAGGTTGCTTTTATTAGTTGCTGTAATAATTAAGGCACAAAAGTCCCCCTTGCTGAAATTCAAATTGTGTTGATGCGGTGTAGTCTGAAACCTTTCAAGACGCCTGAACTGCCAAATTCAAACAAAGAAGCTGTGCTTCTCCCCTGATTCCCCAAAGTACTTATGTAGCTCACCTTTGCTTTATCTTGTCTCTCCACAGCTGGAACCCCCCGTGGTTGAGAGGGCATTGCCATTGCAGCCTTCCCCTACCCCCCAAATCACACCTAACATCAGGTAGGAAGACCGCGCGTCCTGAAACAGATGTGGAGAAGGTATCTGTTGCTGGCCCCGCCGCCCCCACCACCACCTTGGTCGACTTGTCACTATATAGGGAGGGTCATGGGTCAGGCGTGAGCCAATCAGTCAACTTTCTCATCTGCGGCCTATATTCTTACACCACTAGAGGCCACTTCAGCTTATTCTTCTCTATCCCCCTATATATTTCAAACACCAGATATTATCTCTACCTCATTCTTCTTACCCTGCTGTTCCCACTGTTGTCTCTCCCACACTCAAGCTTCCCCAAGGAGCAGGCACAACTTATTCCGACCTATACTCTGCCTGCTTGGCACTCTCCCTCTAGCACCCTCAACACTTGGTTGTACCCAACTCCCACGCTACTGCTATGGTAGGTCAGTCTCTCTATACTGCCTCCCTCCTTTCAAGCTGGCCTCATAGCCCTAAAGTACTCCACCTCAAATCACTCCACAACTGTCCCTCCTCCATGGGGCACTACCCATAAAATACAAATCTCAATGCTTTATGACTCTATACTAGTGACCCTCCTGTTACTACTTGCTGGAGACATTGAGACAAATCCCGGCCCACCCACTCCTTATTTTCATGGACCCACTACTACTCCCCTCAGCCTACCTCATGGCCTAAAGTTGATGCATCTGAATGTCTGTAGCCTGCTAAACAAAATAACTTTGTTGCAGCCTACCATCCTCTCCCTGAACCCTGATGTCCTAGTCATCTCCAAAACCTGTCTCAAGCCTCACCACAAGGATTGTGAAATCACTATCCCAGGCTACTCCATTATCAGGCATCACCACTTGGGCAATAAGAGGGGAGGTGGCTTTGCTATCTACATCTCTTCCTCCATACAGTTCACCCAAATCATGCTACCAAGTCTCCCACACCTGATAGATGATGCAGCACCAATCAAACTCTCCCTACCCCATATAAACCCAATATTTATAGCAGGGCCTTACTGTCCCCCTGATTCCTCAGCATTGGTAATCTTGGAACTCGTTGTCACCTTGAAATCCCTTGCTAAGTGTTGTGAGCTCCATATCCTGGGGGATTTCAATTTAAATTGGCTATCTAGCAGCACCTCCAAGTTCCGCAACCAAGTTGCTGGACTTAACCTGTCATAACTGATCACCGAATCAACTCGTCTAAATAAAAAGTAATCAAATCACTCCTTTCTGGACTGGGCCCTTACCTCCCACCAGCATTGAGTAATTGCCTCTGGCACCCTATCTGATTCCCTAAGTGATCACTATATGGTTTTCATTATCCGTAAAATTTTCAGAACCAGATCATCCTCTCCCAGGATCATTCTCTCTAGGTCTTTCAAATCCGTGGACCTTCCCTCACTATTAAATGATCTGTCAGCCACTGATTAGTCCCTTCTCCATAATGCCTCATCTATTGATGAAGCATAGAGCTATTTCAAACTCAAGTTCCTAGCAGCTTGGGATACACATGCACCACTCAAAAGGTTTCGGGTGAGGGGTGCACACTTGCCCTGGATCACTGTGGACATCATGGCCCTCATCAGAGAAAGAGACCAGGCCTGGAAATCATTTAAGGTCTCCAGCTCCCCTGCTGACCAGGCAAAATACCGCTTCCTGCACAACACCTGCACTAGGCAAATCATGCAGGCAAAGATGAGTTACTTCCAAGCTTCCTTCCAGGCTAACATAAGCAAACCAACTAATTTCTTGAAAGTGGTCAAATCACTTTTCTCTCTGCCCTCTCAGCCCCCTGCTCCTATGCTAAAAGTGGGTGGAACCACCACAACTGACCCACTAGCTGTTGCAACTGCTTTTAATTCCTATTTCACAAGCTGCACCTCTGCCCTGCTGTCCGCCCTCCCCCCTTTACAGCCAAAACCCAAAGCTGCAGCTGCCAACACACAAGCTCATTCCTCTCCTCCCCTACTTTCTCCTTCTGCCAAACAATGCCCTCTGAAGTCTTTGAAGCCTTGATCTCCTTAAATACTACGAAAGACAAATGTCTTTCAGGGCTGGATGCCATGATGCTCCACCTAGCCACTCCTGCCATAGCTGCCCCCAAGGCTGATCTCTATAACCTCTTTTTTCCTTAGCATCCATTCCCTCAGAATGGAAACATGCTACTGTCATCCCGCTCTCTAAGGGTGGCAACACCTCTGAACCTGGTAACTACTGACCTCTCTCCCTCCTCCCCATCCTGGCAAAGATCCAGGAGAAACTAGTCCTCTCCCAACTCTCCACCTTCCTCAACTTTTCCTCCTTTATCTCACCCTACCAGTCTGGGTTCAGGAAGTCCCACTCCACAGCCACTTCTCTCCTACGGCTCACCGATTCTATCTTTGATGGCATGGACAAGGGTCATCTTACCTCCACAATTTTTGTTGATCTGGCAAAGGCCTTCAACATGTCTCCCATCTTCTCTTGCTAAATAAGTTCTCCACTGCTGGGCTATCTGCCAAGGCCACCAGTTGGTTACACTTCTACTTGGGGGGCCAATCCCAGTCTATCAAAATTAGTGGATCCACAGCCCCCACTCCCAGTTATCACCGGTGTCCCCCAAGGATCCATCCTTGGTCTGCTCCTATTCTCCTTCTTTCTAAATGACCTGTCAACCACCTGTCTACACACTTCCATACATGTGTATGTGGACGTCATGGTCTTGTATGCTTCTGGCCCCTCAACCACTGAAGTTGAACCCAGGTTGCAGCAGGACTTCAATTAAGTCCAGCTCTGGTTTCGTACAAACCAGCTATTCCTAAATGCCAAGAAAACTGTCTCCATGACCTTTGGCATAAGGCAGAAGCTGTCTCAGCTCAAAACCCTCCTCTTCTTCCACACCCTGGATGGGACCACTCTGGAAGCTTGCACTTCTTTTAGATATCTCATAATCTGGGTAGACCAACATCTCGACTTTTCTGTACACGTTGATGCCATTCACAAAAAGCTACATCCTAAATTGGGAGCCCTTTACCGCAATTGAGGTAGTATCCCCCTGCCAGCCAGTAGGGCACTAGTACAGAAAATGATTCTCCCCATCTTCGACTACAGCAATGTAGTCTATAGTGCTGCTCCCAAATCCATCCTATCCACACTGGACCTCCATCTTCCACTCTTTCTGTAGATTTACCCTTGACAGCCTGCTCTCTACTCACCACTGTGACCTCTATCGGGCCCTAAAGCTGCCCTCACTCCATAACTGGCAGCAGGCACACTGTTACGATACTCATAGCAAAGTATTGGTCCCAGTCCTTCCCCCAATACCTCAATACTGTGATATCTCCTTTTCCCACCACCGCTCATTCCCTGAGGAAAGCAAACACCCTTCTCCTCTCAGTACCATGCATGAGCTTATCGGTTGGCCAAGCAGCCTTCAGACACCATATGCCTAAGTTATGGAACTCCCTCCCTGCAAGCACTTGACTAATGCCCTCACCCATTCACCTCAAACAACTCATAAACGAGCACGTCAACTCACCCTGCACATGCACATAGCAGTGCCCAGTTCAGTACTCTGCCCTGGCCTCCCCACCACCATATTGATTAGTAGTCTCAGTTGTAATTGCAGGCCTTGCTTCCATCTGGATGAAATGATTGTCAATAGCTGCAGGTCACATTGAAAATGTCCAAATATAAATATCTACGTTCATATTTTCCAAGCTATGTATCAACCTAGCGGTTTATCTGAGCTGTTACTGTACAAGCTTGTATGTTTATGTCTCCTTATGTCCCCCTTCCCCCAAGACACACCTGGAATCGAGCAGTACTCTGCTCAGTGTGCCTTTCTGGCTAAACTTTTAAATAAATAAACAAACTGGAATTTATGACTTCTCAATTTTATAGCTCTATCATTGAAGGCAATGCCCAGATCTAACATTAGATTATTATCTTTGGAGGTCTTGTACATTGTCAATAAGTCACCCCATGTCCTATGTAGTTACAATGGTGATAGCTGTAATTCTCTTAACTTCTCCCTATAGTTCATTCCCTGCAAGTCATTGACCATTCTAGTATGCCTGCTTTGTACACCTTCAAATCTATGTATATCTTTTGTGGACTATGGTAGATCTCTTCTTCAAGACATTGTCTATGTAGTTTCATATCTGGCAAAAGGGAAAAACTGCAGTACAAAAATTAAAGATCTCTCCTTATACAAGGTAGAAATAGAAAACTGACCTATTTCAGGTCTTAACCCTTCAGATGGTACAGAACTTGGGATGGACAGTACATAGCACTGTGTGCTATTTAAAGCAGTTTCTAAAGGAAGTCGATTAGAAGTACCCCATATTTCTGCTGCATATAAAATGCAGGACTTTATGTTGGTGTTAATAACAGTAAGGGTACCTTTAATGAGCCTTTTCCAAGTTTACAGTTAAATATTTTAAATGCATTATATGCCAGTGTTATTCTAGTCTCCAGCATCTTCAAATGTCTTCTCCAAATAAAATGATTAGAAAATCTTATACCCAAATAGTCATAATAAGTTTTAGTCCCAATCACCTCAGTCCCAAAGTATAGATGTAATATGTTTTTGGTTTTAATTCCAAAGCCCAACTAATTGGTTGTGTCTCTGTTTATGACCAAACCATTATCCTGACATAACTCAGCAAAACAAAACAACTTCCTCTGTAAGCCTAGTCATGAGGTGAAGATTAAGACAATATCATCGGCATATGCCAAACAAGTTACATGTCTGTCAAATAGTTTAGGAGGATTAAAACCTGTGTTGTATAATTGAGTTATAATAGAATTAATACATAAATTAAATAGTGTTGGAGCTAAAATGCATCCCTGATGGACTCCAAAATTTGTGTGAGTTCTAGAAGCTAAATTACCAAATTGGTGGTATTGTAGACACAGAAATGCATAGAAGCAGGATGCTGAGGGACCTAGTGGACTCTGTTAATTGGGTGAATAAAATTAAGATGCAGTTTAATTTAGATAAATGAGCTGTACTGCATTCCGGCAGGAACAATACCATGCAGGATTATCATATTCTAGGGAATAAACTGAGACTAGTCAGTAATGAAAGAGATCTAAGAGCCTCAGCAGAGACCTTAAAGACTAGACCAACATAAACATATAGCAAACAAAATGGGACATCTAATTAATTGTGTATGTAGGTCTTTCTTTCCTAGTTCAGAATCAGTGCTCCTACCCTTGGAAAAAACATATATCCCGCCACATTTAGATTAATTTTCTCAGCACTGGAGTCCCTATCTGAAGAAAGATGTGAATATGGTAGAAAGAAATCAGAGGAGGTTTACCAAACTGATACTCTTTTGTAGGAATAGACCATATGAGGATAGGCTTAAGGACTTGGGACTATGGCACCTAATCCTGAGATGAACAAGGGATGACATGCTACTCATGTACAAAATATTGGAGGATCCAATATTAATGAAGAAATTAGAATTAGTGTACAAGGATCTTAAATATGATCAAAGGGGACATCAGTGCCAATTGGCAGATGCAGTACCTAAAACCAAATTAAGGAAACATGCTTATGTTTCAAGAGATACAAGATTATGGAACCAATTACCTCGGGCTGTGACCCAAGCACCAAACTTGACCACGTTCAAAACAAAACTGGACAGTAACATTAGGGAAGGCAACATTGGTTATAACCACTGAGTAGTGAGGTCAGCACTCATGGGCCTTAGCCTTCTGTTGTCCTAAGACAAAAGTATTGATCATACTGGACTTGAATCCATGTATTATAATGTAGCCTGACTAAGGTATCTAGTAAAATGGGCTCCATTCCCATTCAACTTCATTTTTGCCATAACAAATTACAACTGATACTGTCAAAGGCTGCCTTAAGGTCGGCATCTACCCAAGGGGAGGAGAGCCTTGGCTAGATCCTGCTCCGACCCTACCCCCCAAGCCAGCACCCCAGGTCACCAGCACAGCATGAGGAAAGGCACCGGTGCCTCAGCCTCTGTGCTACTAGGCTGACATCTTTTTAATCTTTATGTACTTGTGTATTAAATGGGAAAGGATATAACAGTGTTGACTAGCTGAATTGTTACATCCGAAGTCATTCTGAGTCTCATCCAGTAACTTATTTTTGTGGATCCAGGTCTCTAGTCAAACTAGGATGATTTTATAGAATATTTTTTGTGAGATATCTATAAGGCTGATGGGCCTGTACATGCTAGGGTCAGCCACCAGCCACTGGCCCCTTTTTGTGAATAGGGTATATTATGCTTCCATTACAACTATCATGGAGATCTCACCCTGAATAAATAAATGAAATAATTCCAATAATATGGGCTACCACCAGTCTGGAAAAGTTCAGTAAATATCTGCCAGTATTCGTTCCAGGCAAGGGGCCTTGTTTAATTTAGTAGTCTGGAAAGCTTGTTGGAGTTCTTCTCAAGAGCTGAATAGTGGCCTAGGAGTAAAATAGAAACCTATATATATTTGGGACCAGATATTCAGAAAAGCTCCAAAGGCCGGCGCAAGGCTGGCACAGCACAAACCCGATGCACCATGGTGCAACAAGAGCCATATTCAGAGGGTGCACAGGCCAAACTGTGCCAGTGCAACCCAGCTGAATATGGCACAGCTGTGCCATTGCGCAAACAGAGTTGTGCCATATTGCAGAAAGAAATGCTCCAGCACAACTGTGGGAGAAGAGCAGCACAGCAACAGAGGGGGGCATGGCACAGAGAACAGACAAAGGGACAGCCAGGGAAGCACAGTGACAGGCCACAGGAGGCCTCCACCAGCAGGGCACAGCAGAGCACACACAGGCACCCAGACACCTGTCCCCAGAACACAACAGTGGCACAGACAGCAGTGCCCCCCAGACCTTAGCAGGCCACACCCAGGACCATGCAGCCAAGCACACACATGCCACACAGGCACACAGGAAGCCCACACAATAGGCACTGAACATGCTGGGAGGCAGGTAGCATGGCAGACCACATGGGACAGGCTGCACAACACCAAGTAAGGGCCCCAACACAGTGTGCGCCCAGTACCCAACCAATGACCATGGCCGTGTGCCACCACCATACACGCACCCACCACACACCCCTGACAGCCACCCCATGGGCACCCCAAGGCACAGCCACCAACTTAGAGGAAGGAGACCACCATAGTGGGATACACCACAGCACACTGCAATGAACTACAGAAGCACAACACGTGTCCCTACACATGCACACCACATGAACAGACACTGGGCCACTACAGCATGGCTCCTCATGCCACCTGCAAAGCAGACACTGACACAAGCAGGTAAATCAAAATATATATATTAATGAACACAGCAATGTACAAAAACAAGGAGCTGGGAAAGGGTAGGTAAAGCAAGGGATGGGGACAGGGAACATGGACTGTACAGTGGGAAGGGGACTGTAGAGGGGTAAAGCAGGGGAAACAGGGGAAAGCTGGGGCCAAACTAATGCACGGCTATGTCCTACCAACCCTTAGTGTAGTCACTGCCTCCTCTCCTCCAACAGCAGGTGCCTGACCTGGAGCACTGCCTCCATTGTTGTTGAGGTGATGAGGATCAGCTGCCAGAGCAGCCAACCAAATAATGGCCGCCTAGGCCTTAGCCACTGGATACCTATAACAAGGGACAGGACAGATGATCAGTGCAATGTCCCAAGGAACCATGCCCACCCACAGTGCACAATGGGCAGCTGGAACACCCCCTCCGGAGGGCCCATACTGGCCAACCGCAGGGGGGTAGGCCAATTCCTGCCATCAACTCAACACACCACAACATTGCACAGAGGTGGTCCCCACCACACAATGGCCATCCGACTATGCAATGACAGTCACATGGCACAGTGCACTGGCAGCACCACAGCAACAACAGTGGCAGCCAGGCGTACACCCACCCCACCAACAGCTGGCACATGTGTCCAGTGGATGCACCACAGTGGCATGCACCACGCACAGTGCGACAGACACAGCTGCCATGGCACATGGCACAGGTAGCAATGCCCACATCCAGTCCCCCGCCACCCCCATGTACAGTGCGAAGGACCATGACAGTGCCTACATGCCCTCTGTGGCCTCGCCGGTGCTAGTCCCATTCTGCCTTGGCCTGCTGCCTGCTGTGCAACTGCTGCCTATGCCTGGTGACAATCCTCAGGCCCTGGGAATTGAAAGAAGAAGGTACACATCAGTAATCAACCACAGCAGCCGCCCACCACCCCAACCCCTGTGCACAGGGTGTGCCCCTGCCCAACACATCCTGCACAGTTGCATTGCAAAGCAAGCAGTGGCTGGCAATGCCACACTGTGATGTGTATGATGACAGTGTACCCCTCTGCAGGGCATGGTCAGGCAACCTAGCTAACACCACAGTACAGCACCAAGGCACTCATGCAACATGGGATGACTTACCTGGCTGTGGCCATGCCCCTCATCTGACACATGCCTGCAGCCTCTGCAGGCACTCTGGTACCACCACAGGAGGTTCCCATACATGTGGTGACATTGCTCCCCTGTCCTGGCCACCCTGGTCATTTGCTGCAGCCTGGCAGCAATTCCTTACCAAACAGTGACTCTGGCCTGCTGCTGGGGCACCTGTCCAAAGAGTTGGGGGGCATGGGGCTCAACACAGGCCACCGGGATCACCAGCTCCACCCGTATCCAGTTTGGTGCATGGCAAACTCATCCCTGCACCAAGTTACCAATTGCAATCTTGGGGACAAAAATGGCAGCAGGAGGTGCACGAGTCCACACTATGTGCCCACCGCATAATGCATGGGAGCATGTGCAGTGCACGCACATCTCACAGTGCTGGAGATATGTGGAATGGGCATGGCTACATGGGGTCACAGGGTCAGAGGTCTGACTCAAGGGTCAGGGGCTGACCAGCATTGCACACGTGTACGCCAGAGTATGGCACCTCATGCATGGCCATGCGCAACATGTACAATGCCACTGCATTATGCTGTCCATACATGGTGCATGATTGCCACCATGATGTGCATGTACACTGTGGGCCTGCACACTGCACATGCATGCACTTTGTGTGTCATAACTTGCTCCAGTGCAATCCCATTGTGCACAACCCAAAATCTTGATATTTAGACACCACATGTAAATGAGCTCATCAGCCAATGCTTGGTGCACTTGGTGCATTAGCATGTCATTACTGTTGCACCAAACCTTATTTTCATGCATTGCACCTGATAAGCACCATGGGACAGCACAGGCCATGGACTGATATTGTATCCTTTATAGGTAAGTTGTGCATGCCATTCCAGCTCACTGGGAGAGGAAAGCACTGCAGTGTGGGATGGACCAGGGAGATGCTACCACTGACACACTGTACTGCACTTGTCCAGAGGTGGTGACATGTCAGATCATGAGGAGGTTGAGGAGCGTGGGCCTGCATGGAAGCGCAGGCCCAATTTAACAAAGGCTGAGACAGATGCCATGTTCGAGGTCTACCTGGACAGGGAGCCCTTGTTAAGTGGTGCCACAGGCACACCAGAGGCCAGGGCTGATGTATGGGAGGAGGTGGCAGGATACGTCAACAAGCATGACAGCCACCAGTGGCTGGCACAGGAGTGCAGGAAGAAGGTGGGGATGGACAAGAGGCACATTAAGGAGAAGGTGGCAGCCATTTGTGCAGCCTGGACTGCCACTGGAGGAGGGCCAATGGATGCACCAATGCTAATGCCGAAGGAGGAGTTGCTCACAGCCACCATGTGCCGCACCACGGTGGAGGGTGTGCCTGGTGGTGGATTCCAGATGGATGGCAGCCCATCAGTGCATGGTACGTATGTCAGCCACACATAGCTGGTGGCACTGAGGGTGCGTACACAGGCATGCTGGCATGCATGCTGGCAGCATGCATGTCATGTGCATGTGTGCACACCCACACACATGCCATGCTGCAGGACACATGCAGCAGCAGTGTGTGGGTGGGAACATGTTGGCATTGCATCACTGACATGCCTTTCTTTCTCTTGCAGCACCAGCATGCTTCCATGCAGATGATGAGGCACCAGCAGTGGCAGCAGCCTTGGATGCTGGTATATCCCTGTAGGACCAGCCATCAACCTCCACCAGTATCTGGGGGCCTGACAGGCTGCAGATCACCACCACAGTACAGGCAGATGTCCTGGACATGGGGTCGGACAAGGCCCTGGATATGTTCTTGCAGGATGCCAGCCTTGGTGTCCTCTGTGCAGAGACAGATCGGAGTGGGGTTCAACTCCAATGATGGCTTCTCACTTATCCTGCACAGCAATGCACCTGATCCATGCCACATAACAATGCCTGTGTGTGTGTGTGTGTGTGTGTGTGTGTGTGTGTGTGTGTGAGTGCTGTGTGTGGTTGTGTGCCACTGATCCCCCTACCTCTGCCTCCAGCCTCTATGTGTGCATCCCTGTGCATGCCCCTGCATGTGTGCTGTACCTGTTTGTGTGGCCCATGCATGTACATCACAACACCTGCCTCTGTGCTCCATAGTTCTCCTGTGCAGTGGTGTCCCAGTGGCATCGCACCTGCTGGAGCAGCCGGGGGTCCCTCTGCCCAGTGGGTGGCTATCCACCACCCTCCAGCCCAATGCCACCATTGTCCCCACTACTGTCACCCTCATCAGTCTCGACAGCTCTCCCATGGTCAATAGCCATGTTGTGCAGTATGCATCAGGCCAGGAATAGGCCACAGGATTTCAAGGGGCTGTACTGTAGGGCACCGCCTGACCTGTATAGGCAATGGAAATGTGCTTTCGGCATGCCAAAGACATGCTGGATGATGTTGCATGTGCTGGCATGTGTCTCATTGTAGCGTTACAATGCTGGGACGACGGGTGCCAGTAGGGGGTAAGCAGCCAGGGCCTCAGTGGATATGCTCTGTCTCCTTTGTGGATAATGAAATGGTTAGCCCTCTGCTGTTTTATGCTGTGCCCCTTGCCTGTTCCTGGTGCCCACACCAACATGCACACCCTGTCCTCCCCCATCCCAAGGTCTCCTCTGCCCATCTCCCCTTGCCTGTGCCATACTCACCCACTAGGTGGCCCATGGGAATGTCCCCATGTTCAAACCTTTGGCACAGTGCAGAGCTGTGCCAGATGAATGCATCAAGTGCACTCCCAGGGTGTGTGGCACAGACATTGGTGATGTGCCCCATGGCATCACACACCACCTGGCAGTTTATGCTGGGGCTCCCCTTCAGGTTTATGTATGTGACACCCTCAGGGCCAGGTGGAATGCGGATGGCCACGTGGGTGCAGTTGATGGCCCCAATCATGTCAGGCATACTTGCAACCCTTTGGAAGTTCTGCATGGTTGCTGTATGCTCCACCTGTGTGCTGGGGAAATGGATGAATTCCAAAGCACTTGGCAGCAGAGCATTGAGGAACTGTGTGAGGAGGCAGGATGTGGCCAACTGGGTTATGACTGTGGTGTCCCCTGTTGGTCTCTGGAAGGTGCCCATGGTAAGCAGGTACATGACGGCTGTCACCTTCATCTCCATGGACATGGTGTGGCTCCATCTGGTGGGTTCCTGCATCTCCACACTGCACAGCTCACAGAGCTGCCTCAAAATGGCCCTGTTCAGCTGGTACTGGCCCACAATCTCCATGTCACTGTAATTCTCAAAGGTGATGTGGGCACTGTACCACCTGTGTCGGGCATACCACAGAATGGCCCTTCCTAAGCCATGTCGCTGTTCTTCCTGCCCCCTCACACCCCTCATTACAGCCCCCATCATGAAGGGTGCACTGTCCATGGCCCTTGTTGTCTGATGTCCCCCTGGGCAGTTGGCTGCTGCTGGCTGTGTGCCACCCTGGTGCACTGCCTGTCAGTGTGTATGTGTGTGTGTCTCTCTCTCTCTGCCCCTCTCTCCCTCTCCAATGCCACTTCTCTCCCTCTCCCTTTGTGTCTGCCTTGGTCTCTCTCTCTCTCTCTCTCTCCCTCTCCCTCTCACTCTCACCCCTGGCACAAGTGCTGTCTGTGTGTTTGTGCCCTGTATTTATAGGAACAAAATTGCTCGGAGCAACTTCAATTTGCTCCACACTTGCGCCATGGTTTCATGGTTGAATATGCCACTGTGCTGGATATTCATGGGAACACCCCTGTGCTTGCACCTACATTCATTATAGTTGCACATTGGCACAATGGACTTTGCACAGTGCAATGACGCATGCTGAATACGGCTCCTTGGCACAAGTTCACACTTGCACCAGTGCAACTGTTCTGAATATCTGGGCCTTTGAGTTCATCACATATGGAACATCTTTGTTCCTCTAAAAGCTAGAAATACAAGGTTACGAAATATGTCTCCCAAGACCGAGGTGTGATATACGCCTAAATTTTGGAAGAATATTGGCTATAACCCATGCTTACCAAGGACCAAAATGCCTTAGCATTTTGTTCCAATACTGTCTTTCTTAATTTATTCTACATCATGACACAGTGTTTTCCCTATTTCCAGAACTTTTTTATAATCATTCCTATTTTTGTTTAAAACCTGAAATTGTCCCTCAATTTTTATGTTGGCGCGCTTGCGCAGTCAACATCTTGCAGCAGTGGGGATTTGGAGGCGTGGTTGCTGTTGGGTGAATGCAGGCAAGCATTAGTAGGTGTGTCCCTCATTCCCCAATCAACCTGCATGCCGGTGGCACACCATGCATAGTAATGTGGTGAGCACATCTAAGGAAAGGTCCGTTGCAATCTGAACAAAGCTCATAACACACAGCGGACCCTTTCTACGTGCTTGCCAGCTACTAGCATTGCAACTGAACTGCCGACTTCGGGGGTGCCCAATCCCCCAGTGAGCTTGCACTGTGAACTCTGTGCCGATGGGGGATCCCGCTCCTCGTCAGCAGAATGTGTCTCTCCCTGTTTCGTTGTTTGCTGACGGGGTGCCCAATCCCTGTCGGCATCCATCTCCCCCCTTTCCCTCTGTAATGTGCTGATGGGGGAGCCCACTTCCCATTGGCATGATGTCCTTCCCTTCTTCTGTGCCGACGAGGGTGCCCAATCCACTGTTGGCTACTGCGCCCCCCAAAAAAGGCAAGAAACCAACTGTAAAAAGGAAAAACTTCCGTGATGTGTTTCGTTTGAACCTGCAAGCAGAAAACGGTCTCTCGTGGTCTTTCTACCCACCACCTGCACCCACCCACTGTGCACCCTGCCTCCCCACACCCCCCCATCCCATACTTACCTCTGGAGCTGGCTATGACGATCTTCGGTGGACTGGGAACACATCTGCACTCTTCAAAGCTGACCGCAAACTGAGGAAATGCCAGTAAGCTGTATAATGGAATAAATAGGTTTTTTTTCAACTTTGGTGCATATCTCAGGCATTTTGGGGAATTTATGCACCAAATTTTTGACATGAGGTTTTTGGGACCCCTCCTCATGAATTCTGTCACAGTTATGATGTTAATTGATCTTGAAAGGTGATTTTGCAGTCACTGCACAGAATCACCTTTTGGGACTGAGTAACACAAGGACAGTGGCAGTGTTCATGAGGTAGACTGGCAAAAAGGCTATGCTGCAAATTTGGTGGAAAAAATCCAAAAAATGGCTGTTTTACGAGCGTGCGTTGCACACTTGCTACGCACACTCGTAACTTCGCGGATTCACAATATTTTCATGCCAGCTTTCCAAAATTGTCATTTTTCTACACCTCCTCATGAACTGTGCAGGTGTCATTTTTCACATCCTGGCCAAAATGCGTTTCCGCACTTCTGGCACACAATACCATGGTCGCTGTGGGAAATCCATGTTCAGGGCAGGTTATGAAAATGACAGTGACACTGCTCATGAGCAGAGATCCTAAAATGCCTATGTTAAAAATTTGGTGATGATACTCCATAAAATGAGTGTGTTACGGGTGTGCATTGTGCAGTTTGCATGCACGCTCATAACGTTGTGCATTTTTAATATTGTCTCTCTGGATTTTCACCATAGGCATTTTTCCACAGCTCTTGATGAACTGTACAGCTGTCATTTTACATATCCTACCCAAAATGTGCCTTCGCACGTCCGGCGCAGAATTGCGCAGTCGCTGTGCAAAATCACTTTTTGGGACAGTTTGAGAAAATGTCAGTGACACTGCACATGAGCAGAGGTGCTAAAATGTCTATGTTGCAAATTTGGTGCTGGAACTCCATAAACTGACTGTGTTACAAGTGTGTGTTGCACATTTCCCATGCACCCTTGTAACTTCGCACATTTGCAATACTTACATGCCACACTTTCACCACTGCCATTTTTTACGCCTCTTTATAAACAGTAGAGCTGTCATTTTTCACATCCTGCCAAAAATGTATTTCCGCACTGCATTACCAAAGCCAATGCCAGCGCTACAACATTTGGCATTGACAAATGCTTGTTTTAAGTATATCCCACTAAGTGATTTAGTTTCCATTTTGCATCCCTACATGTCTTGCTAAACTGAATTTGATTATTTTGTCTTTTCATACTGTTCATTCTGAATAATGGTTTAAGAAAAAGATTAATTTCAGTTCATATTCCCTTAACAGCCTCCCTATTGTTAATATCGTCTGAGGTTATTTCAGTTCTCCAAGATGAAACAGGGTCTGAATATAATATCCTGGAGAACGTATCTACTGTCTCAGCTTGTATTTTATTCTTTTATGATTAACAACCTCCAGGATATTATCTTCCACTAAGTTTTGAGGAAATTCTAAATTATTATCTAGAAGAGAGAAGGTAAGAAGATTTGGAGAATGAGCAGACTCTAAACAATTCAAAATTGTAAAATCTGATAGTTGTTCAGCAGCCAACTGGTTAAACAAGGCCAGGTCAATGACTGAGAAGCCCAAAGGACCCAGATAGGTAAATTCTCCCTCTGTGTCCCCAAGCATTTGGCCATTCACCAAAATTAAATTCAAGTTAGTCATTATTTCAATCTAAATCAGTCCCTTCTGATTAGTTTTATTATCTTTAGAGTTTCAGATTATTTGAATAAAAGGGTTGGTTACATTAAGTCTAGTATTATACTCATCCTGAGGTATGTTAGATCAATTACTTCACAGAATTCTGGTATTAAAATCACCAGTAACTATGAAAAACGAATTCTCAAATTTAGCTAGCAGCTCATCCAATGTATTTGCCATCTGCTTCCATAATGTTTGTGAATCCCTTCCACTAGTTCAAGGAGGTAAATAAACATGCACTAGGATGATTTTTGAAAAATCATTCTGTATACTAATAGCCAAAGGAAAAAATAAATCACAAATAAGCTCTATTATTTGATAATTTAAAGAAGTATTCAAGAAAGTAATTAAACCCGCTTGGTTTCTGCCAGATTTATTAGATTTTATAACAGGTTATATGTAGGGTGCATGTCCTGGTATCAAAAGGTGAAGTATCATGGGACCACCAAATTTCATGGAGACATAAGATATCAAATCCCAGGACAATAGTCAATAATTTCAGGATCAACATCCAGTGTGGAGGCGGACAAGATGGCAGCCTGAAAGTGAAGTTCCATCTCACGCCTGCATTCATTCCATAGATATTGCTCCTTATTCAACTGAACCTGGAGAACTTGGGCTGGAAAGCTCTGCTTAAAGCTCTGACTACCTGTCTGTGGTGTTTTTGTGGTGGACTGCTGGCTATTTATGTAAATTGCTCAGCTGCATCATTGTGTCGGGTGTGGCCCATGCCGGTACAGTAATGGAGAACCCTGGAACATCTGCGGTGGTGAACCACGAAGACCTATCGGATATCAGGGAAATGTTATATACACTGGTGCAGTATATTCCCTAACATTAAGGCTTCTTTTGCCCTCTTGGAGAATTGGGTAGAGGAGGATGAGCAGAGGATTGCAGGCATGGAACTCAACTGCATGCAGGTAAAGTCATCTACTGCCAGAGATGAGGATTGCATTGCAGTGTTCAAGTGCTATCTGTTAAAGTGGACAGCTTTGAGAATTGAGGCCATAGAAATAACATTTACATAATAGGTGTCCCAGAGGGCTCAGAGGGAGATAATTTAAAATACTTTACTTCAGTCCTTTTTTTCCCACGGGTGCTAAGTTTTGTTTGGGACCATCCTCGGGAGACTGAGCTTGCCCACTGCTCTTTAGGTCTCCAACCACAGAAATGATCCCCCCTTTGCTCCATCCTTGTGTACTTTTTGCATTTTTTAGTTAAAAACAGATCCTGTGTTTGGCGAGGGAAAGGGGCCCCCTCAAATGGAATGACCACTCTGTTTATCTCTTCCAGGATTTTTCAAAAGAAGTGGCAGAGTGGTGGAAAGCATTTACATCGATCAAGAAGCAGCTTGTGGTACAACATATGAAATTCAACATAAAGTACCCTTCAATGTTGAATGTGTGTTGGGGGAATGAATGGCAGCACTTTGATACACCATTGGCAGCTCAAAACTTTCTTAAATCTATTGCGGGTAAATCTAGCCCACATTCCCCAAATTGTGCATCGACCATGATCATCCTGTATGAGAAAAGATTTCTGGAGCCCTGGCTGCTGCCAACAATAATAGCAGTGGTAGTGGAGGTTCTCATCATGTAGCTTTTAGAGGCTGGCAATACCCCAAGTGACAGAGGGAAACTAGGAAAGGAACCTCTCCATCTGGATTGGCTGGTGGTGGTACTGTTTCTTCATTGGGGATGAGAGATGGTTCCAGGGGATCTAGATCTCACTCACCAGCTGCTACAATTGATAGATCCCCCACTCTGGATTCTAAACACCCCAGCTTTCACCTTAATTGTTAGAAGAAGAAGAAGAATCAACATTTATATAGCATTTTTCATACACAGTGTATCCCAAAGCACTTTACAAGCAATGCTAGACTGGTAGTGAAGTGACTGAATGTGTAGTGGCAGCCATATCACACATCATCACCTACACACAGCCTGGATAATTGCATGAACTGGTTGATGGGAAGGGGAATGTTGGGCAGAACACCAAGAATGTCCCCTGCTCTTTGTAAAGAGAGCCCTGGTTCTTTTACTTCCTCCTGGAAACCCACCAGGACAACAGCAGGATGGGTAGAAGGGACCTTGGTTTAACATCTCATTCAAAGGATGGCACACCCCAACAGTACAGCAGCCCCCTAATACTGCACTCAAATGTCAGTGATTTTTAGGTGCAAGTCCAGTCCTGGTGTGGGACAAGAACCCATGACCTTCTGGTCCAGAGGCAGATGTGCTACCAACTGAGCCACACTGACACCTAGATCCTCCTTCTGAAAGGGCTGGGATGGAGTGAGTAGATTACTCAAGGATGAGTTGTTGGTGGCTTCCCAAGATTTCCCAGAGGCTATAGGAGCTATGATTGCAGATCCTCAGGCAAATATGGATCCTACATCAAATTGAGGGGCTGGCTTGAGCATTGTGGGAGGCTATAGGGCTGATGTGACAAAAGAACAACAGGCACATGAAGTCTGAAAGAGGACTTGCTGACCTGAAGATGGACTTATAATTCTCCAATGAGGCCTGTAGTCACTTGCATTATGCTCACTTACATGTTCTTTTTTTGAAGGTACACCAAGTAATGCAGCTGATTTATTAGACACTGAGGTACTTGGAAGGATTGCTCTTTAGAGAGCTTGTCTAATGCCTAGCTCACCTGTTAGCAGGGGTTTTCTGCTGGCTTTTGAGAGTGGAGATGCTTATTTGGTAATAGAGGGCTAGTGGGGACCTGAGTGAATGACAGGTTTGGTAATCTTGGTGATATTGAGGTCTGATGATGGGAGTCTATTGAAATGGTTATTTTTTTTTACTTAGGTTGCAGGGGTGTAGAGAGTAAACTAAGACTTGCCTTCTTGTACTTAGTGGTTCTGGGGTAGCAGTCCCACCTCCACTCTCACAGAGGAGCAAGGGGGCATTGGCAAAGGGGGGGTTCACTAGCCCACTGTTTCTCACTCCTCATGCCTAGCTTTTGGGGGATAGGGGGAATTTTGGGTTTACATGAGTTATATTTACATATTTGAGTATTGTGGCGGATCTGCAGGGTGGATGGGATTGGCTGTGTTATTGATACTGGATATACAGGGTCTGGTTGCTTTGAGGTTTATGTTTTCCTATCTTTTTTGAGGTCTTTGATTCTTGTAGGGGGGATTTGGGGAAGCCTTTGAGATATCATAGTTTGAAGATTTGTGTAGCTCAGGAATGTTACTCTCCTTCCTGGTGTTTTATATTATGCTGGGATTTTAGGAATGCTGGCTTCTGGGGTTTGTCACTTACCACCTGTGGTTATAAATGTACTGTTGAACTGATAGGCTTTTGCCATGTTATGATATGGTCCAAATGACTGCCTTGATTTGGAATGTACAGGGTTTCAATAGCCCCATCAAATGCTAAAAAAAGTGTTTACGTATTTGAAATACTGTAATGGTGATATTATTTTTTGCAGGAAACTCACCTCATAAAGAGGGATGCTGATCTTCTTGCATGGGGGTGGGTGGGGAAGGCGTGCTCTAGTTTGTTAATTTCCAAGAAAAGATGGGTGTCTATTTTGATGAAGCAGGGCTGCCCTTTTACAGTAGAGAAATGGGAATCAGATAAGGAGGGGTAGTGGGTGTTGGTAATGTGTAAAGTGGAAAGTATTTATTTATTATTGGTAAATGTGTATGCCCCAAATCTGGATTCCCCAGAATTCTTTTCCCAGTTAATACACACTATTATAGAATGGTATCTAACTCCAATGGTGTTATTTATAGGTGAGAATTTTAATTTTGTTTTAGACCCGGTGATTGATAGTTTACTGGAGGCATAAGATATCAAATTCCAGGAAAACAATCAATAATTTCTGTCTCAACATCCAGTGTGGAGGGGGTCAATTGTAGGTGGGGATTTTAATTTTGTTTTAGGCCTGGTGATTGATAGGTTCTCTTTGGAGAAAGGGCTCCCATCTCATTACAGATTTCAGGAGATAGTGTTGCATTTTTAAGAGGAGTTTAAGCTTGCCAAGTGTTTGAGAGCGTTAAATCCTACTATTAGGGATTTAACATTTCGATCGCTGTGATTCAAATCTATAGCCAGTTAGAATATTTTTTATGTAGGTCTGTTATTTTATAAGACCTGCTGGAGGTGTCACATAGACTGATAATTTTATCAGATCATGCCCAAGTGTCTCTTATATTGGAGACACAGCAGACTCTGGTGAGGACTACTTGCTGGCAGTTCAACCCAGTGTTATTAACCTCAGGCGACTTTCATCGATGGTTGGCCAGAGAGATTGATTTTTATTCCATCTCAAATTCCTCACCAGTGTTACCCCTTTAGTTTTGTGGGACACATTTAAATCATTTATGCAGGGTAGAACTATTTTGTACACTGCGTATGTTAATAGGAATCAGATAGAGGAGGTGAAGGTGCTTATAGAATGAATTCAACAGCTGGAGAAAGATGTTTATGAGTCTTAGACAGATCAGGAAGGGAAGGTTCCAGAGTTGGTGATATGTAAGGATCAGTTAAATATTATATTTTAGCAGAAAGCTCAGCAGGCTCTGCTTTTTCCCAGACAAGCTTATTGGGAATCAGGATAAAGTGAGTAAGCTTTTGACTTACATATTGAAGAATGGGGCCATGGAAACGCTGTCCCTTATTTAAAAGGGGAACATGGCAAGGTGATTTTGGATGCAAGATCTATTGTAGAACAGTTCTGGGGGGTTTATTCAAGGTTATATCATTCCTCAGTAGACCCCTCGCAGGCAGATTATGAGGTCTTTTTTGAGCGTCTTAGAGTACCCAGATTGTCAGATGCCTTAGCTTCCCCATTAGAAGAGGGTACCACTCTATAAGAGGTTCAGCAGGCAGTCACAGTAAATCCTTGTCTGTCCTTAGGTAAAGTGCTAGGCCTAGATGGGCTTAGCTCAGACTTTTATCATACATTTGTGCCACAACTGTCTCCCAGGCTCTTAGAGCTGTTTTGGTCAGCTGGGGAGTCCAGATCCAGCTCCTTGCCAGACTCAATGAAGGAAGCAATTGCCACTGTCCTGCTGAAACCGGGGAGGGACCCCACATCACATGCTAATGATAGGCCTATCTTACTTTTGAATATTGATTGTAAAATATTGGCTTAGATTCTTGCCTTGTGATTACAGAAGGTGTTGTTTCTTTTAGTTAGCAAAACTCAATCTGGATTTATGAAGGTGAGGCAGGGCAGTGACAATCTGTGGGCAGTTATAGACTCGATTCAGGTGGCAGTGCATGGGCATCTGCAGTTTTGGTGGGATTAGATGCTGAAATCCATTGAATGGAGGTATTTGCATTTTGTGCTTGCTAAAGTTGGTCTGGGTCCAAAGTTCTGGCACTGGAGTATCTGTTTATATTCCTATCCTGAGACAAGAATACGTGCTAATGGGGTTTTGTTGACACCCTTTTCTTTATTACGAGGTATGAGTCAAGGGTCCCTACTCAGCCCATGACTATTTCTGCTGGCTATTGAACCTCTAAGCTTAACATTGTCACAAAATGTAGGTGTTGTGGTGATAACTGTGGAGAAGAAATAATTCTCTACCTTATTACACGCAGATGATCTGTTGTTGTTATCGAAGGTAGAAACTTCATTAGCAAAAGCATGGGAAATTATTGACTCCTTCAGTGCCATTTCTGGGCTGTGTATAAAATGGTTAAAAAACAGAGATATTACCATTGTTCAATGCAGATAGTAATTAGGCTTTGTTGGGCTCCCAAACTTTAAAATGGTCTCCACGGAGTGTGAAATATTTCAGGATGCACGTATCTACTCAGCTTACAGGTATGTGTTCTAAAAATTTAACTGGGGTTTTGGAAGGGTTAAGATGGATCTTCTATGGTGGAGGAAACATAATTTATCTTTCCCAGATAAAACAGCTACTCTTAAAATGGTGGTATCCCTACACCTTTTTTATAAATTATGTAATTTACCCCTTATTATTTCACTGATGTATTGGGTTAAGTTGCATAGGGCTCTGGCTGATTTTATTTGAGTGGGATCACCCCTTGGTTTAGTAGAAGGATGCTCCATGCCCCAGGCGTGTCTGGAGGATGGAATATGCTCTGACTTTGGGCATATCACCTATGCCATGGGGTAAAACAGACTTTGAGCTGGGTTTCAGCTTCTTTTATGCGTTCACCCCTTTGAATGGAGGTGCTGGTTGCCTTTCAGGACATGCAGTATAAATATAGTTTACCAGTGAGTGAGCTATGGCAATACTTTCAGCTTAGGCATGCCCTATCAATGAAGTTTCTTATAGCTTATCATATTGAGGAGACAGAATTTACAGCTTGCTTGGAGAAATGGCTTAAACTTTCTAAAAGACATATCAACTGTCTGTATAAGGAACTACAGAAAGTTTTCTTGCTGAATTGGGGTTCACATGGTTTAAAATGGATAGCTGATATGAAGTGTGTACTAGATGAAGAGTGATGGAATAGATGTTTAGTAGCTGTGCATACTTCGTCTCCATATCTCAAACTTCAGCTGGTACAAAAGAAGATATTTTTCCAGATGGCACCATCTCCAGTGCAGTTGGTTAGATTAGGCCTGTTGGGATCGGACTTATGCTAGCGTTGTCATTCTGAACCTGGACCAATTTTTCATATTTTATAGAACTGTGAATTACTAAAACCTTGGTGGGCTAGCATGTTTGAAAATTTGGAAGATGTCCTGAAAATCCCTATTCTAAAGTCTCCTGTTTTTTTCGATTTTGTGGGGGATCCTAGTCTATTGGATGACTCCTGTCAGTATTATAAAGGGTTTCTTTACACTGCGGATTCAGGGGCTAAACAACTTTTGCTTCTGAATTGGAGATCGCAGACATTACCATCTCTTCAGAGATGAATCAAGTACTATTTAAAGCAGCCTGCTTCTACCAGGTATTATTTCAAAAGGTGGAAAGCCTTGCCTAGGTTTTACAGGGCATGGGGTAAATGAGTGATGTATTTAGGCATCAAGAGTGGGGATTTAATTGGGATTGCTTCTGAATGATAAATGTTTTTTTGCTTTATGGTAGTAGTTAATGGGAAGGGGGGTGCCGGCATCCTGAGCATTCATTGGAATATGACCCACGGTTGAATGTCTATTTTAGGTTGTAGTTGTTATTTATGATGGAGTATTGTAATTTACTTTACAATTGTGGCTTCATGGCATTAGTGTTGTTGCACAGTTTTTCTGTGATGGTTATCTAATAACTTTCATACATAAAAAGTAATTTTTGGATCTGCCAGTTTACTTGCTAACCCTTCAGTATTTTAAGAAAGAACTTTTAAATCAAAATATTGTTTTGGTCATACATTGCAAGGATTTTCCAGTAAAGAAAACTTATTATGGATTATAATTCCTGAATTATAATGGGTAGAAGAAACTTTTGCTGAACCATGAGAGTCAGTAACTTCTATATGGCATAAATAAGACTTTGTGTTTAAGTCAGTAAAATCAGGTGAGGTGGGTAAAACACTGGCTGCAAGAGAGAAACCAGAAGGTGGTGGTCAAGGAAGGATTCTCAAAGGCTAGACCAGTCACTAGCAGGGTCCCACATGTAATGACTTTAGGAGATGAGATCAGGTAGCCATCTTTATTTAATCTGACCTGCACTTGCTCAGTCTGCAGCTATTACATCATAGCTTTTCATATTATGATGCAATGACCATGAATGTCCTCAGGGTGGCAGTACCACCTATATAGTACTACATCCCCCTTGTTAACAAAAAGAAAGCTCTAGATTATTATGACTTGGCTTTAAATGTAGTTCTACAGCATATCAAAATGTGAACTCTTATAACAAAAAACACATGACTGTTTTGTCAGATGATAAAACACAGCTTAAATTGCTTTAGAAAAACACATCTATTAGTCCAAAAAAGTGTCTAACTATTAACTGACAGTTGCTAAATCACTTTACAGTCACTCAGCATAGTCTTCCAGCTTTTCTGGTCTATACACTTTTCAACAATTCCTTGTTCTATTTCTGTTCTAGAACTCTGCATCTGGAAGTATATTGATCCTTTTGAGACCAAAACTGGCTCCTGGGGCTCGACAGTCTCTATGGGCTGCATGGTATGCTGAGGTTATAGCACTGTAGTATCTGGGATGTCATCCAGTAGATCCCTCTCAGGGAGACCTGTCTCTTTTGTGTCTTGAATATGTCTTCCATTCCTTCTGTACACTCCTCCATCTGTGGTTTGGACTAGATTTTTATATACTATATAAAACTATGTAAGAAGTTGGTGTTGATGCTTTACTTAACACCACCGCTTGTTTCCATTTATTATTCTGCTGTATTCTGACTTTTTCCCCTTCTTTCAGGACAGATAAAGTCTTTGCGTAGACATCATAATATTACTTTTGCTTGTCTTGTTTCTCCTGAAGTTTATTCAGAACAAGTTGCAAATCTAGTGCTTGTGGTTGTAACAATGACTCAGTAGCTGGTAACTTGGACCATAATCTATGGCTCATTAGCAGTTGTGCTGGGGATCCAGTGCCCTCAAATACAGTGTTTCTGTAGTCCTGGAGACTAAGATAAGGCTCCCTGCCATTATCCTTAGCTTTCTGCAGCATTTTATTTCAAAGTGTGGACTGTTTCCTCTGCCAGTCCATTTGACTGCAGGTAATTGGGAATACTGGTTACATGGATATCATAGCAGTTACAGAAACATGGTACACAGAGAACCATGGCTGGGATGTAAACGTACAAGGGTACACAGCCTACAGGAGAGACAGGGAGGGAAGAAGAGGGGGAGGAGTAGTTCTCTATGTAAGGGAAGGGATAAAAGCAACAGAACAAAAGAGTAAACAGGGAGGAGAGGAGGCACTGTGGGTCACCTTAGAGACTGGAAATGGCACCACAATCTGCACAGAGGTTGTATACAGACCCCTATCTCAGGGGGAGGGAATGGACAAGGATATAACAGAAGGCATCCTGAGAATGTCAGAGAAAGGGGAGATACTGTTGATGGGGGACCTGAATATGCCAGATGTTAACTGGAGCACCTTTGCTGCAGCCACATCCAAAAGCAGGGCCATTCTTGATGCCCTAGAGGGGGCATGCCTAAGACAGCTAGTTTTGGAACCCACTCATGAGGGAGCAATCTTAGACCTCATACTCTCAAAAGGGGACAGTGAGAGGATCTCAGATCTAGAAGTGGGTAGCCATCTGGGAACCAGTGACCACCAAACATTGTGGTCTATGATAAACTCAGCAACAGAGTCAAGCCATAAAAAAGCAAGGGTACTGGACTTCAGGAGGGCTGACATTGTCAAGATGGGAGAGTGCCTTAGAAAAGCACTAGCAAACATGCTAGAAGGAGGGGTGGAGCAACAATGGGGAATCATCAAAACTGCTATCACAGAGGCAACAAGCCTTTGTGTGAAGCAAATAAACAAATCAAAATGCAAGAAAAAGCCACTATGGTTCTCAAAAGAGGTGGCGGGGAAGGTTAGGGAGAAAAAGAAAGCATTCAGGAAGTATAAGGAAACACAGAAGGAACAAGACAGAGAACTGTACCAGTTAAGGCAGAAGGAAGCAAGGAAAGGCCCAAACTGAGGAAAAGATAGCCAACTCAGTTAAGAAGGGGGATAAAATCTTTTATAGGTACATCAGGGTGCATAGAAAGACAAAGGGAGGGATAGTGAGGTTGAATAGAATGGATGGTGGGTAGGCAGAGAAGGACAGTGAAAAAGCAAAGATACTGAGTGAATACTTCTGCTCAGCATTCACAAAAAAGGAGGAGGTGGAGGTACCTAATCCAATTAACAGAAGCACTCTGGATAGGGGGGTTGATGCCAGTCCTTTTACAGAAGAAAGGGTTCTGAAAGAACGCCTAAAACTGAAGGTGGACAAAGCAATGGGGCCTGATGGGATTCAGCCAAGAATTCTAAAAGAATTAAGAGGATAATTAGTGACACCATTGACTACCCTTTTTAAAAAAATCATGGGATGATGGTGTGGTACCTGAAGACTGGAGGAAGGCAGATGTGATTCCCCTTCACAAAAGTGGGAGCAAGACAGAGGCAGGAAACTACAGACCTGTCAGTTTGACCTCTGTGGTAGGAAAGTGATGGAATCACATCTGAAGGAAATAATTGTCAAGTACCTAGTGGCTAGTGGGGCACAGGTCCCAAGGCAGCATGTGTTCACAGTGGGAAGGTCATGTCAGACGAATCAAATTGATTTCTTTGACTGAGTGACCAAAGTAGTAGATCAGGGAGGAGCTATGGACATAGCCTACCTAGACTTTAGCAAGGCATTTGACACAGCCCCACATAAAAGATTAATAAACAAATTAACCAGCCTTGGAGTGGGTCCCAGGGTGGTAGTCTGGGTAGACCATTGGCTGGACAACAGGACACAGAAGGTAATTGTAAATGGAGTCCACTCTGAAGAAAGGAGGGTTACTAGTGGGGTACCGCAGGGTTCAGTACTGGGTCTAGTCATTTTTAATGTCTTTATAAGTGACATTGCAGAGGGTCTGGAAGGAAAAGTATGCCTCTTTGCAGATGACACAAAGATCTGCAACAGGGCTGATACACAAGGAGGCATGGAAAGGATAAGAAGGGACTTGGCAAGGTTGGTGGAATGGTCAGAAGTATGGCAGCTTAGATTTAATGCAAAGAAGTGCAAAATAATGCACCTGGGAAACAAAAACCTATGGGAAGATTACACAATATGGGGTTGGGGAGGTAGTAACAACAACAACAAGCATTTGTCAATGCCAAATGTTGCTTGCTTGTATGTGCTGTTTAGGTATTTGGAAGTGATAGTTCCATGCCTTCCTCCCAAGACATCCACTGTGTCTTTCCATTCAGTATTCACAGAAGAGTGGGAGGGGCAAGTGGCACAGCAGTACAGCAGTTGCCAAGGGGGTGAAGAGGTGGACAATAGTCCATTCAAAGGCAAAAGAGTCCTGCAGGAGCTCACTAAATTGAAGGTGGACAAAGCAATGGAACCAGATGGCATATGCCCAAGGATATTAAGAGAACTGCGAAGGGAGATAGCAGTACCTCTGGCAGCCATGTTCTCTGAGTCATTCAACAAGAGTGAATTGGAGGAGGGCACATGTGGTCCCTCTACACAAGTCTGGCAGCAGGGAGGAGGCAGGGAACAAAAGGCCATTCAGCCTCACCTCAGTAGTAGGGAAGATCATGGAGATAATGCTTAAAGAAAGGATAGTGGGCCAGCCCGGTGGCATTGAGGGTTGTGGCGCTGGACTCCACACCTCGCTCCACGCCGGCGACCCGGGTTCGGGAATGGACTTGGGTCACTGGTGGGCAGGCCGGGAGGAGTAAGGCTTGAGCGTCCCACGACAGCTCGCCTACTCTGGAGAGGGTTAAGGCTATAGCCTGAACACTTGTCTGACTCTGAGCAGAGGCTCGGAGTACTGCAAGCCCCCAATGTTAAGGGGAAGGGCTACTGACATACAGCATGATGTCAGCACTCTGAGACTTGACGTCAGGGGTCCTATGCTGTAGGGGGTTGGAGAAAAAGTGGAAAAAATGCCTGCCATCGCCAGGAAGATGGAACCTCTGGAGATGTGCCCTCAATGTGCCTTCGCCCATCCGATGGACCCTGGACCGAAGAAAGTTGATTGTTGGGGTAAAGGGGCTCTGCCCCATCCCCGCTCGGGGGGTAAACCGAAGCTCCATGGGTTTCAAGGGGGGGTCATATGGGCAGGGTGGAAGGCAGAGGGATGTCTACCTTAAGGCTCCTGAAGGGTCGAGGATGGCAGGCAGGAAGGCGAATAAATAGTAATTTAAAAAAAAAAAGAAAGGATAGTGGGGCATCTAGAAGCCATTGGAGCCCAATACCATAGACAACATGGATTCACAGTGGGGACATCATGTCAGACAAATCTGGTTGATTTCTTTGACTGGGTGACAAAGGAAGTGAATCAGATTGGGGCAGTGGACAATGCTTACCTTGATTTCAGCAAAGCCTTTGACACCATCCCATATAGGAGGCTGATAAACTAGCTGGGTAGGCTGGGCATGGGGGAAAGGGTGGTAAACTGGGTTAGAAACTGACTAACAGAAAGGAGGCAGAGAGTGGTGGTAAATGGTGTGCAGATTAGGGAGAGGGGATCACCAGTGGGGTGCTGCAGGGATCGGTCCTGGGGCCAGTCCTGTTCAATGTCTTCATTAGTAACACTGCAGAATGTCTGAAGGGAATTTTTTCACCAAATTTTCAACATAGCCATTTTAAGACCTCTGCTCATGAACAGTGTCACTGTGATTTTCTTAATCTGTCCCAAACATTGATTGCGCACACCGACTGCGCCATTGTGCGACTACATGCATGCAAACACATTTTGGGTGACATGTGAAAAATGACAGCTGTACTGCTCATAAGGAGGTGTAGTAAAATGGCAATGCTGAAAATTTGGAGTGAAAATAATAAAAATTAGTGAACTTACGAGCGTGTGTAGGAACTGCACAACGCATGCTCGTAAAACAGTCATTTTTAGGAATTTTTTCACCAAATTTTCAACTGCGCCATTATGCGCTACATGTGCGGAAACACATTTTGGGCGTGATGTGAAAAATGACAGCTGTACTGCTCATAAGGAGGTGTGGTAAAATGGCAATGTTGAAAATCTGGAGTGCAAATAATAAAAATGTGTGAACTTACGAGCGTGCGTAGGAACTGCGCAATGCACACTCGTAAAACAGTCATTTTTACGTTCGCTAGCGTGCATGTGCAAGGAAAGTTTTGGGAGAGTAGCACACTTTGGAGGTGTGCCTCTCCCATCCAATGCACTGCTCCCTTGAGCAGGCGTGGTCGTCCTACACCAATGGGTGCAGGAGCTCTGTATGACAGTGGTGTTCCTCTGCTTCAAAGGAAAGCACCGCTGCCATACTGAGCACTGCCATCACGCTGTCCCCCCTTGCATCACGTGCTAACCCCCACGCACGTCACGTCACCCCCCAAAGCTTTGGTGCCATGCTAGGAGCCCTCTCCAGTGTGGCAAACATTGTTTGCCGATGGGGGTGCCCATTCCCCCATCGGCTCCATGGCCCCCTCAAACCATCCTGCTGCCATGCTGGGAGCCCACCCCAGCATGGCAAACCTTCCCTTTGGTTTGCCAATGGGGGTGCCCAATCCCGTTGGCTCCTCAACCCCTGCAGTTTGCGAGGGGTGCCCAATCCCGTCAGCTCCTCGCCCCAGCCATCTTGTGCCATGCTGGGAGCCCACCCAGTGTGCAAATGTCCACGTCATCATTTTTTGTTTTAACACCTGTAAAATAAAAACGGTCCCTACGGCAGCATCTCCCAGTCCCTCCCACAGCCCGCACCCACCCACTGCGCACCCAGCCTCCCCACACCCCCCACCCCATACTTACCACCGACTCCGACACGGTGATCTTTAGTGGACTGGGGAACACATCTGCACTCTTCAAAGGCGACCCTGAACTGAGGAAATGCGGTAAGCTGTATAATGGGCTAGATAGGGGGTTTCAACTTTAATGCATATCTCAGTCATTTTCTGGAATTTTTGCACCAAATTTTCAACATGGGGTTTTTGGGACCCTTTCTCATGAATGATGTCACTGTCATGGCATTATTCGAGCCCGAGGGGTGATTCCACAGGCACTGCACAGTCATTGCATGAAATCACCCTTTGGGCTCGAATAACACCATGACAGTGACATCATTCATGAGAAGGGGTCCCAAAAACCCCATGTTGAAAATTTGGTGCAAAACTCCCAAAAAAATGACAGTTTTACGAACGTGCGTTGCGCAGTTCCTACACAGGCTCATAAGTTCTCCAATTTTCAATATTTTCACTCCAGATTTTCAACATTGCCATTTTATCACACCTTCTTATGAGCTGTACAGCCGTCATTTTTCACATCTCACCCAAAACATGTTTCCGCCCATGTAGCACACAATGGCGCAGTCGGTGTGTGAAATCAATGTATGGGACACAGTAAGACAATCACAGTGACACTATTCATTAGCAGAGGTTTTAATATGCCAATGTTGAAAATTTGGTGAAAAAAATTCCTAAAATGACTGTTTCTGGCGTGCATTGCACAGTTCCTCATGCGCTAAATGCGTTTATGGATTTTCAATATTTGCACTCCAGATTTTCAACATTGCCATTTTACCACACTTCCTTATGAGCAGTACAGCTGTCATTTTTCACATCCTGCCCAAAATTTGTTTCTGCCCATGTAGCACACAATGGGGGTAACGAAAAGGTCATGCTGACAATTTATTGTGCAAATACCAGCAATCGCACAGGGCATTAGGGTAAAGCACCCTACATGCCAAACACCACTGCAAATACCTGCAAGTGAATGTTCGGCATTGACAAATGCTTGTTAGAACTGTTTCACCAAATTTCAACATAGGCTTTTTGAGAGCCCACCCATGAACACTGGCACTGTCATTTCGTTAATCAGTCCTGAAAGTGACTTCACACAGTGACTGCCAGAATCACCCTTTGGGCCCGATTAACACATGACAGTGACAGAATTCATGAGGAGGGTTCTAAAACCCCATGTTGAAAATTTGGTGCCAAAATCCAAAAATGCCTGAGATATGCAGCAAAGTTGAAAAAACCCTATCTATCCCATTATACAGCTTACGGCATTTCCTCAGTTCGTGGTCGGCTTTGAAGAGTGCAGACGTGTTCTCGTCCATCAAGATCACGTTTTCAAGGTCTGGAGGCATCTATGGGGTGAGGGGGGTTGTGGGAGGCAGGGTGTGCAGTGGTGGGTGCGGTTGTGGGAGGGAGGCAGGAGAAGCACAGAGGGACAACTTTGTATTTACAGTTTTTTTTTAATAAGACAATGAGGGACATTTGGTCATGCTGGGTGGGCTCCCAGTGTGGTAGCTGGAAGGCTGTTTGGGGGCTGGAGCCGACAGGGTTGGACACCCCCGTCGGCCATAACACATTTTGCCACACTGGGGTGGGCTCCCAGCGTGGCACCTAGAAGCTTTGGGGGGGCATGGAGCTGATGGGGGATTGGACACCCCCATTGGCCATACAGTGTGTGCATGGGGGGAGGGGGAACCCGCATGAGCATGAAGCATGTGTTCGTGAGTGTGTGTGTGTGTGTGTGTGTGTGTGTGTGTGGGGGGGGCTCTGCTCACTGAAGCGGAGCTCTACCTTTCAACTGTACGACCACTGCATTTTCAACTGCTGTCACAGACAGCTGCAGCAGTGATTGGGGAACTGGGGCTGCACCTGCAAACACACTGACTGAATTGGAAGACGGGTGCCAAACCCCCGAAAACTCGGATGATGGCACTATGTTTCTTGCACATGCGTTCAAGCAACATAAAAATGGAAAGGGACCGGGGGGTAATTATATTGGATGACCTTAAGGTTGGCAAGCAATATGAGATAGCAGTAGGGAGGACTGGGTGATACTGGGATGCATAAGGAGAGGCATCACCAGCAGAAAATAAAAAGTTGTTATCCCTCTGTACAGATAGTTGGTGAGACCCTGTCTGGAGTATTGCTTCCAGTTCTGGAGACCCCATCTCAACAAGGACATAGACAGCATGGAGGCAGTCCAGAGGAGGGCAACTAAAATGGTGCAGGGTCTGCAAGAGAAGCCATGCAAGGAGAGACTAAGGGAGCTTAATATGTACGCCCTTGAGGAAAGGAGGCAGAGGGGGGACATGATAGAAACTTTAAGTACCTCAGTGGAATCAACAAAGTCCAAGAGAATAGCATCATTCAGAAAAAGAGATGTGCAAGAACAGGGGACACAATTTGAAGATAGACGGGGGATGGCTCAGGGGCAATGTGAGGAAGTATTTTTTTCACAGAGAGGGTGGTGGACATGTGGAACATCTTTCTTGAGGAGGTTGTGGGGTCTAAAACTGTGGAAGAATTCAAGAATGCATGGGGCAGACATAAGGCAATTTTTGTGGGGGGTAGGAAGAAATAGGCTGTTGGTTAACTAGGATCTGCACCTTATCCTGTAGGTAGGGAAATGGGCAGACTAGGTGGACCAAGCGGTCCTTAACTGCCTTCAAAGTCTATATTTCTCTGTTTCTATGTTTAAATTCCCAGACCTTTGCCATTCTCTGAAATTCCTTGCTAGTGAACTGTTGTCCATTGTCTGATTTCAGTACAGTGGGAATCCCATGTCTTGCAAATATGGATCTGATATGATGTATTACTGTCTCACTGTTTGTATGTTTGAAGTAACAAACTTCACAATATCTTGAATAGTAATCCACAAGCACCAGACAGACTCTGGAATCCCAATGAAACAGATGAGTTGCCTCTATTTGCCATGGTCTGGTGGGCATCTCTTGACTAGTCAGTGGTTCTTTTTGATTCATGTTTCTGTTTTCCATACCTATAGAACACTAAGATACCACATCAGCAATCTGAGCTGCCATTCCAGGCCAAAACATACTGTCGCTTGCTCTCTAGTCTCTATTCCCCAATGTCCTTGATGGATTATTTGTAACAGTTCAGGTCTCATTGCTGTTGGTATAGTCAGTTTCTGTCCCTTAAACATTAATCCCTCACATTCAGCGAGTTCTTCTCAGCAGTTAAAGTACTCTGATTTCAAGATGTACATTTTTACTGTCCTTAGGCCAAACCCATTTCATCAAAGTTTTTACTTGTTGCAAGCTGACATCTCAGTCAGTCATTTCTGAGATTTGCAAGAGTTTCTCTTCTGTAACTGGTAAGCTCTTCATAACCATGTGGACCTGAGCCTCAACTTCTGCATCCAGGTCTTCCATCACCATGTGGACCTGAGCTCAGTTTTCAGGCTCTGAAATTGTAGAGTCCTGAATGTACACTCTGGAAAGCATATCAGCCATGTAGATTTCTTTCCCTGGTTTAAACCGCAGTCTGACTTGGGATTTTTGCAGTCTTATCAATAATTGCTGTATCCATGGAGATGCACCTACCAAGCGCATTGCAATGATAATCTCCAGTGGTTTGTGGTCTGATTCCACTTCCACCTCTTTTCCATAGCAAAATACCATGTCTAAGGTGTCCTTCACTATATGTGCATAGTTCGTTAGTGTTGGAGTTAGTGATCATGATGCATAAGCTACTGGCCTACCATCCTGCAGCAGGAAGTCTCCCAGGCCATCTTTGGATGCATCTACCTGCAAAATCACTGACTCATTAAAGGAGAACTGCACTGAACTTGTGGGTCATTTTTCCCTTTAGAAGCTGATTTTTCAATACTGGTTCAGATTCTGTTACTGTTCCATCTCTTCAGGCAATTTTGTTATCCTAGTAGGTATTTCTGATTTATACACTGATAGAGGTGCCATTTAAGAACTGCATGATGCACTTTATGTCCCTTGCTCAGCTCTTCCATTGTTAGAACAAAGCATCTATATTCTACTATGAATTCTGTGGCTGGACAGGGACATAACCTGAATCATACAGTTCTAAAATGGCACATACCTCCAGAGCATAAATCAGAAACAATCACTAAGGTCACTAAATGGCAGGTATTGATGAAACAATAACAGAATTTGGACCAGTTTTCAAAAACTGTTTCTACTGAGAAAAATTACCTCTTCTGTAGGTTCAGCGCAGTTCTCCTTTAACATCAAAAAATTTAAGCTGTTGGGTTTCAGTCACTATCTTCTTCACTCTCAAAAGCCTCCTCATGAGCATCCTTCCAATGCCATTCCACATCTGGTTTCACTAACTCACAGTATAGCAGATTCCTATGACAGACTGGGTATAAACTTAGCAAGGTAAGTTATAATTCCTAAGAAACCCTCTGTGTCCTGTTTACTTTCTGAAGTTGGCCGTTTTGTGATAACTTCCACTTTCTTGTCATCTATTTTTAAACCATCAGCACTAAATACATGTCTAATGTATTTATTTATTTATGAATTGTTTCACCAGGAAAGATACATTGAGCAACTTAATGCTCATCTTACAGTACATCCTGGGGGAATGGGGAGAGGGGTGCACAGAGTGAGAGCTTAGATACATTCATAACAGATGGTAAATACATGCATACAGTTACAAAACAGGTTCATAGCAGTTACTGTACTGGCAGTCTATAGGAGCAGCACACATATAGAATCAGTACAGGGACCAAGCATAGGATGCAAGGTTGACAATGCATACATTACAGACAGTTCACTAGTGATGTGGATGCAGCAGGGTGAACACATAGGATCCGGTCACCCTTTTTAAGAGCTAGTCTATAAGGGGTAGCATAAGTGCAGGTGGGGTGGGGGTGAGAAAGAGGAGAGCGACAGGGAGAGAAAAAATTGAGAGGGAGGCAGGGCAACAGGTATGCAAGGAGGGGGTCAGAAGCAGGTGCAGGTAGGTGTAAGATAATTGTGCAGAGAAGAGGTAAGGGAATATAGGGAGGAGGAGTGGCGGATTTGTGGAGGGAGTGCAATCCATATTTCAGGCAAGTGGTAAGAGAAGGCTTTTTGGCCAGAGGCAGTAGCTCTGCAAGGGACCGAGAGGGTACGAGTGTTAGCCTGGAATCTCAGAGAATAGAGGGAGTGGGTAGGAGTGCCAAGAGAGGAGGAGATATATGAAGGGAGAGATCCAAGCCAGAATTTAGAGATGAACTTAACACTATATAGCGCATGCCGGGAGTGTAGGGGAAGGAGGTTGAGAGAGCGGTAGAGGTCACAATGATGGGTGCAGGTAGGGGTATCAAGAGAAAAATGACAGAAGTAATTGAAGAGAGAGTCCAGTCTGGATAGGTGGGACTGAGGGGCAGCATTGTTGACTATGTTGCAGTAGTCGAAAATGGGCATGATCATCTTCTGTACCAGCTCATGCCTGGTGGTGAGTGGGATGCAGCTGCGGTTTCTGTAAAGTGCCCCAAGCTTAGGTGTTAGTTTTTTCAGAATGGCATCAATGTGCACAGAGAAGTGAAGGTGTCTGTCCAGCCAGATGCCGAGATACCTGAACGAGGAGGAGTCCTCAAGAGCAGTCCCATCAAGGGTGTGAAAGGTGGGGAGGTAACTTAGCCAAGCTAGTCTGTGCCTTGTGCCAAAGGACATGGAGACTGTCTTCTTGGCATTTAGAAAGAGCTGATGAGAACTAAACCAGAGTTGGAATTTAGTGTAGTTGGACTGTAGCCTGGTAGTGACACCAGCAACAGTATTGCCAGAGGTAAACAATACTGTATCATCTACATTCATGTGGATGCTGGATGCAGTGCAAACCAGGGGCAGGTAATTTCAAAAGATGGAGAACAGAATTAGGCCTAGCACTAAGCCTTGGGGGACTCCAGTGGTTATAGGCAGGGGGGTAGAGATAGCATCAGGTATTTTTACTGATTGTGACCTGCCGGACAGGTAGGCACTGAACCATCCTGTAGCAAAAGGGGATAGTCCAGCAGCTGAAAGGCTGTGAAGGAGGAGGGGGTGAGAGAGAGTGTCAAAGGCTTTGGCCAGGTCTTCAAAGATAGCTGAGGTAATGTGCCCTTTTTCAAAGCCTGAGGAGATGGTTTCAGTTAACCTTAGAAGAGAGGTGGTGGTAAAGTGGGATTTCCTGAAGCCAGACTGAAAGGGGGTGAAAAAAGCGGAGTCAGAGAGAAACAAGGAGAGTTGGTTGAGGGCTATGTGTTCTTGTAATTTAGCTAAGGTTGGCAGTTGAGAGTTAGGACGATAGTTCCCAGGAGAGGAGGGTTCACCCCCCTTTGGGAGGGGGAGGACAACAGCATGTTTCCAGACAGAAGGCACAGTGGCAGTCTCAAAGGAGAGGTTTAGTAACAGGGAAAGTGGGAAGGTTATGGCAGAAGTAGAGAGGTAAAGGAGCCTAGGGTAAAGGCCATCAGGTGAGGAGCCTTTGGTGGGGTTGAGTGCCAGGAGAGCTTGAAGGGTAGTGTCAGGAGAGACAGGAGAGAAGGAGAACAGGGAGAGAGATGTAAGGGGTTCAGAGGGGGGATGGGGCAGTGTAGCAGAGGGGAGGGGACAGGATGTGTGGGCAACATGGGTGCAAGAGGAAGTGCAGTGGGGGGTGTCAGTGTATGGGGCATAAAAGGGGGGCACCAGGGCAAGGGATGGGCTTGGAAGGGTGGTTATCAGAGAAGAGGCACAGGTGGCAAAGTGGGAGTTGAAGCATTCAGCAATGGCAATAGTTTCGGAGAGAACAGAGCGATTGTGCCTGAGGATGAGAGGGGTAAAGGATGTAGAGAAGAGGGAGTGAACGACCTTCCCGAATTTAGAAGGGCTGTTTGTATTAGTTTGGAAATTAGACTTGAAATGCTCTGCTTTGGCAAGGTGGATTGCTTTGGAGCAGCCATTCCGAAGTTCACAGTAACGTTGGTGAAGGTAATGGTATTTGATCTCTGTCACCTACAGATGAAACTTACATATGTTATACTTTAGCATTTTGTTCTCATGCTAACTGTAGGACTTGTTGCAATCTATGGTCATGCCCCTCTTGTGTAATGCCCCATACCAGCAGATCATCAATGTACATCTCCACTCCTGGGATATCTAAAACATTTATTGAACAGTGGAGTGAAAAACTTCAGGAGCTGAACTAATCCCAGTTGGTAAACATAGAAATTTATACCTGCCAAAAGGGGTATTGAACATGGTAAGATCAGTAGACTCCATAGTTAAAAGAATTTGCCAAAAACCTGAACTGACATCTAAAATGCTGAACACTAAGACACCATGTAATCTGTTGGCTATTTCTTCAATTGTTTAATGTTTGATTGTGCTCTTTTTTCACTGCTCTGTTAAGTTCTCTGGGATCCAAACATACCTTCAGGCTTCCATTAGGTTTTTCCACTGTAAGTGATTTTACCCAGTCTGTTGAATTGTGAATGGGTTCAGTTATTTTTTCCGCCATTCTCACAAGTTCCTGAGGCAGCTTGTCTTGAAGCACTGCTGGGAACTTTCTAGGTGCAAGCATGATGGGAGCATAGTTACCGTGGTGTATAATGTCCTTATTCACAGGCATCACTAGCTGCACAAGGCTGAGGGCTACACATGCAATAAGACCTGACACTGGCTCATATACATCTTGTACCATCATATAGAACTCGAAATGCTTCAGTTTACCTTTGTGTATACACAGGAGATTTACTTTTCCAAAGATAGTAATTTGCTGTCCCCATAACTTGTCAGGTGCACTTTTGTACTGGTGATTCAGCTGTGTAATGAAGCTTGCCAGCAGATGCAGGAGAGTGGGGGCAGAATGGAGGACGTGACCCACACTCCAGATTGTGCCTTTTCACCAATGTCCCAGCATACTTTATTATTTATCTTTTTGTGCTGTCCAAGTTGCTCAGTTTGCTTGCCAGCCCTTATCCTCTGCAATACAAGGCTGAAGAGGAGCCATGGCTGCTGAAAATTGGGTATGAGAGGAGCTAGCTGACCAGAGGTCACAGCAAGGGGACCCAATCAGAGACAACAGGGAGTCCTCTGGAGGAGGATACTTTGTTTTTTATCTTAACCCATGTTTCATTTGAAGGTTGTTTCAGGGGACTGTAATTATTTATTTATTTTTTCTTCCCTAAACAATATCACCTGGTTGACTACTATACTTTTTCTTGCTGTTTAAAGGGAAACAAAACATCTTCCCTCTCAGTTTCAGGGCTTTGGTTTAATTTTATTTCGGTTCTAGACTGCAGTGACTGATTGTTTCTGAGCTAACACAAAGCTAACAAGGGAATACAATGGGGCCATATCCAACCAATTGCTGAGTAAGGAAAAGGTGGCAAATTAAATAAAGGGCCAGGGGGTGCCTTAAATAGGGAGGCCTGTTCTTTTTATTTTTAATCTTTTTCCATCTGGTCATGGTCTGCGGGGCCTCTTTCAGGCATCCTGCCTGCTCCTGCCATGCCTGAAGTCCTCCTACCTGTGTCTCCTCTCTCCTCCTTCCTCTATCCACAATCGGCACCTCCAGCTTAACCCCTCTTGGGTGGCGCTGCCCCTCCTCTTTGGGTGATCTCAACAGACAGACTCCAATGTGGTAGAGGGCCCGGGTGGAGGAACCTGGAAGGCCAGCAGGATGGACTCGATTGTGGGCATGGGGGAAGGTGCCGTCGCCTACCCCACAGACTGAGTTTTTCCCTTGTTCTGGTGAGCACTTCTCCCCTCTCTTGTGTATGCACATCCCGATGCAAGGTGAATGGCAACCCCTGCCTGCATCAGGTCATGCCAACTACACACTGCTCAGCGAGTTACAGCACTCCCAGTCTCCACCAGGAGCCACTGATGCACTGAGCAACCCCCCCAGCCTCCCCCCCAGGAAGGAGAGCAGCCCTGCAGGTGCTTAATCCTCTCCCACCCCATCATCCTCCAGCGCACTGAACTCACTCCCAAACTCGGGTTGCTGGCATGGCAAGAGGTGTGGTGTCCAGCACCTTAACCCTCAGTGCGACCAGGCCGGCAGAGAGGCCTGTTCTTTTCCTCAGCTTTGCAGCAGATGCAGGGGACTGGGAAATGGTTGGAAGACTTGACCCATGCTCCATTTTGTGCATTTTCAACAGTGTCACAGCATAGTTTTTTTTTTTTTTTTGCTGTTCAAGTTGCACAGTTTGCTTGCTAGCCCTTAACCTCTGCAGTACAGGGCTGATAAGGAGTCATGGCTGCTGCAGATTGTGACTGAGAGGAGCTAGCAGACCAGAGTTCACAGCAAGGGGACTCAATCAAAGACAGCTGGGATTCCACTCGGTGATGGTTCTTTGTTTTTTATCTTTAACCCGTTTCATTTGCCGATTGTTTCAGAGGACTGTAATTATTCTTTTTTTATTTTCTTCCCTAACCAATATTACAGTGTGCTCAGCTTAGGAGAGTCACCTGGTTGGCTACTATACCTTTTCTTGCTATTTAAAGGGAAACAAACATCTTCCCTCTCAGTTTTAGGGCTTTGGGTAAATTTCATTTTAGTTATAGCCTGCAGTGACTGATAGTTTCTGGGCTAACACAATGCTAAATCCTACCCACCCCCATCCCACCTACCACCAGGCTCATATAAGTTTTATAGTCAACAAGTAGGTCACTACTTCCATCTTAGAACCAGAAGTAAGGTAATGTGGCTGAATAGCTCTCAGAATGTGAGGACTAATCAGGAAGGCGAAAAGAAACAGGAGACAGAGTAAAGAGTAGGGTACAAGCAAACAAACAAAAAGATAAAAAGAGGAAAAACAAGCAAGGAAAAAAGCAACAAGGTTCATAATAGTGATAGAGGGCTAATCACAGGTAAAAGAAGGTGCAATAGAGCACATGTACTCTGGGAAGATTGCCTGGGACAAGATGCAATAAAAAAACAGAATAACAGGTTCCCAGGTACAGAGTCCATGATTAAAATAATTTGAATCCCCCCCCCCAAAAAATGTGCTTTGAGCTGAAACTGCATGTTTAACTGTAATGTGCCCTGACATGAAACTGCATGTTTAATTTTAAAGACATTTAAAAATGTATTTCTAAATACATTACTAACACCAGTACTTTCAAAGTTTTTAAACTACTAAAAATACAAATTAAATATATATATATATATATATATATATATATATATATATATATATATATATATATAATTTAAGAAAAACCTGTGGCTCTTTCTATAAATTAAAATGTGTGTCTAGGTCTCCTTCTGAGGTCCCAGGTGGCTCTGATAATCATTTGTTCCAAAAGGTTTTTTAAGGTAGTTTGAAGGCATTAAATATCTTCTGTTCTTCTAGTCCTTAATGAAGGCATTAAATATCTTCTGTTCTCCTAATGCAGGGTATTCACTGCACAGACTTGTTCTGTTGGTTGATACAGGTCCGAAACTAGTGTGTCATGTTACAGCATGATAGAGCCACCTCATGCCCCTCCCACATGAATCAGAAACAAGTTGGGGCTGGATCTTTAGGAGCTTCTTGGGTGGAGGTGGAGGTGGATCTTACTCCCAAAAAAATCCTAATGCTGCCTCCCAGTACTCAAGTTCCAGTTCTTGTACCACTCATTTAAGAAAGAAAATAGTACCCTGCAACCATTGACTAACATGAAAGCGTATTTATTTGAGGGTGGAAAACATTGCTTGGAGGAGGGTAAAGTGGAAGAGACTATTTACACCTTCGGTCAGTTCAACGGACAGAAAACATGACATCACTCCTTTTGTACATGCAAAACATTTGCAGTCTCTGCCTATTGCAGCCATAAAAAGGCCTCATAGTTAGCACCCCATGGTAATTTGCACCTTTTCTCCCATCTTTTGTTTCAGTCTGTGTGGCAACAAAAAGTTTTCTGATAGACTGCTATAACACAAAACAAATGTTAAGTGTTTTAAGTGTACTTATGCTTTGTCAGTGGATATTGAAACCAAATAAGACAAGGATTCAGAAGAAATCAGTGTCACATAAAACCCTTGCCCTACCCTGCACTGCATTGTTTTGGCGAACCCAAGTCTGCATGCAAAATTGTTAATATATTTGAGAGTATTTTATTAAAAATTGTAATACTTTTTACACAGTTCAATATAAAATCTCAAAAATTGCAAGAAATTGTGGAGCATGTCAGCTTTTGTGGAGAATGGTGGAAATTGTGGATTCCACAAAAAAGATGTGGGCACAATTTTCCAGAGGCCCTGCTCATCAGTGATTACTGAGTAGAAGTATTCATTTAGTATGTCTATGTATATGAATATGTATATTTGCATGAGTGTACTAGTAACTTTCATTCAGTCACATAATGACCTATACTTTCTTTGCTACCTTGTGAGTGAGTATTAAATTTATGTCCATCAAATATTATATTTCTCCTAGGATTGCAATACTGTTCAAATTTCATTATAAGTACTTCTAGTTTGTCCTCTTCTTCATCTGAACATTTGAAGGTGCTAGAAACCTCTAAAGCCTTTGCTCCTATCAGATGGAGAAACGAAGCACACTGCATTTTCTTTGTTTTTTTATATGCTTCTGTAACAAGAAGGTAAACTTGAAACTGCTGCTCCATCTCCTCCTGTTATCAGAAACATTCCCTTCCAGACTTAATGTACTGGGTGACTTGAGCAAGTCCATTTTCAGCAATTTATTTACTTCTGACACCATGTAATAATTTCAGACAATGCAATCATGTAGCCATCTTTATTTAACCTGCTCTTCAAATGTTCGGTCTGCAGCTATTAAATCATAGCTTTTCATATTAGGATGCAATGACCATGAATGTCCAAGGGGTGACATAATAGTACATGATACTACACTGGAGGGCTTAGTGCTTAGCCAACTGTTATTCAACATTTTCATCAGCTACATTACAGATGAGGTAAAAGGCAAAAAATACCTCTTTGTGGATAACACAAAACTCTATGGGAAAGTGGACACAGGAGAAGGGAGACAGGACACTAGGAAGCACTTGGCTAAACTGAAGGGATGGTCAAGTATTTGACAGCTGGGACTCAATGCCATAACATGTAAGGTAATCTGCTTAGTGGCAGAGAATCCACAGACCACATACTGACTGGGAGGTGTGTAGGTCATCAAGTCAGTGGAGGAGAAAGACTTGGGTGTGATCACCATGAGTTACCTAAATCACTCAGCACATTGTAAGAGAGCAGCCATCAAAGCAAATTGGTAGCTGGGATGTATAGCTGTAGGTATAACCAATAGAATGGTGGAATTCATCCTACCATTATACAGGTCACTGGTTAAGCTGCTTCTGGAGTACAGTGTGCAGTATTGGAACCTTTACTAAAGAAAGACATCAACTTGCTGGAGATGGTATATAGAAGGGTGACCAAGATGATCTAGGGACAACAAGGCAGGCTTTTTGAAGACAAACTCAGAGATTTCAACATATACTCCCTGGAAGATAGAAGGGAAAGGGGTGACATGATCAAAACCTTTAAACATGTTAAGGGTAGTAATAAAGTGAACTCTGAGGGCCTCTTGAACCTTAGTGGCAACAGGACCACTGTGAGACTTTGCCTCAAACTGGTGGGGGGATGCTTCAAGAGGGAAATGAGGAGACACTTTTTCACTGAGAGCATGCTGACAAAGTAGAACAAGTTGTCAGAAGAAGTTATCTCCCTGAAGACTGCAGACAGTTTCAAGGGAGGCTGGGTTAGGGTAAAAGGGAAAATTGCAGGGGGAAGAGGGATGTCAAAGTGGAGGGAGAAGTAGATAGTGGAGGGAGAGTGGATCTTCACTAGAATCTGGAAGTCTGCAAATTCAAGCAGACTGGATAGACCGAAAGGTATTTTTTTCTGCTGGCTATTTTCCTATGTTCATAAGAGACTTTTCATGTGAGGTTTGGGCAACCAGGACCATTCAGCTTTGCTTCATGGTCATGGTCCTCTCACCTGAACCACATGCTCTGAGTCTCTTATACCATAAGAGATACCCCAAGGCCTCATTAAATTATAAAAAACATTGTCTTTTTTGTGAGAATGGACTATTGCTGTTCTTCATAAACAAACATATTCCTTGTAGCAAAGCACTCAGAATGTTCAGGGTTTGTTCTGTATATCTTACTTTAATAATAAGAGGTGTAGTGAACTGAGCAAACTTTTAGAACTCAAGGGTGTAAGGGGGGGGTACTTGTAAGGTTCAGTGACATTCAGTGACAAAAAGAAAGACACCAACTATTCTCCAAGGAGGATTTGCTTAAACCTGCAAACCAGCAAAATGCAAATTGAACACAACAGGCATATCTCTCAAGCGTCCCTGCTTTTTATAGGTATTCTTGATTTTGCCTCACAAGTTTCCACTGCTCTACCTAAAACGTGTGATTCTGTGGCTAAACAGTTGGTACAATGAGCACAAAATTATTCCAGCCGTTACAGACTTTTTCTTTAGAAATTGCGTTTACAATAAACCCCTTACTCTACCACCTTCCTAAGTGGATACCACCAATTTTTAAGATATGTCCTTGATTTTGGTCCTTTGTCACTCTATTGAAGTGAAACTTATACAGATAGTTGGTAACTAAACTGATCCACCTCACATCTTTGTATGGTAGCTGAAAAGTTAACTACTTAGCAATATTCAGAACATAATATTTATTTTCACCTCTGCAATTGCATTGTTTAATATTACATTGATTTCTCTTTTTTCATCATTTTAGCAACAAATGTACTATAGCACTGATTTTGTTAAAGGGATACCATCAGTTTTTGAATTAATTTTTTAGGTAGTTGTCTTTTTTTACCTTTTGCCCATCATCTGTCAGAGGTTTTATTTGACCTCCCCTTGTTAGAATATGATGTTTCATTAGAAACCGTGAACAAAATACAATTTGAAGAAATACAAGTGACCTGCTCATTCAGCCGCCCACATGTTTGTGTCCCGAATATCACACAGACTGGTGCTTGCAAACTCATGCACACACAAGTTGGTAACATTTTTATATATTTTTGTTAGGGCTATTGAATGGTACAATATCATCTTCTAATTTTTGTTACGTGTTTCTTTATCCAAAGCGAGCAGTCTATCAGTGTTTGTTTTACATTTGAAAAGTACAGCCATAATTGCACATGCCCAGAGACATTGCCATACCTTTCAAATGTAAATAAACACTGTTAGACCAGTCATAGCCATACTTTTCAAAAGATCATGTGTACTGGAATGGGCACCAGACTTTCCTGTTGCAGAATTGCTTTCAAGGAGCTTATTCAAATGGGGAAGGTTTTGTCCCTGTGAAAAAAAGAACTCACTACACTTAATATCCCTTACAAAGTGGGGTACCCAAACACACTCCAGATATTGTGGCCAAATAAATGACATGCTTTTCATTTACTACAGGAGAAGAGACAGGGGGTTCTGTAGGCAGAAATGTGAACAATGAGTCTGGGCCTGCGGTGCACTACAATATACATCTCTGGTGATCTCAAGATTGAGAGTGGTCCCAGGTTGCTGAGGGTAGGTTGGGGAGAGAGAGGATTGAGCATCCAATGGGCTGTTCTCCTCTCCTGGGGAGGGAGGGAGGGCATGTTGACTCCACTAAATGACTACTAACAGATGGTGGCCTTGTGCCAGTGCTGGAAGGGAGAGACTTGAAGGAAGGGAACTGTGAGGTTCTGCAGAGCATACATGCCTCAACATACACATACAACAACATGTATGGGCAGCTAAAATCAGGGAGAAAAACTGGGAGGAAAAAAGGAAGGTGAGGCAGGTATATATAATGCCCCACATGCTGACCCTTCATCTGCTCCACCACTAAGATCCTGCTGACCCAGATATGAATGTGAGATTCTTGGGGAGAGGATGGTCCACCCCCTCCTGGCCCCACCATAGGGGAAATCTGTGGGTGAACAAGGATTGGATGGGTAAGTCATGGGAAGGTCATTTTTGGGTGGTGGGGTGGCAGGGACAAGGTAAAGGGAAGACAAGCCTGCCTTGGCCAATGAGTCAAAAATGTTAAGTGGAAGCAAACAAGAAGGAAATGTGGATGATGGAAATAAAATCAATGGTTCAAGCTGTTCTGCTGAATCCACTACCAACACTCGAACTGAATACTTGGAAATGATGAGATAATGCAGTCAAAGAAATCAAAGTGGGAGATGCAGCATGGCAGAGACAGAATCAGGCACAGACCAAGTCAGTCAGCCTCTCCTTCTCACAGGTGAGAGGCTGACTCACTTGGTCTGTGCCTGATTCTGTCTCTGCTATGCTGCATCACTTTATATGTCATGAACTTGTTTTTTATGCCCTTAACCCCTATTTTAAGATATGATGTTTATGTAACCCTGTTTCTGATACCACTGAACTCACTGTATTATATGTACCTACTGTAACTTGTACCTATTGTCTGTGCCACTGTATGGCCCAGGTAGCAACTGAAAATGGTCCTTTGTATCAGTTTGCTCACCCGGTTACCAAAAACACAAATAAATAAATAAGAAGCAGAAGTTGGGGTTCTAGATACTCTTTTCACCATCTGATTACCCCATCCTAAAAACTGAAGCACCCAAACAAAGTACTCCAGGAGACTGATAAAGAATCTGCAGCAACCTGTGGGTGGGATCCAAAGAAGTGAATTGGGTAAGGAACTGGTTAATGGATAAGCAAAAGAGGGCTGTGGTTTAACAGCACTCACTGTAATGAGGGGAGAGTGACTAGAGGGGGAGCCACAAGGCTCAATACTGGGGCCAGTCCTCTTCAATGTCTTTGTAAGTGGCAATGCAGAACAACTGGCAGAAAAGGTATGCCTTTTTACAGGTGACACCAAAATTTGTATTAGGGCGGATGCTCAGGAGGAGGTGGAGAGAATGTGCAGGGACCTTGGAAAACTTGAGGAGTAGGAGTAGTCAAGAGCTTGGCAGTTGGGGTTCAATGTCAAACAGTAAAAAATCATGCTACTAGGGCATAGGAACTCAGTATCAGAGTATAGTATTTGGAGAAGGTACTGACAGTCATTAAGAAGTAAAAGGACCTTGAGGTTATCATTTTCTGTGGCTACCCCAATTTATTGGAATACTCTTCCAGTTGGCATTAGACTTGCCACTTCTGTACCTATCTTCAAATTGAAGTGAAAGTAATATTTACTGTTCTTGTCAGTTTGTAATTGTTGTTCGTAATCATGTTTTCTTGTAATGTGCTGATTGTTTAGTATTTTATCTACAGTCTGGGTTGGGTCTGAAAAGGGACCAGTGGTCCAGTGTCCTTACCCAGTTAACAAAGAATAAAATGAAATATTTGTTGGCTTCAAAATGGGAGGGCAGAGTAACAAAGCAGTGGGTAGTGCCAGCCAGATGCTGGGATGCATAGGGAAAGGTAGCTCCAGCAGGAAGAGGGAAGTGGTGTTGCCACTGTATTACTCACTTGTAAGACCACACCTGGAGTTCTATGTCTATTTCTGGAGGCTGCACCTCAGAAAGGACATAGGCAGTGTGAAGGCAGTCCAGAGGATGGTAACTGAAATGGTTCAGGAGTTGCATCAAAAGCCATATGAGGAGAAATTTCTGTTTTACATGATGGTCAGGGTCAGGTCAAGATTTATTTATTTTTTTAAACAGCAGGATGATTTTCGAAAACACACAAGAACATTTTTTTTTCAAATGTGATTTTTTTTAATGACTAACTAGCCTAGAAGACGTATGGCACACTAGGCTTCCATTTCATCATTTTTTATGTTCTTCTCTTTTTCTGTTGTAAAAATCAAAATTGTGGATTTTGAAACTTCTTGTTTTGTAGTAACAGTGATTTCTTACTTTGTCCATGTTTTAGTTTCAGCAGTCACCTCCACCCTTATTTGAAAGAGATTTTTCTGCTGTACCTTGTTCACCCCAATGCGGTAGTTGTCAGTCTCTATCCTGTTCCTTCTCATGCTTCTCTTTTCAAGGGTATACATGTTTGGATCCTTCAGATCCTTAGCTACAGTGCTATCAGCCAACTGGGCTAGCTGGCAAATTTAGTTAAAAAAATTAATTTGAAAAAATATTCTTCTTGTGTGTTTTCCAAATCCTCTTGCTGTTTAAGAAAAGAAAAGCAAGCATTTTGTTCTTTGCATGACCATCCTGAACTAAAACATTCTCTTGGTCAGTTACCATTTAGAAAAAAAACAGTGTCTGAAGCGGAACTAGTAAGAATAATGGTGGGTTGCAAGAAACTTTGCTATTAATAGGCAGAAAAAATCAGCAAGTTAAAAAAATCATTTGTGATAAGCAGTACTGTCAATCACACTGCAATTGCCACTGTTAAATCGGGTTCAATTGAGAAAGAAAAGTAATAATTCTCAATCTGAAAGTAACATCAGAAGCATATCTTCTTACCCTTTAAATGATCCACTCCCTGACACATCAAGCAAAAAGAGAGGCTCAGATGCTATGCCATGTAAAAAGAGTAACAGAAAAGGTATTAGAAGCACTGTTATTAAAAAAAAAACAAAGGTTGTTGTGGGCATTACAAACAGAAGCACTGAAGGGATGACTACATATGCTTTGAATGTTTCACTATCCCAATCATCTCATGAGTTAGACTTCAGCACAGACAGTAACAGCAGTGGACAATGCTGTGTGCCCAATGGGCTTGAGTCTGAGTCGTATGATTCTTCTTGCAGTACTGATATGGTACATGAACAAAGTCCCTATAGAAAACATGGAGATGGGCCATCAGAACAGCCAACATTAATGGAGGTCACAAGGAGGGTACTGTCTCCCCCACTGACACCATTATTTTACTCGAGGAAGATGTCCATGATGATAACTACATAATGAATGAAAGCACTGCTACAGTTAATCAACAGTTACCTATGCCAGAAGGTAAAACTAATAAGGTCACTTCATGGGTAGGGAACTACTATTACATTAATTCCTACAATGCTTTTCATGCAGTTTGAACACTTTGTAAAACCAGTGTCAACAGTTGGGAGACAGGAAAATCACTTTGGCATGTTCACTTTAATAAGACATTTAAAGAGAATGCACTCAACTGCATATAACAGAAAAGATCAAACATCAGTGTCTGGTGAGACAGAGGAAGGGGCTGGTGCCAGTGAAATAGACAGTGTTTGGTTGTTATCAAAAAGTGGTGGCATAGCCAACTACCTTTCAACTCCAGCAAAAGCAAACAATGTCACCATGACCATCTGGCATCTTTGCATCTGACAGTTTCCCTCTACAACCTACTCTCCATTTCTTTTGCAGTGGACCATTCCCCAAACCGATACACTTAACCATGTAAGAATAATTTCAAAGGTACAGTAATGTAAATATGATCACACCCATCCAGTTGCCCAGAAACTAAATAAGACAATAGTAGAAATTATAGTTCTTGGCCTGTACCTCTTCTCTTTTGTTGAATCTTTTGGTATTAAACAAGTAATGCAGATTGCATTCCATGATATCAAATACCATCCAGAAAAAAATGTTCCAACAAAAGCAGTATCAAATATCTATTGTGAATTGTGTGAAAAAGTCATGGAGACCTTCAAGCTCACTGTCATGCCACAGGCTCATATTACAATTGCTATATGGACTAGAGAACTATAGATTGCCTGACGATCAGTGGGCATCCTTTTAAGATTCCAGTGCCTCATCCTCTGTCTTGAACACGATTGCCACAACATTTAGGAAGCAGGTTGCCTTGAGTATTACTATTGTTGAGAGTAAAAACCACACTGCAGCAAACGTTTTGCAGGAATTATGAATATGGTTTGCTGAATGGCTTACTCATGGCCTGTCTTCATGTTGTTTGGTATCTGATAATGGGGCTAACATTGTATTCAGTGTAAAGGATGGAGGGTATGTACACATACCTTGCTTTGCTCATGCCATCAGTCTTGTAGTACATGATATTTTTTAAAGATGACAGAAGTGTTCAGAGTGCATTGAGTGCTGCATGCAAAATATGTGGACACTTTAGTCATTATGCTAAAGCATGCTAAATATTGTGATAGCTACAAAAGGACAATAATCTTCCACAAGATCAGCCAAAGCAGGAGGTGATCATCATGTGGAATTTCACCTTCTAAATGGCATAGTGGTTTCTTAGCAGTGTAAAACAGTGCATTAATACACTATGGATCACTTAACAGGGAAAATGGGATGTGTTGCTCACTTCGAACCAGTGGACCATTATGGCACATTTATGCCACATTCTTCAGTCTTTTGAGGATGCCACTCAAGAAATGAGTGTAGACAATGCCATTCTGAGTCAAGAAGAACCTCTTCATAGGAATAGACTACAAAAGTAGGAGGCAACACTTCCTGAGGAACATCGTACTGCTTCTCTTGTAGAAATCTAACTATATCCCTAGGAGAGGACTCCAGAATATCAATAATGTTAGACTCTGAACATTATATTCTGACTACAGTGTTAGACCCTTGATTTAAAGTTAGCCTGGAATCATTTCCCCCCTCTAGCTTCACAAGCATCAGCAGATATAAAGACCCATTCATTGAAAAGTCCAAATGATATTAGTTCTATTGATACTGAATATTAGTTCTAAATGATACTAGTTCTATTTCCAAATCAGTTGAGCATGCACCCTCTCAAACCTTATTGCCAGCAGAAGAAACATCCAATGGAGAAGGTGAAGTTGGTGACATTTGGCCAGGGTTCCATGGTATTGATAAAGATAGTAGTTCATCAAGCTTTGGCCAAGGTCATGCTGCTACCACTATGGTAAAAGACTATCTAAAAATTCTGGCCTACATTGTGCGGAGTTGTCATGTTATATTTTATTTCTGCCCAGTGTGTACTCTGAGAGAATCTTCAGCACAGCTTGTAGTGTTGCTTCACATCTGTGCAACCTTTTGTTGCCTTTAAATGTGGAATTTATTAAAGTTAATCTTGATCTCTTCTTTGAGGGTTTCACTGGTTTTCTAGAAAGTTGTATCGTATACATGCATATATTATAGAGGTGCAGTAGTGCCGCTATAGTTAGGGTTGAAAGATTACTTCTATGTTAAAGCCAAGTTTTAAGATGGGTCATCCTGTGTCACAGATGGGAAATGTTTTTTTGTTGGTCCACCATTTTGTTTTTTCAGTTAGCAAGAGAAAGAAATCACATAAAAACTAATGGATTTCAAAAAACAAACATCAGAACCTTGATAAACAGGATCCATTTGGCTACATTCTGATGTTTGGTTTTTAAAATTATGCCTAGAAACAGCTTTTCTGGGTAGCCAAAATCCCAGGTGCCCAGGCTGGAGGACTGCTTCCCCTGCATTCTCTGTATGAGAACAGTTGGATTTTCTTGACTTCTACAGTCTCAGCTGGAACTCATGCTGCTGGCTGCAGGGTGAGGTGTGAGCCACTGTTTCCCTGGTGTATAGAGGCACACCTCCCCACCTGCCAACCACTGTCTCTGACTACCTTAAATATAATCAAATATCTATGTTCCCTGGTGTCTAGAGGCACCCCCAACCTAGCTATTAGGTGTCAGTGTGGCTCAGTTGGTAGCACATCCGCCTCTGGACCAGAAGGTCATGGGTTCTTGTCCCACACTGGGATTGGACTTGCACCTAAAAATCACTGGCATCCGAGTGCAGTATTGGGGGGTGCTGTACTGCTGGGGTGTGCCGTCCTTCGGATGAGACATTAAACCAAGGTCCCTTCTGCCCATCCTGGTGTTGTCCTGGTGGGTGTCCAGGTGGAAGTAAAAGAACCCAGGGCACTCTTCGCAAAGAGCAGGGAACATTCCCGGTGTCCTGGCCAACATTTCCCTTCCCATAAACCGGTTAATGCACTTATCCAGGCTGTATGTGGGTGATGATGTGCGATATGGCCGCCACCACACATTCAGTCACTTCACTACCAGTCTAGCATTGCTTGTAAAACGCTTTGGATGTATGAAAAGTGCTATATAAATGCTGATTCTTCTTCTTCTTCTATTACCATTCAATCTTTTTCTGGTGTCTAATGGCACCACAAAACTGCTGCTGATCCCTCCCCCTCCTTCTCATGTTTGATTGCCGTCCTTGTAAATAAAAAAAAAATATCTGGTGGTCTAGTGGTCCCTCCCCCCTCCCCAATGTCTGTTCACTCTCTCCTTATAAAAAAGAAAAATCCTGGTAGTCTAGTGGCCCCATGTAAAAAAAAACCAAACAAATGACCTGGTAGTCTTGTGATCTCTCCCACCTCCTCAACCCCCCCACCATGAAAAGACATTTTTCTTCTGGTGGTCTAATGGCCCCCTATCCCCTTACCCTGTTAGGTAACCAATCACCACCCTGCCCTCCCCCACATCCCTATTCACAGCCTGTGACCAGCACAGCCCTCCTCTCACCTCCATGGCTGGCCAAAAACTGTGCTATGAATAAGCTCTGCCACAGAATGTGCTATAAATTAGTGTCTACGGTAGGCACTCATTCATAGTGCATTCTGCATCAGCATTCATTCATTCCTGCCTGCTATTCCATTTATTTTGTTGTAATGATTTAATTCAAGCGATCCATAAGTGGCATCTTCAACTTAATGTTTCAAAGCTTTCTACACCATTTCTACAGACTGCATGTCCCCACAGTTTATAAGTAAAGATCCAAATATATATGTCCCATTTTGTAAGTATTTAGTACATTAAAAATTAAGACTCACAAAAAACTCCAAATGCACTACATTCAAAGAAATCACACAACTCTAATTAAATAGCATTAAACATTATAGATAATGCATGTAGCAGCTCTGATTTCACAATGTTCGGTTTCCATGATTATTTACTATTCAGTTTCATTGTTCTTACAGGAGATAAGCAGAACTTTAGCAACACAAAAATGTAATTATTTCATAGAGTAAAAACACTCTAGGTAGCATGTATAGAAGCTCCAATCTGACAACAGTCATTCTTTGCTGCTGCTCACTGTTCAATTCTGTTTATTCAGTAATGAAACATAGGTGTGGGGGGATTAACTCAGGCTAGATGCACATACCTAGGAGTGTATACAAATATGTAGAACATAAGTCCCAGTGAAATGGGGGAGTTCAACACTCCACTAGAAAGGTCACAAGTCCTAATAGTTGCAACCAATAGTTGCTTTAGTTCCAAAATAAAACTCAGTATAATGGGCTAAAGAAGTAACAAAAGGCACTCTTCAGGGATAGATATCCTTTTAAATCATGCATTTATTGTGATACCAAAAAAGCTCATATTGCATTTATCCATTTAACATAGAAACATAGGCCCGGATATTCAAACTGCACCATTCTGAGGCGCAAGCCCTTGCGCTGCTCAAAATAGTTGCGCAAGGGTGTGGCCGGGGCAATATTCAAAGGAGTTGCGTTATTGAGCAACCCTGAATATCACCCCCAGCCACAGTTACTGTGCATGGCGCAGTGGAACTTGCACCACGCAGAGTTGTCAGAGTTGAGCATTAAACTTGCGGTGGCGCAAGTACCATTGCGCCATGCACAAATTTCCGATATTCAAAAGATGACATGTAAATGGGGCCATAATTCATGCAAGGTGCAGGGGGGGCCATTTGCATCTGATTATGGCCCCATTTGCATGCCATTAGCATGTAGGTGCGCCGATCCCCGAGGACTTGCGCCTGGCCACCCTGCCAGGCAGCAGCCATCAGGGACCGACGCACCCTGCAGCCTGATCGCGGGCAGAGCGTGAAAACAACCCCCGCAAACATCTCCCAATGCCCGATCGCGGGCAGTATGTATAATGACAACCTCCCCAACATCTCCCAATGCCGAAACGTCATTCCAAAATCTGAACTGTCATATGCGGTATGGGCTGCATGCCCATTGGCTCTAGCTCTGCACCAATTGGCGTGCAGCTCTACGAGACAGTCAGTCAAGGGCGCGGGTGGGCAGATAGGTGGATGCTGCCGCTTCGCTGGCTGCCGGGGAGTGGGGTGGTGGGGCTTCGTGGGTGGGTGGGGTGGGGGACACTAGACACCAGGGAGATGTTTGGGGGTTGTCAATGGACATTCTGCCAGCGATCAGGCATTACGGTCCACTGGACTACCAGGGAGATATTCGGGTTGGGGGTCTTTTACATTCTGCCAGCGATCGGGCACTGAGGTTGTTTCATGTTCTGCCTCGATCGGGCATTAGGGAGATGTTGGGGGGTTGTCATGATCGTACTGCCCGCGATCGGGCATTGGGAGATGTTGGGGGTTGTCATGATACGTACTGCCCGCGATCGGGCATTAGGGAGATGTTTGGGGGGTTCTTTTCACGTTCTGCCCACAATCGGGCTGGTGGGGGGGCACAGGGACTGAGTTGGGGGCCAGCCACGGGTGGCAGCTGCTGTGTTGCGCCCTGCAATACAGCAGCTCACCTGTGGGTGGCCCTCAACTTGATCCTTTTTTTTTTGGCTCAAAGTTGTGCAGGCGCAGGTTGGGGGTTGCACCTGCACAACTCTGCACAACCCGACTGAATATCGGGTTGTGCAGTTTATGCATGGTTCCTCCCCCTCCTGTTGAGCATGCATTCATTTGCATTGTGCTGTTGCTCAACCTGTTTTCAGTGGCGCAACTGCCTCCTGCTGAATATCGCAGAATGGCGCAATGTAGGACTTGCGCATGCGCAACCCTGTTGCGCATGGCACAACCCTTTCAAATATCTGGGCCATAGACTTTGACAGCAGATAAGGACTGCTTGATCCACCTACTCTGCTCATTTCCCTACCTACTGGATAAGCTGCAGATCCTAGTTAACCAACAGCCTATTTCTTCCTACCCTCCACAAGATTTGCCTTATGTCTGTCCCATGCATTCTTGAAATCTCCTACAGTTTTAGACCCCACAGCCTCCTCAGGAAGGTGGTTCCATGCATCCACCACCCTCTCTGTGAAAAAATACTTCCTCACATTGCCCCTGAGCCATCTCCCCTCTATCTTTAATTTGTGTCCCCTTGTTCTTGCACATCTCTTTTTCTGAAAGATGCTACCCTCTTGGACTTTGTTTGATTCCACTGAGGTACTTAAAAGTTTCTATCATGTCCCCACTCTCCATCCTTTCCTCAGGGGTATACATATTAAGCTCCTTTAGTCTCTCCTCATATGGTTTCTCTTGCAGACCCTGCACCATTTTAATTGCCCTCCTCTGGACTGCCTCCATCCTGTCTATGTCCTTGCAAAGATGGGGTCTCCAGAACTGGATGCAGTACTCTAGATGGGGTCTCACCAACTGTCTGTACAGAGGGATAACAACTTCTTGTTTTCTGCTGGTGATGCCTCTCCCTATACATCCCAGTATCCCCCAGCCCTCCCTACTGCCTTCTCACATTGCTTGCTAACCTTAACGTCATCTGATATGATTAACCCTAGGGCCATTTCTATTTTGTTGTTGTTACTACCTCCCCACCCTTATTGTGTACTCTTTCCCTGGGTTTTTGTTTCCCAGGTACATTATTTTGCACTTCTTTGCATTGAAACCAAGCTGCCATACTTCTGACCATTCCTCCAACCTTGCTAAGTCCCTTCTCATCCTTTCTACGCCCCCTTGTGTATCAACCCTGTTGTAGCTCTTTGTGTTATCTGCAAAGAGACATACTTTTCCTCCCAGTCCCTCCGCAATGTCACTCTTAAAGACATTAAAAGGACTGGACCCAGTACTGAACCCTGTAGTACCCCACTAGTAACCCCCCTTTCTTCAGAGTGGACTCTGTTTACTATTACTTTCTGTGTCCTGTTGTCCAGAAAATGTTTTACCCAGGCTACCACCCTGGGACCCACTCCCAGGCTGGCTAATTTGTTTATTAATCTTTTGTGTGGGACTGTGTCAAATGCCTCGTTAAAATTTAGGTAGGCTATGTCCACAGCCCTTCCCTGGTCTACTACGTTGGTCATCCAGTCAAAGAAATTAATTAGATTCATCTGACATGACCTTCCTGCTGTGAATCCATGCTGCCTTGCATCCTATGCCCCATTGGCCTCTAGATACTCAGCAATTCTTTCCTTCAGAAGTGATTCCATCATTTTCCCTACCACAGAGGTCAAACTGACAGGTCTGTAGTTTCCTGCCTCTGTCTTGCTCCCATTTTTGTGACGGGGAATCAAATCTGCACATAATTAAAATTGAACAACTCCTACTGCAGTGTGATACTAGTTTCAAGCAAGCAATATTGCACGGTAAAAACTTTAATGTGGCATCCACTTTCAGTATTGCTGTTATTTATAAAGTGCTGAAGTAAAAAGGAATTTAAAGTTTTGAAGCCCACTTACTCGCTGGAGTGTATACTCTCTCCACATTGCAAAGCCAGAGAAACAAAAGCACTAACAGTGCCTTAAAGTGGTTAGTGCAAGCAACAAAAAGGACCATATTGCATGGATTACCTTTGCTAAATGCTACTTTCACACAGGCAATAAAATAATGGCTGAAAAACCATTTGAAAATGCAACTAGCATCTGGCTCAGTTTAGTGAGACACTCACAGCATGAGCAGCATCTGGGTAAGGCAGCAACATGCTTACATTTCAATCAGATCTGATCATCTTCAGAGCATGCTGTGGGTACTGCTAGTGTGGGTTAACAACATGTAAACTTAAAGACATGCACTGACAAGACGATGAAACAAGGAATCAGAAACAAAAAGTGAAAGTGCTTAGTGCTAATAGACTTCTTATAAAAAAGTGCTCAAGCTTAAACATAAGTGCAGGTATTAACAGATAAAGTGCTTAGACACACATAGATCCCAGACAACATAAAAGACAAAGACATTGTTCACACAAGTGGCAAGTAAAAGTGCAATCCAAACAGGTTAAAACATGACTTCAATATACACATACAAATTATAACAATGCATACATTCAAATTTAGAATTGATAGAAGTCAGGAAAAGAGTCTGAAAAGGTCATGGCACATCTTGAGGCTAGACAGGTCACCTGAATGAATCAGAGGAATGAGGCTGCACCACTGATCGTGTAGCAGAGCCAGCAAGTTGTGCTATACTAACTGATATAATCAAGAGACAGCAAAAACCATTTACCCTTTCTGGCTGTTCGATGTACAGTTTCACTGCTCGAATATATATATATATATCTAGATATAGATATAGAGATATAGATATATCTATATCTATATCTAGATATATATATATATATATATATATATATATATATATATATACAATGGGGATGAGGATAAAAGTGGCAAATAACAACAGTATTTTGGCTGGTCAGACCTACAGTGAGAATATTGCATTTATTCTCACTGTAGGTCATTATCCTCACTGTAGGTAATAACCAGGCACTATCTGCACTTCAGCACAACTGCTCACAAAGGTTTTCATTGGTTGGAGCTGGCAGCATGAGCAGCACAATCAGAATGCACCTGCTCACGTGCATTCCAGCTCCCACTGGCAGTTTCATTTCTCTTCAGCAGCACACAGAACACTTTCATTTTCCCCTCCGTTCTTTCACTGTAACTTATTTAAAAAAAATAAATTTTCAGCTTCACACAATGTTAATTACCATTTTTTCTAAAGGTCCAAAATACCAAACAAAAGACACTAAATTATTTTCATTGTCTCCCCCACCCCACATTCTTTCACTTCAAATATTTTAAAAAAAAAACTTTTAGCCTCACATAAAACATTAACTTTCTTCAAACCCTGCACACAAAAAAGCAACCAACTCTCTTTTTTACTCTTACCACCTGCCCCAGTAGCACAATGGCACAGTGTCCTGATGCAAAAGTTCAGTTTTACGGAGCACAATGCTCAGTCATCCAGAATCAAAAAGAAATAAAGAAAGATATACCTATTTTTAAAAAAATTAAAATGACACTGATTAAAAAGAATTTGGCCCATTGCATAAATGGAACATACAATGCTCCCATCGAAAATATCTCAGATATTTTCCCCTCGAGCAGTTTGACCTATGGCATCACTCGCGGCTTCACCACTTGTGATGTCAAGGTCAAACCTGCTGGAAAATATCAGAGAATATTTTCAATGGGGCATTGTATAGCCTATATATATATATATATATATATATATATATATATATATATATATAAAATTTTGTTCTGTTTTCTGGAGGAGGCACTTGCAGGTGAAGAGTAGTGAGAGCCAAATAGGAGGGACTATAGCAAGGCATCCACAAGTGCTGAAGTTCTTTTGTTGGAGAAGTAGAGTGTGCTGTTGTGGTCAGGTGGGATGCACTCTTTGGGCTGTGGGGGGCTCCATTTGTTTTATTTTACAAAACACAACTCCATATCTCCTAAAGCACCTTGCTATCTTGCCTGTTTATTTTATTTTAGCAAACACAATGCTTCTCCTCATGTTCTGATGCTTCTTGCTGGTTGTTCCCATTTTTCTGTAGGATTTGTTTTGAAACATACATTTGCCAAGCAGATGCTCCTTGCTAACTGTCTCAGATTTTTTACCTAAACAAAATACATCTCCCAGGTTAGCTTTCCTGACACAGAAAGAGCCAGATAAAAGAGCATATCATGGGGAGATGAAGTAAGGCAGGAGGCTCTGTTGCTGTGTGTGTTGGGGGGGGTGCAGAAAAGTACATTCCTGTGCTTTTTGTGTCATTTTTAATGTTTGCCCCTGTGCACTGCACTTGTTTGACCCTTGCTGTCTGGTTTAATTTTGTTTTTTGTAATATCAGAACAGTGATCGCACATCAAGGGAGGGTCCAGTGCATTACCATGGTCATTAACTTTACTGGGCATGGCGATCAGACATTGGTGGGAAAAACCACTAGACTACCAGAAATTCTTTTTTTCCTAAGGAAACAGAGATTGGACAATGGGGGATGGACCACAGGACTACCAGGGTCATTCTCTTTACTGTGACAGCAATTGGAGTGGTGGAAGATGAGGGAACACTGCACTACCAGGGAGATTTATTTTTCATGTAAGATGCAGTGATTGGATATCAGGGAAGGGAGGGGGGCAGTCCACCACCAGGTACATTATGAACATTTGTTTAAATCAGCTTGGCATGAAATAGGATCTTTTATGGTGATTTCTCATACAGTACAATGGGATTAACCTGATGTAGGATCCTGTTTTACAAAAGGATTCTTTATCATGCATTCCCATTGACTACAAAAGGAAAGTACAGTAATGGATCCTTTTGTGAAACAGGATCCTATTTAGTGCTGTGGTTTAATGTATTTCAATGGGGTCTTCAATTTTGGTTCATAACCCAGAAATATTTTAAGATTTTGATCCCAACATTTCAACATGGACTTTTTTGGGACCCCACCTTATGAACAATAGGACTGTCTTTATGCAACTCCCACCAAAAAGGTGATTTTGTAGTCACTTAGCCAGTTTACCTTTTGGGCAGGATTTTGAAATTTTGACTGCCCTTATTCTTGAGGTGGGGTAGTAAGAAGGCTATGTTGAAACTTTGTGGTCAGAATATGAAAAAATGCCAGAGTTATGACCATTCATTGCAATTTTCTACACACACTCATAGCTTTGGGAATTTTAAATATTTTGACCGCAGAGTTTCAAATCTTGCCCAAAATGTGTTTTCACACCTGTGACACAGAATGGCATTGCAGTTGCACAGAATTATGTTTTGGAGAAGATTTGAAAATTTTCTGTTCTTGGAACATGAGGTGGGGTCATAAGATGACTATGCTGACAATTTGGTCACTGTTGTCCTATAGATGGTATTGCAGGGCCTGGATGGCCTTGTGCGGCATAATTCCCCCCCCCCCGTAGTTTTTCGAAACTGTGCTGCATTTTCCAGCATTAACATGGATGTTTCATGGAATAACGTTGCTATATGTGGCACTTTCTCAAAAGAAATGCTGAAGATTGTAGCAGTAGTGCCACAATTTGCAGCATTTAAAACAAGCTGATTTAAATAAACATATTTCTGGGCACTATTTTGTGAAATTAACCACAGAATCATGTTCCTTGGGCCCCAATTAGATAAACACAAGTTTTTGTGTTTACCAAGGGGCAGTATTTTTTGAATTATGTAGTTTTTTCCATGTTATTAACTGAAAACAAGATGGCCTAATCCTAACACTACATTCCACATTTGTGAAAGCAACTATTGCTTTCGCAGCAGCAAAATGTGCTTTTGTACAGCACATCTAGTTTTTCCCACAGGATTTTATAGGAAATTTCAGTGTTTAATAATTTTAAATGAATTAATACTTTTTCACCAAACTTTCGAAAGGAACATCTGTGACCCAAATACCACATACCCTGAAAGTTTCAGACCAATCCCCCAAGCTATTTCTGAGAAATGGTGAGGCAAGGAAATTGGCAATAAAGTGGTCATTTTCACATTTTGTGGCATCCCATATCTTCTGTACATCTGATTGGAATGAAGTGTGCCTAATCCAGTGACCTGTGGTACCCGATGGTGAATGGAAAAGTCATACAAATCATTAGAATGGTTACAAAGTTGTTAAAGTGCAAAATTTGGGGTTTACTATAGAAGCGATCATTGAACCCTAACTATAATGGTGCAACTGCACCAGTATAATATCTATCTATCTATCTATCTATCTATCTATGTAACTATATATACATTCTATGCAAAAAACTTCGTTAATGCATCAGTTAGGGTTATTCAACAGTGAAAAAAACAAGGAAATTCGACATTAGGGTTCCCACCTCTTGCACCCCACCCCCACCATGGCCTCACCAACAGGCATCAGGCTGTGCATTGGGGTCATCAGCCCTAACTCTCACCCCATCCCATATGTAAACAAGCTGAGGTGGTGCAGTGTAGGAGAATGGGGCAAGAGTTAGGGCCGACAACCTCAACACACAGCCCAATGCCTATTGGTTAGGCCAGGGTGGGGGTGGGGTGCAAGGGGTGGGAACCCTAATGTTAAATTTCCTTGTTATTTTTGCTGTAGAGTAACCCTAACTGATGCATTAATGAAGTTTTTTTGCACAGAATTTCCTTACTTTTTAAGAAAGAATAAAAAGTAGATAGTTGCGCAAGTTGGTGGGAGCGCGGGGCCCTTCAGGCCCCACATTCCCACCAACTTGTAAGTGTTGGGCCACATTACACAGCTGATGACTAAAAAGTACAGTGACAACAGCACAACCAGCCACTAAACAAATATGAATGTAGTAGAACAATAGAAAATGCTGTCCGCAAAACATTAAGTGAACCACACAATCTCTCCTCAAAAAGTAAATTGTCTGAGACATAAACACTGCAGTTCACATCTACAGAACATCCTGTCAACACTCTCCAAATTTCAAGTGAAAAGACCAAACCATCTCCGAGATACAACATGCCACAGTTTGAAATTTTCATTCATCAGACTGGCACAGTTCCACACCTGTTGATATTTAACACACATAACAACTAGAAACTACATTCATGACACTAAGGCTAGGTATCCTATCAATTTAAAGGCACCACCACAAGCAAAACACTGTCTACAGAACATAAACAGCGCCACGCCATATCTCCGCCAAAAATGTATTTTCCGACACATAATCATTGTAATTTACATGCACAGGACATGCTGTAAACACCCTCAAATTTCAAGTAAAAAGACCAAACCATTTCTGAGATATTCAATCTTAAAGTTTGGTAAAATTTCCCTATCTATTCCATGATAAAAAATCTGGTCATCTTGTCCTGCCCTCATGATCAAAGATGGTGATCAAAGAATCTCATGATCAAAGAATTTGCAGGCTCACCATCAAAGAATTTGCAGGCTCACAAACAAAGAATAAAAACTTTTGTAATTTACAAAATTGAAAGAATTGCAGTAAACCACCACAATGGTTCAACAGAACGAAGCCCACTGAGCAAAACCCACCCTCATTTGACTTCCTAGGGCACCCCTGGACTGAGAAAATTGATTTTTTGATCTGGCCATCTTGTCCTACCCTCACAATGCATGACTGCAATCAAAGAATCTCGTGATCAAAGAATCTGCAGGCTCGTGATCAAAGAAATTGCTCGCTCGTGAACAAAGAGTGAGGGAAGAGATGGCCAGATTTTAAAATAGTTTTTTGGAGCCCGGGGTGCCCTAGAAAGTTATATAAGGGTGAGTTTTGCTCAGGGAGCTTTGTTCTGCCCCATCTGAATAAAAAAACATAACTTTTCAATATCCCTGGTAGTCTAGTGACCCCCCCAACATGATAATGTACCTAACAATCCCTGTATCCCTGGTAGTCTAGTGACCTGCCCATGTGTATTTGTTTATATTTCTTTTTCATATCCCTGGTAGTCTAGTGGCCCCCCTGATCTGTATTTCATTATTATTATTATTCATATCCCTGGTAGTCTAGCGTCCCCCATCATAATAAGATAAATAAGCATTTTCCATGTTCTGGTAGCCTAGTGGCCCCACCCCCCACCCAGCTGTACCAGCCACCCAGCCCACCCACCCTTCCCAGCCAGCAACTAGCATAGCCCACCTCTCACCTCCATGGCCAGCCACCGACTGTGTGTATTACCAGCACTAATTCAAACAGGGCGCAGAAATAATTTCAGAGTGCCTGTTTGAATTAGCACTGGTAATACACACAGTCGGTGGCTGGCCATGGAGGTGAGAGGTGGGTTGTGCCAGTTGCTGGCTGGGGAAGGGTGGGGGTGCTGGGTTGGCTGGCACGGCTGGGTGGGGGGCCACTAGACTACCAGGGATAATGAAAAGTTATTTTTTTTTATTCAGATGGGGCAGAATGAAGTCTCCTGAGCAAAACCCACCCTTATATGACTTTGTAGGGCACCCCTGGGCTACAAAATTGTGTTTTAAAATCTGGCCATCTCGTCCCTCATTCTCGATGCATGATTGCGATCAAAGAATCTCGAGAGCAAAGAACTTGCAGGCTTGTGATCAAAGATCATTAGCGAGCCACAAATAAAGATTTTTAAAGCTCAGAACTCTATTTTTTCACCAAATTTGGATGCAACCAAAGGCATGGCTCGATAGATGTGGATTCCCTGAGTAAAACCCATCCAAGTTTTGCTTCAGAAGTGACCCCTGAGCTGAGATATTTGTGTTTTTCCAATCGGAAATTTCAAAACAAGATGGTGGATCTCATGATAAAAGAATTTTGAAAATCCTTTGGAACAAAGATTCTTGAACTGTGAGGCTGCAAATTCTTTGATCGCCAGGTGGGACCAGATGGCCCAACCCCATCCTTTGTTCGCAAAACAGACATATAAATTTTCCCATTGACTTATAATTGGAACTTAAAAGTGGCATAACTTTTGAATACCTTAATATTTTTTTCACCAAATGAAAAGCCACATGTTTAACCAGCAAAGCTCTTTCAAATGAGCCATCAAGCAGAGCAGCATGCCACACAACAGCCATGCAGGGCCATGTCCAAAATCCCAGAAGCTGTCTCCAAAAATGGATAATTTTGCACTTTTCAGCACTTTTGTACACAAGGACTGTAAATCTGACCAAAATGGAATTTGGCAAATCAAGAGATATACCATGCCCCACTGCATGTACCAAATTTCAAGCAAATCCATTGAATGGGTAGAAAGTTATTAATGCCCAAGCTTTTGACTTTAGTATGTAACTGACTGCTGAACCCTAACTATAGTGGCGTGACCGCACCACTATAATATATATATATATTCCATGCAGAAAACTGCATTAATGCATTATTTATGGTTAAAACCACAAAAAGTCAGGAAATGAAAACTCTTTAGGGTTGCCCCTTCCCCTGTACCCACCAATCATCCCAAGATTGACAGATGGTGGGGTGTGTCATTGGAGTTGTGAAGCCTAAATGTCACCCAATTCCATGTGTAATGATATTGGCAAGGGACAGCAAAAAAGAATGGGGTGACATTTAGGCCTCAAAACCCCAATGACACACCCTGTCATCTGTCAATCTTGGGATGATTGGTGGGTCGGGGAAGGGGCAACCCTAATGATTTTTCATTTCCTTACTTTTTGTGGATTAACCCTAAATGATGCATTAACACAGTTTTTTGAATAGAATTTCCTTACTTTTTGAGAAAGAATACAAAAGTAAGAACTTGTGCAAGTTGGTGGTAGCGCTGGCCCTTCAGGCCCTGTGCTACCACCAACCTGTGGAAATTGATGCAAGCGTGGGCCTTTCAGGCCCTGCACTCCCACCAACCTGTGGAAGTTGGGGGAAGCACAGGCCCTTCGGCCCTGCATGCCCACCAACTTGTAAACATGTGTGTGCCATCAACACCTTCCAAATTTCAATGTAAAACACCAAACCGTGTCCGACATATAACATGTTAAAGTTTGACATTTTTATTCATCAGAGCTGCAGAATTCTGCACCTGTTAACATTTTTCAGGCACAATGACTGAAAACTACATCCATGACACTAAGGCTAGGTACCCTATCAATTCCAAGCCACCAGCACAATGCAAAACACTGTCCGCATCACGTAAATTGTGTCACGCAATATCTCCACAAAAATACATTTTCTGTGACACATTAGCACTGTAATTCACATGTACAGGACATGCCGAGAACACCCTCCAGATTCCAAGTAAAAAGACCATGCTGTTTTTGAGATATTTAAACTTAAAGATTGGTGAAATTGCTCTGTCTAATGTATTATCAAATAAATTCAATCAAAGTTTATTGATCAGCTATAAAGCCATTACAATATTCTAAAACTAAGACAAATTCAAGAAAATTTAGGTCAGTATTAGACATCATAATTATATGCAGTTGATATAAATACAGTAAGATATCTACAAACAGAAACTAAAATTATATTTTGGATCTCAGGTTAAGGACATACAACCTTTCCTATCAACATGCTAAATTAATAACAATTGCATTAATGAGTGTATCTATTATGGTGCTTATTAAATTCTGACCTACTTGTCCAAACAGATTTTATAACCGCATAAACAGGCAAAAATAAAAAATAAAAATTAAAAGTAGCTCTTCTTTAGGTTAAACAGTTTTAAACAGTTTAACTTGGCTGCATTACCACAAAGGACGTTCACTGGTAAGATAACACAATCATTATTTATAACAATCAATAAAACATAATCTAGTGCAGTAGGGTCCTTAAATCTTCGTAATTTATAATTCCTGAGAAACAGTTTGGGCTAAACGCTCTTAAAGAGTTCAGATGAATCGCATAGTTACATTTTTTTCCCTAAAAGGGTCCACGTATTCACTTGCCCATGTACCGTACCTGCAACTTTAAAATTAAGGCCCTAATTAAGGTCCCAATTGATCAAGCCCAACCAAAAACAGTATGCAGTTCATAAGTCCACTGGAAACAAACAGTGGACAAAAAAGAGGCTCCTATTTTGCATCAGAGTCCATCTTTTATATGGTATAATTTTCCCAGTCACTTAGAGGGTCCATAGAAAAGTCAACACAATGTCCCACTGTTCACTCTCTAAATAAGCCTTTAAGAGCAATGGCAACATGCTCCTCAAACGATGAGGTCCAGCCACTATGCATTAAAAATGCTAATAAGTGTGAAATGGCACTGCAATTTTCTTTCTATACAAGCTACAGCAGGTTCTAAAATTTAAAATAAAACACCTTTTAAAATACTGAAAATTATGCTCCTTACAAAACCACTTGTACAGGTTTCATATAACCTGCCAAACTGTAAACCTAAAAATGCTCAATAGCGTATGGAAGGCATCAGTGTTACTATTTAAACACACTTCAGGAGCAATACATATCAATTGCCATTCACAAGCAGGAACCAAACCATTTACTCAATTTTGCCGTGCAGCTCTTTAAAATAGGAGTCCAATCAAGGCAGTCAAAGCAGTAAGATATGATAGTGGGCATAGAGCTTAATAACAGATTTGAGTCCCAATCATTGATAGAAGATGGAGAGGATGATGGGGAGGATGATATAACTGGAGATGTGGTGGAAAAGGGGGGGATTGGTCAAGAGGAAGAGCCAGGCTAACAAGAAGATGGGGGGGCTTATGGACAGGAGGTGCTATCAGCCTGGCCAAACTGGATCTGGGGATTGGGGAAGGCTGGGCATGGTGGATGACCAGGCAAACAAAAGGAGCAGTTGTGGGGGTGTACAAAATAACATGCCTGGGACAGGAGGTGCTGTCAGCCCTGGATGACAGGAGGAGGGAGGTTGTTAACTTGCAGAGTGATTCTGTGGGGGTAGGGGGATATGTCAGCAGTTGGCAGTGTACAATTATGGAGGACAGTGTTGGGAGAAAAAGGGATGCCATGGATTCAAGTGGATTCACATATAGGGTGGGTAGCGAGGCTGGGTTCAGACGGTATCTTCATAAGGTGGGGGGGGACTCAGCTAGGAGGAAGGGGGCTGACCTGGGGACCAACTAGTCTATATATTGAAAAAAGGGCAAGGTAACTAACCTCAAGGGAGGTGTGGTTGAAATTGGGTCCTCGAGAGGGGTATTCATACTTAGTGGAGTTGGCAGGATAGTCCTGAGTAACACAGAAGAGAGAGGTGTGTCTGGATATGATGGTTCTCATGGGAATGGTGTGCACGTTCCTGCAGTCCACTGTTTGTGTCACTGCCCCTATAGCCACCCTCCATCCACTCGATCACTGCCCTCTCTGCCACATCGCTTGCACTTGAGATTGAAACTCTAAATCTTGTCAGCCTCACTGGTACCCATGTCTCTTGATGTTATCGGGATGGGAGGGGTGTGTGCAATACACAGAGAATGGAGATTGAAGTAATGAATAATGTACTTCCACAGAAAGAGATAATCACACTGTTAAAAGCTTCAGATTAGGCTAAAGTAGTAAAAATATGTCACACAATCTAATGATCTCAGCCTTTTTGATACAGTAAACAAAAGTTTTCAAATTACCTTTTGATGGTTATAAATGACTACTGGTGTGGTAGTGGAGAGAGGGGGATGTATTCTTAGCAGATTAGAAACAGGAGGGGATAGAGAGGGTTACTGCGCCGCATATTTCATTTGCACATTCACGGAGCACAAAACCAGTTTTCATGCCCTTTGGCTGCACTTCAAGTGCCAAGACCAATCCCCTCCTACAAAAACTTTCATGTTGGTGTAGATTTCCTCAGTCTTTATCTGCATCAGTGGTCCAGCATCCCCTCGACATGGACAAGGAGTGCCTTCCCAAAGGTATAAACAATTATAACATTTACGGTGCTACGATCACAGTCAGTAGTAATTACGGTCTCTCTTTTCAAATCGCCCTCATCTAGCTGGCATCCCTGGTCTGTCTGAGGTTCTTATTTTATTTTTATTTTATTTATATAACAAATCGGAAAGACCCTACATAGTAAAAATTCTGTTCGCATCTCAGCAAACACATCTCTACCCGGGCTCCAGTATGGGATGCATGTTGGCACAATATCTTGGTAATAACTAAAAAAACTAAATTCAGAAATTAAAGATGAAGGTACTGACACACCTAAGAGTAATATAATCAGCAATTTAAACTGATGCCTGAGTTCTGCGATCAAACATTGATCATCTGTGAGCTTATTTTTTACCATTTAAAAAATGTAAATGTTTGTCACTGACTGAGCACTGCCACAGACATCAGGGATAAAATTACAAAAAGTCATGATAAATAAAAACTTATTTTCAAACATTATATCTAGCTTATTATTTGACCCCAACTGTATGTTGTACCACTAGCTCAAACAAGGACGTCATATGGAACACAGATCTTGACAACTGTCTCTTATGCCATAAAAGCAATCCTCAGTAGCGAGGTAGCAGCTGGTTAGTAAACTACTGAAATGAATCGAAACAAAAATTATAACAAGAGACAAAATTACTTAAAAGTAGTTTTGTTAACAAATATAAGATATTTACCACTAATGCACGGATCTACACCATTTCCTGTCCCCTTTAAGTAGAGCAGCAGTGCAGCCATCTTGCTGCTCCACCTCCACCCCTCCTAATGCATTTTAAAATCTGGCCATCTCATCCCTTCCTCGTGATCAAAAATCACGATCAAAGAATCTCATGATCAAAGAATCTCACGATCAAAGAATTTGAAGGCTCGAGATCAAAGAATTTGCAGACTCACGATCAAAGAATAAAAAATGGTCAAACTTGAGTTTTCATCAGAAGTACATAAACCACTGCCATGCCTCAATAGAATGAAGCCCCCTGAGCAAACCCCACCCTCATTTGTGTTACTAGGCCACCCCTGAGCTGAGAAATTTGCATTTTTCAAAGGGACATCTCTTCCCTCGCTCGCGATGTAGAATCGCGATCAAAGAATCTCGTGATCAAAGAAATTGCATGTTCACAATCAAAGAATACAAAATGGTGAAATGAGAGTTTTTGGAAGATTTAGATGAAACCACCACCTTGCCTTGATAGAATAAAGCCCCCTGATCAAAACCCACCCTCATTTGTGTTCCTAGGCAACCCCTGAGCTGAGAAAATTGTATTTTTACCTCGTGATGCAAGATCGCGATCAAAGAATTTGCAGGCTCGCAATCAAAGATCGTTAGCGAGCCACGATCAAAGAATTTAAAATGTTATAACTCTATTTTTTGACCATTTTACATCAAACCAAAGGAATGGCTCAATAGATCGAAGCCCCCTGAGTAAAACCCATGGAAGTTTTACTTCAGGAGTGACCCCAGAGCCGAGATATTTTATTTTTTTATGATTGGAATTTAAAATCAAGATGGCGGACCTTTCGATCAAAGAGTTCTTGGGGACAAAGATTCTTGAACCACGAGGCTGCAAATTCTTTGACAGCCAGATGGGACGAGATGGCCCAAACCCCATTCTTTGTTTGCAAAACAACAATATATATGTTCCCATTGATTTATAATGGGAGCTTTAAAGTGGCATGACTTTTGAATGCCTTAATATATTTTCACCAAACAAAAAGAGGCATGTTCTGCCAGCCAAGCTCTTTCAGATGAGCTATCTCACAGAGCAGCACACCACATGATGGCTGTGTAGGGCCACAGACAAAATCCCCCAAACTGCCTCCAAAACTCAATAATTTTGCATTTTTCAGCATTTTCGTGCGTAAAAACCGTAAGTCCGACCAAAATAAAATAAGGCAAATCAAGAAATCTACCATGCCCCACTGCGCATACCAAATTTTAGGCAAATCCACTGAACGGGTCCAAAGTTATTAACGTTCCACTTTTTGACTTTAACATAGAAGTGCCTTCATAACCCTAACTATAGTGGCACGACCGCACCACTATAATATATATATTTCCATGTTAAACCTAAAATTTTGCATCTTAATAACTTTGCAACCATTTGATGGATTTGCCTGAAATTTGGAATATGTAATCAAGACCCATAGACCTTGGGATCTGCCAAGTTTCGTACTGATTGTATATACAGTTGCGGAGTTATTAAGTATGATCTGTGCACGTGTTTACGCTTTTCTGGAATTCTGTGGTCGTGCCTACAGGTCGTACGGTTTGCGTGACTGGCCCAAAATCTTCAGGGAGCATGCAGCCAGGGTCCCCGATGTGCCTTTCGAAGATTTCATAAAAAAATATTAAACGGTTCAAAAGTTATTCAAAAAACAGTTTCCCATTATAAGTCAAAGGGAAAAGTTAACAAAAAGTTCAACACTTTCGCAAATGCATTTTTACTTTCGCAAATGGACCTGTTACTTTCACAAATCGGCCATTTTGTTTTCAGTTGGTGATCAGAAAATGGTTGGCATTTAAATTTGGGACCTCTAGCAATCTAATTTTTGTATTCACCTAGTCGGCCCTGAGGATGCTTGCCATGTCTTTATTTTGTGGTAAACACCCCCAGAAATATGTTCTTCAAATTTCTGGAAAAAGTACTTCACAAATTACTTTCGTGTTCACGAAAGTGTCGCAAATTTTTGCGAAAGCTTTCGCAAATTGCGACAGTAATTTTCTAGTCTGTGGGAAAATGACAGCAATTCTTTGGCACTGCACTGCAAAATAACCGTTGGGAGTTTTGGGCTGAAATTTGGAGGGAATGCAGCCGACATCTCACAGATGTGCCTTTCAGTGTTGTATTGAAAAAATATTACACGGCGGCAAAGTTATGGCACTCCAAAGTTGACAGTTTTTCCCATAGGATAACATTACGGTGCCCGAAGCATTACAGGAATCCTTTGGCACCCTGCTGCAAAATAACGGTTTGGTCTTTTTTCCTGAAATTTGGAGGAAAGACAGCCAACAGTACACAGATGTGCCTTTCAGTAGCTTGGTGAAAAAATATCACATAACGGCAAAGTTACGGCACTCCAAAATTGACGGTTTTTCCCATAGGATAACATTACGGAGCCCGACACTTAACAGAAATCATTTGGAGTCCTGCTGCAAAATAACGGTTTGGTCTTTTTTCCTGAAATTTGGAGGGAAGACAGCCAACAGCCCACAGATGTGCCTTTCAGTAGTTTGGTGAAAAAACATTACAGGGAGGCAAAGTTATGGTGCTCCGAACTTTTCTTTTGTCCTTTCAGGGCCCGTATCTTGGAAACGGTGCGAGATACGGACTTTTCGTCGGAAAATTTCTTAGCTCCCTAATGGGGCTAAGATTCAAATTAGCCAGGACAGTTGTAAATAATATGACTTTTACATTTTTTTTCTATGTCTTACGGTTCCTGAGATATAATGTATTTAGTATTCCAAGATCTCATTTTCTGCGCGATACTCATTATTTTGCATACATTATTTGTACTCACTGTCTTTCTCAATGCAGGTTTTGGGAAAACCAGCCTGTACGCTACATTACTGTTACTGTTGCCCTTTCCTCGCGAGATCCGTACCGTTTCACTTACCATTGGCGTAGGGCGCCACCATATGCGTTATCCTGCGTTTTCATTTGCGCTTGCGTTTCTGTTATTTTTGCCATTTCTGTCTACAGTACTGTTTATCTTACTGTTTCACTTTACATCACCATGCCCATTGACATTTCTGTTTGCAGGCACCATGTTACTATGTGACAACACATCACGTGGCAGACCATTCCCGTCTATGCCACCATGTGCGTTATCCTTTCTGTTCTCATTCGTGCTTGTGTTAGCATGTGCACCACTGTTAGCATTTCTGTTTGCGTTGCTGTCCCTGTTACTATGCCACAACACATCATGTGGCTGGGGCCCCGCGCTCCCGCCGCTACATTACATTCACTATTTCTCGTTATCATTCTCAAAAAGAAGGGAAATTAGAGGCAAAAAACTCTGTTTAATGCATTAGTTAGGGTTGTTCCACAGTGACAAAAGTGAGGAAATTAGCTGTTGGGGTTGAAAACCCCTTGGACCCCACCCACCCCCAACTGGCATTGGGGTGCGCATTGGGATCGTGGGTCCTAACTCTCACCCATTCTCCTATACTTCTGCTGATTTACACATGTCATGGGGTGAGAGTTAGGGCTGATAATCCCAATGCGCACCCCAATGCCGGTTGGGGGTGGGCGGGTCCAGGGGGTTTTCAACCCAACAGTGAATTTCACTTTGTCGCTGTGAACAACCCTAACTAATGCATTAAACGGAGTTTTTGCCTCTAATATATATATATATATATATATATATACTGTATATATATATATATATATATATATACATATGCATACAGATAGATAGGCAGATAGGTAGATAGATATATTTAAAGAAAACTTTGTTACTGAATCAGTTAGGGTTCCCATCATCAAAAGCTGAGAAATGTGTTAGGATTTCCAACCTAACACCTTAACCCCATCCTGCACAAACCAACAGGTGTCTGGGGGTGTCTTGGGGTCATCATCCCTATTTCTCACCCTATTCCATTTGTAAATCAGCTGAGATGGGTACAGTATAGGAGAATGTGGTGAGCATTAGGGCAGATGAACCCAAAGACCACCTCTGACACCTGTTGGTGTGTGTAGGATGGGCTTGGGGTGTTCAGTTCCTTCTTAGATGTGTAAATATATGTTGCTGTTGATGTGCATGGCCCAGAGGGCCCTGTGCTTGCTGAACAGGGATGAAATTGTCAGAATAGCCTTCTTATTACTCCACGTCATAAACCCACTAATGAAAATTTTGAAATCCCCATCGAAACATGATTTCATACCACCTCAATGCCATTGTGTGCCACATATGCAAAAACACAATTTGGCCAGGGTTTTAAAAATGACAGCAGTCACATTCATGGGTGGTGTAAAAAGATGTTTATGTTCAAAATTCTGAATCAAAATATTTAAAAATTGCCAAAGTTATAAGGATTTAGCATTTTTACTTATTTTGACCCCTCCCCCACATTTCAACATAGTCTTCTTATGACCCCACCCGATGAACAAGGGTGGTTACAATTTTCAAATTCCCCCCAAAAGGTAATTTTGCCAAGTGAATGTGAAATTGTCTTTCCTGACGGCTGTGTGTAATTCCATCAACATTGTTCCTGAGGTGTGGTCTCAAAAAGACCATGTTGAAAATTTGGTGTAAAAATATGAAAAATTTGCAAAGTTTTGCACCAAAGTTGAAAACCTTATTGCAATACATTGATTCTCCATACGAAAAAAATATATTTTTTGAGACTTGTCATATGAAACAAGAATCTTGTTTCATATCACATGATATCAAAAAGATTTATAATGTTAAAAAAAAACATTTCAAGAGCATTGCTGGAACAGATAAATCCGGAATCCATCTAAGTGGGTCTAGATAAGCAAGCTACATGTGTTGGTCCCTCTCAGGAATGTCATTTTTGTGGTTTCTACTTTTAAATTTTATGGGAAAACAGACAAGATGGCGGCAAATGAGACACTTATTTTCCCAGTCTCTCCCCTCTGCTGGCACACCAGCAGCCTGAGGTCATTTCCGAACCTAGGTCACTGGCACAGCATGAGGTGTGGCATCCAGAACCTCAACCTTCAGTGCCACTGGGCCAGCCTAACTTTGTAAATGTTCAATATTTTGACTGCAGATTTTCAATATAGCCTTCTTATTACCCCACATCCTGTATATCACAGCTGACATTTTTGAAGTTCTTGCCTAAATGTGTTTTCACACTACTGGTGTGGAATGCATTGCAGTTGTGTAGAATTGTGTTTTGGTAGGGATTAAAACATTTTCTGTACTGGGTACATGGCTATGCTAACAATTTGGTCACCATTGTCTTATAAGTGGAAGTACAGGGCCTTGAGAGCCCTATGCTACTACAGCTATATACAAACACACATCTACCGAGGGATCAGAGTGCAGAGCCCATAGGGACTTGCACTGTCACAGGCAAATAAAGATATGTTTATACTGTCTCAAAAAGTAAGGAAATACATTGCAAAAAACTTTGTTAATGCTCTAGTTAGGATTAAAGCCACAAAGAAAGGGGGAAATGTAGCATTAGGGTTTCCAAATCCAAAACCTCAGCCCCATGCTGCACACACCAATAGGGGTCAGGGGTGTGCCTTGGGGTCATCAGCCCTAACACTCACCCCATTCTCCTGTACTGTACCCATCTCAGCTTATTTACTTATGGAATTGGGTGAGCGTTAGGGTAGTTGACCCCAAGGCACACCCCTGACACCTGTTGATGTGTGCAGCATTGGGGGGTGTTATTAGATTTTGAAATTCTAATGCTACATTGTTATGGCTGAATAGCCTGTTCAATGTTAAACCCTTAACTTTGCACAATAATATATTTTGCTCCATTTGACAAAAGGAGAAGAAACTGTGTATGTGTTGTCTTGGAGGCAAGGTTTTAGTCTGTGGAAATTTTTGTGATGGCAACTTGTGTGGTTTCTGAGATTGACATGTAATTTGTTGTACATGTCTAACTCTTTTCTTAGACTTAACATTGTTTTTGTTTTTTTTGCTCTACCCTACAGTCTACATGGTATAGAATTTTTTCCCAAAACTTTCATGGGACATGTGTCATGTCCCAAGGAAGTGTCATTAACAGGGTGGTGAAAACATATTAAACAGTTCCCATGTTATAAGGCTTTTAAATGTAGTGTTTTCCAACCTGTGCATGTGCAGCAGGTGTTCTCAGATAACATTCTGCAGCAAAAGTAAAAATTTGATGCCACAAATGCTGGTTTTGGTTTTGCACCAGTGAACTGTCATGGCACCAAACAATTTTTCTGCTGTACCAACCACCATCTTGTTGATTTTTTCCACAAACTAAGAAGCATGGAAATACATAACAATGAAGGGATTTCAAAAAACAAACAACAGAACGTAGGTAAATGAGCCCTGTTTAGCTGGATTTTGATATTTGTTTTTTAAAATACAGCCAGGAAATACCTTTTCTGGGCACCCAAAATCCCAGGTGCCCAGCTTAGTGAGAGGAGCTGTTCCCCACATTCTCTGTATGAGAACAGTAGGAATTTCTTGATGTCTGCAGCAGCAGCTGAAGTAGAGCTGTAGTGAGAACAGTCAGCTGACTTTCCCGTGGTGTCTAGTGGTGCGCCCCCCCCATTGAGGATCAAGGGCTCAGTTTGTTGTGGTAAGAACAAAAATGGGTGGCAAGCATGGCCAGACCAAAAATTGATCTGGTTTGATAAGAAATATTAAGGTTCATTTCCCCACCACTGATATGGTTATTAAAAGTTATGTACACAGAACCATTCTGTTTTGCTAGGAGGCAGTATAGGGCAGTGGTATAGGGCTCTGAGCTGCAAATCTGGAGAACAGGGTTTGAATCCCACAGCCCCCACTTGCATACTGTATGATCCTGAGCAAGTCACTTAATGTCCTTGTGCTCCCAGGTCACACCTGGAAACAAGCTTCAGCTTAGTGTGCCTTTCCTGGGTAAACAATCCCCCCCTTTCCCTTGCTTCAGGAAGGGGGAGGAGTGCAAACTAGAGGTACTCTACACTTTTCATACAAGCATGTGAAGGGAACACTTGATTAACCTGTTTTAAAGTTCCTCTCACACAGCACACAGACATATCACTTGGAGTCAAGGCTTTATTTTATCAATTTGGTCACCTCAAGCACATTACCAAGGGTTTTGGAGTAGATGGAGCCCAAACAATCAGCACACTGCTTTTCCCCAAATTTTCTTGGAGTACAATGATGTGTAATGATCAAATATATGGAGGAGAAGAACATTCAATAGAGCAGTTTGTAAGGCTGACTGTTCTTGGAAAAGGACAGCAAAGACAGATCACTGAACAGAGAAGGTACATTTCCCCCTACCCTTACCAGTTGGGGGGTGTAGGGAGGGAAACCTGAACAATTTAACAATTTAATGTTTTGGCTGAAATCTTCTCAATGTTCTGTTTTTTTTTAACCAGTGGTGACTGAACATAGGCTAAAAAATTGCCTTAACCTACTAATTACTCTTCTGAAATGTGTATGGTCAGATAGGTCCCAGATATTATTGTTTTTCTTCACAAACCTAAACTCCAAGTCCAAGCAATCCCTTCTGCAAATAACAAAAGGACACAACATCTATACTGGACTTATTTACTAAAGGCACAGAGCTATATACCTGCTGCTATTCTTACATTCTGCATGGGGTTGGGTTGGCATTTTCCTTTTGGTTGCATTGAATGTGCTTGGGGAAAGCCATTTTTGTTCCTCACTTATATTTTAAAACAAAAATGCACCACATACATGCACCTCCAGATTTCCCATGGGCTGCTTGCTAGAGAAAACCAAACTGGAGAGCTGTCTGTACCTGAAAAGACTTCTCTTTGTTCCCAATGGCCTTTCACCACCAGTCAATGGGATGGCAGCTGTTATGAGCTCTCTGATTAACTCCTGGCTTCCACTTCACCACAGAGCAAGAGTTTCTTCAGCAAACATGTAGTAAAGCTCTTGAGCCTGCTACACTCAGACAGAGACCAGGCTTCCCCTTCAATTATCACATCAAGCATCAATGGGGCCTTATCTAGTAATCAGATAGAGATCTGTATTCTACCTACACACATTTATTTGTACACAGATGGAAATGGATTTAGTCTATTGTTGTCTTATCTACTAAAAGACAGAACTGAGAGGTATTCATAGTAATGACCCTTCCCAATACAGTATGGTTGTCAATGAAAGCATAGGCTTGTCAAAGCATTAAAGTAGTATAGCATGTCTGTTGCACTGAATCTCAGAACTAATAGATTTATCACAACTAATTCATTTAGCTTTATAATTCATTGAGCAATGTAATACAGTATTAAACTCCAGCTCTTCTTTTATTGCTTTACCTTCAGGGGCAGCTCCACTATGTATAATAAGCTGTGATGGTTTTATTCTTTAAGCATATTTTGCCAAGTTGTAGTCTGTAAATTATAGTTACCCATTTCTATGTTTGTCACAATATTGTCACCTAGTCAGCATCTTCTGACATTGTTTGAATCACATGCACAGTACCAGGACTCCAAATAATATTCAAATTCTGATTGAGCTTATCAGTCCAGAAAGTATTTTATGCTTCCTGCACACACACACACACACACACACATATACCTTCAATGCATCAAGTTTTCTCCTTATTCAGTTGTCTGACTAATTCACATCTCCTTTTAAAGACAATAAAATGCAGTTTCCATTCATTAAAGCCGAACAGTGTCTGAGACACTAAGCCCCCTGGAAGGACAGTTTCCATTAGCAACATATAAAAAATTTAAACATTTTGTGTGCATTGTTTCTTTACTAGTTTGAACAGTTAAATGTATCCTTAAACAAATATTCACTGGCTGCATTAATTTGATCTCACCAGTGTGTGTATGTGTTTGTGGGGATGGGGGGCTATCAATGTGCTTGTGTTTAAGTACTACTGTAAAGGAAATCAGACATAAGGCTTGTTTACACTGATCATGGGCAATCAATAAGGTCCACTTTTAAAAGAATTGGGTTTACAGTGGATAGGTTTGAAAATAAATGATCCATTTTGGAAAGAGTTTGCCAGATTCCACAGGACACTGTTCTGTCTTCTTGCAAAAAACAAAAAAAAGAAGAAAACTCCAACTACTGTGGTTTGTAAAGTCATGCCCCCCCACCCCCCAACACAGACTGTTTTGAATGGGGAGTTCACCTTTACACAGCTATTCCAGGTCTATACAAAACTCCAGCATTTTAAAATAAAGTGATCAGCAAAGTTAGTAATTTTATACCATTAAACCTATTACCTACAACAAACTTTTATAAAGTGAAATTCTTGGTGTGCACAAGTCAATAATGTCTCTTTAAAATACACATTATGTCCTGCCTTCTGCATTAAGTGTAGCGTGAGGACTGCTTTCACAAAATTCTGCAAGTACAGTGGATTACCATACTTTGGCTAAATAAAAAAACTGCTCCAGGAGAAAGGAATCAGATTTCAAATGATTTGCATTCTCATTACTGTTAAATAGTTTCAGAGTCACTGCTAGCAGTCTCTTGAGATAAGCTAGGTGAGTCCAAATCATCTTTCTTACTGTAAATCTGTAAAAAAAAACTAGTAGTGAACTGGTTGCTGATCCAGTCCAGCAGTCAGAGAGATGCAGGGGGACTTTTGTAACAAGGAACACAACCAGACTTTCTTGAATAAAAACTTTGGTTTGTGGAAGACATGGCAAAGCCAATAATTTAGGTTAAAGCTTGAGCCTATAAAAGATCATTAGACCTGAATTATTGGAAAATAGCTCATATTTCATATTGGAATTTGGATGTGAATTACAAGAGATCAGTATTATGGCTTTAACAGTTGCTACCTTATCAGTTAATAACTTGATTATAGAAATGGAACAATTTTGTTCCCCCTTATACCAGGCAAACCTAGTCAGCTGCAGAAATGAGTAAACAACAGCATATATATCAGGATACAATGGTGCCCTTATAGTTAGGGTTGGTACAGCCTTTCAATGTTAAATCTCAATTTTTGCACCTTAATAACTTTGTCACTTTTCAACCAAATAGCACTAACATTGGTATGTCCTGTTGTGTTGTCAGTGTTGCAAGATGTTGAAAGTTTCATGATGGCAGCTTTTATGGTTTAAAAGCTATAAGGTGGTCAAAAATGCAAAAAGTAACATTTTTTTCCCATAGGATAACATGGGATTTTTTGCTCTTTTATACAGCACACATGGAATTAAGTTTGCCTCTGATACTTTCAGGGTATTGTGGTGTATGCCAAGAGAGTGCCTTTGGATGGTTTGGTGAAAACATATATAACCACTTTTGAATTATAACATTTTTTTGTGGTAGACACTCAGCATGCAGGGTAAATGGCATTTACCATTCGAACAGTAAATTGTGAATGGTAAATTACATTTACCTTTCTCAATTTACTGTTCAAACGGTAAATGTAGGAAAGGTAAATGCCATTTAAAGTTCAAACAGTAAATGTTGGAATGGTCAAAGGCATTTACTGTTTGCACTTTACTGTTCATGCTCACAGTTTTTAGTGCTAATTGCCGCCATCTAGTTTTCAGTTAGTCAGACTGAAAACTGAAATATTTTAAAAAAACGATGCCCCTAGGTAAACACTAACAGTTATGTTTACCTAATGGGGGCAGGAGAAACACGTTCCCAACATTTTCATTTTTCATTACAAGTTCCCCAATGTGGCTCAGGCATGATGCTCCATCCTGCATTGAACTGCCATACTTTGCTGAATAGCATTGCAGTGTGGTGCATGACAGTGCATAGATATATTTTCTGACATGGGGGTACCCATTTACCATGTCGGCAGTAGTTTATCCACATCCCTCCTCAGTGTCAGACACTGGGTAGTCCAGTCCTAGTGTTCCAATGCCAGTGTTGCCCAATTTATTTACTTTAATGCAGAATCCTGCATTGAAGTAGCCTGTATGACTTTTTGGCTAACATCGGGGGTGCCCAATCCCTGTGTTGGCATGTATCCCTCCATACTAATGTGGCACACTGGGAGCGCACCTCAGTGTGCCTATTTAATATGAAATATTTCCAACACTAGGATGTCCCCCAGTGTTGAATGCCATCCCCCAAGCCCATATTTTTTATTCTGACATTGAGGTGCCCAATTCCTGAGTCAGGTTTTGTCCCCCTCTACACTAGTGTGACACATTGGGAGTCCACCCCAGTGTGCTGAATGTTTTTTTTTAATTAACCTGCAAATTAAGAAAACCTTCCCCCAATGTCTTTTTTTGTTCCCGTAAAAAAAAAATGGTCTCTTGTCATCTCCAGTCCCCCTCCCATCCATCCTCCACTAAGCATCACATCCCCCACATCCCCTTACCCCATACTTACCTCCAGAGGTGAGGGGCAGTGATCTTCTCCAGACTGCAGGCACATCTGCACTCTTCAAAGCTGAACTACAAACTGAGGAATCAAGGTAAGTCGTATAATGGGAGTCAATGGGGGGGTCAACTTATGTTGCTATCTCAGCCATTTTTTGAGATTTTAGCACCACATTTTCAAAATGGAGATTTGGGGACCCCATCTCATGAACAGTGTCACTGTCATCTAGTTACTCAGTCCCAAAACGTTATTTTGCAGTCGCTGCATGGAATCACCTTTCGGGACTGATTAACAAAATGACAGTACCAGTGTTCATGAGGGGATGTCCCAAAAAGCCCATGTTGAAAATTTGGTGCAAAAAATCCAAAAAACAGCTGTGTTACAAGCATGCATTGCACAGTTTCTGTGCATGCTCATAACTTCACCAATTTTTAATATTTTCACTCCTGATTTTCAACATTGCATTTTTTAAACCTTCTCATGAACAGTACAGCTGTCATTTCTCACATCCTGCCCAAAATGTGTTTTCACACCTGTGGTGTAGAATGTCATGATCGCTGTGTGAAATAAACCTTCAGGATGGATTAAAAAAAAACTCACAATGCCAATGTTCATGAAGGGATATTGCAAAAAGCCCATGTTGAAAATTTGGTTAAAAAATGTGACAAATGGCCATGTTATGAGCATGTGTTGTGTAGTTTCTATGCAAACTCGTAACTACGTCAATTTTTCATATTCTTCCACCTGATTTGCAGCATTACCCTTTTCTTCACCTCCTCATGAACAGTATACAGCTGTTATTTTTCATATCCTGCCTAAAACATGATTTTGCAAGTATGGCACAAAATGGGGCATTCGCTGTGCAAACTCAATGTTGGGGACAGATTAATGAAATGACGGTGACATTGTTCATGAGAAGTGGTCCCAAAAGGCCATGTTGAAAACTGGGTGAAAATAATCCTGAAAATGCCCATGTTATGTGCATCCATTGAATTGTGGCACTTGTGATGCCTTTCAGTGCTCATATCTCAAAAACATTTCGAGTTATGGATTTTTCACTCTCCACAGCTTAAGTGTACTAAGCATCAATGGAGGTTTTGAAGTAATGCTTACAACTGCAGTGGACAGTTTTCCATAGTTGCTATGGTTACTGAGATATTGCCAAATTAGTGTTACAGGGGTTACTTTTCATGACTATAGGGCTGCGGTATGTCTGTATTTATGTGTAAGTGGGAACACAGGGCCAAGCACCCATTTATGCATATCATTATGCAACAATGGGTGGCATAAGGCCCAGATGGCCCGCGCTGCCACAACCAGATACCAGAAACATTACACTTTCTCAAAAAGTAGAGAAAGTTTAGGGTTGGCCACCCTAACATCAAATTTCCCAACTTTTGATGCTTTAATAAAAACCCTAACTAATGCATTAACATAGTTTTTTTTTGCAATGAATATATATATTATGGTAGAGGAGCCATTTCTATGTTAAACCCCAAAACTTTGCACCTTAATAACTTTGCAACTGTTTGATGGATTTGCCTGAAATTTGGAATTTATGATCAAGAACCATAGGCCTTGGGATCTGCCAAGTTTCATACTAGTCAGATATGGCTGCGGAGTTATTAAGTGTGATCTGTGCGGCGTTTACGCTTTTCTGGAATTCTGTAGGTCGCACCTACAGGTCGTGACGTTTATAGACCAGCCCTGAAATCTTCAGAGAACGTAGCAGGGTCTCCATGTGCCTTTCAAAGATTTCATGAAAAATAATAAGCGGTTCAAAAGTTATTCAAAAACAGTTTCCATTATAAGTCAAAGGGAAAAGTTAACAAAAAGTTCAATACTTTAGCAAATGCATTTTTACTTTCCATAAATGGGCCTGTTGCTTTCGCAAATCCGCCATTTGTTTTCAGTTGGTGATCAGAAAATGGTTGGCATTTAAATTTGGGACCCTCTAGCAACCTAATTTTTTGTATTCACCTAGTCGGGCCCTGAGGATGCTTGCCATGTCTTTATTTTGTGGTAAAACACCCCAGAAATATGTTTTCAAATTTCTGGAAAAAGTACTCTCACAAATTACTTTCGTGCTCACCCGAAAGTGTCATGAAACTCTGAGCTTTATTGACAAAGTAATTTTCTAGTCTGTGGAAAATGACAGCAATTCTTTGGCACTGCACTGCAAAATAACCGTTGGGAGTTTTGGGCTGAAATTTGGAGGAACGCAGCCGACATCTCACAGATGTGCCTTTCAGTGTTGTATTGAAAAATATTACATGGCAGCAAAGTTATGGCACTCCAAATTTGACAGTTTTTCCCATAGAATAACATTACGCCGCCCGAAGCATTACAGGAATCCTTTGGCACCCTGCTGCAAAATAACGGTTTGGCCTTTTTTCCTGAAATTTGGAGGGAAGACAGCCAACAGTACACAGATGTGCCTTTCAGTAGTTTGGTGAAAAAATATCACATGGTGGCAAACTTACGGCACTCCAAAATTGACGGTTTTTCCCATAGGATAACATTACGGCACCCGACACTTAACAGAAATCATTTGAGCCCTGCTGCAAAATAGCAGTTTGGTCTTTTTCCTGAAATTTGGAGGAAGACAGCCAACAGCGCACAGATGTGCCTTTCAGTAGTATGGTGAAAAAACATTACAGGAGGCAAAGTTATGGTGCTCGAACTTTTCTTTTCCATAGGATAACATTACGCGATTCGCCGCGCTTTCAGGGCCCGTATCTCGGAAACGGTGCGAGATACGGACTTTTCATCGGAAAATTTCTTAGCTCCCTAATGGGGCTAAGATTCAAATTAGCCAGGACAGTTGTAAATAATATGACTTTTAAATTTTTTTCCTGCGTCGTACGCTTCCTGAGATATAATGTATTTAGTATTCCAAGATCTCATTTTCTGCGCCGATACTCATTATTTTGCATACATTATTTGTATTCACTGTCTTTCTCAATGCAGGTTTTGGGAAAACCAGCCTGTGCACACATTACTGTTACTGTTGCCCTTTCGCTTCGGATCCGTGCCATTCACTTACCATTGACGTCTCGCCACCATATGCGTTATCCTGCGTTTTCATTTGCGCTTGCGTTTCTGTTATTTTGCCATTTCTGTCTACAGTACTGTTTATCTTACTGTTTCACTTTACATCACCATGCCCAGTGACATTTCTGTTTGCAGGCACCATGTTACTATGTGACAACACATCACGTGGCAGACCATTCCCGTCGCCACCATGTGCGTTACCCTTTCTGTTCTCATTTGTACTTGTGTTACCATAATAGCCACTGTTAGCATTTCTGTTTACGTTGCTGTCCCTGTTAGTACCACAACACATCATGTGGTGGGGCCGCGGGGCCCCTGCCAATGCATTATGCAGCGGTAGCCACGGGCCCTTTAGACCCCGCACTTCGCCACATGCATTACATTCACTATTTCTCGTTATCATTCTCAAAAAGAAGGAATTAGAGGCAAAAACCCCATTTAATGCATTAGTTAGGGTTGTTCCACAGCGACAAAAGTGAGAAATTCGCTGTTGGGTTGAAAACCCCTTGGACCCCGCCCACCCCCAACCGGCATTGGGGTGCGCATTGGGATCATGGGTCCTAACTCTCTCATTCTCCTATACTTCTGCTGCTTTACACATGTCATGGGGTGAGAGTTGGGGCTGATGATCAATCGCCACTCTTGATAAGGTGGTGAAATCAGAGGATTTTCAACAACTCACTGAGCTAACTAACAATAACTGTCAATAAAGATTTTTGCCTCTATTCTATATATATATATATATATATATATATATATATATATATATATACATCATGGTATACGGCAGTGCTACCATAGTTAGGGTTGAAGAGCCATTTCCATGTTAAACCCAAAATTTTGCACCTTAATAACTTTGCAACTGTTTTATGGATTTGCCTGAAATTTGGAATGTAGGATCAAGACCCATAGGCCTTGGGATCTGCCAAGTTTTGTACTGATCAGATATACGGTTGCGGAGTTATTAAGTGTGATCTGTGCGCACATTTACGCTTTTCTGGAATTCTACAGTCGTGTCTACAGGTCGTATGGTTTACGTGACCGGCCTGAAATCTTCAGGGAACATGCAGACGGGGTCCCCGATGTGCCTTTTGAAGATTTGGTGAAAAAATATTAAATGGTTCAAAAGTTATTCAACAAACAGTTTCCCATTATAAGTCAATGGGAAAAAGTTAAAAGTTAGACAGTGTCATAAATGCATTTTACTTTCATAAATGGGCCTGTTACTTTGCTAAATCCACCATCTTGTTTCAGTTGGTGATCAGAAAAATGGTTGGCATTTAAATTTGAGACCCTCTATAGCAGTAATTCTTTTTGTATTTAGCTATTCGGACCCTGAGGATGCTTGCCATGTCTTTATTTTGTGGTAAAACACCCCAAGTATGTTTTCAAATTTCTGGATAAAAGTACTCACGAATTACTTTACATTGCTCACGAAAATGTCGAACTTTTGCAGCTTGCCAAAGTGCGACAATGATTTTCTAGTCTGTGGAAATGACAGCTCTCTTTGGCGCTGTACTGCAAAATAACCGTTGGGAGTTTTGGGTGGAAATTTGGAGGGAACGCAGCTGACATCTCACAGATGTGCCTTTCAGTGTTGTATTGAAAAAATATTACTCGGCGGTAAAGTTATGGCACTCCAAATTTGACAGTTTTTCCCATAGGATAACATTATGGCGCCCGAAGCATTACAGGAATCCTTTGGCACCCTGCTGCAAAATAACGGTTTGGTCTTTTTTTCTGAAATTAGGAGGGAAGACAGCCAACAGTACACAGATGTGCCTCTCAGTAGTTTTGTGAAAAAAAATAACATGGTGGCAAAGTTACGGCACACCGAAGTTGACGGTTTTTCCCCTAGGATTACATTACGGCGCCCGACACTTAACAGAAAACATTTGGAGCCCTGCTGCAAAATAATGGTTTGGTCTTTTTTCCTGAAATTTGGAGGGAAGAGAGCCAACAGCCCACAGATGTGCTTTTCAGTAGTTTGGTGAAAAAATATTACAGGGTGGCAAAGTTATGGCGCTCCAAACTTTTCTTTTTTTCCCATAGAATAACATTACGGTGTTCGCCGCGCCTTTCAGGGCCCGTATCTCGGAAACGGTGCGAGATATGGACTTTTCGTTGGAAAATTTCTTAGCCCCTTAAAATTCAAATTAGCCAGGAAAGTTGTAATAAATAATGACTTTTAAATTTTTTCTACATCGTACGGTTCCTGAGATATAATGTATTTAGTATTCAAGATCTCATTTCTCGCTTGATACTCATTATTTTTGCATACATTATTTGTACTCACTGTCTTTCTCAATGCAGGTTTTGGGAAAACCAGCCTGTGCGCTTACATTACTGTTACTGTTGCCCTTTCGGTTGCGGATCTGTACCCGTTTCACCCACCATTGGCGTCTAAGCCACCATGTCAGTTCTCATTGCGTTTTCATTTGCGCTTGCGTTTCTGTTATTTTAGCCATTTCTATCTACTGTACTGTTTATCTTACTGTTTCACTTTACATCACCATGACCATTGACATTTCTGTTTGCAGGAACCATGTTACTATGTGACAACACATCACGTGGCAGACCGTTCCTGTCTATGCCACCGTGTGTGTTACCCCTTCTGTTCTCATTCGTGCTTGTGTTACCAGGTGTGCCACTGTTAGCATTTCTGTTTGCATTGCTGTCCCTGTTAATATGCCACAACACATCATGTGGCGGGGCCTTGAGGCCTCTTAAGCATCAGGCGCCGGGCCCAAGAGGCCCTGCTTCCACCACTACATTACATTCACTATTTCTTGTTATCATTCTTAAAGTAAAGAAATTAGAGGCAAAAAACTGTGTTTAATGCATTAGTTAGGGTTGTTTCACAGTGACAAAAGTGAGGAATCGCTGTTAGGGCTGGAAACCCCCTTGAACCCCTCGCCCACCCCCAAACCGGCAGTGCAGTGCGCATTGGGATTCTGGGTCTAACTCTCACCACATTGTCCTATTCTTCTGCTGCTTTACACATGTCATGGGGTGAGAGTTAGGGCTGATGATCCCAATGCAGACTCAATGCCACCATATCTACATTGTTTGCATTTTCTTTTTGTTTGCATTTCTGTTGCTTTTAGTCATTTGTGTGCACTGTACTGTTTGCTTTCTGTTTCACTTTGTGTCACCATGCCCATTGTTATTTCAATTTACAGGCACCACGTAACTTTGTGACAAGGCATCATGTGGCACAGCATTCCTGTGTATGCCACTGTATGGACTAGCTTTTCTGTTCTCACTCATGGTTGTGAGGCGGGCCCCGCTCCGCTGCTGCATTACATTAACTATTTTTTATCTTTCTTGAAGAAGGAAAATTAGAGCAAAAAGTCTGTTTAATGCATTAGTTAGGGTTGTTCCACAGCGACAAAAGTGAGAAATTTGATGTTGAGGTGAACACCCTTGTACCCCTGCCCTCTCCCCCAAGTGGCACTTTTAGCATTAATGCTTGCGGTGTTGTCAGTTTTATTGTGCCATAACACATCATGTAGCGGTAGTGCATGGCATGTGCTGCCCTGCCTACCCACCCAACCGGTATTGGGGTGTGCATTGGGATCATGGGTCCTAACTCTCACCCCATTCTCTTATACTTCTGCTGCTTTACACATGTCATGGGGTGAAACTTAGGGCTGATGATCCTGTCTATGTCACCATGTGTGTTACCCTTTGTGTTGCTGTGTTACTGACTGTATGTCATAGGTAGCAAACAAATAGATGGAGGTATAGTTGTAGTATTAGTAAACATTGATTTGTATGCTTAAGTCATAGACACTTATTTTCATCTCAATTATGGTATTTAAAGTAATGAGTCGACACAGGTGGTTATGGTTTTTAAAAATTTATTGCCAATTTGTCAAATGGAGAAAGGTCTAATCAAAAGTAAAATTTTGTTAACAGAAGCAGTCTCACAATACAATCTTTGTATGTGTGCAATCATTGATTATTAAATTTGTTAATGTGTAAGAATAATTATAAGTGTGTCATATGGATTGGACTAAGTGTGTGATATTATATAAGCTAATCAGATGTGTGTTTTTAGTTGTGCTTCAGTACTCACTTCTGTTTATATGTGTGGAAGTATTTTCTGGCATTTGAATTGTAATTGTAATAGTCAGGCTGAAGCTATTGCTATTGAATGTGAATGTGGTTTGTAAAAAATGTAACTTTTTTAAAAATGGTTGTATGTTGTAACTATGTGTGGTGCATTACTTGTCTGCTATGTTAATAAGGGAATGTCAGTTGGTAGTGAAGTGTGATTAGACACAAGATAGTCAAGTGTTTTGTTGTAATTGTGTGACTGCTAATGTGTATGTTCTAGGGTGGGCGAAAAACCATATGCTGATTGTTTAAGTAGTACAGTTTACATAATTGTAAGTTTTGACATTTGATTCTTACTATTAAATAATATGTCACTGACTAGGTGCAAATGGAAAATCCCACCCGACCCCTCAATTGAAGCGATCATAAATATTGTCAGGAACAGGTATGCAGTTTGTTGTGATCAGCAACAGTGCCTGATTTACAATTGTCAATATTTTGTACAAAGCAGTTCAGTTAGTTATGTGACAAAGTACAAAAAAAAAATGTTTTACATGAACACAAACATTTTATCAATTCTTACATTGGCTTCTATGTAAATTCTTAACATAAATACTAAAACTGTAATGGAATGCATTTTTCACAAACTTATGCTAGTTACATGCTGTTAGTATACTGCAGAGTAATATGTAGGATATTCACTTGTACTGTTGTGCTACACTGCCATTTTAAGTTCAATTATTAAACAAGTTATGAGACAATGTACATGATAACAAATGTTTCAATTATATACAAGTAGTTTTTAAACAGTTGTAGAGTCACTAAATTAGATTTAGTAATTGGTTATTATTAACAGTTGTGTAGAGTCAGGTTGTTGGATTATCAATACGGTAGTTGTTTTTACATATGTACAATACTGCATCACAAGTCCCATGAAGACAGGTTGAAGGAACTGAACATGTACTCCCTGGAGAGAGGAGGAGAGGGATATGATAGAGACATACAAGTATCTTACAGGGAGGAACAGGGTGCAGGAAAACACTATTTTAAGCGAAAAGATGTTTCAGGACTGGAGGGCATGGGATGAAGTTGGAGGAGACGATTCAGAGGAAACATGAGAAGAATTTCTTCACAGAGCGAGTGGTGGACAAGTGGAACACCCTGCCAGAGGAAGTGGTGGGGGCTCAAACAATCACGGGTTAAGAATGCATGGGATAGACATAAAGGAATTCTAGAGGTCAGGGTGAGGGAAATAGACTAGGAAAACAAACTGAACTTACAAGCTCAAATGGGCAGACTAGGTGGGCCATAGCCCTTATCTGCCGACACTGTCTATGTATCTATGTATCTATGTATCTATGTGTTAAAGCGTGATAGTTCTACACTGTTGCATGGTGATCTAATGATGTTCTCTATATGTGAAGAGTCACTAGAAGTGTAAAAAGACCACTTCTGAGACAGTGGAATGTTTGTTTAATGTTATAAGGGTAGAATCTTTCACAGACATGTAATCATGGCTTCTCTAGTGACTATAAATATTATTGGCGCCGATTGAAGCCACTACAACAATTTAATGCAGTCACTGATCTACACAGATATAACATGTAAATCTATATAATGTCTGTTTTGAATTCAATTTTTTTTTAAATTGTATTGTTTATTAACAGTTGTGAATTGTACAACATTGTAATGAGTTATTACATTTTGGGGACAAAGTACTCATGTTAAAATGGTACATGTTTTGTGCTATTCTTCTGAAATATGAAGTTGTAATCATTCTTAAATATTAGAAGATATGCATTTTCTGGTGATGTGGGAGGAGTCTATTTAAAAGTAGTTGTAGGGGTTGTCCCTCTAACCATCCAGTTGTCTAGCTTAGTAACGTTTTTAGATGCATAATCTTGTATAGACATGTAGTCATGGTTTCTCTAGTGACTGTGAATATTATTGGCGCCGATTGAAGCCACTACAACAATTTCCTTGTAGTCACTGATCTACAAGATGTAACATGTCACAGTCTATGTAATATCTGTATTTGAATTCAACTTTGTTGAAATTGTATTGTTTATTTACACTTATTGGTGTACAACATTGTAACGAGTTATGACATATTTGGGACAAAGTACTCATGTTAAAATGGTACATGTTTGTCCTATTCTTCTGAAATATGAAGGTTGTCATAATTCATCAATATTAGAAGATAATGCAGTTTTCAGGTGGCGTGGAGTCTCTGTTTAAAAAGTAGTTGTAAGTCATCACTCTAACCATCCAGCTGTGCACCTTAGTAACGGTGTAATGTCCAGAATGCATGGATTGACCATGGTGATAGATAATGCTGTGGTGTCAAACGGTGATTGGTTGAAGACTATTCTACTAGCTGTGTAGTCTGTGATAGGAGTATCAACTCTGAGCCCATTAGTGTCAAATCTGTGCAACATAAGCAACGATATTGAGATGAAGTCCTCAGGCGTATGGACTGAGTGCATCTGCCTCCACACCTCCCACAGGCATGACTACAGTTCAGCATTAGTGAACAGCTGTCGAAATTTGACACTTTTGAGCTTTGGGAACAAAGAGAGTTATCCACAGCATGTCTTGTTCGTTCACGCTGTGGTGCCACATGAAACACATACATATTTATAGCATGTATGTTACTGCTTGTGAAATACTAGTGATTAGGTGTGCCCTCTTCATCCCGGGTTGTTTATCACAGCCATCATAAACTCAGTACTGTCTTGCTGTATGTCTGCAGCAAATATGTACCATCCAGCATATATAGATAACACCTGTCGTAGTGGTGTTAGTGAAAGTACGATATTAGAGTGGTCAGAAGTCATGTTGATAATCTGCTTCAAAGCATTTGATGAGGGATTGTCTTGTGAAGCAGATATTGCTTGCACAAAAGTGTGGCATGTGTGAGAACAACTTGCATAGCTGAGTTAGCATAGCAGTTTACTCTATTGCTGTTGTCAAACAGTGGTAGCAACCTTCACCAACTGATTTCTGATGAATTGTTGGTTGTAAATGTTTACTTGAGGTTGTGGCCTTTGCTGAACTCTTTTTGTGTGAATCATAGTGAAGCTTGGTGCTGTTTGTTGCTTTGTCTAGCTGTGACTGATGTAGTGAGACACAGCATATATGTAAGCAGTGGTATTAAAGACATTTGTGGCTGATGTGAAGTACGTAATCTGTTGTACTCAGGAATACATTGCTTATCCCAGCCACGTATTTTTTTCAGAGGTGCTATACTAATGTATGCAATCAGAAGGCTTCATTACGTGAAAGTGCAGCGTAGCTCATACCATCTTTGAAATGTCTGTACCTATATCTATCATTGCTGATCAAACTTAATCCCTGAGATTTGTGAATGGAACAAGCGTATGCAACACCTATAATAGGAACTGTTTCCTGTTTAAGTAGATATCATAAAAACCTGGAATTTTCGCGAGTTCTGTCTATGTGTACAGAGTGTTGCATGTTGTCAAACTACACTATCAAGGTGTCTGAATAAATGTCTTCTGTACATTATAGATAAAGTCAGTGATGTTTCCCATAGCTGTTTACCATGCCTTGTTCGAGCATCTAGATTACGTCGTAGCATGATACGTGCATTCTTACAAAGTGTGAGAACAGCTTCTGGGCCAGCTGTTGGTAGAACATCTGACTTCAGTTCACTTAGTCGTTCAGTCATCTTTGCTACTAACTTCGACTAAGAATAATGCCATCAACTGTATCAATTGCATGAGTGACAATCTCTTGGTTCTCTCTTTGTAGCATTAGTTGTTGAATTCAGTAGCATTTCTTTAGTCGTGGCATAAGACACACTATGTGTCTGGCAGTAGAGTATATGTCGCTGATGACATTACATGCTGTTTCTATGCATGTACTATCTGCTGTGATTTTCTGACCATTTAACATCGACATGTTCTGGTGATAGAAGACCTATGCGATGACTTCATCTAAAAGTGATTTGTAGCTAGGTCACCACTTTGCTGCATGTTCTCAGACAACTCAACATAGGTGAATAATTCCCATATGTTATAGCCTAAGCGATCAAGCTGAGGGATATTCTTAGCTTGCTTGGCAGTCAGGTTGTGAATACATGCTCTAAATTGACTGGTGCAAGTTGTAAGGTCTCCCAACACAAGTATACTTTTACCACCAAATGGCACAGCATCGTCAGTACCCTAAGATCTGCTGTAAGCGTAGATGAATACAGGCTAGCATGACATTTGGAGACCATGCTGATTTCGTCAACAATGAGTAGCTGCATCTTTGTGAACATGGGACGGAGCTGAGATGCAACCTCGAATGACAGTTTACGATACTCTCCAGTTCTCCCATGTTCGACTGGCAACATAAAGAGACAGTGTAATGTTACTCCACCAATGTTGTATGCTGCTAGTCCTGTGGGAGCAGTCACTGCAACAGACATTTTTATGTTGTGAGCTTATTAGATAATATCGATAGTCAAGCATGACAGAGAGACAAATTAGATACTTAAGCAATTCATCCCTCCAGGTAGTAGGTACACTGGAGGATTTACCATGGCTGGTGTGATTCGGTCACAGTCGTAGCTGGTGACCGAGTCACCCAGTGATCATCCTCCAGGTTACCCACCCTGGGAGGATAAATTTTTATTATACTATGCAGAATTTGTTTGTTCATATTTTTTAACTGCGTATAACTCACTAAGCTCTACACTTCAAAGAGTCATTTAATAAAAACTCCAGGTGTTTTATCAGTAACGGGATAAATGCGACAGTTTTGTTTGAAATGATATGACAGATTAGCATGATTAAGGGTGTGGCACTTCTTCCAGTGGGTACATGGAAGTTTATCCGATAGTCATTGTGCCAGCCAACCCTCAGGAGAGAAATTGACTCAGTTTACCATTGGATAATAAATAGTTTATCATCACAGTTTAACTATTATCATACTTTAAAATGAATGCATTTCTGATATTGTATAGATAGAAATATTTGAAGTGAAATATTTACAATTGTAATTGTTAATGTGTGTTATATATTCATCATAACTGTTTTTTTTTTTGGTTTGCAAATGGCGACTGCGTGAATGCACAGGCATTGCAGCTACAGCCGGCTCACTGACAAGGGATTCGCGGTCTGCGCCAAGGAGGCAGCTGTCATCCTTGAGAGGCTGGACGATCCAGTCTCTCTTGGATGCACAGCAACTATGAACCTAGTCATGAGCGATCGTGGCAGTGGGTGATGTGCTGTTGCACATAGCAGTCTTCACCTCATGACTACTACTGGTTCCTGCAGCTTCCTGGGTGAGACTGGCCACCTTCGCGAGGTCTGGTATCATCTCCCGAGGCGCAACAACCTGCTTCTTTGCGCCTCCACATTGATCAGCTTCCAGCCTAGATAGCCCCTGATACAGTACACACACACCTCTCGAAGTCTTTGGTGAGTTAAATAATTAAAAAATATTTTTATATGTTTTATGAATATTAGAAAAAACTAAATTTATTTAATTTATATATTGTGTATAGATAATACCTTTTTTCATTATATATATATTTTATAAAATCGATTTTCGTATGTATGAAAAAAATATTTTTGTTTCTCAGTTTTTATATTGGAAATATTTTATAGTAAAATTATTTAATATACTCTCTTGTGTTCAGTGTCTTATTCATATTCAAGAAAAAATTATGACATTCAAGCCGCAACTTTTAGACAATATGATAACCATATCATCTAACATTGGTATATGGCAGTATTATCCCTAATAAAGATAGTATAGAAAGGTTAACACAAAATTTCAAGGGTGGAGGCCAGACACAAAAATAAGCTATAGCTGTTCCCAGCCAATATCTCTTAATAGTCATGTTAACACATAGTAAACATTTATATAGAGCTGAGTTTAAAAGCATCTTGATTTAGGACAAATAAGTGACAAAGGGACCTCATTCAAAGAGCCACCAGTCTTTATGTGACAAATGCCTTCCTTCTATTGGTATAATACTTTGAAGGAATATTCAAAAGGTTGAAACATGTGTAAAGGTAGTGCCTGCAAGTCAAGACTTGTCCATTCTCGATATTCAGCGGGCGTTGCACCGAAAACATGAGGAGTAACAGTGCAATGAAAGTGCATGATGGTGCAGGAGACAACCAGCCATTAACTGCAACCTGGTTAACAAGTCTGTGTGAGTTGTGAAGGCACAACCTGCAACCTGCTTGCTTGCACAATTTTTCAGGCCAAAAAAAAAATGCTCAAGTCATGGCAATCACGTGAGGGGTAAACTGCTGAATTGCATGGCATGACACAGCAGCGGCTTAGCTAACGGCCCCAACCCTCCATGTCCGTTGGGCAGCTAATCATGGTAAAAGTGACAATTAGCACCACCCTACCACTGGGCCTATTGCGGGCAACAGCAGAAATATTCCTCCCCCACTGAGCAGGCTGCTCTAGTTTAAAACAGTCTCCTGTGAATACATCCCTGGTGGTCCAGCGTACTGAAAGCTGATTTCAGGATGTATCAGTGTGAACAACCCCCACTCCGATGGAACATAGCGCAGTGGTGTGGACTTAAAATCCCATTCAGGACAAACAGTAAGCGACCCTGAACTGGCCCGAGTGGTCTAGTGGGCAAAACTCCGTTAGCAGGATATAGCAGTAAACCCCTCTGAACCGTACCCTGGTGGTCCAGTGCCATAATTCCCATTCTTGGGACAAGCAGTAAACCCCGAACATAGCCCGGGTGGTCCAGTATATATTCAGTACAACAAACCTCTTCCACCGCTGTTCACGATTGATATCGACCTCAGTTGTAGTGGAATCTCTATGAAATCTCAAGTTACTGTAGTAGCATGTCGATTTATTCAGTACATGAACTAATAGTGTCCATATCATGTTGTATTGTCTTTTAGTTCTACATTTCAAAGTTACATATGTGCTCCAAACAAATAATTAAGACACTGTAACATTAATACTACATGGAATGAAATGATGACAATTAATAAAGTTATTAAGACATGTGAGTAAATGCAACCACAACAGTTGAAATATATCTGACACTGGAACATTGTTTTATGTATGTGCACTATTCTTAGGACTGTATCATGTACATGTGGTGATACTTCAAAAAAGACAGGATATTCTGGCAAAAACTCCATTTAATGCATCAGTTAGGGTTGTTCCACAGCGACAAAGTGAAATTAGCTGTTAGGGTTCAAAACCTAACTCCATCACCCAACACCACACACACAGACACACACACACATTCAAGTATGGGGAGGACCAAGTCAACACAACCAATGACAGCAGACACCAGCAGGTGACAGAAACAAACATTTGTCTAAATGTACGAGACATCCCACCCACCTGACCAGGTACTACATACTCAATGGGATCAGCAGCAAAGGCAGGCCATGTACACCAAGCGTACACATCCTGATTGCAGCTGCACGCAACGTACCACCTTGGTAGTTGCATGGTCTTGCCTACGTTGCCCACACCACACCACACACTTGTGGTGGGCCACCTGAACAATAGGCAACAAAACAAGGAGTTGTACAGGTGTATCTCTGTGATTATAACAAGGGTTTGAAAATGCAGCTTTCTAATTGACTGTAAACGACTAACAACCCTATAGTTAGTTTTATTAACGACATAGCAAACTAACCATATGATGAACATGGATTAATGTTGTTTAAAAACAGTTTTATTATGATAACAATAAGCCACTCGGTATTATGGAAATGATAGTTTATCACTGTCTGACATGGTACTTGGATATACCTCATTCAACGTAACACAGGGTAACAGACCATTTAACATTACTGTTGGTCATGTCTTTTGCAATTCTCTTTGAATAGATACTGTCCTCTACAAGCATGGCAGCTTTGCAACACAGTGTCACTCGACTATGCCATACACTGTCTAGTTGTGAATGGCTGTGAACGAACTCATGAGAGATGAACAGTGTTGTGATCATTACAGTCATCAAAACCTAATTGATTGACAGACTCAGTGATGAGATAACCCCTGCTGTCCTGGTACATTGCAGTATGAGTTAATCAATACTAGAGACATTCTGTTTATATCTACAATACTACACTTTATATTTAGCGGAATGAACATAGTTATCACTTTGACGCATAAGTGACAGAAGTGTGGCAAACCAAAACAGTAGGCACACAGCTAGTACGAAACAACTGTAAAAAAAAATCACTGTGTCCATAAGTAGGATACATCACTCATGCGTATGTGTCTTTCCAGATGACAAAGATCTGCAATAAGTTGATACACAAGGTGGGTGGAAAGGGAAGAGACTTGGCAAGGTTAGAGAATGGTCAAATGTGGTAGCTTAGATTAAGCTAAGAACAGGTAATGCACCTGGAAACAAAACCCAGGGAAAGACACAATGAGGTGAAACTAACAACAAAATGAAAGGGACCTGGGGTAGTCATATCAGATGACCTAAGGTGGGAAAGCAATGTGAGAGGAACAAGGAGGGCTGAGGGATACTTGGATGCATGGAAGGAGCATCGCAGTAGAAAACAAGTTATTATTCCTCTGTACAGACAGTAGGACCCATCTGAAGTACTGTGTGCAGTTCTGGAGACCCAATCTCACAAAGACATAGACAGGATGGGCCTGTCCAGAAGAGAGCAACTAAAATGGTTCGGTGCAGCGGAGACATGAAGAGAGACTTAAGGAACCCAATATATAGCCTCGAGAAAGGAGGCAGAGGGAGACGTAAAACTCAAATCCTAAAGGAATCAACAACGTCAAAGGTAGCATCTTTCAAAAGAGATTACCAGAACAAGGGGCACAATTTGAAGATAGAAGAGCGCACAAGTATTTAGGAAGCATTTTTCACAGAGGGTTGTGGATGTATAAATAGCCTTCAAGAGGAGGTTGTGGAGTCAAAAACAGTGGTGGAATTCAAGCATGCATGGGACAGTCATAAGGCAATTCTAGGGGTGGGGTAGGAAGAAGTAGCTGCTGGTTAACTAGGACCTGCAGCTTATCCATCAGGTGAGAAATTGGCAGACTCGGTGGGCCAGCGGTCCTTATCTGCAATCAAATTCATGTTTCTATGTTCTATTGCAACAATAACAATGTATTACTATTTAATAGTTAGTCATCACAGATGCAATTAGATTGTCTGTAATTTTAACATACTCGTAAGTGCCTACGGAAAATCTATTCTATACATGTCGACAGGTACATCATTGTTGGCTCAGTAGTGCTATGATATTTAGAATTTCTTGTCAGATCCATGGTATTACAATCTTTCTTACAAAGAATATACCATCTTTATATTAAACACACTGGAGGTCTGTATTTATCACCAGTACAACTTCACCAGTAAGAATGCATGTGATAGCAGTACCAATTAATTATTAGAACAGCAATGCTTTTCACACACATTTTCAACACCCTCTATGTTGAGTAAACCAATTGCAGTAAATGTACTATAAATCCCTACAAATATTGTCCTACTTTTATCTTGAGTATCTAATGTTATAGTTAATTCATGCTTCTTAATTAATCTATATAGTAGTGGTAAAACCTTTGTATAACTGTCATCATGCACCTTCAGCATTTATATTGAATAACGACACATACCAATTGTGGTGTGTGTAGAACATCGATAGTAAGACCATACAACTACTAAGTGGAGTGCGTTGTGTGCAGCTGCAATCGGGATATGTACGTTTGGTGTACATGGCCTCGGTTTGCTGTTGATCTCCACACAGCATACGTACCTGGGTAGGTGGTGGGGATGTCGTGTACATTTGACAATTGTTTATTAACTGCAACCACTGCTGGATGTCTATCACGGTTGTGTTGACGGTCCTCCCCATACTTGAATGTGTGGTATCTGTGTGTGTGTGTGGTGCTGGGGGTGGTTGGGTTGGGGTTTTGAACCTAACGAATTTCACACTTTGTCACTATAGAACAACCTAACTGACATTAAACAGAGTTTTTGCCATGAATATATACACATATATATATTATGGTACGCGATATGCTACCATAGTTAAGGAGCCATATTAAACCCCCAATAATCTTTTATATGTGCAACTATTTGATGGTTGCATAAATTTGAATTTATGATCAAACACATAGGCCTTAAGATTTGCCCATTTTGTACTGATCGGATATACAGGTCAGGTTATTAAGCGTGATCTGTCTGGTCGTACGGTTTTGGATTCCAGAACGCTTGTACAGGTCGTCGGTTTCGTGACTGAAATCTTCAGACATGCGAGCAGGGTCCCAAAGTGCCTTTCGAAGATTTCATGAAAAAATAAGCGAACAAAGTTACTAAAAAACTGTTTCCAGTATAAGTCAACGGAAAAAGTTAACAAAAGTTCGACAGTGTAAAATCATTTTAACATAAATGGGCCTGTACTTTCATAAATTTACCATTTGTTTCAGTTGGTGATCAGAAAAATGGTTGGCATTGAATTTGAGAACCTCTGCAATATAATTTTTGTTCACTAGTCGGTCCTCAGGATACTTGCCATGTCTTTTATTTTGTGGTAAAACACCCAGAAATATGTTTTAAATTTCTGGAAAAAAGTACTTCCATAAATTACTTCCGTGCTCACGAAAAGTGTCGAGACCCTACTGAAAGCTTTATGAACCGACAGTACTATTGTAGTCTATGGAAATGACAACAATTCTTTGGCAGTGCACTGCAAAAAACCGTTTCGGAGTTTTGGGGATGAAATTTGGAGGGAGCACACTGACATCTCACAGATGTGCCTTTCAATATTGTAGTGAAAAATGTCTCACAAAGTTATAGCACTCAAAATTGTGATTTCCATGGGATAACATTATGGGCGAGCATAATAGGAATCCTTTACACCCTATACAAAATAATGGTTTAGTATTTTCCTGAAATTTGGAGGAAGACAGCCAACAGTACACGATGTGTCTTTCAGTATTTGGTGAAAAATATCACATGGCGGCAATTATGGCTCTCCAAAACTGACGTTTTCCCATGGATAACACATTCTGGCACCCGACACTTAACAGAAATCATTTGGAGCCCTGCTGCTGCAAAATAGCAGTTTCAGTCTTTTCCTGAAATTTGGAGGAAGAGGCCAACAGCCACAGATATTGTGCCTTTCAGTAGTTTGGTGAAAAAAAAACATTACAGGAGCAAGTTATGGCATTCGAACTTTTCTTTTTCCCATAGGATAACATTACAGCGTTAGTCGCGTCTTTCAGAGCCGTATCTGGAAACAGTCGAGATATGGACTTTAGTCGAAATTTCTTAGCCCCCTAATGAAACTAAAGATTGAAATGTGAGACAGTTGTAAATAATATGACTTTTAAATTTTTCCTACGTCTTGGTTCTGAGATATAATGTATTAGTAAGAATCATTTCCTCTTGATACTCATTATTACACACATTATTTGTGCTACTGTCTTTCTCAATGCAGGTTTGAGAAAACCAACCAATAACACATTACTGTTACTGTTGCCTTTTCCATACGGATCATTCCGTTCACTTACCATTAGCGTCTGCACACCATGCGTTATCCTTTCACGTTTTCATTTGCGCTTGCGTTTTCTGTTATTTTTGCCTTTCTGTCTATGGTACTGTTTATCTTACTGTTTTGACATCACCATGCCCATTGACATTTCTGTTTGCAGCACCATGTTACTATGTGACAACACATCACGGCAGACCATTCCCGTCACACACCATGTGTACCCTTTCTATTCATTTGTGCTTGTGTTACAATGTCGCCACTATTGCATTTATGTTTGCATTGCTGTCCCTGTTAGTGTGCCACAACACATCTCATGTGGCGGGCGCATTATGCCGGGAGGGCCCAGCCGCTACATACGTACTATTTCTTGTTATCGTTGTCAAGAGGAAATTAGAGCAAAAAATCCATTATGCATTGTTAGGGTTGTTCGACAGCGACAAAAGTGAAATTCACTGTTAGGGTTGAAAACCCCTTGGACCAACATTGGGGGGCGGATTGGGATCATGGGTCTAATTCTCACCCAGTCTAATACTTCTGCTGCTTTACTCATGTCATGGGGTGAGTTAGATGATGTCCCAATGCAGACCCAATACCACCGTAATAGCGTTTGCGTTTTCATTTTCGTTGCATTTCTCTTACTTTTAGCCATTTGTGTGTACTGTACTGTTTACTTTCTGTTTCACTTTGTGTCACATGCCCATGACATTTCAATTACAGGCACCACGTTACTGTGACAAGGCATCCGTAGCACCATTCCGTGTACCACTGTGTACGTACCCTTTCTGTTCTCATTCATGGTTTGTGTTGCCATGTATGCACTATTATCATTTCTGTTTGTGTTGCTGCTCTGTTACTATCCACAATACATCATGTGGCGGGGAGCAGTTCATTAACTATTTTCAATATCATTCTCAAAAAGAATGGACATTGAGAAAAAACTCTGTTTAATGCATTTGTTAGAGTTGTTCCAGTGAAAAGTGAGAAATTCGGTGATAGGTTTGAAAATTATATGCGAGTTAGCCACGAGCACCACACACACGGACAGACACACACAGAATGTGTTGTGGCATGGTGTAGCTGTCTAGCACATGTCTCTATAGGAAGATTGACTGACCGTAACACAATTCTTGGAAGTGACTTATCGCTATAATAATGGTACATGTTTTTAAACAGTTGTAAACCTTATTCAGTATATTGTCAACCTCTTCATGTATGGTAATAAAAGTTTAACATAACATTGTTAGGATGTTTGCAGCCAATGAAATCCATTTTGTTGGACTCTAGTACACATAGTAGTGATTGAATGGTACGACATAGTCACGCTGTGACCTGTTGGGTGCTGATGTGTACCGTGGTATAGTAGTAATGACAGCAGGCACGAAAATAAATACATTGCTGAGTTTTCACAGTGTTGAATTCTGTCAATCTGACGGCAATGTCTCATCGTTGCATATGTGATACTGACTGTATGTATAGGAACCAAACAAATAGATGGAGATATAGTTGTAGCAGTATTAGTAAACATTGATTTGTATGCTTAAGTCATAACCTTATTTTTATGTCATAATAATAGTTTAAAGTGAAGTCGACACGGGTATGGTTTTCAAAATTTATTGCCAATTTGTCAAATGGAGAAAAGGTCAATCAAAGTTAAATTTTGTTAACGAAACAGTCTCAAATACAATCTTTGTATGTATGCAATCATTGTCAAATATATAATGTGTAGAATAATAATAACTGTATAATATGGATGGAGTGTGTGATATTATATTAAACTAATCAGGTGTTTTAAGTTATAAACAGTACTCACTTCTGTTTATGTGGAAATAGTTCTGGCATTCAACCTGGAATTCTAATAGTCAGGCTGAAGCTGTGGCACTTCATAACATTTTGCTGTGAATGTGAATGGGTTTGTAAAAATTGTACTTACAAAAATGGTTGGTATAAGTATGTGCGGTACATTACTTGTGTGTTATGTTAATAAGTGAAATCAGTCGGTTGTGAAGTGTGATTACATGATAACAAGTGTTTTGTTGTATTGTGTGACACTAATGTGGATGTTCCAAAGTGGGCAAAAAACATATACTGACTGTATAAGTAGTACAATTTACACAATTGTAAGTTTTGTGACATTGATTTTATTATTAAATAATATGTCTGACTAAATGCAACTGGAAAATTCCCACCCAACCTCAATTGAGGCGATCATAATATTATCAGGAACAGGTATGCAGTTTGTTGTGATCAGCAACAGTGCCTGATTACAATTGTCAATATTTTTACCTCCGGTACAATACTTATGTAACAAGTACAAAAATAAAATGTTTTACATGAACAAATGACATGTTATCAATTCATATGAGCTGCAAAATTCTTAACATAAATACTAAACTGTCATGGAATAATGTTTCAACAAACTTATAGTTAGTTAAATGTTGTTAGTATACTGCTGAACATATCTAAAACATTCACTTGTACTGTAGTACTACTACTATTTTAATTCAAGTATCAAACTAGTTATTATGTACCTTAAAAATGGAATGCATTTTTAAAACTATAGTTAGTTAAATGTTATTAGTATACTGTGAATAATATCTAAAACATTCACTTGTACTGTAATTGCTACTGCTATTTTAGTTCAAGTATCAAACTAGTTATTAACAATGTACACTTTAAAACTGTCATGAATCATTTTAAACATAGTTAGTTAAATGTTACTATACTGCTGAATAATATCTAAAACATTCCATGCACTAGAGTGCTACACTATATTTTATTTCAAGTATCAAACTAGTTATTAACAATGTACTTGAACAAATGTTTTTGTATGTACGTAATTTTAAACAGTTGTAAGAGTCACTAAATTAGATTCATAATTGGTTCCAGTAACAGTTATGTAACACCAGCTTCTTGCATTATCAATAAGATTGTTTTACATATGTACAATACTAGTACTATGCCTGAAAGCGTAGTTCTACACTGTTGCATGGTGATCGAACAATGTTCTCTATATGAAAAGTCACTAGACAAATTGAAGTGTTAAAGACTACTTGTGACAGAGTGGAATCTTTATTGAATGTTATAAAAGGGTAGCTCAGTAATCTACGATAATAATAGAAGTTCTTTTGTTTGCAAGTAGGCTTATAAGTCGCATATCAATTTGTTGTTCTATATGAATTGATACATGGATTTTTAAAAGAGATGTACAGAGGAGGGAGTAGTAAGTCCTCAGTTTTTAGATGCACAATCTTTTACAGACATGTAATCATGGTTTCTCCAGTGACTATTAATATTATTGGCGCGATCAAAACCCTACAACAATTTCATGTAATACTGATCACACAGATCTAACTGTCACAGTCTATGTAATGTCTGTATTAAGTTCCATTTGTTGAAAGTATGTGGTTTATTTAGTTATAAATTGTACAACATTGTAACAGTTATGAATATTTTTTGGACAAAGTAGTCATCTTAAAATGCTACATGTTTTGCCTATTCTTCCAGAAATATGAAGGTTGTCATAATTCTTCAATATTGAAAATATGCATTTTTCAAGTGTGGCAGTCTCTGTTTAAAGTCGTTGTAAGTGCACAAACCAACCATCCAATTGCACCTTAACGATGTGTAATGTCAGAATGCATGGATTGACCATGGTGATATATTATACTATAGTGTCAAACAGTGATTGGTTGAAGACTATTCTACTAGCTGTGTAATCACTGATAGGACTATCAACTCTGAGCCTGTTGGGGTCAAATCTATGCAACATAAGCAACAGATATTGAGATGAAGTCCTTAGACGTATGGACTGGTGCATCTGCCTCCGCACCTTCCACAGACATACTACATTCAGCATTAGTGAACAGCTGTGAATTGCACGTTTGGCTTTAGAACAAAGAAGTTATCACAACATGTCTTGTGTGTGGTTTCATGCTGTAATTACCCACATGAAACACATATTTTCGAACCATATGTTACTGAAGTACTACACACATTGGTACCATCTTCTCCGGTGTTGATGACCATCATGAACTCAGTACTGTCTTGCTGTATGTCTGCAGCAAATGTACTATCCAGCATATGTAGATAACACGTATCGTAGTGGTGTTAGTGAGTGTAAATTGTAAATTGTCAGAAGTCATGACGATAATCTGCTTCAAAGCATTTGATAGAGATTGTCTTGTGAAACCAGATATTGCAAACTACAGCATGTGAAAAACATAGCTGAGTTAGCATAACAGTTTACTCTACTGCTGTTGTCAAACAATGGTACAACAGCTACACCAAAAGATTTCTGATAGATTGGTTGTGAATGTTTACTTGTGGTTGTGGCCTTTGCTGAACTCTTTTTTTTAATACTTTGAAGCTTGCTATTTGTTGCTCATCAGCTGACTGATTGTATGAGACAGAGATATGTAGGCAGTGGTATTAAGACATTTGTGGCTGATGAAAGTATATAACCTGACAGCCACAAAAGAATACAGCAAACATCAGCTCATGTTTTTCTGGTGCCTATGATGTGCAATCCAGAAAGGCTTAAATCACGTGAAGTGCAACGTGGCTAAAACCCATCCTTGAAATGTCTGTACCTATATAATACCGTTGCTGAATCAATCAATCCCAAAGTTTATGAATGGAACCGCATATGCAACACATAATAGAACTGTTCCTGTTTTACGTAATATCCTTAAAACCTGGAATTTCACAGGTTCAATCTATGTACAGAGTGTTGCATATTGTCAAACACACTACAAGTGTCTGAATAAATGTCTTCTGGACATTACAGACAAAGTCAGTGTTTCCACAACAACACCGTTTACATACCTTGTTCTACATTGAGATACGTCGCAGCATGATCGTGCATTCTTACAAGTGTGAGAACAACTACAGGCCAGCTGTTGATAGAAATCTGACTTCAGTTCACAGTCGTTCAGTCATCTTTGCTACAACTTTCGACTAAGAATAACGTAAACTGTCAATTGCATGAGTTACAATCTCTTGGTTCTCTCTTTGGCATTAGATGATGAATTAAGTGCATTCTCTAGTCATGGCATAAACACACTATGTGTCTGGCGGTAAGTATATCACTGAAGACATTACATGCTGTTTCTATGCATGCACTATCTACTATGATTTTCGATCATTGCTACAAACATGTTCTGGTGATAGAGAACCTGTGCGAGCTTCATCTAAAGTGATTTTAAGCTAGATCACCCGTTTGCTGCATGTTCTCGAACAACTCAACATAGGTAGTGACCATATGTTATAGCCTGCAATGCAGCGAGGATATTCTTAGCTTGCTTGGCAGTCAGGTTGTAATACATGCTCTGCTTTGACGAGTGCAAGTTGTAAAAGGTCTCCCAACACAAGTATACTTTGCCACCAATGGCACTCAACGTCAGTACCTAAGATCTACTTACGCATAGATGAATACAGGCTAGCATGACATTGGAACATACTGGTTCCTCAACAATGAGTAACTGCATCTTTGTAACATGGAACAGGCCGAGATGCAACCTCCAGACCTGACAGTTTACGATGCTCTCAGTTCTCCCATTCGACTGGCAACATAAGGACAGAACAATGTTACTCCACCAATGTTGTCTGCAGTCTGGCAGTCACAACAACCGCAGACATTGAAGAGCCTGTCACTCCATACTTCTGCAGTGATGGCTAATCAGGAAACTCTCTGTGCAGCTGGACCAACAAACGTGTATGGTTTTGTACCCAGTGCAATCATTGTTTTGTTCATGTGTACCATATTGTGCAACCAACCACTTTGGGTGAACTGTATACTGCAATGATTTAGTCTTTCTCTTACATCAACTGGGTTGACCATAGGTGTGCCATGTTGCATGGCTGTCTCAATTCTGAGATTAACAGTTCTGGGGCATTTAAGGGCGAGTGTCCCACCTAGAACACCTTGTCCTTCTGGATTAGGTTGTCTTGTGAACTAACTGGGTGTCTTCCTGAAGTTGCTTCTCTGCTACTCGAGCTGTTCTTTCTCAGCTTTGAATCTTTAATATATATGTTTATAATACTCAGTTTGGAAATTCTGTGAGGTAGTTGAACTGTTCTTCAAATGTGTCAAGTCACCTTTCAATTCAGACTCATACTCAGGGTCTAATAGAATAGGAGAACAAAAGTAGTAATGTTCTGCTCTCTGATATTACTAAATACAGTTGCAGTGATCTATAAGCCATAGCATTCCTCTTCACAAACACACATCTAGTCCTGACCTTATGTGTGTGTTGAGTCATGTGCTGCACCTGTCTTGTAGTCATACCCCAGCACTCAAACAGACACATACATTATCTCGTTGTGTCCCAAGTGGGTAGTATGTGTCATCAGGTTATTCTTCAGATCGTTTTGAAGAGGTGTATTGACAACAAGCTCCTCAATTCGGCATGAGAAATGCTGCACCTTCCGTGCTTTGGTTACACAGAGAAGCATGCAGCGTCAGACTTCGTACAGATGTGCCATTAACGGTCACTGGCTTCGTAGCTCCATATTCTCTGTGAAAGTCTTCAAACCAATGACCACAGCTGAGATGTCAGGCTTTGCTTGAAGTGGCAATATCTTCCCAAAGATCTTGCAAGCTAGTCTGTTCATGTTTGGTTATATGATGACGTACTGAACCAGGGCCAGTGAGTTGTCAGCCACAAACTGAACATCTATGTTTCCCTGACATTAGGAAGAAGTTGGGTTGTAGTCATTGATGTACACCTCTTTTTCATGCCTGGGTAACTCTATACCCTCTTGGTTGATTTGCCTTCAAGTGGTGTCACATTGCTGAGAAAAGGTCATTCATGGCACCATTCGACAAACTCTTCAAAATGGCGACATCGCGTGTACAATTAGATTTGTTCTTTACTGCTGCCCGACAATATTTTATTACCAAATGTCACCAATTTGAACCAACTTCCATAGTGTGGACTGTCATACTTGTCTGGAAACTGACAAGTGATATATTTTTATGAATGATAACTTCTGCTGCTTCATGTTCACCGATGTAAAACACGCATCCACAATAACATGGATATGAGGGCTCGTGTGATATTCATCCTCCAAAGTAGTGTTCTACAATGCCTGAAAGTTGTCCTTCCACAAGATGAAAGTGAGAATGTCATGAAACCGCTTGTGAAAATGTCTTGTGACAGACACAGGATCAAGTGAACACATTTCTCCGACAGTCATTGATGAGATCTGACACGAATTGCCCACTTCAACAGTTCAATAAGGTGCGTCCCAGGCATATTCAGCATAACTAAGAGTGACGACAAACCGTGGCACACCACACTCTTGTAACATTGTCATCACTTCAGTGTCTGCGATACCTATTCTTTGAAGCCATGTAGACTTGAAAGTATGGAGACAGATTCACTTGCATTTCATCTTTCTGTTTAATTTCTCGAAATTGATCAGCTAATTCCATCTAGTGGGTTATTGCAAATAGTATGTGCTATAGATCCAGACAGAATGCTAGCTCACTTTCCCAGAGCAGATGGACAGGTACTATATTCGTCGAATTTGACATCTTTACTCAGGACCGCAGCTAGTGCGGTACTCAGCACCTGTGCCGTGCTTCTCTTTCATCTAGGCATCAACGGACCCTTTTGAAATAGGTCTGGAAGCAGCGTGCTTCGTGTTGCCTCCCAAATGCAACAGGCTCACCTTCCATACTTCATTTGATAGGATAATATTGTCTCTAATGGATCTCTGCGATGAGTGGTGTGTGTACTATTCATACATTGTCCTTGTCTATGTACTGACTTTCTCAATGATTGACTTACTTTATCTAATAGATCATGTTAACACAGAGACTGGCCATCTGATCATATCAGATCTATATAAAAGGATGTTCCTCTTTAAATAGCCAAACAAGCTTCACCTTTTGCACATTGACAACATCTTGCCAGATATTGCAGCTGCAGGCACACCATTTACTAGAAATGACAAGCTATTTCTGTTGAGATAAGGTCAGAGTTGGTCCGGGAGGGTGGAACACTGGGGGAAGGCAAAACACAGAAAAAGGACCATTACCACGAATGTCACCATAATGGTCTTTTTCCATGTTTTGCCATCAGGGTGTCAATGAATAGGGGTGATACAGGATCTGTAGTGGGGGAGTTACTGATACTGAGCAGCTGAGGGTGCTATTTGTCCTCCTTTCCAAGGATGCTTTTGATATTATCCCAGAATCTTTTCCCATCACCCCAAGAATTGCAAAAATGGGCCTTATGACAGTTGGCTTTGGCAAGCTGGATTAGCTGTGCAGTGGTTCCTGGCTGTTCTGTAGCACTGGTAGTCATGCTTGCTACCTGTGTTTCTCTCCTTCTCCCAGTGTATGTCCCTTTCTTTCAGGTGGGAGGGCTCCCCATCAATCCAGCTATTTGCCTGCCCCAGATTTTTCTTTTCGTGAGCAGGGCATAGATGTCACGGATGGAGCTAAAGCCCATAATGAAGTAACTGAGGGCCTGATCAAGGGTAGGTGCCAGGTCGATAGAGTCCAGTCATGCAGGGCAAGGGCTGATTTGAGGGCTCAAGTTTACCCTTCCTCAAGACCCTGCTTTCAATGAGGATGGGTGGGCTTTTGGTAAATTTATTAGACCACAGGAAGATGACTGGGGAGTGGTCACTTAGCATGTCTGGGAGAACCTTGATCTCAAAGATCCATGATGGGAGATTGCTAGGACCCAGTCAAGGAGGTACTGTTTCCTGTCTTATAGTTCTGCCTGATAGGACAGGTGACAAGTTGTGTGAGGTTGGATGTGGTTATCAGATCCCTGAAAGGAAGCCTCCTTTCCATCCCAGTTTATGTTAAAGTCCCCAGTAATGACAAGCTCCATCCACTTTGGAAGGGTGCTGATAACGTCAATAATTGTGGGAAAGCCTGCTTGGCTTTCTCAGGGGTAGGTAGATTGTGGCAAGGATGAGAGTTTTGCTATTCTGATGACCTGTGCCTTTATCACTATTATCTCATGGTCCTCAGCCACCCTGGTTACAGGGAGGGTGGTGCACTGCAGAGAGTCCCTGGCATAGATGAGGCATCCCCCACCCCTCTTGCCTATTCTATCAATCCTGTATGCTTGGAAGCCTTTGAGGGCAACTTTGCTATCTCTAATCCTATTGGTCAACCAGGTCTCCATTAGGCATAGGATGTCAGCTGTATGGAGGGCCATCCATGCCTGTAGTTGGTCAAATTTTGCAGTTAAACTGCAGATATTCAGTGAGGCTATTTTGAGGCCTTTAACCTTATGAACACCAGGGCCTGTTGAAGTGAGTGGGCCTGGGTTCGAGTAAATGTTGCCAGAGAGGGGCAGCAGCAGCTTAAAGATGATCTTTTTGGAAGAAAGGTTTACACTAAATTTGGCTCGTACCTTCTGCCGCTGAGGCTTCACATGATTCATGTGGTTGGACACTGGTTTAATTATTAGGATATAGTTAACCATTACTACCCCTATGTGAGGGGAGGGCATATGGCCACCTGAGTTTGTAGGGTAAGGCCTGTGATGCTTGGCCAGCTGGTTATGATTGTTCTATATTTGTAATATTGAATGTGTTATGTGATTGTCTCACAGGAGACATCCTGTGGCTCCATGGGTGCCCCCCCTCAGGTTACAGTGACAAGTGACCTGAAACCAGGAGGTAATCAAAAGACTAGAGAGACTTGATTAAGGGTCTCCTGTTTTTCTGTCTTAATTAGAACTGACCCAGCTGCCAGAATATAGGGCTCATAAACTTTTATGATGTCTTAGAGGAAAAACATGTTATACCACCATGGTGCTAAATGTTATTAAATCCTTTAATATGCTTGAGAAACCAGGAACTGCTCAAGATCAAAGAGGAAAGGACTGATTAAAGATTGTCATAATTTGGGAAATTAGTTTTTGCTGAAGTCACAGTATTTAAAATACCTCCTGATAGGACATCCTGTTTGTATATTTTTTGTATTCAAAAGGAGGAGCTAGAGATGACACAGAAGGGTGTGGAGACACAGTTTAAATTATTCTCGTCTGATCTTTGTGACATTTTTTTGGGGCTCTTAAGAAACAAGATTTGACTTTAAGCACTATAGAGGTAATACATTAGATAAAAAAAAGTCTAACTGCATGTTGGTAGGAGTTTGTCAGTAGTTTTCTTTGCTTTTCTTTTAAGTGATGTATGCTCTTTGATATATTGTTCTGTGTTTACATTTTTCATATTTTTATCCATTCTTAGTAAATATATTATTTTGAAAGACTCCCTGGGTCTGCAAGTTATTTTTTTGCATGTGACATATAGAGGGTTAAGACTGACAAAAACTGTTCAAAAGCTTGATGGTTTTTACTAAACTGGGAAAAGGTAAGAATGTACCTAAGGTCTTTTAAAGAGTTTTAAAGGGTTTATTTTGGATACCTGGTTAGGTGCCCTCAGGTGAAAGATATATTGCATCCCCCGAAGAGCATTTTATCTGAGTCTGTACATTTGGGTATTCTAGCATAAGGTTCACAGTTTGAATCCCCCCAGAACTTGAAACTAAAGGTGATTCGGACCCACAAGAAGACATGAGGGTTACCTTGTCTATTACCTTTTCACATTACTGCATTTGGAGGTTGGCACTGTGGGAGTAGAGGGCCTGACCTGCAGAGTGAGTTTGTGACAGATTTGGTTGGCAGCAGTGTGGATAAATTTGGTAACACAAGCTTTAACTGGTCAGTGTGTCAGCTTAATACTGTACAGCTCACTTGCAAAATAAGGCAGTGATTTAATTTAAAAAAGGAAACAGAACTATATCATTTTGCTTACAGTCAAGTTCCTACCTGTTTTATATTTTTTTTGTGAAGTGCAAGTTACAATAGCCATAGTTAGGGAAGAAGATGGCTTCAAACTACAGTGGGAACACTGCAGACTACTTGAAGCAGTTATGCAAGGACAGAGGAGTCCCATACAAGGTGAGAGCCACCAAGCAGTACCTCATGGATGCCCTGATGGCAGCAGGTGCCCAGAGTATCGAGTCATAGACTGTGACTGTAAAGGACCAAACCTTGGGTATGGAGGGGCTAGAGGCCAGTGGAGTGTCCAGATCTGGTGAGGAGGGCAGCAGAGCCAGTGCAAGCTAAGGGCCACAGCTGCAGGGGAAGGTCACCAGCATTTCAGAGCCAGAAGCAATCTGGCTATAGACTGAGTTGAGCAAAATGGAGCTGGTGTTCGAGAGGGAAGCTGAGCGGGAATGATGAGAAGCGGAGCGAGAAAAGAGAGAAATGAAGTGAGAGAAGCGAGCAGCTGAGGAGAAGAGGTAGTGAGAACAGCAAGAGGCTGACCGAACAGCAAGGGATGGACCGAGAGGAATGAGAGTGCCAGAGGCAACATGAACTGGAGAAGCTATGTCTCCAACAACCAGTACCAGAGGAAGTAAGTGGCTTGGGTTTAACTGGAACTACAGGACTGGGTTACAAATTGAATTCAAATTGATACTGTAGCTGAATTTAAAGAGGGAGGATATAGATGCCTTTTAAATTCCTTTGAACAAGTTTGTATTCAGGAAAAATTCCTAGAGGGTCCTGGAGCTTCCAGCTATCCTGCAACTTACTGGGAAAGCTCGGGATGCATTGGGTCAAATGGACAGTGAGGACAGTAATGATTAAAGCAAACTTAAAGCTGCCCTGTTAAAATAGTTTGATTTAACTGCAGAAGCATACAGAGCTAAATTCCATAAGCTCAGGAGAAGTCCTGACATGAGTTACGAGGAGCTACTATGAAACAATGTCAATGTTTAAAACATTGATAGGAGGTAATTGAACAAAACTCTAGATAAAATTGAAAATGCTTTTTGTTAGAACAGTTTTGAGGCATGCCAGGAGAGTACCAGGTCTAAGATTGCTCCCTCCTGAGTGGGTTCCAATACTAGCTGTCTGAGGCATGCCCTTGTAGGGCATCAAGAATGACCCTGCTCTTGAAGTGCCTACAGCAAAGGTGCTCCAGTTAACATCTGGCATATTCAGGTCCCCTATCAACAATATCTCCCCTTTTCTGCCATTCTAAGGATGCCTTCTATCATTTCTTTGTCCATTCCTCCCCTGAGATGGGGGTCTGTATACAACCCCCATGAGGATTGTGGTGCCATTTCTTGTCTCCAGGGTGACCCAGAGTGCCTCACCTGCTCCCTGTTTACTCTTTAGTTCTGTTGTTTTGATCCCATTTTTTACATAGAGAGCTACTCCTCCTCCTCTTTTACCCTCCCTGCCCCCCCTGTAGATTATGTATCCTGGTATGTTGACATTCCAGTCATGGTTCTCTGTGTACCATGTTTCTGTGACTGCCACAATATCCAGGCAACCCTCTTCCATCAAAGCCACTAGTTCAGGGAGCTTGTTACACAGACTACAGGCATTGATACTCATCACCCTCCACTTTTTGATGGCCTTACTCCTTTTAGCCCCATTCCAGTCTTACTGCCTTTGCCTTTTCTTACATTTACCTGTGTCCTGCTCCCTAATGACTTCTCTACCTTGATGTTTACCTCACTAATTACCATGTTTTGTGGGGGGAGGCTGGGATTTCCCTGCTCCTTTTCAGTGCCTCCCCCCTTGGCTAGTTTAAATGCTTGCCAATGAAGCATTTAAACCTCTCACCTAGGATCCTGGTTTCCCCCAGACAGATGCAGACCATCACGTCAGTATAGGTCTGCATCCCTCCAGGTGGCTCCCCAGTCCCCAATGAAGCCAAAACCCTGAGCTCCACACCAGTTTTTCAATCATTCATTGAATTCCTTGGTGAGGAGTACCCTAATATCACCTTGCCATAGACAGGCAGCACCTCCGAGAAAGTTACAGTATCCGCTACTTGTCTAAGGCCCTCCCCAACTCTACAAACTCCTCTTGCACTGTTCTGATCCCATTCCTAGCCAGGTCATTTTGTCTCTAAGTGGACAATGACATCCAGCTCAGTCCCTCATGCAGCTGCTCCCATGATCCTGAGGATTCACTTCCTGTCCCTACAAACCATGGCACCAGGCAGGCACCTTACCTCCATCTTCCTTCCTCCCCATTTCTACCCTCCTAATGATTGGGTCCCACCAGGAGTTGTTTCCTTCCCTGTTGGGTGCCATGCCATCCTCCTGTGGGTCTTCTTTGTGAAGGTTCCCAGCATCCTCCTTGGTCTCCACTGCAGGAGCCTCCATAGAGGAACCACTATCCACCAAAAGTGTATGAATTGTGGAGAGGTACAGCTGGAGGTATGCAGCTCTATTCCACCACCCTCTCTCCTCCGAGCCCACCCTGGTCCAGCCTCTCCTCTTTCTTGGCAACCTCTGAGGTAGTGGCATTGGCCCTGGTGGTCCCTGGGTGGGGGAGGAGGTTTCTCAAATCCTAGCCAGGTCAGCCTGGAGACAGGCAACCTCCTCCCTCAGACCAGAGAGGTGCCTGCAAATAGGGCAGCATCGCAGCCTCCAGAATGTCTCCGGAACACTGCCGCCCCACAGCCATTGTACTGCACCACTTCTATCATGTCTTATTTTGTGTCCCCCTCCTGTTTCTCTGTATGCTTACTCTCTCCTCTCATTGTTGTGCATTTGCATATGTTATGCATGCCACAACTATATCTTCTAGAATCTGGCCCATAATATATTACTTGGTGTCTGTGGCTCGATCTAAACACCTCTATCACTTAACAAATAATCTGAATGCAGAAGCAACATAAATATACAGGCGCACAAGAGAACAGCTGGTGCAAAGGTATACACAAGATTCTTATTGACTTTCATTAGACTAAGAAGATTCTTTGTTATTATCTCTGGCAATAGGGTCAATATGATATGGATCTGCACGTGTTTATCAAGCTGATTCATATCATCTTCATAAAAATTATCCATGACTTGAATGATTATTAAAAAAAGACACTAATACTTGTGTGACAGTGCAGAGAATGCAATGCAGAAGAGGGACTCACTGCCGTCTGTGCAAGGGCTGTTCTTGCTGTGCTGTAATCAAGTTGTGACATGGACACTGAACCATCACTGGACTCGCTGATGAAAAAAACTGAAGTAAGATAACAATGGGTAAAACTACATAAAAAACAAAGAAACAGACATTGATTTTGAAATGCTAGTTTTATTACTGATCCCTTAAACAACATCAAGACCCTCAACAGTGTGTTTTGGCACATTCCCTCATTAAGTGGTTGGACTGGTGTTTTTGTAGGCAATTCCCATGGTGGACTGTGCTCTTGCCTTTTTTAATACAGAATAATTTTTCACCGCCATGTTGCCAGTTTTGGTTAAAGGGCTGGTAGTTATAAGGTTTTTTTTTCTCGATTATCCCTGCATCTTTTGCCAGTGATCTGGTAGAGCCTAACTTGTGGAGGTACCGATGAATAGGAGAGGATTCCATCACCAGTGGATACATCCACTGACTTCTTTCCCTCTGCTCCCTCAGTGACTCCAGTGACCTGAGTATTTCATCCACCTCTGCATATTAAATAATCAATTTTATCCCATAGCAGCTTTATTTCAGATTTTAGTAAATGCGTTTCAGAATCTCTATAAGGGCTTGAATGTGGCGCCACAAAGTCATCTCCACTTATCAAGAGAAATAGATTCAAATTGCACATTTTTCATCCAGGTTGGAAACAGATTGATTTACTCCTAACTTCCCTAGACTTTTACTAGCCTGAGGTGGAAGGTCAGGTCTGTATCCTGTCTATAGGTGTGAACCGCTGCCATCGAGGGAGGTTGTTGGCATGGTGGACCATAACTAAAAATACATATATATATATATATATATATATATATATATCAGACAGGAAAAACATCACAGTTCATAATTAGAAGGGTTTTTTTTTATTTGAAAGCAATGAAATTTAATGAAATATGTAAAAAAATGACTGTCAAATGCATCTCTTTGTGCTTGTCAGTCTGCTGTTCTCATTTAAAACAGAAAGAGTAAGGATTTTACTTACTTGTTTTGTTACTATTATAGGAACTGTACATCTTGCCATGTTATTTAGGTTCAATACTTTTTCCGTGGTGGGGACATTTTATGGTATTAGGTTAAAGAAAAAAAATACTAATTTGCCTATTTTGTTATTTAAATTAATTCAGATGTACTGTACTGATGCATTATGATCAAGTCAATGTTTTCACATTCTGTATGCTACATTACTGAATTCTGTATATTTTAATTGTTAACCTTGATTATTCATTTAATTTATTAATTAGTTTCTAGTGCAGGCATGGGGTTGTATGCTTGTGAGTTTAAGTGACCATTTGTTTGTCGTTGCTCACCTGTATGGGTTATGTCCCATGTGTTTACAAATAAGAATGGGCAAGCATGATTCTATCCTTTATACCCATTGTACAGTGTCCAGCAAGTGGTCATCCTATTCATTATGCCAGCCCCCCACCCACACACACACACACAGGACAATCTTACTGATTGCAGGTCAGTTAACTTCATTTGGTAGAATGGCATCATTCAGTCAGTTTTCATGGAGTCTGACTGCATGCATGTCATTCAAACCTATCAACTTTGGACTACTGTGGTATGTATGCATGGGCAGAGTCATAAATTGCAGCTTGTGTTCCAGATTCTTAAAATCAAATATAGAAAATATTATTTCCAAAATTCACCATGTCAAATGGTGGGATTTATTTAATTTTGAAATTTATCTTGCTGGTGGGGAGGCATTTTGTTGTTGTTGAATGGATGCTGCAAAAGAGGCAAGTACTATACAGTAGCTACTAAAAATTAAAGCTAGGACAACATTAAAAATGATCTTTTTTCCTCTTTATTTTTTTTTTATTTAGTAGGGTTTGCATCACTAGTCTTACACTAATCTTTAAAAGTTTTGCCTAAGACTTTCAGACTAGCATACAGCACTAGCTGTACTTCTGGATCTTGTTGGAAGATATTTTTTACCTTGTTTTTTTTTTTTTTACCATATATTGCATTTCAGCAAGATAGACCTAATGAGATGTAATACAGTATGCCATTTTAATCTGGTCCTGATTTTACACAGTTCTATACTGCATTTAGCTAGGATAAGCTGAGGAGATGCCTTATCTCATTTTTATTGGGACAGCTGCTGCCTGACGTAATTTATTGCTGGATGGTTTCATGTGGGATTTATTTAATTGTAGGTGGGAGGCATTTTGTTTTATTGTATGGATGCTGCAAAGTGTGGCTTAAGGAGCAAATACAATAGTTACTAAAAGCTTAAAACTAAGACCACACTAAAATGTGAACTGTGGTTACAGTATGCAAAGGGATTCTAATAATGGGATCATTTTTTCTCTTGATTAATTTTTTTTTTTTATTTGGTCAGGTTTGTATTACTACATAGTAAAAGAAAATGCCTAAAACTAGGCAGACATACAGTTTTCTCTCTCTCCCTCTTCCCCCTCACTCTCTGTCTGGTCTTAGTCCATCTCTCTCTCTCTCTCTCTCTCTCTCTCTCTCTGATCTTTTTCTTTTTAAAAATAAATAAATAAAAAAGGCAGACTGAGGCAGAATCAAGAACAACTTCTAGAGGGAGGAAGGGAGAGGGGGTTGATTGACTTAACAGTTCTGTTGTTTATAAAATGGGCAGCAGTGGGTAGAATACATGAAAAGGGAAAAATAACACTATCGTCAAGGTTAATGCCACAGATGTATATTACAACTGAGTCTCAGTCAAGCAACCATGCCCCAGATAAAAATGTTTTTATTCAAAGAGCAAAAGCAATGCAAAGGCAAACTAGGGGAAGGTTATAGTTAATTTATAGCAGACATGTAAACAGTCACTGAACTGTATGTCCTGTATTTCCAGTGTATAGGTGTAGATCAGGAAGCACAGGAAAACCAGGAGATGTTATAAATATAAACCAGGATAGTTACAGTAAATGCTGATTTGTAAATTCACAATTCAAGATACTCACGGCCAATATCGCAGCTCCTTGACTGGTATAGGACTAGAAAGATACCTGCCAGCAAATTGGAAAATAGCAGGTGAATCATACATGACAGAATGACATTTGATGTCTTTCACCTGATGAAATGTCATTTGATTCAATAAAGTCCCAAATGCTCATACCACTCAGCCTGCTACAATGTACACCATACCACCAACCACTGCTACTGCTAACGCTAATCAGCTCACTGCATCATACTTTGTTACCAGAAAACTTCTCTATGATCACCACTATATTAAACAAATTTCTGCTCTGTGACCTACTACAGTAGAATTAATAATATTAGGAAAAAAGCTAGTAATACTAGTAGGTAGTAGTCCCAGGAAAGTTTTATGCAAAAAGATCAAGGATCTAAAGTTAAATAAATCTGCCAAAGATAAGCAACCTAATTAACCATAAAGGGCACAATGGTGAGTTACTCTCGGAAGCCCAGCTGCAAATGTAGAATATTGTTATAGATAGTCTTGAGCTTATTTAACATTTTCTCAGAGGAAAAGCCTCTCTAAACTTATCTCAAAGCACAAACCTAGGCCTGAGAAACTAGTTCAACTAAAGGCCACCTCAGAGCTGGGACTGGACTCCCCTAACTAACACCCCGGCTGACCCAGACCCGAGGCCCTTGACCTATTCATCACCACTTTCAATATGGCCTGTGACTATTCGCACCCCCTACCAAAACTATGATCAAGGGAAACCATGCCCCTGGTTCTCAGACCACCTCCTAGGCCTCCTGCGACAGTGCAATGACCTGTGGCACCTAGCAAATGATACCCAGTGACCTTGTGACAGGCAGCGGTATAGGAAGCCAGAAACAAATGCACCTGGGCCTCACGGCTCTACCAAAGCAGACTACTACAAAGCTACCTTAACATCCACCTGGGGCTCTGGGCACAAATTCTGGGAAAACATTAAGGAGCTCTGTGGCAAAACCACTAATCTGCCACCTGACCAAATACTAATTGGGGGTAGCCTCTCTACTGACCCCCTCAGTATCGCCTCCAGCCCTAAACTCGGCCTTCACAGATCTCTCCCAAGTACTCCCCAAAACTTCTTTTGACCTTGCAGCCAAAACACCCCCAACCCCCTCCCTCCACATTTCTATCTATGAGCCCTCACCCTCACGACAGCAAAACCACTGCTACCAAGGCCATTAGCCACCATCACTTTAGCCACGATTCCCTGGACCTGAGACTTCTCCGCCTCACCCTCCAGGAAGTCCTAGCACCCTCACCCACATACTAAACCTCCCCTATCAAGGGATTTTTCCCACCCTCTGAAATCAGCCTGCATCATGCCCATACACAAAATGGGGACCACACATCCGCCGACAACTATCGCCCCATCTCCATTTCTACCCCCCATCTAAGCTAGAATGCGTGTTGCCGACCAACTTACAGATCACCTTAATAAATATCACCTGCTAACCACTCAACAAAACTTCCAAAGGATCATAAATACCACCACTGCCCTTCTTGAATTTACCTCCCACATACACTCTGCCTTGGACCGTGGCCACCTCTCTGGGGCCATCTTCATTGACCTATCCAAGGCATTCGACACAGTCAACCACGCTGTCCTACTAAATGTTCTGGCCTACACAGGCGTCTCCAAGGATGCTATGAACTGGTTTACCAGCTACCTCTCGGATAGAATGCAGAGGGTCAAGGTTAGCACTGTCCAATCCCCCAGCCTCACTATCCAATCCAGTGTCCGGCAAGGCTCCATACTGGGCCCCTTACAATTCAGTCTGTACCTTAACTCCCTCCCATCTGCCTGCACTGGCAACCTGCTACGTACGTGGACAATGCTGTCCTGTACACCTCTGACCTGGCACCCTCCAAACTCCATGAAAATCTCCAACAGTCATTCCAAGAAATCGAACAATGGCTTACCACCCAACATCTTACAATAAATTACAATAAAACAAAAGTCATGATTTTCTCTCATCCACAGAACCCCCTCAAAAACCACTGCCCCAAGTTTCTCACCTCTAAACTGACACCCCTAGAACAAGTAAGCAGCTTTAAATACCTAGGGATCACACTTGACCCTGCCCTCAACTTTAACCTGCATATCCAACACCTATCTAATGCCCTTAGCTCCAGACTAGGAGTTCTCTACCGTTACAAACACTGCCTCATCCCAAAGCACTGCAACTCACCATAAACTCCTCTATCCTCTCCCTGCTGGACTATGGCATCCTCGTCTACAGTGCAGCAGCCTCCACAGCCCTAAATCGTCTCTGGCTGGTGCTTAACAAAGCCTGCCAGCTCATCTTAGGAAGTGACCCTCACACACACACACTTCCTCTACAGCACAGCAAACTGGCTAAACCTTGACAATTGAATTAGGTATCACACCTGCCTCATGACCAAAGAAATTGTCCTTGGCCTCACCCCCCTGCCCTAAGCCAAATTATCCTCACAATATCACCTAGCAGAACAACTCGCAGCTTGAACAAACTGCTGCTAAGGGTACCACATGGCTGGACTGCCCAATTCCAGTGAACTTTCTGCTACAAAGCCCCTTCTTGGTCGAATGCCTTCCCCAGCGAAATCGCAGAAGAAACCAGACTCGGCCCTTTCAAAACCAGACTAAGGAATCACCTACAAGCCTCAAACCTATGTGACTGCACCTGACCCTACCCCCTGTTGACCCCCCAATGTCTCTGACCACCTACAGCATAATGGCCCATCCATCAAAAGTTCCTTTGACAAGCAGCCTCCTCGGTAACTCTCTGCTCCGCTATGGCTGTGCGACTCTTGTGTTAAATCATACCTGCCCTAGAAGGGTAGCTCACCCTCTAAAACAAATGTACCACCATGTGTAGAAAAAAAAAATGTTTTCCATTACTGTGCATGATCTTTGTTATATGCTAACATCCTTTAAAACATGTATTGTTTCCCTGCTCTATATGTATGACGTGGAACCTTTGTAAATGAGTCTTTGATGCAAAGGTCTTTCTGATAATCTCAAATAAATAAATAAAAATATTGATACATAATCTAGAAGTGAAAATAGAAAACTATGGGTAAGCATTAACCTGGTGTCAAATGTCAGATGTTTTTAAGCCTGTAAAGCATCCCAAGATGCTGATGTAATTGTCAAGTAACTTAACAATATATTTGTTCAACTGTTAAATGGTGGTCCAGAATTAAACCAAGATACTTAAATTTGGTTACCTTTTCAATGGATAACCGATATTATCGAGTCATAGAAAATCAAATGAACAACTTTTCCTAGGGCTAGAAAAATATAAATTTTGTTTTGAGTTAATTTAACACCAAGTTATGTGAGTCAAACCAAGGTGTAGTACACCAAAGTCCCCAGAAGTTCCTTTTGTAACTGTTGAACATCACAGCCTGAGCAGTACAGAACAGTGTTGTCCATGTTTAATATTAATTCACTAATTCTACAAATTTCTGGAAGTGAATTTACAAAAAGTGAAAATAGAAGGGGCCGAAGACTGGACTCCCTGAGGAACTCCACATCTCAGTGGGTATTCTTCAGAGAAAGAATCATCAACCAAGGTTTTTTGTGTCCTATCTTGGAGATAGTGTCCTATCCAATCAATTACTTCCACAGAGAAATAGACCCTGAGCAGCATCTTCAGCAACACCTTGTGATCCACCAAATTAAATGCATGGACAGGGTCCACAAAGTTGAAGCCCCATACCTACCCTCCTCGAGGGCTTTGTAGGTTCAGCTGGTGAACCTCACCAAGGCTATTCCAGTGTTGTGGCCAACTGTAAAACCATGTTGTGAATCATTCCAGAGTTTGTACTTCTCAAGGTGTTTGGAGATCTGATCAAAAATGTCAACATGGAAGCTCTCACACATTAGTGGGGTCTTGGTGAACCATATGTCTCATTGGACGATCTTGTCGTAAGTCTCTGTAGTGAGTCCAGCAGTTTGATTGTGTCAATGGCCAAACAATCAATCAATCACTCAATCAATCACAAGGATCTTGTTAGTTTCTACTTTGTATTGGTGAATTGTCAAATGAAACTACTCTGTGGTTCCACCTGGATTCCTAGCAATTTGCTCCATGTTTTAAGGCCCACTAGTGCTGCACATTTTAATTCTGAGGTGCTAATAGGCATGAAGGAAGCGTTTCTTCATTGTGCAAGTTATTTAGGTGATTGTGTTTATTATCAGACCACCACTTTAGTGTAGTGCAAAGTTACAGAGAATGCAGCATAGTTTTGTTACGTGCTTGCTGTGCTGTACTCTAGCTGTGTGAGGCTACTTTCATCATGTGCTGGCTGTTGATTTAGGTTTGTCAGTTTATTTGAGTTGGGTAGATCTGCTCCCACTCCCCCTTTGTTTGTTTTAACATGAGGGTGTGGGGGGCAAAGCCCCCCAACTCAAATAAACTAATAAAAAATAACTGGCAGTCTAATGTAACGTACAGTGTACCATAACTGAGGTCTTGTCAGTTTATTTGTGTTGGGTATCTGCCCCCCAAATCTCCTGTATCTTTTTAGCACTGAAGGTGTGGGGAATGAAGCCCCCAACTCCAATAAACTAAAAAAAATAACAGGACAGCCTAATGTGGGATAGGCGTATTACGTGTGAAGGGGCCAACTGTAGTGTAACTTCCAGCACTGCGCTAATATCAGAGGTACAGGGTGGTCCAATAATCTATACAATCACCAGTTATGGATAGCCCAAAGCCTCTGAATAAACTAATATTTACTTGTGGGTTTGCTGCCAGTGCAGCAGAGTTCACAATGATTTGCAGACCAGCTCAGCACATGGGCACAATTCCATCAGACCATTTGTCTGCTTGTTTATGCTGATTGAAGTAAAGAAAGTATTGATGTAAAGCAAGTTAAAAGTAAAAACACAAAGTCTAATTGTTGTATTTGGAGTTCAAATGATCCCTCTCTTGGTGTTGTCTGCCCTGTAGCATGTATAGTTAGTAACCTGTGCTGACTATCTGCTCTCAGTGATCCTAATATGTAAGTCCTCTACCTGTTGATTGAAATTGTCAGAATGGAACAATTCATGTGAGCCTCAGAAATTGCCCAAAGTGGATACTTACCTTAAGATTTTAAGGGTGTGTGCAAGCAACTCTTTACAGTGAATTTCCCTCTATAGGTTTATATATTTTCTATAGGTAACAAGTCTTTGTCTGAATCAGTCTGTCCCAGTCCACAAAGAGTCAATGCCTGACAATTGAATTGTTTTGGTTCATGGACTGTAATGTTACAGAACAGGGCTTTTATGGGGGATTGTTTCCGATTAGTTTATATGGTACATACCAAGTGATTGTTAGCAGGAGTTGGACAGAACTAATGGGACTTTATCTGGAGGGTGAGCTGACTTCGGTGGGCTGGTGGCCGAGTGGGAAATGGTGTTAAGAGTTTGTAAACTAAATACCTTCACATTCCTGCTTATTTTCTTCATTGCATACTGTCTGTTTTTCTGGATGTATTGACTTATTACTTGTGGCACTATAACTAATTATGTTAGTGTCCCTTCAAAGCAGCTCATATCAGATTATATAACTTAAATTCATTTGTATGGGGGGGTCACATGATGGTAGCCTAAGAGTCGACAGTGCATCTCCATAGCTCTGTTCCAATGTGGTGAACATTTACTAATAAAATCATCCCTGACTCAAAATTTCTGCATCAGAAGAGCTTACACATCATCGGAGACATGATATTGTGGCAAGATCATCCATTATGGATATATATATGAGGAAGGCTCCTACAAGACACTTGCCTCCTACTCCAGAAAAGGACAAAGCAGCTAAGCAGACACGCATCGACCTCAACTTTGTCTAAAACATCATCCGGACAGACAGCTCTTTCGGAGGAAAGATATATCGAACTCATGCAGCCTCTCCAAGACACAATTTCCACAATGTCTGTTTATCTCCAACAAATTAAAACATTAGTTGCCTCGCTACAAGTTAGGGTGAGTGATAATGAAGCCAGAATTGTGTCAATAGAAAATAAGCAGGGAAAGGTGGACCTGAACGCAGTTAACATTATCAGATATATTAAGAAATTAGAAGACAAACTCGAAGATCTAGAGGGGTGCAGTAGGCACAACAACCTTTTAGTCATTGGAATTCCAGAGAGGGAAGAAGGCGCCTCCTCGATTCTGTTTTTGCAGAAATTCTGCAAAAAGATCACTGGGCCGTCAGCTAATGGGGCAACCTACATAATTGAGAGAGCACACTAAGCTTTATGCCACCACCACCCTCTGGTTCCCCACCTAGACCCTTGTTTTTTAAGCTGCTTAATTTCTTAGATAAATAGCACATCTTGGCAAATGTTCGGGACATGCACGAAATCCAATGGGAGGGTCGTACGGTTTGTATAACCCAAGACCTTCCACAGTCTGTACGATTCAAAAGACAAGAGTTACACCCTACGGTCACCAAGATAATTGCTGCTGGGAAGCCTTTTTGAGTAAAGTACCCCACAATATTGCAGGTAAAACAATGATGAAAAATAGTTATCCTTAGATACCCCAGAGCAGGCGGCTCATGAACTCAAATCGTTATTGCCAGATCTATTTAAGAGACTGGGATGTTGTAGCCCTGTATAATCACAATTTCCAATGCTAATGCCATGATCAGGCTGCTTTTTGGGATATTGCGATAAGGAGAGGACTGATTACAGGCACAATTCCTAATCTGGGTCTTAATCCTGACCAGGAACCCATTTCTTATTCAGTGATTTTGTAGTCAAGGACACCCTTGCACGATGTTGGTGAAGCTTCTGATTTTGTCTTTAGTGCTGCAGTTAACATCACTGGACAATAATACAACAGTAGTGTGGTTGTTTAGAACTGGGAGTAGTTTATAGATTTGTCTATTATGTTTTGGGGATTTGCTTATAGAGATTGGGATTGGGGGGAACCAAAATGCAAGTGTATAATGTTTTCTGAAGATAAATGTTTTCTCTTGGAGGAGGATACCAAATGAGTTCATCTCTTCACTCTTACGGTACTTGTGGGACTAATCATGAGCAACTATGAACCACTCAAATGTTGTATAGTCAGGTTTTCCAATTAATTTGACTATGGGGGGGACCATACAATTTTGTTAAACTGGAATGTTAAAGGGACCCAAGATAGATGCAAGAGGAACATTATCCTGTGGCATCTATCTCACCTCAAGACGGGGATAGCCTTCCTGCAAGCAACTCATCTCAGGAGGGAGGATACACTGCTTTTATGAAGAAACTGGGTTGGGCAGGTATTTGGCTCTGGGGTTTCCCCTAACGCTGGTGGTGTGGCAATTTTAGTGACAAAAGTTATTCCATTTAGGTTACTTAAAAGAGGTCTGGGACCTCAATGGCCGATTCATCCTTTACATGGTTTGCTAGAGTCCCACCCGGTACTCCTGGGTATGATCTATGGCCCAAATTCAGATTCCCCTCAATTTTTTATACAATTGCTGGGTTTAATATTCACTAAACAATCAAAATTAATAATATTGGGAGGTGACTGGAACATCACTCCTCAACTGTATCTAGATAGGTCAGATGGGAGAAGGCGTGGCCTTTCCCCTGCACAACATGCCTTGAATGAGCTCATGGATGGTGCAGCCCTTTTAGATGTCTGGAGACTACTGAACCCAGCAGAACGACAATACTCTTTCTTCTCACACCCCCACCATTCATACTCAAGAACTGACTATTTTTTGGTTAGCTCTTTTACAATGCCTGGCATACTGAACTCGATTATCCACTCCGGAGTTATATCAGACCATTCTCCCATTAGTCTCACATATTTACTGGGCCTGGGTCTCAGGCGAGATTCTATGTGACATCTAAATAACCAGCTTCTTCAGAAGCCTGCAACACTACAATACATCACTGACTTCATTGTTAATTTCCTTGTGACTAACATGGGATCAGTGGACAGAGCTGATCTGGTGTGGGCGGTTGAAATGTTCCTTGAGGGGAGTGTATTCGGCTGTTGGCGACTAAGCTTGTCAACATAGGGCACACATAGACTCACTCCTTAACTCCATTCAAGTTGTGGATGGGTCTTTAAGCAAGTCTTCCACTGTAATGGAGTGGGCCAGACTATACAACCTTAAAGCTCAGTATGCTGAAGTAATGGCAAAGCAGGCTGAACTCTCCCTTCACCGCACTAAGCATAGATACCTTGAATTAGGAGAAAGGGTGGGCAAGCTGCTTGCAATTAGAATCAAACAGGTAGAAACCTCACAGTTTATTTCATGTATCTGTCCTATACGAGACAGCCTGTAACTATTGACCCCAAAGGAGATAGTTGAGGCTTTTCAACTATTTATCAGAATCTTTACACTATTGGCCCCTAACACAGCCATCAGAAGCAGATATGATCCAATATCTTGATTCATAATAGCCCTTCCTCAGGCCCCTTCTGGTCAAGTGACCCTTTTAGGAGCACATATTACCACTAGTGAAATTCAACAAGCTATAGAGTTACTGCACTTAAATAAATCACCTGGTCCTGATGACCTGTCTAACAACATGTAAAAAGCCTGTTGCTCTACCCTTGCTCCACTATTGGAGGCAACATATCATTTTGGTATGAGAAGGACTTTCTGAGTTCAGTTTTTAGATACACTCATAACTGTAATCCCCAAACCGGGAAAGACCCTTGTATCCGAAGTTACCAACCTATATCTCTCCTTAACTCTGATATTAAAATATTAGCAAAGATACTAGCCAACCAGCTCACCCCTGTTATGGCTAATCTTATTAGTAATGAGCAGGTACAGTGTAGCCACAGACATTGCCAGCTATTTTCAGATATTTTGGGAAATTTCTGAAGAGTTTCTCTCTGCTGCCCTACTGTGGAAATGCAGAAAGCAGGAGATATTTCTGTAAATATCACAGACATTGGAAATAGCTGGCAGTGTCTGTGGCTGCTACTGAGGCTTCATGAGAGGAAGATCATCAGGAGATCATATGCAGAAACTACTACACTTGATTTTGGTATCCAGGGATTCAGATGTGCCTGCTGCACTCGTCTCTCTGGTTGCTGAAAAGGCATTTGACCGTGTCTCCTGGGACTTTCTTTTACTTACCCTAGCTCATTTTGGTTTGTCTAGTGAATTTCTCAGGTGAGTACATTTATTGAACTCTACACCGTCCGCCCAAGTCTGGTGTAATGGTTTGCTCTCCACTCCCTTCACACTTGGTCATGGTACCAGGCAGGGATGCCCACTATCCCCTCTTATTTAAATTTTAACTTGAACCCTTGATTAGCAAACTCAATGCTTCCAGGAAATTTTAGGTATCAAAATGGGTGACACTAGATATGCCCTTTCAGCATACGCAGATGATTTACTCTTACATGTTTAATACCCCCAAGATACCATTCCAGCACTTCTAACAGAAATGGAGGCCTTTTCTAAAGTTTCATATTATAAGCTAAATTGCTCCAAGACCCAGGTTTTTCACCTAAACCATAAAACCATGAAAGCAGTACTGGTAAAGTCTAATCTAGACTGGGTATCTAAATCCATTACTTATTTAGGTATTAAAGTTTCGAGGGACCTCACATCCATGATCAAAGAAAATCTAACAGATTTACTAAAAACGTTAAAGATGGATATGAAAAGATTGGGTGCCCTACCTCTATCTCTCTGGGGGAGGATCAGCACAATTAAAATGCATGTGCTGCCCCGAATTTTGTATCCCATGGGTATGTTGGGCTGTTTCTTCCCCAAGGTCTGGTTCATTAAACTTCAGAAGATGCTAAATGCATTTATTTGGAGATGGAAGGGCGTTAAGCTGGCCTACTCCAAACTAACAGCTCCTAAAATCTAAGACAGCTTGGCACTTCCATCATTTTTCACATATTATTGTGCCCATCACCTAAGTAAGCTTGCTTACTGGCTTAGAGATTTAAACTCTGCTACCATGTCCAGTTACACTCCTCTTTGGTGGGAAATCGAGAGGCTATAGCTTCAAGTATTCCTGCTCTTTAGCAGCCCTTATCTATATAACCTCTGGAGGCATACCTAAACCACTAAAGAGGACCTGATTGGTTGGTCCCTAAAAACCCTGCAACAGGTTCAAAAATCCTTCTCGGTGAATTGTTACCGATCTCCAGAACTATCAGTCATAGGCAACCCCAATTTTAAGATTGACAATAAACCCATTCCTTCCTCGTTCTGGACAACTCTGGGACCCTGTAAACTCTCCGATTTCCTCTATAATAGGAAAGTAATTCCCTTTTCACAATTACAAACTCATTACAGGATCCCAGAATCCCATAAAGTTAAGTTTTTACAGATACGGGAAGCCATTACCGCATTCCTGAAGAGCACACCTATATTATAGTCTCCTGGTACAGAGATAGAAGTCACATTGCAGATGGCTACTCAACCTCATCCTGTTTTAGTTCTCTATAAGCATCTACAGGCCTTGGACCCCCTGTTGCCCTCAGGTGTCTGTTATTACTGGGTCCAAGAGCTCCTGATCTGTGATAATGTAGGAACTTGGAGGGAACTCTGGCGAAATAACTACCGACTCACCAAGCAGGATAGACTTCAGCTAGTTCAATATAACATATTCCGTAATCTATATTATACCCCCGTTAAACTACATAAAATTGGCAAACTTTCCTCTCCCACCTGTACCAGATGTGGGGAAGCTCCGGGAATCCTATACCACATGATATGGACCTGTTCAGTGGCACAGAGCCTTCTGGTGTTCTTATTAAAATGTATTAGATCCACTATTAGGGATAGACACTTTGTTTACTCCAGACGCCTGCATACTTAACTTATTCCCTCCAGGCACTCCCAAATGCAGGAAAGCACACCTAGCTTTAGTTGCCTCTGTCACCAAGCTTATTATCATGCAACACTGGACAGAGGCAACCTTGCCTCCAGTTGTGAAATGGTATAGAGAAGTACTACTAGCACTACAACTGGAGAAGCATATTGCATTAATGCGTGATAGAATTCAACCATATCTGAATTTATGCGGCCCGCTTGAAGCATTGTTACCCATATGGAACCCTTAAATCTATCACATTTAATGTTCTTAATGAGTGATACGTTTGTACCCTTCTCTTCCCCCTTTTAAGAAAACACTTGGTATTGGGGGATGATTCAGGGTGGTGAGGGTAGGATTAACAGTTAGTTAAGTTTATCTTCCTTGATCTCTTGTTTCCTTTTCTTTGGTTTATTATCTTTGTTTTTCTTACTTAACTTGTTTTATAATGCAAATTGTAAAATGTGAATGTTACTCCTGTTCTGTACCCTGTTTGCTGGAAACCAATAAAATATGTTGAATAAAAAAAAAAATCATTTGTATTGTGAAAACTGAAAATGCATTTAATGAAAATGTTTTGAAATTGTGATGTATGGTTTATTGATGAAAGGTATGAAGTATTTAGGGACAAAAGGCCTATTTCCACCAATACTCTTAAGGCAGCAGCATATACCCACCCTACAGTGACACCGGCTCAGCAAATGACACTACAGTGACTATAGTGCCAATTTGCTGTAGAATCCATGCTGGAACCCAGCACTGTCTGTCGGGGGCGGGCTTGCACCCCCCCAATCAGCTTCGACTCAAAGTTGATTATATTTTGTGGGGGGTGCGGGGCACAACCCTCCGCTTGGGGGGTATGGAGGTCAAAGCTCCCCAAGGAAAACACAGTAAACTGTGTGAAACTGGCAGCCTACCATGAAAAGCAGTCTATCAACCAGTTTTGCTGTCTGGTCATTCTACAAATTTTTGCTCTACGACCAGTCGTGGATCCAGGCAGCAGTATGTGTTAGTAGGCTAAGAAATTATCATATAGTTTTTTGGCAACAATGTATTTCTGACCTCCTTTAATCATGCTTATTATATTTGTAGTTTTGTCAGACATTTTGCAGCTAATTTAGTAATTAATGACTGTCATCATTAAAGATGGCCTCCACTGACCACTCGTAATTATTGAAGATCTCCATTCCATTGAAGTAACCTGTTAAATGTAGATAGATAGATAGATAGATAGATAGATAGATAGATAGATAGATAGATAGATAGACAGACAGACAGACAGACAGACAGAAAGACAGGCAGACAGAAAGGCAGACAGACAGACAGACAGGTAGATAGACTTTATTTATAAAACACACCTTCCAAGGGGTTCAGAATGTTGCACCATCCATACAATCTAATGCAAATAAAACATTCATCTTAACATAAATAAAAACACTATGTTACGGAGCATAAACATAAATCAAATTCAAATTCAAGTCACCATAATAATAAATAAAATAACAATCATTGAGAGTGTTTCATACTATAATAGAATAAATGCTTTTCAAATAAGAATATCTTGAGACCCCTCTTAAAGGCTTCCACCTAGTGGGCATCTCTCAAATACCCTGGAAGTAAGTTCCACAGGATAGGTGCAGCCATGGAGAAAGCACAATCTCCAGAAAACTGCTGTCTTGCCCTGAGAACCACCAAAAGGCCACCCTTTGAGGATCAGAGAGGGCAAGTTGGGTGAGGTGTTGCAGGTAGTCATGTCCCTGACTGCAAGGCTTTATAGGTCAGTAATCCAACCTTGAAGGCAATTCTTCACCGTATTGGCAGCCAGTGCAGTCCACAGAGAAACTGTGCAATATGTTCAAATCTAGGAACATCTATCAGTAGCCTGGCCACTGCATACTGCACCAGCTGCAGACAGTGGAGATTGAGTCCTGACTGCCACAGGTGCAAGGCATAGCAGTATTCTAACCTCAAGGTAACAAAGGCATGTATTAGTGTGGCAAGATCATCTGACAGTATCAGGGAATGGATCTGAGCAATGTTTCTTAGATGGTAGAAACCACTTTGAATGATGCCCAACACCTGAACATTAAGTGCCAGGCCATCATCAAGTCCACACCAGATCCCTTACCTGAGTGGAGGAGATCTGGGATAAGCCACATAATCAAAGACCCAAGTCACTGCCAAGCACCCTCTACTTCACCAATGACCTTGCTCCACCACCAGTACCTCTGCCTTGTCTTGATTGAGTTATAAACAGTTTCAGATCATCCAGTCATGGATCTTGGCCAGGCAAGTGTTAAACACAGAGACTACCATTTGGCTCCCAGGTGCACAGAGAGGTATAGCTGTGTATCATCGGCAGAACAATGAAAACCCAAGCCATACTGCCTGATAATGTCTCCCAAGGGCAGTATGTACTGTACAAAGTGAACAAGAGGGCAACAGGACCAAACCTTGTGGAACTCCACAACACAGGGGCTTTGGCTGGTTGAGGATAACCCCGTTATCACCATTTGCACTATGTCCATGAGGTAGGACCTAAATCACCTGATGACATTGCCAGTTAGTCATTAAATGTACATGTTAGATTCCTTTTGTGGATGTATTAGGATGGTGCTGCCACATGTTTCTGATGATAAACATACAGCACAACACTGTACTAGGATATGTAATGTTTTCATGGTGGGCGTGGCATGGGTGATGGGAGTGGGAACTTTTAAAAATGTCAACACCCCATATCATGGTTCAGGACTGAAACAAAACAACAGAAGAGAACATGTATCTTGATATGTTTGCCAGACGGTCATTATTGCTGACAAAATCTATATGGTCACTAACAAATACTGCTGCTTTAAACTGTCCTAACTTGTGATGACATCTCTTACCATGTGTTGGTGTTTGTTTTCAGTGATTAAATGCTTTCTCCAAATTCAGATAAATGTCTAGGCTACAGACCTTATTTACTTTTCCTTTGGAACTAGGCAAGGCCCATGGGGCTTGTCAGGGATGTCCCATATAAAAAAGCCCGGTAAGTGCAGACACACAGGGTTTGTGCCTCCCATGCAAACAGTGGAGAGGCAGGGGGTGCAATGCAAATTGACGCCAGAGGTTGCAGCAGGCACCTGATTACAAGCGCAGTCGCATAGTCATAGCATATGTGCTGCAGAAAGGCATTTTGTGTGATCCTCTTGTGTGTACCAGTGCCAATACCACTGACCTAAACCACAACTTTGCAACCCTAGTGGTTGGTGAAGGAAGAGCGTCTCCCCCCCGACCCTCAACACATTAGTCCCTGGTGTATAGATGATCCTTCCTTCCTCTGAACCCACCCCCATACAGTAAGGAATGTACATGTCTACTGGTGCACCCCTCCCTCCAATCCCACCCTCTTTCAGTAAGGAACATGTCCCTCTGATCCTACCCCCTTAAGTGCAAACAGTTCCCTTCCCTGGTGTCCAGTGGTCCCTGTCCCAACCTACACCCATGCTCAAGGTAGTATGTGTTATTCCCTGGTGTCTAGCAGTTCTTCCCCCTAACTGATCCCCAACTTAGTAGGGATGAAAGCTCCCTCTTGTTTGTCAAGTCCCCTCAGCCCCCACTGTGTCAGCCTGAACCATCCTGCCACAGCTGTGTAGAAATCCATGTGTAAGGAAGTCCTCCCACAACAACAGCCTGGTCCTGTACCCCAACAGTTATTTGCACCACCCTCACCCATCACTCTCTAGTGGTTAGTGTTCCCTCTCTCAGCCATGGCACCAGCAACACCACCCAGTCCTTGTGCAATGTCTGTGCCATGATGAATGAACTGCCATTGACACAGCCTTCCACATACCACCTAGGCCACCTGCCATTCACAAAGAGTGCAACTTATTTGCAGGACACGGGTGACTCACCATGCCCTATATATAGTGCTCGCCCTGCTACTAGACAGCATCATGGAGGAACAGTGGTGATGTGTAAAGGGCTGTGTCACTCACAATTGATTCACCACAACACTGACGGTCATGTCTGAGGACCACCAGACTGGGAACTGGGGTATTGTCAGTGCCATAGGTTGGGGAACACTAACCACCAATGAGGGATGGTGGGGGTGGTGCAGTCACTGTTGAGGAACATGGCCAGGGTGCTGTTGTGGGCAGGAACTCCTTGCACACAGATTCCCCCACAGCTGTGTTGGGATGGTTCAGGCTGCTGCCATGAGACTGCAGGGCTGGGGGACTCTTGTCAAAGGGGGGAGCTTTCATCCCTACTGGGTCAGGCATCAGGTGAGAGAAGCAACTGCTTGACACCAGGAAACAATGCATAGAACCTCAAGAATTAGTGTGGGTCTGGAGAGGGACCACGTGACACCAGGGAAGTGTTTTTCTACTTTAAGGGGGGGGCAGATTGGTGGAAGGGGATACCACTAGACACCAGGGACAGGTTGCTTACTATACAGGGTGGACTCAGGAGGGTGCCACTACCACCAGGAATACCCTTCTGGGACTTGGCAATTGGAGGGCTGGTGGCAGCATCATGTAGGTGCAAAACAGCTTGTTCTCCATATTAATGAGCCTATAATGGCATGGAAATGGCGCCTTGGTGCATTGCATGCCCAATGGGCTCATTTACATAGGTCTGATTGAATATTGGGACTGTAGCATGTCCTGCAGGTGCAGACCATTGTGGCACCCTGTTTTGGGAGCTGAAGAATCTGACAAAGTGTGTGTCATACATCTCTTTTTCTCTGCCATGAGGCAGCTTCTACTTGCTACAAGAGGTGGAAAGGATTGCTACCAGAAGATGCCTCAGGATCACAGTGCGGGAATAAGACAGCTTGGGGAAGGCAAGGTTGAAAATGGAGGGGCAACGAAAACTGCACAACAGGCCTACCAAAAAGGTTAACTGCAGAATGGGGTCACTATCCCATCTGGTGAGGTCACAGAAGACTTTGTTTTTTTTTTGGCTGATCTTCCCTCAGCAGCTGCCTCTACTCTACTGATGTTGTCTTCAGATTCAGGGGAATAGAGATGGTGGTGATTTGACATGCGGCTGTTGACCGGGTTTTATAATCCTTCATTTACTAGGATACAAGTGTTCATGCTGCCAGTCTACATGTCTCAGTCAGGCTTTCACCACCCCAAATCTCTGCCTGTCACTGCAATTCTTGGCTGTAGTCCAGGAAACTGGAGACCTTCAGACTTGGTCTGCCACCACAGGGTGCTCAGAACTTTAAGCCACAATAATGTATGAAGCACAGTTTTCTTATCTAGGTGATTGAAGTTGGAATGTGTGCAGTGTTTCTCAAATGTCTCATGTCTGCATCCATTGGTAGATATAAAACCAGGAAACCACTGGATTCAGAAAACATGCTTGAAAAGATCTTAGGCTGCTGATTGTCTTTCAAAACAGGTTACATTTCCTTCTGAAAGAGTCATCTGATCATGACCATATATGGGATTGGGTGGGATTGGGATGCTAGTCTCTTGCACTAATTTAGGGCTTCCATGGAAAGGGACTGCTGGGTACAGGTGGAGGGACCCTGATTGCTAGGTGCAGGCAGTACAGCCTGCACTGATCAATCATGGTCCACAAGCTCCCTGTACCCAGTAATCATGGTGCAAATATGTGCAAGTTCTCAGTCAGGGGAATGCTTAAGCTCAGAACACTGTGACGGTTTTATGTGATAAGGGCTAGTATTAAATCTTGTCAACCAACAATAGAACTGCTAAAACTACCCAGTGTCAAACAGCGATGAACATCAGAGTGACCGCTGCAAACAGCAATGGTCACTGCAATTTCCAATAAGAACAAAATAAAAAGCATTTTTGCATGGGGCCCCATGCCCAATTTAAGGATTACTAACTCTTTTTGGAAGTTGTAGACAGAAAAAAAAAAGCCAGAACAATACAAATTCTATTCTGCACCAGGACCCGAACCCAGGTCTTTGAGTTCCATTGCTGTTGGGTCTAGCCACTATGCCAAACTGCCAGCTTGGCAGGGCTTGGCCAGACTACTCCTCTAATCTTCTTCCTGTGAGTATAAAGAGTGTAACTCACTACTACAATGACTCTAACCTACTCTTCACTATTCTGCAGCAGTCACTCTTCCTACAAGTGGTTTTATTGAGTCGATCTTATTGAGCTGCTCAATGAAACCCTCTCATATCATGGTACAATCTCATTTCCCAGCACACTGTCAGTGAAACCGATGCCAAAGCAAGTGGGGAAACACATGGAGGTTGGAATCCTGATGACAATGTCTGCTTAGTGTGATATGCGATTTGTCACTGTTGCAAAAGCAGTATTGCAGTGTGTATACTGACACACTCTTTTTTGATTATTTTTGTATTCAATGAACAGCCAAGTCTTACAAAATGAATAAATATTAAATAAAAAAAGTGAGACAGAAGGAAAGTGACACTGCAGAAGAACAAGACCAAGCCATCTCTACTTCTGATAATCCAATATCTTTGCAAACTGAAATGGTAGAAGAGAAGCATGCAGAAGATACAGTTTCAAAGGCAAAGACTAAAATGAATTTTCAGCAGTCTTGCTTAACAAAGTTCGCCTGGCTGGAGTACAACAAGGACTCAGACAAAGCGTTTTGCTCCATTTGGAAAAACTGCTCAGAAAAGAAGCTCTTAACATTTTCCACAAAAGCTGAATCAAATTTTATTTCATTGGGATGTCAGGATTGGAAACATGCATTGTGTGGTTTCACATCACATGAAAAATCATAATGTCACAAGGAAGCTGCAATGAAGCATGCTGTCCTGCAATCCCAAATAAATGTGTTTGTATTAATGTCTACCAGTTACAAGAAAGAAATGCAAGCAGCATGGAATGCCATGCAAAAAATGTTTACTAGCATTCTCTACCTGGCTAAGCAAGGACTAGTGCTACGTGGACATAATGTCAGTATTCAAACCTGATACAGCTGTTGCAGCTACACAGTACAGATTTGGACGAATTAAGACAATGGCTTACTCATTACAAAATACAAGTGGCTATCACATGATGTTCTTAACGAGATACTTGAAATGATGGCAATGTCAGTGCTATGAACAATTGTGCATAAAGTACAGTGCTTGAGGTACTCCACCATTTTAACGGATGAGACTGTGTATTTATCTCAGAAGGAACAAATAAGTTCTTCATTAAGCTACTTTTCCAATGAAGATTGGAAAACTCACAAATAATTTATGAGCTTTTACCACACTGAAGCAAGTGACACTGAATCCCTTTTAAAATTCTGTAAGATATGCTTCTCAGGTTTGACCTGCCTTTTCTGATTGTTGGGGTCAGTGTTATGACAGAACCAGTAACATGTTAGGTAAATTCACTGTGCTGCAAGCCAGGGTGAAAGAGTTCAAGTTCAAGTTTATTGCAGGAAAGACTCCTTTGAGCAAGCTCATTCACAAGGAGGTCCTGAGGCACATACACATACAGTTCGCAATTACATAGACAGGAGATATAAAATGTAGAACAACAAAGAAAAAATATATAATACAAGAGGTATACACAATAGAAGTCCTTATGCTATATATGCAGTACAGTACATTCCAGCTTTAACCTTGCCCTAAATTATGCAACACATTTCAGCTTAATAAGTAGAGGGCCAGTTGGTACCTAGGAAGTTGACTTGGTGTTGGGGGCCTAGTAGCACCTACATATGTCTTTTAATTTAGAGATAGCTAGTGTTTTGTAGGAGTTAATTGATACGATGCTGGCTAGCTTCAGCATGGCTTGTAATTGGTTCCAAATGTTTGGGAGGGCATATGAGGCAGCTCTTTGGCCAGCTGTGGTACATGTCGTGGGAACATCTATTAGGATAAGGTCAGATTTCATTAGGGAGTAGGCACTATGCGAGATGTGTATGAGAGACGTTAAATAGATAGGCAGTTTGTGGAGTAGTAATTTGAGGGTCCAAATGCCAGCATGCAGGAGGTGTCTGGTGGCAAGAGAGGTCCACCCAACTGCTGCATAAAGATCACAGTGGTGGGTCCTGTACGCAGAGTTAGTAATGAAGCAAAGAGCACGGTGATAGAGTACGTCCAGTTTAGATAGACTCAAGGTTGGGGAGGAGATAAAGATAATGTCTCCGTAGTCAAGCAAGTAAAGGAATGTTGCTTGACAAGTCTTTATGGGTCGTGAAGAGAAAAGAGGGTCCTATTTCTAAAGAAGAAACCCAAGTGTGCTTTTAAGCCTCTTTGATAGATCCTCAATGTGGTAGTTGAAGGAAAGCTTTGTTGTCTATCCAGATACCTAGATATTTAAATTTAGGTACGACTTCCAAGGGTTCACCTAGGAGGGAACTATGAAGTTTTAGGGTGGGTAGGTAGGCACCAGACAAGGCAAGTCTCGAGAAAATCATTGTCTTGGTTTTTGGCATTTAAGAGAAGCTTGGCATTGATAAGGTTGCTTTCTAACTGGATAAAGTCAGCTTGGAGTGCTTCCCTGACTTCAGTTAAGGACGAGCCTGATGCGTACAAAACCATATCATCTGCAAAGAAATGTATGCTAGAGTTCTTTATGTGGGAGTCAAGGTTGTTGATGTACAGGGAAAAAAGGATAGGTCCTAGGATGGAGCCTTGAGGGACTCCTCTGGCAATTGAAGGGGGCAAATAGTTGGCCATTGGCTTTGACTTTTGTATCCTTCCTGTGAGATAACTGTTAAACCACTGTAAGGTAAGTGGAGTGGCACCTATGTAGGCAAGACAGGTGATTAGGAGGTGATGGTCTACAGTGTCGAAGGCCTTACTGAGGTCTAGAAAGACTGCACCAATAACCTTTTGGTATCCATAGCATGGATCCAGTCATTAGAGACTTTAGCCAAGGCTGAGATGGTATGTGCTTCAGCCTGAAGCCAGATTGGGTCGGGTTTAGGAGTGAGTGCGCTTCAAGGTGATTTTTCAGTTGGTTGTATATAAGTTTTACAGCACTTGAGAGAATGGGCAAGACAGAGATAGGACGGTAGTTGTTTAAGTCACAAGGATCTCCTGATTTGAAGAGAGAAAGAACATGGGCAGATTTCTGCTGGATGGAACAGTAGCTGTGGTAATACAGAGGTTGAAGATGTGAAGGATGGGGGCTGTGAGCTGGGCATAGCCTAACCGCAAGAAAAATTATTCAAGGCCATTGTCCCCTGCACTTTTCTTGGTGTCAAGGCTAAGAATTATGTCTTCAACTTCCTTGTAGCTAAACAGGCACAACTGGAAGGGATGAGGTGCAGTGCATGTGTAGAATCTGGGCTAGTTGCTATTCACTCGGCTAGCGTATGGGGAGGGAGTCGAATGCTAACACAGCAGTGGCAAAGTGAAGGTTAAGTTCTTCGAGGATTTTCAGTTTATTTTCAACCATCCGTCCTTGGCCAGAATCTTTGTGGGAAGGGAGGAAGCAGCAGGATGGCCTTCAATGGATCTCAGTGTCTTCCAGATTTTTGGGAGTTCCCTTTGCCTGCTCCAGAGTGAGATGTAGAAGTTTGCTTTAGTAGCATGTACACTTTTAACACAGGCATTTCTGGCAGTTCTAAATGCCTGCCAGCCTGCCGGGTTCTTTGTGTGCCTGGCCCTAGCCCATAGCTTGTATCTATTGGTAAGTGCAGATTTGAGCTCTTGGGTGAACCACGGATGCGAGATTTTCCGCACCCTCATTTTAATAAGAGGAGCATGCCTGTTAATTAGGGTGGTGAGGTTGTCATTTAGGACAGAGACAGTGGCATCAGCAGATTTGGCAAGAAATAGGTCTTGCCACCTGATCGTAGCTAGATCGGTTAGGAAGTTTACTGAGTTGAATTTACTGAATGAGCATTTGATTCTGAATTTAGGGTGCTGCTAGGATTTAGATTGGAATCTTGCACATACAACGATACTGTGGTCTCTCATGTCATTATGGAAAACTGCAGAATGTGAGATTTTATGGGGATGTGAAGTTAACATGACATCTAAAAGTGAGCTGTCAGAGTTAGAAGCATTGATTCTTGTGGGTGCAGTTACCATCTGTGTAAGACCCAGCTCATCACAAATGGCTTTTAGGGAGTGGGATTTAGCAGTGAGCCAATCCATATTGAAGTCCTCTAAGATTATTGTTTCCATGTTAGCAGTCAAAGTTATGGATTTCAACACATTAAGAATTTCTGTGCCTCCTGATGGGGGTCTATAGCCACCAATGATTGTGATGCACTCTGAGGATGGAAGCTGAAGTTTAAGCGAGACAATCTCATATTCCTTGGGCTTCATTTTACAGGAAATGCTGCTAACATCAAATTTTGATCTGGCATATACAACCACCCCCCCGAATCCCTATCAGCCCTAAAGAGCTTGAAGCCCGGTATAGTAATTTGCGGATCAGTGTTGGTCTTTTTTAGCCATGACTCAGTAATTATAATCAGATCTGGGTCAGTGTGGGCTGCCCAAACTTGAAGATGATCAAGTTTTTTGAGCAGGCTTAGAATATTGACCATCGTCAGTTTCATCCCGGGAGCAGCTGCAAACTCCGATGGAGAAGTGATTTGAGTTGGGGACCTGGATTTAGTTTGACATTGCCTGAACAGAAAAGGAGAATTAGAAACATTTTCTTGGGGGCATTTATCTGGTAGAAGTGGGCTCTTTTCCTATGGGTTCTTGTGTGGTGTTCAGTCATTGAGGTAAGTCTAGCCAGGGCATAGGAGATGCTGACATGGCTGTTCAAGGCTAGCAGGGGAAGTGCACGGAAAGACATTTGTGAGGGGAGGAGGGCCAGAGGAGAGGGATGAGAATTAAAATGAAAACCCGACAGATTAAGAGTCGGGAAGCAATATGAAGATGCAGCAGGAACTATGATTGTGGGTTCCCAGGCTGGGATGACTTCTGACTTAGCATGGATCAGTGCTTTATGAGTCATACTTTTTGCCAGGATTAGAAGTAGAATGATAATGCAGGCCATATTGCCCATGATTGAGTACAGTGATTTGTGTAGAAAGACCAAGAATCCCACTAGTGGCAGGTCTGTATAACCTGTTAATGGAAAACTAGCCACTTAAAAAAAAAAACAAGAACAAGAATCAAGAACAGTATTCATTCACTAAAACACCCATTGCCTGAATCTTGCCACACAGGATGCCTACAAAGGAATAATCCAAAAACAGTGCATCCTGATTAGAGCATACAATATAGGCGTAAAAATGCTGCTGCTATTTCAGAGCGCACTTACAATTAAGCTAAATATATAGTGTTCTAATACAGACATTGGTATGTACAAGATCCAGAGTTTATTGAACATAAAAAGTAATGACTACCACATACATTTGGTATCATAAGCGCTCACTGTTAAAAACTCATACTTTAATAAACAAATTAATGCACCATCACAACATTTGAGTTAATTATAATTATATTGCTTAAGCGCCACCTGCTGGACTAAAAGGACCACACTCTTAAGAAATACCTTTGCATCATCACAGAAAACATTGATACGCTTATCTAAGCAAGGATACTCTATGCTTGCAACTGAAGGTTGTATGCTATGCCCTTATCGTATTCATATATTGTTTTTTGAAATTTAAGTTTATTAATTTTACACATAAAACAACCATGAGACACAGAAATATACAACTAGCAAAGAATACATGGTATAACAAAGGAAAAGGGAAGAATAAAACCCCCCCAAACAAAAACGACAACACAAAGACCTCCCTCCCCCAACTCCCACCTCCCCTCACCAAACCCTCCCCAAACCCCCCCTCAACCCACTCCCACCCATCCACCACCCACCCTCCACCCCGAACTCCACTTCCACGCCCTCCCACCCAACCAAGGTGAGTGTGCTAGGCAACTAATACATCCAAATTGGATATTTAATATAATAACTGCACAGGAGTAATCCACTCCCTAAATTACTAGATACAAAACCACAATATGTAACAAAATGGAGTACCATTACGGGCATAGAATGAAAGGCCAAGAACTCATTGGTGCAAATATAATGCTTGTAGCTTACCCCATTTTTTCCAAAACAACATATGCATCTGCACACTGGCCACTAAATTTTCAGAATTGAGATAGGCAGAGAGCTCGGACAGCCATTCGGCATAGGATAGTGCCAGTTGATCAGTCCAATGCTTAAGAACCAGTCTCTTAACCAACGGATACCAAAGCAATATGGTATCTATACTCCACACTGTCTATACTGACATAATCACCCAGAATACAAATCTCAGGGTAAAACAATCTGAGAGACCTAGTAGAGGATCTAAATTATCCTGGATAGAAGACCATAGGGGCAACTTTACTACAGTACCAGAAAATTTAGAATCCTCCCCTGCCTACACCTGGAGCAGAGAGAAGGGAAGCCTCTTAAGTTTGAAAAGCTTTTAGGGGTATAATACATGTTATTCACTATATAATATTGAGTAAGCCTGAGTCTGTCCTGCGAGTGATATTTGTGGAGATCCTTCCAGATACGAGACCAATCCAGAGCAGACTCAGGCAACAATGAGGACCAAATACTGGAGCCCCCCACAGGTTCCGGAAATTTATAGTTCAAAAGGAAAGAATTTATTAATGAGATAGAATGCGGTTTGGAAGCAAAGGTTACTATTTGAGAAAGGAAGGGACGGATCTTCGGCTCATTAAAAAGGGCACCAAATTTCCCAACCATGAGGTGTCTCAACTGGTAAACTTTGAAAATCATGACATTAGGAATAGCATACCTATTGAGTATGTCCACTGATGAGAGAAGGGATCCTTGATCGTAGAGATGCTCTAGGTTAACTTCCTTAAATTGTGGAAGCCACTCGGGAGTGATCATCGAGTTGCCCAGCTTAATATTGGGATTAAACATAACCAGTTGGCCTAAATCCCGCGCGGGAAAAACATTTACAAAACGCCAGCACTGAAAAAGAGATTTAAGGGACACAAGGATCATACGGTCATCTATCCATTGTGAAAGCGCTGAAGGGGGGGTATAAAAATGGCATAGGGATCTATCCTAACTTCCGAAAGAGCCAACCTCTCAATTTGGAGCCAAATCGGCCAAAAGAGTCCGGATTAGCCAAAAGCCATCTCCCTAACTTAGCAAGGTGAGTCACCAGTGATAAAACAAGAGATTTGGGAGCCGGAGTCCGCCCTTATCTTTGGGAAGGGAAAGCTTAATGAAAGACCGCCGCACTCCTTTTCCTCACCAGACAAAATTTGAAAACATCTCATGATGTTGTTGAAAATATGAAACAGGCAGCCAGAGATTAAGCAGGCTGAGAGGGTAAAAGATACGGGGCAGAACATTCATTTTAATGATATTGATCTGACCCCAAAGGGAAATAGGAAGAGCAGACCACCGTGACAAATCTTGCTGGATAAGACTCTTAAGATCATCTAAGTTGAGCTTCTTAAGAAGGGAAGGGTCCGCTGTAAAATGGATCCCTAAATATTTAATTGATCTGGGAGACCACCTCATACCAAAATTCGCAAACTCCTGCTTATACGTATAGGTGTTTAAGGGGAAAATGTCAGATTTAGCAATGTTCAATCTGTATTGAGAAAGGGCCCCATATTGACTAAGAACATCCAGTGCGTATCTAAGGGAGTCAGCAGGAGATTCAATATGCAGGAGTATATCATCTGCGTAAGCAGAAAGGACCAGCTCCTGTTGACCCACTAAGCACCCCTTGATAAGCATTGAGGATTTAAGTTTAATAAGAAGGGGTTCTAAATACAAATTAAATAGGAAGGGCGAAAGAGGGCAACCTTGCCTAGTGCCTGTATACAACCAGAATAGTGAGGAAAAAACTCCATTACAGTATATTCTGGCTGAGGGAGCCTTATAGAAGATCTGAACCCATTCCAAGAAGGAAGCCGGGAAACCCATTCTAGCCATCACAGCCCAAAGAAAAGACCAATACACCCGATCAAAAGCCTTCTCTGCATCCAATGAAACTAAAACCATGGGGCGTTGAGATGTACGGCGTATTGAGATATGTGAAAAGGGTTCTTAAATGATCAGACGAAGCTCTAGAATGCACAAAGCCCACTTGTTCTGACTAAGTAGCTGAGTCCAGACCGTCTTTAATCCTCTCGGCCAGAACTTTAGAGAGAATTTTCAAGTCATAATTTTGAAGGGATATGGGTCGATAATTCGCTGATCTGTAGGAGTTTTACCTGGCTTGGAAATTAAAATAATGGTGGCTTCAAGGAGAGTAGGGTCTATGACACGGAAGAGAAAAGATATTCATAAAGTTTGAGAAGTATAGGAGCAAGATCCTTGAAAGGGCTTTGTAGAAGTTAATGGAAATCCGTCTGGGCTGGTGCCTTATCCGAGGTCATAGAGGCAATAACTTTCTATCTCCCCAAAGAAAGAGCAGCAGTCAAGATTTCCTTGTGAGAAGACAAAAGCTGAGAATATCGAGACCAGCTAACACTCTCTAATATCCGACAGGGGGCAGGAGACACGGGCAAACTATATAAGTCCTTATAATAATTTTCAAAATTCATACAATTCTCTAGGAGTGGTTTCTACAGAACCGTGGGCACTTGCAAAGTTGGAATTATCCTGAACAATCCAATGCATGAAGGTGTACAACTAGAAGCCTCCGCCTTTTCCCCTGATCGATGTATTTAGCTTGGGTTCTAATCAGACAGTATTCTGCCTTCTCTTTAAAAGATCAGTATATTCATTTTGACTGCTACAAGGGCTTCTAAGGAAGACAGTGGAGAGGCCAGAGAATGGGAAGCTTCTAGATCCTTGATTCTATTCATTAAGGAAACTGCCCGCACTAACCGGGCTTTCTTCCTTGCAGAAGCTAATTTAATCAGCTCGCCCTGAGATAACATTTTAGAGCGCACCAGATAATATAAAACCTTGGAGAAGAATCAAGGTTATCCACCATGAAAAGAGAAATCAAGGATCCTATTTGCGTCACCGTATGAGGATCCTTAAGTAACTGGGTATTAAGTCTCCAGGCAGTGTCTCGGTGAAAGTCAGGATCTAGAGAAAGTTTAACCCAGACTATTGCATGATCCGAGAGGATAATCGGCTCAATACCAGACTGACGGAGACCCGGAAGGTGGGTTTTGCTAAGCAAAATATAATCTATTCTCGACCATGATCCATGGGGTTGGGAAAAAAAAGAAAAGGCCCAAAGAGAAGGGTTAGAGAGTCTCCAGGGGTCACACAACCCCAACATCTGCAAAAAATCATACAAAGCCCTTTGCGTGGATGTCGGGGGCCGATTATCCTGGGGATCTCTATCCAAAGATAGGAAGGTGGGACATTCCAGTCCCCCAAGATAAGTTATGAGGGAGGAGAAGACTGATTTTATCAGCAAGGGCCATAAAGAAATCAGGACTTCCCCAACAGGCCCATAAACAGAACCTAAAATTACAGTATTCCTGCTGAGGGTGCCCTAACCAAAATGAACCTCCTCTCGGTCTTCCACTACCAGGTCTCTCGTAGTAGAACATGCTTTTTAATAGTATAGCTACTCCTCTGCTATAATTAGATCCACTCGCCACATACACCTGTGAGAAACCAGATCGAGATAACCATTTAACCTCCCCACCTTTTAAATGGGTCTCTTGAAGAAATAAAATATCTATTTGCACCAAAGTACAGTGGTTAAAAACCTGAGTTCTTTTGACCTTTTCCCTAAGCCCGCGCACATTCCACGACGCTATTTTAACATCTCCAATAACCATTTTAAAAACAGTATGAAAAGGGAACATATATTAGAACATCCAGAAGTACAGCAGAAATAAAGGCACACTCGATCCCCAAACTCCCATACCCTCCCCGCCTGCCCAAGGGTGTCCATTGAGGATAATAACAGACTGAAAAACCTAGCCACAATTAAGATACAGTCACACCAAAGTAAGGCTTGGCAGGCGAACCCCCAAAAAATACCTCTTTAAACCCCAGCAAATAACTATATGCAATATGACATGTCCCAGAGCCTGCCAAGAAGATCCCAATAAGAATTCCAACAGCCTGAAAAGATAACCACAGTTAAGGTGTAATCATAAAACACTGACTGGCAGGCCAGCCCCTCTCCCCCCAAAACCCATCTGCAACCCAACTAAATAACTATGTACAACATGGTCCCCAAGCTGAAGACAATTAGAAACACCATGAAAAACCAAAGTTCTGGAAGCCACATCCCCATCGTGCAGTCCAGCACCCCCATCATGCAGGAAAGATCAAAGAAAGAAAATACTGACATCGCCTCCCACTGGAAAGGAAGTCCTTCCTAGACCACCCTGGGAAACCCCGAGGACACCTGCAAATGAGGCTGGACTGGCAACCCCTTCCATAAGTTCGCACTAGCTGCCCCAAGAGGCTAGGCCCAGGAAACTCCCCCACCAACCAACCGCCAAATCTGCAGAGAAAAGAAAAAACCAATATAACAACTAATAACCACCTTAAACCTCATCTCCTCTCCTTGAAATGTCATAAGGGGAATACTCCAAAGCGGGTGTCCGCTACTCACCCCTAAGGTAGAATGGAGAAGGAGAAATCCAAATGAGCTGGCAAACCTCAGAATGGGAGACATAACCTCTACCGATCACCATGTTTCCAGGGGGTTATATGTTAGCCGGACCAAAACCGGTCCTACACTTGAAAAACAGCACCCTGGGAAACCCCACCCCAAAAATAGAGTTCTGGGAAAAGGTCAAGGACCAGCTATCTCAGCCTGATTTCAACCCCTGCTCAGCCAACTCGGATCTCGCCTGCAGCAAAACCTGAAAACTGGCCAGAGCAGGTACAAACCAGCCAGAAGAAAGGGTAACAGGAAAAACTAAGACCCTGCCAATAAAAAAAAAAATACTCAGTATATAAAAAGAGATTAACTTTAAAATTAGATTCAGGTCAAAACACTCCTAGACATAATGTCCGCCACTCAGTTCAGCCATTTGTCTTGAATAATTCCTGGAATTTAACGGGTCAGATCCTTGTGAGCAGTCTCTGGAGACTCAAAGCTGTAGGTGGCACTGCCCACTGAGACTTTAAGGGTGGCTTGCATTTCTGTATGTGCTTCTGTTCCCATTTCCATTTCTGTTTCTTTGGCATTATTCTTCAACTTAACTTTACCATTTGCATTTACAATTGCGGTACCATGCCTGTACTCGCAGGTTTACGTTATGTTAGCTTGCGTTAGTTTCTGTTTCTGTTCCTTTCATGTTCTTTTGCTGTGACACTTAACATTTCCATCTAAAATGCCACTGCCATCACTGTTCTTGTTACCAGTTGCATTTTCGTACATGCTTCAATGTCCGTTTGCATCACTGTTCGCTTCTGCATCACTTTGCACTTGCTTTTCTATTAACGTTTCCTTTCCCATTTATGTGTGCGTTCCCTTGTGTGCCACTGTTGGCACTTCTGTTTGCATTGCTGTTCCTGTTACTATCTCACAAGACATCACGTGGTGGGAGCGCGGGGCCCTATTCATTCACTATTTATCATCATCATTCTCAAAAAGAAAGGAAATTAGATGCAAAAAACTCTGTTTAATGCATTAGTTAGGGTTGTTCCACAGCGATAAAAGTGAGGAAATTCACTGTTAGGGTTGAAAGCACCCCTGGACCCTTCCAGCCCACCCCCCAACTGGCATTGGGCTGCACGTTGAGGTGATCGGTCCTAACTCTCTCCCCATTCTCCTATTCCTCAGCTTCTTTACACAAGTTATGGGGTGAGAGTTAGAGCTGATGACCCCAATGTGCACCCTGATGCTGGTTGGGGGTGTGGGCTGGGAGGGTCCAAGGGGCTTTCACGCTAATGGCGAATTTTTACTTTTTATCACTGTGGAACAACCTAACTGATACATTAAACTGAGTTTTTTATGTATACATATATATATATATATATATATATATATATATATATAGAGAGTTAATGCATCAGTTAGGACTGAAGCAACAAAAGAAGGCAAATGAGTCATTAGGTTTGAGCCCCTAATACCCCCCTCCCAACCCCATCAGCCCATACCACATCTACCGTGCATAGACCAACCCACATCAGGGTGTGCCTTGGGGTACTTGGGCATAACTCTCACCCCATTCCATGTGTAAGAAAGTTGACATGCTGCAGATTGGAGAATAGGGTGAGAGTTAGGGCAAATGACCCAAAGGCCCACTCTGATGCATGTTTTGACTTTGGAGGGTTGGTGTGGGGTGGACTGGTGGGGTTGGGTGGAGAGGGTGTTAAGGGCTGATCCCTAATGTCTCATTTCCCTACTTTTGTCACTTCAACCCTAACTGATGCATTAATAAAGTTTGTTGCAATTTATTTACTTATTTTTTGAGATAGTACAATATTTTCTTTATTTCACTGTGGTAGCACAGGGTCCTTTTGACTCTCCACTCCCATCCCTCCACAGATACACATCTGTATCTAGCTGTGAAAACACAGTGATCTCTGGCCTCTGTGCATCCACATATTATGTTACTAACAGGCATAGCGAAATTGCAACAGATAGTCATAACGGTGACATCTTAAATCATTTTCACCTTGAATGCTCAACATAACCTTCTTCTCACCTCACCACATGTACCCAGTACCAAAACTGTTCAAATCCCAGTTGAAATGCAATTCTGCACAAATGTAACTCCATTCTGCGCCATAAGTGCAGAAAAACTTTTTTCACAAGATATGAAAAACAATGGCTGTATTATTCATGAGGTGGTGTGAAAAAATGACAAAGTTGAAAATTTGGAGTGAAAATTAGATAAATTGCCAAAGTTACAAGCATGCGTAGAAAAATTCCAATGACTGCACTTAACTCAAGCATTTATAGGTATTTCTGTACCAAATTTTCAACATGCCAATTTTGAGACCCCACATCATAAACACTGATACTGTCATTTTGTTACTCTGTCCTGACAGGTGATCTCATGCAGCAAATGTGCCATTGTCTGATTCTGCTAGTGTAAGCACATTTCAGGCAGGATGAGGGAAATTACATTTGTACTGTTCATGCAGTGTTGTGAAAAATGAATGTTGAATATTTATAGTGAAATTATTTAAATTTTCCAAGGTTACATGCGTGTGTAGAAAAATTTTAATGACCACTCATAACTCGGGAGTTTTGGGGTAATTTTGCATCAGATTACTAACATTGCCTTTTGTGACCCCACCTCATGACCAGTGGCACTGTGATTTTCTTACTCCATCCCAAAAATTGATATCGTACAGTGACCACGCCATTCTGTGCCGCAGGTGTGACAACATGTTTCAGGCAGGATGTGAAAAATGACAGCTATACTTTTCATGAGGATGTGTGAAAAAATGGCAATGTTGAAAATCTGGAGTGAAAATATAAAAAACTTGAGAAGTTATGAGCATGAGTTGAAACCGCACAATGCATGCTAGTAACAGTCATTTTTGGGAATTTCTGTACCTAATTTTCGAAATGAGCTTTTTGGGACCTCCCCTCATGAACACTGCCACTGTCATTTTGTTAATAGGTCCCAAACAGTGATTCCATGAAGTGACTACTAAATCATCTTTTGAGACAGCATAACAAAATAACAGTGCATGTGTTCATGAGGTGGGGTTCTAAGAACCCCATGTTGAAAATTTGGGGTCAAAATTCCTACAAATGGCTGATATATCAACATATGTTGAAAGCCCCATTGCATCCATTATACAGTGTTTGCCTTGATTCTTCAATTTGTGGATTGGCTTTGAAGGGTGCAGACATGTCCTGGTCCAAAGAAGACTGCAATTGATGACCACAGAGGGTAAGTATGGGGTATGGGGTGTGTGTGGAGGGGGTGCGCAGAGGGAGGGTTGGTAGGGGGGCAGGGGAGACAACAAGGAATGATTTTCTTCTTTTCAGGGTTAAAAAAAGATGTTTGGGACAGCTTTCTTTATTACAGGGAGATACATGTTTGGGGACATTGTGTTGGACACCCTGTGTCCCACAGAGCTTTGAGGACATTTGGGATATTGGGGTGGGTCCTCAGTGTCCCACAGTACTGGGGGCATGATAGATTTGACACTGGGAGGGGCTCCCAGTGTCCAATGATGAAGAACCATTTTCTCCTGTTCAGGTGAAATTAATAATAATAAAGTGAGGGACTGATTTCAGGGATACTGTGAGTGGGCTCCCCTGTGTTTCAATGTGCTTGAGAGGTTGTGTGTTTGAAACACTGGGCGTGGCTCCCAGTGTCCCACAGTGCTGGGGAGGGGTTTAATAATGCTGCCATGAGATTGGGCATCCTGATGTCAACAGAATCAGATTGATGCAGAATCATGTATTGAAAAATGGCAGTTCGATGCTGGATTCTGCATCTTTACTATCCCTTTTTGCAGTCCCTTTTCCCCAGCTGATATTGTGAAAAGGGATTGACTTGCAAAAACAGATTGAGAAATGGATTTTAAACTTAAAAAAACACAATTTTTTACAAACTTACAAGAAAACAAAGACGTGGGCTGGTAGGGGATGTCCTTCTCACTAAAATCCATGCCTTGGTTTTCACCAAAGACTTCAGGGGGGCAAGTTATAAGGTTCTGTTTCTCCCTTGCTAAGTGAGAAAACAAATTGGCGGTTGACAAACAGAAAGTTTCTCACGAAAAGGGATTGTCTGAGAGTTACCAATCCCTTTTCAAAGTCCCTGTTCTTGAGCCGTTCACATCCAGGAATCCTTGATTGAAACTGTGCATCGGTTCCAAAGACTGAACTGAGCGTGCTCAGAACCCAAAATTTCTAAATTTTATAATTTTGGAATGGATTAATATTTTTTCACCAGCCCAACTCTGTATTGTTCAGGCCAACATTTTAAACTGTGTGTGCACACCATGATGTCAAAAAATGACCCTGACTGTTCAAATCTGTTGATCAGTTGTGAAGTTGTTAAAGTTCAAAATTTGGGGTTTAACACTAATCTGCCTACTCAGCCCTAAATATAAGTGTGTGACCACATGGTAGTGCCAGTATAGTTAGGGTGAAATATTTGAATGTCAATAACTTTGGAACTGTTCAACAGATTTGCATGAAATTTGGCATGCATAATGTCTAGGAGAATGTCTCTTGATCTGACAAATTTCATGGGAATCCGTTTTTGTGGTTTCTGAGATATAGAGTGTAGAAAAACAGAAAAATCAGCATTTTTGACATTTCTTTGTTCACCTGGATCTCAGAAACAGCTTTAGGTTGCAGTCTGAAGTTTTCAGTGTACAATGCCTTTGACTCACAGATGTGCCTTTTGAAGGTTTGGTGAAAAAACAATAATCTGTTCCAATGTTATTAAACTTTAAAGTTTCCCACTATAGCCTATGGGAAAAAAATATGATCTGGAAGTGAAAGCAGGTAAACAGCCCCAAAAAACAGTTTATTTGCCACCTCATAGCAAGAAAATGGTTTGGTATTTTGGGCTGAAAGGTACATGGTGGCAAGCCCTTGCCCAATAGATGTGACCTTTGCTGGTTTGGTGAAGAACTGGACACCTGTTCCATAGTTACAGCACTCCAAATTTGTGAATGTTCCCATTGGATAACATTGTGGCAGTCTTGGTGTCTTTTGGTGGCTATATCTCGAAAACAGTTTGAGATATGGATTTTTTGCTAACACACGTGGAGGTGGCCAGCCCATGAATACAAATGCACAGGAATCTTTTTCCAGAATTTGTATGGTTCTTGAGATATTGCAACGTTTTACAGCACAAGGTTTAACTGAAAGGGTTCTAGGCATGCACTATGTCACTATACATATGGGTACGTGTTTGGTGGTCCCACATTTGGATCCCATTATGCAATAATCAGAGGGCAGAGCCCTACATTATGCAGCAGTGGGAGTGCAGGGCCATCTGGGCCCTGATCTCCCACGTGGAGATGAGATATTAAAATATCAGTACACTTATGTATAGATGGGGGAGTAGGGCACATGTCATCAGTGAGTCCTGCATGGCCATGCAACCTATGGTCTGTGCATCCCCAAAGGCCTGTGGTTCAACCATACCACACTATGTACATTTCCATGCCTGCTACACTGATACAGTGTGTAGTTACTCCTACACTGTAGGCAGGCCTCCTTCAGGGTCTGGAGGATGGGTCTCTCATTTCCTGTTTCATAGGTTTCATAAGTGAGTAGACTAAAAATCCATAATGCTTGCCATTTAGAATTACTTAAGATTTAGACAGAATTTAGTTAAATCAGTCATCACCGAATCGAGATTTAAATTAAAGCAGTCTATACTTGGAGTACTTGGACACAGGAATGCACAGGGTCACCTCTATCCTGGTTGGTTGACTTATACCTCAGACTGTGGGGAACACACTGCAACATGCCTATTGTTTTTAAATTTAATTGTATTTATTTATTTGATTTACCAGTAAGGTGGAGTGGGCAAAAGTCCGTTTTCAGCCATGCCTGGGGAAAGAGAAACAACAATAGTACTACATACAAAGTTAGTAGCCTGGTTTGCTGGATGGTGGCATCTCTGTCATTGTGTTCTTCCATGTGCTGTAATCACCACACCACCTACCCCATCCAACACCTATTATGTCATGAGCCCTTTCACTTTGTGTTGCACTTGCACAGGTTGTAATGCCTCTGTCTTACACAGACAACATCGATTGCAGCTCCACATTTCAGGCTGTGTGTCATATATAGCTGGGTGCATGGATTACGTTTAGGTTTCTGACAGTCCATGTCACCCACTGGAGTCTTGCAGTCACCGTGTATGCTGTACTGTGGTGCCATGATCCTGGGACACATTGACTGCTTCTGTGTTACTGTGGACCATGCTTACTGTCCCTTGGGGTGTGTACCATGTATGTTGGCATCACAGCATTAGTGTACCATGCAACAGCCTACAAGTGTTACTGTATCACACAGTCAACCTGATGCTGCGCTACTTTACCATACTACTTCACCATACTACACACACCTCTATGTCAGCATGTGGCATGGTGCACCTGGGCAAAGTGTTCACAGCCTGTTGTCCTGTTTGCCTCTCAGCCATGCACTGCCACATCACCGTGTACCAGGTCTGCCCAGCTTATGCAATATGGCTACTCTGTGCTTTGCACTCCCCTATGCAGGAACATATTCTCCTTAGGCATGCAGGCCTGTTGTCCTGTTTCATCAACCTGAGGGATAGTATGGTATAAATTAGATGGACCTGTCCCACATGTTTGTCTGCAACTTGCTGTTGTGCCACTGTCCACTGCCTAGTACTTTGGGCACATGTTATCATGTTCTGGCTTATGGTCCCCTCTGGGACACAAGCATACGCTGCCCCTGTGTCAGGGCCAGGTCCATGTTGTTTCATTGTGTGTTGCTAAAGTGCTGTGCATAGCTGGTCTGCTACCATTGTACTGTTGTATAATACCAGTAGATAGGATTCTGTCTTACTGTGACCTGTTGTTCTGTACTCCTGTATATATATGTCAGTCACATGTTTGATTCCTACATATTGTACAGCAGAAATTTTGATGTCATCATGTTTGTGGAATGCTGGATCAGTGTGCTGTAGGGTTGAGGTGTGGGGAGTGACCACACCATGCATATCTTCTGCCACTGGCCTGGGCCAGGTTATCCTGATGTGGTGTCATCACTGTGGAGTGGGCATGTGGGATCCATACATGACATGTCTGCATAATGGTCTCAGTGCACTTCCCAATCCGTGTGCCACCTTGTACCGGTGGTGATACATACTGTGGTCACCAGCAAATTGGTCATGGCTGGCCAGGCCATTCCAGTTGCCCACTTTACATAGAATTTGCTACATCTTTGCTCCCATTCACTGATACAGCATGCATAGTACAGTGCTGTGGGGCATGTGTGGTACCCTACACTGTCTGACTGTTCATGTGTGTCAGTGTTTCCACAGTCTTCAGGGGCACTGTGCCACACATATCTCACCTGCACCATGCTGATGGCAGTGCTCAGTGGAACTTGACTACTTGTACTTGCTGAGGATGCCTTATCAACAGTGTCTGCTCACTGTACTTACATCCACATCTTTCTCCCCATTGTTGAACTTTGTACACCAGTGAGGGCATGACACCTGGAGCAGATAGAAAGCTATGGCAACCTGCTCTGCAGGATTGTCAGACAGCAGAGGCTGATGCTAGAGTGCCAGGCCCCCCCTGGAGACACCAAAAGGATGCATGGTGGAACTACTGGAAGAGCTGGTGCACCTCCACAGGCCAGCAGCTGAGGACTAGAAGCATCCTTCTTCCATTTTTCATTCCCCCACCCACCTTCAACATGTTTCCCCTCCCACCCTCCTTGCAGTGGTCCTTTTCCCATTTTTATATTTGTTTTGTTGTTTTATATGTTAAAGAACTTTGTTTGTTATGATCCAGTGATCTGTGTCTTTTTTGGTGCTTTGTTGATATTTTTTTCTGGCCTGCTGTGTTGCCCCTACTGCCCACTTATGCCCCACTTGTGGGTGATATCCATGCTCATCTTATGGTACAGGATCACCACTGCTGTCCATGCAGATATCTGTGGCTGTGATTCCACCTGTACAGTGTTCCTGGTCTGGCAGGTGTGTTGGCATGTTGGCAGACACATTTTATTCCTTTTGTATCCCCCTACACATCTCCTGTGCATAACAGCCACCATCTGGGTTATTGTTGTCCACTAGGGAATAGGATTAATAATAGTGTGATATTGGAATTAGACTCTACTATTAGTGTGGGGGATTCCTACAGTGTAGATAATACAACTACATTAAGTGACCCTCAGGCAAGTACAATATCCCTTGAAGATAGCTATAATTGACTTAGCCATCTTGTGGGGCAGGGAGAAAGCTATCCATTTATGTTCAGCTGGAATGTGGCAGGCTTGAGATCTGAAGTACAGGACAAAGGAGTTTTGGAATAGTTAATACAATTCCCAATCTTAATATTCCAGAAAACTAGGATGGGTAGCCTGGATGATTATTTAATTGAGGGATATAATATGTAGAACATCCCCACTGTTAAGCAAAGCAGGTTTGGAAGGAATAAGGGTGGGCTGGCCATCTTTGTTGATAATTCACTTGATATGGGGTGCATTGAATTGAGTCTGTATAATGATTTTTTTATGTATATAATTTTGAAGGTTGAAACTAAATGTATTGCACTTTTTAATATCTACATTCCTCCACAAGTAAAGCAGAAATATTTTAAAGAATACTTGATACTCTGAAAGGTGATATTGATTCTGTCAGAGTACGAAATCCCTGTATTGAACTTATTCTGGCTGGTAATTTGAATTCACATACAGGAAATCTGACAGAAGAACAACAAATGAGTGGGGAATAGATGATGTTTTTAATATTCCAATTAGACAATCAAAGGACAAAAAGGTTACCGGAAAAGGCAGGCTTTTGATACAGCTTTTAGGAAAGAATAATTTAGGATTATTAAACGGTAATTCTAGGAATGATTTGGAGGGTGAAATAACATTTCCATCAGTTAATGGGGGTAGTGTAATACATTACTTTGTAATGATGCTTCTCTATATCCAAAAGTAGACATTGTTAAAATCCATAGAGTTTGGGACAGTGACCATTTTCCTTTAGACGGTAAAAGTAAGATAGTTTGCATAACATTTAATAGAAATAAGAAATGTGTGATGGAAATAAACCACACAATGTGTATAAAATATAGTAAAAAAATTAGATGGAATGAGTATACCAAGTCAACAGTGGATACAATTCTAGATTGTACTCAATGCCTAAAAACATTATTAGACTGGAGAGGGGAAAATAAGCTGAAAAATAAGCTGAACTGCCATACTATGTTAAAAACTTTTGACCAGTTTATGGAAAACTGTAGTAGTCAATTATGTAATGAAAAGCATCCAATGCATAATAATCATATTAGAACTGATAAACCCTGGTTCAATAACGAATGAATGAAACTGAAAAAAGAAATCAGGAAAGTTGGGAAACTAAGATTGAGATTGACAACCCCTTCAGTAATATGTGCTACGAAAAATTTGAAAAGAGAGTATAAGAAATTATTAATAACTGAAGAAAAAATGTATAAACATGAACTGTGGTCTCATTTACAACAAGCTATATAGAATAAGGGCACACAATTATTTTGGACACTTGTTGCCTATGGATGTGATGAGAAGGTGTGAGATATAATCTATATGGCATGATAACAGAAAGTACATGGGTTAAATATTTTGAAAATATATACAATAGTAACTTAAAAGTAGAATGTGCAGAAGTTTGTGAATACCTTTTGGAAAACAAGTTAATTTGTCCCTATGTGTTTTCAGACACTGAGGTTAGATCAGCCATTTTATACTAAAGTGGAATAAAGCAGCTGGACATGATGGTCTGTCAGCTGAAGTATTTCTCCCTAACCCTGATGCTTGGGCAAGGCTTCTGGTGCTAATTTTTAATACAATAAGTCAATGTTTGATACTACTGAAAGACTGGAACCAAGGGGTGATTATACCATTACTAAAGGCAGGAGATAAACAAGGCTCAAAAAATTACAGATCCATTACACTTCTCCCAATAGTACAAAACATTTACACCAGGTTAACTCTAGATAAATTAAATATCTGGGTGAAGGAGAACAAATTGATCTCCAAATGGCAATGTGATTCAAAAAACAATGTAGTATAGTACAACTCACATTAAACTGTTTCACCAATGAGTTGGTTTAGCATTGTTTTTCTACAGTTGACAATGCATTGGCAGCTCACATTGCATTGTTTTTCAATGCTTAACCAGTTCAAGAGCAATGTTTGTAAAATGTTTTTGCAGTTCAGTCAGAATACATCTGTAGTCCAGTCACAATGCAATGCAAAGCTGAGTTTTAACTCTTAAGAAACAGTTTGTGCATGTCTTTGTGCTGGATCCAGCAACACTTAAGCAACTCAGACAGAAATGCTAAAACAACTCATTAGAGGAACAGTTTAATGTGACTTGTACTGTACTTTAGATCTAATCTTTATGTGGAATTATATTGTACACATTTATGTAGAAGGGAAGAAGAGCCGAATATACATATGTTTCATTGATATAAAAGCAGCCTTCGATTCAGTTAATAGGGTTACCCTATGGGAGATCCTAAAGAAATTGCATATAGATTCTCATCCTCTAGATATCCTTAAAATATTACATAATAACACTGCAGCAATGGTATGTTATAACAAGGATCGAGCACTTACCAAAGAAAAAGATATTTCAAGACATGTGAAACAAGGGTGCTTGTTAGCACCAACTTTATCTAATCTATATATTGAAACTTTAACAAATAGATTAATGGATATTGATACTTTTGCACCTATACTTGAGAAGGAAGAAATAAAGTTGTTATTCTATGCAGATGATGCAATACTTTGATCAAGAACCCCATTAGGTTTGAAAAGAGGGACTATTAATGTAATGTCAACATTAAAAGATTTGAATTTGGAATTGAAAGTAGGGAAGACTAAAATTATGTTAATGGGTCAAATAAATGATAAAAGAAAGTTCTGGAAAATCAATGGCATCGATCTTGAGGTAGTTTAGTCATAAAAATATCTTGGGGTTATGTTTGATTGAAACCATTCCTAGCATGCATATGTAAGGGAAATTAAATGTAAATCTTATAAAACAACTAGCACCTTTGGCATTCGCAAATAGGTTTCCAGGAAATATTTTGAAAGCAATAAAACAACATTTGAGGCCAAGACAGTTAGTAAATTTTGTACAGTTGGAAATTTGGTGCTTGTACCTTGATAATTTAGATAATATTGAGGTAGCTCAGAATAGATTTCTCAAATGTTTCTTAAATTTACCTAGGGACTGCCTCTCTGCTTTTTTGTGGTTGAAGTCTGGTATGCTCCAATTAAACGTAAGATTGGCGATGAGGTCAGTTAATTATTGGGGTAAAATTAAAGTTATGAAAGAAAATAGGTTACTAAAAACTATATTGGAAAGATTGTATTAATAGAATGCAAGCAAAAACTGGAAAAAAAACACTTTGTTTTCAAGATTGAATAATAAACTAAAAAGCGTTGGGTTAGAGGAGCTTCTGTCGACATCTGCAGAATGTAATGTTGTACAATATGTGGAGAGTGCTATTATGAGATTAAAAGATATTGCAATTGTCAGGGATTCTGTGAAAATACATGAAATTGATAGGTTTGGTTTATACTCAGTGGCTAAACAACACTGGTGTTCAGAAACTTACCTTATGATTTCTGAAAGAGCTTGCACAGAAATAATGAATGTAAATTGAGACTGGATATGTTAGGTATAGATACTATGAATATTAAGCAAAACTATGTACAAATTAAGAGATGTAATTGAAATTGTATAGACAAGTCACTCCCTAGGTTGTTACATGCCATGTACAATTGTAAAAATGGGAGCAAGAGAGAAGTAAATGGTTGACCCGCCTCTGATGTCATTAATCTAGATGTTATTGATGGATCCCAGAAGGAAATGTTAACGTTAGAGAAAATTATTTGATATTGCAAAATTTCTGGCAGTATGTAGACTTCAGAAATTGTTAAGCTTGATGAGCTATGTGCAATAGGTTTCTTATTATAGTAAACATATGGATGGTAAAACTTTAGATTATGGAATGTCATAAATTATGTGAATTTTATACATTTGTTTGTTAATAAACTTGAACTTGAACTTGTGTGTTGGCATGTTGGTGGACACATTTTATTCCCTTGTATCCCCTACACATCTCCTGTGCATGATGGCCACCATCTGGGTTGTTGCTATCCACTGTCATGGGATGGTCACTGTACTTTGGGGACCTGCCCTCCTGCATTACCTCACAGGGTGGTCTCTATAGCTGACCTGCCCATGTCTTTGTACTTGTTGTCATTGACTTCCATCCCCCTGTGTGTCCCTGCTGTTTGTCATCCAGTGTGCTGTCTCCTGCTCCATGTCAGGGTTCCATGTGTCTTCCCCCTCTGCATTAGGCTGCGGTAGCCATTTGCGCTGCCCAATTGCTATATTCAGTGCTATATTCTGTGCTGGGAACTCATTGCACTGCACTCTCTGCTCTGCTTTGCACACCTGTGTGTGCACATTATATTCAGTAGTGTTTGCCCATGGGCTATGCCAGAGAATATTGCATGCAATGGGAAATGGGCTTGTGCTAACTGCTGGCAGTGCAAAATTTGCCCCAGGCAATTCTTTTGAATATCAGTCCCCTGAGTTTTAGCTATGTCACAGTTTCTGTACAGAACTATAAGCATTGTTTTCATATGTTAAGAGTTTCTGTTTAGCATTTAGTATACAAACTGTGGCATGCTAAAAATTCCAAATTATTGGTTCCATGAAGGGACCTGTGAAGAATGTTGTCCATGAATAGTAAATAACTGAAAACACAATTTTAACATCAGTATTTATTCAGGTATAGTCAATTATGGGTCATTCAGAGGTATGTACTAGGAACATTACAGATTTCTGCCAGTTAGCACAAATGCCCTGTTCCCTTTAAAACACCTAATAATGCTTTCTATTACAATTCACATACACTGCACCATAACCTTTAGATGTGTGTGCAGCATTTTGTGCCCCAGCTCACCAGAACTAAATAAATTCCCTAGCATTTTGTTTGGACTCCCCACCCCAACCCCACTTTAAACAAGCTTCTCAAACAAACTTTCCTATGTCCATTTAAAAATTAAAGCACTTATTTATTTTATTTTATTTATTAAATTTTAATAACCGGGTAAGCTCTGCCAGATAGGGTGTAAGCGAGCCACCTTGTAATAGAGAACTTGTAATCTGTTCATCTCTGTTTGGCAGCTCCCTGTTTCACTGGGGCTGCATAGGAGAGGTAGGGAGGAGGACAGTTGTGATGGGGAGGCACTGGCGCGGGTATCAACTGGTCTTTCAGCCTATACAAGGTCCTGAGTTTGGCGTAAATATTTTTGTTACCTGGTCGACATGATCCTTGAGGGAGAAGCACTGATCCAGGGTGAGGCCAAGGTATTTTATCGATTCAACCACCTCAAGTCTTTTTCCTGATTTGGTCATCAGCCTGAGATGTGGGCTTCTGTCCCGGCCGAGGGTTCTTGGGCCAAATAGCATGGCCTTGGTCTTGTTAGGGTTAATGATCATTCTGTTGGTGACAAGCCATTGCTCAAGGGAACCCAGGTCTTCCTGTAGCCCGTAGCAGAGATCTCCCAGATTAGAGGAGGGGCGGTATATGACCGCGTCATCCACATACTGTACCACTGAGCTACCCCCACAGTGTTTACTGAGATCATTTGTAAAAAAAAGAGAAGAGAAGGGGGCCAAGGATAGATCCTTGGGGCACCCCATCCATTAGGGGGAGAGGCTCCAACAGGAAGTCTTTCCATTTTACCCTCTGTGTCCTCCCTGTGAGGTAGCTGTTGAACCATGATAGGGAATGGCTGTCTAACCTGAACAGGTTCAGTTTTGTAAGGAGCAGGTTGTGGTTTACAAGGTTAAAAGCCTTGGAAAGGTCAATGAAGACTGCCCCAGTAGGGGATCCCTGTCCAGTTCTCTGAGAACATCAGTGGAGAACTTGATAAGTGCAGTGTCAGTCCCATGATTGGTTCTGAAACCGTGCTGGGAGGGGGCAAGTAAATGGTGGAGCTCTAGGTAGTCCTGGAGTTGTCCATAAATTAGTCTCTCTTGAATCTTACCAAGGCTAGATAGCAGGGAGATGGGCCTGTAATTGTTGGTAGTCTCCCTTGAACCACCCTTGTGGATGGGGACTAGATGGGCCAGTTTCCATTGTTCCGGGACGGCACCTGTGATAAGGGATTGATTGAGGAGCCAGGTGAGTGGCCTGGTGAGTGCAGGGGCCCTATTCTTAGTATGCAGGGGGGGGATGCCATCGGGTCCCATAGCTCACGACATTTTGAGGGACTTTAGTAATGGGAGGACTTTGGTCTTACAAGCCGGATGTGGAAGGTTGGGTGGTCCAGGCTTTGGGGGATGGGATCATTCGAGACTGGGAGGAGGGGTGGCAAGTCTGCTTTGAGCAGGTCCAGGTTTGTGAACTGGCGGTTGAGAGCCATGGCGATGCTAGGGGTCGTCGTTAGTTAATTGGCCATCAACCTCTATGCGGCAGTGAGCGGTCTTCCCGCTCTCCTTTATAAGCCCGTTTATGTGAGCCCAAAAGAGTCTAGAGTTGCCTAGGTTCTTTTTCTGTAGATCTGTGAGGTAGTCTCATTTGGCCACTTTGATGGCCAGTTTGCACTTATTTCTCAGTGACTTGTAGCGGTTTAGTTCAGCTGATAGGAGAAGAGCTTGTATTTTTCCAAGCAGTGTCCCTAGTTTTCATCAGTGTTTTCACTGAGGGTGATCCATTTGTGCAGCTCCTTGGTGCGGAATTTCTTCAAAGGGGCCAAGCAGTCAGCAACCATAATGATGGCTCCCTAGAAGAAGGCCATAGCCTCTTCCAATGTGGGGAGTAGTTTGATTGGGCTCCAATCAATCCTGTTTACGCAGCCAATCAAGTATTCAGGTTGATAGTTTGAGTAGTCCCTTGTCACGAGTATTTGCAGGGGGACTCTGGGGGCCCTGTTTTTCCAGGAGCAGAAGATTGGGGGAGTGATCACTCAGGGCATCTGCTAGGGTGCCAGCCACCTTTATATTGGTGGGTTTGCTAGTAAGCACCCAATCAAGTGTGGAATGGTTACCCATTTTGTAGTTCATTCGGGTGGGCCCTGTGATAACCTGCGTAAGGTTAGCTTCCTGAACCAGCCCTAGTAGGGAGGTATTGTCTTTCGGGGCCCAATTCAGATTGAATTCCCACAGGATGATTAGCTCAGAGGTGACCTCATCGGAGATGTCCCTTAGGACCACTTCCAGAGATGAGCGCGCATTGGTTGGGGGATTGTATACACATTCAATGTTGAGATGCTTACATGGGCCAAGGATGATCGAACAAGATCGATTCACCTTCCATACTAGTGGCCTGTAGCAGGTTGACCTGCACTGAGTTAAGGTGTCTTTTGTGTGATTAGGACCCCTCCACCCTTTTCTAAGTTTATCTTGTCTATGGAGAGGTATCATAGGGCTTCAACCTCGTGGGAGGGTATGTGAAGCTTGAGCCAGGTTTCGATACGGCCAGGATGTCTGGGTTGTGCGGTCCAGCCAGGCTTGAAGTTCCTGCATCTTGGGTCTCGGGCTACATATATTCATGTGCGCAATCCTCAGGCCCTTATTGGCCGCCAGTGAGTCCACCAGGGAGGAGACCAGAAGATCATGGAGAGAGACCAGGATTTGGTTGGATGTCCCTGCCAGAGCAGGAGGGTAGCAAAGAGGCAAAGAGAAGGAAGCCGACTGAGGTGTAAGGACTAAGTCTAGAGTCTCCGCTTAGCAGTGAGTAGAGCTGAGTACCGGATGCCTTCCTGCAGAATACATGGGCAGTCAGAGCACTCCATGTTATTAAGAGGAGGGTGTAGTGGCTCCAAGAATGTGTGGAATGTGCTTTATATTATAATTCACATACACTATAGTGTGCCTTTTATATGATTGTTGCAGTGTTTTGACCTCATCAACCTGAACTAAATCAATTCCTAGCTCTTTGTTTAGACCCAAACCCAAACCCCAGTCCAAACAAACCTGGGTGCATTTTAAAAAATTAAAGTATTTAACAGTGCTTTCTATTATAATTTTCATACCTGCACAGTGCCTATTCTATTTCACATACGCTGTAGTGTGCCTTTTAAATGTTTGCTGCAGTGTTTTGCACCCCAGCTACCTGAAATAATTCAGCAATTCACTAGATCTTTGTTGGACCCATTCTCCAAGCTACTCCAAACAAACTTCCTCAGTTTTAAAATTAAAGCACTTGCTGATGCTTTTCTTTAAAAGCACACCTGTATGTGTAAGGATTTGTTGTTTGCAGGAGTGCAGTTGCTGAACAGCAGAATATCTGAACTGAGCCAGCAACGATCACATTCATGCAGGACAGAGACTGAAGATGCCACAACTAGTCTGGTATGAGATGGGTAGTGAAAGGAAGGGCCTGAGAAAGGCATGGGGCTTATAAACTTTTCAATAGATGCCAGTCACAGAACCAACCTGCACTTTTGGTTTGCAATCATTTGGGTTGCATTCAGGACTAACAGTTTGTGTGTCAGGGGATGCCACAAAGGGGGTTTAAAAATTTTTAGAAAATCTGCAAAGTAGAACTTTTGTGAAAAACCAAGACAGCCAAATTGTAGAGGGGATATGAAGACTGCAAGACAGGAGGTTATTGTAAAAATCTTGCATGTTTAAAATAGGTGTGATTGCACATTGCAGGAAAGACTGTAAGTGAGCCATCACATGTCAAAAACGTTACCTGGGCAGAAAAGACCATGACAAATAAAATATATGCATCTGCCAAAAGTTACACTTTTGTGCAACAAAAGGGCTAAGTTTGGGGTATAAGCAAAGCGTGAACATATTTTGTTCTTTTCATTAGCACTGTTTGAAATGGCAATTCCAGGTTTAATGAGCCTCACCTTAGATTGTATATCGTGTGAAACTGTAACTAAAACACTGAAAATGAAAATAACATCAAAACTTAAACAAATGTCCTTATTTGAACTCAAACAACATATCAAAATGAAACTTTCCTACACTACATCTTTCAACAGTTTTGTATTAACAATAGGGTCCCCAGGAAGGGTTCAATGGATTCTAGTGAATAGATGGAAGCTCTAACTTCCTGCAGCTTGCCATGTCAACAAGTGAACAATATGTCCTGAATGATATGTTGTGACAGTGAAACACCAAATGGAAAATACAAATATATCTTACTTCATAGACCACAGCACTTTTAGTTCAGTAAATAATCTTGACATCCTTGCGTAAGTTGACTATCTCGGGTCCAATCTTGATGTCAGTCAGTGAGTTATAGCATTACAATAGAAAGAATAAATATTTACTAATGATGCAGCAAATTTGTACTTCATACAGGATGGCATTTTATATGATTTATGCCAGCAATACTCTATTAGTTTAAAGTTGTTTCATAAAAACTATGATGCAGAATAAAACAGTGTGAATCCTGAAGCATAAACATACAATTGCAGGCAGAATTAACACTAGGGGGTTGCAAAACAAAATTCCACCAAGTTCCCTGGAATCCCCATTCCACATAAAGTAGATTCTGTTTGTGCCATTTCTATGAACAAATAAGCTCTAGGGATTAATGAGTCTGGCCCTTCATCTCATAGAGCAATGGGTCAATGCTCCCAATAGCTTTGGTCAGTTCCATCCTGGGCTTTCCTTTCACACTCATCTGACATGTCTGATGTCTGTTGTCAGAGTTGGAATGTCCAGGAGCTTAAGTGTGCAGTGAAATTAAATCAGGTACTGTGCATCTGCACCACCTATGTTACTAGCAGGTCCGCCTGAAAGAAATTAAACTTGCTGGTTCAGAAGCGTGGAAATCAGATAGAAGTTAGGTGATATTGAATTCCACAGTGCTGCTGTGGCCAAAAAAGACGGGTGTCCATTCCAGTGCACAGGGGTTTGCACTGAAAGCTATCCAAACATCTAGTGGATCCAGATGTATGGTGGGTCCTTGCTCAGGTTAATACCTCTGCCCCCTAGTGGTGGGGAACCTGAATGCTCCCAATACTGACTCTCACAATTTCTTCTATGAACTGGCAAACAAGATGACATGCTTTAATGATTTCCAAGCCACTGTCCTGATCGGCAGGAAGGGGGATATTAACCTTACTCTAAACCCTGCCATGGACCACAGACAAAGGAGACAGGAACCCCATGTTAAGGTTGTCGAAGCAGTTGAAATTGGCTTAAGGCCATGGCACTGTCTGTGATATGGCAGCTTTACAACTCTAAGATCCGCAACTATATCTGCTACTCAACAGTCCATGGGATGTACAGCCACCTAGGTATGTGGCTAACTTTATAGCAGCTCACCCTAATGGTCACAGCAGTCAACATTAACCCACTGGTTACATCAAACCATGTCCTGGTACAACATGCATTCCTTTCGGCATGGGTAGTAGGCACTTTCCCAGTTGTATGCTTGATCCTGTTCTGCTCAAAATCCCAATTTCAATCATGGCTTTGAATAAGGCAGAATGCTTTCCATTAATGACTCAGGGACACCTCTTTGGCCACTATGTGAGAGGCAGTTAAGGCATTGGTGGGGTCTGATAATATGCTACATGTCACACAGGCACTGGGAGAGAAAACAAGAGCTGGCCCTGTTATAGTCTACATTCCACCAGAAAGAAGAAGCATTTAAAGTATCCCTGCTGCTGATGCTTGCTCCCAGCTCCATAGGAATTTCCTGAATCTCCCCGGGAGATAAACTCCCTCAAGAACAGGAAGGCAGAGCTGGCTATTCTCCACCTCCATCACAGATACTGGGAGGGAGGAGGAGGCAAAAGTGTGGCAGGTTGTTGTATTGATTCTGTAAGCAGCAAGTAGAGAGGTGTATAGCTACACTTGACAATGTTTAAGGGGCTCTATGTACTAAACAGTTATGATGAGGGCTTTTACATTCAGCTGTACAAGACTCCCATGATGGACAATGACTCTCATGAAGAAGCATTTTTCCAACTGCAGCTCCCAAGACTTTCTCCTGACAGGTAGCAGTCCTGGAGGACTCCATTACTATGGATAAATAGAATCGCATTGAAAAACTTAATTCCTGCAAATTAGCAGGGGAAGAGGGCTTACTGGCAGAGTTTTATGAATGCCTCTGTCCCCTGCTTTGTCCAATACTACAAAGACTCTTTACAGAATTCAGAGTTACAGGTTCCTGTCCCCCACAATGGCCACATCCACCATTACTGTTTAACCAAAAAAGGGCAAGGATCTGAATTCTCCTGCCAGCTATCATTGATTATGATGGTTAGTAAAATCTATGTAAAAGTTCTGGCTAATTGCCTAAAATCCTCATCATTCTGCATGTATCCCTCCCAGGTGGGTTTTGTTTGTCTGTGTCTCAGTTCACACCACATCAGAACCCTAGTTAGTGTGACCAGGAGCTTGTCAACCCCTCTCCATAGGCAGTGATTACCACTGATTTTGGAAAAGCTTTTGACTCTGTGGAGTGATGGTACCTCTATGCAGTCATCACACACTGTGATTCAGAAACAGCTTCTTAGACAGCATATGCACCATGTAGTTAACCAAAAAGCTCAGATCCTCATGAATGATACCCTGTCCCACCTTTCAGCTTACCCATGGCATAAGACAGGGACACCCTCTGTGCCCAATTTTATTTATTCTGGCCATAGAGTAGAGATGCAGCAAATGTAAATTTCATCAATGAAGTGAACGTGAAGTGGTCACTTCGCATTGTCACTCCGCTACGTGGAGTGACCATTACAAAAGGCTCACTTCCCCTTGTAATTATTACTTCATGTTGTCATTCTGCCTTAACACAAAGTAAGGTGAAGTGAAAACAATATTGGCAGCCCCTCACACACACAGTCACCAGAATGAATGAGCATCCCCAAAATGGTACTGTTTGTGTCCATAAACTCCCCATTGCTGACAAAGTAAAATGAGAGCACAATAAGAAATGCAAAGTTTCCCAGAATTAGTGGCACACTCAGTCATGTGTGCAGTGGTCACCACAGTCACCAGGATTAATGTGCATCCCCAAAATGCTACTGTCTTGTGTCCAGAAAATTCCCCATCCCCAGTGCTGATGAAGTGAAATGAGAGGGTAACAAAAATGCAAAGTCTCCGAGAATTAATGGTGCATTCCATTACCATGCAGTGGTCACATAGAGTCACGGAATTATGTGCATCCCTGAAATGCTACTGTCTTGTGTCCAGAAAATTCCCCAGTGCTGATGAAGTGAAATGAGAGCACAACAAGAAATGCAAAGTCTCCAGAATTAATAGTGTACTGTAAAACACAGAAAGATTAAGATTGTACTGTGCACCCAGAGATGCAGCTGCAAAGGCACAACACATAACCAGTGCTTACAAGTCACAAATCCACATCTAGAAAAGAATACCTTTGCCAGTTGGGGGTTAGTGCATGGCAGTAACAGTCCACTACCAGTAAAGGTACCACTAAGCAGTATAAAAAATGCATGCAGGTGTGTTGGATAGCAGGTTCACACTGCTGAAATTACTCTGTGGCACAATAAAAGGTGCCTGATTTAATGGCACGCATCGCACACACATTCACACACACGCACTATTAGTAATGATAGCTTATTGAAAACCTTTAGTAATATAACTAAATGTTTTAAACAAACTGAAATTATACACTGCTGCATCTTAACAATCAGCAACAAAATGTCAAGAATTGCTGAAAATATTCCTGTGTGTACATTAACACAGTTATACAACAAAAATATAACAAAAACAGAAAGACTGCCTTTTTCTCCCAGTTAATCTACCTACACCACAGATACGTCCCTCCCCCAGAGCACACTTCACAGTACAAATACTGACTGTTCTAAGTCATCGTTCAAAATCCACACACAAGCAATAATCACTCAAGACATGAGCACAGGAGAGTTTCCTAAAACGATGTACAAAATTTTGAGGAAAAAAATGGCTCAAAAAGGCTTTTTTAACAGCTTTTAGAGGATTTTAATCTCAGAGCTCTGAGAAGAAACTCCCTCCATCTTCCATTACATAGACACTACACAGAACTGAGACTGTGCAGAACAATCTAGAGCCCATGTGACCTGCAATCCCATGAAGCACTGCAAAATTCGCCTTGGAGCTCAATAACAAGGTGAAGTGATATGAAGTACATTGATTTCAAAGTACTTTGCCTTGAAATTGGTGGAGAAGTGGTTTGGGGAAGGCAGAATAATGTGAAGTCATTGGTTTCGATGGACTTCGCGTTCCTTATCATGATGCGATACGGAATACTTTGCGGATTTCACGTTACACCGCAAATCATTTTGCAGAACAAACTTCAGCCACTTCACCCACCACTACCATAGAGCCATTGGTGGCAGTGATTCATCAAGTTCAGGACATCACGGGGATTAAAGTTGATAATTCTCAGTAAAAGGCCCTGCTATATGAAGACGATATGCTGGTTCTTCTGGACCATTCCCACACTACATTCAACTACTCATGAGCTTACTTCAGGAATTAGCAAAAGCCTCAGGCCTGTGCATCAAGCAAGGAAAAACAGAAGTTCTCCCTCTTAACAATTACTGTACCCAACAAGCATTCCAGGCAGTTGGTCTGAGGTGGGCACCAGATCATTTCACCTATCTGGGTTTGAAGATCACCCTGCATATAGGAAATCTGTGCGACAGCAACCTTGGCCCATTGTTTCATAATTTAACAGCACAGAGAGGTGGAGGCCACTCCACCTATCCATGGCAGGGAAATAGAGGCACTGATAATGGTTAAGGCCCCAAACTGTTCCACCTTATATTGCACATTCCAACACTCATTCCAAACAGCTTGTTTGACCTTATGGATCAAATGGTTGGGCATTTATTGTGGGAAGGTGGACAGCCCTGTTATAGCAGCAAGAAAAAGAGAGCCCATGCTGCAATGGTGGCTTAAGCCTCCCCTGATTCAAAGGGTACTACTGGGCCTTCAGAGCAGTGCAAACTATGCCATGGTTCTGTGATGAGACCACTCCTCTGCCCTATGAAAGGGATTGAAACTATCTTTTTGGTGGGGGGCATCCACACTATCTGTCTGTACTCTGCAAAGGGATGCACTTGGCTGTTTAGCCTACAGTCCACACCTCAGTCCAGTACTGGTGCAAGGAGGGCAAATGGCTGCAGTCTGACCTCTTACAAAATGAACTTTCCCCATTATGGCACAACCTGGTTAAACAGGTATGAGAGAAATCATTCAAGTGGCCACTGTTAAGTTCCAAGGGTATAAACACTCTAAAGAACCTACTAGTCCACCAGCAGAAGGTAATGGATTCAGTTCAGAACTTGCAGCAGGGATATGGTCTTCAAAACAACAAATTCTGGTAATACCTGCAACTGTGGAGCACACTTACTTCTATCACCAGGAAGTTAAACAAAATGTTACAGGCATCTGTGGCTCACCCCTACCCTATGGGTAGCACACCCTAAGGGAAGAGCTGATAACATATATGTAGCCATCAGCAATCAGATACCATATGTAACTGCCCTGGCCAGGGCTGCCTGAGCAGCCTATTTGGACTGGCCCATATCAGAAGTTGAGCGGAGCAAGTGCTGGAAAGTGGCACTTAATCGATCAGGAATGCACATATCAGTTTATTTCAAAACAAGGTGCTCCAGAGGTGGTAGCACACACCACATCTTCTTCTGGATAATAATTGCTGGAGTTGGTAGGTCTGGGGGAGAGGCTGCTCCTGCATATCCTTTAGTCTGGAGCTCCCAAAATTTAGGGGCAAATTAAGAATGTCTTGGGAAGGATCCAGCAATGCCCTAGCCCAAATTCTTCTGCGCTCATTTTGCAAGGTTACCATTGGGAACCCCATCTCTCCCCAAAGATCTATGGACTAGTTGTGGGTGTCCAGCAATTAAGGTAAATGCCTCATACTGTGAATATGGCATGCCATCAACGTCCTCACCCACAAAAAATTTCTGGCCATTCTGGTGCAGGTGACCACCGACTGTATTAATGAATGTCACGCCAGGCCTCTGGCAGTATGGACAAATATAAGAACACTTGGGCACAGTTTGTGGTGATTATGGACTCCCAGACACATTCGGGGCACACAGCTCATCCTGTCACCCCTTCCCCAAATATCAGCGATAGGCTAAACCCATACTTCTTCATTATACCCCCATACACACATCCACCCACACTGGGGTCAGTGGTCGTGTGAGATACTGGGAGACACCTCCCCAGGCAACGATGTTGAGACACTTCTCTAATGTAAATTGTACTACCTTTTATAACTACACCACAGCATGCTACATTTGCTTGCTTTTCCTTGTTTCTTGTTCGTGTAAATAGTTTAGTCTGTAAAAAGCAAGGAGCTATGGAGAGAGTCCCTCTCCTGCAAGTACGTATATATTGCAACCACTGACATTTCGCCTTAAAAGGTAAACTTTAGAAAACTTAGAAGACCTGCACTTGCCTAGAATTTTACCATTTGTTATGCTTGAAGGTGAATCATTGGACAAACCCTCATGTAGAGAAGCAGACTGGTACACACTAGGCTGGTGGTGCAGCTTAGGAGCGTGACACAGTATGTTTGTTAGGAGCACTCAGCCCTCAGTAATGCACACAAATAGTTGCAATTCAGGAAGAGTTCTTTATTGCAGCATGCCTCAAGGATGGACCCCAGTGCAGATCAACAGGCTTTAGGTTTCACCCCTATGGGGGCTTCCTCTGAGGTAATATTCTGGAGTGGGCTCAGAGGTGTAATGAGCATGGACTGCAAGGTGTTTCACACTAAACTTTTTTTTTTCATCATTAATTTTGCAGGATGGTTCTTTTAAAGGAGTAGTTTCCCCTTCTCTACAATTGAAACTCCTGCTTTTCCATTGCGCTTGGCGGGGAAACAATATGGTGGTTGTACGAATCATTTTGGGAGTCTGATGGGTTTCAAAATGGGAGATTCTAGACAAGGCTGACCGGCACCTTTTCTGTGGCTATATTGTTGGATTTACCACAAGTAAAAGGTGTCAGTCAGCTAATCAGGTTACAGAATTATGAGACCCTATTGTATAATATATAAATATTGTGTACTTTGGATTGCAATGTATCTGTTATGTTATTGTGATGTAATAACTCCTCACTTCCTTTGTGTCACGACACTAGAACAAAAAAAAAAAAACCTTACACAACAAGCTGATTTAGATGCAACTAGTGTTGGCATTTTGCAAACACACACATACATACACACACACACACACACCCACACATATTGCAGCACCTACTGTACTTACAGAGACAAACACCCAAGCATACTCAGATGTGCATAGACAGCACTACACAGACTATGCACAGATGTGCACACAGACTTCACTACCTATACTGATCTCAACATATACAGCATTACATACTTTACAGTAGAGACCCAAACACACATAGACTGTACACAGACACATACTGTATACAGTAGATTCACAAACATTAATCACTTCTCAAAAAGGTACACACACACACTACCATGTGCACAGTTACACACAGATAGCACTACCTGCACAGATGCACAAATTCAGCCCTACTTACACAGATGAAGACACACAGATAATACACATGCAGACTACAGTATGAACAATGGCAGTGGACAGCTGTTCAGGAAAGCATTGAAGCCCAAAAATATCAGTTATACTGGCATGGTAGTACCAGTATGTAAGAACTGAGGAAGCACTTCTGTGTTAAACACCAGTTTTTGCACTTTTAATAACTCTGCCCCATTCAACTGATTTGCCCACAGTTTAGTAGGTAAGGAGTCTGAGCCGGAGTCTCGGGATCCTAAAACATTTGTGTCAATTGCTTTCGGGGGCAAAGTTATAGAGGTGCAAATATGCTAAAATTCACCATATTTAAGAATAGTTTGCTTACCTTCAACTACAAACAATTTTTTTAACCTGATACTTACCGATTTGGTTGATTCTGGCCCAAAGTACATGCTTTCACAAGTGTGACATTTTTACTTCATATAGTTTTTAAAATACTGTATAAGTTAAAAACAGCGCTTCTTTTCCGAGCATGCTGAGTTAAAAAAAATGAATATTCTAAGGATATCGGTAAAACTATATTAGTGATTTCCAAAGCAGTGTAAAGGAAATCCCTATCAAACACAAAGCATTTAGCACCCATCCTCTGAAGGTACTAGTATCTACCCCCCACATACATTTATTTCTAAAAACCAGGGCAGGAGCCTAATACCACTGCCGTGGTCTCCCATCCTTCCCGACCAAAGTTTATTTCTTAAAACTGGATGGCAGATGCCCAATCCCACTGCCAGTATCCTTTCCTGACTCACTTATGTTAAAAACACACACAAGGTGCCCATTCCCTCTGCCATTCTACATGTGTTTCCCACACTGTGGAGCTCAACCCCCATGCTGGCTAAGAGTCACACTCTGAATGGTGACCAACACTGGTGTGCCCACCCCCAGTGCATATGTGATCCCCTTTTCTATGTAATTAATGGGCTGGGGGGGCTCACTCCTTGTTGCACCATAGATGATGCCCTCTTCCCCTTCAATGATGCCAGTCCCCCTTCCAGTGCGGCCTGGTCCCTGCTTCCTGCAATAGCCTTTTTTAATTCTGATGTCTTTTTAAGTTTGCTTGGGAGTGCAGCATGAAGTGAACATTTTGTAGCTAGTCAGGAGAGTAGGGGCTTCAAAGGCATGTCACTGTACTGTAGCATTCATTGCTGCTCATTCTGCAGGATTCTAATGAGTGACAGCACAGTGAGGAGCAGGCTGACAATGAAAGTGTTCAGCCTGGCTCATGGGAGAAAACTTTGTGTAATTGAAAGGATAAAACTGCACCTATCAGAGTGTGGCTCTATCCTTTCATCTGCAAGACACCTCTAAGCAGGCAGCTGAGCATTGGCATACTCAGCCTGCTCCTCATCCCCTGGCTCTCCTCAACTTATGATGCTACTTCTGGTCTTCCATGCCCACCCAAGTAGGAATAATTAATAAGAAAACTGCTCCTCTTAGTCTGAGGCTGTGTGACCCCACTATGGACCCCCTAAAAGCCTGTCCTGGGCTGAGGCTGTGTGACCCATTGAGACCACCCTAAAAGCCCATTCTTTACTGAGGCTGCATTACCCACTGAGACCACAGCAAAAGCCCATCCTGGCCAGAGAGAGACTACGCAACCCGCTGATACCCCAAATATCTGATACGCATCTCTGCCCTTGTGGCACAGGGGTGCCATGTCCCCAGTGTCCCCCAGGTCACTCTTTTTTTTGTGCAAGTAAAACCTGAAAAGCAGAAAACTGTTCACTGATGTATTTTGTGGTCCTCCCGCACCCCCACCTCACCCCTTCCCTCCACTCAACACTCACTACCCTACACCTCTCATGCCACTCACTCACCTAAAATAAGTCCAATGCCAAAAATCCACTCTGCAAGGAAAACACATCCTTCTGCTTCAGTGCTGACCAGAAACTGAAGAAACAAGGTATCAATGTATTTTCAATGTGATTTGAACTTTTACTCATAACTTTTAAAAAATCCAAAAATTAAAAAGAGTAGTAATGCTAGAAACCCTTTATGGCTTAATGAAAAATTAAAAACTCATTTACGTATTAAAAAAAGGTTATGGAAAAAAGCTAAAAAATCTGAATTGGAAAAGGACTGGGATCTTTTTAAAAGATGGAGTAATAACTGTAAAAAGAAGATTAAATTAGCAAAAAGAGAATTTTTTCGGAATTCATTTTGTAATGCACAGGATCCAAATAAATTTTGGAAGGTTATCTCCAAATTAAAAAATCCAGTGAAAGCTCAAGCTTCTATTAATTTAGTAGTGGGAGAAAATTTAATAGCTAACCCCCTTGAAGTAGTAAATTTGTTAAACCACTATTTTAGAGATCTACCTGACATAGAGACACCTAATTTTGAGTCTGTGGTTCAGGAAAATATATCTTCTGTAGTTTTTGCTAATAATAATAATAATAACAAAGACTTTATTTTGAAAAATATAAAGGTACAAGATGTGACTAAAGAGTTGAGAAATTTAAAATATCAAAATGTGCAGGAATAGATGGCATTGATCCAAATTTTGAAATTGGGGTCTGATATTATAGCCCCTATAATAACATATTTTTAATTGGAGTATTCAATCTTCCACAGTTCCTGATTGTTGGAAAATGGGTGATGTTTTCCTATTTATAAAGGTGGTGACCTCACAGTTCCCTCTAATTATAGACCAATTACTTTGCTCCCTATTTTGTCTAAGGTGCTGGAGAGGCTGATAAATAATCAGCTTAGTCAGCACCTTGACTATTTAGGGTTATTGACTAATTGTCAACATGGATTTAGAAAGGGTAGGTCCACAAACACTGCCTTACTTGAATTTAGTAACCTGGTGTCAACATCTTTGAACAAGGGTAATTGTACTGGGGCAGTGTTTGTGGACCTTAGTAAAGCATTTGATTTGGTACATCATGAAACACTTCTGCTAAGATTACAAACGATGGGGATAAATAATAATTCCTTGCAGTGGTTCAGATCTTACTTAACGAATCGTAAACAGAGGGTGATTTATGGTATGGCTGTCTCAGATCTCCTGGATTTATATCGAGGTGTACCTCAGGGCTCAATTTTGGGCCCTGTGTTATTTAACATTTATATTAATAATCTTTCTGATCATGTGGTTAATACTGATGTTAGACTTTATGCAGATGATATAGTTTTGGTAGCATCTGCTGCTGACCCGGGAGATCTGAGACAGCAACTTCAGACAGACTTTACTAATGTTGAGTCTTGGATTAGAGATTCTGGACTTTTAATAAGCTCTGGGAAAACTCAGAGTATGACTTTTTCTGTGGAATCTAGAACTAAAATTCTACTGATTTAAAGACTAGTTTTTGGATGGTACATGTGTTCAAGAGGTTAATACCTATAAATATTTAGGAGTTATGGTGGATTATCGTCTTTCTTTTCTGACCACATAACATCACAAATTAAAAAGTAAATCAAAGATTGGGAGTATTAAGAAGGGTATCAGGATGTCTGAATAAGGCTATAAAGTCTAAATTGATAAAACAACTGTTGTTACCTATATTAGAATATGGTCTTCCATTATATAAACATTCTTATAAAAAATCTTTATTAAAGTTGGATCAGATCTATTATAGATTGGGTAATTATATACTGAATAACAAATCTCGAGTTCATCATTGTATAGTCTTTCAAGAACTTGGATGGTTATATCCATCAGCTCGAAGAGAATTTGTGTGGCTCATGATATGTCATGGTTTGATACATTCAAGTATGCATTCTTTAAGGTATTTGATTTGTTTGAATTCAGACACTAAATACTTAGATATGTTTAGGAGATCAACAAGAAAATTGCCTACAATTCAAAATTTAAATCGTATGGGGGATATGGTTTTACAGAATAGTGTAGCTAGGTCATGGAATGGTTTGTCTTGTGAAATTATTGAAATTTCTGACTTGTATACTTTTAAGCATGAATTGTTTAATTATTTAAATGTTAGTTGTAATTGTTATTAATTTTTGTTATTGTATTGTGTGTTTTTGTTATGTTTGATGTTTTGTATGATAACACAGGTATTTATTGAAAATGGGGATTAATTTCCCAACAGATAAACCTGTATAAAAATAAATTTTAAACAAACAAACAAACAAACAAACAAACTTTGCCAATTTTTATGTTTGCTTGCGCGAATGCGCAAGAAACATTATGTGACAGCTTAAGAGAGAAGTGGGTTGTGGAGGCGTGGCACTGTAGTAGCCAAGGGAGGCACAGCATTTAGGGGCTTGGCAGTGGTGGGCCAATGCAGCAGGTGTCGACAAATCCTATAGCCCGAATTCCCGGGCTACAAGTTTACATTCAAGGACAAGTATTTTGCCAAGCACTGCTTGTCCGTGGGCAAGTATGCCTTTAAACAAACATTACCTGCTGTACCAGCCTTTTCCAGCAGGGTGCCTCTTTGCATTTGAATCCAACTACTTCCCATGGTCATCTGACCCACAGGAGTGTCACTCATGTGATGCTGACAAAGGTGCGAGCATAGCAGGAGCGAGCAGTGACTCATCAGCTATCGGGAGGAGCCAATCAGAATTGGCATGCTAAGAAGTGAATCATCGTATGCAACACCCTATTGTAGGCACATCCATTGGTGGAAGTGATGACTTGTTGGGACGTGGGGGGGGTCGAACGCAGCAATTCTTGCTCACTTTCTCTACAGCTGAGCAAGAGAAAGGACGTGTGTGCTGCTACTGTGATTTCAATGAGCTGCGAGCTGGGAGGGGAGGGAAGGGAATCTTCAGTAATGTAGTTTGTGATCAGATGTGAGAGCAGGCCAGGTGACAGTTAGCGAGGAGTGGCTGCAGCAGCAACGTGGTGTGTGTGTTGAGAGGGGGATAGAGAGGGTGCCGAGAATCATGAGCACAGTCGCAGTGTTTACTGTGCTGTTGCTGCTGGCTGCCCAGTGCCCATTTGCCTCTCTGTTTAGCTCCATTTAAAAATAAATACAAAGGCAAAGGCATACAGGGGTGTTGGTGTTGTGTGTGACCAAGTGGAGGGAAGAGGAAGAGAGAATCTCCTGCTTATTATTAAAAGGGAGTGTGTCTGTCAGTGTGTGGCAGTCTGGCAGAAGTGAAGCAGTTGAGTTGTCCCTAAAGACAAATCAAAGGAGGAAAGAAAAGCCATAAGCATTAAAAAAGCTGAAGAAGGGTACCTCATCTCTCATTTAAGTCAGCTGGGGGAAGGGAGTGGGACTGTGTGGACTGGAGTGTTAAAAAAGTAAGAAAGAAAAGAAAAGGGTTGTGTTGTTGCCCATAAGTAGCAAGTCTGAATAACTGCCTAAGGAAAACATTACAGCTAATGAAAAGTTTAACAAAGAAAAGATAAGAGGAGCCTTGGGCAGCTTTTTGGGAGAAAGGAGATTGTGTGGGTGTACAAAAAGAAAAATATATTAAAAAAAAGGAAAAAGTGTTGCAGTTGCAGCTGAGAAGAAACTGTAATTTAGCTGCAGCACTATAGCTAAGGGAGGGGAGGGGAGAGAGAGGGGCACAGGAGGGGGGACAGAGGGGCATAAATTGAAACTGAAAAGGGAACAAGTGTGGCGGTGGGGTGTTGTGTTGTGGTTTTTTTTACATTGAACCAGTACACAGAAAAACATGAAATATAAAATATAAGAAAGTGTAGCAGTGAATGTACTGAAGTAGTGTGTGACTACGCTATAGTGTTTCCAATTTCTATTTTTACCCAGGCACCCAAGCACGTCATCTAGTACACTTAACTACCCCATCCCCCTTCCACCCAGTCAAGAACGGCCTCTCACACACAGATATTGTAGAATATATTTTATTTGCTGCAGAGTAAGCAAGTTAAAAAAGTTAATAAACACAACAAACAAAAATATGGCTATGCAAAGAATAAAAACAAAGACACTTTTTCTATGTGGTCAGCAGCAGCAGCCACTGGGCCTAGTAGCCAAACACAAATACAGTCCTCTCAAGATAAAAGAGACACTGCTGTGGTAATGGATATAACAGCAGCTGATGCTGATGTTCATCAGTCAATTGAATTAAACCGTGAAGCGGAAGCATCTGTTTCCTCTTCCTGTCCTAGTAAGAAACAAACTTTGCTGGATCAGCAACAACAAGGAGACATAATCTCTAAAGACAAAAAATATGATCGGAAAAAAGGGCCAGAATGTTTCAATCTCACTGGTTGAACAATTATAAATGGCTGCGATACGATGAAAAAAAGGGACTGATGTATTGCACAGTTTGCGAAAAGTATCCTTCTTTTGCAGTACCAGCCTTTTCAAAAAAATGTGTTTGCCACAGGCTCTAACAATTTTAGAATTGAGTCACTGCGTGCACATGAAAAATCTAATCTGCATGTGCTGTGCCAGAACCAACATATTTTGGAAAGGGGCCAGCGTGCAGTTCAGTGTGATATTACTGAGTCACCACTTTATCAAGCCTTTGCAGTGTTGGAAGAGGCCACAAAGGAGAAAGTGAGGCGTCTGATTCAACACAGCATACTCCATTGCAAAAATCGCGTCCTTTTTCGACATGGATTGGCTATGTGAATTGCAAGAGAAAAATGGTATTAAGCTTGGTACCAACTACACAAATGATAAGCGAGCCAGGGATTTTTGCAGAGCTATATCTGCTGTTCTGTCCAAAACCCACATACAGACTCTTAAAAACACAAAATATGTAACAATTCTTGCTGATGGCAGCACGGATACTGCTCTAGTTGAATGGGAAAATGTATTTCTGCATTTTGTAGATCCTAACACAAAAGATGTATGTACATATCTGATCCAGGCTGTGCCTTTGGAATTCGCACATGCTGAAGGTGTTTTTAATGCAATAAGAACTGCATTAGATTCACTGTGTCTTCCTCTCACTGACTTATCAAATGTGAGCAGTCGGGCCTGTTTTGATTTCTGCCAATTTTGATGGTGCAAGTGTAATGATGGGTGAAAGGTGGAACCATCACAAAGTTACGAGAGCACTGTCCTCGCATCATTGCCATGCACTGTGTTGCCCATAAGCTGGAGTTGGCAGTTCTCGATGTAATGAAAACAAACCCCTTCATATCAAAGCTTGAAAATACTCTAAAGGGTATATTTAAATTCTACCACTATAGTCCAAAAAAGATGAGAGAGCTACAAGAAATTGCACAAGTAATAGATAGTGATCTGGCACACTTCAGTGCAATTAAACAGGTGAGATGGCTGGCCAGCAGATCACTGTCAGTTCATGCAGGTGAATCTACCTACAGTTGCTCAGCACTTGCAACAAAGTGCATCTTCTGCTGATGGTTCAAAAGCAAAGGTGCTGTTAAGAGAGGTACAGTCTGTTCACTTTGTCAAATCTCTTTATATCCTCCAGGAATTTTTGCCCATACTTAGAAATCTTTCATTGCAGTTTCAAAGAGATGATTTAATAATTCTTGAAGTACCAAATCTCATCGAGACCTGCCTCCTCCAGCTGATGGAACTGAAATCAAAGCCAGGGAAATACATGACAGCTTTCCTAGCTCATTACAAACCTCAAAACAGATGCATGGAATATCTCATTTCACAGAAGGGAGTTGAGAAGACCGTGCCCTTCACATTCTAAGGCAACTGTCCTGAAATAAATTTTGGGACTGATACACAACTGCAGACTTTAGTTGATGCAGCAATAGATTATATTGATGTAAGATTTCAAAATTTCTCAGAGGTGCCTCTGAAATGGTTTAAATGTTTGGATTTTAAACAGTTTGATCTATCAAGAGAACAACTTGCGGACTTCGGGACCAATGAAGTGGCCAATTTGGCAGCATACTTTAATTTTTTCAATGATGAGCAGCAGGAAAATATTAGATCAGAATATGCTGCATTTAAGGCCATGCTGAAATCTGCAGTTCACAAACCCTATCTGCAGGTGTATACAAGATTGCTGAAAGAAAAAATGCCCCAGATTGCTCACATTCTAGAGTTAGTGGAAATACTACTGGCAATGAGTTTGTCAACTGCAAAGTGCGAACGAGTGTTCTCCATTCAAAACCTGATAAAGACAAAATAAGAACACGTCTGACAGATGACACACTACGGTCACTTCTTCAGATAGCAGTAGAGAGGGTCCGGATCTATGTGACTTCAACCCAGATCCAGCAATAAACCACTGGCTGCTGTCTGGTCCAGGCACTCGTCATGTTTATGGGCATGCTACTACTGGTACTACTGAATCTGATGCTTCTGTGTCTCATGCTAGCACTGCTGCTTCTCCATCATCACTTGATGTTGTTGACAGTTCTGAATCTGAGTTCTTCTAATTATGCTGTGCTAATTATTCTCTGCTTCATTCTGGCATTTGTGGAACTGGACAGGACATTCAGAGTATGGCACCTATTCTTCAAATCACCAAACTTAAACTGTATTAACAGAATATTTTTTTAAAAATCTTCATTTATACTATTTTCTATCACATACTACTATTAATAACACAGAAGACAACAATTACTTTGTCGATACATACTTTTTTATAAGTTTTCCTTAAAATACTGTCTTCTGACTATTGGACTACCACTCACGACAGTGGGACTACCATTTTTGGATAGGCCAGTTGTCCTGGACTACCACGTAAATTTAAAATTTGTCAATCCCTGCAATGCAGGCACAGTGTGCTGATGACACTGGCTTCCAAAAGTTGCACCAAGTTGCAACATTTTTGCTGCAGCAATCAGGGGCCACCTCGTCATTGCAGCATCAGTGATTCCGCTGCAATGAGGGAGCAACCCATCATTGCTGGGCGGAACTTGCCAACTGTAATATTATTTGTGAACAAGGTGGGCAGCTTGCCGCCTGTTCACAAACAATATTAAAGTTGCCCTGAGCTGAGGTGGTGGCCAATCCCCCTCAGCAGCACGTGCCCCCATCACAGCAGTGTTTTTACTGACTGAGGCCCCAATCCCATTGGCTTCAGTCTCCCCTCCAATGTACAGTTGCCGACGGGGGAGTCCACTCCCAGTCAGCATCATGTCCTCCCTCCCAGTTTGATTTGCCAATGGGGGAGTCCACTCCCCATCGGCATAATGCACCCCCCCAAAAAAACGAAGTAGATTTGTGCCGAGGGGGTGCCTAATTCCCCTCGGCTCTTTCACCTCCCCGCTTTGGTGCCGACGGGGGTGCCCAATCCCCCATCAGCTACACCCCCTCAGAAACAGTCAGGTGGCACACTGGGAGCCCACCCCAGCATGCCCAATACCCCTGTAATGGAAAAGCTGTCCTGCAATGATTTTTTAATTTTTTTGTTTAAACCTGTAAAAAACAAATTGTCCCTCGTAGTCTCCGGCCCCCCCAACCTGCACCCACCCACTGCACACCCTGCCTCCCCACACCCTCCCTCACCCCATACTTACCTCCAGAATATGGTGCGACGATCTTCGGTGGACCGGGAACACGTCTGCACTCTTCAAAACCGACCGTGAACTGAGGAAATGACGGTAAGCTGTATAATGCAATAAATAGGATTTTTTCCACTTTAATGCATATCTCAGGCATTTTTTTGAATTTTGGCACCAAATTTTCAACATGGTGTTTTTGAAATCCCTCCTCATGAATTCTTGAACTGTCATGGTGTTAATCAGGCCCGAAGGGTGATTTCGCAGTCACTGCGTGACATCACCTTTCGGGACTGATTAACAAAATGACAGTGCCAGCGTTCATAATGTGGGCTCTCAAAAAGCCTATGTTGCAAATTTGGTGAAAAAATTCCTAAAAATTAATGTTTTACAAGCGTGCGTTGTGCAGTTCCTATGCACGCTCGTAAGTTCGTGAATTTTTAATATTTGCACTTCGGATTTTCAACATTGCCATTTTACCACACCTCCTTAAGAGCAGTTCAGCTGTCATTTTTCACATCTCGCCCAAAATGTATTTCCGTGCATGTAGCGTACAATGGTGCAGTCGGTGTGAGAAATCAATGTATAGGACACATTAAGAAAATCACAGTGACACTGTTCATGAGCAGAAGTCTTAAAATGACTATGTTGAAAATTTGATGAAAAAATTCCTACAATGACTGTTTTATGAGCTTGTGTTGTGCAGTTCCTACACACGCTCATAAGTTTGCAAATTTTTAATATTTGCACTCCATATGTTCAACATTGCATTTTACCACACCTCCTTATGAGCAGAGAAGCTGTCATTTTTCACGTGTCACCAAAAATGTGTTTCTCTGCATGTAGTGCACAATGGCGCAGTCAGTGTGCGCAATCAATGTGTGGGACAGATTAAGAAAATCACAGTGATATTGTTCATGAGCAGAGGTCTTAAAATGGCTATGTTGAAAATTTGCTGACAAAAGTCCATAAAATGACTGTGTTATGAGTGAGCATTGCGCAGTTTCCACGCACCCTTGTAAGTTCATGAATTTGTAATATTTTCAGTCCAGATTTTCACCAGTGGCATTTTTCCACACTTCCTTATGAACAGTACAGCTGTCATTTTTCACAACATGGCCGAAACGTGTTTTCACACTTTCAGTGCAGAAATGCATGGTCACTGTGGGAAATCATTGTTCGGGACAGATAAAGAAAATCACAGTGACACTGTTCAAGATCGGAGGTCCCAAAATGCCTGTGTTGACAATCTGCTGTAAAACATCTCCAAACTAATTACATTACGGGTGTGCATTGCACAGTTTCTACACACGCTCATGACTTCACCAGTTTTTTTAATATTTTCACTGCAGATTTTCAACATTGCCATTTTTTACACTTCCCTATGAACAGTACAGCTGTCATTTTTCATATTCTGTTCGGAATGTGTTTTTGCACCTGTGGTGCTACATGCCGTAGTCACTGTGCAAAAGCAGCTTTTGGCTAACAAACTAATATTGCCACTGTTCATGAGGTGGGGGTCACAAAAAAAACATGTTGAAAATTTGGAGTGAAAATACCAATGAATGACTGAGGCGTTAAGGTTTCCGACCATTACGCCCCACCCTGTAGAGAATGACAGGCATCAGGGGTGTGACTTGGGATTCTCACCTGTAATGCTCATACCATTCCACATCCTGTAGCCAGTGAGAGGCATCGAGGTGTGCCTTGGACTCTTTGGCCCCAAAGTTCATCCCATGCTCCTATATCGCACCCATCTCACCATATTTCCTGATGGAATGGTGTGCACATAAGGGCCAAAGACCCCAAGGCACACAGTGACACTTGCCGGTGTCTGCTGGGTAGGGTGTGGTGAAATGGCATGTCCGTTATGCCTGATGACCCAAAGGCACACCCCAATGCCTGTCAGTCTCTGCAGGGTGGTGGTGGGGTTGACTTCAGTTCAATACTTCACTGCCATTCCTATTATGCAGCTCTGTAACTCCTACACTACCAATGCCAATGCCAGCAAGCAAACATTCGGCAGTGACAAATGCTTGTTAATATTTTTTCACCTGATTTTCAACACAGCCTTTTTAGAATCAACCTCATTAACATGGTAGGTGATGTTTTCAAATACTGCCTAGAAGGTGATGTCTCAGTCTTTCCTCAAAATTACCTTTCAGGCAGGATCTGAAAAATTCACTTGACAGGTTCATGAGGTGGGTCATAAAAAGACTTTGGTGACACTTTTGGGGTAAAAAGAACACCAAAGTAGTGAAGGTATGTCTAAAGTTTGCAACATTCACACAGAACTGTATCATTTTTCTGTCTTTTAACCCCAGGATTTTTAACATACCATTTTTCACACCATCTCATGAATGTGACAGGTGTCATTTTTCAAACTGTGCTCAAAAGGTGAATTTGCAGTTGCACCACAAACTCACTTTTTGGGCAGGATTTAAATAATTTCACCTACCAGGTTCATGAAGTGGGTTCATAAAAAGACTTAAAAATTTGAGAACAAAATCTTAAAAAATCAAACAAACAAAAAAAAATAAGAAGGGATGTTAAAATGTTTCAATGTTCAATTATATCTTTAGTCATTTTCTATTTTTTTATATTTAAAATTTCTATTGGAACATCAGGGTTGTCAAAGAATACACATAGCACATTGCAATGAGAAAGCATTTCTCATATAGTTACGGATCAATCAGCTATGACTAAGCAGGAAATCTAAAGGAGACATTCCATATTAACTATGACTTGAATCAAATATGAGGCAAATAGCAGTTTGCAGGTTATTTTGCCAAGATGGTGACCATCACAGCAGCGGTAACAATTAAGCTTAGAGCATCAACAGGCCTTCTAAATCTTCCAACTAAGTTCTGATTATAGCACAAAGGAGGGTTCAATATCAAGGAAATACCATATCCAGCCTTGCCACTTCAATCAAAATTGCTCAGAGTGATAGAAACATAGAAACATAGAAGTGGACAGCAGATAAGGACAGCAAGGCCCATCCAGTTTGCCCATTGTTCCTATCTTATGAATGTGTCATAGGCCTTTACTCTGTCAATGAACTATTTATTCTTACTCATCTGTATTGCTCCCTTATTTATTTATTTTATTTATTTAGTTTTTGTTAACCGGGTAAGTGTGCTAGTCAGCAAGTGACTGTTTTCAGGCACGACCCGGGAGGTACAATTACAATACACAAAGAGTACAGCCAGATTATTAAGACAACGAGTACAAAAATGCAGAGAGAAATATATGTGCAATGTAACATACATTAGTAAACAAAATATACTTTAGCACTTGATCATGGAACATACTCAAAATGTGAATAGTAGAAGGCAGAAAATAAGAGGATAGGCATCAGTAGAAAAGACACCAGGAAGGAAAACTGGCAAAGGATGGGAGGGAGAGATTAAGTGGAAAGGAGGTGCCGTCCAGATAAGGCAACAGCGGGTGAGGTACCAACCTGCGGCCGGGCCTATGGAGCCGAAAGATGGCAGGCGAAGAGAGGGTGGTGGTGGGGGGAGTGGCAGTAGATGGCAACAGCGGTAGGAGGTAGGAAAATACAGCCGGTCTGGTGGAACCGATAGACGGCAGGGCGAGAGTGAGGATGCCGGTGAGAGGGGGATAGAGGTGGAGGAGTTACGGCAATAGCGGCAAAAGTGTCAAAGTCAAGCCGAGCCAGTGGAACCAAGAGATGGCAGGGCAGGGAAGGGGGGTGGTAGACGGTGGGAGTAGGTGGTAGTAGGTGGAGAGAGGTGACTAAGCACAGTCAGGAGGGTGAGGGACTAAGGAGGGGCATAGATGAGGTAGGAACAGGTAAGGTGAGTTTGGTGGGGAGTGGCAAGGGGAAGAGGATATAACAGAAGAAGGGGAAGAGCAGCAGTGGGGTTAAGTGAGGAGGCTGTGAAGTGAAGATAAGAATGTCATGGAGTAGAATAGCGACTTACAATTGTCAACAGCTAACATTAAAGCTTATAAAGAAACAGGTTAAGGCAACATTAATTACAAGGCACAAAATAAAACATTAATTACAAGGCACAGTATAGAACACCAATTTGGACAGGCAAAAGTGCTAGTAATGAGGAAACAGTACAAATGCAGGCGGATCAGGTAGGGTCAAACAAACACATTTGTCCATAGTAGTGAGGAAAGTCCTGAGTTTGCTCTTAAAAGTCACATGAGTGGAGACATCTCTTAGATCCTGGGGTAGTAGGTTCCATAGGTGGGGGCAGCATTATGGAAGGAGCCCATGCCCTTTTTAGTCCGACAAAGGGATGGATAATGTAAGTCTGATCACCGATCTAAGATTCCTTGTGGGAATGGCCGGCCTGAGGAGATCAGACAGGATAGCAGGCTTGGACGTCCTTAGGATGGAATCAACTAAATTGTACAAGTAGTACTGCCTGGTAGAGGAAGGAGAGAGCCAACCAAGGTCCTGATATAAGAGACAATGATGCTGCAGCCGAGGTGCTTTGGTTGCATACCTGCACACATTATTGAAGGTAGTATCCCATAGTTGCAGTGAAGATTTGGTGGCCAAGGACAGGATGGGACACCCATATGTAAGGGTTGGCAATAGAATGCCTCTGGATATTGCCAATTTAGCAGCAGGGGTGAGCAGGTATTTGGTTCTATAGGCAGCCCCCAATTTGCAGTTAATTGACTTGCAGGTTTCCTGTATATGTGCTTTCAGGTCCAAGGTTTGATCCAGGTGGATGCCAAGGTAACGAAAGGAAGTGACAGTTTCTATAGGGTCCCCATCGATATCAGAGACAGAGATGGTCAGAGGACAGGATCTAAGCTTGTGATTGGAGCCAAACATCATAACTTTTATTTTATTTGTATTTAAAACCAGGCGTTGAGAGTTCAACCAGTGTTGTACAGCACGAAAATCTGCAGTGAGGGCAGCATTTAGATCCAGGACCTTATCAGAGTGATAATAAATTACCAGGTCATCCGCATAAAGAAATGAGTGACCTGTGGTGACCAGCTCAGGAAGTTTATTGACGAATAATGAGAATAGAAGAGGGCCAAGTATAGACCCCTGAGGGACCCCAATGTTGATAACAGCACTGTCTGACATGCCTGTCCCATGCCTGTTTGAAGCCCTGCACTGTATTCATATCCACCACTTCCTGAGGTAGGCCGTCCCATGCATCCACCACCCTTTCTGTGAAAAGAACTTCCTCACGTTAGCCATTAATCGGCCTCCCTCTAATCCCATGCTGCGTCCTCTTGTCCTGCTGTTTTTTCTTATATTGAAAAATGTTAGATGCTTTCACCTTGTTAATACCCTTTAGATATTTGAATGTTTTGATCAAAGCACCTCTCTCCCTCCTTCTTTTGTTCTAGGGCAGGGGTGGCCAACCTGTTGCTTGCGAGCCACATGTTGCTCTTGAAGCAGTTTGATGTGGCTCTCAAGGGGTTTGTCAATCATGTGTCAAGTAAATGTCACAGTCTTTTAAATTTGAGAAAAGTCAAAGTACTGGAGCTGAAAAGTGTCCTAAGTGCTCAACAAGCTACTTTTACTAAGCCTGCAAGGTGTTTACAGTTTATAATTTTGTTCACAAAAAAGATTCTTCCAGTACAGCCAAAGACCTCAGAAAAAAGTTGTAAATGTTCTATATTAATAATTGTTTAATGGGAGAGGACTTATAATAATAATGTTCAGTATTAATAATTGTTTAATGGGAGAGGACTCATAATACCAGTAAAAGCTGACCCTGAAACTACAAATGTTACTAGTAAACAAAAGGTCCCACTCACCCTAAATAAGCCACGCAAGATATTTTATAAAAAACAAACTCTTTTACTTATTTTTTAATTTTTTATCTCCCAGTCCTAAGATCACTTCTCAACGTTTCGGGTTAAACCCTTCATCAGGAATATACTGGGATTTCTAGAATTAAAAATAGAAAATATATATACATACACATATATTAAATAAAATAATATGAATAAAAATCAATATAAGTATACATGAATACTTCAAAACAAGATAATTTAACAATCCTTACATTTTATAATAGTGACTTGTGTAATTTTTTCAATTAGTCATTCATTACATATTCGACTCCAACCACTGGATGCTATCAGAAAACAAAAATACAAAAGTAAAATAATTTAATTCAATTGCTAAGATATGACATTTCAAACTAATTAATTTTTCTAATATAGATAGTCTCAAGTCATGACCAATACCATATCCACTCACTATTAAGGTGAACTAAAATGATTTTACATTCCAACAACAACGCTAAAGTGCTAAGTACTAACACTCAAAAAATGCATTTTAATTTGTTACAACAATGTTCTAAACGAATTTCAAAAATTGTCAGATCACATTTAACCTTCTTTTATAATATCCCTGAAACGATTATAATATTAGTTTACATGCTAACCTGTAATAATGCTACGGTTTCAACTCGACTTTCAAAGCTTTCCTTTCTTTCTGCTTGTGCAAAATACTTTTTAATGGCTGTAGAGATACAGATCTGGTGTTGTTCATTATTTCTTTCACTATTTTAAAGCCAAACCTAATACCATTCTGTTTAAATAGGTGCGCACTTACTTCTTGAAGTGTTCTCTACCCTGTGTTGATGGAAGTGATGCAGGGGAAAAACATACCTGTATTTTACCTGTGAGGTAACTCCATCTCTAAATCTGGCAACCAACGCAAACGTGTAATGCAAGCCATGCTTGCCTGAGTGCCAGACCCGCCTATTGGCGGCACCAAGTACCACATATCTTGATGTTAGAGGTATGGAGAAAAAATCTCAATATATTTATCTATAGGCTACTATTAGATTTCTCCTGTCCCATCACTCAGCCACACTGTTAAGGGTAAACAAATGCTGTGTTCTATATGAGCTTGACTTTATTAAATGATGGGTTGCCATTCAATAACTTAATTTAAACCAAAACGTGGATTATAAGTTTGAAACCAATTAATAAACCAGGCTTCCCTTAACAATAGTTTATTATTGTAATCACCTCCAGTACTCTTGTGAACCTTCTCAATGCCAAAAAGGTAATGATGGTAATTGATGAGATCTCATTATAAAGTGTGCGGCTATTGGGGATGATAAATCTTGGTTCCTTATATACCCCTTATGTTCACCAACTCTTTGTTTTAATTATCTTTTTGTCTTATCTATATACATTAGGTCACAGGGACATTTGATGCCATAAATGACTCCCTCAGTTTGACAATTTATAAAATCTTTTATTATGAACTGTTCATTCCTGCATGTATTCCAGATAAATTGTATTCTATGGGTATTATCACAGTGGACACACCATCCACAACTGTAATTTCCCTTTAATTCCTCCAAAGTGTATAAAACATTCCTTTTTATTTCTGGAATTTTATGTTCAGTGTGTACTAGTCTATCTGTAAGGCATTTTACTTTTTTAGCTACCACCTGAACTCCATAATGGAATGCATTTTCACCCATCCTAGTTGACTCAAGGATTTTCCAATGTCTTTTAACTGTCCTTCCAATATCATAATAAAGGTCACTATATTTTAGTGCAAGAACTATCTTTTTATTTAACAGTTCTTTTTTGTCCAGTACATTTTTTATCAATAGATCCTCTCTCTCTCTCTTTCTCTCTGACACCATTTGTTTAGCTTTTTCTAAAACTCCTTTCTGATAACCCCTTTTCAAAAATCTTTCTGTCATTTCTTCTGTGAACTTTTCTACATCTTGAACATCTGTACAATTACATTTAACCCATAGATATTGGCTTTTAGGGATAGACTCCACCAAATATTTTGGATGAAAACTATCTGCCATGAGGATAGTATTTCTGTCTGTCTCTTTCCAATACGATGTAGCCAGACCTTCAGGTTTTTATATACCACCAGGTCTAAAACAAAATTTCAAATTCATTATGAGCCATAGTAAAAAATAAGTAGTCATTTTGAGTATTTAATAAACAATTAAATTCAAATAATTCATTTTCAGTTCCTTCCCAAATAAACATGTCATCAATTGCAGAGGAAGGGGCCATACTAGACCCCATCATTGTTTCTTTAACCTGTACAGAATAGTTATTTTCAAATTTAAAATAGTTCTGAGTTAGTACTATATGGGCTAACTGAAGTAATAACTCATTAGGTGGTTTTGTGTCTGTTCTATATTTTCTTAAAGTTTCTTTTAAGGCTGTGCATCCTTCTAGATGAGGAATAGACATATAATGATCTTTCACATCAAAACTTACTAAATATATAGATTGTGTTAATAAATTATGATGTTTATTAAACTCCTCCAATAAATTTATTAAATGAATTGAATCTTTTAAATATGACCATGTTGTTTTGATCAAATCTTTTATGTGAAAATCCACAAATACTGAGAGAGGTTCTAAAACCGAGCCTATGCCTGCCACTATTAATCTCCCTGGGGGATTTTTTTGATCTTTGTGGATCTTCAGAAGGGTCTAAAATATGGGGATGATAGGAAATGACTTTTTTGAAGCTTTAAATTCCCAATCAGTAATCCAACTTTCCTGTAATGTTTTTTAACACTGCTTCTATCAAATTACTTATTCTTTCTGTGGCATTTTCAGGTAGCTTTAAATAATTTTCTTTCTCCCCTAATAGTTTTAAACACTTTTCTTTGTAATCTTCTGTATCTGCATAATCTTCAATTACAATACCCCCTCCTTTATCTGCCTTCTTTATAACAATAGTTGGGTCCATCTCCAAATTGCTAAGGGCTCCAAACTCTTTTGCTGTCGAGTTGTAGTTAGTTCTTCTATCAGAGATTTTTTCTTTCTTAAGTATTCATTCCACATCTTTACTAACCATACAAATGTAGGTTCCAATAATATGAGGCACAGGGCCAGGGGGCAAGTGTTGAGATTTTAATTTCAATTTTTCTCCTAATGCAATCCTCTCCATTTTTTCTTCCAAGTTCGTTTCTATTTGAGGGTTGTTATCAAAATAATACCTTAACCTCAATTTCTTAAAAAACCTATTATGGTCTAACTTTATTTCAAATGCATTCGCTTTTTCATGGGGATGAAAAGTTAAGCCTTTGTTCAAAACACTTGTTCCTTCTTGTGTTAAAACCCTACTAGACAAGTTAAATACAACTATTTCATTTGAGATCTCGTAGTTATTTGTGATGCTGTTTCTTTTTGTTTTTCTTTTCATTTTCCTTCTTGTTCTATACTTGGTCCTGTTTTTTCTAACCCTGAATCCCCTTCATCTGGATCCGAAACAATAACTGGTTCCTTCCTTCCTGGTATCCTAGAGTTTTTTCCCCCCACTGTTGTCTCCCTCTGCCACTGTATCTCCTCCCTCCTAAAAAAACTTTCCCTCTTCCTACTCGATTGGTTTCTACATCTGTATTGCTACTTGATGTATAAATGTTTCCATCTGAATCTGGATTGTAAATGTAAAGCATCCTATTCCTACCTTCTTTATTCTTAAACCATGAATAGACCTTCCCATCCCTACAGTCATTTATATCTCTTTTAAATTTATTCTGTTTTATAGATCTAATCTCATTTTCAGAATTATCAATTTGTTTATTAACCTTGTCTAAAAAGCTGTTTAATTCTTCTATGGAAAACTGCTTCTCTATATCTTCTTCTAGGACTGTAATATCTCTATCAGATTTTTCAAGTTCTTTTATTAATGCCTCAACTAAGATCAGCATAAAATCTTTCGAACACCTGCTAGCCCCATCCCATTTCTCCATTAATTTCTCAGTTGTGAACCCCAGATTAGGTTCTACTAGAATTCTTAACCCCCGTGGAATTCCTTTTTGTTTTAGATATTCTGTTAAGGTTAAAGCATGTCAATCCCATTTCAACTGTTTTTATTTATAAAATTCATGAAGTACAGTTTTTGATGACACAAGGCCAGTGAACTGTCTTTTTGATTAAAATTTTCCTAATATAGCATTCTCTTCCACTTCTGTAATAATCCTAGGAACATACCTTTTGTCTGTAATAGCACCAATTTCCTCAAAGTTACTCATCTTAAAAAGAAAACAAAATAATTGAAATAATTAACCCATGTAGTTTATAATGGTATTCTATCAAAAGTACTTATACTTAAATTTTCTGTAACTATGTTGTTAGACAAAACCGACTAAAGTTATTTAAATAGTCTGATATACACTCCAGACACGGGGTCCCAAAAATGTGAACAAAAGTGATTTATGTGTTAGAAATCTTCTCTGAAAATGCCGATCACAGATCTCTTAAAGTTACTAAGTTCACATATATATGCCCATAATCCTTTGAAACTCTTCACCCATGTCAAGTTAGACCACTGTTCTTGTTAGAGAAGACTCTTGATTATCTTGGTTAGGGCCCCATGGACTTCAGCATATCAGCCACATGCCAAAAATTCTCTTCAAAAAGATTCTTCCAGTACAGCCAAAGACCTCAGAAAAAGTTGTAAATGTTCTGTATTAATAATTGTTTAATGGAGAGGACTCATAATACCAGTAAAGCTGACGCTGAAACTCCAGATGTTACTGGTAAACAAAAGGTCCCACTCACCCTAAATAAGTCACACAAGATATTTTATAAAAAACAAACTCTTTTATTTATTTTTTATTTATTATTTCCCAGTTCTAAGATCACTTCTCAGTGTTTCAGGTTAAACCCTTCATCAGGAATATACTGGGATTTCTAGAATTAGAAATAGAAAATATATATACAAATACATTAAATCAAATAACATGAATAAAATCAATATAAGTATAAAAGAATACTTCAGAACAAGACAATTTAACAATCTTTACATTTTATAATAGTGACTTGTGTAATTTTCTTTCATTCAGTCATTCATTACATATTCGACTCCACCAATGGACACTATTAGAACACAAAATTACAAAAGTAAAATAATTTAATTCACTTGCTAAGATATAACCTTTCAAACTGGTTAATTTTTGTAATATAGATAGTCTCAAGTGTGACCAATACCATATCCAGTCATTATTAAGGTGAACTAAAATGATTTATACATTCCAGCCCAGATATTCCAACTGCACCAGGCTGTGATGCAAGCCTGGAGTACAAATTGGCTGCGCAGGGGTGTTGACTGGATGATATTCAACGGAGCTGCGCCATGGTACAGCATCATTGAATATCACACCCTGGCCACCCGCAGTGTGCATGGCACAGTGGCACTGCACCAGCGCAAGTGGCCAGAGTGGAGCAGGGGATGCGCTAGTGCAAGTTCCGTTGCACTATACGATGCAACCGCAGTATTCAAAAGTGCACATGCAAATGGAGCCATAATGTATACAAGGTGGAAATGGGGCCATTTGCATGTCATTATGGCCCAATTTGTGTGCAGGTGCACCGATCCCTGGCGACTTGCACCTTGCGCTCTGCCAGGCAGCAGTTGTCAGGGACCGACGCCCCCTGCACAGCGTGGCAATGTGCCCCACAGCCCGATCGCGGGCTTCAGTAACTATAAATCTCATCCAATATCCCTGGTGGTCCAGTGGAGTGCTGTCAGCCCGATTGTGGGCATTTGTAAAATAAAATACATTCCTATATCCCTGGTGGTCCAGTGGATCACTGTCAGCCTGATCATGGGCATTTGTAAAATAAAATAAATTCCTATATCCCTGGTGGTCCAGTGGACTGCTTGCAGCCTGATCGCAGGCTTAAGTATTAATAAAATAAAGTCAAACATCCCTGGTGGTCCTGTGGACCACTCACAGCTCAATCGAGGGCAGTTGTATTAAAAACAAATGACGTCCAGTATCCCTGGTGGTCCAGTGGTACCCCCACCCACCCACCCACTGAGCCCCTGCCCGGTTCCCCAATCGGTGGCAGGCAGCAGCACCCCACTCACCTGCCACCCTGCCACCCGCCAACAGACACCTTAGGCAGGGCTGTATGCTCATTGTTCCACAGCGTGAGCCAATGGGCATGCAGCCTGTACTATACATTCCAGATATGTGAATGGATCCATTCACATATCTGAATGTATAGTACGGTACGGGCTGCACGCCATTGGCTAATGCTGTGACCAATTGGTGTACAGCCCTACCTACGGTGTCAGTCAGTGGGTGGCTGGGTGGCAGGTGGGTGGGTGCTGCTGCCCGCCACTGACCGGCAGGGAAACGGGCGTGGGACTCAGTGGTGGGTGGGAGGGGGTACTGCTGGACCACTAGGATATTGGACGTCATTTGTTTTGAATACAAATGCTCTGCATCTGATTGTGAGTGGTCCACTGACCACCAGGGATATCTGACTTTATTTTATTTATACTAAGGCTTGTAATCGGTTGACGGGTCCACTGAGCACCAGGGATATAGGTATTTACTTTATTTTACAGATGCCTGCGATTGAGCTGACAGTGGTCCACTGGACCACTAAGGATATAGGGATTTATTTTATTTTACAAATGCCCACGATCGGGTTGACAGTGGTCCACTGACCACCAGGCATATAGGAATTTATTTTATTTTACAAATGCCCATGATCAGGCTGTGAGCGGTCCACTGGATCACCAGGGATATCTGACTTTATTTTATTTATACTTAAGCCAGCTGACATTGAGAGTGGTCCACTGGACCACCAGGGATATAGGTATTTACTTTATTTTACCAGATGCCTGATCAAGCTGACAGCGGTCCACTGGACCACTAAGGATATAGGGATTTATTTTATTTTACAAATGCCCACGATCGGGCTGACAGCGGTCCACTGGACCACCAGGCATATAGGAATTTATTTTATTTTACAAATGCCAACAATCAGGCTGTGAGCGGTCCACTGGACCACCAGGGATATCTGACTTTATTTTATTTATACTTAAGCCCGCGAGGCTGAGAGTGGTCCACTGGACCACCAGGGATATAGGACGTCTTTTATTGTAACTGCAGCCTGCTATCAGGCTGCAAGCAGTCCACTGGACAACTGGGGATTTCGAAGGATCACTTTTCCACGTATGCCCACAATCAAGAATGGGGGGCACCGCCAGGTGCAGCCGGAGCTCGGGTGGCCACCCATAGCTGGCAGCTGCCGTGTTGCACCCTACAATATGGCAGCTCACCTGTGGGTGGCCAGCCATTGTTCCTTTTTTTTGGCTCACCTGTGTGTGGAGCAAGTAGGGGTTGTGCATGCATGGACTCAGCACATCCCAGGCTGAATATCGGGATGTGCAGAGTATGCATGGGCACGCCCCCTCCACCTGCGCTGCATACATTACTGATGCGCTCCGGTGATCGGATTTGTGCCAGTCAAACCTTGTTTGAATATTGTGTCAAGATTAGTGGGTTGCTCATGGTGCAACACTGTTGTACCATGTGCAACCTTTTTGAATATCTGGGCCTCCAAAAACAATGCTAAAGTGCTAAGTACCAACACTCAAAAAAATGTATTTTAATTTGTTACAACAATGTTCTAAATGAATTTCAAATATTGTCAAATCACATTTTAATCTTCTTTCTATAATATCCCGGAAATGATTATAATATTAGTTTGCACGCTAACCTGTAAAAACGCTATGGCTTTCAACTCGACTTTCAAAGCTTTCCTTTTCTTTCTACTTGTCCAAAATACTCTTAATGGCTGTAGAAAACAGAACTGGTGTTATTCATTATTTCATTCACTATTTTAAAGCGGCTTGTACCATCTGTTTTAAAGACACGCCTACTTCTTGAGTGTCTCTATCTGTGTTGGTGGAAGATTGGGAAGATGCCTGAGCCTGTGAGTAACTCACTTGTGTTCGTTAACCGGCCTAAAACTAATGTAAATCATGCTGCCTGAGTGTTGGACCTGCCTATGGTCATGTCACATCTTGTTAGGGTGGAGAACAACATATTTCATAGTTCTATTAGATTTTCCTGTCCTTCATTTCAGCCGCTCTGTTACTGTAAACAAATGCTGTTTTTTATATGATGAGTTTATTAAAGGAAGGTTGCCATTCAATAACTCATTTAAACAAAAACGTGATTATTAGTTTGAAACCAATTAATAAATCAGGCTTCCTTAACAATAGTTTATTATTGTAATCACCTCCTTGAGTACTCTTGTGATGTTCTCAATGCCCAAAAGAGATCTCTCTATAAAGTGGCGTGCTATTGGGGATGTTAAATCTTTGTTTCCTATATGCCCCTTATGTTCACCTGCTCTTTGTGAACCTTCTCAATGCCAAAATGTAACAATGGTAATTGAAGGTGTGTCACTGTAATAATATCCATAGAATAAAATTTATTGGAATACATGCAGGAATGAACAGTTCATAATAAAGATTTTATAAATTTTCAAACTGAGGGAGTCATTTACTGCATCAAATGTCCCTGTGACCTAATGTATATAGGTTAGATGAAAAGATCATTAAAACAAAGAGTTGGTGAAGATAAGGGGTATATAAGGAATAAAGATTTAACATACCCAATAGCACGCTACTTTATAGAGTGATCTCATCAATTACCATTGTTATTTTTTTGGCATTGAGTAGGTTCACAAGAGTACTTGGGGTGGTGATTACAATAATAAACTATTGTTAAGGGAAGCCTGGTTTATTAATTGGTTTCAAACTAATAATCCACGTTTTGGTTTAAATGAAGTTATTGAATGGCAACCCATCCTTTAATAAAGTCAAGCTCATATAAAACACAACATTTGTTTACCCTTAACAGTGTGGCTGAGTGATGGGACAGGAAAAATCTAATAGTAGCCTACAGATAAATATATTGACATTTTTTCTCCATACCTCTAACACCAAGATATGTGGTACTTGGTGCTGCCAATAGGTGGTCTGGCACTCGGCAAGCATGGCTTGCATTACGATTTTGCATTGGTTGCCAGATTTAGAGATGGAGTTACCTCACAGGTAAAATACAGGTATGTTTTTCCCCCACGTCACTTCCACCAAGACAGGATAGAGGTCACTTCAAGAAGTAAGTAAGTGTGTACCTATTTAAACAGAATGGCTTAAGTTTGGAATTTAAAATAGTGAAATAAATATTGAATAACACCAGTTCTGTATCTCTACAGCCATTAAAGAGTATTTTGCACAAGCAGAAAGAAAAGGAAAGCTTTGAAAGTTGAGTTGAAAACCGTAGCATTATTACAGGTTAGCATGTAAGCTAATATTATAATCATTTCAGGGATATTATAGAAAGAAGGTTAAAATGTGATGTGACAATATTTGAAATTCATTTAGAACATTGTTGTAACAAATTAAAACTAATTTTTTTGAGTGTTGTTACTTAGCACTTTAGCGTTGTTGGAATGTATAAATCATTTTAGTTCACCTTAATAGTGAGTAGATATGGTATTGGTCACACTTGAGACTATTAATATTAGAAAAATTAACTAGTTTGAATGGTCATATCTTAGCAAGTGAATTAAATTATTTTACTTTTGTATTTTTGTGTTCTAATAGTGTCCAGTGGTTGGAGTCGAATATGTAATGAATGACTGATTGAAAGAAAATTACACAAGTCACTATTATAAAATATAAGGATTATTAAATTATCTTGTTTTGAAGTATTCTTGTATACTTATATTGATTTTTTTTCATATTATTTAATTTTATATATTTGTATATATATTTTCTATTTCTAATTCTAGAAATACCAGTATATTCCTGATGAAGAGTTTAACCAAAACATTGAAAAGTGATTTTAGGACTGGGAGATAATAAATAAAAAATAAATAAAAGAGTTTGTTTTTTATAAAATATCTTGTGTGACGTATTTAGGGTGAGTGGGACCTTTTGTTTACCAGTAACATTTGTAGTTTATAATTTTGCTAATCGATATTTAGTGTATTGTTTAGGAGTAATGTTTATATGAAGTGGTATTATTTTATGTTTTTAATAATTTCTGTATTTACTAATTTATATCTGAAAATGTATTCATTTTATTTGTACAGTGCCCAGATTGGGTATCTTTAAATAAATTTTGCCTTGTCTTGCTCTTTGCCAAATCTAAAGCTCCAGAGATGCTCTGAATAATTATTTTAAGATTACAACTATTTTTAAAAATACTGTAACTTTATAAAATATGATTATTAACTATTTACTATGACTATGTTATAATTTTAACTCTAAATACAGCTGAATATGGGAAAATATGGATATGATAGTAAGGGTCAAAAGTTGTTGTAGTCACATCTTACTCAGAAATTAAACGTGGCTCACAATCCTGAAAAGTTGGACACCAGTGCTCTAGGGTATACATATTGAGCTCCATTAATCTGTCCCATAACTTTTCTGATGAGTCCCAGCATCATTTTGTTGCCCTTCTCTGACTGCCTCCATTTTGTTAATGTTGTTGTGCAGGTGCGACCTCCAGTACTGCATGCAGTACTGCAGATGGGCCTAACCAGTGTCTTGTAAAGAGGATTATTTCTCCCTCTTATGATGTGTGATACCCTACTAATACACCCAACATCCTCTAGCCTTACCTACTGCTTTAGTGGTCCCCTTGGTACCAGTGACCATAGGACTGTGTGGTTTAGAATCAATCCAGATGACCAACTTCGTGGAGTTGGATGAACAACTCAAAATTGCCCTGGCAGCAAAAGATATGGGGGGGTATAAGAACAGTGATTGTACTCAGGAGATCCATTGCAGGAGTGACAAGTCAATGTGTCAGATTGCTTAGGAAAAGCAAAACAAAGAAGTGGTCACTGTGGTTCCCTAAGTCAGTAACCGGCAAAGTGTAAGAAGAAAGTAAGGCATTCAGGAAATACAAAGATACATAGAAAGAAGAAGGCAGACTCAAATATCTGGAGAAGCAGAGAGAAACTGGGAAAGCTTCTCAGAGGGGCTAAGGCGTAAATGGAGGAAGGAATAGCACAGGCTATTAAGAAGGGGGACAATACCATTTTCTGTCATATTAGTGAGAGGAAGAAGACTAGAAATGGAATTGTTAGGCTAATGACGTGAAAGGGTGGGTGGGTGGAAGATGTCCTTGAAAAAGCTGAGGTACTGAAAAAATATTTTTGCACAGTATTTACCAAGGCTAATAAAGAAAAATGTACAGGTGGGAGAGGTGGACACAAGCCCATTTATGGTGGACAGAGTCTTGAAGGAACTAGAAAAAGCAAAGACAGACAAGGCAATGCTGCCAGATGGGATTCACCCTGGAGTGTTGAAGGAACCCAGGGAAGTCCTAGCAGGTCTGCTGATAACTCTCTTCAACCAATCACTAGAGATGGGGAAGGCACCTGGGGACTGGAGGAAGGCAGAGGTGGTCCCTCTGCACAAGACTGGAAGTAGGGAGGTGGGAGGCAATTACAGATATGTAAGCCTGACCTCAGTGGAGGGGAAACTGATGATGTCCCTCCTTAAGGAGAGGGTGATGAGGTTCCTGGAGTCAAGTGACACAAAAGACTCAAGGCAGCATGGATTTACTGAGGATAGGTCCTGTCAGACTAATCTTAATGATTTCTTTGACTGGGTGATCTGGAGGTGGATCAGGGAGGGGCAGTGGATGTGGGCTACCTGGATTTCAGTAAGGTCTTTGACACCATTCCTCAGTGAAGGTTGCTTAACAAATTGGGGAATTTGGGTGTGAGCTCTAAAGTGGCAAAATGGGTTGGCAACTGGCTAAAAGGCAGGTGCCAGTGGGTGGTAGTAAATGGCAAAAAATCAGAAGAGCAGGAGGTGACCAGCGGGGTTCCACAGGGATCAGTGCTGGGTCCAGTTCTATTCAATGTCTTTATAAGTGACATTGCAGAGGGACTGGAGGGAAAAATATGCCTGTTCACAGAAGACATCAAGATCTGTAACAGAGTTGACACTCGGGAGGAGCTAGATAAAATGAGAAATAACCTAAGATTACTTGAGGAATGGTCAAGGGTTTGATAGTTGGGTTTGAATGCTAAGAAGTGCAAGATAATGCACCTGGGACACAGAAACCTAAGAGAGGAATACAGGATGGAGGGGCAGGTTCTAACCACCACAAGTCTGGTGCTAGACCTGGGGGATATCATATATGATGATCTGAAGTCAGCCAAGCAATGCAAGAAGCAGTGGGGAAGGCAAACAGAATGCTGAGGTGCATAGGAAGGGGTATGACCAGTAGAAGGAATGAAGCTGTTATGCCACTGTATATATCACTGGTGAGGCCTCATCTGAAATACTGTGTCCAATTCTGGAGACCGCATCACAGGAAGGACATAGACAGAATGGAAGCAGTCCAGAGAAGAGCAACAAAAATTATACATCGACTTCACCACAAGCCTTACGAGGAAAGACTCAAGGAACTAAACATCTATTCAGTGGCAGACAGAAGGGAGAGAGGGGATATGATAGAGACTTTCAAATACCTTAGCAGAATAAACAGGGTACAGAAGGGGAGCATGTTTTAGAGAAGAAAGTGTACAGGGACAAGGGGACATAATATGAGGCTGGAGGGAGGGAAGATTAGGGGGAATGCTAGGAAGTATTTTTCCACAGAGAGGGTGGTGGTCCATGAAACAGCCTACCAGCAGAGGTGATGGAAGCAAAAACAGTATGGGAATTAAAAAGTGCATGGGATAAGCATAAAGGCACCCTGCTGTATAGCAGAGCAGGGGATAGGCAGTCCAGATAAGACTAGGGATTGCCAAACCAGGTAGGGAAATGGGCTGACTAGGTGGGCTGTATAGTCCTTATCTGCCAACAGATTCAATGTTTCTATGTTTCTATCTGTGGTGATGATGCCCAAGTCTATTTCTTCCCTTGTGATTGCCAGCAACTCTACTCCCAACCTATAGGTAGCTTCAGGGTTTGTCTTCCATATATGCATGATCTTGCTCTCCTTTGTATTAAACCCCAGTTGCCACTCTTAACATAGAAACATAGAAACATAGACTTTGACAGCAGATAAGGACCGCTTGGCCCACCTAGTCTGCCCATTTTCCTACCTACAGGATAGGCCGCAGATCCTAGTTAACCAACAGCCTATTTCTTATTACCCCCCACAAGAATTGCCTTATGTCTGTCCCATGCATTCTTGAATTCTGCCACAGTTTTAGACCCCGCAACCTCCTCAGGAAGGCTGTTCCATGCATCCACTACCCTCTCTGTGTAAATATACTTCCTCACATTGCCCCGGAACTGCCCCCCCATCTTTAAATTGTGTCCCCTTGTTCTTGCACGTCTCTTTTTCTGAAAGATGCTACCCTCTTGGACTTTGTTGATTCCACTGAGGTACTTAAAAGTTTCTATCATGTCCCCTTCTCCCTTCTTTCCTCAAGCGTATACATATTAAGCTCCTTTAGTCTCTCCTCTTCAGACCATTTTGCCTGTTTTTCCAGAACTCTTCTCATTTTGCCCACACCATCTGGATCATATACTCCATTGCAGATCTTGGAGTCATTTGCAAACAGGCAAACCTTACCCTCATGTCCATCTGCAGTGTCACTGATGAAGATACTGAAGAGGACTAGCCGCAGAACTGATCACTGAGGATCCCACTTGTGGCTTACATCTCTTCTGACTGCATACCATTTACCACCACTCTCTGTTTTCTGCCTGCCAACCAGTTTGCCACCCAGTTGACCAGCTTCTGACCCACCCCGAGCCTACCCAGCCTATTAATCAATCTTCTATTTGGAACAGTATCAAAAGCTTTGTTGAAGTCAAGGTAGGTGACATCAACTGCACCCCCATGGTCCAACACTCTGGTTACCCAGTCAAAGAAATCAATGTGATTAGTTTGACAGGCCCTTCCTTTTGTAAACCCATACTGTCTTGGATCTTGTGCTTCTATGGATTCCAGGTATTGCACTATCCTTTCTTTATGGAGTGCCTCCATAATCGTGCCCACTACTGAGGTAAGACTGACTGGTTTGTAGTTCCATGCCTCCTCCCTGCTGCCACTCTTATGTAGCGGAATCACATAAACCCTTCTCCAGTCTTCTGAGACCTCTCCTGTGCTCAGAAACTCACTAAACAGTTCTGCTAATGGCTAAGCTAGTTTCTCCCTTAGCTCCTTAAGTACCCTTGAATGTATGCCATCAGGTCCCATGCCTTGTCCACCCTCAGTTTAGCGAGCTCTTGCAGGACTCTTTCTTTTGTGAAGGGACTTATGCACAACTCCCTTCCCCTGTGTCCATGGTGTTGAGCTGTGGGCCCTGCCCCTACCTTCTCCTCAGTAAATACTGAGCAGAAGTATCTATTTAGGAAAGATGCTTTTCCTTGGTCCTCCTCCTCCACACACTACCCCGTATCCCCTTTGATCTTGGGAATATCCCCTCTGGAATTTCTCCTTTCACTAATGTATCTATCTTCTTTTACTGCTCATGCTAGTATTTCCTTGGTTTGTGCCTTTGTCTGCCTTACTGCCTTCCCTGCTTCCCTTAGGGAAGTTTAGTAGGCCTCCCTATCTTTGTTCCGCTGCATTCCCTTATATTTCCTAAAGGCCAACCTTTTGGCTCTGACCTTTTCTGCTACTGTTTTTAAGAACCAGAGTGGTTTCCTCCTTCTTTTGCTCTTGCTTTTCTCCCAAACACAATGGGATGTTGCTTCAAGTGTTGCATCCTTAATGCTTGTCCACTTTGCCTGTACCACTCACCTGTATTTCTTCTTGCCAGGGCTAGCTTAACTCTGTTGACCATCTTATCAAAATAAGCTCCGCTGAAGTTCCATAATTTTTTGCATTGGTATGGGATTTTTTTAGTTCTAGTGGCCAAACTGAACCATACTGTTTTGTGTAGTGCAGCTTTAAGAAATGTTAGACAGTGCAGCTTTAAGAGAACACATTTCCTGTAACTATGGCCCACATGTGACCTTCTACCTGGAGATCTGTGATCCTTTCCCTGTTAGTCAGTAATAGAGCCAGGATAGCCCTGTGTCTTGTGGGTTGTTATACCAATTGTCTGAGACTTCTGCAGGAAATCCACTATGCCTAGTTTTGGTGGATGTTCCTGCTGGTGTTGACCAACTCTATCTGGCATGTTGAAGTCTCCCACTATAAGAACCTCACCTTTAGCTGTCAAGTTTTATATATCTTCCAACAGTAAAGTTTCTATGTTCTCCACCTGGTCAAAAGGCCTGTAGATAACCCCATTTCATATGGCTGTCCCATTTCTTGTTCCTAGGGTGACCCACAGTTCTTCTGGATTGTTATGTGCATTCTAAATTTTTGTAACTTTGATATTTTCATTGCCATATAGGGACATCCCCCCTTTCATCTCAGTCTCTTCTGAACAGCACATAGCTGGGTACTGAAATCTCTCAAGTGTGGCTGCTAGTAAACCATGTCTCACTAATGGCTACTATGTCCAGCCTAGCCTCTGTCATTGTTGCCTCAAGGTCTGGGTCCTTGCTTGCCAGTCTGTGGACATTTTGTAGCATGATCATGAATAAAAGCTGTCAAGCACTCAAAATGATTACTTTTTAGGAGTATTGACTGTCACATGGCAATCACCAGGGGTTGAGACTGCATCCAGAGTCAGGTTAGAGCCCTTTTAGCTGCTCAAATATAGTCATAGGCCGGAGCTTATCCTCTCAATGTAATACCTGAGAGGATTAGCAAGAAGTGCCATCATAGGAGAGATCAGGTCACTAGGAAGGGATAGGGCCAAAAACTGTATACCCAACTCCAGCAAAAAAGAATGCAGCATCAGGCATGACCAAAAGATAGGGGAATAATCAGCTGAAGAGTGACCACAGAGGTACCAGAATTTATATACTCCAAGTGCATAATTTGAACCAGGACTACAGAGGTTCATAAAATTATGTAACTAAACTTCCATGCGAGTTCCCACCACCTAGTTGATATGCAAGCAATAATACCTAACAGGGTGGTCAGTATTGGGCAATATCAGACTGCCCAGGGGCATAATGATGCCCAACACTGCAGTCAGAGGGCCTTATAGTTCCTGGATGGTCTGGTATTAGTCCTGCTGTCCACCCTGTGCCATTCTTTATAGGGTTACAAAAACGCCTACAGTAATTCTATAAAAAATTATTACAATTGTATTTTTAGTTCTTTTTTGCTAAAGTAGTCCCTCTACTGCTGGCAATAGTTCCTCCACTACTCATCACTAGGGGGAGCTGTTATGTCTCATTACAGTGATGACTCACTGCTTACTGCCAGCCTTGCTTCTATCTTTCTTTCTTTCTTTCTTTACAGTTTCCCAGTCCTCGCTGCCTGCCCTGAGGACCGGGGCCAAACTAAACAGTTTGCTGTATTTTTTTCCAGTCCCCACTGCCTGCTCTGGGACCAAATTCATATTTGATTTCTGTGGAACTTCTGTTTCTCAGTACATTCCTTGGGATTTGAAATAATTGCCTAGTTTTTTTTTACAGTTTCCCATTCCTCATGCCTGCCCGAAGGACTGGGACTGAGTCATTACTGTTTTCCTTTTTTTTTCTCTTTTTTGTTGTTGTTTTATGTGCTCCCAGTCCTTGCTGCCTGCCCTGAGGACTGGGAATGTGAAGAGGAGTGCTGTTTGGAAGAAAAAATGAACAGATAGTCACACACAGGTACCAAATTGGAGGAGCTGCAAAAGACAGCAGATTTCCAGCGAACAAGAACCATTAGGTACTGCTGTCTTTTAAATTTTTCTTTCTGTAAGATGGGTGAATAATGAAGTAGTCTATTGGGGACACAGGCTTAAATCTCTCACTACTGTACCCTTGCCACCAGTCTGTTTTCTGTCTTCTACCTCTGGCTTTTTTTTTTTTGTCAAATGGACCTAAATTCTTTTTCAGAAACCAGGCTGGATTTTAGGGATGGGTTATGTTTTTAAAGAAATGAATGGCAGTGAATTTGCAGGCAGGGTGGTGCGGCATATGTGTGTGTGTCTGTGTGTGTGTGTGTGTGTGTGTTTGTGTATGTATTGTGTGTGGTGGATCTGAATCAGTCTTTCTCTTCCTTAACGAGGGAAAAATGGTGACTACTAAATTTGAATTCCAAACTGGCACAAAGATAGCAGTTTGGCACTGGGGCATGGAAGGCTCAAACGTTTTATTTCCTGGGCATCTATTGAAAGTTAATGTACCCCTCTGTAATGGGTATCAGCCAATCAGAGCTCTGGGAATAAAAAGTCAGTTTTCTAATATATAGTAAACTATATATTGTTGTTTGCAAAAAACCATGTTAATGCACCAGTTATGGTGCCTTAATGCCAAAAAAATCAGGAAACAGGACTTTAGGGTTTTCAACCTTAACTTGCCAACCGCACCCTTCAGGCAGCAACAGGAAAAGCCATTACTGTTTCACATCTCTTGCATCTTGACAAATCAAACATGGGAAGTGCCTTGGGGTTGTTCCATCAGTAAATTAGCTGAGATGGGTACAGTATATGAGAGTTGGTGTGCATTAGGGTTGACAACCCCAAGGTCCCCCCTATGCCTGACTTGCGAAGATGCAAGAGAGTGTAAGTGTGCAAAGTCAACAAATTTTGTTTCGCATAATATTTCACTGAGTTTCAACTTTCTGCAAAATATTACATCTGGCAAAATACTGGTTTTGCCTTTTTCAGTGATTTTGTGAAACATGCTACATTGCTGACTTTGCTTCTATTGTGCCACTCTCTGGGTTGTTACAGTTATGTGAAATGACAATTTTGCCAACAAAATTTTGCTCTTGATGAGATATTTGCACTATAGTATGGGATAGGATGTCATATGATGCTCGTGGGGGTCACATGTTGCTGAAGAGCCTATAGGAAGCGAAGTAGGTCTTATCTGAGTGCAGTGTAGTTGTCAGTCTCTCCGAGAGCACATTTTTACTCTGACTGATCATAAAATCTGTTAAAACATTAACAAACCATTTTGTTTGAATAATATTTTGATAAAATGTGTTTGTGAATGCCATGTGCATACACAGTATTGTTTTTTTATTTACTCATGTAGATTAGATAGTGTAAAGTATGCTTTTCAGTTTCTGCATTTAAGTGGAGGTTTCTGTGGATTGTGTGGGGGAGAAGCAGTATTGTAGGAGGCTAGATTCAAGATCTGGGGCTAGATTCACAAAGAACTGTGATCGAGCAAAGCTGGCACTGAGCAATAGAATGCAATTGCACAACAGCAAAACAGCCCCATTCACAAAGGGTCACTGCTGGTGTGAAACACTTGGTGAGTACTGCACAAAGCAAGCATGGCAATGGAACAGTATTGCACACCACAAACGTGAGCACATAGAAACATAGAAACATAGACTTTGATGGCAAATAAGGACCGCTAGGCCCATCTAGTCTGCCCATTTACTACCTACAGGATAGGCCGCAGATCCTAGTTAACCAACAGCCTATTTCTTCCTACCCCACAAGAATTGCCTTATGTCTGTCCCATGCATTCTTGAATTCTCCCACAGTTTTAGACCTCACCTCCTCAGGAAGGCTGTTCCATGCATCCACTACCCTCTCTGTGAAATAATACTTCCTCACATTGCCCCTGAACTGCCCTCCTTCTATCTTTAAATTGTGTCCCTTGTTCTTGCAAGTCTCTTTTTCTGAAAATGCTACCCTCTTGGACTTTGTTGATTCCACTGAGGTACTTAAAGTTTCTATCATGTCCCCCTCCCTTCTTTCCTCAAGGGCATACATATTAAGCTCCTTTAGTCTCTCCTCATATGGCTTCTCTTGCAGACCCTGCACCATTTTAGTTGCCCTCCTCTGGACTGCCTCTATCCTGTCTATGTCCTTGTGGAGATGGGGTCTCCAGAACTGGACACAGTACTCCAGATGGGGTCTCACCAACTGTCTGTACAGAGGGATAACAACTTCCTGTTTTCTGCTGCTGATGCCTCTCCCTATACATCCCAGTACACCCCAGCCTCCCTACTGCCTTCTCACATTGCTTGCTAACCTTAGGTCATCTGATATGATTACCTCCAGGTCCCTTCTTTTGTTGTTGTTACTACTCCCCACCCATTGTGTATTCTTCCCTGGGTTCTTGTTTCCAAGGTGCATTATTTTGCACTTCTTTGCATTGAATCCTAGCTGCCATACTTCTGAGCATTCCTCCAACCTTTCCAAGTCCCATTTCATCCTTTCCACGCCTCCTTGTGTATCAACCCTGTTGCAGATTTTTTGTGTCATCTGCAAAAAGGCATACTTTTCCTTCCAGTCCCTCTGCAATATCACTGATGAAGACATTAAAAAGGACTGGTCCCAATACTGAACCCTGCGGTACCCCACTAGTAACCCCCCTTTCTTCAGAATGGACTCCATTTACAATTACCTTCTGTGTCCTGTTGTCCAGCCAATGTTTTACTCAGGCTACCACCCTGGGTCCCACTCCCAGGCTGGTTAATTTGACTACTAATCTTTTGTGGGACTGTTCAAATGCCTTGCTAAAGTCTAGGTAGGCCATGTCCACAGCCCTCCCTGGTCTACTACTTTGGTCACCCAGTCAAAGAAATTATTAGATTCGTCTGACATGACCTTCCGCTGTGAACCCATGCTGCCTTGGGTCCTGTGCTCCACTGGCCTCTAGGTACTCGACTATTCTTTCCTTCAGAAGTGACTCCATCACTTTTCTACCACAGAGGTCAGGCTGACAGGTCTGTAGTTTCCTGTCTCTGTCTTGGACCCACTTTGTGAGGGAATCACATCTCCTTCCTCCAGTCCTGGGTACCACACCATCCTCCCATGATTTATTAAAAAGAGTAGCCAGTGGTTTCACTAGTTCCTCCCTTAATTCTTTTAGAATTCTGGAGTGAATTCCGTCACGTTTATGAATAGCACTGTGCAGACTAACATTGCACTGATTAGCATTGCAATATTGCTCAATACACAGTGCTGCAGAACAAAGCAGCACGACAGTGGGCAGTACCCATGGATACCTAGAGATGGCTGCATATGTGTGATGTGTGATGTGTGATGCTGCAGAATGGCAGCCAACATGGGTCATGGCTGGCAGTGCCACCAGGAGACAGCCAATAGGAATGGTCAGCATGGAGCACTCACATGTGGGCACTGCAGTGGTGTATGACTTCTGAGGACAGTCCAGGACCCCCCGAAAAGGGGCAAAAACAGAGCATGTGCTACATCAGTAGCATGGACACTGTGTGAAAAACAGACCTGTGGTGTGAAGTGACAAATCCCGCAAACCACCAAGACTTCCAACAGCACCAGAAAACAGAAACAGTATTGTTAAAAGAGCAAGTGACACTGTTGAGCACTGTCAGCGTGAAAACCAATGCCAGAATAAATGGTGGCCAGTAATGACTCAGAAAGACAACATGGGTAGGCATGTGTAGCCAGAATGGAACACACACCCATAGTGTGGGATGCTGCCATATACCTTCATCTTCATATAGCATCCCACACATTGGGTGTGTAACACTCTGGGTAGACAAACCCACCCATGTATTATTCTATATGTGACTGTCATCCCAGCAATACAAGTGCTATGGGAAAGAGGAGTGAGCTGCAACATATATACCAGGGGTCACACTGTAGTCAGGTATCAGTCATATCAGTAATATGATGGGTACAGTCAATAAGTGCAGTGACACATACATGAACATGTGCTTAGGGTACCAGCAGTACACATAATATACACCAGGCACACAGTGAGACTGTACAACTGTTGTATAAACAGGCTGTGGTGACACATGATTGCCAACACGTGGCATGTGGTACATGGAGGTGTCCTCCAGCATAGCAGTACCTCACACCAAACAATCCCACCAATGACCTGTCCCACAGTATGATGCATGGCAGTGCAATCCACAACTGGATGGTATGCAATGGTTTGTGACAGGACTGCATGTTGGGGCGCATGAGGCAACCAACCCCATGTGTCAAGTGGTATGCAGGTGATAGTGCCACTCAGATGTACCCCACTGAAATGCAAGCCAACCACATGGAACACATGGCAAAAGTGTACATATGTTGGTGTGGCACGGTGCCATACCACCATTTCCCAGAAGTACTGGAGCCAATCCTGGTCCCGCTGGACAAGGTCCCCATAACAGTGACAGCATTCCCCCCTTGTCCATTCCATCCCTTTGTGGCCTCTCAGCTGCCATCCCAAAGAGGCCCAAAAGACTCCACTGGGCCAATCTGTGTCCTCCAAGCTGAATAAATCACCCTCCCCGGTGACCACAATGTCTACAAAAATGGCCAGCTTCATTGCAGACTTCTGCTGGTTTCTCTGCAGGGGTGCCTTCACACTCTTGGGCCTGGACATTGCTGAATAGTGTAAGGCTTAGCACACAGCCTACCACATTGTTACAGTATTGCAAGCTGTATTGTGTGTGTAATTGAACAACATTTGGTAGCGATGTGCAATATAGCATTGCACCATGCCATCTGTGTGATAGACTAGTGGCAGCAGGGCATTGCGGATGTGCAAAACTGTCATCCTATATTGCATTAAACCATTCACTAACATGTTGCATGGTGCACTACTGTCATGCAAATTTAACATATGTTTGCCCAATGCAATAAACTGCTATTCACAAAGGATGCATGTAAATGAGCTGATTAATCAGTCAGGAGGCAAAGCTTACAATTTGCATCTCATTTCAGAGCTATCTGCATACATTTACATTCAACTGTGCTCCAGCACTATTTACGGGGACAAGTTCACGACTTGTAGATGGCTATGGAATTGCAAGCCATGGAGATGGCAGAGACAGCAACTGGAGCCAGTCATGCATAGAAACTTAGAAACACAGAAGTTGATGGCAGAAGGAGAACACCAGGTCCATCTAGTCTGCCCATTGTCTTTTAGCCTAGCCTAACTGCCTTTGAGTTTGAGGGCCCCCTTGTACCTGTCCCAAACATTCTTAAAACCTACCACTGTGCTTGGGGAACATACTAGATAGCCAGGTATTTGTACAGCTATACAGACTGAAATGACTACATGCCAGCTCATTGCAACTTAATGGCTATGCAGCTCATCCTGTTGCATAACAGTCATCACTTATGTACAGTATGCTACTTAGCAATCTATGGTATGCTGCTTTACTTGGGAATCTGGTTACTTGTACTATATGAACATACTACATTCCATATTTGGTAACTAGCACTGTTCAACTGTGCACTATGCATGTACATGTTCTTCCTGAAATATATTATTTTCTTGAATTTAAATGTTAGGCAATTGTATCCATCATAGAAAGGACTTCATTGTGACTGAGCTTTGCTCAATTGAGCCTCCTGTTTATATGACTGACGTTTTCCCATGCAGTACCTGGGCATGGCATATATGGCACTGAACAGTATGGAACAGGAATGTTTGCCACAGACAAGTAGAGTACAGGACAGTCTCACATAAAGACATTGAACAGCCGGATATTTTGTTACACATTTCACTGGAGTGGTGAGTCATGGTGGCATGGACCACATTTCCAGCTGTTGCAGTTTCCAGTGCTGCACTTTTCTGTACTGGACAGTCCTGTGGTGAACCCTCCTGTCCCGAGCTGTCCAGTGTCATATTACCCTACACCCACCATACCATAACACACTATGATATGCCTCTGACACTCTGTGGAGCTGCATTCCTCAGAAGTACAGCAGCCTACAGTGGCAGGACACTGTAAGTGTGGTTGGAAGTGTCGACAGGGGACGTGTGTTCTGAAACCTGCATAGCATATGTGGGACAGCAGACCAGTCCATCTGCCATAACATGTACTGTGCTCTAGATGATCACATTGGACAGATACTGTGCACTGCCAGGGGGATAGCAGCCACTGTGGAAGTCCTGCCCATGTGTTGGGCACAGTGGTATACAACGACATTGGCATGAGAAAACACATTTGATGTACCTGTATCTGCTCTTCCTGGAGGGACTCCCCATCATGTTTAGAAGTGCTGCTGTCCTGTCAGCCATTGTACACCTTACTGCAATTCTTGATTCTGTCTCTGGGCTTTGTCAGGAATAAGTGGACCTTTTTGTAGGTGGTAATTTGCAATGTGCCAAGTGCCTCACAAAGTGTTTTGTGTGGTGCAAATGCTATGTGAATGGCATTATGGCTATATGCAAGGCCACTTCCATTCATTTGCATCGTGCATTCATTATGTTTTTGCAATCACGCTAACCGGTTTTCCCCTTGCAAACTTTCCTTTTCTGAATAACATTTCAGTGTAAATGCTGTGCAATTGGCATGCAAACACATTGCATAATTTGCAAAGTTTTGTGAATCTGGCCCCTGTAGTTTTCTCATTTTCGTCTTAGCTAAGCAGTGATTTTTTTTTTCTTATATGTTGTTTGCACTTCTTTTCTTGACATATTTCCTACTGCTAAAGTAAATCCCTATGAATTTGTTGTGTGAAACACATATCTGGTGTTCAGTTCAGTTTCAGAATGCAAGCCCTGTGCTTTGGGCATATAAAATACTGATTCAGTGTTCAGTTTCACTTGCCAGATTTCTCTGTGCTAGAAAACACAATCTGTACTTTGGGCATATAAAATACTATTATCCATGTTGTGAGCTATAAAAAAAAAACTTTACCATTAAAATTCAAACAAAACATCAGTGTCTGCGTACATGATATCCACAATTCCTGTGGGCTCAGGGGCAAATAGCAGTGAGAGTACTGGAGTTGCTATCAGTGGTGGCATATCTGTAACAACATTTTTCAATGTTTAATCTGTGGTAGCAATGCTGGTGAATGAGATGACACCTAAGGAGAAAGGTAGCACTGTCGCAAGTACCAGCAGGCAGGAAACAGTGGAAGAGGAAAAGGTAGTCTGGGTACCCGTGGGTGGTGTTTATGGTCATGCTTCTGACAGAGACAGTGTTGGGACAGTGGAAAACACTAGAGATGCCAAGAATGTAGTTGAGACTGCACATGTAGAGTTGAGGAGACTGAGGAGGACATACGTTTTGAAGAGAATGAGAGCCTTGTTGATGATTATGATGTGCAGTATCCACTTTGGGAGCCTAACAGTAAGAAACATAAGTTATATGATTCAGATGTTGTTGAGGGTGTAGTTGCATCCATTAGTGTCATAGCTAATAATGAAAGCACACCTAATATTTTTGATGGGCTGAAATTAGCTCAAAAAAACACTGTCTCCACACCTTCCCCTTTGCTGTCACAGTCCTCCTGGCACCATGGAAAAAGAAGGGCACTTACATCCCCTGTGGGGATTTCTGTGTTCTAGACCCTGCTGATGACTCAGTTGCGATCTGTCAGCCATGTCAAGCATGGGTAAGCAGGGTTAAAAAGGGAAGCCATCTAGAGTTCCCAGTATCAGTCCAGATGAGACAGTGGTTGGAGGGTCCACAATGTCAAATGCTGTGGACTACATAGGGGAGGAGAATGATTCAATTCTGTCTAGTAGTACAGGGCATAGCAGTAGTGCTACTAGTACCAACCATTTGAGTCATAGAAGCATAGTCACTATATTGCAGAAAACAGCTACAGTTAGTATTGCAGCACCAGCCCATAGCACCCCATCAATGCCACCACAATGATTAAAGTTGTTTACTCCAACTGCACAAAGAAGGGTCCAGCCCACACTCCACACCATGCTTAATCATAATTTAAAATTCCCACTGAATCACATGACTGCAAGAAAGTTCAATGCAGCAGCTGCTGAAATTTTGGCAATTGATCTCTTGCCATACTCCTTTGTTGAGGCTGTAGGTTTCCGACCGTTCATGGCCCGTGCATGTCCCAAATGGCAGATACCATCTCAAATGTGCTTTGCAAAACATGCTGTTCTGGAACTGCATGGTAGAGTATCAGATATGTTAAATCATGCCATTATTCATTCAGCAGTTCCTTATATACATCTGAGCATGGATATGTGGAGCAGTGACAAACCAGCTGGAAGTTCATATTTGTGCATTACAGCTCACTGGGCACAGATAACTAGGGAACTGTTCAACTTGGGCAGTGGAAAATGTTGCAGCAATGCAAACTGTGGTGGTAGCAACATTCTGGGTCCTTGTCAGCATGCCACACTGATGAAGAAAACTATAGCAGGGTCACACATATGTGAGAAGATGCTGGAAGCACTGCTTTCAGAAATTGATTAGTGGCTCCACCCACATTCACTGAAAGCAGGTTTTATTGCCAGTGATAATGGATCTGATGCCATCAAGAGCATAAGTGATGGTGTTTTTTTCAGGGTGCTATGCCTGGCACACTGTCTGAATCTCGTCATCCAGCAGTTTTTCACCCATCTAGTCATCAGGGAGATTTTGTCTGTTATGTGTCACATCTGTGTGCACTTTGCCAGGTCCAGAAAGGCACGTGATCTGCTCTGTGAGCTGCAGATTTGCAAAAGCTTGCCTTAGCCCCACATGAAATTGGATGTGGTAACAAGTTGGAACTCCACCATGTACATGCTGGAATGCTTTTATGAGCAGTACAAGGCAATTTCCAAATATATGCTGGTACATACTAGCCAGGACAGTGCTGGTGTCTCACAATGGATCAGTGACAGCAGATAGAAGAATTTATCATGATTCTCAGTCCATTCGAACATGCCACTCAGGCCATGAGCACTGGTGGTGCCTGTATGAGTCAGGCGGTTCTACTTCTGCATGTGCTGAGGCAAACACTGTTGAATATCCAGCAACATCTCAAAGCTAGTGTTGACACTGGTACTTGTGACTTGCTGGATCACATGCTGAATGTGTTGCAGTCCAACACACATACTGATGGAATTCTGCATTATGAGGAGTTTGGCATTGCACAATGCTTGATCCATGATATCAATGTGGTGTGGCTTCAGTCATTGAATATGGGTGCCAGCAGGTTAAGAAGTTCACAGACCTTCTGATAAGAAGGTTACGTGGTGGACAAATGCTAATAAACACAGAGGTGCAGAAGAAGTCAAAACATGACACAGCTGATAGACCCAGTATTGCTACCACCACACAAGCTTTAAATTTGATTGTTGCTTTCAAAATATGTACCATGAATGAAAAAAATTACTAATGCCATTTGGGATGTCTTAAGCCAGGTGGGTGTGGTAGACATGCAAAACAGTGAGGAGGAGGCTGATGATGAGTCTGTAGGTATGCAAGCAGTGCAATGCATGCCTGACTAGAATGTATTTTATTTTTAATATATATATAATCATGTAATATTTAGTAACTTTAAAGCTTTACTTATCTATTTATTTGTTTTAAAATGTGATTGTACAGCACTTTGATATATGATATTGCACTTTATAAGTACATTTTACTTTACTTACTTATGTGTATGTGGTGCACACAAGGCACCTAAGCATTGAACATGAGTCCCTGATGTACTGAAGCACAAAGATCTCTGACTGGCCAGCACTGACATTGGTGGCCATGAAGTACCTGAGTTGTCCAGCGTCAAGTGTAAGTGTTGAATGAGTATTTAGTTCAGCTGGTGCCACAGTGTGGAACAGGTGTACCAATCTGTCACCAAACAATTTTAGCTTGCTAACATTTATTAAAATGAATGAAGGACACATTCTAACAAAGTCAATAATGTTTGTGTTCAAGCCACATGACAACAGTAAAGAGGAAGAGAAAGGTATTGTCAGCACACTTAGTTTTAGGATCAAAGGTGAGGTGGGAGGAGCAGTATTGGAGAGAGTTTCCATCTGGTTACAGCTAAAGTCTGGAGGAATGTGAGAGCTGCTTCCTTGTAGATGTTGATTAAAATATAGCATGATTTTTCAGTTATTAATCCTCTGCAGTATAATCATTTCATTATGAATCAATTATTCTATTACTTTATTTTCATTCATGTCTTGATATCTTGATAAATAATGTATTTACTTTCATTAATCTCAGAACACTACACATGGAAAATGTTCTGCTGTTTTTGCCTGCCACCAAATTCAGTGTCAGTCTCCAACACTATTGACATTTTCTGCTGCTCCACACTGCAATATACTGTACAGCACTTAGTCCTCTTTCTCCTCCTCCTTCTCCTCCTCCAGTGGACTATGTTGTTCATATCCAGTGAGAAATGTCATTTTCCAATCCACAGTGATGCAATATTACTAATGGCTACTCACCACCAGTCTCCCTCCTTACATAACTGTGTTTCTGCTGCTACTATTTCTCTTGACGGAGTATTGTCCACCACCACCTGAATGTAATGTCTGCAAAAAATACCTGCTCCATACAGAGGGACATATCACTGCCTCAACACCCTCCTCCTCTACTGTAGCCTATTTGTGTTGCTCCTTCATGATCAGGTACAAACAAGATGGTTTGTCAGCTGCATACAATCTGATGCAGCATAAAGATGCAATTTCAAGAATCACAGTAATAAAATAGTCGTGTCGCTGCTGTTGAGACTAATAAGAAAGACATTATCAAGCGCTGGCATGAAGTGTTCCATCTGCAGCCAGAATGACACCAACACATACGGATAGCGAGATGTACATTTCATCCAGCCAGTCCTTATTAGCTGAGATGGTAACCCTTACAGAAATATAGGTGTGCTGAGTACATGCAGAATGCTTGCCACATGCTTAATTGTGCAATGTTTGCATGCAGTTCGCATACACAACATGAACATATGCAAACCAGGTCTAAAAAGCAAATCAGGTACACATACTGCAAGCTTGACATGTGCGCAGCAGGTAAGCTGGTGTGAACATCTAAAAATTATATCAGGTTTGCATGTTGCACACTTGACATGACTGCAGCAGTTAAGCTGGTGTGAACATCATTTAAACATCACATCAGGTTCACATGATGCATGCTTGCCATGTGTGTAGTAGTTAAGCTGGTGTAAATCTCATCTTAAAACACATCAGTTTCTATTTCTTATACTACTGCTAGCAATTAGAGTCAGTAAAATGCATTTGGAGTTGAATTCCCATAAAAAGTAGGTAAACCAATTAATTCTGATCCTTTTGCAAGTTGTTTAATAGATTTTGATTTTTGTCATTAAATTACCATTAATGTGTAAAATATTGTTTGCTTACTGCATTAAATGCCTAGAATATAGCCAGTCAACATCCCCCATTTCAGATGTATGAAGAGGGGCCTTTGTGTTGTGAAGCCTGTCCTTTTTGTTTTGGACCTTGCAAATCCGTTATGCATATTTAGTGCTACAAATATGTTTCTCCATGGCTGTTTCATCTAACTTACTTTCCCTTTGTCATTCTGTACTGAGTATATACACTATGGCCATGCTCAGCACTCTTTGTGTTAAGTAGGGTCTCCAAAGCATGCAACATACTTCACATTTTGTGACTTAAATGAGGGACATGGACTCTCAAAATGAGGGACAATGAGGGACACTAACCCAAATGATGATCAGGACACATCATGAAACATGGAGATACAGTACCTCAGAACACAGTGGGAACTATTACATTAGCAGCTGAGAATGAATTTCTACCATTAAGCAGGGATGCCATTTAGGTAGGGGGAAGACCCCCCATTTGTGCCTAGGTTGTTTTTATGGTGTGGCAATAATAGCTTTATATTTGGATTTAATCTTTTGTCCAATTAGTGCCCAACTGGTCTGTGTGTGCTCACATTGGAGGTGCCCTCCAGACTCGACTGTGTCTGTATTGTGTTGTCCATTCTCTCTACCTATTAGCAGTGGCAAAATCACATGTGATGTGGATGAGCTCCAGCCAAGAAAGAGTGCATGAGTTTTACAAGTGTGACACTGTCTTTGCCAACACAGAGTAGACAGATTGCATACTACAGCTTGGAGGAGTCAGTGACCATTGAACTCTCAATAGCAGTGTTGTGGCAGCATATTTTTGTTGACCTACTCTTAGTGAGTCTTTGTTTCCCCTAGTGGCTGAAGGAGCAGAGGGTTAGCTAGAACCTAACTCAAGACCAGGCTACCTACTTACTCTACTAAGTGTGCTTTGCAAAAAAAATAAAGCACAACCCCCCACAGCAGCAAACTAGGCTTAGCAGCAGTGGTGACAGAGGTGTGGGTGGCCTTCATAGGCCTTGATCAGTGCAGTCTAGCAACAGCCACAGCAGCAACCAAGCAAGAAGCAAGCAACCCTGGTTGGGTTGGTTCGGTGACTTGGTTGCAGACCATGTTGAGGACCTATGATGGTCAGTCTTTGCATCCAGCTTCTGATGGAAGGAGAGAGGGGCAGTGGACTGAAAACAGGGCTAGTTGTACACTATGTCAGGCTGCAGGTTCTGGCCACATGACCGGATAAGTAAACATAAATGTTTTTTTACTGGGGGATTGGGGAAGGGGAAGAACTGAAATATTGATGTTTTTCGTGTTTCTTCACTTTTGGGCAGCTTCACAACTCATTGGGGAAGGGTATTGAATGGAAAGGAGTCGGGGTGAAAAATTAAGACAAAGTTCTCTTTTTTTGGTGGGGGGCAGAACTTCAGCCGGGAAACAAAATTGGTTACTAACTAGGTGGGTTTAAGCCCAAATCTGATACACTGCTCCAGGCTATATACAGATGAATCTTATACAATTTCATTTTTCCTGATTTGCATATCATTTTTCAGCCAAAACAAATATGTTGTACCTTTTAGAGATGTTACAGACATTCTAGAGCTGTCCCTTGCATTCGTGGACAGTTGAGCGGCATGGTATGCACAGACTATTGGAGCCCCATTATATTCAGGCTTATGCCCTCCCCCCCAGTGATGCTGACCACCACATCCCCATGCTCAGTCACATTATGAAAAAGGGCAAAGGAGACTGCAAGGGTGTGCACCATTGAAGTGAATGGGGGTATGTTTTATTACAATTTATACATAATTAATGGAGAGTTAGAGATTAATGAAGGCCACCACTCGACTAACAAGGGCCTTGTTAGTAGAACAGCAGCCTTCATTATTCACCAACTCACCGTCATAACATATAAAATAATAATAGAAAATAACTCCATTCATTTCAAGGGGGGTATGCTCCATCACTCTGACCAATGGTCATCATCTCTTAAGACTCCTGCCTCTGGCTCCCTTGCACTCATGCAAGAGACATTTTACTTATATCTATACTTGGTGGGTTGTCTGTAACACCATGGCTGTATCTGCCACAGTGTGTGTGCATGGGGGGGCTGGCCATGTGGGTGGGTGGGTGTGTCGAGTTATTGCTACTTTTGTGTTTGCACCTTAAAGTCTGTTTGTGTGGAATCATTCACAACTTTGGAGAGAAAATAGTAGAAGTACAAGCCAGAATGAAGTAATTAAGTTGTTTTGTGGGTAAGTTTGTGTATTGGGGGTGGGACAAACCACATGTGTTTCCATTGGTATATGTGCTACAGTTCAACTGTGAAAATGAGATGAGGGAGAGAAGAAAACTGAAAAGCACAACAGTGGCTACAAGCATGCTGCATGTGTGCAGATGTACTGCACTCAGATACGGTATGTATTGAAATATAGGTGAGCCATATGTGTGCAGACAGTATGGCTTAGTGATTAAAGGCACTGAACTGCAAGCCAGACACTTGGAGGCATAAAGACCTAGGACTGAATCTCATCAACCTCCACTTGTGCATGGTGTGATCCTGACCAAGTTACTTAATGTTTATATATGTAGTTATCAGTGAGCACTTGCTTTTTGCAAACATGACACATGCATGGAGTCTTTCCCAATTTAATATAAATAATCATGGTTTCCACACTTGATTGCTGCATGCATGCCATATGCATGCAATCAGTTCCAATTTAACATTTAAATCATATTTGCAGCATGCATATCACTTGGGTAGTTTTATGTGTGTAGCATGAAAACATTTCATATAATTATTTCTGTAAGGGAAGACTTGTTCAGTGTTTACTACAGTTTCTGTTTTAAATTCTGGCATTGTGACCAGCAACTATTACTACTGTGAAAGGTCTGGCTGGTATTATATGGTACAGTACCTCAAAAGGACTGAAGGCCTTCAAGTTGCTCAGAAACACATTCACGTGTTTCCTTCTTTCCTTGTGTAACCACGCAGGTTTGCAAAGCAACAGCTGTTCCAACAACAACACATGACGATGACATACAATATCACAGCCAACATCGCTATTACTCATTTAATGGTAAGTACTGTGTTTTTTTGTTTGTTTCTTCAGTCTTCTTCTTGACTTTATTGCAATAATATTGTGGGGCTTTTACAGGTCAGCACGGCTGTGTTTCTGCTTCACCATAGCTGTGACTGAGGAGGAGGAGAAGGATCTGTTGGTGCTCATTACGGGAGCAATGAACAACTCAGCACAGTGTAGAAAGGCAGTCACAAAGGCCAACAGGATGCTGGGTTGTATTGCTAGGGGTATGTCCTCAAGGAGGGGAGAGGTGATTCTGCCATTGTATAGATCACTGGCTAGGCCACACCTGGAGTACTGCATGCAGTTCTGGCACCAGTACCTAAAGAGAGACATTTGGTTACTGGAGGGTGTGCAGTGCATGGCGACAAAGATAATTAATGGTCTGGGGAACTTACCTTATGAGAGCAGGATGAGGGAACTGAACATGTACTCACTGTAAGAGACAAGGGAGAGGGGAGATATGATTGAAACCTTCAAGTACACGAAAGGAATAAACAAGTCTGGTATGCATGGGCTTTTCAAGCTAAAGAAGGGGAGGGACATCGGAAGCCATAATATGATACCAGAGGGGGTAAGGTTCAGGATGGAGAAGAGAATACACTTTTTTACAGAGAGGGTGGTGGCCATGTGGAATGCATTACTAACAGACTTGGTATCCAGTAGAACAGTGGGCAGTTTCAAAAGGGGATGGGACAGGGAACAGGGATAGTCAAGGGAGGGGGGTAAGGGAGGGAGGGGAAGCTGCAGAATAAGAGCTGCTAACTGCACAATCAAGCAGACTCAGTAGACCGTAAGGCCTTTTTCTGCTGGCAATTTTTGTATGATCACATGTTCCAATCTGCATCTGACATGTCATGTATTTCTTCTTCTAGCCAGAAAACATTACACAGAAACATCTTGGAAAGTACCTGAAATAAAACAACAGAAACACAAAACATGCACTCTGACTTTGACTCTGACATTAGAAAAACTATGTATACATCAACCAGATCCCCCCTTTTGAAAAACAAATACTTACCTTTATGTGGTTGTTGCAGAATTCACAGAGATACAGGATTCAGAGTGGCATATGTCATCGTAATGTTACCTGGGGGTGGAAAAATGTAAAATATATGGTTACTGCTAGCCCAGTGGGGTAGCGGGCTGAGGCGCTGGCACCGTACCTCTTACCATGCCAATGACCTGGGGTCGGGAGCAACCTCGGGTGTTGAAGAGTCTGCCGGTGGGTGGAGGATCAAGCATCCAATGGACTGTTCTCCAGGGAGGGTGGAAAGGATTGACCACTGAGGTACTGGCTCCTGGCGGTGATCAGGGCTGGTGCATGCTCAAGGTCTTAGTGTTGAGTCAGCGCCGGCTGATGTAGGAGGTGCAGCACATGGAAGCCTACACAACAGTGTCTCTGACTTCTTTGCATGCTTGCACTGTGGGGGCAGGTAATTATTAGGAGAAAAACAATCCTCTGGTGTGCTCATGAAGCCGGCTCTGATGACACTACGGTGGACGCCTTCAAATCAGCTCCCCCAGCCTAGCCTCCAGGTCTTCCACAGCATGTGAGGTAAGTGCCCACTGTGAAGTGGCTTGGGTAGGGTGATGGCATTAGAGCTCTGACTGTGGTCAAGGTGGGGGGTTGAGGACTCTGTGCTGGATAGGGGGAAGGTACATCCCCTAGTCGAGGGGTACAATAAAGAAATAAGGCAAAAAAAAAAAAATACATGGTTATTTCAGGAAAAAAACAACAGCCCCCCTCCCTCACCCCCAATTATGAAACATAGAAAGATTACATATTTGCCATGCCATGGTTGTGACAGGTGGTTAATAATCAGGGTACCGAGAAGAATAATTTAGTGTAATGTGAATGATTATGTCACTTCATTGTTCATGCTATGAACAGTAATTGAAAAAGGAAAATGTTACTGAGATATGGATATGAGTACAAATAATAACAATCCACACAGAGCAAATAAGTAACCATTTCTTACCTTCCCATGGTTTGACAATGTGCTTTCTTCAATCTTTTACAGCAGCACTCAGCAGTAGCAGCAGCAGCAGCAGTAGTAGTTGCAGGCAGCACAGCAACTTGACTGCACTTGACTAATGTGACTAGCAGGGGAAATCAAGCCAGAAAATTTCAACAATGTATTTCATATAATAGACATTTTCTCATGTGTATCTTCTCAACTTCTCTGGATGGTTGCACAGCACAGCAGCAGTAGGCATGCAGAAGAAGGAATTAATTTTGGCTACTTGGGAATGCACTTAGCTAATGTGGCTAGCAGAGGAAATCTTGCCAGAAGATTTCAACACTGTATTTCACATCATAAAATATTTTCCCATGTGTGTCTTTTTGACTTCTCTGGGCAGTTGCACAGCACAGCAACAGTAGGCACATGGCAGAAAGAATTAATTTTGGCTAAAAAAAAGGAGACAGAGAGGTTGCACAGGGAAGCAGGTGCAGGGATAAAGAAATAACAACAAATGGAAAAAATCCCGCACTCTGCCAACCAAAATAAAGGACTGCTCACCATACAAATTCGACAAGGTGCTTCATTTTATTAATAAGGTGCCATGTGCCAGGCCCTGATGCGGTTTGGAACCTTATTCCTTTATCAAAGGGTCTAATACAATGCCAAGGCTTTTGCCTTATATAGTCCTAAGATGATGACATCATCAGTCAGCGTCAGTTAGTACAAAATACCATATGTTTTCAGCTCAGAAAAAGGTTTCTTTTTTATTTGTTAGGGTAGTATTTAAGATGTCTATTTTTAACTGTAGATAGCTTTTAAAGAGAGTTAGGTGAGGTGTAATAGAGATAGGTATTTATTTTTAGGAACATATAAACAGAATTTGACAGCAGATAAGGCCCACTTGGCCCACCTAGTCTGTCCATGTTCCCTACCTGTTTCATATATCACATATCATAAATGATCTGCAGCTTAACCTCTCTTTCCTATTGCTAGAGTTCCATTATGTCTGTCCCATGCACTTTTTAATTCCCTAACCATTTTTGCGCCTACAACTTCTGCCAGGAGGCTGTTCCCTGGATCTACCACCCTTTCATGAAAAAATACTTTCTCACATTACCCCTATGTCTACCCCCCTCTATTTTCAAATCATGACCCCTTATTCTTCAACATCTTTTTTTTAAAGATGCTACCATCTTGTACTGTACCTTATTTACACCCTTGAGGTATTTGAAAGTCTCTATCATATCCATCCTCTTTCTTCTCTCCTCCAGGGAACACATATTAAGATCCTCCACTCTCCACTCATGACTTTTGGTGCAGGCCCTGCACCATTTATGTTGCCCTTCTCTTAACTGCTTCTGCTCTGTCTATGTCCTTCTAGAGATGCGGCCTCCAGAGCTGGACACAGTATTCTAGATGAGGTCTTCCCAATGTTCTATACAGTGGCATCATCAGCTTCTTACTTTTTCTGGAGATTCCTCTTCCAATGCACTTAAACATTCCACTGGCTTTCCTCACAGCCTTCTCACATTGTTTGGTAACCTTTAGATCATCAGATATGATTACTCCCAGGTCTCTTTCCTGTTTGGTGGCAATCAGTACCTCCCCCCTCCTGTCATGTACTCCTTCCCCTGCATTTCCATGCCCAAGTTCATGATCTTGCACTTCTTTGCATTGATTCTTAGCTGCCACATCCTTGAGGACTCCTCAAGCTTGCTTAGGCCCCTTTTTGTTTTCTCTAACCCTCCTGGATTGTCAACCCAGTTGCAAATCTTCCTGTGATCTACAAAGAGATACACCTTCCCTTCCAGCTCATCTGCAGACATTAAAGAGGACTGGTTCAAGCACTGAGCCCTGCAGGACCCTGCTGGTCACCCCCCTCTATTTGGATTGAACTCCTTTCACCACCACTCTCTGTGTCCTATCCTTCAGTCAATTTATGACCCAGTTTACCACTCTGTGACCTACTCCCAAGCTGCCCAGCTTGTTTACTACCCTCCTATGTGGGACGGTGTTGAAGGCCTTGCTGAAATCCAGGTAGGCTACATATACCGTCTTTTCCTGATCCACCTCCCTAGTCACCCAGTCAATGAAATCAATCAGATTTGTTTGACAAGATCTTCCTGCTATGAATCCATACTGCCTCATATCCTGTGCTCCAGTGGATTCAAGATATATCACAAACCTTTCTTTTAGTAGTGCTTTCAATAGATTCCCCACTGCCAAGGTCAGGCTGACTGGCTTGTAATTGCCAGCCTCCTTCTGGCTCCCACTTTTGTGGGGAGGGACTACATGCACCCTCCTCCAGTCATTCCATACCACACATTCTTCCGGAAAACTGTTGAACAGGGCTCTCAGTGGTGCTGCCAGCACCTTCCTGAGTTCTCTTAATACTCTGAGATCTATCCTGTCCAGGCCTATTGCCTTGTCCACTTTCAGATTAGCAAGTTCCTTTAAGAATCTCTTGTTCTTAATTAGATTGGTGTCCACCTCCTTGCCAGAGGTGCTTCTGTCGCCTAACTTTGGTCTCTCCCCTTTTCCCTTCTTCTGTGAATATGGAACAAAAACACTTGTTCAGGATTTCTGCTTTTTCTTGGTCCCCCTCTGAACTCTTCCCTCCTTCCCTTTTTTTGTCTTACAATCCCATCCTTAGTCTTTTCTCATTCACTAACATACCTAAAAAAGTTCTTGTACCCTTTTGTTCTTCCCTGGGCTATTTTTTTCTTCTTCTTGCACCTTTGCTCTCCTGACTGCTTTCCTCACCTCCCTCTGCTTTTCCTGATACAGTTCCCTGTCTTCCTACTTATGTGTTTCCTTGTACCTCCTGAATGCTAACCTTTTCCCCCATACCTTCTTGGCCACTTCCTTTAAGAGCCATATTGTTTTTTTTTTTCTTTCTTGTTGTTTTGCTTACTTGCCTAATGCAATGGCTTGTTGCCTCCACTATGGCTCTCTTAAGATTCTCCATTGTTCCTCCACCCCTATTTTTCCCTTCCCTGCCAGTGATTTCTTAAGGCATTCCCCCATCTTTGCAAAGTTGGTCTGCCTGAAATCCAGGACCCTTTCATGTGGTTTGACTCTTCTGCTGTCCTCACATGGAACCACACCATACTGTGATCACTTGATCCCAGATGTGGTTGTTGTTTTCCTTAGCAGTGTGATTAGTGAATGTGTGGGGAAGGATTGTAATATTGGATTTCTTTGATTTGTTTTGAGTGTTTGGGATGTATGTTTGGGTAGTCTTAAAAATGATCATACATTGATTAGTGCCATGGACATGTTGGGTGTGTGGGAGGGAAGGGCTGGGATTTTGCTTTGAATTTTAGTTTGTTCAGGGTGGGAAGTTCTCAGACTTTTATTTAAAATGTGCAGATATAGTAGTAGTCCCATTATTTCCTGCTCCCAAGAGCAGGTACATCTACTGCACCCTTTCGATGGGAGTCAGTGTACCATACTAGCAGAAGTCATTGACCATTGCAGGAAGCTGGGCATCGATCAGGGGTGTGGACAGTGATGTCAGCTGGCTCAGTGGAGAGCAATGAAAGAGGGTGTGATTGGGAATGTCAGGTCATGAAGGTGCCCTAGGCATAGACCAGCCCATGAGAGAGAACCATCCTATCTCTTGCTGGTTCCAAGGGCTTTCCTAAGTACCACAGAACAAGTAGTGAGACAGCCAGCCTTACTTGCCTCCCCCTCTCGCAGTTTTTTTGTAGTGCCTTGTCCCTGAGGAATAAAATCACAGTGGTGGAGGCTTTCCTTGTTTACTCCTCAGCAGACCTGGCATATATCAAAGAAACCTTATTGGGTGATATTTGGTGATGACTCTGGCCCTCTGCTATAGGCATCTATCCCTCTGGGTTACTTGATGGTGCATTGCAAGAGGTGGATGGGGAGGTGGAGGGGGAGGCCACCTGTTTTAGACCCACTCTTAGACTTATGATATTTCATGGTGGAAACCACTGCACTTGATTGTGTGGCCATTTAAGGGGGGTCTGGGTGCAGCTTGCAGAATCATCCTTTTATACCATCCTTTGGGGCACTAGGTTGATTTTCAGCAGATCTATAGGTTTTCATGGCCAACCCAGTGGTAGACACCTGCGGCCTATTTATTAGTGTCTGGTGATGTCCACGTGCGAGTCAGTGATGAAGACTCTCAGTTTGAACAACAGTTCCTCCAGTTTATGTCTTCACTGGCTCTGAGTGTGCACTATGGTGCCTACCGGGGCAATCAACCATAAGAAGGCAGAGGTCCTGTCCAGGGAGGAACAGACCAACTGTGCTCTTTCGGACTGAGTTCTTTGTCTTGACACTTACATTTAGATGCTCAAGTCAGTTAGCTTTGTATTTTAAAAAGGGATCCCAAATAGAGTTAAATCAGTGTAGACAGTGATTTGCTAAGTGAGTCAGCCTTTCATTCTCTGTTAACCTGATGAGGACTGTGAGCCATTCTTGAAAACTTGGGAGTGTTTCAGATCACCACTTAAGTAAGATCTGTCTCCTAGCCTTTAGTGCCACCAGTAAGAGAAAAAGTCCCTGGTGGGTGGGTGACTTCATTATGATCAGTGGGTCCACCCAGTAGTCAAAACATAGGATATGGTTTAAGATTTGTGCCAAGAACTGAGTTTCCAAAATGCATCACTTCTGTCTAGAAATGTGTGAATGTAGGACATGACCATAAGATGTGGGTAACGGTTTCTACTTCCTCTGGCACCAGTCAGACTTGTTCCCCAGGTTCAAGGGTGGGGACATCCCCATTGGCCATCTAGTGGGTGAGTTGGGCAAGATCCATGCCCACTCCATGTACTGTGTGGCACAGCACACAGCTGGTGGCAATACGGGGGTGGGGGAAGAGTGACAGGGTCAGTGCAATGGCAAACAGCCGTAGTGAGCCATGGAATCTGAGGTCCTGCTGAACTGTGACACACAGATACAGAAATAGTGGTGTGTATGGCCACAGGGTGAGTGGGGCAGGGGTGCAGCACATCAGCCATATGTGGCAGTGGAGAACGAACAGATGCCCCCAGCCACCACCATATTTCAGGAGATGGACGAGAACAATGGCTGCACAGGACAGTGGCATAGTGCCTATGTAGGCAGGAATTGGGCCCACAGGCCAGGGGAGTAGAGATGCAGCAAATTTAAAATTTGCAGGTGAAGTGCACACGAAGTGGGCACTTCGCGTTGCCACTCCACTACGTGAACTGGGCAATGCAAAGTGCTCACTTCACCTTGTCATTACCACTTCACGTTGGCATAATGAGAACGCGCAGTAAGGTGAAGTCATTGTTTTTAATGGACTTCGTGTTCCTCATTATGATTCTAAGTGATCCACTTGGTGTTTCAGACTTGGCAGCCCCCCCCACAGATCACATGGTTTACAGTACTGTAAGTCACATGATCTCTAGCCAGGCAGGAAGGAAATGAGTCGCACACACAGTTTCACTTTCTCCTGTGCAGACTGAGAGAGAGAATTGTGTGTGTGCTAGAGAGAAGAGTGTTTTTTTGATTGCAGAGAGAGTTAAAATTTGATACTTAACCCAACAGCTTTTTTAAAAGCTACATTTTTTTGTCTGTTCTGTACTGTTTTTTACTTAATTTGTTCTTTCTGTAAATTTTATTTTTCTTGCCTACTTATTTGTCTGTGTGTGTGTTGTGCTTGTGTCGTGAGATGGAGCAGGGTGAGGGAATGTGTGGGGCCGGGGCAGCTCTGGGAGAGTGTGGTAGTATGTGTCATCATACCATGTGCATGCATGGGGGCATGGGTGCCCATTTGTGTTGGACTGCTCTAAACTTATGAGTGTCCAAACCCCGGAAGCAGGACCAGCACCACCTCCTGACTCTGAGGCAGTTCAACCACCACCACCACCACCACCACCAAGTCCAGCACAAGGTCCTTTGGAGCAGGATGTGCCTGTTCCCCCAGACCCAGGTGTAGATCCCACCATCAGTACTGTTGAGCAGTGTGAGCAGCCTACTGCCAGTTCATCTGGCCCTCCTCTGCCTGTGCCTGGTCCTCCCCACACCTCCGTTGTTTGGCAGTTGTTTGACTGTGTCTGGGGGACAGCAGTGTGGTGAAGTGTTACCTATGTGTGGTGCAGGTGTGCTGTGGCCCATGGGGGAGTCACCTGGGGACTGGGGGCCAGCGCACCCACATGCTTAATCACCACCAGTTGGAGTGGCAGGCTGCCACAGAATGGACCATGTCTGCACCTGCTGGCTCTTCTGTGGCAGAGGGTGCCACTGTGCATAGCGGGCGTGGTATCCCTAAGAAGATGAGGGCCACAGCAGCACCTGTTGCTCCACCAGCACCCCCACCACCCCCACCACCAGCAGGTCAGCCTGTCGAAGGAGTGGACACCAGAGAAGTGTGTGTAACACTGTCTGACTTGGCAGTTCTCTGGAGTGCTGTTGAGGAGAACAGTGAGAGGATGAGTGCTGTGGAGCAGCGGCTGGATGACACAGAGGGACATCAGCTTCAAATTATATCCATGCTGGAACTGCTGCTGGATCACCATAGGATCCCACATTAGTTTTGTTTCCTCACACCATGCTCCCCCCCACCTTCCTTGCTGTGCCATAAAATATATTCCTTCACCATCCCTGACCCTTGTACAGTATGTAATTATGCCCTTTTTTTGTTGTCTTCAGTATGAGCTACACTTTGTATTCTGGGGCCCCTTCCTTCTGTTAAGTGTCTGTGTGTTTTGTGTGTGTGTGTGTGTGTGTGCGCTGTTTGGGTGCCTCATTTTTCTGCATCCGTAAAAGGCATCTGTCTTGTGTCCAGAAAATTGACAAGCGATAACACAGTGAAATAAGATTGTTTCAGCACATACAAAGTCCCCCAGAATTTATGGCGCACTCAGTCATGTGCACAACAGTGGCACAGAGTCCCCAGATTTTTTCTGCAGCCCCAGAAATGCATCCTCCATGTGTCCAGAAAATTGACAAGTGGTAACACAGTGAAATGAGATTGTTACAGCACATACAAAGTCCCCCAGAATTTATGGCGCAGTCAGTCATGCGCACAACAGTGGCACAGAGTCCCCAGATTTTTTCTGCAGCCCAGAAATGCATCCTCCATGTGACCAGAAAATTGACAAGTGGTAACACAGTGAAATGAGACTGTTTCAGCACATACAAAGTCCCCCAGAATTTATGGCACACTCAGTCATGTACACAACAGTGGCACATAGTCCCCAGATTTTTTCTGCAGGCCCAGAATGCATCCTCCTTGTGTGCAGAGAAGTGAAAAGTGATCATCTCAACTGTATTGAAAGGTGCCCTTTGGATGTATAGTAATAGTAGCCTTGGTAAGTAGATATATATATATATATATATATATATAGATATATGGTTGTATATTTTGTAGGTGATGATGAGGTGGGTTGAACTTGACATGGACATGTATTCATGCTATTGTTCTGCATCACACACAGGTGACTCCATCTCTGAACTGTTGCTGTGCACCGTCCAGTGCTCAATGAGAATTTTTTGCACTTAAATGGAAATGGATAACTCTCAAGCACATGGAGTATAGTATTTCTTTTTTTTTGGGGGGGGGATCATATTTTCAGTTTTGTCTTTAATGGTTTCTTATTTTTTTATTTCTTCACAGATTTCATCAGCATCCTTATTCTTTTTTTTTTTTTGTGTAAAAATTTTATTTGCATTTCCAAACATGTATAACAAGAAAAACAAACAAATAAACATCACTTTTCGCCACAATCACTGAACTAAAAGATATTGGCAAATTCCATACTCCAGCACACAATCGAGTGTTTAGTTAGCCATTCTAAGTTCAATAACATGCTTAAAGTCCAGCAGTGCTAAATATGTCCTTATCTAAATAAAAAAAAACCCTTTTGATTCCCTTCTCCCCTTCCCCCCAGAACAATATCAGAAACCATTTACATTGATCCACATTTCATATTTCGTATACACTGTAAAGCAATTAATAAGAGCCCTCATTAGGTTGCCGAACTCAAGGAGAATAGTCAACCATGGGCAACGGACCGGTACATCAAGAGGGAAAGTGCCTAGGGTTCAGTGCCCATTCATATGCCATTAACCATGTCTCCTCTTTCTTCCACTCCTTCCCCTCTCTATATCCCTTGACTTTGCAGAGAAATAGCCGAAAGGAGCAGATTCCAAATACCTCCGAAGATCTCTGCTCTTTCTTGAATCTGATAGGCCCTTCTCTCCATAGCCAAAGCAGACATTACCAAGGCTTTCCACTGAGTGAGGGTGGGATCTTGTGCGGAGATCCATGTGTTTAAAATGCACTGCCTTGCAATTGCTAAGGCCCTCCTCACCCATTTCCTGTGCAAATTTCTATCTTCCACCCCATTCAATCCCGAACAGTATATCTACTGGTGCATGAATACCCTGCCTCCTTTCTCATTTATGAACCCCACCACCTCCTTCCAGAAGCTCTGTAAGCGGGGGCACTTCCAAAAACAATGAAAGTATGTGCCTACCTCCTTATTGCATCGGGGGTAAACCTCTGGAACCTCCGGGCGGCTTTTATGGACCATGACCGGGGGATAGAAGAGCCTGTGGATAAACCTATAGGCTGACTCCTTATATTTGTTTGATAGCAGTAGGCCCATATGTGTTTCCACTATTAACTCCCAATTTGAGTCTGATAACTCGACCCCTAGGTCTCTCTCCCATAGTATTCTCCTGCTCGAGCTATCCTCTATCAGCCCCTCTCTCAGAATACGCACCACCGCCCCTATTACCCCTTTAGGGTCACTCTGGGCTTTACAGGAGTCCAGTTCTTAATGATCATGGAATGAAACGACTTCTGCGAGTTGCACGTCTGCCCAAGCTCGGCTAGGGGAGGGATGTGCCTGATCATGTTGATGAACTTCTTTGGATAAGGCCACTTTGACAGAACAACAAAGTATCATGAATTTTCCTAAAAAAAGAAAGGAATGACTTCTTAAAAGTTACAACTTCATTTTGTGTCCCTCCCTGGTTCTCAAATCTCAATCCCTATTGTCAACTAAGTTACATTTCAGACTAGAGACACATCTGGTCAAGTATTAAGACAACCTGTTGTTTGCAATATTTGCAGAAGTCTTTATAAAGCAATGAAATGAATTAAATAAAATCTTCACACTTACCAGAATGGATTTCACATGGACATTACATTGCTTCCTCTCTGTCTGTATGGTATGGCTACAGCATCTTTCCCAATGAGTAATATTAGCGATGCAGCCTGTTTTTGTTCTCCTGTAAAAGAAACAAAATAAGTGTCCTGTATGTGTTTTGCCACTGTGGCTCTGAAAAGCTACAGAAAACAAAACAGACAACTTTTAAGGAAGTGAGGCAGCATAACAAACATGAGTGCACATACTCACTTTATGGTTTAAATATTAAGAAGCTGCTGGTGGTGGTGGTGGTGGTGCACTGGTAGACTGGTGGTCCGTGGTGGGCAGACAGACTTACGGTGGCAGCAGATTTGGATAACATCAGTTCCGGTGGTGGTGGTGGTCCATGGGGGGCAGACAGACTCATGGTGGCAGCAGACTTGGATAACATCAGTCCCGGTAGTGGAGGTTCAAGGTGGGCAGACAGACTCATGGTGACAGCAGACTTGGATAACATCAGTCCCGGTGGTGGTGGTGGTCCATGGGGCCAGACAGACTCATGGTGGCAGCAGACTTGGATAACATCAGTCCCAGTGGTGGTGGTGGTCCAGGGTTGGCAGACAGACTCATGGTGGCAGCTGACTTGGATAACATCAGTCCCGGTGGTGGTGGTCTGGGGTGGGGGCACACCACCTTTTAAATACTGCAGTTAAAACCTGTCAACATTAACCACATCATCATCCTCATAAAGAAAACTGCCCTCACAGTCATCGATGTCTGAAGTCTGACCACTGGGAAATTCTTTCTCTATTGTGTCATCATCTATGTCAGTGGTGGGCTGTTTCAGGCAGCCACTGCCAGTGCCACCAGGATGCTCCATTTCCACATCAGCAAGACCGCCATGACTAGGCCAGGGTATGAATACCGAGGTTGCAGTCTATGCTGGTATGTGCTTCTCACTCATTTTAATGAATGTTAGCAAACTAACATTTGCAGGAGACATGTTTGTCTGATGATCCCTGACTATTGCACCTGCTGAGCTGAATACCCTCTCAACACTTACACTAGAGGGTGGGCATGTGAGGTACTTCAGTGCCACTGCAGTCAGCTCTGGCATTCACTGACCTTTCCACTCCAGTACAAAAGAGGATCTTCACTTATTGTCAGATGCCTGTTTTCAGACAAATATGACTCAACCATTCTCTGTGCCGCACTACGTCCGATTGTTGATGCATCAGCCTGTTCCCCAGAATCATTGATGTCACAGATACTCATTTGGGACAAAGCCTCCCAAAGTGGGTTGATGCCAACCACTTTGGATGACAGACCACCAGGAACTACAGTCCCCTTACCCTTGCATGATATGCTTGCTGGTCTTCCAGCTACACCTTCAGCTGGATTATGCTGCTGAGGTTTGCAAACCTTGGCACGTGACTTCTGTGCCCCACGAACCAAGTGAACCAGTTGACCACTGATATTTTTTACCTGTTCAGGCCCTCCCGCCAGTACTGATGCAATTCCATATTTGTATCGTGGGTCCAGCATTGTTGCCATGGCAAAGTTGTCACTACGCTGAATGCTCACAATGTGATGATTTTGGTTGAATACTGTCAGCATGTGTTGCAGCAACATACTGCTACCACCACCTTCGGCAACATCAAGGCTATGCTGTACATTCACCAATGTCTGCCTCAGCACCCACAGCAGTGGAATTGATTGGCTAATGGAGGCAGACTCGCCACTCACTGCCTGTGTGGCATGTTCAAAAGGCCGCAAAATTGGTATTACAGAGTCCATGAGGTGCCACTGTTCAGTCGTCACAGACATGGAGGCCCCAGAACTGTCACAGTTACTGTGCATAACAAGATATTCTGTGATGGCTTTGTATTGTTCGTACAACCTCTCTGCCATGTATAACGTGGAGTTCCATCGGGTGACAACTTCCAGCTTCAAGTGGTGCTGAGACAGGCTGTTTTGTATCTGCAACTGCCGCAGTTGGTCACTGGCCTTTCCAGATCTTGAAAAGTGAGAGCAGATACGTCCTGCAATGGTCAGCATTTCCTTTATGTCAGGGTGCTGCAGAAAATCCTGAACCACAAGATTTAAACAGTGGGCAATGCATGGAACATGAAAAAAAACACCATTCGTGATGCATTTCACCACATTTGACGCATTGTCACTTGCTATGAACCCAGCTCTCAGGGACAGAGGGTTTAGCCATCTGTCAATTTCAGTCAGTACCATGTCCAACATGTTCTCACCAGTGTGTGAACAGGTCACACTGCTCATAGCAATTGTTGCATGCTGGTGAATTCCAGGAAAATTGCTACCATGACAATCCACCTTCCTGCACTGATTATTCACACTACCAGCATCACAAACAACCCCTGGCACCTGCGCCCAGTGCGCAGTTATACAGAGATATGAACTTCCCGATGTTTTGCCACTTATCCACATATCCATACTTAAATGGATGAATGGAGAGGAGGAATGTTGAAGGGCATGTCTTACTGAGTCTGAGACAGTGCGGAACAACTCAGGAACAGAACAGGTAGAAAAGCATGTCCTGTATGGGATTTTCCATTATGGACAGGCACAGGCAGCAAAGCGCCGGTGCCCAGAATTCTTCACAGAGGAGAAGGGCCAAAGATTGATTGCCAGCATTTCCACTACAGCAGCATTAAGTTCACGTGACACTGTATAATTGGTGGGGTACTTCAGCTTTTGCACAAAAACACTCTGTAACGTGGGCTGACTTAAATGTTTTACAGGGTGTGTGTTGGTCACAAATGGTTGTGCTTTGTGATGAATGGAATTGGCAGGTGGTGGAGTGTGGACATTTGATGAAGACAGTTGCACAGGTGATGATGACAAACCCAGAAATGATGTAATTTTTCCAGATTTGCCAACTGGGGTTGATGTACCACTTGTACTAGACATACTGCATTCACCTCCACCACCACCACCACAAAAACTGCTACTCTCACCACCACTGGACAACATTTCAAAGTCGTTATGGGCCTCCACCTCATCATGCCTGTAGTAATCCTCTGCTCTTATCACCGCACTGCTGCACATGTTTAATTTCCTACTGGGCTTAACAGTCATGGAAGGGGATAACAAGCTGGCTATGGTTGCTGCCGGTGATCCGAGTGAACGCCCAAGTCTGGTATTAGCTGCCAGCTTGTGCTAGGTCCACAGAGCCAAGTGCCTATTCTTAAGATGCATATGCTGTCCTCCTGTCCCAAGATGGCTCCCCTTTTTACCTCAACTCACACGCAGATGACAAACCTGGCAGATTGCAACTGAATCATCATTTGCATCTTGAACAAAAAAATCCCAAACAAGGGACTGTGATGATCTGCTTTTAACATGTCCATGATGATGTGGCTTATTTAAGTCTGTTATTTTAAGCACTGAAGTGGGGGGGCACATGATGTTTCTGGCACTGCACACCTGGACTGCAACTGACCACCACGACTACCTATCATATTGAGTACTGTGTCGTCATCATCATCATCATCATCATCCACTAAAACCGGTACATCCCAAGTTTTTACAGGAGGGGGATTCCTGCAAACAGATTCTGAAATTTCAGACACAGCCACTTTTAATTTCTTTTTCTCTGGTTCCCAACTGGGGTCAATTAAATCAGCATCATATTCATCAACATCACTGTCACACACATCCACATCTTCTGCTTGGGTGCTGGCATGTGGACTGCATGTTGCAACAACAGCAACATCATCATCATCAGCATCATTACATTCATCATCAGCATTGCATGGAAAATGAGTGACGTTAAATGCCATGGTGGATGGAATATCACATTGTACGCTATCGTTGACACGATCATCAGAATCAGGTTCAGTTAATGGGATGTTACTGGGAAGTATGACATCATCTACACTGTCACTCACTTGCACTGCTTCACACTCAATATGTTTGGATATGGTACATTGGTCAGAATTAGAACTTGACGCAACAATGCTAATACTACCTCCACCACCACTAACACCAGTAACACTAACACCACCACCGGCTGGGAAAAAATCATCTCCTCCAACTATCAGTGAAACTACTGATTGGGCTGTAAAAAACATTGCAGGAGAAATTCCTTTCCTCACATCACCAATGCACTTCTCCGTCCGCGTACTACTACCACACCCACAGACCCTCTTACTGCCAACATTGCCATGGCCAGAAACAGCTTTACTTGCATGTCTCTTTGCAGGCATTTTGGGGTATCAACCACAAATATTATTACCAAATTCAGATTTTGATACGTTCACTTTCTGACTGGAGGGTCGCTACTCGCTACTGTCGCTAGCTGGATGTGAAGCAAAATAAACAACTGTGGCTTCAGCAACAGATAAGGGGGACTACTGTGTTGTGACATTGTCACAGAATTAAAACAACTTCAGTAACCAGTGGTGCCGATGGGGTCACAAAAACAATCCAGTCTGGTAAAAAAATACCTTTTCAAAGTGGGGGGGCACTGAATACAGACACTGCTGATTTTTACGGCACTACAAGCAGCAACACTAAGAACAGAGAACACGATCGCAGTACAAAATCAGGCAGCTGCAGTGGATAGCAGGTTCACACTGCTGAGCTTAGTTGCACTTACACCGATCTGTGTCACAGATTTTAAAAGGTGTATTATATTTGATGCATGCAACACTGTACACACAACACAGAACACTTTGTGTACAATGCTGAACGAGGAATGCGATTCAAATGCAAAAGTTCAGTGTACTCAGTGCCACGTAATGTAAATTTGTAATTTAAACAACCTGACCTTATGAAATGCTGCACCGCATTCACACAACAAGCAGCAAGAAAATTTGTACTATCACTGACAATTTTACTATGTGTGCAGTAACACAGTCAGTTATATAACAAAAATATTGCCAAAACACAAAGAAATCACTAGTTTTCCAACTTAAATCTACTTCACACAGATACACTCCTCCCCCACACAACACACTTCACTGTCTTTCACCACACACGCTCAATGTTGTAAATTTACATTCAAAATCCAGACACAAACAAAAACGCTCGATGATGTGAGCACAGGAGGGTTTCCTGCAATCGATGAACTACAGTTGGATCCCCCCAAAAAAAGCAAAAATGCTTTTTGAAGAGCTTTTAAAAGATTCCTACAGACAGCTATCAGACGACACTGTCTCCTACTCCTTCCTACTCATACTACCTCGAACTGAGGCTGTGCAGATCAATATAGAGCCCATGTGACCTGAACTCCCATGAATCACTGCAAAATCCTCCTTCGGAGCTCAAACACAAGGCGAAGTGAGGTGAAGTGAACTGCCACCAATGTACCTCGCCTTAAAAATTGAAAGAGAAGTGACCAGTGGAGGTGAAGTAATGTGAAATCGCTGTTTTCAATGCACTTCGCGTTCCTCATTATAACGCGAAGTACTCCGCTTTGCATTGCGGAGCACTCTGCGAATCAGCCTTTGCTCCGTGAATCACTTCACGGAGCGGATTGAGCCCACTTCACCCTCCACTATAGGGGAGAGGTTGGTTTGGCTGTGCCTAGCCAGGCCATAAGCAGAAAAGACATGTGGGGTCCCACAATGGTGGTACAGGGTCTGCGAATGTGGGGAGGTGGGATTGGCAACCAGGTGGACAGGCAGTGGCAGCATAGATCGGCAAGGGTGAGTAGCAGCTGTTACCGGTCATGCGCACACCTGAGTAAAACTAACACATGTCTCTGCCCCCCAGGTGACAATGCGTACTCCCTCTGACCATGGTTGCTCACCCTGATATGACGGCCCAGCAGTGAGGTCAAGGAACGGTACAATGAGGCACACACCACGACATGCAACATCATCAAGTATGTGTTCAGCATGATTAAAATGCATTTCAGATGCCTTTACAGGTCCAGGGATACCCTATAATGCAGCCATGAAAAAGCCTCTGGCATTTCCTGGCCTGTTGTATGCTACACAGCATGGCTATAGTTCATGGAATACCTGTCCATGCACAGGAGGGCGACAGTACAGATAAGGATTAATCCCAGGTTGGGGGTGGGCAGCCAACCCTGGAGAGAAGGGACCCGCAATTGGCTGCATGGACTTGATGGCACATGGACACCACTGTGGAAGAGATTTTCAGAAACTGGAGGTGAGTAACCTAGGAGGACACAACTGGGCAGCAAGTCACTCACACACACACAAACACACACATGCACATTAATATGGGACACACACACACACACACACACACACACACACACACACATATAAGCAGACACTGTACAGCAGCTGCAGAGTGCACTGCAGAGCATACACAGCTATGCACAGGCACCCACTACTGTGCCACCATGGATGGGGGACACAGTATTACTGCAGAAACTGGCATGGATCAGAGGGCATCTGCTGGCACACATGCATGGTAGACACAGAACTGCACTCATCACACCAGTGCCACACAGCACAACACTACTGTCACCACATATGCCCAGTACAATACACAGACAGCACAGGTAGGCACAACACCAGGGTATGTGTGTACCACAGCATGAGGCCCTGGCCACTGCCAGCCTGGTGCATGGTCAGCAACTTCAGCAGGGTAATGGGACATGCCAGCTGCACCCAGCAGGACTCAGCGTGAGCCAGTACAGCCACCACAGCCACGTGTGTGGCCATGCCTTGGCTGGGAGGATGCCACAGGTAGGTCACCAGCCACAGAGATTAAAGACTCCACCACTGTAGGGGTTGACACCAGAGGCCCTGACCTAGTGCTTATGGATGTAGCAGTCCCGAAGTCCAGATTGGATCTGAGGGTGTTGGCAATGAAGTTGACTGGGGGCGAAGTTAGCAGTGATGGGGTAAGTGAAGCTGTGCTCTGGGGTGCATGTGTTACTGAGCATGGTGCAGCAGGAACCGTTGTGACCATGAAATGCCAAGATATGCAAAGCCCATGACAATAACCTGTGCAAGCCTGTCCAGCATTGCGGTCATGGCCACCTGCAGTTGGCGTAACTCGACAAGCAGCTGTACGTGTCTCATGGCACCATGCTCATCCATATGTCCCACCTGCAGCCACAGTCCACGTAGCTCCTCTCTGAGTGCCACCTGGCCTTACACAGGTTCCCACAGGAGCCGGGTGTGTTCATCAAGCTTGTCAGCAGGTGATGCTTTGGGAGCTGACTAGTGGGGGGGAGGGTCCTGGCATGTTGTGCCATATCCCTCATCCAGTAGTGCTGCACAGGAGGCCACTGTTCAGGTGGGTACTGTGTATGAGCATACACGGCGGGCCCTGGGTGGTCTGGACAATGTCCCCTGCTGGCCGTTGCAGCACAGCAGCACCCTGCTGGACAGTGGTAGCAGTTCCAGGCAGCACAAAGTGCTGTGTTCCCATCCACCTCAGCCACTGCATCAGCTGGCTGAGGGAGACACTCTTTGGAGGGGTGTGTGTATGTGGGCACAAGACCACTCGTGCTGTCTGTACCTGCCTATGAGTGTACTGAGCCAGTGGGAGGGGGATGTGCCCCTACTAGTGTGGCATCATCATCAACATCATCCTCCTCCTCCACTGTGGCTGGTGCAAGCAAGGAGACTTCCTCCTCCAGAAGAAGACTGGTCAAGAGATCGTCATTAGCCAACCCAATAGTTGCACTAGCATACGTGTTGCACCACAGTCCTTAGAACTGGCCACGGCTCCAGAGGAAGTTGAAGGAATGGCATCATCCTTCTCCAGTGACAGAGGATGGGCACCAGCCGGTGATGCACCCCTGAGGCTTGATGGAGTTGAAATACAGAAGAAACACATGGTGAGTGACACACGGCTGTAATGCAGGTGGACAGCTAGACGTGCTTGTGTGTGCATGTGAACCACAGATGTACCTATTCTGCCACACAGGTCTGGGACTGCCATTGTGGCCTGTGCAGTGCAAATGCACTGGCAGTGTGAGACATGCATGTGTACAGGGGTGCACACTCATAGTAGCATGTGACACAGTGCCACAACAGACCAGGTGCGGCCAGGCCAATGCTCTCTACCTGTTCTGCCACAGACTCTGCCACCCTACTCTAGAACACCTGACCACTGTAGCCAGATGGTATATGGACTTACTGTGAATGGCTATGTGGCACCACACATGACACAGAGGCCCCTGTGGGCATGCATAGCCACCTGTTGCTTTTGTTGTCAGGCCACCCCACCCTGGGAACAGCAGCATGCCATTGATCATGCACAATGGCACACAGGGCAGCATGTGGTCCCACAGTATGGGTGTGCACTGCTGGAAGGCCTGCATGACTCACTCTGGACATGGTTCTGGACACTGCGTGGCATACCAGGCACACCTGTGGCTGGTACACATCACTCCCCAAAGGGGGTAACACATGCTTACTCACTGTGCTACGGAGGGCTGCTCCCAGTCTGGATACCCCTGGGACACCCATAATGGATGTCTGATTCATGGAGGCAAGAATCATCTCCTTGGGGGTGTGAGGGTTGGTACTGTTGAGGGGCCATCACCAGTCTGCCCAAGTGAGGCCCATATGGCAATGACCCTCTGCCTGACTCTCCACTTGTTGCCAGTCATGCATTTGATGCACTCCTGGGTCATGTGCTTGTACCGCCCATGTGCGCTAATGTATACTGCCACCTCCTCCCAGCCCTTCGCCCTCTCCCGCTGGGTACCTGATTTGCCCAACAGTGGTGCCTCCCTCTGGAATTATGCCTCCACCAGGGCACGGTGCTCACCCTTTGTAAAATTAAGCCTCTGCCACTTTGACTGCTCCTCCTCCTCCTCACTATCAGACATACTGTTGCCTTTAGATAGGACTATGACAGGCATGAGCACATATCCAGCATGCTCAGGAGTTGGGTAAAGTCCCACAAAATGCAGTACAAAAGAGGCTGTAGCAAAAGGAATGTAAACAAACCTATCTTCCAAGCTGCAGTTCCTATCAGGTACCTGTGGTGTGGTGTGGCACTTTTCAGGCCTATCTCATGCAAATGAGCTGTGGTGCAGCCAGTAATGAGATGCTAATCAGTTGAATTAGGCCTGGATTGGCTAATGAACTGATTAGCATATCTTGACTGAATATTGCAAATTTGCTCCAGACCCATCTCATTTTGGGCCATGCATCTGAAATGCACTGAGCACCTCCGCATGGTGCAATTCCCACACATGCCCAGTATCATAGTTGACATGTGCAGTGGAGCATGTCTGACGTAACCTGCAGTGTATTGCACAACTCCCTGTGCTGCACCTTTGCCCTTTACGGTGCAGGTATGTGCACATACGCCATGTGGTTGGCTGCAAGTGTGGCATTATCCCCCCTCATCAAAATGGCATCGGTGCACAGATGCGCATGTGTGAATCACTGGGTTGTGACCCCACTCTACCATCTGGCCTTTCGCTACTGTGCATGAGTAGTACTGCACTATTGGTGTCAATAGTGCATCCTTATCGCTCGTATGCTTGGTTATTACAGTGGAAATGTGTAAGAGGTCTAAAACCTCACTTCAGGTTCTGGCAATATTGAGATGCAAATAATCACAAACAAGTTGCATTCAAGTAATAAACAAGTTTATTACTACAAACAGGGATGAATCACAGTTGCCCTAAGCAGTTCTTACCAATACGAACCGGGAGCCAGTGCTAAGCATTCCCTACACCTCAAAGTTTCTTTGTAGTCTCTTGGGATCTCTCGGGTCTCCGAGGTGCAAAGCCTGTGCATAACATTATATACCTATGATAATTACTATGGTTACTGAAAGATAGAAACATTTCTAGTTACAGAGATGAGCCCTATTGGCTAAATTAGAGGTGGCTCCACGGTCCAAGATAACATTATATAATTCTGTAAAGTCATCAGTTTTAGAACAAAGACGTTCTTATACAAAGTCTTACATAACAAGCTGAAGTGGTGTCCATCACGAAGATGGCAATGTTGCCTTACATTATAATTACTTCAAGGACAGGTGTCTTGGCATCTGACAAGTAAGAAATAGACAGAAAATACATGTTATAATGTGTGTGCATTAGCAAGCAAAGTGAGTTACAATAATATGTATTCATATCCTGACATCTACTCTTGTACGGTAGATGCCCTTAGCCCTATGTATTAGTATAGCCTATGCCTAAACATTAGCTGTCACGGTGTACCCTGAGGGGTATCAATTAGGGTGCAGGGACCTCGTGTAACAATTCCCCCCTTGTTGCCTAAAGGCAACACAGGCAGTCTAAGGTGGGCAGGAGCAGTGGTTCTTTACAATCCAGAGCCTGAGCCTTGTAAAGAAACTCAAGCTGCTCACGGTGTTGGTGAAAAATGCGTCGTAGGCAGCAAAGCATAATAATCAAAGTAAATATCAAAATGCTTGTATTATAACAAAACCTTTAAAAGTAATCTCTAACCAAGTGTTAGTCAAAGCGTTATTCATGTCTCCATCATTCATGAGGTCAAGAATGGCTTCATTGGCTTTGGTTATATTATTGCTGATGTGGATGAGGTGTGTCCTTTCTATCTAAAAGTGATTTCAGTGTAAGTGTCAGTGGATCTATGTGTACATTAAAGTAGGGTAGGTATTCTTCAAGTGTAAGTAAATAATCTGGATTACCATCAATAATATCTGCTTCCATAAGGGGGAACGGGGGTTATGACAGTGTGTCCAATAACAGTTTTCTGATGGGGAACAAAACAGAAGTTGGGGTAATCAATTGCACAAGTAACAGAACCATAAGAATGCGTTTTCACATTAGTGACGATGCAGTATTCACCGTCAGAGTTGTACTGTCATCGTACAGTAGGCAGTCTCCATTTTTGCAACTGGACAGGGCATGTGTAGGTCGTCTTGGAGATCCGTGTTGACAGGCGATGAGCTTCCTCACGATAGGACTGGTAGAGCTGATCCGGTGACTGCGTTGATTCAAAAGCGTTGGTGCCATTTTCAGTGATGTCAGCATCCATAGTGAAAGTCCAGTCAATGCTGTCTGGAGAGTAGCCACAAACAGGGCGTTATCACATCAAACACATCACATCGGCACAGGTAGATGTATTGCTTTTTCGCACAACAGTCCGTGTGCAGTGCCACCCAGGCATCCAGGAAGGAATGGTAGACCAGTAGAGGATGTAGATCCAGGCGTTCTCGGTAGATGTCTTCGTCCAAATGCCCTATTGAATGCGCCAGTGCCAACTTGTTGAACAAAGCTGTAGTGGGATCAAAGCGTGGTAAGGAGACAGTAAAAGAGACAAACATGGTATCTGTTATAGAACATTTCTTAGCAGAAAAACAAGGACCAGTATTTGGATGTCTGGTCACAAACCCCAAATTTTGAGCTGTGGAGAGAGGGAATGGACAAAGTCTGTTGCATACATAGGGAAATACAAGATGGAGATTTACATTTAGGACAATACCATTTAGATAGGTCTGTCATGTATAATATCAGGAATCCTACCAGTTTCTAGGTCTCTGAAAAGGTTGTTAATGGTAGTGAGTATGTATGAACCATATGCAGAACAAAGTATTTCCCTACCAATGTATTGTCTATCAGCTTCTTTATTGTGCTGTTGTATGAGTGCGTTAATCTTGTCTTTGGAATCAGTGAAGGCTTTTGCAATGTCGCGGATGTTGTATACAGTGTATCTTTCTTCCTGCTAAGACCATCCACACCATGCAATAAAGGTGGTAAAACATCATTAACCAAACCAGTGGAGAACTTTGCAGAATGACTTTTGATAGCAGCAATGTCTGCTTTGTTCCAAATGGACATAGCAGTACCAAAGACCTGTGACAGTTCCGTGGCACCGTGACATCAGAACTGTCAACTTCACATTTATTACATTTATTAGTAAGAGTACTAGGAGGAGGTTTCCTCCTAAAATTACCTCTGTGTTCAGTAGAATAAACCCCAGTAAAGGGATATTTGGTACGTATCTGAAATGCAGCTAAACTATCTAGTAACAAGGTACTGTAAAATGCGGAGGTATTGGTATTGTGACACATACCAAATTCTTTCATATTCCAATAAGTAAGGTTAAATAAAACAGGTATATGCATAAACTGTAAATTGTTAATTAAAGAACCTGGGAGGGCAGTGGCTGTGAGACCACTACGGGGACCAGGGGTATGTTTTGGACATTCCAAAAGCTGTTTCTCAGTAGGAGGTAGCACAGATAGATACATGGCAGCAGAGGCCATGTGGTGTACAGCACAAAATCTGCGGGCAGAATCCTGAGAAAGAGAGTTACAATGGGAAGGGTCAATTTAAGCAGTGATGTTATACAAACCAGAGTGTCTTAATGCAGTTTGTAACAAGGACAGTGAACCATTCAGGGACAATTTAGCGTTGGGCCAACCCTGGAAAGTTCCCTTAGAGAGTTTGGCCACAGGGAGAACTTGTCCTTGTGATGTGGTTTGCCACTCAATCTGAAGGGTAGATTTGTCAGGAGCAACGACCGAGGCAGTGAGGTATGCATCAGAACCTTCCTGGACAGTAATCATAGTGTCTGGAATTTTGATGGAAACTCCCTGTGTAGGAGGTGCTGGAGGATCAAGGTGTAAAAGGAGGTCCGGTACCGTGCCTTGGGCGAAAGGGAGTACTCCTGCAAGGAGTAGAGATAGGAACAAGATAGCCATCTTGTCAATGTATCTGAAAAGGAAGATGAAAGATTAGTATATTAGTACAGTTCCACCCAGTGGGGTTAGGAAGAGTAAGTTTTAAGCTCCTTTGTACAGTTTCAATTGGTTTGCATGTAACCATTTGTCAGTCAGTTTATTGTTGTGGAGGAGTCTAACTTGGTAGACTGCTGGACTGAGCTTGTTGACAATGGGGTAAGGGCCTTCCCACTTGTTGGAGAAGGAGTGGGTGGGATGTGCAAATCGAAGTACCATTACCTGATCTCCAACTTGCCAATCCACTTCTTGTGCATGTTTGTCAAATTGTATTTTGGACTGTTGCTGGGCCTTGCCCATGCAATTTGCAGCATACAAGTGTGTGTGTATGAAGTCTTTTCTAAGTTTTTCCACATACTGATCTACAGACACGCGGTCCACAGTGGGGGTGTGCAGGTCAAAGAGCAAGTGTTCAGGTAGTCTCATTTGTCTGCCAGTCATTACCTCAAAGGGTGTAAGCTGGGTAGTGGCTGAGGCGTACCCTAATTGCCATAAGGAGTAAAGGCAGTAGGGAATCCCAGGTCTTGGGATTGTCCTCAATGAATTTGGAAAGCATTTGCTTAATTCGTCTGTTAGCTCTTTCTACTTGACCTGAGGATTGAGGGTGATAAGGTATGTGGAACTTTTGTTGAACCCCTAGGAGTTCAAGGGACTCTTTCATCAACTCACCTGTAAAACTGGTTCCTTTATCGGAGTCTACCTTGACAGGCAGGCCCCACCTGGAGAAAATCTGTTCTACCAGGATTTTGGCAGTTGTCTTTGCAGTGCAAGTCTTGGTGGGAAAAGCTTCTACCCACTTAGAGAATAGATCGGTCACTACAAGGGCATACTTGTTGTTTCTACTGGTATTGGTCAAAGGACCAATAAAATCAATTTGGATGGCATGCCAAGGGCCAGTATGTCTCTGTGGTAAAAGTTTGGCATTTCGTTTTGTAGGTAATGGATTGTTTTGTGCACAAACAAGGCAATTATCAATGTATTGTTTAACATCTTTGGTAATCCCAGGCGACCAGGTGGTGGTTTTGAGGTGTTGGAGGGTATTTTCAGCCCCCTGGTGTCCACCAGTGGGTGTGTCATGTACCTGGTGCAAAAATTCAGATCTCAAATGTCGGGGGACTACCCACAATTTGGTGGTAGTATCCTCGGCTGGAACAAATGAGTTTACCATCAGGGGATAAGTGTAATTTACCTTCATGCCTACGATAGGGGTTCCGCGTAGGAAGTCTTTCTTCAGTACCCTTGTCCAAGAATCTGAACACTTCTTTGAGTTCAGTGTCCAAGTGCTGGGCTGCTGAGAGGTCCAAGGGGGAAAAAGATTCAGATTTCTTTTTAAGAGCTGCAACCTGTACAACTGCATTGGCCTCTGGATGTTCCATCGCCCAGACATCCCCCCTCGGGCCCGTTCCTTGGCAAGGGTGTCTGCTGTGTTAGTGAATGCATGGTAGGGATCATGTAAGGAGTGAGCTTTAACCTTGTGTACATAGAGTTTGTGTGGGTATTTCTGACCTAATGCGTGTATGTAAATCACCAATTCTTTGTATTTCACTGAGCTGCCATCAGAAGAGAGGAAGGAGTTCTTCCGCCAGAAAGGGAGAAATTCTGTAAGGGAGCAACAAACCCAATTAGAGTCAGTAAAAATGATGGTGTCCTGAGTTCCATGTTGGATAAACTTAACGCACAGGCCACTGCTGCCAGCTCTGCATACTGTGATGAAGCTACAGTACAGCGTTTGATATCTTGACAGTGTTCCCATAAGGATACACCACCATGATACCCATCCCTGCAATTTGTTCACCTTGATAGTATGATGCTGATCCATCGGTGAAATGCGGCACAAGGAGGTGTTCTCTATTACCTCAGGGGTGGCAGGGAAGAATGGACCTGGATCTGGAGATCAGGGACTAAAGCATGTCGTGGGGCTCCTCCTGAAAGAGGAGGCCATGTGCTAATAGAGATGGAACTTTGGTTTGATGGACCGGAATATCCCTATCCTGGAGGAGGAGTGACCAATGTGTCAGCCTGGTGTTAGAGACTGACCCATCCTTCACTCTGTCTGAGAGCAAAAAGGTAGTAGGAGTATGATTGGTGTTAAGAATCAGTGGAGAGTACCCAATGATATACAGGAAGTGCTTGACCTCCCAATAAGTGACCAGAAGATTCCTTTCACAAAGGCCATACTTCTTTTCTACTGGGGTCAAGAGCTGTGATGCATATGCAATAGGTCTCAAAGTGCCATGTACCTTTTGGGCTAACACTGCCGACATAGCAATGTCAGAGGTGGCACACTCTAGATGGAATGGTAATGTTGGATTGGGGTTTACCAGTGCTGGGGCAGAGGCCAAGGCCTGCTTCAGTGACGTCACAGCCTGGGTATGGACAGGGCCCCAATTCCATGGAACGTCCTTTTTGAGTAAATCGTACAGTGGAGCGGCTTTCTGTGCAAAATCACAAATAAAATCGCTGGAGTAGTTTACCATACCTAGAAACCTCCGAAGAGTTGCCACACTGGTAGGTAATGGCAAATCTTGCAACCCTTGAATCTTTTTCCAAGTAGGACTCCGACTTTGAACTGTTATCTTCAAACCCAGAAAGAGTGCTTCTTTCTGACATAGTTGTGCTTTTGCAGGATTACACTTCAAGCCTGCTCTTTGAATAAGAGTCAATAGTTCATCCAAGAGATTCAGATGTTGTTCCTGTGTGGCAGTGGCCAACAACAGGTCATCTACATACTGTAAGATACATTGGGGGGTTGAGAAACCCTGTAGGGCATCCATCATATGGAGATGGAAGAGGGATGGGCTGTTATGAAATCCCTGTGGCAAGCAAGTCCACGTGTATTGTCACCCTTCAAAAGTGAAGGCAAACTTATATTGACTCTTGAGGGCCAATGGTAATGACCAGAAACCATTGGAGATATCCAGAGCACTGAACCATTTCTGATCTGGTGTCAAAAGTCGAAGCACATCTGGTGCAGATGCCACAGTTGGGGAGCAACTGGGAGTGACCTGATTCAGTTTCCTGTAGTCAATAGTAAGTCTCCAGGTACCTGTGGGTTTCTTCACAGGCCAAACAGGAGAGTTGGCAGTGGAGACACAGGTTCTGATTACCTGTTTAAGGAGTGACTTGATTGTTTCTCGAAGAGAGGGTAAGGCTTCAGAGGGAAATGGGTATTGCCTTTGTCTCTCATGTGCCGGGCCTGGCACCTCAATAACGGTATGCATTCTGCCACAATCGTGTTTGTTAATTACAAACGCTTCCAAATGTCGTTGCAGAATAGGTAGAAGTTTTGGGAAAAGTTCATGATTCTTGAATAAATCTATGACGTCATACTCTTTGTTGTTAATGGATATTGTTGCCACAGCATGTGAGTCAGGAATTAAGACAGTATGGTATTGACCCTGTATCTGTATCAACAGCATGTTTGTTAGATCCACCACACAGCCGTGTGGTGCAAGAAAGTCAATCCCAATGATGCTAGGGTGATCGTGCAACACCATCAGTTGGAAAGCATGTGAGGCCTTCAGATGGCCTAGTTCTACCAGTAAAGGCAGAGAACGGTATGCGGGTAACCCAGCACCATCAACTCCTGACATATTGGTCTTCCATCCGGTAGACCATGGAGACGTTTCAGGGTGGTCATCATGTAACACAGATACAGCTGCACCTGTATCTAACAAGACAATTAATTGGCGGCCCCCGACCTCGGCCTCGGTGCAGGGCCTTCCGTTTGTATCCAAGACCAGCTTGTTTGACTGGGGCCTGTAATTGTCAATCCGTATTGTTGGAGGCATGCAGAGGTTGGGCTTGGCTTGCATGGATGACTTCAACGTGCTGCACTGACGCAATGTAAGGCGGGGTTTCCGGGTTCAGGCTGATATGGGTCTGCACACCCATACCTCCAGTGTCTCCATGGCCAGTAGTGTCATGGGTCGCCGGTTGTACTGCTGCAAGTGTTTGTGCGGGAACGGCATCCGCTACAGAACGCACTTGCCCCAGGAGCTCCCGAAATTTTCGGTTTTCTTCAGCTATCTCTTTATATGAGGGACCCGATCTTTGTAATGGCTTCCCTTTGCCTTTGTACTTTTTGTTCTTATGCCAATTCTGGTTCCCACCCCACTGCTGTTGTTGTTGTTGGGGGTTTTGTTGGGTGGTAGCTGGAGGGGCCGATGGAGGTTTGGGCTGTTGTTGCTGGGCCTGCCCTTCCACCGTGTAGTGTGTTGTGGTCCCAGAAGCTGGTTCCACAGCGGCAACCTTTTGGGAACCGGAACCCAAATCGCAGATGTACAATTGGTACACTCTCTTGGTTTTCTGAAGGATATCGGCAAACCTATCCATATTCGGGTATGTGGTTGGCTCTACTTTCTCTCTCACGGCTGGGATCATGTTTCTAAGAAACAGGGTCTTATATTCAATAAGATCTACATCCGCGGCTTCTTGTGCCAGATGTTTCCCCTGCTCGATAAGCCATCCAGAGTCTCTGGTGGTAAGTCGCTGGACTCTCTTTAGCATTTTGCTTCACGGGGTATGCTAGCATTACTCCAACCACACCAGGGCTGTGAGCGGAAATGAGCTCAGCTGCGACTTCGTCAAAGGTAGCGTTCCCATCTTGGCGAACTGCTTCGGGGAGTTTTGCCCATAAACCAGGATCGATGGTCTGGCGTAGTATTTGGACCTGGTATTCTGTGGCGAGACTAAGCATCTCTCACTTGGAGCGCACCTTTTCCAAATGGCAGCTGAGGTTGTTGGACGGGTTCATCTGACCGATGCTGTCAGCAATTTGCTGGACAGAGTAGGCCATTTGCAGGGGATTAGTTGGTGGTCGATCAGGCAAGGGTAGTGCGTCTCGCGCACCATCCAATGCTGCGCGGGCTGCAGCTTCAGCCGCAGTCTGAACAACACCTTCCTGAGTGCCAGCTTCTTGAAAAATTTGTCGAATCTGACTCCTAATGGCTTTCATACTTCTTTCAGGAAGAGAAACATTCCCCAATGCTCTATCAATCATGGTTTCAATCTCTTGCCTGTCTTCCACACTAATAATGGCTACCGGAGGCGCCGTCGGGACCAGGCTTGGGCCTGCTCCCCCCCCCATCATGGGCGCCGCCATGATGGCATTTCCCATGATGAGCGTCACGACGTCGTCTACGTGCGACCTGGGGAGTGGTGGGCGGGGACCCGCCATACTGTGGATGGCTGGGTGGGGAATCTGGGCCATAGTAGGGGCATGACTGGGCATTGTACTGTGAGATATCGTCGTCGGAAGGCTCCCTCTCCGACGACGAATGAAAGGCAGGGGCTACGCCACCCATTGCCTTAACATGGCCAGTCAAAACCTCTCGTTGATGGCGCAGTTTATCCATCTTAGCTCTACATTCATCATGACTCACACTTGCAACATTCATATCAACCTGATCCTGTTTCTGTTTCTGCAAAACACGGTACGCGGCGCTCAATTCGCGATTGTCCTTATAGGCTGTTTCTAAATCATTACGTACCTGATTGATCTCATCCTGCAGTTCACCCATCTCGTCACTCAATTGCGCATTTGCGGCACTCAGCAAATCATTCATTTGTACCACCTGACTCTTATCCTGTCTTAAACTTTCACACTCATTCTTCAGAGTACACATTTCTTGTTCACCAGCCTGTGCAGAATGATGCAATAGTGAATCCTTTTCATTACACAGAGATTGGAGTTCTGACTCCAAGTTCTGCTGTATCTGAATACATTCTGTTTCCTGCAAACCCATCTCCTGCTTAAGAGATGTGATCTGCAGATCAAGGGTTCAAAACCTCACTTCGGAGGCTTCCAAAGCAGCGTAAGAGAGCAGTGACCATCAACCCTTTAGCACAACGCTTATTGGTTGATTGTCGCGCCTCTGCATCCTGGGTTGAAATCCCCAGTACAGGGTTTTCGGATTGACTTGCGTCCCGCATGAAGTCAGCCCATCCTCCATGGGAGGTAAGAAAGTTTGAGACATCGAGTCTCAGTTCTGCGAAGATATCTGATACTGTGGCCATTTATGTGGGAGGGAATGAAAATTCAAACTGTGAAAAAGACCACGCATTGCATATCGATCCACAACATGATTACTTTAAACACAGCCGGGCTACTATATAAGTTGTAGGCTTGCAATTCAAAGCTGCTATGGAGTGGGTCGAGACGGCATCGACCACACCCGAAAAGTCAGCCAGACCTTGCAAGTATCTACAAACTGGTAGAAAAGACGGGAGAGGTGAAACGGAAATGTACACCTGCAGTCCCCGTGGGAAAAGGGAAATTTATAGCAACAAGTGAAAATTTACAACACCCAATATCGCCTGCATGCGGTCGCCAATTGTAAGAGGTCTAAACCTCACTTTCAGGTTCTTGGCAATATTGGAGATGCAAATAATCACAAACAAGTTGCATTCAAGTAATAAACAAGTTTATTACTACAAACAGGGATGAATCACAGTTGCCCTAAGCAGTTCTTACCAATACGAACCGGGAGCCAGTGCTAAGCGTTCCCTACACCTCGAGGTTTCTTTGTAGTCTCTTGGGATCTCTCGGGTCTCCGAGGTGCAAAGCCTGTGCATAACATTATAAACCTATGATAATTACTATGGTTACTGAATAGAAACATTTCTAGTTACAGAGATGAGCCCTATTGGCTAAATTAGAGGTGGCTCCACGGTCCAAGATAACATTATATAATTCTGTAAAGTCATCAGTTTTAGAACAAAGACGTTCTTATACAAAGTCTTACATAACAAGCTGAAGTGGTGTCCATCACCGAAAGATGGCAATGTTGCCTTACACATTATAATTACTTCAAGGACAGGTGTCTTGGCATCTGACAAGTAAGAAATAGACAGAAAATACATGGTATAATGTGTGTGCATTAGCAAGCAAAGTGAGTTACAATAATATGTATTCATATCCTGACATCTACTCTTGTACGGTAGATGCCCTTAGCCCTATGTATTAGTATAGCCTATGCCTAAACATTAGCTGTCTACGGTGTACCCCTGAGGGTATCAATTAGGGTGCAGGGACCTCGCATAACAAATGCATAGCTGGCCTGATGTGCAACAGGCATGACCCAGCCACAAAACTGTGCAGACTGCTACACTGACACAAGCACTGTCAGCAGCCTGGTGATAGCAACAATGGCACATCCATCAGAGGACAGGCCCAGGGCACTCAGTTGGATTGATGTTGAACTGGCCAATCTGAGTGCACTTCTAGCCCCCCTGGTGGGGAAATTATTTAGTGGGGGAGGAGCTCCAGGAGGCATGGGCCCAGGTATGGGCACATGTGGGGGTGCAGCTCAAATGACAGACTGGCATCTGCAGAAACGGGGAACACTGCCACCACAGGTATGGAGACCTCAGGAGGAGGAATCCCGAAAGTCTCAGGAGGTTGTAGGTCCAGGACCACTGAGGGCGGTGCCATGCCCCGATACTTATATGCTGTGTGCATGCATTCTTTGCCTGTTCTTGGGGGTCTCTGGGTGTGTGGCAGGTGCATGTATCCCTGTTCACATGGTCACCAGGGCCCTGGTTGCAGGGCTGTGACATTGATTCCATGCATACCTTGGATTGCCCTGTGTGGTCTAGTGGTCCACTGTGCTGTTGGCATGGCGCTGTGACATCACATTCTCAGTTGCCATCCAGCCAGGCACAAATCATGCTGCACCATGTTGCATCATGTCAATGTTTGGGGGGGAAGAGGTATATGTTCTAGGATGATGCTCATGGTGCTGTTCCATTGTGTTCCCCTTGCAGGTCGGGACAAGTGACAGCAGACCCGGGAAGGAGCTGACAGATGGTCCAGGGCAACCAGAGATGGCACACAGGTGTGTGGCCAAATATGTTCAGCATGAAGGTGCACTGTATGTGCTACCTCTGTGTGTACCTGTGGTATGGGGAGTTGCATTGCCCACAGAGGGCCATTTCCTGCTTCCTTTGCATGTCCATGTGGTGGCGATCACTCACATATAGATCGTAGTGTCGGCAGTGTGAGGTGGTCCCATTGTGCCCATGACACCTGTGTGCTTGTCCCCAGTTGCTATGTCTAGTCATGACTGTGGGCACCCACCGGTGCTCGTATGTGGTGGCCTCAGGGCCTGCTTGATTGGTGCACATGGGAGGCACTCCCCATGCTGTGGGGGACAAGGCCACATTTCCCTTGGTAACATTCTCTGCCAGTTCACTGTGCCACTTCCCATTCACTGTGTATCTCTGTGTCCTGGTATGTTGCCGGTGTGTGCTGTGCATGGAGAGTTGATGGCCCTCTGCATGGGTCTGGCCAGCATCAGGCATGCACAGCCAGTCCATTGGGAGGGATGTGCCAGTGTGGGCTGTGGCACTGAGTATGTATCCTCTGTTTCCCCAACATAGGTCATCCAGTTGCTATACCAAGAAGGAGGCCAAGGATGATGGTGGGTGGGGGATGATCACTGGAGAGTGAATTCTGATGGCCATATTCCAGAGGCAGGGGGCCCAGTTGCGCTTGGCATGAAGGATGCTCCTGGAGGTGAAACAGCTGTGAGAACTGTTGAATGGCCAGGCGGCCCATGGCCTGGAGCACTAGGCCTCTGTCCTTCTGGACTGTCCACCTTGTACCCATCCACACACCCATCTTTCCAACTTTATATAGTTTTACCCTTGCAGTCCCTGTTCTGTCTTCCAGCCTGCCCCACAACTATTGTATTGTAAATTACTTTAATACTGTCTCTTAGGTTTGCTGTTGTTTTATGGTTCTTCATGTTGTTTTTTGTATCTTTTCTGCTTTTCCTTGTTATTAAATATTTTTGCCGACAACTGCATGTGTGTGTGTGGTCCTCACTTAACAGTTGTTCCATTCGCCTGTTGTGTTGCACGTGTAATTCAGTGCCCCTTGTGTAACACTGCCCATTTGTATCTGTGCCTTGGCACAACTGTATGCCATGTCCATCTTGTTTTACCCCCACTCTGTTTATCATGCTGTCCCTATGGCCACCTTTGGGGTGTACATCAGTACTGTTCACATCGTCACTTGCATATCACCCCTGTTCTGGTGTGGTGCATGCCTATACTGTTTTCCTGGTCTCCCTGCTACTGTGCTGCACTGTTTACAGTCCTGTATACCTATAGGCATGTGCTAACAGTGCAGACTACAGCTGCCAGCCTGTGTACTGGTCTGCCTCTGGACCACTGTGCTGTGGTTGCTATGACCTCCCTGCTTGGTTCCTCTGCACTGTTGTCGTGATGCATGGCTGGGTCATGCTGTCCATTGTGCCTCTGGTGCTGAGGTGCTCCTTCACTGCCCTCCTCTATGTCATGCCCAGTGTGTGTCTTTGTCCCCAGGTTTGGTAGTGTACAGTATGTGTGGTGACTTATACTATGCCCATGGGGGCTGGGGCTGTGTCTATTGTTCAGTTTGCTAGAGGCTTCCTCCACCCCTTTTGAATTAGGATGATTCCTTCCCTTGTTTGGCTGTTGTACCTCACTGATTTCCTATTGTACATCCTTCCCTGTTGTTCCACTGTCCCACGCCTGCTTGCTCCTTTTGCTATTTCAGTCCTGCCCTGTTTCTCCAGTGCACGTTCAGGTGTGCCAGCGCATTTCAGGATGCGCTATAGTGCATCTTTGCTATATTCAGCCTGACATTCACTGGTGCATCTCTACAGTGCATCTTCTGAATATAGCAATGATTTGCCACAGCAGCGCATCTCAGATGTGTGGCACAACCATTTGCGTCCTTTCCAGGTACAATTTTGAATCTGGGAACCCAGATCCCTTAAATAAACAGGGGCTTTCCCTTTAATACATTTTTATTAGTAAGAGTACAGGAAGCTCCCTTAATTGTTTCAATGAGAGCCATTTTATTGACTTAAGCAACTCACAATGGTGGCTAGCACAAGGTGCTCCTGATATAAAACATACAGTACCAACTGATTTATTAAAACATACAATTTGCTTAACTGACTAATACTAGCCTCCACAAATATAATATCCCCAATACTCAATTATGGGAATTTATTTATTTAGTCATTTGGTAACCAGGTTGATGCACTGATAAAAATACCTTTTTCAGGCATGGCCCGGGCCAGAAATTGGTACAAACTGATACAGTGACAGAACAGCATGGATCATACAGGGAACATAACAGGGAATCCAATGTATGTCAAGCTAACAGAGAAACTATAAGGTAAACATTTATTTAAACAGGGTACAGTATAACATTTAGGGAAATTGGGTATGGTTGCTCCATCATTCAACAATAGGAATAACAATAGTATTCAGGGTGGGCGAGGAAAGTGGAGCACTAGAAGGAGGAAGGGGGAAGGGTGGGCTTTAAGGGAGGTGCAGCCGTGCTAGCAGTCTGTGGTCAGATGCTAGTCATGGAGGACAGAAAGTACATTTTAATATGGAATTTAGATTTGGAGGGGGGGATTTAGGGAGGAGTGGAGATTGTTCCATAGTTAGCATCTGGCTGTGGAGAAGGATCTTCGGCCCATTATCGTAATTAATGTTAGGATGTTCTAGTTGAACATGGGAAGACTGACATAGATTAAGGCAGTAGGTTCTGGTCTGTATAAGAAAGGAAAGTGAAGAGTATGAGGGATTACTCATGATATCAGCAATGGTCCATGCTAGCAGGTACGATCACTGCACTTGTCGAGGGAGCCACTTAAGGGACTGGTAAAGAAAGCTGTGTTGAGTGAGGAGAGGGGCGCTGAGGCAAGCTGGCATATATGATTGTAAGTAGCATTCAGGCAGTTTAGATTGGTAATAGAGGTGAGGGCAGCCACAGTCAAGGAAGGGGAGGAGGTTGCCATGAGCGATAGCAAGGCAGGCTTCCCGCGAGAGGAGGTCGATCAGGCAATAGCAGAGCCCTATCTTCTGGTTGATGCACCTGATCAGTGAGGCAATGTGGTCAGAGTAGGTTAGGGATCGGTCCAGAATTAGCCCCAGATACTTGAAGGTGGGAAGAGTGTCAAGGGGAGATCCATCTGGGGATTTGACAGTGAGAAAGCTGCCATTGTGGGCAAGGGTGAAGAGTTTTGGTATGGAACCGAAAAGCATGGCTTTTGTTTTGGCAGCATTGACCAACAGTTTGTTGGTGGAGAACCAACAATGTGCCTTGTAGAAGCCATCGGTAAGAGTGACAGATAGTGAGGAGGGGTTGGATCACTTTGGTATAGTATTAACAACCATTAGTTCTACAATACTCTTCCTTACATCCAATGAAAATGAATCACGGGGTCTTACCTTGAGCCAGTCTTTTTACTGATACTTTTAACATGATGTTTCCAGGTGAGGTTCATGTCTGGCCATATACACAGGTATTTATAGGCAGGACCCTGGGACAATTAGACTTCATCCTTCATTACAATTTCCAGCTGGTCCTCCCTTGCAGCTGTCCTCCTGTTTCACTTAAATAACATCACCTCAGATATCATTTTCATTAGAATTCAAATGATTTTTTCCCACAAAGTTGTGTTGCCCATTAACTCATTATACCCTGGGTGGCCATTTTTTATCAGGAGAATCAATGGATGGTTCAGACTTCATACAGAGCTATTGGGTACAATGTTAAAGGCCAGCTGTAGGTCCACTTGTATCTGATGAACAGTCTGACCCATACTGTACAGAACTCCATAGTCAGCACATAAGTGTACCTCCATCCATCCGCCCAGGGAAAAGGTGCACCTACATTATCACTGTCTCTTGGTTCAGTGGGTAACAAGCTTGCCCTAGAGTCTGACTCCTTCTTTACATTATTATTAATTAATGGGTCATTAAATGCACTCACAGCCCTAATGGAATCAGATTTCCATTACTGATAAGAAAAGAGTTTGGCAAATCAGTTTTGCCATGACCATCCAACCTGTTTAACATTTCACAGAGACTTGAAAGCTTGGATGCTCATTGTTATCTAGTGCCTTCAAGAAATAATTTACCTCAGCATCTAAAATCCCTTTAACGTATCTACTTCTACCTGCCCTGCACTCAGTCCATGCTTGCACAATATTCACATTTTTAAAGACTTTCCAAGCTTTAGCTCATAGTTTGTAGAATCTAACAAGAAGAGTGGAAAACCATGAGGTACAGTCCTGTCTAACACTTCTGGTCTGAATTTGAACACGTTTATTGCAAAGTTTGCCTTTAGATAGCCTATAGCACCCCACAAAATAGACTGGTTTAGTGACCTTAATGAGATTTCCAAGGCCAAACTCTCCATAGTAATTGGGAGATATTCTGACAAAAATAACTTATACTTCTTAACCCTAGAGTCACCATATACATCACTACCCACCCCCCAACACACACACGCACTTATCTCTATCTGGGAAAAGTACTGTATGCTGAGCCTAGGCTCGTATTGATATTTGATTATTGGCAATTTTTTTATGATAACCAAGACTGTTACCACATCAAAATCAGATTTTGGTTTGTTCATCCGTTAACAGACATAATCTATTTTGGGGTGAGGATATGGGCAATAAAATGGACAGACAAGAGCTCAGCTGGTTACCTTGCTACAGGATAGCCAACACTTTAAAGGGAACCCAGATGCTGATGTATATCTCCACACATTAACAACCGTAATGTCATTAAAATTTCCAGACTAGTTAAATTTTTTTGCTTTATCTTCTTTATCACTGCTTGGTCATCCACTTCTTCAGGCCACCTAGGGCCCCCGACCAGTCAAGTTGTCCCCTCCTACCATCTTGCCATCTTGCTGCTGATTCCAATTCCTGTGCACTAACAGTGCCCAATCTATCCCTTAACTGGTGGGGAAGGGGCATCTCCTCCCCAGGCCCTTAGAAGAGGAAAGAGACTGATTTTAAAACTTGGCGAAGGCACAGGGGCTATGGGGGCAGCTGGAGAGGGCATTCTTCCAGGGTTTCATGGCAGAAGGAACCCGAATACCATCTTCCAGTCATCCGAGTGACCATTTTCTGGTTTTCCCTCTCCCCACCCACAAGTCTGCTGTGTGCACGCGGTGTACTGGCTTGATGCAGTCTGGCACATGGTCACCCATGCTGAAAAGTGCACCTCCACAGCTGGCTTCCAGAAGCTGCTCAAGAGTGATGCAGGTTCTCACCCCCACCCAGGAGGTGAGCATCCAAAGGACACTCTGAATCCTCCCCACCAGACTCCACTCCTGCCGTGCATGCTCAGGCATGAACCCAGGTTGCCAGCATGCTGAGTGATCCCCCATTGATTGGTGCCATGAAGCCAGCTCTAGCAACATTTTAGTGTTTCCCCTTTTTCTATACATTTCAATCCTTCATAACCTATTAATGAATTTTACTACCCAGCTGCAATTTCCTATTGTACTATTATAAAAATATGTTTTCCTGTTTATTAGCCTTCCACAGAATAACTGAGAATGGGAATCGAGTTGGAATGTGAAATTGTTTAACCAGGAAAGGCACACTAAGCCAGAGTTTGTTTCCAAGTGTAGCCTGGGAGCACCAGGAAGTTAAGTGACTTGCTCAGGGTTGCAACGTATATAAGGGGGAGCTGATGGTGGTAACAGGGATAGAGGCCTAGCCTGGGATGGACCAGTTTGTCTCAGATTCAGCCTCTATCACTGTTAACAGCTTTCTCAGTACTCTGATATCTGCCACCACTCAGCTTAGATACTCTTTTGAGGAGTCTCCAGGATTGTGTCCCTTCAGAGCCACAGCTCTGACAGCGCAGTGGTCCTTGCTCAAGATCACATCATCACCCTTCTCTGCCACAGCAGAGGATATCTTACTTTGGAAATAGTATATGGTAATGGTAGCCTTCTCCTCAGTGGCATTTGTTGCACATCTCCCAAGATGCATCCCCCAAAGGTAAGCTTATGAGGAGTGGGCCTAATTGCAAGCTACCCACAAGCAGCCAGCAGAGCAGCAGTAGCCGAAGAATGGATGGGGCAGCTTTCCTAATAGTGGAGGTAATGAGGAGTGTGAAGAGATACGTGGAACAGCAATGTGGTCAAGGAAGGTCCCATAGGTGGTATGCCCAACAGAGATGGTACCATGCCCATGTCACCTACAAACAGCTGACTGACACAGAAATTGTGGGTCGGTATCGACTCACCAAGGATATTCTGAGACATCTGTGAGCTGTGCCATGATGACCTGCAGGTACCCATCAGAAGGAGTCATTCCATGTCAGTGGAGACAAAGGTGACAGCAGCAATGTGCTTGCTCACCATGGGCACCTTCCAGATACCAGTGGGTGACACCACTGGTATTACACAGTATGCCACATCCCATCTCCTCACACAGTTCATCAATGCTCTGCTGCCACATGTGTCAGAGTTCATCCAATTCCCTAGCACACAGGCAGAGCATACAGAAGTCATGCAGCACTTCCATAGGGTGGCAGGCATGCCAGGTGTGATAGGGGCCATTGACTGCACCCATGTGCCTATCAGTGCATCACCTGGACAGATGGTGTGGCATATATCAACCAGAAAGTCTACCATTCCATCAGCTTCCAGATGGTGTGCAATGCCACAGGGTGCATCACCAATAATAATAATAATAGTAATAATCTTTATTTTTAATACGCCTTTCAAAAAATCAAGGTGCAGGACAGTTTATAAAATACATCCAGATAACACAACATAATAAAAATCTATAGAATAAATAATATCAACATCATAATAAATACTACAATCAGATCAGTTCAGCATCATCCCCAAATGCTTTCCTCCACAAAAAGGATTTCAATGCTTGTTTAAAGCCCCCCACCGTCATGCACTCTCTAATCCAACAGAGTAGAGAATTCCAGAGGGTCGGTGCCACGAACATGAAGGCCCGGGCACTGGAAGATTTCAAAACTACCCTTGGAATCTCTAGCAACCCCTCATTGGCTGAGCGGAGGGGTCGCTCCGGGATGTAAGGGACCAGAAGATCTTTCAGGTAGTCAGGGCCCAAACTGTGCAGGGCTTTGTAAGTCAGCAAACTGACTTTAAAGGAGATCTGCCACTGAACCGGCAGCCAGTGCAGGCCCCGCAGCACCAGAGTAATATGGGAGGAACAATGCATCCCAGTTAACAACCGGGCTGCGGAGTTCTGCACCAACTGCAAGCGGTGGATATCAACCCCTGGAAGCCCAAAGTAAAGGGAATTGCAGCAGTCCAAGTGTGAGGTCACAAAGGTGTGGATCAGAGTAGGTAGGTCTCCGAACGGAACAAGGTGCTTGATCCTAGTGATATTTCTAAGATGATAAAAGGATAACTTAACGACAGCCGACACTTGCACATGCAGTGTCAGCCGGTCATCAATAATTACCCCTAGGTCGCGCACCTGTTCAGAGATAGGGAGCTCAACATCCCCCAGGAATAAACCTGAGGGATGGTTGGTCCCCCAACCCCCTATCCAGTGACCAGGATCCACGACCATCACCTCCGTCTTTCCAGAATTCAGCTTCAGCCAGCTGGACCTCATCCATCCTTGGATTTCATTGAGGCAGTTATTAAACACCGAGAGTGCTCCATTCTGGTCAGGTGCAAAAGACAGGTAGAGCTGGGTATCATCGGCATAACAATGAAACTCCAGCCCATACCATCTTACAATGTCTCCGAGGGGAAGCATGTACACCACAAAGAGCATGGGGGACAGCACTGAGCCCTGAGGCACCCCACAAGACAGAGAGATAGGGTCAGAGGAAAACACCCCCCCACACCACTCTCTGAGTTCTACCAGTGAGGAAAGAAGTAAACCATCTGTGGACCAAACCTAAAAGCCCACAGATGATTCTCAAGTGCTCAAGCAGTACCCCATGGTCTACAGTATCAAATGCTAATGACAGATCCAGCAGGACCAAAATGGACCATTTTTTCTGGTCTCTCGCCATCAAGAGATCATTGAGCACCCGAACCAGTGCAGTCTCGGTGCTATGCCTCTTTCTAAAACCAGACTGGAGAGGATCGTAGATGCTATGGATGGTCAAATGGTTGTCTAACTGAGTAGCCACTACTTTCTCAATTACCTTCCCAACAAAGGGAAGGTTTGAGATAGGTATGTAGTTTACGAGGGAGTCGGGGTCCAAAGAAGCCTTCTTCAACACTGGTGTCACCACAGCCTCCTTCAGGGAGCAGGGATATTCACCAGATTCTAAGGATCACCAGACTATCCTCACCAGAACCGGGATGATAATCTCCCCACAGCCCATAATCAGGGCTGTAGGGCCCGGATCTAAACTACAGCATGTAGTGCCCATACCCTGGACAATCCTCATAACATCTTCAATTTCTGGCCTTTTGAAGAGATTCCAGGAACATAGAGGGAAAGCGACCAAGGACTGGTCCACGGCCCTTCCCATAGAGGGTGTTGCGCAGGTCTCCACCCTGATGTCCTCCACCTTATCAGCAAAGAACCGAGCAAGCTTCTCACAGTGGGATTGTGAAAAGGGAAGGCTCTACGAACCTGTAGACAGGCTGGGTTGCACAGTCTGTCCACGGTTTGAAAGAGCTGGGCCGGTCGGTTCTGTGCAGCAGCAATTTCCCCGGACAGGAATACTGCCTTCTTATGGGTAATTGCCGACTAATAGAGTTGATAATGCTCTAGCAGTCTAAGATGGTAAGCATTCAAGCGGGATTTCCACCAACATCTCTCTAACCTGCATCCTAAACGTCACATCTCCCTCAGGTCCCCATCTAACCATGAGGACCGAGGGCGAAGGGAGAGAGGACACACACGGAATGGTGCAATGGAATCCAGAGGAGAGGTAATGGCCTTATTATAGGCCAGAACCAAAACCTCTGGATCTGAGCACATCACAGAGAGTTCTGATAGGCCAAGTGCCACAGTTAGACCATTGGGAGTCACATTCCCTAAAGGGCGGTACTTGACCATCTCCACAGGGGTAGATCTATGCAGGGGGGTGCCAAAATTGAATTTCACAGTGTGATGGTCAGACCATCCAACGGGTTCCACCCCCACGCCGGAGACCTCCATCCCCAGGAGGAAGACCAGATCAAGGGAATGGCTGCATTTATGAGTGGCAGAGGTAACCATCTGTGAGAGGCCCAATGAATCCATCAATTGGAGGAAGTGCTGTCCAAATTGCGAGAGTTCATCATCGATCCAGTCATTGAAGTCACCCAGAACCATCAACCTGTGGGACTCCAATACCAGGTCAACGATGAAGTCCGCCACTTCTTTAAGGAATGGCTTCTCGTCTCTAGGTGGATGGTAGATGAGGGCCAGTCTATAGCCCCACTTGCCACAACGACACATTCGAATGATCTGGTCTCCTCAACTGACACACCAATAAGACCCAATTTGGTCTTGAAACAGACTGCAATCCCCACACCCCTGCTGTCCAATCTCGGACGGTGAATCACTGAATACCCAGCCGAAACTGCCGCCTCAAGAATGGGGCCAGCATTTCCATCCAGCCAGGTTTCGGTGATGCAAGCCAGATCTGCTGTACTCACCAAGTCCGCCATAATAACAGTCTTGTTCACAATGAATCTGGCATTGCATAACACCGGCCAAGTTGGACAGAGCCCCTGGGATGCCCTGGCCACCTGCCCATCATTACTAATGATGGTGCCCCTGGGTATGGGGGTCAGACAAGGAAACCCCCACTCAGGACCTCCATTTTACCCCAGGGCATCTTTTGGGCTTAACAATCCCGATGCAAGTGCTCCCCTCGTCCGTCCTCCACTGTTCACGCCCCCACCCTTCCCCCTCCTCCTACGGGCAATTCCCAAGGCCCGGCAGCACTGGTAAACTGAGAAAACTAAAGGAAGAGGAAAAAGGGGCAAAGGGCATGAAGAGTGGAGGATGAATAGTGCACGACGAGGGGCTGGGATAATAATAGATATCCCCGTCCTTCAACATGGAGCAAGAAAATGACCTCCTACTCTCACCAAAACTAAAAATCCCAACCCAAAATTAAAATAACAATTAACCCACCAAATTAAGCAACCAAAAAACACAGAATCCCAAACCCAAATAACCTAACTTAATCCAGAATTTCTCAAATAGAACCTACTTTCCGGAATAAACAATACCTAAAACACCACCATAAATAAACAATAAAAATAAAATAAAATAGAATAAAGATAAATGATAAACTGAAATAATAAACAAGACGGGGGGTCCCTCCTCACTCAAAGAAATCCCATCACAAAATCAAACAAACATAATGTAAAAAAAAAAAAAAACAATAAAAAAAAAAAAGAAAACCCATCTAAAACAAAAGAAATTGGCTAAGATAATAAGCACCCACACTGCAAGTCTACTTAGCTCCCAGGCACTCTCACTGCATAGGACTAAAATAACATACAATAATTGTGAGAAAACAGGGACTCTCACTCCCGAAGCCTCACAATAACCAGGTACTCTCACTGCACGGATATAAAATAAAAATATTTTTTGATCCAGAGAGTAGGTTCCAGTCAGGAAAAGACGTCTCACAATAACATATAAAATTATATCTAAAATATTAAAACCCGGGACCCATCCATGGCCTCCCCAACACATTAAGCAGAGGTTCACTCTATTGGATCATCAGTACTTGTCCGTTCCTAAATCCAAATATTCGGTTCTCAGGTTCCAGAATATTATACAGTTCAGGCGAAAAACCAGACAGGACTCCACTTAGCAGCAAACTCTTCGTGAGCGGTCAAGATACCAGTCACTCCCCACTTTTATTTATTTATTTATTTATTTATTTATTTATTGTTTTCCTTTTTACTCCCGAACCGTCTACCGCCTAGTCTTCAGCGGTCACGGCATGGCTTCTTCCCCAAATGCGGCCCACAGCCCACGATACCAGTAGCTTGCCCCATGAGTGAGACCTACGGCACTGGCCCCATATCCACGAGCACTGGGATTAGGTCGGGCTTGGCCTGGGGGCACATTGAAGCCGCGGTGAGCGCCATTTAGGCGCGGAAGGCGGCTCTTCCCTTTTTTTTCCTAGTTTTTTTCTTCCCAGAGGAGGCGGGGACTTGCAATGACGCCAGCGTCTGCCCCGCCTCCTCTCCCCCCCATGTCAAGCGTCGGCTGCGTGGCACTCCCGGTCTCCACCAGGGGTCCCCAACGCACCGAATGCTGCCCGCACCCTCCCCCCGGAGTAGGAGAGCTGCCCATCGGACGCTCAATCCTACTTCCCCCTGCCGGCCCTCTGATGACCCGGATCTGTTCCCGAACCCAGGTCACCGGCGTCGAAAGCGGAAATCCCACCGCTGCACCAATGGGCCTGCGTCCACTTCCCACTTTTAACTAAAAATATGCTTCTCAATCCAGCCCCAATAAGATTAATAAATCCTCATATCTGCATTTGGCCAAGGTCAAAATAAACCACATGGACCGCACAGGCTAGGAGGTGCCCCCCAACTCCCGCCCCTATGGGTCAGGGCCCCAGAAAAAGGGCAGTACAACTCCTACCCCAATGCTGCAGGCCCCCGGGGAAAACAGAGGCCCAGCCCTCCGATAGGCCGCTGACTAACCACCTCACCCTCTGGGAAAGGAGACCAGGGGGAACCCCCCACTACGGCAGCCCCAGGTCTTAACCTGGCTCAAGATCTCAGAGCCCAGCAGGTTCAAGCAGAATCTAACAAAGACACCATTCACAAACCAGATTGTCTCCAATTTAGACTGAACAGATTCTACTGAAGAGGGGGAGCACATCCAAACATCAAGTTCAAATATCCAGTCAGTCCCATGTGAGTCCTCCTCATACAGAACCCCAGGAAAAAATTCCAACACAATCTCACAAGATCATAAAGGGATCGTAAAAGCTCCAGCAGATTCACTGTCTGACAAAGCTGGGGTACACCAAGTGGCACTCCAAACAGTCAGATTCTGGCAAACAGTCACATTCCTGGGGGATAAACAACTCATGTCAATGGTGAAAGTCAATGTCTGCACCATGCACCTTGGGAGTACACATGGCACCTTCATCTGGCATCAGTCAGCCTTGTGCCCTAGGTTCAAGGGTTGGGAACATCCCTACTGGCCATCTAGTGGGTGAGTTGTGCAAGACTCATGCCCACACTATATACTGTGTGGCACAGCACACAGCTGGTGGCAGAACGGGGTGGGCGAAGAGTGACAGGGCCAGTGCAATGGCAAAAAGCCATGGTGAGCCATGGAACCTGAGGTCCTGCTGGACCGTGACACACAGATACAGAAATAGTGGTGTGTATGGTCACAGGGTGAGTGGGGCAGGGGTGCAGCACATCAGCCACATGTGGCAATAGAGAAGCAACAGATGCCCCCCCCACCACAATAGTTCAGGAGATGGACAAGAACAATGGCTGCACAGGACAGTGGCATGGTGCCTACATAGGCTGGGATGAGGCCCACAGGCCAGGGGAGAGGTCGGTCTGGCTGTGCCTGTCCAGGCCACAAGTGGGAAAGACATGTGGGGTCCCATAATGGTGGTACAGGGGCTGCGAATGTGGGGAGGTGGGATTGGCAACCAGGTGGACAGGCAATGGCAGCATAGACTGGCAAGGGTGGGTAGCAGCTCTTACAGACCATGCACACACCTGAGTAAAACTAACACATGTCTCTGCCCCCAAGGTGACAATGCGTACTCCTTCTAACCATGGTTGCTCACCCCAATACGACGGCCCAGCAGTGAGGTCAAGGAACGGTACAGTGAGGCACACACCACAACATGCAACATCATCAAGCATGTGTTCAGCATGCTTAAAATGCATTTCAGATGCCTTGACAGGTCCAAGGGTACCCTACAATACAGCCATGAAAAAGTCTGTGGCATATTCCTAGCCTGTTGTATGCTACACAACATGGCCATAATTCATGGAATACCTGTCCATGCACAGGAGGGTGACAGTACAGATGAGGATGAACCCCTGGTTGGGAGTGGGCAGCTAACCCTGGAGAGGAGGGACTCTTGATTGGTTGAATGGGTTGATGGCACAGGGACACCACTGTGGAGGGGAATTTCAGAAACTGGAGGTGAGTAACCTAAGAGGACCCAACTGGGCCGCAAGTCACTCACACACACACACACACAAGCACATACACATGCACATTGATATGGGACACGTATACACACACACACACACACACACACACATAGGCAGACACTGCACAGCAGCTGCAGAGTGCACTGTAGAGCATAGACAGCTATGCACAGGCACCCACTACTGTGCCACCATGGATGGGGGGACACAGTATTACTGCAGAAACTGACATGGATCAGAGGGTATCTGCTGGCACACATGCATGGCAGACACACTATTGCACTCATCACACCAGTGCCACACAGCACAACACTACTGCCACCACACATGCCCAGTACAACACACAGACAGCACAGGTAGGCACAACACCAGGGTATGTGTGTGCCACAGCATGAGTTTAGTTTTAGGTTTTTTTTGTTGTTGACCGGGTAAGTGCACTAGACAAATCCTGCCTATTTTCAGGCACGACCCAGGGAAGGGGATACAGATGAATGCCAACTGACCTTGAACCTGATTAAGCTGTTGGTGGTATTTTAAGTGAATGAGGGAAATTTGGTCAGGACACCGGGGAAATTCCCTTACTCTGTAGGCAGGTGGCACTGTCCATCTGTCTGCAGAGATGGCGGATTGCAGTCAAACGGAGGGAGTAGAAGAGGTTGGTTGTGTCTCTGAATCTCCAGAGCTCTTGATACAGCCTTCTATTTCTGACAGAGGAGGCCAGCCTGATTTGGGCTGTGATCAAGTATTGGCTTTGGCTATGAATGAATCTATCGATATAGAGATGAATGATCTTACTGTGGAACAGCAGTTACCAGCTGAATTGAACATAAAAAAGTCACAATTATTAGATTTAATATCTGTGGCAGAACATGATTTTCAGATGTGTCACCAGAAGTTAGAGGCAGAACTTAATAAACGGAAACGTTCACTGGTGAGCCCGACACAGGATGGGAGTAAGCGGCTTCCTTTAAGCGAACTGTCCTGTGCTATAGCTGGAGCTCAGATATTACAAAATGAACCAATAGTTTTGCAAACAGACTCGAGTATGGAATGTTTATTACCGGATTGGTCTCCTGGTGCAGCGTTGCAGCAAGCGGGATGGTTTTGGGAGGATGACCGTTGGATTACGGATCCGGCGATTCCTATACCGGGTTCTGTGAGTACTGGTACGGGTTTACAAAAGGCGGTAACGATGTCTTCCATAATATCTTCTGTTACAAGGTCTTTTGGTGATGTACAGCCTCAGTCTGTTCTGGTTACGTTGACGCATATTCAGAAGGAGGCTGAGGTTGAGGTTTCCCTGCCCGAAGTTAATGTTGGCATGCAGGACCAAAGCTCTGCTGTTTTGGATTTGCAAACTGTAAGTTCATCTGATGTTTCTCTGAGTAAGGAGAAGGAATTGAATTTAGATGAAGTGGTTATTGGAAAAACACGATCCACCGGAGCTGATGGTACAAAGCAGGGCTTGGAAGAAGGACAAGGGGGAAGAGTGGATTCCCCTCCTAAGCTGACTACAACAGGTCCTGCATCTTATGCAGGCCCCTTCCATAAACCTGCAAAGGCAACTAAATGCAGGTTCTTGGTTCGACTTCATTACAGAGTCAAAGCCCCTGTGGTCCCAGATAGGGTTTGGGTTGGGAAAAACCTTTGATGGATTCAATGGGTTTTACGCCAGCGGAGGTTTACGCCTTTAATCATCCTCCTGGGGATCATTCATATGATGTTAGTTTTGCGACCATGAAGTCTTTGGATAGATTTTGGAAAAAAATATTATGAGGTGAAGGATGCTGAGGTTTGGAGAGATTTTTTGGCTATCCCCATCACCAAGTCAACAATTAAAACAGTAACTATTCTTTTTCGTAACGAGGGTGTGAATGTGGCAAATATTATTTTTTGGTTGGAGAAAAGGTGTACTATATATGGTCATCCTAAACCCATTATAGATGAGAATGGATTTTGGACTGGAGGAGGACAATGCGGGTCCAATTGTCACATACAGAAGAAGGTATTCAGCATCTGCCCAGTTCTTTTTTTCTGGGAAGGGACAGAGGTATTGTTTTTTATGTGGGTCAGCCCAAAAGCTGTTATAAATGTGGTTCTTTACAGCATTTAAATACCTCCTGCGATCAAGTTAAATGTTTCCAGTGTGGAATGTTAGGTCACACAGCGGCTCACTGTGTTGCTCCCCCAGTTTGTAACTTGTGTGGAGATGAAGGTCATTCTTACGCTGATTATACATGGGCTACTCAGGATTCAGAGGACTCCTCTGATGAGGAGTATTTTCTGTTTCAAGCTAGGAGGCCCTTTTTTACAGAGTTTTAGTCTGGGAACACAGGGTGAGGTGGACGTAGGGGTAGGGGTTCTAGAGGGAGAGGAGGGAATGATAGATATTCTTTACCACCATGACAGATTTCTAATTTAGAAGGGAGTAGACCTTCTCAAACAGAGAGTTAGAATATTGGTCAACCCTTTTTAGACAGTGAGGAAATGGTGGAAAAGGAAACCCCTTATGCAACCCCACTTGGTTCCCCTCAATGGGAGTCTAGAAATTTATTGCAAGTATCTCCATCTGGCCCTAGTAAAATTGAAGGTTCTCGTTTGCCTTTAGATAAAGGACTGTTTCAACAGATTAGTTTACCTGACCAAGAAAGGATTCTGATGAATTTGGGAAAGGAGGGTGGGGAGTAGGGTTGTCAGAACCCTCTGAAGTTCTGGGTTCTAGTTCTAGTCTAGAACTTTTGAAAAAGTTCTAGGGTTCTAATCTTTTTTAGAACTTTTTAGAACTCGAACCCTATTTTTTTATTGTGCTGCCAGTAATGAAGATAGTAATAAAATACACGTAAAGGAAAAACTGTTCAATATAAGGGGGAGAGAAATTATCATGTGTGACATTGATAGGAATACAACTAGGTTTATCTATGGTTTCTTCTGTTTACTAAAGCCAGCAACGTAACAGGCCCACCTACCCACCCATATGTTAAAAGTTTTCCTGCTGCAGCTGCATCATAGTTCCTTAGTGAAAGAAAGAGGCACATTAGCCATTTATGTAGTCAGTTATATATACTCATCGTCATGAATTATGAGAAAAAATAACTGATATTACCTAATCTCAGCTATTTGCTGCTTTCTGTTTTAAATGAGTAACTCAAAAGTTGCTATGTTTAAAAGAAAGCTTTTATAACAAAGTCAAGCCAAGGTACTACAGCAGTAGCATGTGGAACTGTTGCAAAACATATTATGTCATAACATAGTCAGTCAAGACATTAAAAAAAAAAATATATGCCAGTCATTGTTGCTGGCAAAAAATGCATGCAATTTTCTAAGATAATGCATACATACTGTATACCAACATTTTTGTAGGCAAATTGAAGTAATACATACGACTTTCTAAGATGATGCATTTGTGCAGCTGATACTTCAATAAAATCTGTATCTCAGTCACATAAATAAAAAAAAGTGGTTTCCTCACCACATACTAACTTAAGGAACATTTAATGTAGCTGCAGCAGTTGGCATGTGATGTTTAAGGGACAGCATCTGTCAACCCCATTATGTATCAAATTATCACTACTTGTAAAGCAAAAACACTTTATGATAGGTCACATTCTGTGAAAACTTCTGATGCAGATTTTCTTTTATTTCTGATTCCTTTATTCTTTTAATAAAGGGGACAGGGCAATTGTGCTAGGTGGCAGCAGTTTGCAATGTATTTAATAAGAAAAAAAAATATATATATATTATATGTACACAGTAGGTTCAGTCTGTCATCATTTTTTTCCTCACCATCCCCAGCCGATCACGAATCTGTAAATGAAAGGACTAAAACAACACCCACTTTTCACCCCATCACCCATTCCACTTTTCTTCCACCACCCTCATCTGTTCAGTAGCACCCATACCACCCTTATACCCATGTTAAAACTAACCCACAACCCTCACCCATGTACTAGCATCCATTTTTGGTTTATGGCTAACATTTATGTAATTGAAAAAATAATAAACAGCTACCAATTAGAACTCATTGTTTTGTCCTCTTTAAAATTGAAAAAGAGACCGTCCCCAGTCCCAGTCCATACTGATGCACCACAAAGTCACAGAATGTAAATCCAAAAATATATGTTTGCACTTTAACTATAAATAATATGATACAGAAAGGATTGACGTGACAGTGTCCCTTTCATGCCAAATTTGGGCCTGTTCCCACTGATGTTAAAATTGCCCTTTATATAAAACTTGTTGACTTTAGTTTAGACCCTAGCTACAAAGCAGTTTGCCATGAAATGGTGAAAGTTTTGGGGGGTATATAGTCCAAGGTAGTAGAGCGAGAAGGGAGTGAGACAACCAAAGTCATCACAGTCTGTAAAAGTTTCCTTTTTGGTGCAGAGAGACTCTGTTCCACACAGTATTTACCAGCCACCACCATCTGAATTGTCATCACCATCAACATCCACAACATCAACCACTTCAGGATCAGTTTGTATACTCTTGTAGGGATACGAAAATCTTGACTTATTACCTTTAATAAAAGTTAACGTGTGTACATTTTCTGGCAGCAACCTATTTCTGGTGTCTGTCACAATATTGCCAGCTGTACTAAACATGTGTTCCGAAGAGACACTTGTTGCAGGACAACCAAGATATTTACAGGCTTCATCATACAGCTCTGTCCAAATTTACTTTTTTGATCTCCAGTATTCAAAAGGGCATGCATCAATAGGAATAGGCAGTTCTTGCAGGTAACTGTCTACCATGATGGACAGAGACCGCTCAGAAGAGGAATCAGCAGAAGCTGGTATGGCAGCAATTTGGGAAAGGTTTTGCCACAGATTTAGCTTGCTACTAAGGGTTGAAGAAGTGGCAGTTGTGGAACAACTACTGTTAATGTTTCCTGACTTTTCCAGTTCTGTATCCCTTTGTGAAGATGAACCTGCATGTTGTGGTGATGACAACCTGAGGGTACTGTGCGTGTTTGTGTTTGACTCCTGTGAGTGCTGCAGCTCATCTAGCAACAGACATTTGTACTGCTGTATATCATCTGTTTTTGGAAGATGTATAGCCTTGAACCTGGGATCTAAGACATTTGCAAGGATGTAGTGTTTTGATTTCGTCATTGCAACTAATTTGTCATTGGTTTTGAAGCGCTCGCTCATTCTCTTTAAGAGATTCCCATGATACAGGCGACATGTTGTCTGCACTTCAGATCTGTCTTTTTCTATTCGTAGATTTAGAACACAGATGTGCCTTCAGAAGACATGTCCCTTGTAGCTGTCTCAAAAGGAGCTAGGATGCAGCACACTGTCTCCATTAATTTCCACTGCAGCACTGACAGCATAATGCCATCTCCAATAATGTAACTGGAGCAATACTCATGTACAGCTTCTTTTGCCCCAAGAGGTACTGCAGCATATAAAGCGTTGAGTTCCAATGAGTGGAAACATTTTTGAATCAGCTTTTGCTGGGGCAGCTTGTGTTTTTTTTGCAGTTCGGACAATGTCCGTATAGCCTTGGTTGAATGTGAAAAGTGAGTCACAATTTTTTTTGCAAACAGCAATCATACCATCCACTTGTGTTTCATTGCTGAGAAATCCCGTGACAATTAAGTGTAAGCAATGTGCAAAGCAAGAAGCATGCAGAAATCCTCCATTCTGTACTGCTTTCAAGATGTTGGCTCCATTGTCACTTACTATGAAGCCGCATTTTAGACCGTGAGAATAAACCCATTCGTCAAGGAGGTAATTTAGTTCCTGCAAGATGTTTGCAGCAGTATGACTTTGCCCAAACTTCTTTATATGCAGCAGCGCCATCTTTTGGGGTGTCTTTGTTTTTGAAGAAGCACAAGAAAACGTGACCCAATGAGCGGTAAGGGACATGTAACCTATGTTTTGAGTGCTGGTCCACATATCTGTTGTGACATGAATAACCCCACCCTCCGCAGTTTTAAGTGCAAGCATCACTGTCGCTTTTAAAGCCTGATAAATGTTTGGTATTTCAACACAGGAAAAGTACCTTCGATGAGGAACATTGTAGCGAGGCTCTGCTAATGTCATGAGCTCCTAAAATCCTCATGATCTACCAAAGAGTATGGGAGAAGGGCTCCAGCTAACAGTTCACCAATTCGGTGATTAAGATGAAGGGTCTTTGGATGATTTCTAGTAAAGGTATTCTTCCTTTCAAATGCCTGAGACAGTGTTAGCTGTTTACAACATGTCCCTGCTAGTTTATTATACACGTGCTTGATGGGCAGATGGACACAGAGATGGTGGACTAGGACTTATACATTCAGTGCCATCACTGGATGTGCAACTGGTACTAATGGTGCTGGCATTGGTGGTAACAGTGATCCTAGGGCTGGCAGTGGTTCTGCCCGCATCAAGTTCAGACAATTCAGTATCCATTTCAGATTCCTGACCCTTCTCATGTGGTCTGGAAGATGGAGGACATGGTTTTGGATGATCAAGCAAAACTGAATGCTTTTTCAGATGGCGTTTAAGAGCTGTAGTGCCAAGGCATGATACAACTTTACCACGGCTTACACTCTGTTTACACAGGGAACAAATTGCTCTGCGTGGATCAGTTTTACTGACAGAGAAATAATTCCACACCTCAGATGTGACAGGTTTTGTTCGAGTGCTAGGAAGATAGCTAAAGACTGTTTGTGTCTTTTCACCTGTCCTAACAGAACCCGGGACATGCTCCTTGGTGCTAGAAGAGTGGGGAGAAGACTCTGATGGATTTCCATTGCTGGCCAACACAGAAGTGGTGGATTCAATGGATATGTCCTTTTCATTGCCAACGGTGCTGGATGTATTTGCAAGTGCACTACCTGATTCATTGTCAGCAGACTTGCTCATTTCACTTTGTTGAGGAAGTAATGATTCGTCGCGAGACACAACAGTGTTGGACTGAGACAAAGAGCTACTGTCTGAGTCAGAGAGGGAGTCACTGTCACTTGCATTATTGCTGCTAGTCACAGGGATCTTAACAGCATGAATGGCATACCTTATGGTGCCTCTCCATGTGACCCCAGCAGCTGTACAGGTTTTCTTAAAAGGTCCCCCTTTACCACACTTCACTGTTGCTCTTTTGCTGTTTCTTGAATTTTTATCACATGAAGCATTTTGGTTATTTCTGCTAGCACCAGGATTACCACTACCACCAACACCTACTCCAACACCATCACCAGATGCTTCATCTATGTTGGTGTCAGCCATAACAGACAGTACCAGTACTACCAGTATACTGCGGTGAACACACCCACACCCAAACAATTCCTGTGTAAGAAAGCAATGTGATCTGTGATCGCTGGCTACAACTCCAAAATTTTATTTTGGTTGTGTGACACTGTGATGCAGTAGACTGAAAGTAATTAAAGAATATGATGGTTTGCAACTCAAGGATCTCAGGTTCAAGGCTTACAGAATGATTGGGCTGCTGGGCATAGGCATACACATAGCAGTCAAGGGGCGCACAGCAGCAGGGTGATGGGCTGACCACAGGAGACGGAGTCACATATGCAACCCAGGGAATGAGAATTATATTTCTACGTTTCTGTCATGTAAGGTTAATGCCACCACACAACTGGCCACTGGGCTTCTCTCTGTAACACACACTGGGTAGGATACAGTGCAGTCAAGGGGCACACAGCAGCAGGGTGATGGGCTGACCACAGGAGATGGAGTCACATGCATAACACACAACTCAGGGAATGAGAATTATATTTCTACATTTCTGTCATGTAAGGTTAATGCCACCACACAACTGGCCACTGGGCTTCTCTCTGTGACACACACTACACTGGGTAGAGTACAGATTTATTTGCCTTTTTTTTGACCCCCTTGTTATATGCTTGTTGCTGGCAGCTGCTGAGTGTGCACCACTGTGCAGTGCTGCAGTTTCAAATAATCACAATCACATTTCACAAAGGTTCTTCACTTCTTATTTTTTTATTCTCTCTCCTGAGTCCTCCTGATATTGATTGATCTCGGTCTCGATCCCTTCCTATTCCCCAATCCCTTCCCAATTCTTGATTAATCCCTCCACCTGAAGTCCTGAACCTCCCCCTAGTCCCACTCCCACCCGACCATTAATTTTGAGCCTTTTTTTCAGCCTTTCTCTCGTTCTCGGTCTCACAGGAAAATGGATGATGGAATTTTTTAAAACAGCACTACAGCAACTAGCAAGTGCTCGCTGCAGTCCGATTGCAGCCACACCGACCTGGGCCCTGGCCTATAAGTATAATATCGGGCAAGAGAATGCCTGGCTGCAGTAGTAGAGTAGCGGTACGCTAACCGCTAACGCTACAGTTAAGTAGGCTTCTGCTGCCTCCTGAAATCCTCAGCAAATGGTGCTCTGTCTCAGCTTGCATCTGCCTATAAATACCCCCACAGATCCCGCGGCTTGTGCAGCTTACTCGACCCCCACCTGACCACATAGTATTGGTCAGGTGGTGAGGAGGATGACTTCACTTGAGCGTACGTATATAAGTACATTACAAGCGAAACAGACAACTCGCGGTGGATGGCAATGGCAAGTTCAACCCCCCCAACAACACTGCTGCTGCTGCTGCACCCCCCCACCACATCGGGGCTGCCACTTGCCTGCTGCTGCCAGGGACATGCCTCCTCCAGTCCTCACACATACCCCTACACCCCCCCCTTTGGGGCTGCCTGCTGGGTCGTGCCTTCTCCGCCCTCCTCTCCACACACACGCTGGGACTCAGATTCAAACCCTTTTGTGAACCTTTTAGTGTTCAAGTTCTAAGTTAGAACTTGAACACCAGGGTTCGAGGAGGGTTCGAATCTTTGACGAACTAGTTCTGACAACTCTAGTGGGGAAGGGCCAAGCAATGTGTGTTTAACATTGTCCCCCTTACCCCTATCCAACAGATTTACTTTGTTATCCTCTTGGGGTGACCAAATGTAACAGGATAATCTGTTATCAGATTTGGTTGTTAGTGAGGCGGTGGATGTTGCTACAGTAGGTGGCTTAAAGTTGCCCCCACTGAAGGCCAAGGTTTTGGATACTTCAAAATGTGTTACTTGATCTAGTGGGAAAATTATAAAGCCTCCTCCCTGAACCTACTTCTCTTGGTGTTGCCAGTTTTAATGTTAACAGTACAAAATTATCTGTTAAAAGATTAGCAACTTTTGGGGTGTTATCCCAGCTAGATTATGATGTATTCTAACTTCAGGACACAAGGCTGTACACTTTAAGTGATGTGGCGCAGGCAACTAAAGATTGGCCCTGGGGTCAAACGTATTGGTCTGTGGGGGAGGATGTTTGTTGTGAGATTGGGTTTTGTTTTAAGACTCATGATGTTCAAATTTTGAGAATGATAGATACAGAACCAGGGAGAAGCTTATTACAGGATGTCATTCTCCACGGTTTACATTGTAGATTAATTTCAATATGTGGGCCTCAGTTTAAAGCACAGAGAATATCCTTGTTGAAAAAATTACAACCTTATTTGTATACAAGTAGACAGATTTTTTTTTTGTTGAGACTTTAATATCAATTGTCACCAGAGAACCGATTATGGGAAGCAATATTGTGATAAGGTATATTTAAAAAATATACTTTATCAGGCAGGTCTAGTGGATGCACATACTAAAGGTGGTTTGAAAGCTAAATCCACCTTTTCAAAATGTCTTTTGAATTCTAGAATTGATTTCATTTTTTGTCCATAAGAACTTGGAAATAGCAAAATGTATGAATTTGCTGGTGGAAACATCTGACCATTCTCTGATTGGGATAATTATTGAACCCCCCCCAACCCCAAGACGAGTAAGAGGTTCTGGGATAATATGGCTTAATTCCTACCTTCTATCATTATTAGTAATAGAGGATGATTTAAAGACTGTAATTAATGATAAATTAACCACGATAGATTTATATGAAAATATTGGATATTGGTGGGAGGATTTTAAATATTGTTTGATAGGCTTTTTGTAGGCTCTGGGTAAATCTAGGGCAAGGACGAAAAAGGAGGAATATCTTTCTTTTCGACAGTTGTTGCATGAATTAGTATCTAGGCAAGAGAAAGGGAAAACAAATCTGACTGAAGAGATTTTACAGACAAAGGGCTAGATATTCAAAATTTTGCCCCGGGGCTAAATTAGCACTGCCCGGCGGGCAAACTTATCCCAGAGCACAAAGCAAGCTATATTCAAAAGGAAATAGCCCGGTGCTAATCCTGCTGAATATAGCAGTCTAAGGAAGCAGTGTAAACTGGTCTGGGAGTGCAGGGCAAAAATAGCCCGGGAATAAGACAGCACTGAATACAGCAACAGGGAAGTGCAAACTGCAGCTGCAGCTCATTAGACTCTGTAGCAAGCCAGTGTTGCAGGTGGAGAACATTGTGTGTGATTGCACATAGCTGTCTCACATCTACTGCAAACACGCCTCTCAACCTTCTGCCTCATAAATCAGGGACAAGACTTTAAAATATCAGGGGCAAAGGTTTCAAATCAGGGACACACCTTAACAATTGATGATATCCACTCAGGAAGCTGGTAGAATAAGTGGTGTAGTGTAAAATGCATTTTCTAAGGAAGAACACGTCTGTAACATTAATGTTTGACATTATTTTATGCTTACAACCCCCACTGTTTGGTCATGGAAACACAATTTTTAGGAGGGACAGAGTAAAAGTTTGAGGTGAAATCAGGGACGTCCCTGAAAATCAGGGACAGTTGAGAGGTTTGATTGCAAACAACATTGTAAGCCACACACTGCAGAACTGTGCTGTGCTGAAGTGAGATTTGCCCAGGGCTAACCTGATTGCACAGTGCTAACACATTAGCCCGGGGCAAACAGGAGCTATATTCAAAGCTCCCATGCAAATGAGCCTACTTAGGTAATCTGTGGGCAAACAGGTACATTTGCATCTCATCAAGTGCTGCTTAGCATACATTACCATGCAGTTTGCCCGGTGCTACTGCATGGAGCACAAAGCTCCCCCTCTTGGTCAGAATGGAAGCACAGGCTGGATGCTGCAGGCCATGGCATGCCTACAGCATCCCCTGTTGGTCAGAATAGAAGCACAGGCTTGAAGCAGCAGGAACTGTGTGCTGGCAGGCACAGACAGTGCATACAACACATCCATGCATCTGTGCACTGGACCTATATATATATATATATATATATATATATATATTAGAGACAAACTCTGTAATGCATCAGTTAGGGTTGTTCCACAGATACAAAGTGAGAAATTCGGTGTTGGGTTGAAAATCCCCTTGGACCCCCCAGCCCACCCCACAACTGGCATTGGGGTGCACATTGGGGTCATCGGCCTTAACTCTCACCCCATCACATGTGTAAAGAAGCAGAGGTATAGGAGAATGGGGTGAGAGTTAGGACCGAAGACCCCAATCGCACTAATGCAGTTGTGGGGGTGGGCTGGGGGTCAAGGGGTTTTTCAACCCTAACACCAAATTTCCTCCTTTTTGTCGCTGTGGAACAACCCTAACTGATGCATTAAACATAGTTTTTTGCCTCTAATTTCCCTTCTTTTTGAGAATGATAATGAGAAATAGTTAATGTAATGCAGCGGTGGGAGCTCAAGGCCCATTGGGCCCCGCACTCCCGCCGGATGATGTCATAAATTTAAATGCCAACCATTTTTCTGATCACCAACTGAAAACAAAATGGTGGATTTGCAACAGTAAAAGGGCCATTTGTGAAAGTAAAAACTGCATTTGCAACACTGTCGAACTTTTTGTTAACTTTTCCCATTGACATAATGGGAACTTGTTTTTTGAATAACTTTTGAACCGTTTAATATTTTTTCACAAAATCTTCAAAAGGCACATCGGGGATCCAGGCCTCACATTCCCTGAAGATATCAGACCGGTCGCGAAAACCATGCGACCTGTAGAGACGACCATAGAATTCCAAAAAAGCATAAACGTGTGCGCAGATAATGCTTAACAACTCCGCAGCCGTACATCCGACCAGTACGAAACTTGGCAGATCCCAAAGCGTATGGGTCTTGATCGTGTATTCTATATTTCAGGCAAATCCATTGAATGGTTGCAAAGTTATTAAGGTGCAAAATTTTAGGTTTAACATGTAAATGGCTCCTCAACCCTAACTATGGTATATATATATATATATATATATATATATACACATACAGTGTGTATATATATATATATATATATATATACACACACACACACACAATCCCACCACCTATAACAGGCACATACTTGCAAGCACATTCTGCCCGTTATATGGGATGGTACACAGTATGCAAAGTGAATATATAGTATTGATCTGGGACAATATGGGGGAGGCAGAAGCATTGTAAGAGGCTCCCTATTGCCCAGTATGCAGGGATCTCTCAACAGCTTTCTCTGCGCTCCACAGAGTGCAGCCTGTTATCTGTTTCTACAGTGCCCTTTCTATTTTGCTATAGCAAGAATCACCCTGGTAGTATAGTGGTTCCTCCCACCCCCTGCACAAATTCCAACCCCCGGTACACATAAATAACATAGTTTTCCCTGGTAGTCTAGTGGTCCTCCCAACCCCCAGCATGAATCCTGACCCCCGATAAATGTGAAAATAAAGTATTTTCCCTGGTAGTCTAGTGGTCACCCACCCCCAAGCACGAATCCTGACCCCCGGTACACGTACATATCGTAGCTTTCCCTGGTAGTCTAGTGGTACCCCCACCCAGCAATGATGCCTCGCTCAGCCACTGACACTCCACAAAGTGAGCCAGTGACCGGCTCTGCCCTCCTCTCGCCACCACGGCCGGCCCGCAACTGCAGTATACCCAGGCACTATGGAAATGAACAGAGCGACACTCTGATTCATTTCGACTCGACACATACGCGATCCGGTGGCGGCTGGTGGTGAAGAAGGCGAGCAATCGCCGCCACCTGTAGATATCCGGTAAACTGAAATGGTATCACTACTGATGAAGATTCTGAACTACCAGGAAAAGCAATATCTTCATGTACCGAAATTCAAGATAAATAACGAGAAGAGACCACTGAACTTCTCAGAAAATATTATTCATTTATCGGCGATCCGGAATAATGAGGTAAACGCGTTCATAAACTATGTTGTTATGTGTACTGGAGTGGAATTCATGCGGGGGTGAAGAGACCACTAGACTAACAGGGAAAATTTATTTTACATTTATCGGGGTTGGAATTCATGCAGGGGTGGGAGGACCACTAGACTACCAGGGAAAAGTCTTTATTTTACATTTATCGGGGTCAGGGTTTGTGCTGGGGGGGTTGGGGGACCACTAGACTACCAGGGAAAACTATGTTATCTATGTGCACTGGGGGTTGGAATTCATGCAGAGGGGTAGGGGACTACTAGACTACCAGAGAAAAGTCTTTATTTTACATTTAGTGAGGGTTGGGATTTGTGCTTGGGGGTGGGGGAGCCAATAGCCTACCAGGGAAAACTACCTTATTGACAGGCACCTGGGGTGAGGATTCATGCTTGGGGGACCACTAGACTACCAGGGCTTTACATGCTATATCGTGGCTATGGGGGTCCACGATAGGGGGGTACTACCTGCATTACCACCAGCTTTTTTTGGCGGTATCTAGTGCCACGCTACAGGTTGCACTAATGCCAGTAGCATGGTGCTAGACCTTTGAATATGCCTCGCTGCTGGCATTCATGGGTGTTCTCCCAACCCCACCCCTGCATACTATTATCTATTAGCATCGGCGCTACCACACAGCACAGGCACTAATAGGGCTTTTGAATATTGCAGCCTTGCACAAATCCGGCACTATTCCAGCGCTATGGTTTTGAGTTAGGCGCAATGGTTTGAATATCTGGCCCAAAGAGTACAATGTCTGAGTACCACTATAATAGATTTTTGTCTTTGCAAAAAGAGCAAATGTTTGGTACACAAGGGAAAACAGCTTTTGCAAATCCTTTCTTGGCATGTAAAGATCGAAGGGAAAATAAGGTTTTTGAACATTTGATTTCCCCAACTGGTGTAAAGGTGTGGGATAATGTGGGAATAATGCAGATGGTAGAATAATATATAGAACAGAAATTTGGGGAACAGGTTATAGACTCAGATTTTCTACCACAGATGCTACAGGCAGCTGCTCTCCCTCATTTAGCTTTAAGCTAAATGTATGAATTTGCCGGTGGAAACATCTGACCATTCTCTGATTGGGATAATTATTGAGAACCCCCCCGCCCCCACAGCAGCAAACATTAATTAAGGGATTTACATCACTAGAGTTGGACAGAATTATATTATCGTTAAAACAAAATGTTTCACCTGGATCGGATGTTTTGCCGAACAAATTATTTAAAGTTCTTTGGAGATTAATGCCAACAACATTGTTAGCTTTATATATTTTTTTTTAGACGAGATGGTTTTACCATCACAAATGTATGAAAGATTAATGGTATTTTTGTACAAATCTGGAGATCAGGCTGATATTAATAACTGGAGACCATTGACGCTATTGAATGTAGACTTTAAAATATTTGCGAAATTATTAGGAAATATACTTGCAGTAGTTATGCCAGATCTTATTAGTGGAAATCAATATTGCTGAGTTCCTGGGAGACACATTACGGATGCGTTGTTGCTTCTTAGAGAAGTGATGGAAACCCGAGGTGGGACAGGACACGTAGACCATGATTTGAGGTATTTAGTCAGTTTAGATCAGGCCAAAGCCTTTGATGAAGTTTCTCAAGTTTATTTATGGCATTGTTTAGAAGCATATGATATTCTGGAACTTTTTGTGCAATGGTTAAATTTGTGCTATGCTTTAGCTAATGTTTTACCATATGAGAACGGGTGGATGGGGTCACGGCATCAGATTTGTAAAGGGGTCCATCAGGGGTGCCCACTTAGTCCCCTTTTATATGTTTTTGCTTTAGATCCTTTGTTACAGTTATTAACTAGGTCCACTAGAATTGAGGGAATAGGAGGAGAATTTGGGAATAGTTCGAAAGTAGTAGCATACATGGATGTTCTTTGCTTAATATTAAAAGATGGGGACTCTATTTTGGCAGCTTTCAATCTGATTTCGGAGATGGATGGAATTTCAGGAGCATGAATTAATTTAGATAAAACTCACTGTTTAAATTTGGGTGGGTTTCCAGGTACAGTAGAGAAGGTGGAAGGTATTACTGTAGATAAGGTTCCCTGCAGAATATTGGGGAATTATTTTGGAGGCAAGGATATGGCTGCCAATAATTGGCAAAAAGCTTTGGCTCAAGGTCACAGAATGGTGATAGGTTGGAACACATGGAAGATGTCTAAGAGAAAAAAAATTTATATGATTAAGACCTTCTTGATTCCAGTTTTTTTTTTGTTTTTAAGTTCATTTTTTTTTATTCCAAAATGTTTGGAAACACAATTAATGAGTATTTTTTTCTCTTGCTTTTGGGGGAGCCGGTTAAATCCCATTAGGAGAACTGTTCTCTATTTATCAGTCAAGGATGGTGGAGTTAACATGATCCAGCCGGTTTTGTTTTTCTTTACGCTTTTTTTATATAGTAACATAATTCCATTATTGAATAATTGCTCACAAAGTTGGAGTTTTTTAAGGTTTTAAACAATTGTCGATGGTACTTCAGGAATGGAGATATAACTCTTTCCAACATAAAAATAAGAGGCGTCCAAGATTGGATGTGTGGTGGGAAGGAGTTTTTGATAAAATTAAAGTTTGGCAAATTGGATGGGCTTCAGTTGGTCAATTGGATCGGAAAGCAATATACAGATATGTTTTATAAAGGTGTTCTTTAGATTCACCTTTTTCAGGATTTTCCCCGAGTCATCAACAGAAAATTTCAGATTATATCTCTGATGAACGTATACCGCATCATATTTGGGATACAGTTTGGTTGGGGCTACATAATAGAGTAAATGTGCAGAGTAACCAGAAACATAAGAGCCTCCAAGAGCGTTATTGTTCACGAGATTGTTGTGATATGAAATTAGAAACCATGTTGCACTTATATTATCACTGTCCATATGTAATTGAATTTTGGGAGATGATAAAACACCGTTGGAAACAGAAAATTCCCATTCCTCCTAATTTGGAGCAACTATTCTATGGAATTTCTGATTATTCAGGGTCTGTTTGCACATTTAGTACTTTATGAATAATACATGGATATTGTTTATATTGGATATGGATAAGTAGATGTAGACTGTTATTACAGCAGCAATCTATCTCTCCAGAAGAGTTAGTATATATGATGTTTTGCAATATACAACATTTACAGCTTATAGAATGGTCAAAATACAGTATGAAATATTGGACTGCTTTATGGGACAGTTATGAGTTTATTCGGTCACAGGATTTCAATGTATCCATAAATTTATGTACAGAGAGGTCATGGCTCTTCATTTATGCCTTAAAGGCACAATGGTGGATCTTTTATTTCTGAGATATTGTATAAAACATTTTTGAATAAAAAAAATGGAAAAGGGGGAATTAGTGAGGGGTAAATATCGGTTATAGTATAATGAACAATTTATTTATGTTTTTGGTCTTTCTTATTATGAGTTGGTATGCTGCAATACTGTTTTGCATTTAGTTTTTTTTATGGTTTAAAAAAGAGGGAGGGGGAGGGTTATATTTGTTCCTTTTTCTTTTTTCGTTCAAGACTGTTGTATGAATTAATACTTGTTTATGCTTTTGTTTCCTTTCCTTTTAAGGTTATGTATGATGTAATACTGATTTATATATATTTTGTTGTGATCTTGTTATTATTAAAATAAAAAAATTCCGCTACTCTTTTCGATAAGTGCCATGGAATCTTTAACATCCACCTGAACTACCACCAATCCAGGCAGATGGGACCTTGGTTTAACGTCTCAACCGAAAGACGGCACCTCAGAAGTGCAGCACCCCTCTCATGCTGCACTACAGTGTCAGTACTGGGATATTAACCCAAGTACCAGGTGTGGGAACTGAACCCACAGCCCTCTGACCTCCCAGCCTCAGAGGCGAGTGTGCTACCTACTGAGCCACTGATGCTGCCAGCCTGGTGTATGGTCAGCAACTTCAGATGGGTAATGGGACATGCCAACTGCACCCAGCCAGCATGAGCCAGTATGGCCACTGCAGCCACGAGGGTGGCCATGCCTTGGCTGGGAGGATGCCACTGGCAGGTCACCAGCCACAGAGAGTAAAGACTCCACCATGGTAGGGGTTGACACCAGAGGCCCTGACCTAGTGCTCATGGATGTAGCAGTCCCACAGTCCAGACTGGATATGGGGGGTGTTGGGGATGATGTTGACTGGGGGGACGTTATCAGTGATAGGGTCACCTGAAGCTGTGCCATGGGGTGCACGTGTTATTGAGCATGGTGTAGAAGGAACCTCTGTGACCATGAAATGCCAGAGATGCAAAGCCCATGACAATAACCTGTGCAATTCTGTTTAGCACAGTGGTCATGACCACCTGCAGTTGGTGTAACTTGACAAGCAGTTGTATGTGTCTCATGGTAACATGCTCATCCATATTCCCCACCTGCACCCACAGTCAACATACTCCTTCCTGAGTGCCACCTGACCTTGCATGGGTTGCCACAGGAGTCGGGTGTGTTCATCAAGCTTGTCAGCAGGTAATGCTTTGAGGGCTGACTAGTGGAGGTGGGGGTCCTGGCCTGTTGTGCCACATCCCTCATCCAGTAACTCTGCACAGGAGGCCACTGTTCAGGTGGGGACTGTGTGTGGGCATGCACGATGGGCTCTGGGTGGTCTGGACAATGTCCTCTGCTGGCTGTTGCAGCATAGCAGCACCCTGCTGGACGGTGGCAGCAGTCCCAGGCCATACTAAAGTGCTGTGTCCCCATCCACCTGAGCCACTGCATCAGCTGGCAGAGGGAGACACTCTGGGGAGGCATGTGTATGGGTACAGGACCACTTGTGCTGTCTGTAGTTGCCTATGAGTGTGCTGAGCCAGTGGGAGGGTGGGTCCCCCTACTAGTGTGGCATCATCATCAACGTCATCCTCCTCTTCTGTGGCTTTTGCAAGCAAGGTGATATCCTCCTCCAGGAGAAGATCAGCCAAGAGGTCATCATTAGCCAACCCAATAGGTGCACTAGCATATGTGCTGCACCGCAGTCCTTAAAATTGGCCATGGCTCGAGAGAATGTTGAAGGAATGGCATCATCCTTCTCCAGTGACAGAGGATGGGCACCAGCCGGTGATGCACCTCTGAGGCTTGATGGAGCTGAAAGGCAGAAGAAACACATGGTGTGTGGTACATGGCTGTAATGCAGGTGGAAAGCTAGACGTGGGTGTGTGTGCATGTGAACCACAGATGTACCTATTCTGCCACACAGGTCTGGGACTGCCATTGTGGCCTGCCCAGTGCAAATGCACTGGCAGCATGAGACATGCATGTGTGCAGGGGTGTACACTCATGGCAGCATGTGGCACAGTGCCACAACAGACCAGGTATGGCCAGGCCAATGCCCTCCACCGGCCATACCACAGACTCTGCCACCCTACTGTGGAACACCTGACCACTGTAGCTGGATGGTACATGGACTTACTGTGAATGGCTATGTGGCACCACATATGACACAGGGCATGCATAGCCACCTGTGGCCTTTGTTGTCAGGCCACCCCACCCTGGGAACAGCAGCATGCCATTGATCATGCACAACAGCAAACAGGGCAGCAAGTCATACCACAATATGGGTGTGCACTGCTGGAAGGCCTGCATGACTCACTCTGGACGTGGTTCTGGCCCCTGCGTGGCATACCAGGAACACCTGTGGCTGGCACACACCGCTCCCCAAAAGGGGTGACACATGCATACTCACTGTGCTGTGGAGGGCTCCCTGAGTCTGGATGCCCCTGGGACACCCATAATGGATGCCTGATTCATAGAGACAACAATCATCTCCTCAGGGGGTGTGAGGGTTGGTGCTGTTGAGGGCCTGCTGCCAGTCTGCCCAAATGAGGCCTGTTTGGCAGTGACCTTCTCCCTGACCATCTGTTTGTTGCCTGCCATGCATTTGATGCACTTCTGTGGCATGTGATTGTACCTCCCATGTGCACTGATGTATACTGCCACCTCCTCCCAGCACTTTGCCCTCTCCTGCTAGGTGCCTGATTTGCCCAACAGTAGTACCGCCCTCTGGAATTATGCCTTCACCAGGGCACAGTGCTCACCCTTTGTAAAGTTAGGTCTCTGCCTCTTTGACTGCTCCTCCTTCTCACTATCAGACATACTGTTGCCTGTAGATAGGAATATGATAGGCATGAGCACATGTCCAGCATAGAAACATAGAAACTTAGAAACATAGAATTTGATGGCAGATAAGGACCACTTGGCCCGCCTAGTCTGCCCATTTTCCTACCTAACAGATAAGCTGCAGATCCTAGTTAACCAACAGCTTACTTCCTCTTACCTGCCCCTAGGACTGCCTTATGCCTGTCCCATGCATTCTTGAAGTCCCCCACTGTTCTTGACTCGGCGACCTCCTCAGGGAGGCTGTTCCATGCATCCACAACCCTCTCAGTGAAAAAATACTTCCTCACATTAGCCCTGAGCCGTCCCCCCTTTATCTTCAAATTGTGCCCCCTTGTTCTTGCACATCTCTTTTTCTGGAAGATGCTACCCTCTTGGACTTTGTTAATTCCCTTGAGGTACTTGAAAGTTTCTATCATGTCCCTCTCTCCTTATTTCCTCAAGAGTATACATATTAAGCTCCTTTAGTCTTTCTTCATATGTCTTCTGGTGCAGACCCTGCACCATTTTGTTGCCCTACTCTGGACAGCCTCCACTCTGTCTATGTCTTTGCAGAGATGGGTCTCAGAACTGCACACAGTACTCCAGATGGGGTCTCACCAACTGTCTGTACAGAGGATAACAACTTCCTGTTTTCTACTATTGATGCCTCTTCCTATGCATCCCAGTATCCCCCCAGCCTTCCTTACTGCCTTCTCACATTGCTTTCCCACCTTTAGGTCATCTGATATAATTACCCCCAGGTCCCTTTTTATTTTTACTGTTGTCAGTATCTCACCCCCCATTGTGTACGCTTCCCCTGGGTTTTTGTTACCTATGTGCATTACCTTGCATTTCTTTGCATTGAATCTGAGCTGCCATACATTTGACCATTCCTCCAACCTTGCCAAGTCCCTTCTCATCCTTTCCACTCCATCTTGTGTATCAACCCTGTTGCAGATCTTTGTGTCATCTGCAAAGAGACATACTTTTCCTTCCAGTTCCTCTGCAATGTCACTTATAAAGACATTAAAAAGGACCAGTCCCAGTACTGAACCCTGTGGTACCCCGCTAGTAACCCTCCTTTCTTTACTGTGTACTCCATTTACTACTACCCTTTGCGTCCTGTTGTCTAGCCAATTTTTTATCCAGGCTACCACCGTGGGACCCATTCCAAGGCTGGCTATCTTGTGCATTAATCTTTTGTGTGGGACTGTATCAAATGCCTTGCTAAAATCTAGGTAGGCCATGTCCACAGCCCCTCCCTGGTCTACTACTTTGGTCACCCAGTCAAAGAAATCTATTAGATTCATCTGACACAACCTTCCCATCGTGAATCCATGCTGCCTTGGGTCCTGTGCCCCACTGGCCTCTAGGTACTCAACAATTCTTTCCTTCAGAAGTGATTCTATCATTTTCCCTACCACTGAGGTCAAACTAACTGGTCTGTAGTTTCCTGCCTCTGTCCTGCTCCCACTTTTGTGAAGAGGAATCACATCTGCCCTCCCACAGCATGCTCAGGAGTTGAGCAAAGTCCCACAAAATGCAGTACAAAAGAGACTGCAACATAAGGAATGTAAACAAACCTACCTTCCAAGCTGCAGTTCCTATCAGGTACCTGTGGTGTGGTGTGGCACTTTTCAGGCCCATCTCATGCAAATGAGCTGTGGTGCAGCCAGTAATGAGATGCTAATCAGTTGAATTAGGCCTGGATTGGCTAATTAACTGATTAGCATATCCCGACTGTAAATTGCAAATTTGTTCCAGGCCATCTCAGTTTGGACCATGCATCTGAAATGCACTGAGCACCTCCACATGGTGCAGTTCCCACACATGCCCAGTACTGTAGTTGACATGTGCAGTGGAGCATGTCCGACGTAACCTGCCATGTATTGTGCAACTCCCTGTGCTGCGCCTTTTCCCTTTATGGTGCAGGTATGTGCACATGTGCCATGTGGTTGGCTGCAAGTGTGGCATTATCCACCCTCAACAAAATGGCATCTGTGCACAGATGCGCATTTGTGGATCACTGGGTTGTGACCCCATTCTTCCATCTGGACTTTCGCTATTGTGCATGAGTGGTACTGCACTATTGGTGTCAATAGTTCATCCATATCGCTCATGTGTGAGTTGTGCATTGGAATGCATAGCTGGCCTGATGTGCAACAGGCATGGCCCAGCCACAAACTGTGCAGACTGCCACACTGACACACAGCACTGTCAGCAGCCTGGTGATAGCAACAATGACACATGCATCAGAGGACAGGCCCAGGGCACTCAGTTTGACTGATGCTGAACTGGTCAAACTAGTTGCACATGTAGCCCCCCCTTGGGGGGGCAATTGTTTGGTGGGGAGGAGCTCCAGGAGGCAAGGGCCCAGGTATGGGCACATGTGTGGGTGTAGCTCAAATGTCAGACGTGCATCTGAAGGAATGGGGAGCACTGCCACCACAGGTATGGAGTAACCTCAGGAGGAGGAATCCTGAAAGGCTCAGGAGGTTTTAGGACCAGGACCACATGAGGGTGGTGCCATGTCCACGTACATTTGTGCTGTGTGCATGCATTCTTTGCCTGTTCTTGGGGGTCTCTGGGTGTGTGGCAGGTGCAAGTATTCCTGTCCACATGGTCCCATGGCCCTGGTTGCAGGGCTATTGCATTGGTTCCATGCATGCCATGGGTTGCCCTGTGTGGCCTTGGTGGTCCACTGTGCTGTTGGCATGGCGCTGTGACATCATTTTGTCAGTTGCCTTCCAGCCAGTCACAAGTCATGCTGCATCATGTCATTGTTTGGGGGAGGAGGTATATGTTCTAGCATGATGCTTATGGTGCCGTTCCATTGTGTCCCCCTTGCAGGTCGGGACAAATGACAGCAGGCCCAGGAAGGAGCTGACAGATGGTCTGGGGCAACCAGAGGTGGCACACAGGTGTGTGGCCAAAGATGTTCTGCAGGAAGGTGCATTGATTGTGCTGCCTGTGTGTGTACATGTGGTATGGGGAGTTTCATTGCCCACAGAGGGCCATTGCCTGCTTCCTTTGCAAGTTCATGTGGTGGTGATCACACACATATATGGATTGTAATGTCAGCAGTGTGTGGTGGTCCCATTGTGCCCATGACACCTGTGTGCTTGTCCCCAGTTGCTATGTCTAGTCATGGCTGTGGGCACCCACCGGTGCTCGCATGCAGTGGCCTCAGGGCCTGCTTGATTGGTGCACATGGGAGGCAGGTCCCTATGCTGTGGGGGACAAGGCCACATTTCCCTTGGTGACATCCTCTGCCAGTTTACTGTGCCCTCCCCATTCACTGTGTAGCTCTGTGTCCTGGCATGTTGCCAGTGTGTGCTGTGCATGGTGAGTTGACAGCCCTCTGCATGGGTCCGGCCGGCATCAGGCATGCACAGCCAGTCCACTGGGGGGCTGTGCCTGTGTGAGCTGTGGCATACAGTACATGTTCTCTATTTCCCCAACATAGGTCATCCAGTTGCTGCATCAAGAAGGAGGCCAAGGATGATGGTATGTGGGAGGATGGTCACAGGAGAACGAATCCTTATGGCCATATTCCAGAGGCAGGGGGCCCAGTTGTGCTTGGCATGAAGGAAGCTCCAGGAGCTGCGACAGCTGCTAGAACTGTTGCATGGCCAGGCAGCCCATGGCCAGGGACACTAGACCTCTGTCCTTCTGGACTGTCCTTCTTGTACCCATCCCCCTACACCCATATTCCCAACTGTATACAGTTCTACCCTTGCAGTCCCTGTTCCATCTTCCACCCTGCCCCACAGCTATTTTATTGTAAATTACTTTAATATTGCCTGTTAGGTTTGTTGTTATTTTATGGTTCTTCATGTTGTTTTTTGTGTCTTTTCTGCTGTTCCTTGTTATTAAATATTTTTGCTGATAACTGCATGTGTGTGTGGTCCTCACTGAACAGTTATTCCATTCACCTGTTGTGCTGCACGTGTGATTCAATGCCCCTCATGTAACACTGTCCATTTGTATCTGTGCCTTGGCACAACCGTATGCCATGTCCATCTTGTTTTAACCCTACTCTGTTTGTCACGCTGTCTCTATGGCCACCACTGGGGTATCCATCAGTACTGTTCACATTGTCACTTGCCATCACCCCTGTTCTGGTGTGGTGCATGCCTCTGCTGTTTTCCTGGTCTCCCTGCTGCTGTGCTGCACTGTTTACAGTCCTGTGTACCTATAGGCATGTGCTAACAGTGCAGCCTACAGCTGCCAGCCTGTGTACTGGTCTGCCTCTGGACCACTGTGCCTGTGCTGTGGCTGCCATGACATCACTGCTTGGTTCTGCTGCACTGTTGTCATGGTGCATGGCTGGGCCATGATGTGCATTGTGATGTGGTGCTGAGGTGATTCTTCACTGCCCTCCTCTATGCCATGCCCAGTGTGTCTCTTTGTCCCCAGGGTTGGTAGAGTACATTATGTGTGGTGACTCGTACTATGCCCATGGGGGCTGGGGCTGTGTCTATTGTGCACTTTGCCAGTGTCTTCCTCCACCCCTTTTACCTTTGGATGCTTCCCTTCCTTTTCTGGCTGTTGTACCTCACTGATTTCCCATTGTACATCCTTCCCTGTTGTTCCACTGTCCCAGGAGAGGTTACTCCTTTTGCTATCTTCAGTCCTGCCCAGTTCCTCTAGTGCACGTTCATGTGTGCCAGTGTATTTCAGGACACTCTATAGTGCATCTTTGCTATATTCAACCTGACATACACTGGTGTGTCTCTACAGCCCATCTTCTGAATATAGCAATGATTTGTGACGGTGCATCTCAGATGCATGGCGCAACCACTTGCGCCTTTTCAGGTGCAGGTGAAATTTTGAATCAGGGGGCCCAGTTCTCTTAAATAAACAGGGGCTTACCCTTTAATACATTTTTATTAATAAAAGTAAAGGAAGCTCCCTAATTTTTTCAATGACAGCCATTTTATTGACTTAAGCAACTCGCAATGGTGGACAATATGAGGTGCTCCTGACAGAAACATACAGTACCAATTGATTTATTAAAACATCCTATTTGCTTAACTGACTAATACTAGCCTCCACAAATATGATATCACCAATACTCTATTATGACTATTTATTTAGTCATTTGGTAACCAGGTTGGTGCCCTGATCCAAATACCTTTTTCAGGCATGGCCTGGGCCAGAAATTGGCACAAACAGATACAGTGACAGAACAGCATGGATCATGCAGGGAACATAACAGAGAATCCAGTGTACATCAAGCTAACAGAAAATATAAGGTAAACATTTAGGGAAATAGGGTAAGGTTGCTCTATCATTAAACAATAGAAATAACAATAATATTCAGGGTGGGCGAAGAAAGTGGAGCACTAGAAGGGAGAAGGGTGGGCTTCAAGGGAGGTGCAGCCATGCTAGCGGCCTGTGGGCAGATGCTGGTCATGAAGGACAGAAAGTGAATTATTAATATGGAATTTAGATTTGGGAGGAGGTTGAGGGAATTTAGGGAGGAGGGGAAGGGAGATCGTTCCATAGTAGCATCCAACTGTGGAGAAGGATCTTAGGCCCATTATCGTAGTTAATGTTAGGATGTTCTAGTTGGACATAGGAAGACTGATGTAGATTATGGCAGTAGGTTCTGGGTTGTATAAGAAGGGAAAGTGAAGAGTAGGAGGGATTGTTCACGGTATCAGCAATGGTCCATGCCAGCAGGTACGATCACTGCACTTGTGGAGGGAGCCACTTAAGGTACTGGTAAAGAGAGCAGTGTTGAGTGAGGAGAGGGGTGCTGAGGGCAAGGTGGCATATGTGATTGTAAGTAGCATCCAAGCAGTTCAGATTGGTAATGGAGGTGAAGGCAGCCACAGTCAAGGAGGTGGAGGAGGTTGCCTTGAGCAATAGCAAGGCAGGCTTCCTGCGAGAGGAGGTTGATCAGGCAATAGCAGAGCCCTATCTTCTGGTTGATGCACCTGATCAGTGAAGCAATGTGGTCAGAGTAGGATAGGGATCAGTCCAGGATTAGCCCCAGATACTTGAAGGTGGGAAGAGTGTCAAGGGGAGATCCCTCTGGGGATTTGACAGTGAGAAGGCTGCCATTGTGGGCAAGGGTGAAGAGTTTTGATTTGGAACCGAAAAGCATGGCTTTTGTTTTTGCAGCATTGACCAACAGTTTGTTGGTGAAGAACCAACAATGTGCCTTGTAGAAATCATTGGTAAGAGTGGCAGATTGTGAGGAGGGGTGGGATCACTTTGGTATAGTATTAGCAACCATTAGTTTTACAATACTCTTCCTTACATCCAATAAAAATGAATTATGGAGTCTTACCTTGAGCCGGTCTTTTTACTGATACTTTCAACATGATGTCCCCAGGTAAGGTTCATGTCTGGCCATATACACAGGTATTTATAGGCAGGAACCTGGGACGATTAGACTTCATCCTTCATTACAATTGCCAGCTGGTCCTCCCCTGCAGCTGTCCTCCTGTTTCACTTAAATAACATCATCTCAGATTTCATTTTCATTAGAAATCAAAATATTTTTTCCTACAAAGTTTTGTTGCACATTATAGGCCAGCTGCAGTTCCACTTGTATCTGATAAACAGTCTGACCCATACTGTACAGAACTCCATCGTCAGCACATCTGTGTACCTCCATCCCTCCACCAAGGGAAAAGGTGCACCTACATTATTACTGTCTCTTGGTTCAGTGGGTAACAAGCTGGCCCTAGAGTCTGACTCCTTCTTTACATTATTGTTAATTAACAGGTCATTAAATGTACCCACAACCCTAATGGAATCAGATTTCCATTATTGATAAGAAAAGAGTTTGGCAACCTGTTTAACATTTCCCAGAAACTTTGAAAGTTGGATGCTCATTGTTTTCTAGTTCCTTCAAGAAATAATTTACCTCAGCATTTAAAATCCCTTTAACGTATCTACTTCTGCCTGCCCCGCACTCAGTCCATGCTTGCACAATATTCACATTTTTAAAGACTTTCCAAGCTTTAGCTCATAGTTTGTGGAATCTAACAAGAAGGGTGGAAAACCATGGGGTACAGTCCTGTTTAACACTTCTGGTCTGAATTTGAACATGTTTATAGCAAACAGACATACATTCTCCCTTAAAAAAACATCCAGGCATCCCCTGCAGATGGAATTTGATGGGTTCTTTTCTAATTAATTACCTCCAAGGCTAACAAAAAATCTGTATGATTAAATATTTTAAATAAGTGATATTTAATTAAATGTCTTAGTCTCTTGCATTTTGGCTTTTTTTTATACAATAGAAAATGCATGGGTGACCCTGGATTTATATTTGTGGGTTCAGTGATCAACTGGATTGGACCAAATTCTTAAGCTACATTTTTCAGACAGTTTAACCACCCTCCAGGTACTTCCCAGTTTAAGTTAAAATCTTCCACCCTTACAAAGTCATGAGAGTCACCATAAGAGAACAATCAATCCACAAGAACTCCCATTTCCTCCAGTTTGCCTTTAGCACCCCACAAAAAAGATTGGTTTAGTGACCTTAATGAGATTTCCAAGGCCAAAATCTCCATAGTAATTGGGAGATATTCTGACATCCATTAACAGACATAATCTATTTAGTGGGTGAGGTTATGGGCATTAAAATGGACAAACAAGAGCTGAGCTGGTCACTTTGTTACAGAACACTCAACACTTTGAAGGGAGCCCAGATTCTGATGTATATCCCCACACATTGACAACTGTGATGTCATTAAAAATATCCAGACTAGTCACATTTTTTTGATTTATCTTCTTTATCCACCACTGCTTGGCTGTCCACTCCTTCAGACCACCTAGGGCCCCCCGACCAGTCAAGTTGTTCCCTCCTACCATCATGCCATTTTGCTGCTGATTCCAATTACTGTGCACCAACAGTGCCCGATGCATCCCTTAACTGGTGTGAGGGGGGGTATCTCCTCCCCAGGCTCTTAGGAGAGGAAAGAGACTGGGTTTCGATCTTTACTCAGGCATTGGAGCTATGGGAGCAGCTGGAGAGGGCATTCTTCCAGGGTTTCATGGCAGAAGGATACCAGCAACCATCTTCCAGTAATCCGAGCAACCATTTTCTGGATTTCCATCTCCCCACCTACAAGGCTGCTGCATGCATGCGGTATACTGGTTTGATGCACTGTGGTACATGGTCACCCATGCTGAAAAGTGCACCTCCCCAGCTGGCTTCCAGGAGCCACTCAAGAGTGATGCTGACTCGCACACCCACCCAGGAGGTGAGAATCCAAAGGATGTTCTGAATCCTCCCCACCAGACTCTGCTCCTGCTGTGCATGCTCGGGCATGAACCCAGGTTGCCAGCATGCTGAGTGATCCCCCATTGCTTGGTGCCATGGAGCCAGCTCTAGCAACATTTTAGTGTTTCCCCTTTTTCTATACATTTCAACCCTTCATAACCTATCAATGAATTTTAATACCCAGCTGCAATTTCCTATTTTACTATTATAAAAATATGTTTTCTTGTTTAATAGCCTTCCACAGAATAATTGAGAACAGTCATTGAATTGGAATGTGAAATTGTTTAACCAGGAAAGGCACACTAAGCCAGAGTTTGTTTCCAAGCGTGACCTGGGAGCACCGGAAGTTAAGTGACTTGCTCAGGGTTGCAACGTATATAATGGGGAGCTGATGGGATTCCAACCCATGTGGTAACAGGGATAGAGGCCCAGTCTGGGATGGACCAGTTTGTCTCAAACTCAGTCTCTATCACTGTTACCAGCTTTCTCAGTACTCTGGTATCTGCCACCACTCAGCTTAGACACTCTTTTGGGGAGTCTCCAAGTTTGTGTCCATTCAGAGCCACAACTCTGACAGTACAGTGGTCCTTGCTCAAGATTACATCATCACCCTTCTCTGCCACAGCAGAGGACACCTTACTTTGGAAATAGTATATCGTAATGGTAGCCTTCTTCTCAGTGGCAGAAAACAGTTCTTGTCAATTGGTAAGCTGTACCTCAAAGTATTCAATCATGGACTGTGAAATAGTAAAATAATTTTAATATTTCAAGGTGACTACACAGATCCTACAGGACTTTAAAACAACTACAGTGAACAAGAATGTCTACATGTAACCCTTAGGTGGCACTATCCCAAGGGCTACTACCACTGCCTGCTTTGCTAGTAGCAGTTTAAGGGGTCTGAGTTCTGAAATGGTGCCTACACCCAGAGGTCAGGGTTGGTAGTGGTCAAGCTAACCTGGGCACAGCCCTCCGGGACACTGTAACCCCTCCTTTCCTCTTACTAGTGGCAATACACAATAATCACTTTCACAATACCTCTGATTCACCACACAAGTACCCACACTGTTTGCATTTACCACCAGGGCTTTCCTCTAGCCTGGTCCTGGGGCCCCCCTGTAAAACAAGGTTATACACAGAAAATAACAGCACTACAGTACAGTACTCTTGCACAAACTAGAACCACAGTCAGGGTAAATGCAAAAAAGAGTTAGATCTGATTTATTTAAGGGACTTAAACAAGGGAGGGGCGTAATCAGGTTAATTTGCTTAAAGGCTGTGTCAATCAAACAATTATGCATGCACTTCAGGGTCCATAAACAGTCACGCACTCTGGGTACCCAGATGGAGAATGTTGGGCTAGCCGTGAACGTTGCAACTGGTTGGGACCCTGTAATGGAAGGAAATGACATGCACAACACACAGTATTTGTAATCTGGAGCTGGATGGCTCAGTTCATGAAAAGAAAACAACAAGACAATCGGTTGACACACTTTTAGATTAGGCTCTTGTTGCAGGGAGCTACCCTGATAATTTCTCACGATACCCAAGATTGGACACAGGCTGGACGAAAATCAAGACAGCAGGTGGTTAATCTGGAGTGCCAGGAGAAGCAGGGCCCACATGAATCGCTGAGGCGTCATTCCTGTTCAACTGTGGAGAAGGGGGCTGATCTCCAGGCAGGTCTCTCGTTGATGGCTTTCTCTGTGCAGCGGGTAGTCTGGCTGGGCTAGTGTGGCAAGGCCCAGGCCAAATTGAGACAAATTTGGATACAGTCTGTTTTGGGCTAGATATAGCTTCCAGCAAGCAAAACACAGTTCACACAGTGAGGGACCAAATCAAGACCCACTTTTAATACACAGCACATTTACATGTAAGGAAATTCTACTGTAACAGGCAAACCGCTCTCCGGTCATGATCGCAGTCTCTGCACGAACTGGGAATTCAAAGGCAGATGGAAATCCTGACAGGCCAATCACATTCAGCAAAATATTTAGTCTTCTTCAGGTATGAACCTGGTAAAAAATCAGTGGCTTATTTCGTTCTCACAAACTTGGATTTAGTCCAAAATAATTCTCTTCTGTCCCTCTCAGGGGCAGCAGGGAGACATGCAGGCCAAAACTCAGCCCTTTTGCAGTTCTCCTGTGCAAATCTACACAGAACTACTGCCCAAATCACTTGAGCTGTTCTCATTTCAGTTCCCAGCTCAGAACTGACTAAAACAGCAGGCAGCTTGGGGATTTCCCTCCGATCCAAAAGATTCGGTTGGCTGATCTGTCTGTCAGTCACAACAAAGACGCACCTTTCAGGTGCAAAAAGGTGTCAAAAGCCTGAAACTACAATTCCTACAGATTTTGACTCCAGACAACTCCTGTAGTCCGGTTCCATTTTAGGTCCCACCAAACTGATTGGTTCAATTTGGCATTTCTGGGCCAAAATGGTGGGGATAAACAAAACAGTCCTTGCTGCAAAGAAGGCAGGTTAGACAAACTGCATTATTATAACTACTCTAATCAAAGATCAGCAAACAGTTATATCTATTAACAGGGCTCTCTCTGCGCAATTAGTGACTGCAGAAACTGAGCGATTACCTGGCAGCCTGGGCAGAACTCAAGCATGACAACACTCAGCCCCCTCCCAGATTAATTATTACTGCAATCTAGGCAGCTCTTAAAGCGACAGCACATAGAGGCTACACAGGCACTGTCTGGCAATAATGGTTAACTGCTAAATGCAGGACACCAGTCTGGCAGTGAGCATTTAGGCAATCTCATGGAAGACTTATTGGGAACCCCCATTTGTAGGGGGGGTTACACCCTTCCCTACCTGGGAAAACTTTTTGTCTGTGTCAAGTCTTTACCATCATAACATTGAAAATGCAACTTATACAAGACATTTATACCATTAGCATGCTATACAAGTAATATCTGATTCATCAATTGGCATAACATGTCACTTTACTATACATTTCAATGTACTCCACTATATCACATCTATTCTGACAATACATTATGCATATTTCACACAGGTAAATTGAAGATTACTATACAGAATCATGTAATTACTTCTTGTACTCTAAACAATGCAAGAGAGGGCCCTTCCCTGTCAGCTAACTTGGGGATGGATGGGGCAGGGGAACCATGGTGAGATGGCAGAACATGTAACCTGGAATGGGCCATCAAGCTCAATTTGAACAGTGAGCTCTGAGAGACATAAACACCTTTGTCGACTGCATTGAGAGGCAAATCCACTGGCCTCCTGGGAGAATCATAACTGAAGTGCACCACTGGCTTCACAGCTCAGCCAATCTTTCTGGGGTGAACAACCACAGTCTCTGTACTTTCAGCAATGGTCTTGGAGCTTTCATCACTTGTGAGGGGTGCCTCTGCATGAAGGGGAATGTCCAAGCTGGGAGCACTGTCAGCTCCTTGTTCTGTAGGCTCTGGTTCCACAACACTTGACTCATTTTGTGAAGGTCCCAACACAATCAAACTTTGAGGCACTGAAAGGGGTCTGTCAATTCTCTCATACTGTTTCTCAGGTTCTGGTGTGTCACCAGATAGACTCAAACTATCAGCCCCTTCTTTGGGCAATTCACACAATTCCACAAAACACAGTGAGTCTGCATCCTCAAACGTAAGGCTTGGCACTTAATTTTCAGGGAGCATTGGCTCCAAGGACAAAGCTGGGGGATTAGACAGTCCAGAAGGCCCAGCTTCATCCCTGCAATTAGTCATAGGATTACCTCAAAACAGCTGACTCAGTTCAGAGGCATAGTCACACTCACTTTCATCAGAAGTGGACTGACAGTCACTATCATTCTGGGCCTGTTGTGGAGGAAACCTTAAATCTGTGACCACTGGGGTAGGTTGACTCTGTCTCTTTCTTGTAGCAACATGAGTTACCAGCCCAGGGGGCTCAATTTCTGGGGGTTCAGCCTTAATCATGACTTGACCGATAGGTAGTAAGTGGTTACGGTGCATGGTCTTGACAGCTTTGGAGTTGTTCTCTGGGCACACTTTGTACACAGGTAAATCATCCAACTTTCCAACTACTACATGGGGAAGATGGTACCACCAATCAGCAATTTTGTGTTTACCATGCACTCCTAAATTGTGAAACAACATACGGTCTCCAGGTCGAAGCTCTTGAGCCTTTACTTTTTTATCATGCCTCTCTTTGTTAACTAGATTTCTCTTGGCAGCCATTGTCTGGGCTAGTTGATAGGCATGGTTTAATTGAGCTTTCAGTTTTTGTACATATTGCAAGTAGTTTTTGGCCCGGACCCCATCTGGAGAGACCCCAAAACAGACATCAACTGGCAGCTGGGCCTCTCTCCCAAACATAAGGAAGTAGTAGCATCATTTTTCAAGCAATTGTATGCGTGTACCAAGGTGATAATCTGCTGGCTCTATTTATGCTTGTCTTTTGGGTGAAGGGTGCCCAGCATGTCTAGAAGAGTGTGGTTAAAATGTTCTGGTTGAGGGTCTCCCTGCTGGTGATAGGGGGTGGTTCTTGACTTTCACACCCCCCATAGAGAGAGCATTTCTTTGATTAGTCGACTCTCAAAGTCTCTGTCCTGGTCAATTTTTCACTAGCACCTTGGCCATGGTAGATGCCTTTTGATCTTTGGTGGGAAAAGCTTGTGCATATCATGTGAAATAATCCATAACCACTAACACATTACCAATGTTCTGCTGATCAGGTTCTAAACACAAGACATCTATGCAGACTAGTTCCATGGGGGTGCTGGTAGTAATATTAACAAGGGGGGCAGCCCTCTGATGCAAGGCTTTTCTTTGCAGGAAGTGACTACAAGCCTTTACATGGTGCTCAACATCAGCCCCCATTTTGGGCCAGTAGAAGTGAGATCGTACCAGGTCAAGGGTTCTGTCAATACCGAGGTGCCCCATGTGATTGTGAAGGGACCATAGTACCAAATCTTTAAAGGCCATGGGAAGGAACAATTGTTGCTTCTCTACTTTGCCACTATAATCTACTGTCTCTCTATACAACAACTGATTGAGCAACTTCAATCTGGGGCATTCTTTAAACAATAAAGCAGTTTACAAGTCAGTGGAACATAACTTAGACACATCTTTCCCCACACGCAGTGCATCAAGTACTGACTGAATCATAGAATCTTGGGATTGAGCTCACTGAATGCTGTCATTGTCAAATTGAGGTAGTGCACTGATATCTAGAACAGAGAAGTGGCAATAAGCAGCTGGTATGCAGGTGTCAGAAGGGCTCAACAATCTACTAAATAGTCCACTGTGTCCGCAGACATCTGTTCATCTCTATCAAACTTTTGGCACAATGCTTGAATGTCAGGTTTAGACAGCCTGACCCAATCATTCTTGGAAGTGGGCCCTTCGTGATAGGGCATCAGCATCAATATGGTTCAGGCCTGGTCTGTATTCAACAGCATAATCATAGGTCGCATCTGGAAACGAGCGGTCCCCGCTCAGAATGCTTATCTGGTAAATCTCTTAAATAAATGAATAAATAATGCAAAAAGTCATCAGTGCCCAGTGGTATCTAACTTAGCTGATGTCTGCACGTAGATCAACAGGTTATTGTCAGTCTCCACCAATATCTTTTCCCCCATAGAGGTAGTCATGAAACTGGTCAACAATGGCCCATTTTAGTGCAAGGAACTCCAACTTATGCACAGGGTAGTTTTGTTTGGATGGGGTCAAGCTCCTACTGGTAAAAGTTACTGGTCTCTGGCCATCCTCATGGTCTTGATACAGCACCACTCCTAGACCCTGCAGACTAGCATCCATATGCAGCACATATGGTTTGGTAGGGTCAGCATAGATGAGGATGGGGGCGTGGGTGAGCTGGTATATGATCTCATGGAAGGCTGCTTTACAGTTGGGCATCCAGTGGGGCCAGAAGAATTCACTTGGGTGGAAGTATACTTTTTCTGGTTCTTTAACGGACCCTTTTTATGTTGATTGCGCTCAAGCACAACCAACATGTTGTGGCAGCTTTTGCAAAAAGCAGTTTGTGGAGGCTCAGCACTCTTCTGGACAATACCCTCACTGCCTTTAAAGGCTTGGCCACCTTTCCTCAATGCCATGGCATGCTGCTGCTGACTCTAGTTTAGCCAGCGTGCCACCAACTTGTAGAAAATTAGCCACTGCAATCAAGGGCCACCTCGTCATTGCAGCATCTTCCACTGCAATGAGGAAGTGACCTCTCATTGCAGGGCTGTTGCTGAAGGGGAGTCCAGTTCCAGTCAGCATATCTTCCCCCCAATTTCTTGTGTGCCGAAGTGCCCAATCCTCTCAATTTCCTCCTCCTGCTTCTGTGTTTGCTGTGAGGTGCCCAATCCCGTCGGCATGTCCCATTTCTTGTGTGCAAAGGGGATGCCCAATCCCCCATGGCTTTGTTCAACCCCTCTGTCTTTGCTGATGGGGTGCCCTCCCCATCGGCATGATGTGCCCCCCTTTTGTTGTGTGCTGACAGGGGTGCCCAATCCCCCATTGGCTGCTGCTGCCCCCCAAAAGAGTTCATTGGCATTCTGTGAGCCCACCCCAGCATGCCACATGCCCTGAAAGGGAAAAACAGTCCTGCAATGTTTTTTTTTTGTCCCTGTAAACAAAAAATGGTCCCTTGCCATCTCCCTGCCCCCCCACAACCCACATCCACCCACTGCACTCCCTGCACACCCCACACCCCTCACTCTATACACGTACTGGAGTCCAGTGTGCACAATCTTTCGTGGACTGGGAACACATCTGTACTCTTCAAAGCCGACCCCGAACTGAGGAAATGCCAGTAAGCTGTATAATGGAATAAATAGGGTTTTTAGACTTCGATGCATATCTCGGGAATGTTTTGGAATTTTGGCACCTAATTTTCAACATAGGGTTTTTGGGACCCCTCTTCATGAATTCTGGCACTGTCATGGCATTAATTGGCCCTGAAAGGTGATTTCACGGTCAATGCGCAGAATCACCTTTTGGGACCGATTAATGATATTACAGTGCCAGTGTTCATGAGGTGGGCTTTCAAAAAGCCTATGTTGCAAATTTGGTGGAAAAATCCCCAAAATTACTGTTTTACAAGTGTGCATTGCGCAGTTGCTATGCACGCTCGTAACTTTGTGAATTTGCAAAATTTTCATGCCAGATTTTCAAGATTGACATTTTTCCACACCTCCTTGTGAGCAGTACAGCTGTCATTATGTTTGCTTGCATGCATGTGCAAGAAACATAGTGCCATCATCAGAGATTTTGGAGATGTGTCACCTCCTCCTCCAATTCAGTCAGTGTGCTGGCAGGCGCAGCCCCTGTAAGCCAATGCATTCTGGAGCTGTCTATGACACGCTCCAAAATGCAGTGGCATACAGTTGAAAGGGGGAGCTACGCTTGAGTGAGCAGCGATAAGATATCGCCTGCTCATGCGCAGCTCCTCCCCCACACACACACACACACGCGCGGCCCCATGCAGGCGTGCTCACCCCCACACGACTGTATAGCCGGGACGGGGTGCCTAATCCCCATCAGCTGAACGCCCCAACATCCTTGTGCCACGCTGGGAGCCCACCCCAGCATGGCAAACGCCCCACGCCGTCTTTTTTTACCTGTGAAGAAAAACGGTCCCACGGCGAAGTCTCCCCGCCCTCCCACAACCCGCACCCACCCACTGCACATCCAGTCTTCACACCCCCTCACCCCATACTTACCTCTGACTCCGTGCGCGACGATCTTCGGTGGACTGGGAACATGTCTGCACTCTTCAAAGTCGACCGCGAACGAAGAAATGCCAGTAAGCTGTATAATGGGCTAGATGGGGGTTCAACTTTGTTGCATATCTCAGGTATTTTTGATTTTGCATTCAATCACTGGTTTTTGGGACCTTCTCATGAATGATATCACTGACATGGCGTAATTGTATGGCCGAAGGGTGATTTCGCGCAGTGACTGTGAAATCACCCTTTGGGCCTGAAGAACACCATGACAGTGACATCAATCATGACAAGGGGTCCCAAAAACGCCATGTTGAAAATTTGGTGCCAAAATTCTCAAAAATGAGTGTTTTATGAGCGTGCGTTGTGCAGTTCCTATGCAGACTCGTAAGTTCGTGAAATTTCAATATTTTCACTCCAGATTTTCAACATTGCCATTTTACCATACCTTCTTATGAGTAGTACAGCTGTCATTTTTCACATCTCACCCAAAACATGTTTCCACCCATGTAGCGCACAATGGCGCAGTCGGTGTGCGAAATCAATGTACGGGATAAATTAAGAAAATCGCAGTGACACTGTTCATGAGCAGAGGTCTTAAAATGGCTATGTTGAAAATTTGGTGAAAAAATTCCTAAAAATGACTTTTACGAGCGTGCGTTGCACAGTTCCTATGCATGCTCGTAAGTTTGCAAATTTAATATTTTCACTCCAGATTTTCAACATGTCCATTTTATTAAACTTCCTTATGAACAGTACAGCTGCAATTTTTCATATGTCGCCCAAAATGTGTTTTCGCACATGTAGCGCACAATGGTGCTGTTGGTGTGCGAAAGCAATGTTTAGGACAGATTAAGAAAATCACAGTTACACTGTTCATGAGCAGAGGTCTTAAAATGACTATGTTGAAAATTTGGTAACAAAAGTTCATAAAATGACTGTGTTACGAGTCAGCATTGCGCAGTTTCCACGCACCCTCGTTAGTTCATGACTAATATTTTCAGTCCAAATTTTCACCAGTGACATTTTTCCACACTTCCTTATGAACAGTACAGCTGCCATTTTTCACAACATGGCTGAAGTATGTTTTCACAGTTTCAGTGCAGAGAGTGTGGTCGCTGTGGGAAATCATTGTTCGGCACAGATAAAGAAAATCACAGTGACACTGTTCATGATCGGAGGCACCAAAATGCCTGAGTTGACAATCTGCTGTAAGAAATCCCCAACCTAATTATATTACGGGTGTGCATTGCACAGTTTCTATGTACGCTCGTGACTTCACCATTTTTTTTAATATTTTTACTACACATTTGCAACATAGCCATTTTTTACACCTCCCCATGAAAGAGTACAGCTGTCATTTTTTACATCCTGTTCGGAACATTTTTGCACCTGTGGTGCTAAATGCCGTAGTCACTGTGCATAACCAGCTTTCGGCTAACAAACTGATATTCCCCCTGTTCATGAGGTGGGGTCACAAAACAAACATGTTGAAAATTTGGAGTGAAAATACCAATGAATGCCTGAGGTATTAGGGTTTTCAACTACAACGCCCAACCCTATAGCGAATGACAGGAATCAGGGGTGTGACTTGGGATTCTTGCCTGTGATGCTCATACCATTCCACACCCTGCAGTCAGTGAGAGGCATTGAGGTATGCCTTGGACTCTTCGGCCCCAAACTTCACCCCATTCTCCTATATCACACCCATCTCACCATATTTCCTAATGAAATGGGGTGCGCATAAGGGCCAAAGACCACAAGGAACACCGTGAGACTTGTCAGTCTCTGCAGGGTGGGGTGTGGTGAAATGGCGTGGCCGTTATGCCTGACGACCCAAACGCACACCCCAATGCCTGTCACTCTCTGCAGGGTGGTGGTGGGGTTGGCTTCAGTTCAATACTTCACTGCCATTCCTATTACGCAGCTCTGTAACTTCTACACTACCACTGCCAATGCCAGCAAGCAAACATTCGGCATTGACAAATGCTTGTTTTTCACATCATGGCCGAAATATGCTTTTGCACTTCCAGTGCAGAACAGTGTGGTCACTGCAGGTGATCAGTGTTTGGGACAGATTACGAAAATTACAGTGACACTGTTCATGAGCAGAGGTCCTAAAATGCCTATGTTGAAAATTTGGTGCTGATACTCCATAAAATGACTGTGTTATGAGCGTGCATTGAGCAGTTTGCATGCACGCTCGTAAGTTGATGAATTTATAATATTTTTCACTCCAGATTTTCAACATTGCCATTTTTACACACATCCTTATGAACAGTGCAGCTATCATTTTTCACATCCTGTCCGAAATGTGTTTTTGCTTTTCTGGCACACAATTGCACGGTCGCTGTGGGAAATCAGTTTTTGGGACACATTAAGAAAATCACACTGACACTGTTCATGAGCAGAGGTCCTAAAATGGCAATGTTGAAAATTTTGTGATGAAACTGCATAAAATGACTGTCATGAGCGTGTGTTGTGCCATTTCCATGCACCCTTGCAACGTCACAAATTAGTAATATTTTCATGCCACATTCTCAACAGTGGCATTTTTCCATACCTCCTTATAAAAAGTACAGCTGTCATTTTTCACATCCTGGCCGAAATGAGTTTTTGCTCTTCCAGTGCACAATAGCACGGTCTTTGTGGGAAATCAGTTTTTGGGACACATTAAGAAAATCGCACTGACACTGTTCATGAGCAGAGGTCCTAAAATGGCAATGTTGAAAATTTTGTGATGAAACTCCATAAAATGACTGTTATGAGCGTGGGTTGTGCAGTTTCCATACTCCCTTGTAACTTCACAAATTAGTAATATTTTCATGCCACGTTCTCAACAGTGGCATTTTTCCACATCTCCTTATGAAAAGTATAGCTGTCATTTTTCGCATCCTGGCTGAAATGTGTTTTCGTGCTTCCAGCGCAGAATACCACAGTCACTGTGGGAAATCATTGTTTAGGACAATTTAGGATTGAACGAATGAGGGGGGTGGAGTGACTGAGCTCAACTGAGCTCTGTTGGGATTGCTGCATATTTCTTTGTGGGCAGGAAAAGGCACCAACGCAGGCAGGAGCCCAGTAAAAAAAAAAAAGTAGCCTGTGGCATCGGGAGACACAGAACGAGCGAGTGAGGGAGGGGAGAAGAGTGCGTGAGGTCAAGGGAGCTCTGTTGGGACTGTTGCAGATTTCTTTGTGGGCAGAAAAAGGAAGCAATACACGCAGGGGCCCAGTGTAAAAGGACAGGCTACAGCAGTGAGAGAAACAGAATGAGTGACTGAGAGAAAGGGGGGGAGAGAGCAAGCTCAAAGGAGCTCTATCGTGACTGCTGCAGATTTCTTTGTGGGCAGAAAAGGGCAGCAATGCAGGCAGGAACCCAGTACAAAAGGGCAGGCTGCAGCACTGGCAGAAATGGAATGAGCGAGTGAGAGAGAAGGAGTGAGTAAGGTCAACGGAGCTCTGTCCAGACTGCTGCAGATTTTTTTGTGGCCAGAAAAAAGTGCCAACAGAGGCAGGAGCCCAGTACAAAAGGGCAGCCTGCAGTGCCAGGACAAACAGAATGAGCGCTTAAGATAGAGAGAGTGTGCAACCTCAAAGTAGCTCTGTCAGGACAGCTACAGATTTCTTAATGGGCCGAAAAAGGTGCCAAAGCAGGCAGGAGTCCACAACAAAAGGGCAGCCTGCAGCGCCAGGAGAAACACAATGAGCGAGTGAGAGGGGGGAGTGAGTGACATGGCAGAGCTGTGTCAGGACTGCTGCAGATTTCTTTGTGGGCAGAAAAAGGTCGCAATGCATGCAGGAGCCCAGTACAAAAGGTCAGCATGCAACAGCAGAAGAAACAGAACAAGTGAGTGGGGGGGGGGAGTGAGTGAGCTCAACAGAGCTCTGTTGTGACTGCTGCAGATTTCTTTGTGCGTGGAAGAAGGCAGCAACACAGGCAGCAGCCCAGTACTAAAGGGCAGCCTTTAATAGCAGCAGAAATGGGACAAGCAACTGAGAGAGGGGGAGTGAACGAGATCAAAGGAGCACTGTCGGAACTGCTGCAGATTTCTTTGGGGACAGAAAAAGGCACCAACAGAGGCATGAGTCCAGTACAAAAGGCAGCCTGCAGCACCAGGAGAAACAGAATGAGTGAGTGAGACAGAGGAGTGAGCAACCTCAATGGAGCTCTATCATGACTGCTGTGGATTTCTTTGTGGGCAGAAAAAGGTGGCAGTGCAACCAGGACCCCAGTTCAAAAGGCCAGTCTGCAGCGCCGGCAGAAACAGAATGAGTGAGTAAGAGAGAGGAAGGGAGGGAGTGAGCAGGTTCAATGGAGGTATATCGTGACTGCTGCAGATTTCTTTGTGGGCAGAAAAAGGCAGCAACACAGGCAGGAGCCCAGCACCAAAGGCCAGCCTGCAGCACTGACAGAAACGAACGAGCAAGTGACAGAGTCGGAGTAAGCAACCTCAAGGGAGCTGTGTCAGGACTGCTGCAAATACCTTTCTGGGCAGAAAAAGCCACCAACACAGGCAGGAACCTTGTACAAAATGGCAGCCTGCAGCAGCGGGAGACACAGAATGAGTAAATGAGTGAGGGAGGGGGATTGAGTGAGCTCACTGGAGCTCTGTCGGGACTGCTGCAGATTTCTCTGTGGGCAGAAAAAGTCAGCAATGCATGCAGGGGCCCAGTACAAAAGAGCAGCCTGCAGCGGCGGGAGAAACAGAACGAACGAGTGAGAGAGGGGGAATGAGTGAGCTCAAGGGACCTCTGTGAGGACTGTTGCAGATTTCTTTGTGGGCTGAAAAAGGTGACAACAGAGGCAGGAGCCCAGTACAAAAGGGAAGCCTGCAGTGCCAGGAGAAACAGAATCAGTGCGTGAGACAAGGGGAGGGAGCGACCTCAACAGAGCTCTGTCAGGACAGCTGTGGATTTTGTTGTGGGCAGAAAAAGGTGCCAATGCAGGCAGGAACCCAGTACAAAAGGCCAACCTGCAGCACTGTAATAAACACAACGAGCAAGTGAGAGAGAGGGAGTGAGTGTGCTCAACAGAGCTCAGCACTGCTGCAGATTTCTTTGTGGGCAGAAAAAGCCCACAATGCATGCTTTTTTTTTTTTTTTTTTATTTAGTTGTTTAACCAGGTATAGCACACTAAGCTGAAAGCTTTTTTACAGGAGCGACCTGGGAGCACAAGGAGGTTAAGTGACTTGCTCAGGGTCACACAGTATGCAAGTGGAAGCTGTAGGATTCAAACCCAGGTCTGGTCTGCTGAATGTCACCAGATCTGCAGCTCAGAGTCTTAGACCACTGCGCTGTACTGCCTCCTAAAATGCAATAGCCCAGTGCAAAAGGGAAGGCTGCAGCAGTGGGAGATGAGCCCAATACCAAAGGGCAGGATTCAGCAGCAGGAGACACAGAACAAGCGAGTGAGGGAAGGGGAGTGAGTGAGCTCAAAGGAGCTCTGTGGGGACTGCTGCGGATTTCTTTGTGGGTAGAAAAAGTCAGGAAAGCACGCAGGGGCCAAGTACAAAAGGGCAGCCTGCAGCGGTGGGAGAAACAGAATGAGCGAGTGAGAGAGGGGGAGTGAGTGAGTGCAACAGACCTCTGACGGGACTGCTGCAGATTTCTTTCAGGGCAGGAGAAGGTGCCAAGAGAGGCACGAGCCCAAACAAAAGGGCAGCCTGCACTGCCAGGAGAAACAGAATGAGTGGGTGAGACAGGGGGAATGAGCGACATCCATGGAGCTCTGTTGGAACAGCTGCAGATTTCTTTGTGGGCAGAAAAAGGTGCCAATGCAGTCAGGAAACCAGTACAAAGGCCAGCCTGCAGTTCCGGGAGAAACACAACGAGCGAGTGAGAGAGAGGGAGTGAGTGAGCTCAACGGAGCTATGTCAGGACTGCTGCGGATTTCTTTGTAGGCAGAAAAATGTGGCAATGCAACCAGGATCCCAGTACAAAAGGCCAGCCAGCAGCGCTGGCAGAAAGAGAATGAGCAACCAAGAGGGAGGGGGTGAGCAAACTCAACGGAGGTATATAGTGACTGCTGCAGATTTCTTTGTGGGCAGGAAAAAGCAGAAATGCAGGCAGCAGCCCAGTATAAAAGGTCAGCCTGCAGCACTGCCAGAAATGAACGAGCAAGTGACAGAGGGGGAGTGAGCTACCTCAAAGGAGCTGTGTCAGGACTGCTGCAAATCACTTTGCAGGCAGAAAAAGCTGCCAACACAGGCAGGAACCCAGGACAAAAGGGTAGCCTACAGCAGTGGGAGACACAGAATGAGCGAGTGAGAGAGGGGGAGTGAGGGAGCTCAACGGAGCTGTGTCGGGACTGCTTCAGATTTCTCTGTGGGCAGAAAAAGTCAACAATGCATGCAGGGGCCAGTACAAAAGGGCAGCCTGCAGCGGCGGGAGAAACAGAATGAAAGACTGAGTGAGCTCATTCAACCTCTGTTGGGACTGCTGCAGATTTCTTTGTGGGCAGAAAAAGGTGCCAACAGAGGCAGGAGCACAGTACACAAGGGCAGTCTACAGTGCCAGGAGAAACAGAATGAGTGTGTGAGACAGGGGGAGTGAGCGACCTCAATGGAGTTCTGTTGGAACAGCTGCAGATTTCTTTGTGGGCAGAAAAATATGCCAACGCAGGCAGGAACCCAGTACAAAAGGCCAACCTGCTGCACCAGGAGAAACACAATGAGCTAGTGAGTAGTAGCTTGGCAGAAGACACCAGGAGAAAGGACTGCTGTGTGACTGGACTTCTCTGCTGGGACTATATTGCCCTCCACCCAAAGCTAGTTCTATTTTTATAGGCACAGGATTTGACTAACAACAGGAACTTCCTGTTTAGGGGCAGGAAGTGAGTGATCACAGAACCACCAAGGACCCACCATCTTAGAAGGGCAAGAGACTCTCCGGCCCTCTAGCTGCTGGAGGTCTGCCTCTGAGCAAGTAAATGGTCTACTGCGAATGTAGGATATTCTTGTCTCAGAACAGGACAATCAGGAGCTTAAAGGGCACACAGGCAGAAAGTAAGGAGAGAGAGAAAAAAAAACAGAGGAAAGAGTAAGGATTGCAAACAGTTAAGGGGCCAGAAATAAGACATGATTGGAGTGATGCAGTGCAGTGGCTGTGGAGCAGCAGTCTTCCAGGAGATGTTCTGGAGGATGCGATGTTGTCCCATCTGCAGGCATCTCCCTGGGCTGAGGGAGGAGGTTGCTCATCTCCAGGCTGAGTTGGCCAGGATTTGTGGGACCTCCTCTTCCATCCAGGGACCACCAGTGCCACTGCCGTTGCCTCAGAGGTTGCCAAGAAAGAGGAGCGGTTGGACCACAGTGGGCTCAGGGAGGGTGAGGGTGGTGGAATAGAGGTGCATCCCTCCCTGCCTGTACCTATCCGCAATTCCTATGCCATTCTGGCAAAGTGTGGTTCCCTATGGAGGCACCCACAGTGGAGACCAAGGAGGATGCTGGAACTCCACAAAGGAGACCCACAGGAGGGTGGCAGGGACCCTGCAGGAAGGAAACAACTCTTGGTGGGGACTCCATTGTTAGGAAGGTAGAACTGGGGGAGGAAGAGAGAGGTAAGGTGCCTGCCTTGCGCCATGGCTGGAGGGACAAGGGCAGAATCCTCAGGATTGCCGGAGCAGCTGCACAGGAGAGGAGCTGGATGTCATTGTCCACCTAGGGACAAATGACCACCGCTAAGAAAGGGATTAGAGAAGTGCAGGAAGAGTTTGTGGAATTGGGGAGGGGCCTTGTCAAGTAGCATGCACTGTAACCTTCTCGGAGGTGCTACCCATCTATGGCATAGGAGAGGCTAGGTTGTTCCGCACCATGGGATTCAATCAGTGGTTGAAAAACTGGTGTGGGGCTCAGCGATTTGGCTTCATTGGGGACAGGGGGTCCACCTGGAGTGATGCAAGCCTATACTGGCATGATGGGCTGCATCTGTCCGGGAGGGGAACCAGGATCTTAGGTGATAGGTTTAAATGCTTCATCGGCAAGCTTTTAAACTAGCCAAGGGGGGAGGCACTGGAAAGGAGCAGGAAAATCCTAGCCCCCACCAAATAATCACGTTAGTAAGTGCGGCAAACACCAACATAGAGGTGTCGATAGGGAGAAGAGCAGGGGTAAATGGAGAAAGTGACAAAGGCAAGAAGGATAGGGATGGGGCAAAAGGGAGTAAGGCCATCAGGAAATGGAGGGTAATGAGTACCAATACCCGTAGTCTGGGCAACAAGCTCCCTGAGCTGATGGCCTTAATGGAAGAGGGATGCCTGGATATCAAGCAGTCACAGAAACATGGTACACAGAGAACCATGACTGGGATGTTAACATACCAGGGTACATAACCTACAGGAGAGACAGGCAGGGAGAGGGGGGAGGAGGTTTCTATGTAAAGGAAGGATAAAGCAACTGAACAAAAAGAGTAAACAGGGAGGATAGGAGGCACTGTGGGTCACCTTGGAGACTGGAAAGGGCACCACAATCCGCACAGGGTTGTGTACAGACCCCATGTCAGGGGAAGGAATGGACAAGGATATGATAGAAGGCATTCTTAGAATGGCAGAGAAAGGAGATACTGTTGATGGGAGACCTGAATATGCCAGATGTTAACTGGGCATTTTCTGCAGCCACATCAAGAGCAGAGCCATTCTTGATGCCCTACAGGTGGCAGGCATTAGACAGTAGTTTGGAACCCACTCATGAAGGAGCAATCTTAGACCTCATACTCTCAAACGGGGGCAGTGAGAGGATCTCAGATCTAGAAGTGGGTTGCCATCTGGGGACAAGTGACCATCAAACAGTGTGGTTCACGTTAAACTCAGCTACAGAGTCAAGCCATACAAAAAGAGGGTACTGGACTTTAGGAGGCTGACTTGGCAAGATGGGAGAGTGCCTCAGAAAAGCACTAGCAAACAGGCTAGAAGGAGGTGTGGAGCAACAATGGGGAATTATCAAAACTGCCATCACAGAGGCAACAAGCCTTTGTGTGAAGCAAATAAACAAATCAAAATGAAAGAAAAGCCACTATGGTTCTCAAAAGAGGTGGCTGTGAAAGTCAGGAAGAAAAGATAGCATTCCAGAAGTATAAGGAAACACAGAAGGAGCAGGACAGAGAGCTGTACCAGTTAAGGCAGAAGGAAGCAGGAGGGAAGTCAGAATAGCAAAGGCCCAAACTGAGGAAAAAATAGCCAACTCAGTTAAGAAGGGGATAAAACATTTTATAGGTACATCAGTGAGCGTAGAAAGACAAAGGGAGGATAGTGAGGCTGAATAGAATGAGAATGGGTGGGCAGAGGGACAGTAAAAATCAGGAATACTGAATGAATATTTCTGCTCAGTATTCACAAAAGAGGAGGGGAAGTGCCTAATCCAATTAACAGAAGCACTCTTGATAGGGGGTCAATCCCAGTCCTTTCACAGAAGAAAGGGTTCTGCAAGAACTCCTAAAACTGAAGGTGGACAAAGCAATGGGTCCTGATGGAATTCACCCCAGAATTCTAAAAGAATTAAGGGAGGAACCAGTGAAACCACTGGCTACTCTTTTTAATAAATCATGGGAGGATGGTGTGGTACCCAAGGACTGGAGAAAGGCAGATGTGATTCCCCTTCACAAAAGTGGGTCCAAGACAGAGGCAGGAAACTACAGACCTGTCAGTCTGACCTCTGAGGTAGGGAAAGTGAAGGAGTCACTTCTGAAAGAAAGAATGGTCGAGTACCTAGAGGCCAATGGAGCACAGGACCCAAGGCAGCATGGGTTCACAGCGGGAAGGTCATGTCAGACGAATCTAATAGATTTCTTTGACTGGGTGACCAAAGTAGTAGACCAGGGAGGGGCTGTGGACATGGCCTACCTAGACTTTAGCAAGGCATTTGACACAGTCCCACACAAAAGATTAATAGTCAAATTAACCAGCCTGGGAGTGGGAACCAGGGTGGTAGCCTGGGTAAAACATTGGCTGGACAACAGGACACAGAAGGTAATTGTAAATGGAGTCCACTCTGAAGAAAGGGGGGTTACTAGTGGGGTACTGCAGGGTTCAGTATTGGGTCCAGTCCTTTTTAATGTCTTCATCAGTGACATTGCAGAGGGACTGGAAGGAAAAGTATGCCTTTTGCAGACGACACAAAGATCTGCAACAGGGTTGATACACAAGGAGGCGTGGAAAGGATGAAAAGGGACTTGGCAAGGTTGGAGGAATGGTCAGAAGTATGGCAGCTAGGATTCAATGCAAAGAAGTGCAAAATAATGCACCTGGGAAACAAGAACCCAGGGGAAGAATACACAATGGGTGGGAGGTAGTAACAACAACAAAAAAGGAAAGGGATCTGGGGGTAATCATATCAGATGACTTTAAGGTTAGCAAGCAATGTGAGAAGGCAGTAGTGAGGGCTGGGGGTATCCTGGGATGTATAGGGAGAGGCATCATAAGCAGAAAACAGGAAGTTGTTATCCCTCTGTACAGACAGTTGGTGAGACCCCATCTGGAGTACTGTGTCCAGTTCTGGAGACCCCATCTCCGCAAGGACATAGACAGGATAGAGGGCAGTCCAGAGAAGGCAACTAAAATGGGCAGGGTCTGCAAGAGAAGCCGTGATGAGGAGAGACTAAAGGAGCTTAAGGGTACCCCTTGAGGAAAGAAGGAGAGGAGGGACATGATAGAAACTTTTAAGCACCTCAGTGGAATCAACAAAGTCCAAGAGGGTAGCATCTTTCACAAAAAGAGACTTGCAAGAACAAGGGACACAATTTAAAGATAGAAGGAGGGCGGTTCAGGGGCAATGTGAGGAAGTTATTTCACAGAGAGGGTGAGTAGATGCATGGAACAGCCTTCCGAGAGGTGTGGGGTCTAAAACTGTGGGAGAATTCATGAATGCATGGGACAGACATAAGGCAATTCTTGTGGGGGTAGGAAGAAATAGGCTGTTGGTTAATAGGATCTGTGGCCTATCCTATAGGTAGGGAAATGGGCAGACTAGATGGGCCTAGCGGTCCTTATCTGCCGTCAAAGTCTATGTTTCTATGTTTCTATGAGCGAGTGAGAGAGAGGGATTGAATGAGCTCAATGGAGCTGTGTCGGCACTGCTGCAGATATTTTGTGTGCAGAAAAAAACCCCAATGCAAGCAGTAGCCCAATACAAAAGGGCAGGCTGCAGCAGTGGGAAACGAGTCCAGTACAAGAGGGCAGGCTCCAGTAGTGGGAGACCGAACGAGCGAGGGGGGGAGTGAGTGAGCTCAACGGAGCTGTTTTGAGACTGCTGCACATTTCTCTGTGGGCAGAAAAAGGCAACAATGCAAGCAGGGGCCCAGTAGAAAAGGGCAGCCTGCAGCGGCAGGAGAAACAGAATGAACGAGTGAGAGAGGAGCAGTGAGTGAGCGAGCTCAATAGAGCTATGTAAGGACTGCTGCATATTTTTTTGTGGGCAGAAAAAGGTGCCAACTGAGGCAGGAGCCCAGTACAAAAGGGCAGCCTGCAGTGCCAGGAGAAACAGAATAAGTGCCTGAGACAGGGGGAGTGAGCAACCTAAATGGAGCTCTGTTGGGACAGCTGTGGATTTCTTTGTGGGCAGAAAGAGGTGCCAATGCAGGCAGGAACCCAGTACAAAAGGACAGCCTGCAACAGTGGGAGAAACACAACAAGTGAGTGAGAGAGAGGGAGTGAGTGAGCTCAAGGGAGCTGTGTCAGCACTGCTACAGATTTCTTTATTTGCAGAAAAAGCCCCCAATGCAAGCAGGAGCCCAGTACAAAAGGGCAGGATGCAGCAGCGGGTGACGAGCCCAGTGCAAAAGGGCAGGCTTCAGCAGCAGGAGACACAGAACAAGAGAGTGAGAGAGGGGGAGTGAGTGAGCTCAACGGACCTCTGTTGGGACTGCTGCAGGTTCCTTTGTGGGCAGAAAAAGGCGGCAATGCAACCAGGAGCCCAGTACAAAAGACCAGCACGTAGCACCAGCAGAAACAGAATGAGCAACTAAGAGAGAGTGATGGGGTGAGCAAGCTCAACGGAGGTCTATCGTAACTGCTGCATATTTCTTTGTGGGCAGGAAAAGGCAGCAATGCGGGCAGCAGCCCAGTATAAAAGGCCAGCCTGCAGCACCGGCAGAAACGAATGAGCAAGTGACAGAGGGGGAGTGAGCGACTTCAAGGGTGCTGTGTCAGGACTGCTGCATATCTCTTTGTGGGCAGAAAAAGCCACCAACACAGGCAGGAACTAAGTGCAAAAGGGCAGCCTGCAACAGCGAGAGACACAGAATGAGTGAGTGAGAGGGGAGAGTGAGTGAGATCACTGGAGCTCTGTTGGGACTGCTGTGGATTTCTTTGTGGGTAGAAAAAGGCAGCAATGCAGGCAGGTGTCCAGTACAAAAGGGCAGGCTTCAGCTGTGGGAGAAACAGAACGAGTGAGTGAGAGAAGGGGGGTGAGTGATCTCAATGGAGCTCTGACGGGATGGCTGCACATTTCTTTGTGGGCAGAAAAAGGTGCCAACAGAGGCAAGAGCCCAATACAAAAGTTCAGCCTGCAGTGCCAGGAGAAACAGAATGAGTGCATGAGACAGGGGAAGTGAGCAACCTCAACGGAGCTCTGTCGGGATAGCTGTGGATTGATTTGTGGGCAGAAAGAGGTGCCAATGCAGGCAAGAACCCAGTAGAAAAGAACAGCCTGCAGCGGTGGGAGAAACACAACAAGTGAGTGAGAGAGGGAGTGAGTGAGCTCAACGGAGCTGTGTCGGCACTGCTGCAGATTCCTTTGTTTACAGAAAAAGGCCCCAATGCATGCAGGAGCCCAGTACAAAAGGGCAGGATGCAGCAGTGGGAGACAAGCCCAGCACTGAAGAGCAGGCTCCAGCAGCAGGATACACAGAACAAGTGAGTGAGAGACAGGGAGTGAGTAAGCTCAACGGAGCTGTGTCAGAACTGCTGCAGATTTTTTGTGGAGAGAAAAAGCCCCCAATGCAAGCAGGAGCCCACTACAAAAGGGCATGCTGCAGCAGTGGGAGACGAGCCCAGTACAAAAGGGCAGGCTCCAGCAGTGGGAGACACAGAACAAGCGAGTGAGGGAGGGGGAGTGAGTGAGCTCAATGAACCTCGGTTGGGGCTGCTGTGGATTCCTTTGTGGGCAGAAAAATGTGGCAATGCAGTGCTGGCAGAAATAGAATGAGCATCTAAGAGAGAGTGAGGGGGTGAGCAAGCTCAATGGAGGTCTATGATGACTGCTGCAGATTTCTTTGTGAGGAGGAAAAGGCAGCAATGCGGGCAGCAGCCCAGTATAAAAGGCCAGCCTGCAGCACCGGCAGAAACGAATGAGCAAGTGACAGAGGGGGAGTGAGCGACTTCAAGGGTGCTGTGTCAGGACTGCTGCATATCTCTTTGTGGGCAGAAAAAGCCACCAACACAGGCAGGAACCAAGTGCAAAAGGGCAGCCTGCAACAGCGAGAGACACAGAATGAGTGAGTGAGAGGGGAGAGTGAGTGAGATCATTGGAGCTCTGTTGGGACTGCTGTGGATTTCTTTGTGGGTAGAAAAAGGCAGCAATGCAGGCAGGTGTCCAGTACAAAAGGGCAGCCTTCAGCGGTGGGAGAAACAGAACGAGAGAGTGAGAGAAGGGGGGTGAGTGATCTCAATGGAGCTCTGACGGGATGGCTGCACATTTCTTTGTAGGCAGAAAAAGGTGCCAACAGAGGCAGGAGCCCAGTACAAAAGTTCAGCCTGCAGTACCAGGAGAAACAGAATGAGTGCGTGAGATGGGGAGTGAGCGACCTCAATGGAGCTCTGTTGGAACAGCTGTGGATTTCTTTGTGGGCAGAAAAAAGTGCCAACGCAGGCAGTTACCCAGTACAAAAGGCGACCCTGCAGCGCCGTGATAAACACAATGAGCGAGTGAGAGAGAGAGGGAGGAGGAGCTCAGCAGAGCTGTGTCGTGGGACTCTGCAGATTTTCTGTGGGCAGAAAAAGGCCCCAATGCAAGCATGAGTCCACTACAAAAGGGAATGCTGCAGTAGTGGGAGACAAGCCCAGTACAAAAGGGCAGGCTCCAGCAGTGGGAGACACAGAACTAGCGAGTGAAGGGGGGTGAGCAAGCTCAGTGGAGGTATATCGTGACTGCTGTGGATTTCTTTGTGGGCAGAAAAAGGCACAACAAAGGCATGAGCCCAGTACAAAAGGGCAGCCTGCAGCGCCAGGAGAAACGAAAGAGTGAATGAGATGGAGGAGTGAGCAATCTCAACGGAGCTCTATCGTGACTGCTGCGGATTTCTTTGTAGGCAGAAAAAGGCAGCAATGCAACCAGGAGCCCAGTACTAAAGGCCAGCCTGCAGTGCCAGCAGAAATAGAATGAGTGAGTAAGAGAGATGGAGGCAGTGAGCAGGCTTAACAGAGGTCTATCGTGACTGCTGCGGATTTCTTTGTCGGCAGGAAAAGGCTGCAACATAGGCAGGAGCCCAGTACAAAAGGCCAGCCTGCAGCACCGACAGAAACGAAAGAGCAAGTGACAGAGTTGGAGTGAGTGACCTCAAGGGAGCTGTGTCAGGACTGCTGCAAATCACTTTGTGGGCAGAAAAAGACACCAACACAAGCAGGAACCCAGTACAAAATCATTGTCTGCAGCAGTGGGAGACTCAGAGCAAGTGCGTGAGGGAGGGGGAGTGAGTGAGCTCAACGGACCTCTGTTGGGACTACTGCAGATTTCTCTGTGGGCAGAAAAAGTCAACAATGCATGCAGGGGCCAGTTACAAAAGGGCAGCCTGCAGCGGTGGGAGAAAAAGAATGAGTGAGTGAGAGAGGAGGAGGAAGTGAGTGAGCTAAATGGACTTCTGTCGGGACTGCTGCAGATTTCTTCTTTGGCAGAAAAAGGTGCCAACAGAGGCAGTAGCCCAGTACAAAAGGGCAGCCTGCAGTGCCAGGAGAAACAGAATGAGTGCGTGAGACAGGGGGAGTGAGCGACCTCAACGGAGCTCTGTCGGGACTGCTGTGGATTTTGTTGTGAGCAGAAAAAGGTGCAAATGCAGGCTGGAACCCAGTACAAAAGGCCAACCGCAGCGCTGGGAAACACAAGGAGCGAGTGGGAGAGAGGGTGTGAGGTGCTCTGCGAGCAGCCTGCACTGCTGCAGATATTTTTTGTGGGCAGAAAAATCCTCCAATGCAAGCAGAAGCCCAGTACAAAAGGACAGGCTCCAGCAGCGGGAGACAGAATGAGCAAGTGAGGGAGGGGGAGTGTGTGAGCTCAATGGAACTGTGTCAGCACTGCTGCAGATTTCTTTGTGGGAAGAAAATGGCAACAATGCATGCAGGGGCCCAGTACAAATGGCCAGCTTGCAACAGCGGGAGAAACAGAAAAAGCGAGTGGCAGAGGGCGAATGAATGAACAGCTGTGGATTTCTTTGTGGGCTGAAAAAGGTGCCAACGCAAGCAGGAGTCCAGTACAAAAGGGCAGCCTGCAGCGCCAGGAGAAACACCAGGAGTGAATGAGAGAGGGGGAGTGAGCGGCACAGCGGAGCTGTGTTAGGACTTCTGTAGACTTCATTGTGTGCAGAAAAAGGCTGCAATGCATGCAGGAGCCCAGTACAAAAGGCCAGCTTGCAACAGCGGGAGAAACAGAACAAGCGAGTGACAGAGGGCGAATGAACAAGATCAACAGAGCTCTATCGTGACTGCTGCAGATTTCTTTGTTAACAGAAGAAGGCGGAATCACAGGCAGTATCCCTGTACAAAATTGCGTCCTGCAGTGGCAGCAGAAACGGGACAAGCAGCTGAGAGTGGGAGAGTGAACGAGATCAAATGGGCACTGTCAGAACTGCTGCAGATTTCTTTGTGGGCAGAAAAAGGCACCAAAAGAGGCATGAGTCCAGTACAAAAGAGCAGCCTGCAGCGCCAGGAGAAACAGTAAGAGTGGGTGAGATGGAAGAGTGAACAATCTCAACTGAGCTCTATCGTCACTGCTGTGGATTTCTTTGTGGGCAGAAAAAGGCAGCAATGCAAACCAGGAGCCCAGTACAAAAGGCCAGCCTGCAGCACTGGCAGAATCAGAATGAGTGAGTAAGAGAGAGGGAGGGAGGGAGTGAGCAGGCTCAACGGAGGTCTACCGTTACTGCTGCAGATTTCTTTGTGGGCCAGAAAAGGCAGCAACACAGGCAGGGGCCCGGTACAAAATGCCAGCCTGCAGCACTGATAGAAACGAATGAGCAAGTGACAGAGTCGGAGTGAGTGACCTCAAGGGAGCTGTGTCAGGACTGCTGCAAATCACATTGTGGGCAGAAAAAGACACCTACACAGGCAGGAACCCACTACAAAATCATTGCCTGCAGCAGTGGGAGACACAGAGCAAGTGATTGAGGGGAGGGGGAGTGAGTGAGCTCAACAGACCTCTGTTGGGACTACTGCAGATTTCTTTGTGTGCAGAAAAAGGTGCCAACAGAGGCAGGAGCCCAGTATAAAAGGGCAGCCTGCAGTGCCAGGAGAAACAGAATGAGTGCGTGAGACAGGGGGAGTGAGCGACCTCAACGGAGCTCTGTCGGGACAGCTGTGGATTTCGTCGTGAGCAGAAAAAGGTGCAAATGCAGGCAGGAACCCATTGCAAAAGGCCAGCCTGCAGCATCGTGATAAACACAATGAGCGAGTGAGAGAGAGGGAGTGAGTGAGCACAACGGAGCTGTGTCAGCACTGCTGCAGATTTCTTTGTGGGGAGAAAAAGGCCCCAACACAAGTGGGAGCCCAGTACAAAAGGGAAGGCTGCAGCAGTGGGAGATGAGCCCTGTACAAAAGGGTAAGCTCCAGCTTCAGGAGACATATGTAACCCCCCTGCAAATGGGGGTTCTTTGAAACTCCCTCGGAGCCTGTTTAAGTGCTCCCTATCAGGCTAGTGTCCTGCTCTTTAGCTGATTAATGAGTAACAGGGAGCGTTCTGAAACCTCCGTTTACTGTTTCTTTAAGAACTGCCTGTTGCAGTCGTGATTTATTGAAATGGATGGGTTGTGGGTTGTATGCTTGAGTCCCGCCCAGGCCGTTGCAAAGTAGCTCACTTCTGGGGTCGCTAGTGGCCCAGAGGGAGTTTTGCTGGGGGGGTGTGATTGTCTGCTGAAAATAACATAAACTGATAATGATAATGTAGTTGTTCTAACCTGCCTTCCTTTGCAGTGAGGACTGTTTTGGCTGTCTCCTCCATTTGGGTCCGGAACTGCCAAATTGGACCAATTAGTACTTCGGGAATCTGGAGAGCTGCCTGACCAATAGACCTGCTTGTAGGATGGAGAAGGCATTATGGGCTATAGTGCTTTTTCGCACCACTGAGGGGCAGAGGATCATCTGACTGACAGGTGTGCCAGCCAATGGATACGGGTAGCACCCGAGAGTTTAAGGAGAGCCCCAGGCTGAGAAGGGGCAGATGCGCTGTGGCTGGTGAGAAGAGAGGAGCTCTGTGCTTCTGCGTGAGTGGAGTGTTCGCGCGCGAAGCACATGAAGGCCTACATCGGCCGTTTGTCTGCCATGGAGAGAGACGGATTGAATCCACTGTGTGCTGTCAGAGGAGGCTGGTGCCAGCCCAGCTACCCACCAGGCTCGACCTGTTTTGAGGATTGGAGAACCTACTGAATCGCGCTCGGTCCTCGGGAATGTTGAAGCTGCAGTTGCAGCACTGTGTTCGGCTGAGATTCATGTGAGCCCGGGAAGCTGCTGTCTGGTGTGGTACCCCTCTGGAGTTACCATATAGATGTGTGAGGAGGCTGGTGAAACTCAGGCTTAGCCCTGCCTGTGGTGCAGAAACTGTTGCTTGCTGGAGTCGTGAGTACTAAACCAGGGTAGCTCCCTGCTAAGTTACAACAGCGGTCTCAAGTTGTTTATTCTACTGCTGGCTGCCTAGCTGAATCTCCTTTCCATCCTGACTTTTATCAGTATTGTGAAGGCTATCTGTGTCAGGGCCCCAACCAGCTGCCACGGTGGACTAGCCATTAGGGCTTGGGTACCCAGGGACAGTAAATATTAGGGTCAGGCCTATGCACAGAGTCCTAGGTAGATAAGTATAGTGATAAGACAATCAACTTGATCCCCCCCTTTGTCCTTGTTACTTCCCCCCTTTAATAAATCAGATTGTTTGTTTTACAACTACACCCTGGCTAGCCTGTGCATTTATGGTGAACTACTGCATAGTGACCGTGATATAACTGCACCTTACTTTACAGGGGGTCCCTGGAGTGAGTTGAGAGACATCAGCCTGGGAGCAAGTGTGTGGGGAAAAAGTATTGTTGGTACCTTGTGTGAGCCCTTAGCGGGATGAAAGGGGTGTTGCGGTAACCCAGAGGGCTGTGACCAAGGCACTTTCTTCAGTACTAACCCCGACCTCTGGATGGAGGCACCTGCCAACGGCTCTGGGCCCCTTACCCTGTCTCTGTGGAGGCAGGCAGGGGTAGTAGCCCCAAGGGTAGCGCCCCCTTGGGGTTACAAAGTGGAGGCACTGCTGGGATCAGCGTCCCTTAGTGGCCAAATGGGGAGGCACACAAGAAATGGAAAAAGTGGAAGGGGATGTGTTGGGAAAAATTAAGCTGGGACCTATTAAGACCATGGTACACAGACTGATGGGGTGGGGTGAAGCCGAAGAGCTGGACTCCCAGAAGACTGTGTTACTGTTAGATGTGCCTTTGGGAACCCCAACTGCTGACATCATTTCTGCAGCAGAGCGAGTAAAATGTTTGGACAAAATCGAGGTAAAAGGGTGTATGGCTGATTTGCTTGACTCGACGCCAGGTGGTGTTACTTGTGCTAGTAATATCGACCCTGAGAAGGTACCCGTGATCTATCCGGAGGGTGCTTCACAGGGATGGAGGCTAATTCATATTCGAAGTGGGTCAGTCACTCCTAGGGGGTCTCCTCAAATGAATAGTTTTAAAGACAAACTGCTTAACTTGTTGGCCGTGGAGAGGAGAACTACCCAGGAGCTGCTACAAGCCTTAGATTTGTCCAGTGATGCTACCCCTCAGGGCTCCCCTGGCACCTCCCCTTGTCCGCCCAAGAGTTCTGTGCTGGCTTCCCTGCCCCTAGTGGTCCCACCCATACAGCTCGATTCCTACCGTAAGTTAAAACTTTTCTCCGGCACGGTGCCAGTGCCTCCAAGGGAGGATGACCTGGAGGCTTGGATGGATTATGCCACCCCGTTAGTCCAGGAATGGCAATGCTCTGAGGGGGAGAAAAGGAAGAGGCTGATGGAGAGCTTGAGGGGTCCCGCTTTAGAAGCCATTAGGTTCTTCCAGGCCACCAGTCCGGAAGCCACCGCTGCAGAGTATCTCTCTGCTTCAGAAGGGGTTTTTGGGAGTACAGAGACTGGTGAAGACTTATTATGGAAATTCAGGTCTGCTAAGCAGTGGAGAAATGAGAAACTGTCCGCTTTCGTAACTAGAGTGGAGCGGGCCTTGCAGAAGGCCTATAGAAAAGGGGGAATCACTGCCACAGCCCTGAATCAGGTCCGGTTAGAACATGTTTTAAAATCTGCCAGATTTTCTAGTGTAATACTGCTGAAACTTAAGTTACATGATTGGCGGGCCACCCCGCCTGAATATTACCAATTAATGAGAGAAATTAGGGAGGTGGAGACTGATGAAGAGGGGTGGGAGCCATGTGTGGGGGTGGTAAATCCTGGTGGGACCCCTGAGCCTAACACCCCTGAAGAGGTCAGCCTGTCCAGAGGGACTGAGGGATCCCCAGATTTTTCTGGTGTTGTTGGAATGAAAGTTGTCTCCTCTGACCCCCATGTAGAGAGTGAGTTGAGGGCAGAGGTCAGGAATTTACGGGAACTGGTGAGGGACTTAAAGCAATCTGCTATGTACCCTGTTAGGTCCGGGGCCCCTGAGATAAGCTGAAATCAGACCCCCGGCTCAAGGGAGCCCCCTCACCCCTCTCAGGGTCCCCCACAAATACGAGGCCCACCGCCAAACAGTGATCTCTTGGACCCCCAGTTCTGCTACCATTGCGGAGAAGATGGACATTTCCAACCTGAGTGTCAAAGGCCGGAGAATTTAAGGAAAGTTAATAGCAGACTGATCAATTGGCATCGCCGACCCAGTCTCAACCCCCAAGAAAAGTTTTGTGACTGGCCCAGGCTCAGTCGACCCTCGATGCTGTGACCCCCGATTGGTCTGATGTGGTCGGGCCTTCAATGGAGACCTCAGTGCGAGTAAATGGGATTCCCGCTCGGGCTGTATTAGACAGTGGCTCTGAGGTAACCATCATGTTTCAGGACTGGTATCAGGCACATTTACCTGAGGTGCCCCTGCAACCTTTGAATGGTCTACATGTGTGGGGGCTGAGCGACAAGGCATATCCGTATTTAGGGTATATCCGAGTTTGGTTATCATTCTCGATGTGTGGCTGGAATGGATGAGCAGGTGGAAACTCTGGTTTTAGTTTGCCCACCCACTGGACTGTACGATGGGGTGCCTCTATTGATTGGGACGAATGCTCATATGTTTGGACCACTAGCCCAGTTGTGCTCAGAAAAGCAGGTGTTCAAAGATGGGCGAGTTCTAAAAATACCCGCTGTACTCCAAAACGCAGTTGCCACCCACAGGAGGGTTGGTCAGAAGGAACCTGAGGGCCCGGTGGGGGTGGTGTGGAAAAAGGACCCGGCTCCAGTGATACTTGCCCCAAATGCCCAGTGTGTCTTGCATGGAGAAGTACAATTAAGGACGGATGTCAAGAATAAATTGTTAATGTTGGATGCGCCTGGAGAGGGAAGATTGCCTGAAGGACTGTTGATAAAGCCCAGTATCTTGGCTAGAGCTCATGATTATGTCAAGAGAGTGATGGTTTAAAGTGCATAATATGTCCGACAAGGAGATTCGAACTGAGCAAAGGATGTACCCGGCAAGTGTCCATTAGGTGGATAACACGGTACTGCTGGTAGCAAGGGTCCCGAGGTAGACTATTGGGTGACTCCAGATTTGTTTGATTTCGGTGACTCTCCGTTGCCAGCTAAATGGAAAAAGAGGATCAGTGAGAGGCTTGCTCAATGGGACCAGGTGTTGTCCCGCAAGAATGGGATGTGGATGTGTGCAGGGCCGAGCATCACATTCGCTGCATGACGAAAGACCTTTCCGAGAGAGATCCCGCGCCTGGCCCCGCTGACATTGATGATGTACGGCATCTGCAAGAGACAAGCAGCGGTCAGGTGATACAAGAGTCCAGGAGCCCTTATGCTTCCCCATTGGGGTGGTGGTAATGAAGAAGAATGGATGTGTGGAGGTGTAGACTATCGCACTTTGAATCAGTGGATCATCCCTGACCAGTACACCATGCCATGAATACAGGATGCCTTGGACTGTTTAAATGGCAGCAAATGGTTTTCTGTGTTGGATCTCCGCAGGGGGTACTATCAGATCCTGATGGCCCCAGGGGACCGAGAGAAGACTGCATTCATCTGCCCCCTAGGTTTCTATGAGTTCATTCGGATGCCTCAAGGGATTTCAGGCACCCCAGCCACATTTCAGCACCTGATGGAGAGAGCTATGGGGGATATGAATTTGCTCGAGTGTCTGGTCTATTTAGATGAAATCATAGTGTTTGGACACTCTTTGAAGAACACGAAGCGACTATTCGAGGTCTTGGATCTGCTGGAGGAGTTCGCCTCAAGTTGTCTATAGATAAGTGTCAATTTTTCCAGACTTCTGTAAAATATGTGGGCCACATAGTGTCTACTGAGGGCATAGAAACTGACCCTAGCAAAGTGGAGGCGCTGACTACTTGGCCCCAACCCAGGAACTTGAAGGAGTTGCAATGATTTCTGAGGTTTTGTGGGTATTATAGGCGATCTGTCAAGGACTATTATCGAGTGATTCGTCCCCTCCTCAACCTCACTCAGGGGTACCCTCCTACACACAAAAAGTATAAAAAAGTTGTACGATCCGAAGCCGAGAAGGGGTATTTGCACAAATGAACTGTTTGGGACCGTTGACTGCTGAGGTGAGGACGCTTTCCATGACATGATATATCAGCTCACCCATGACCCCGTTGGCTTATGCTGACCCCGCCAAGCCCCACGTTCTTCATACCGATGCTAGTCTTCAGGATTGGGGCCATGGTTGCATCAGGAGCACCAAATGGCCTGAGGTCTGTAGCTTTTGCCAGTAGAAGTCTGGCCCCGTTCAAGAAGAATTATCCCGTGCATAAGCTAGAGTTCCTGGCTCTGAAGTGGGCCATTGTTGATCAGTTACATGACTATTTGTACGGTGCCAAGATATTAGTAAAGACGGTTAACAATCCTCTGACCTATGTACAGACCTCAGCCAAGTTGGACGCCACTGGCCACAGGTGGCTCTCTGCCTTGGCCACCTACGATTATGCTGTTGAATACAGGGCTGGTTTAAACCATATAGATGTGGATGCCCTTTCTCAGAGGCCTATGCCCCAAGCTGACTGGATCAGGTTGTGTGAGCCCGACATAAGAGCTCTGCTCCAGAAGTTTGACAAGGAAGATCAGGTGTCCCCTGATGCTGTGAACTGTATGGTGGATTGCTTGAGGCCATCTGAGAGCTGTATACCTGCTGCCTACTGTCATTTTACCACCCTGGACACTAGTTCACTGTACATAAAGGGGACCAGATCGTCAAACAACAGCTGGTGCTGCCGGCAGAGTTAAAGGAACTGGTTTTAAGGTCATTGCATAATCAGATGAGACATCTTGGTATCCACCAAACTCTCGACTTGGTACGAGCCCGGTTTTACTGGCCAAAAATGAGTGCAGATGTGGAGCGGTATGTCAAGACCTGCAGTCACTATTTGCAGAGGAAAGCCTTGCCCCAGAGAGCTGCTTTTATGGTCAACATTACTACTAGTGCCCCATGGAACTAGTCTGCATTGATTTCTTAAGTCTGGAACCCGATCTGAAAAATATCAGTAATATATTGGTGGTTACCGATCATTTCACCCGGTATGCACAGGCGTTCCCTACCAAGGATCAGAAAGCAACTACCGTGGCTAAGATACTTATTGAGAATTTCTTTGTCCACTACAGGGCCCCTCAGTGGATCCATTCCGACCGGGGAAGAGATTTCAAGAGCCGCCTGATTAAAGAGATGCTGTCTTTGTGGGAGGTGTGAAAGTCAAGAACCACCCCTTACCATCCTCAGGGAGATCCCCAGCCTGAAAGGTTTAACCGCACCTTACTTGACATGTTGGGCACATTGCAGCACTAAGACAAACCAAGACGGAGCCAGCAGATCAGTACCCTGGTTCACGCCTATAACTGCACCTGGAGTGATGCCACAGGATTTTCCCTGTACCACTGATGTTTGGGAGAGAGGCTGAGTTGCCCGTGGATGTGTGTTGGAGTTTCCTTGATGGGGTGCAAGCAGAAAATCATCTGCAATACATGCAGAAGCTGAAGGCTCAGTTAAACCATGCTCATCAGTTGGCCCAGACCATGGCGGCTAAAAGAAACCTGGCCAATAAGGAGAGGTATGACAAGAAAGTGAAGACATTGGAGTTAAGAGAAGGGGACAGAGTGTTGCTGTGGAATCTGGGACTGCATGGAAAGCACAAGATTGCTAACTGATGGCATCACCTCCCTCACATTGTTGTGGGACAACTGGCTGATTTGCCTGTGTACAAAGTGCAACCTGAAAACAACTCCAAAAATGTGAAAATTATCCATCGAAATCACCTGCTGCCAATCGGGCAGATCCTGATTGAAGCTGAACCTTCCACTTTCGCCCCCCTTCCGGCCAGTGACTAGATCTGCCGCTAAGCAGAAAACTAAACCCGTGGATACTTCAGCAAGCCAACCAAGAGAGCCCTGTTCAAACCCTGCAGAAGGAGATAATCAACAATTGGTGTCAGAGGACGATGAAGATGATGTTGAATACTATCCCTCTTATGAACTGAGCCAGTTGTTTCGGGGCAATCCCCTTGTTAACTCTGGAGATGAGGTTGGGCCTTCTGGACTGTTCGAGCCCTCTACCTTGTCTCCGGGACCAATGCCTCCAGAGGATGAGCTGGGTAGCAGTAAAGCTCAAGGGGTGGGATCTTTGAGCCTGGCTAAATTATCTGGCCTGGCTGAATTATCTGACTTTTCAGAAGAAGAGAGTGATATGGGGGAACCAGCCAGTGATATGCCAGAACCGGAAGAATATTTTGAATACCCTGATGGTTCCTCCTTAGTGTCTACACAGTCCTCAACTGAGCCCAGTGGGGTGGGTCCTGGGGTAGAGGGTCAGGCCCCCAAAAGTGCTATGAGCCCTGGGTCCTCTTCCCCTGTGGAGATTCCCTCTACTAGTGTCAGTAAGGCCGGATTGGAATCAGGGTCTGTCTCTGGGTTTTTCGAAACCCCTAGATGTTCCAGTCGAGAAGTACGACCGGTAGTAAAGTTGAGCTATGAGTCTCTGGGCCAGCCTGTGGACCTGCCCTTAAATGTGGTCCATAAGGGGGTGTATGTGTCCCTGAGCTCTTTGCCTAAGTTAGCTCTGGGGGATGACTCTAGTCTGTTAATATTGCCCTTTGGGTGTGGTGCCCCTGCTTTAGGTGACCCGCCAGTAACTGAAATGGAGGGGTTCCCCCAGATCCGGGGCTGGGAGCAGGAAATAATGACCTGATTGGGGAAAAGAGGAACTGAGGGTTGTGTGTGTACGTTGTTATATAATCTATAGTGTGCGGTAAATATTCACGTATGTAATGCAAAGTGTGATGTACTGTCACTTAGGCTGTGTGCCTTCAGGTGAACTAAGGGCAATTACTTGGCGCGGACTCAAGTTTTTCCAGGAGAGGAGGGTGTAACCCCCCTGCAAATGGGGGTTCTTTGAAACTCCCTCGGAGCCTGTTTAAGTGCTCCCTACCAGGCTAGTGTCCTGCTCTTTAGCTGATTAATGAGTAACAGGGAGCGTTCTGAAACCTCCGTTTACTGTTTCTTTAAGAACTGCCTGTTGCAGTTGTGATTTATTGAAATGAAGGGGTTGTGGGTTGTAGGCCCGAGTTCTGCCCAGGCCACTGCAAAGTAGCTCACTTCTAGGGTCGTTAGTGGCCCAGAGGGAGTTTTGCTGGGGGGATGTGATTGTCTGCTGAAAATAACGTAAACTGATAATGATAATGTAGTTGTTCTAACCTGCCATCCTTTGCAGTGAGGACTATTTCTGTTGTCTCCTCCATTTGGGTCCGGAACTGCCGAATTGGACCAATTAGTACTTCGGGAATCTGGAGAGCTGCCTGACCAATAGACCTGCTTGTAGGATGGAGAAGGCATTATGGGCTATAGCTCTTTTTCGCACCACTGAGGGGTAGAGGATCGTCTGACTGACAGGTGTGCCAGCCAATGGATACGGGTAGCACCAGAGAGTATAAGGAGAGCCCCAGGCTGAGAAGGGGCAGATGCATTGTGGCTGGTGAGAAGAGAGGAGCTCTGTGCTTCTGCGCGAGTGGAGTGTTCACATGGGAAGCACATGAAGGCCTGCATCGGCCGCTTGTCCGCCGTGGAGAGAGACGGATTGAATCCGCTGTGTGCTGTCAGAGGAGGCTGGTACCAGCCCAGCTACCCACCAGGCTTGACCTGTTTTGAGGATTGGAGAACCTGCTGAATCGCGCTCAGTCCTCGGGAATGTTGAAGCTGCAGTTGCAGCACTGTGTTCAGCTGAGATTCGTGTGAGCTCAGGAAGCTGCTGTCTGGTGTGGTACCCCTCTGGAGTTAAAATATAGATGTGTGAGGAGGCTGGCGAAACTCAGGCTTAGCCCTGCCCGCGGTTCAGAAACTGTTGCTTGCTGAAGTCATGAGTACTAAACCAGGGTAGCTCCCTGCTAAGTTACAACAGCGGTCTCAAGTTGTTTATTCTACTGCTGGCTGCCTAGCTGAATCTCCTTTCCATCCTGACTTTTATCAGTATTGTGAAGGCTATCTGTGTCAGGGCCCCAACCAGCTGCCATGGTGAACTAGCCATTAGGGCTTCAGTACCCAGGGACAGTAAATATTAGGGTCAGGCCTATGCACAGAGTCCTAGGTAGATAAGTATAGCGATAAGCCAATCAACTTGATCCCCCCCTTTGTCCTTGTTACTTCCCCCTTTAATAAATCAGATTGTTTGTTTTGCAGATACACCCTGGCTAGCCTGTGCATTTATAGTGGACTACTGCATATTGACTGTGATATAACTGCACCTTACTTTACAGGGGGTCCCCAGAGCGAGCTGAGAGACATCAGCCTGGGGGCAAGTGTGTGGGGGAAAAGTATTGTTGGTACCATGTGTGAGCCCTTAAGCGGATGAAAGGGGTTGCAGTACCCCAGAGGGCTGTGACTGAGGCAATTTCATCAGTACTAACACCGACCTCTGGGTGAAGGCACCCGCCAATGGCTCTGGGCCTCTTAATCTGTCTCCATGGAGGCAGGCAGGGGTAGTAGCCCTAAGGGAAGTGCCCCCTGGGGGTTACACAAAGAACGAGCGAGTGAGGGAGAGGGAGTGAGTAACCTCAATGGAGCTCTGTTGGGACTGTTGCAGATTTCCTTCTGGGTATAAAAAGGCAGCAAAGCAGGCAGGGGCCCAGTACAAAAGGGCAGCCTGCAGTGCCAGGAGAAACAGAATGAGTGAATGAGACGGGGGAGTGAGTGACCTCAATGGAGCTCTGTCGGAACAGTTGTGGACTTCTATGTGGGAAGAAAAAGGTGCCAACGTAGGCAGGAACCAAGTACAAAAGGCCAGCCTGCAGCACCGGGAGAAACACAAGGAGCAAGTGAGAGAGGGGGAGTCAGTGAGCTCAACGGAGCTGTGTCAGCACTGCTGCAGATTTCTCTGTGGGTAGAAAAAGGCAACAATGCATGCAGGGTCCCAGTACAAAAGAGCAGCCAGCAGCGGTGAGAGAAACAGAATGAACAAGTGAGGGGGGGGTGAGTGAGCGAGCTCAATGGAGATCTGTCGGGACTACTGCAGATTTCTCTGTGGGCAGAAATAGGTCCCAGCAGAGGTAGGTGCCCAGTACAAAAGGGCAGCCTGCAGTACCAGGAGAAACAGAATGAGTGCGTGAGATGGGGGAGTGAGTGACCGCAATGGAGCTCAGTCAGGACAGCTGTGGATTTCTATGTGGGCAGAAAACTGTACCAACACAGGCAGGAACCCAGTACAAAAGGCTAGCCTGCAGCGCTGGGAGAAACACAATGAGCGAGTGAGAGGGGGAAATAACAGAGCTCAACGAAGCTGTGTCGGGACTACTGCAGATTTCTTTGTGGGCAGAAAAAGGTGGCAACACAACCAGGAGCCCAGTATAAATAGCCAGTTTGCAGCTATGGCAGAAACAGAAGGAGCAACTAAGAGAAAGAGGAGGTGAGCAAGCTCAAGGGATGTCTATAGTGACTGCTGCAGACTTCTTTGTGGGCAGGAAACAGCAATGTGGGCAGCAGCTCAGTATAAAAGGCCAGCCTACAGCACCGGCAGAAACAAATGAGCAAGTGACAGAGGTGGAGTGAGCGACCTCAAGGGAGCTGTGTCAGGGCTGCTCCAATCCTCTTTTGGGGCAGAAAAAGCTGCCAACACTTACAGGAACCAAGTGCAAAAGGGCAGCTTGCAGAAGCAGGAGACACAGAATGAGTGAGTGAGAGAAAGGGGAAAGGGGGAAAGGGGAAATTATTTAACCAGGAAAGGCACACTAAGCCGAAGATTTGTCCCAGGTGCAACCTGGGAGCACAAGGAATTTAAGTGACTTGCTCAGGGTCACACAGTACGCAAGTGGGGGCTGTGGGATTCAGAGGAGGAAGGAGTCAGCTCACTGGATCTCTGTTGGGACTGCTGCGGATTTCTCTGTGGGCAGAAAACGTCACCAGTGCTTGCAGGGGCCCACTACAAAAGGGCAGAATGCAGCAGGAGGAGAAACAGAATGAGTGAGTGAGAGAGGGGGAGAGAGTGAGCTCAACAGACCTCTGTTGGGACTGCTGCAGATTTCTTTCTGGGCAGAAAAAGGTGAAAACAGAGGCATGAGCACAGTACAAAAAGGCAGCCTGCAGTGCCAGGAGAAACAGAATGAGTTCAAGAGACGAGGGAGTGAGTGAGCTCAATGGAGCTGTGTCGGCATTGCTGCAGATTTCTAGGTAGGCAGAAAAAGCCAGCAATGCAAGCAGAAGCCCAGAACAAAAGGGCAGGCTGCAGTAGTGGGAGACTAGCCCAGTAGAAAAGGGCAGGGTCCAGCAGCAGGAGACAGAACAAGCGAGAGAGGGAGGAGGAGTGAGTGAGCTCAACAGAACTCTGTTGGGACTGCTGTGGATTTCTTTGTGGGTAGAAAAAAGCAGCAAAACAGGCAGGGGACCAGTAGAAAAGTGCAGCCCGCAGCAGTGGGAGAAACAGAACGAGGGAGTGAGAGAGGGGGAGTGAGTGAGCTCAATGGAGCTCTGTTGGGACGACTGCAGATTTCTTTGTGGGCAGAAAAAGGTGCTAAAAGAGGCAGGAGACAGTACAAAAGGGCAGTCTGCAGTGCCAGGAGAAACAGAATGAGTGAGTGAGACAGAGGGAGTGAGTGACTTCAACGGAGTTCTGTCGGAACAGCTGTGGATTTCTTTGTGGGCTGAAAAAGGTGCCAACGCAGGCAGGAGTCCAGTACAAAAGGGCAGCCTGCAGCGCCAGGAGAAACACCAGGAGCGAGTGAGAGAGGGGGAGTGAGCGGCACAGCGGAGTTGTGTTAGGACTTCTGCAGATTTCATTGTGGGCAGAAAAAGGCTGCAATGCATGCAGGAGCTCAGTACCAAAGACCAGCTTGCAACAGTGGGAGAAACAGAACAAGCGAGTGACAGAGTGCGAATGAACGAGCTGAACAGAGCTCTATCATGACTGTTACAGATTTCTTTGTGAACAGAAGAAGGTGGAATCACAGGCAGGAGCCCAGTACAAAATTGCATATTGGAGTGGCAGCAGAAATGTGACAAGCAGCTGAGAGTGGGAGAGTGAACGAGATCAAATGGGCACTATCAGAACTGCTGCAGATTTCTTTTTGGGCAGAAAAAGGCACCAAAAGAGGAATGAGTCCAGTACAAAAGGGCAGCCTGCAGCGCCAGGAGAAACAGTAAGAGTGGCTGAGATGGAAGAGTGAACAATCTCAACGGAGCTCTATCGTGACTGCTGTGGATTTCTTTGTGGGCAGAAAAAGGCAGCAATGCAACCAGGAGCCCTTTACAAAAGGCCAGCCTACAGCACTGGCAGAAACAGAACGAGTGAGTAAGAGAGAGGGAAGGAGTGAGCAGGCTCAACGGAGGACTGTCCTGGCTGCTGCAGATTTCTTTGTGGGCCAGAAAATGCAGAAACACAGGCAGGAGCCCAGTACAAAAGGCCAGCCTGCAGCACTGACAGAAACGAATGAGCAAGAGACAAGAGTTGGAGTGAGTGACCTCAAGGGAGCTGTGTCACGACTGCTGCAAATTACATTGTGGGCTGAAAAAAACACCAACACAGGCAGGAACCAGTACAAAATCATTGTCTGCAGCAGTGGGAGACACAGAGCAGGTGAGTGGGTGAGGGAGGGGGAGTGAGTGACCTCAATGGAGCTCTGTTGGGACTGTTGCAGATTTCTTTGTGGGTATCAAAAGGCAGCAATGCAGGCAGGGGCCTAGTACAAAAGGCCAGCCTGCAGCACCGGGAGAAACACAATGAGCAAGTGAGAGAGGGGGAGTCAGTGAGCTCAACGGAGCTGTGTCAGCACTGCTGCAGATTTCTCTGTGGGGAGAAAAAGGCAACAATGCATGGAGGGTCCCAGTACAAAAGGCAGCCAGCAGCGCAGGAGAAACAGAGTGAACAAGTGAGAGAGGGGAGAGTGAGCGAAGTCAAGGAGCTCTGTTGGGACTGCTGCAGATTTCTGAGGGCAGAAATAGGTCCCAACAGAGGTAGGAGCTCAGTACAAAGGGCAGCCTGCAGTACCAGGAGAAACAGAATGAGTGCGTGAGATGGGGAGAGGAGACCTCAATGGAGCTCTGTCGGGACAGCTGCGGATTTCTGTGGGCAGAAAACTGTACCAACACAGGAGGAACCCAGTACAAAGGCTAGCCTGCAGCGCTGGGAGAAACACAATGAGCGAAAGAGAGAGGGAAATGAGAGAGCTCAATGAAGCTGTGTAGGGACTACTGCAGATTTCTTTGTGGGCAGAAAAAGGCGGCAACGCAAACCAGGAGCCCAGTATAATGGCCAGTCTGCAGCCACGCAGAAACAGAAGGAGCAACTAAGAGAAAGAGGGGTGAGCAAGCTCAACGGATGTCTATCGTGACTGCTGCAGATTTCTTTGAGGGCAGGAAACAGCAATATGGGCAGCAGCCCAATATAAAAGGCCAGCCTGCAGCAGCGGCAGAAACAAATGAGCAAGTGACAGAGGGGGAGTGAGCAACCTCAAGGGAGCTGTGTCAGGACTGCTGCAGTTCTCTTTCTGGGCAGAAAAAGTCACCAACACTTACAGGAACCAAGTGCAGATGGGCAGCCTGCAGCAGCAGGGGGCACAAAACGAGTGAGTGAGAGAAAGGGGAAAGGGGAAATTATTTAACCAGGAAAGGCACACTAAGCCGAAGCTTGTTTCCAGGTGCAACCTGGGAGCACAAGGAATTTAAGTGACTTGCTCAGGGTCACACAGTATGCAAGTGGGGGCTGTGGGATTCAGAGGGGGAAGGAGTCAGCTCACTGGATCTCTGTTGGGACTGCTGCGGATTTCTCTGTGGGCAGAAAATGTCACCAGTGCTTGCAGGGGCCCGCTCCAAAAGGGCAGCCTGCAGCGGCAGGAGAAACAGAATGAGTGAGTGAGAGAGGGGGAGAGAGTGAGCTCAACAGACCTTTGTTGGAACTGCTGCAGATTTCTTTCTGGGCAGAAAAAGGTGAAAACAGAGGCATGAGCACAGTACAAAAAGACAGCCTGCAGTGCCAGGAGAAACAGAATGAGTTCACGAGACAGGGGGAGTGAGTGAGCTCAACGGAGCTGTGTCGGCATTGCTGCAGATTTCTAGGTGGGCAGAAAAAGCCAGCAATGCAAGCAGAAGCCCAGAACAAAAGGGCAGGCTGCAGCAGCGGGAGACGAGCCTAATATAAAAGGGCAGGCTCCAGCAGCAGGAGACAGAACAAGCGAGAGAATGAGGGGAGTGTGAGCTCAACGGAACTCTGTTGGGACTGCTGTGGATTTCTTTGGGTATAAAACAGCAGCAAAACAGGCAGGAGACCAGTAGAAAGGGCAGCCCGCAGCAGTGGGAGAAAAGAATGAGAGTGAGAGAGGGGAGGAGTGAGCTCAATGGAGCTTTGTTGGGACGACTGCAGATTTCTTTGTGGGCAGAAAAGGTGCAAAAAGAGGCAGGAGGCAGTACAAAAGGGCAGTCTGCAGTGCCAGGAGAAACAGAATGAGTGAGTGAGACAGAAGGAGTGAGTGACTTCAATGGAGTTCTGTAAGATCAGCTGCGGATTTCATTGTGGGCTGAAAAGCAACACAGGCAGGAGTCCAGTACAAAAGGGAAGTCTGCAGTGTCAGGAGAAACAGAATGAGTGAGTGTGACAGAGGGAGTGAGTGATTTCAATGGAGTTCTGTCGGAACAGCTGCGGATTTCATTGTGGGCTGAAAAAGGTGCCAACACAGGCAGGAGTCCAGTAAAAGGGCAGCCTGCAGCGCCAGGAGAAACACCAGGAGCGAGGTGAGAGAGGGGAAGTGAGCGGCACAGCGGTGCTGTTTTAAGACTTCTGCAGATTTCATTGAGGAGAGAAAAATGCCGCAATGCATGCAGGAGCCCAGTACAAAAGGCCAGCTTGCAACAGCGGGAGAAACAGAACAAGCGAGTGACAGAGGGTGAATGAATGAGCTCAACAGAGCTCTATCGTGACTGCTGCAGATTTCTTTGTGAACAGAAGAAGGTGTAATCAAAGGCAGGAGCCCAGTTCAAAATTGCATCTTGGAGTGGCAGCAGAAGTGGGACAAGCAGCTGAGAGTGGGAGAGTGAACGAGATCAAATGGGCACTATCAGAACTGCTGCAGATTTCTTTTTGGGCAGAAAAAGGCACCAAAAGAGGAATGAGTCCAGTACAAAAGGGCAGCCTGCAGCGCCAGGAGAAACAGTAAGAGTGGCTGAGATGGAAGAGTGAACAATCTCAACGGAGCTCTATCGTGACTGCTGTGGATTTCTTTGTGGGAAGAAAAAGGCAGCAATGCAACCAGGAGCCCTTTACAAAAGGCCAGCCTACAGCACTGGCAGAAACAGAACGAGTGAGTAAGAGAGAGGGAGGGAGTGAGCAGGCTCAACGGAGGACTGTCCTGGCTGCTGCAGATTTCTTTGTGGGCCAGAAAATGCAGAAACACAGGCAGGAGCCCAGTACAAAAGGCCAGCCTGCAGCACTGACTGAAACGAATGAGCAAGAGACAAGAGTTGGAGTGAGTGACCTCAAGGGAGCTGTGTCACGACTGCTGCAAATTACATTGTGGGCTGAAAAAAACACCAACACAGGCAGGAACCAGTACAAAATCATTGTCTGCAGCAGGGGACACAGAGCAGGTGAGTGGGTGAGGGAGGGGGAGGAGTGACCTCAATGGAGCTCTGTTGGGACTGTTGCAGATTTCTTTGTGGGTATCAAAAGGCAGCAATGCAGGCAGGGGCCTAGTACAAAAGGCCAGCCTGCAGCACCGGGAGAAACACAATGAGCAAGTGAGAGAGGGGGAGTCAGTGAGCTCAACGGAGCTGTGTCAGCACTGCTGCAGATTTCTCTGTGGGGAGAAAAAGGCAACAATGCATGGAGGGTCCCAGTACAAAAAGGCAGCCAGCAGCGGCAGGAGAAACAGAATGAACAAGTGAGAGAGGGGGAGAGAGTGAGCGAGCTCAAAGGAGCTCTGTTGGGACTGCTGCAGATTTCTCTGTGGGCAGAAATAGGTCCCAACAGAGGTAGGAACTCAGTACAAAAGGGCAGCCTGCAGTACCAGGAGAAACAGAATGAGTGCGTGAGATGGGGGAGTGAGTGACCTCAATGGAGCTCTGTCGGGACAGCTGCGGATTTCTATGTGGGCAGAAAACTGTACCAACACAGGGAGGAACCCAGTACAAAAGGCTAGCCTGCAGCGCTGGGAGAAACACAATGAGCGAGTGAGAGAGGGGAAATGAGAGAGCTCAATGAAGCTGTGTAGGGACTACTGCAGATTTCTTTGTGGGCAGAAAAAGGTGGCAACGCAACCAGGAGCCCAGTATAAATGGCCAGTCTGCAGCTACGGCAGAAACAGAAGGAGTAACTAAGAGAAAGAGGGGGTGAGCAAGCTCAACGGATGTCTATCGTGACTGCTGCAGATTTCTTTCAGGGCAGGAAACAGCAATGTGGGCAGCAGCCCAGTATAAAAGGCCAGCCTGCAGCAGCGGCAGAAACAAATGAGCAAGTGACAGAGGGCGAGTGAGCGACCTCAAGGGAGCTGTGTCAGGACTGCTGCAATTCTCTTTTTGGGCAGAAAAAGCCGCCAACACTTACAGGAACCAAGTGCAAAAGGGCAGCCTGCAGCAGCAGGGGGCACAAAATGAGTGAGCGAGAGAAAGGGGAAAGGGGAAATTATTTAACCAGGAAAGGCACACTAAGCCGAAGATTTGTTCCAGGTGCAACCTGGGAGCACAAGGAATTTAAGTGACTTGCTCAGGGTCACACAGTATGCAAGTGGGGGCTGTGGGATTCAGAGGGGGAAGGAGTCAGCTCACTGGATCTCTGTTGGGACTGCTGCGGATTTCTCTGTGGGCAGAAAACGTCACCAGTGCTTGCAGGCCCACTACAAAGGGCAGAATGCAGCAGGAGGAGAAACAGAATGAGAGTGAGGGAGAGGGGAGAGAGTGAGCTCAACAGACCTCTGTTGGGACTGCTGCAGATTTCTTTCTGGGCAGAAAAAGGTGAAAACAGAGGCATGAGCACAGTACAAAAATGCAGCCTGCAGTGCCAGGAGAAACAGAATGAGTTCAAGAGACAGGGGGAGTGAGTGAGCTCAAAGGAGCTGTGTCGGCATTGCTGCAGATTTCTAGGTAGGCAGAAAAAGCCAGCAATGCAAGCAAAAGCCCAGAACAAAAGGGCAGGCTGCAGCAGTGGGAGACGAGCCCAGTATAAAAGGGCAAGCTCCAGCAACAGGAGACAGAACAAGCGAGAGAGGGAGTGGGAGTGAGTGAGCTTAACTGAACTCTGTTGGGACTGCTGTGGATTTCTTTGTGGGTAGAAAAAAGCAGAAAAACAGGCAGGGGACCAGTAGGAAAGGGCAGCCCGCAGCAGTGGGAGAAACAGAACGAGGGAGTGAGAGAGGGGGAGTGAGTGAGCTCAATGGAGCTCTGTTGGGACGACTGCAGATTTCTTTGTGGGCAGAAAAAGGTGCCAAAAGAGGCAGGAGGCAGTACAAAAGGGTAGCCTGCAGTGCCAGGAGAAACTGAATGAGAGAGTGAGACAGAGGGAGTGAGAGACTTCAATGGAGTTCTGTCGGAACAGCTGTGGATTTCTTTGTGGGCTGAAAAAGGTGCCAATGCAGGCAGGAGTCCAGTACAAAAGAGCAGCCTGCAGCGCCAGGAGAAACACCAGGAGCGAGTGAGAGAGGGGTAGTGAGCGGCACAGCGGAGCTGTGTTAGGACTTCTGTAGATTTCATTGTGGGCAGAAAAAGGCTGCAATGCATGCAGGAGCTCAGTACAAAGACCAGCTTGCAACAGGGAGAAACAGAACAAGCGAGTGACAGAGGGCGAATGAACGAGCTCAACAGAGCTCTATCGTGACTGCTGCAGATTTCTTTGTGAACAGAAGAAGGTGGAATCACAGGCAGGAGCCCAGTTCAAAATTGCATCTTGGAGTGGCAGCAGAAATGGGACAAGCAGCTGAGAGTGGGAGAGTGAACGAGATCAAATGGGCACTGTCAGAACTGCTGCAGATTTCTTTGTGGGCAGAAAAAGGCACCAAAAGAGGAATGAGTCCAGTACAAAAGGGCAGCCTGCAGCGCCAGGAGAAACAGTAAGAGTGGGTGAGATGGAAGAGTGAACAATCTCAGCAGAGCTCTATCGTGACTGCTGCGGATTTCTTAGTGGGCAGAAAAAGGCAGCGTCGCATCCAGGAGCCCAGAACAAAAGGCCAGCCTGCAACACTGGCAGAAACAGAACAAGTGAGTAAGAGAGAGGGAGGGACAGAGCCGGCTCAATGGAGATGGGGGAGTGAGTGACCTCAATGGAGCTCTGTCAGGACAGCTGCGGATTTCTATGAGGGCAGAAAACTGTACCAAAACTGGGAGGAACCCAGTACAAAAGGATAGCCTGCAGCGCTGGGAGAAACACAACGAGCGAGTGAGAGAGGGGAAATGAGAGAGCTCAACGAAGTTGTGTAGGGACTACTGCAGATTTCTTTGTGGGCAGAAAAAGGCGGCAACGCAACCAGGAGCCCAGTATAAATGGCCAGTCTGCAGCTACGGCAGAAACAGAAGGAGCAACTAAGAGAAAGAGGGGTGAGCAAGCTCAACGGATGTCTATCGTGACTGCTGCAGATTTCTTTGAGGGCAGGAAACAGCAATATGGGCAGCAGCCCAATATAAAAGGCCAGCCTGCAGCAGCGGCAGAAACAAATGAGCAAGTGACAGAGGGGGAGTGAGCAACCTCAAGGGAGCTGTGTCAGGACTGCTGCAGTTCTCTTTCTGGGCAGAAAAAGTCACCAACACTTACAGGAACCTAGTGCAGAAGGGCAGCCTGCAGCAGCAGGGGGCACAAAATGAGTGAGTGAGAGAAAGGGGAAAGGGGAAATTATTTAACCAGGAAAGGCACACTAAGCCGAAGCTTGTTTCCAGGTGCAATCTGGGAGCACAAGGAATTTAAGTGACTTGCTCAGGGTCACACAGTATGCAAGTGGGGGCTGTGGGATTCAGAGGGGGAAGGAGTCAGCTCACTGGATCTCTGTTGGGACTGCTGCGGATTTCTGTGGGCAGAAAATGTCACCAGTGCTTGCAGGGGCCCGCTCCAAAAGGGCAGCCTGCAGCGGCAGGAGAAACAGAATGAGTGAGTGAGAGAGGGGGAGAGAGTGAGCTCAACAGACCTTTGTTGGAACTGCTGCAGATTTTTTCTGGGCAGAAAAGGTGAAAACAGAGGCATGAGCACAGTACAAAAGGCAGCCTGCAGTGCCAGGAGAAACAGAATGAGTTCACGAGACAGGGGGAGTGAGTGAGCTCAACGGAGCTGTGTCGGCATTGCTGCAGATTTCTAGGTGGGCAGAAAAAGCCAGCAATGCAAGCAGAAGCCCAGAACAAAAGGGCAGGCTGCAGCAGCGGGAGACGAGCCTAATATAAAAGGGCAGGCTCCAGCAGCAGGAGACAGAACAAGCGAGAGAATGAGGGGGAGTGTGTGAGCTCAACGGAACTCTGTTGGGACTGCTGTGGATTTCTTTGTGGGTATAAAACAGCAGCAAAACAGGCAGGAGACCAGTAGAAAAGGGCAGCCCGCAGCAGTGGGAGAAAAAGAATGAGAGAGTGAGAGAGGGGGAGTGAGTGAGCTCAATGGAGCTCTGTTGGGACGACTGCAGATTTCTTTGTGGGCAGAAAAAGGTGCCAAAAGAGGCAGGAGGCAGTACAAAAGGGCAGTCTGCAGTGCCAGGAGAAACAGAATGAGTGAGTGAGACAGAAGGAGTGAGTGACTTCAATGGAGTTCTGTAAGATCAGCTGCGGATTTCATTGTGGGCTGAAAAAAGGTGCCAACACAGGCAGGAGTCCAGTACAAAAGGGAAGTCTGCAGTGTCAGGAGAAACAGAATAAGTGAGTGTGACAGAGGGAGTGAGTGATTTCAATGGAGTTCTGTCGGAACAGCTGCGGATTTCATTGTGGGCTGAAAAAAGGTGCCAACACAGGCAGGAGTCCAGTACAAAAGGGCAGCCTGCAGCGCCAGGAGAAACACCAGGAGCGAGTGAGAGAGGGGAAGTGAGCGGCACAGCGGTGCTGTTTTAAGACTTCTGCAGATTTCATTGAGGACAGAAAAATGCCGCAATGCATGCAGGAGCCCAGTACAAAAGGCCAGCTTGCAACAGCGGGAGAAACAGAACAAGCGAGTGACAGAGGGTGAATGAATGAGCTCAACAGAGCTCTATCGTGACTGCTGCAGATTTCTTTGTGAACAGAAGAAGGTGTAATCAAAGGCAGGAGCCCAGTTCAAAATTGCATCTTGGAGTGGCAGCAGAATGGGACAAGCAGCTGAGAGTGGAGAGTGAACGAGATCAATGGCACTATCAGAACTGCTGCAGATTTCTTTGTGGGCAGAAAAGGCACCAAAAGAGGCATGAGTCCAGTATAAAAGGGCAGCCTGCAGCGCCATAGGAGAAACAGAAAGAGTGGGTGAGATGGAAGAGTGAACAATCTCAACGGCGCTCTATCGTGACTGCTGCGGATTTCTTTGTGGGCAGAAAAAGGCAGCAACGCAACCAGGAGCCCAGTACAAAAGGCCAGCCTGCAGCACTGGCAGAAACAGAACGACTGAGTAAGAGAGAGGGAGGGAGTGAGCAGGCTCAATGGAGGACTATCCTGACTGCTGCAAATCTCTTTGTGGGCCGGAAAATGCAGAAACACAGGCAGGATCCCAGTACAAAAGGCCAGCCTGCAGCAGTCACAGAAACGAATGAGCAAGTGACAAGAGTCGGAGTGAGTGACCTCAAGGGAGCTGTGTCAGGACTGCTGCAATTCACATTGTGGGCTGAAAAAGACACCAACAGAGGCAGGAACCCAGAACAAAATCATTGCCTGCAGCAGTGGGAGACACAGAACAAGTGAGTGGGTGAGGGAGGGGGAGTGTGTGCCCTCAACGGAGCTCTGTTTGGACTTTTGTAGATTTCTTTGTGGGTATAAAAAGGCAGCAAATCAGGCAGGGGCCCAATACAAAAGGGAAGCCTGCAGTGCCAGGAGAAACAGAATGAGTGAATGAGGCAAGGGGAGTGAGCGACCTCAATGGATTTCTGTCGGAACAGCTGTGGATTTCTATGTGGGCAGAAAAAGGTACTAACGTAGGCAGGAACCCAGTACAAAAGGCCAGCCTGCAGCACCGAGAGAAACACAATGAGCAAGTCAGAGGGGGAGTCAGTGAACTTAAAGGAGCTGTGTCAGCACTGCTGCAGATTTCTTTGTGGACAGAAACAGGCAACAATGCATACAGGGTCCCAGTACATAAGGGCAGCCAGCAGCGGCAGGAGAAACAGAATGAACAAGTGAGAGAGGGGGAGAGAGTGAGCTAGCTCAACGGAACTCTGTCGGGACTGATGCAGATTTCTTCGTGGGCAGAAATATGTCCCAACAGGGGTAGGAGCCCAGTACAAAAGGGTAGCCTGCAGTACCAGGAGAAACAGAATGAGTGTTTGAGACAGGGGAATGAGTGACCTCAATGGAGCTCTGTCGGGACAGCTGCGGATTTCTCTGTGGGCAGAAAACTGTACAAACACAGGCAGGAACCCAGTACAAAAGGCTAGCCTGCAGCGCTGGGAGAAACACAAGGAGCGAGTGAGAGAGGGGAAATGAGAGAGCTCAAACAAGCTGTGTAGGGACTACTGCCAATTTCTTTGTGGGCAGAAAAAGGCACCAAAAGAGGAATGAGTCCAGTACAAAAGGGCAGCCTGCCGCGCCAGGAGAAACAGAAAGAGTGGGTGAGATGGAAGAGTGAACAATCTCAACAGAGCTTAATCATGACTGCTGCGGATTTCTTTGTGGGCAGAAAAAGGCAGCAACGCAGCCAGGAGAACAGTCTAAAAGGCCAGCCTGCAGCACTGGCAGAAACAGAACGAGTGAGTAAGAGAGAGGGAGGGAGTGAGCATGCTCAACAGTGGACTATCCTGACTGCTGCAGATTTCTTTGTGTGCAGGAAAATGCAGCAACAGAGGCAGGAGCCCAGTACAAAAGGTCAGCCTGCAGCACTGACTGAAACGAATGAGAAAGTGACAGAGTCGAAGTGAGTGACCTCAAGGAAGCTGTGTCAGGACTGCTGCAAATCACATCGTGGGCAGAAAAAGACACCAACACAGGCAGGAATCCAGTACGAAATCATTGCCTGCAGCAGTGGGAGACAAAGAGCAAGTGAGTGAGTGAGGGAGGGGGAGTGAGTGAGCTCAACGGACCTCTGTTGGGAATACTGCAGATTTCTTTGTGGGCAGAGAAAGGTGCCAACAGAGGCAGGAGCCCAGTACAAAAGGGCAGCCTGCAGTGCCAGGAGAAACAGAATGAGTGTGTGAGACAGGGGGAGTGAGCGTCCTCAACGGAGCTCTGTCAGGACAGCTGTGGATTTCGTCGTGAGCAGAAAAAGGTGCAAATGCAGGCAGGAACCCAGAACAAAAGGCCAGCCTGCAGCGTCGTGATAAACACAACGAGCGAGTGAGAGAGAGGGAGCGAGTGAGCTCAATGGAGCTGTGTCAGCACTGCTGCAGATTTCTTTGTGGGGAGAAAAAGGCCCCAACGCAAGTGGGAGCCCAGTACAAAAGGGAAGGCTGCAGCATTGAGAGATGAGCCCAGTACAAAAGGGCAGGCTCCAGCACCAGGAGACATAGAAAGAGCGAGTGAGAGAGTGGGAGTGAGTGACCTCAACGGAGCTCTGTTGGGACTTTTGCAGATTACTTTGTGGGTATTAAAAGGCAGCTATGCAGGCAGGGGCCAAGTACAAAAGGGCAGCCTGCAGTGTCAGGAGAAACAGAATGAGTGAATGAGGCAAGGGGAGTGAGTGACCTCAATGGAGCTCTGTCGGAATAGCTGCGGATTTCTATGTGGGCAGAATAAGGTACTAACGTAGGCAGGAACCCAGTACAAAAGGCCAGCCTGCAGCACCGGGAGAAACACAACGAGCAAGTCAGAGTGGGAGTCAGTGAACTCAAGGGAGCTGTGTCAGGACTGCTGCAAATTTCTCTGTGGGCAGAAACAGGCTACAATGCAAGTAGGGTCCCAGTACAAAATGGCAGCCAGCAGCGGCAGGAGATACAGAATGAACAAGTGAGAGAGGGGGAGTGAGTGAGCGAGCTCAACAGAGCTCTGTCGGGACTGCTGCAGATTTCTCTGTAGGCAGAAATAGGTCCCAACAGGGGTAGGAGCCCAGTTCAAAAGGGCAGCCTGCAGTACCAGGAGAAACAGAATGAGTGTTTGAGACAGGGGAGTGAGTGACCTCAATGGAGCTCTGTTGGGACAACTGCGGATTTCTCTGTGGGCAGAAAACTATACCAACACAGGCAGGAACCCAGTACAAAAGGCTAGCCTGCAGCGCTGGGAGAAACACAACGAGCGAGTGAGAGAGGGGAAATGAGAGAGCTCAACGAAGCTGTGTAGGGACTACTGCAGATTTCTTTGTGGGCAGAAAAAGGCGGCAACGCAACCAGGAGCCCAGTATAAATGGCCAGTCTGCAGCTACGGCAGAAACAGAAGGAGCAACTAAGAGAAAGAGGGGGTGAGCAAGCTCAACGGATGTCTATCGTGACTGTTGCAGACTTCTTTGTGGGCAGGAAACAGCAATGTGGGCAGCAGCCCAGTATAAAGGGCCAGCCTACAGCACCGACAGAAACAAATGAGCAAGTGACAGAGGGGGAGTGAGCGACCTCAAAGGAGCTGTGTCAGGACTGATGCAATTCTCTTTTTGGGCAGAAAAAGACGCCAACACTTACAGGAACCAAGTGCAAAAGGGCAGCCTGCAGCAGCAGAAGACACAGAACGAGGGAGTGAGAGAAAGGGCAAAGAAGAAAAGGGGAAATTGTTTAACCAGGAAAGGCACACGAAGCCCAAGTTTGTTTCCAGGTCCAACCTGGGAGCAGAAGGAAGTTAATTGACTTGCTCAGGGTCACACAGTATGCAAGTGGGGGCTGTGGGATTTAGAGGGGGAGTGAGTCAGCTCACTGGATCTCTTTTGGGACTGCTGCGGATTTCTCTGTGGGCAGAAAAAGTAACCACTGCTTGCAGGGGCCCACTCCAAAAGGGCAGCCTGCAGGGCAGGAGAAACAGAATGAGTGAGTGAGAGAGGAGAGAGTGAGCTCAACAGACCTCTGTTGGGACTGCTACAGATTTCTTTCTGGGCAGAAAAAGGTGAAAACAGAGGCATGAGCACAGTACAAAAAGGCAGCCTGCAGTGCCAGGAGAAACAGAATGAGTTCAAGAGACAGGGGGAGTGAGTGAGCTCAACGGAGCTGTGTCGGCATTGCTGCAGATTTCTAGGTGGGCAGAAAAAGCCAGCAATGCAAGCAGAAGTCCAGAACAAAAGGGCAGGCTGCAGCAGTGGGAGACGAACCCAGTAAAAAAGGGCAGGCTCCAGCAGCAGGAGACCGAACAAGCGAGAGAAGGAGGGGGAGTGAGTGAGCTCAACGGAACTCTGTTGGAACTGCTGTGGATTTCTTTGTGGGTAGAAAAAAGCTGCAAAACAGGCAGGGGACCAGTAGAAAAGGGCAGCCTGCAGCAGTGGGAGAAACAGAACGAGAGAGTGAGACAGGGGGAGTGAGTTAGCTCAATGGAGCTCTGTTGGGACGACTGCAGATTTCTTTGTGGGCAGAAAAAGGTGCCAAAAGAGGCAGGAGGCAGTACAAAAGGGCATTCTGCAGTGCCAGGAGAAACAGAATGAGTGATTGAGACAGAGGGAGTGAGTGACTTCAACGGATTTCTGTCGGAATAGCTGCGGATTTCATTGTGGGCTGAAAAAAGGTGCCAACACAGGCAGGAGTCCAGTACAAAAGGGCAGCCTGCAGTGCCAGGAGAAACAGAATGAGTGTGTGAGACAGGGGGAGCGAGCGTCCTCAACGGAGCTCTGTCAGCACAGCTGTGATTTCATCGTGAGCAGAAAAGCGTAACTGTGCAGGCAGGAACCCAGAACAAAAGGCCAGGCCTGCAGCGCCGTGATAAACAACGAGGGAGGAGAGAGAGGGAGCGAGTGAGCTCAATGGAGCTGTGTCAGCACTGCTGCAGATTTCTTTGTGGGGAGAAAAAGGCCCCAACGCAAGTGGTAGCCCAGTACAAAAGGGAAGGCTGCAGCATTGAGAGATGTTCCCAGTACAAAAGAGCAGGCTCCAGCACCAGGAGACATAGAAAGAGCTAGTGAGGGAGTGGGAGTGAGTGACCTCAACGGAGCTCTGTTGGGACTTTTGCAGATTACTTTATGGGTATTAAAAGGCAGCTATGCAGGCAGGGGCCCAATACAAAATGGCAGCCTGCAGTGCCAGGACAAACAGAATGAGTGAATGAGGCAAGGGAGTGAGGACCTCAACGAAACTTGTCGAACAGCTGGGATTTCTATGTGGGCAGAATATGTACTAACGTAGGCAGGAACCAGTACAAAAGGCCAGCCTACAGCACCGGGAGAAACACAATGAGCAAGTCAGAGGGGGAGTCAGTGAACTCAAGGGAGCTGTGTCAGGACTGCTGCAAATTTCTCTGTGGGCAGAAACAGGCTACAATGCATGTAGTGTCCCAGTACAAAAGGGCAGCCAGCAGCGGCAGGAGATACAGAATGAACAAGTGAGAGAGGGGGAGTGAGTGAGCGAGCTCAACGGAGCTCTTTCAGGACTGCTGCAGATTTCTCTGTAGGCAGAAATAGGTCCCAACAGGGGTAGGAGCCCAGTACAAAAGGGCAGCCTGCAGTTCCCGGAGAAACAGAATGAGTGTTTGAGACAGGGGAGTGAGTGACCTCAATGGAGCTCTGTCGGGACAGCTGCGGATTTCTCTGTGGGCAGAAAACTATACCAACACAGGCAGGAACCCAGTACAAAAGGCTAGCCTGCAGCACTGGGAGAAACACAACGAGCGAGTGAGAGAGGGGAAATGAGAGAGCTCAACGAAGCTGTGTAGGGACTACTGCAGATTTCTTTGTGGGCAGAAAAAGGCGGCAACGCAACCAGGAGCCCAGTATAAATGGCCAGTCTGCAGCCACGGCAGAAACAGAAGGAGCAACTAAGAGAAAGAGGGGTGAGCAAGCTCAACGGATGTCTATCATGACTGTTGCAGACTTCTTTGTGGGCAGGAACAGCAATGTGGGCAGCAGCCCAGTATAAAGGGCCAGCCTACAGCACCGACAGAAACAAATGAGCAAGTGACAGAGGGGGAGTGAGCGACCTCAAGGGAGCTGTGTCAGGACTGATGCAATTCCCTTTTTGGGCAGAAAAAGACGCCAACACTTACAGGAACCAAGTGCAAAAGGGCAGCCTGCAGAAGCCGGAGACACAGAATGAGTGAGTGAGAGAAAGGGCAAAGAAGAAAAGGGGAAATTGTTTAACCAGGAAAGGCACACGAAGCCAAAGTTTGTTTCCAGGTCCAACCTGGGAGCACAAGGAAGTTAATTGACTTGCTCAGGGTCACACAGTACGCAAGTGGGGGCTGTGGGATTCAGAGGGGGAGTGAGTCAGCTCACTGGATATCTTTTGGGACTGATGCGGATTTCAACTGTGGGCAGAAAAAGTAACCAGTGCTTGCAGGGGCCCACTCCAAAAGGGCAGCCTGCAGGGCAGGAGAAACAGAATGAGTGAGTGAGAGAGGAGGAAAGAGTGAGCTCAACAGACCTCTGTTGGGACTGCTGCAGATTTCTTTCTGGGCAGAAAAAGGTGAAAACAGAGGCATGAGCACAGTACAAAAAGGCAGCCTGCAGTGCCAGGAGAAACAGAATGAGTTCAAGAGACAGGGGGAGTGAGTGAGCTCAATGGAGCTGTGTCGGCATTGCTGCAGATTTCTAGGTGGGCAGAAAAAGCCAGCAATGCAAGCAGAAGTCCAGAACAACAGGGCAGGCTGCAGCAGTGGGAGACGAGCCCAGTACAAAAGTGCAGGTTCCAGCAGCAGGAAACCGAACAAGCGAGAGAAGGAGGGGGAGTAAGTGAGCTCAACGGAACTCTGTTGGGACTGCTGTGGATTTCTTGGTGGGTAGAAAAAAGCAGCAAAACAGGCAGGGGACCAGTAGAAAAGGGCAACCTGCAGCAGTGGGAGAAACAGAACAAGAGACTGATACAGGGGGAGTGAGTGAGCTCAATGGAGCTCTGTTGGGACGACTGCAGATTTCTTTGTGGGCAGAAAAAGGTGCCAAAAGAGGCAGGAGGCAGTACAAAAGGGCAGTCTGTAGTGCCAGGAGAAACAGAATGAGTGATTGAGACAGAGGGAGTGAGTGACTTCAACGGATTTCTGTCGGAACAGCTGCGGATTTCATTGTGGGCTGAAAAAAGGTGCCAACACAGGCAGGAGTCCAGTACAAAAGGGCAGCCTGCAGCGCCAGGAGAAACAGAATGAGTGAGTGTGACAGAGGGAGTGAGTGATTTCAATGGAGTTCTGTCGGAACAGCTGCGGATTTCATTGTGGGCTGAAAAAAGGTGCCAACACAGGCAGGAGTCCAGTACAAAAGGGCAGCCTGCAGCGCCAGGAGAAACACCAGGAGCGAGTGAGAGAGGGGGAGTGAGCGGCACAGCAGAGCTGTGTTAGGACTTCTGCAGATTTCATTGTGGGCAGAGAAATGCCGCAGTGCATGCAGGAGCCCAGTACAAAAGGCCAGCTTGCAACAGCAGGAGAAACAGAACAAGCGAGTGACAGAGGGCGAATGAACGAGCTCAACAGAGCTCTATCGTGACTGCTGCAGATTTCTTTGTGAACAGAAGAAGGTGTAATCACAGGCAGGAGCCCAGTTCAAAATTGCATCTTGGAGTGGCAGCAGAAATGGGACAAGCAGCTGAGAGTGGGAGAGTGAACGAGATCAAATGGGCACTGTCATAACTGCTGCAGATTTCTTTGTGAGCAGAAAAAGGCACCAAAAGAGGCATGAGTCCAGTTCAAAAGGGCAGCCTGCAGCGCCAGGAGAAACAGTAAGAGTGGGTGAGATGGAAGATTGAACAATCTCAGCAGAGCTTTATCATGACTGCTGTGGATTTCTTTGTGGGCAAAAAAAGGCAGCAACGCAACCAGGAGCCCAGTACAAATGGCCAGCCTGCAGCACTGGCAGAAACAGAACGAGTGAGTAAGAGAGAGGGAGGGAGTGAGCAGGCTCAACGGAGGACTATCCTGACTGCTGCAGATTTCTTTGTGGGCTGGAAAATGCAGCAACACAGGCAGGAGCCCAGTACAAAAGGACAGCCTGCAGCACTGACTGAAACGAATGAGAAAGTGACAGAGTCAGAGTGAGTGACCTCAAGGAAGCTGTGTCAGGACTGCTGCAAATCACATTGTGGGCAGAAAAAGACACCAACACAGGAAGGAATCCAGTACAAAATCATTGCCTGCAGCAGTGGGAGACACAGAGCAAGTGAGTGAGTGAGGGAGGGGGAGTTAGTGATCTCAACGGACCTCTGTTGGGACTACTGCAGATTTCTTTGTGGCAGAAAGGTGCAACAGAAGCAGGAGCCCAGTACAAAAGGGCAGCCTGCTGTGCCAGGAGAAACAGAATGAGTGTGAGACAGGGGAGTGAGCGCTCAACGGAGCTCTGTCAGACAGCTGTGGATTTCACGTGAGAAAAGGCAATGCAGGCAGGAACCCAGAACAAAGGCCAGCCTGCAGCATCGTGATAAACACAGCGAGCGAGTGAGAGAGAGGGAGCGAATGAGCTCAATGGAGCTGTGTCAGCACTGCTGCAGATTTCTTTGTGGGGAGAAAAAGCCCCCAACACAAGTGGGAGCCCAGTACAAAAGGGAAGGCTGCAACAGTGGGAGATGAGCCCAGTACAAAAGGGAAGGCTCCAGCTCCAGGAGACATAGAATGAGCGAGTGAGGGAGGGGGAGAGAGTAACCTCAAAGGAGCTCTGTTGGGACTGTTGCATATTTCTTTGTTGGTATAAAAAGGCAGCAATGCAGGCAGGGGCCCAGTACAAAAGGGCAGCCTGCAGTGCCAGGAGAAACAGAAAGAGTGAATGAGGCAGGGGGAGTGAGTGACCTCACTGGAGCTCTGTCAGAACAGCTGTGGAATTTTATGTGGGCAGAAAAAGGTGCTAATGTAGGCAGGAACCCATTACAGAAGGCCAGCCTGCAGCACCGGGAGAAACACAATGAGCAAGTGAGAGGGGGAGTCAGTGAACTCAAAGGAGCTGTGTCTGGATTGCTGCAATTTTCTCTGTGGGCAGAAACAGGCAACAATGCATGCAGGATCCCAGTACAAAAGGGCAGCCAGCAGCAGCAGGAGAAACAGAATGAAGAAGTGAGAGAGGGGGAGTGAGTGAGCAAGCTCAACGGAGCTCTGTCCGGACTGCTGCAGATTTCTCTGTAGGCAGAAATAGGTCCCAACAGAGGTAGGAGCACAGTACAAAAGGGCAGCCTGCAGTGCCAGGAGAAACAGAATGAGTGTCTGAGACAGGGGAGTGAGTGACCTCAATGGAGCTCTGTCTGGACAGCTGCAGATTTCTCTGTGGGCAGAAAAATGTACCAACACAGGCAGGAACCCAAAAAGGGCAGCCTGCAGTGCAGGGAGAAACACAACCAGCTGAGTGAAAGAGGGAAAATGAAAGAGCTCAACGAAGCAGTGTCAAGACTACTGCAGATTTCTTTGTGGGCAGAAAAAGGTGACAACGCATCCAGGAGCCCAGTATAAAAGGCCAGTCTACGGCAACGGCAGAAACAGATGGAGCAACTAAGAAAAAAAGAGGGTGAGCAAGCTCAACGGATGTCTATCGTGACTGTTGTAGATTTCTTTGAGGGCAGGAAACAGCAATGTGGGCAGCAGCCCAGTATAAAAGGCCAGCCTGCAGTACCGGCAGAAATGAATGAGCAAGTGACAGAGGGGGAGTGAGCGGCCTCAAGGGAGCTGTGTCAGGACTGCTGCAATTCTCTTTTTGGGCAGAAAAACCCGCCAACACTTACTGGAACCAAGTGCAAAAGTGCAGAATGCAGCAGCATTAGACACAGAACGAATGAGTGAGAGAAAGGCGAAAGGAGAAAAGCGGAAATTGTTTAACCAGGAAAGGCACAGTAAGCTGAAGCTTGTTTCCAGGTGCTACCTGAGGGCACAAGGAAGTTAAGTGACTTGCCCACGGTCACACAGTATGCACGTGAGGGCTATGGGATTCAGAGGGGTGTGAGTCAGCTCACTTGATCTCTGTTGGGACTGCTGCGGATTTCTCTGTGGGCAGAAAAATTCACCAGTGCTTGCAGGGGCCCACTCCAAAAGGGCAGCCTGCAGTGGCAGGAGAAACAGAATGAGTGAGTGAGAGAGGGGGAGAGAGTGAGCTCAACAGATCTCTTTTGGGACTGCTGCAGATTTCTTTCTCGGAAGAAAAAGATGAAAACAGAGGCATGAGCACAGTACAAAAAGGCAGCCTGCAGTGCCTGGAGAAACAGAATGAGTTCAAGAGACAGGGGGAGTGAGTGAGCTCAACGGAGCTGTGCCGACATTGCTGCAGATTTCTAGGTGGGCAGAAAAAGCCAGCAATGCAAGTAGAAGCCCAGAACAAAAGGGCAGGCTGCAGCAGTGGGAGATGAGCCCAGTATAAAAGGGCAGGCTCCAACAGAGGGAGACAGAACAAGTGAGAGAGGGAGGGGGAGTGAGTGAGCTCAGTGGAACTCTGTTGGGACTGCTGTGGATTTCTTTGTGGGTAGAAAAAAGCAGCAAAACAGGCAGGGGATCAGTAGAAAAGGGCATCCCTCAGCAGTGGGAGAAGCAGAACGAGAGAGTGAGAGAGGGGGAGTGAGTGAGCTCAATGGAGCTCTATTGGGATGACTACAGATTTCTTTGTGGGCAGAAAAGGTGCCAAATGAGGCAGGAGAGCAGTACAAAAGGCAGTCTGCAGTGCCAGGAGAAACAGAACAAGTGAGTGAGAAGGAGGGAGTGAGTGACTTCAATGGAGTTCTGTCGGAACAGCTGCAGATTTCTATGTGGGCTGAAAAAGGTGCCAACGCAGGCAGGAGTCCAGTACAAAAGGGCAGCCTGCAGCGCCAGGAGAAAAACCAGGAGCGAGTGAGAGAGGAGAGTGAGCAGCGGAGCTGTGTTAGGACTTCTGCAGATTTCATTGTGGACAGAAAAAGGCCGCAATGCATGTAGGAGCCCAGTAAAAAAGGCCTACTTGCAACAGCAGGAGAAACGGAACAAGTGAGTGACAGAGGGCGAATGAACGAGCTCAACAGAGCTCTATCATGACTGCTGCAGATTTCTTTGTGATCAGAAGAAGTCTGAATCACAGGCAGCAGCCCAGTACAAAATTGCATCCTGGAGTGGCAGCAGAAACGGGACAAGCAGCTGAGAGTGGGAGAGTGAACGAGATCAAATGGGCACTGTCAGAACTGCTGCAGATTTCTTTGTGGGCAGAAAAAGGCACCAAAAGAGGAATGAGTCCAGTACAAAAGGGCAGCCTGCAGTGCCAGGAGAAACAGTAAGAGTGGGTGAGATTGAAGAGTGAACAATCTCAACCGAGCTCTATCGTGACTGCTGCGGATTTCTTTGTGGGCAGAAGAAGGCAGCAACGCAACCAGGAGCCCAGTACAAAAGGCCAGCCTGCAGCACCAGCAGAATCAGTATGAGTAAGTAAGAGAGAGGGAGGGACTGAACAGTCTCAATGGAGGTCTATCGTGACTGCTGCAGGTTTCTTTGTGGACTGGAAAAGGCAGCAACACAGGCAGGAGCACAGTACAAAAGGCCAGCCTGCAGCACTGACAGAAACAAATGAGAAAGTGACAAGAGTCAGAGTGAGTGACCTCAAGGGAGCCGTGTCAGGATTGCTGAAAATCATGTTGTGGGCAGAAAAAGACACCAACACAGGCAGGAACCCAGTACTAAATCATTGCCAGCAGCAGTGGGAGACACAGAGCAAGTGAGTGAGTGAGGGAGGGGGCGTGAGTGCCCTCAACGGACCTCTGTTGGGACTTTGCAGATTTCTTTGTGGGCAGAGAAAGGGCCAACAGAGGCAGGACCAGTACAAAAGGGCAGCCTGCAGTGCCAGGAGAAACAGAATGAGTGTGTGAGACAGGGGAGTGAGCCTCACGGAGCCTGTCAGACAGCTGTGATTTCACGTGAGAAAAGGCAATGCAGGCAGGAACCCAGAACAAAAGGCCAGCCTGCAGCGTCGTGATAAACACAACGAGCGAGTGAGAGAGAGGGAGCGAGTGAGCTCAATGGAGCTGTGTCAGCACTGCTGCAGATTTCTTTGTGGGGAGAAAAAGCCCCCAACGCAAGTGGGAGCCCAGTACAAAAGGGAAGGCTGCAGCAGTGAGAGATGAGCCCAGTACAAAAGGGCAGGCTCCAGCACCAGGAGACATAGAACGAGCGAGTGAGGGAGGGGGAGAGAGTGACCTCAACGGAGCTCTGTTGGGACTGTTGCAGATTTCTTTGAGGGTATAAAAAGGCAGCAATGCAGGCAGGGGCCCAGTACAAAAGGGCAGCCTGCAGTGCCAGGAGAAACAGAATGAGTAAATGAGGCAAGGGGAGTGAGTGACCTCAATGGAACTCTGTCGGAACAGCTGGGATTTCTATGTGGGCAGAATGTCTAACGTAGGCAGAACCCAGTACAAAAGGCCAGCCTGCAGCACGGGAGAAACACAATGAGCAAGTCAGAGGGGAGTCAGTGAACTCAAGGAGCTGTGTCAGGACTGCTGCAGATTTCTCTGTGGGCAGAAACAGGCAAAAATGCATGCAGGGTCCCAGTACAAAAGGGCAGCCAGCAGCGGCAGGAGAAACAGAATGAACAAGCGAGAGAGGGGGAGTGAGTGAGCGAGCACAATGGAGCTCAGTCGGGACTGCTGCAGATTTCTCTGTAGGCAGAAATAGGTCCCAAAAGGGGTAGGAGCCCAGTACAAAACGGCAGCCTGCAGTACCCGGAGAAACAGAATGAGTGTTTGAGAGAGGGGAGTGAGTGACCTCAATGGAGCTCTGCTGGGACAGCTGAGGATTTCTCTGTGGGCAGAAAACTATACCAACACAGGCAGGAACCCAGTACAAAAGGCTAGCCTGCAGCGCTGGGAGAAACACAATGAGCGAGTGAGAGAGGGGAAATGAGAGAGCTCAACGAAGCTGTGTAGGGACTACTGCAGATTTCTTTGTGGGCAGAAAAGGCGGCAACGCAACCAGGAGCCCAGTATAAAAGGCCAGTCTGCAGCTACGACAGAAACAGAAGGAGCAACTAAGAGAAAGAGGGGGTGAGCAAGCTCAACGGATGTCTATCGTGACTGCTGCAGATTTCTTTGTGGGCAGGAAACAGCAATGTGGGCAGCAGCCCAGTATAAAAGGCCAGCCTGCAGCACCGGCAGAAACAAATGAGCAAGTGACAGAGGGGAGTGAGCGACCTCAAGGGAGCTGTGTCAGGACTGCTGCAATTCTCTTTTTGGGCAGAAAAAGACGCCAACACTTACAGGAACCAAGTGCAAAAGGGCAGCCTGCAGCAGCAGGAGACACAAAATGAGTGAGTGAGAGAAAGTGCGAAAGAGAAAAGGGGAAATTGTTTAACCAGGAAAGGCACACTGGTCAGGCTTGTTTCCAGGTGCAACCTGGGAGCTCGGAAGTTAAGTGACTTGCTCAGGGTCACACAGATGCGAGTGGGGGCTGTGGGATTCAGAGGGAGTGAGTCAGCTCACTGGATCTCTTTGGGACTGCTGCGGATTTCTGTGGGCAGAAATGTCACCAGTGCTTGCAGGGCCAACTCCAAAAGGGCAGCCTGCAGCGGCAGGAGAAACAGAATGAGTAAGTGAGAGAGGGGGAGAGAGTGAGCTCAACAGACCTCTGTTGGGACTGCTGCAGATTTCTTTCTGGGCAGAAAAAGGTGAAAACAGAGGCATGAGCACAGTACAAAAAGGCAGCCTGCAGTGCCAGGAGAAACAGAATGAGTTCAAGAGACAGGGGGAGAGAGTGAGCTAAACGGAGCTGTGTCGGCATTGCTGCAGATTTCTAGGTGGGCAGAAAAAGCCAGCAATGCAAGCAGAAGCCCAGAACAACAGGGCAGGCTGCAGCAGTAGGAGACTAGCCTAGTATAAAAGGGCAGGCTCAAGCAGCAGGAGACAGAACAAGCGAGAGAAGGAGGGGGAGTGAGTGAGCTCAACGGAACTCTGTTGGGACTGCTGTGGATTTCTTTGTGGGTTGAAAAAAGCAGCAAAACAGGCAGAGGACCAGTAGAAAAGGGCAGCCCGCAGCAGTGGAAGAAACAGAACGAGAGAGTGAGAGAGGGGGAGTGAGTGGGCTCAATGGAGCTCTGTTGGGACGACAGCAGATTTCTTTGTGGGCAGAAAAAGGTGCCAAAAGAGGCAGGAGGCAGTACAAAAGGGCAGTCTGCAGTGCCAGGAGAAACAGAACGAGTGAGTGAGACAGAGGGAGTGAGCGACTTCAATGGAGTTCTGTCGGAACAGCTGCGGACTTCATTGTGGGCTGAAAAAAGGTGCCAACACAGGCAGGAGTCCAGTACAAAAGGGCAGCCTGCAGCGCCAGGAGAAACAGAATGAGTGAGTGTGACAGAGGGAGTGAGTGATTTCAATGGAGTTCTGTCGGAACAGCTGCGGATTTCATTGTGGGCTGAAAAAAGGTGCCAACACAGGCAGGAGTCCAGTACAAAAGGGCAGCCTGCAGCGCCAGGAGAAACACCAGGAGCTAGTGAGATAGGGGGAGTGAACGGCACAGCGGAGCTGTTTAGGACTTCTGCAGATTTCATTGTGGGCAGAAAAATGCCGCAATGCATGCAGGAGCCCAGTACAAAAGCCCAGCTTGCAACAGCAGGAGAAACAGAACAAGCGAGTGACAGAGTTCGAATGAACGAGCTCAACAGAGCTCTATCATGACTGCTGCAGATTTCTTTGTGAACAGAAGAAGGTGTAATCACAGGCAGGAGCCCAGATCAAAATTGCATCTTGGAGTGGCAGCAGAAATGGGACAAGCAGCTGAGGTGGGAGAGAGAACGAGATCAAACGGGCACTGTCAGAACTGCTGCAAATTTCTTTGTGGGCAGAAAAAGGCAACAAAAGAGGCATGAGTCCAGTACAAAAGGGCAGCCTGCAGCGCCAGGAGAAACAGTAAGAGTGGGTGAGATGGAAGAGTGAACAATCTCAACGGAGCTCTATCGAGACTGCTGTGGATTTCTTTGTGGGAAGAAAAAGGCAGCAATGCAACCAGGAGCCCAGTACAAAAGGCCAGCCTGCAGCACTGGCAGAAACAGAACGAGTGAGTAAGAGAGAGGGAGGGAGTGAGCAGGCTCAACGGAGGACTATCCTGACTGCTGCAAATTTCTTTGTGGGCCGGAAAATGCAGAAACACAGGCAGGAGCCCAGTACAAAAGGTCCGCCTGCAGCACTGACAGAAATGAATGAGCAAGTGACAAGAGTCGGAGTGAGTGACCTCAAGGGAGCTGTGTCAGGACTGCTGCAAATCACATCGTGGGCTGAAAAAGACACCAACACAGGCAGGAACCCAGTACAAAATCATTGCCTGCATCAGTGGGAGACACAGAGCAAGTGAATGGGTGAGGGAGGGGGAGTGAGTGCCCTCAACGGAGTTCTATTGGGACTGTTGCAGATTTCTTAGTGGGTATAAAAAGGCAGCAATGCAGGCAGGGGCCCAGTACAAAAGGGTAGTCTGCAGTGCCAGGAGAAACAGAAAGAGTGAATGAGGCAGGGGAGTGAGCACTCACTGAGCCTGTCGGAACAGCCGCGATTTCTGGCGTGGGCAGAAAAAGGTACTAACGTAGGTAGGAACCCAGAACAAAAGGCCAGACTGCAGCACCGGGAGAAACACCATGAGCAAGTCAGCGGGGGAGTCAGTGAACTTAAAGGAGCAGTGTCAGGACTGCTGCATAGTTCGCTGTGGGCAGAAACAGGCAACAATGCATTCAGGGTCCCAGTACAAAAGGACAGCCAGCAACGGCAGGAGAAACAGAATGAAAAAGTGAGAGAGGGGGAGTGAGTGAGCGAGCTCAACGGAGCTCTGTCGGGACTGCTGCAGATTTCTCTGTGGGCAGAAATATGTCCCAACAGGGGTAGGAACCCAGTACAAAAGGTCAGCCTGCAGTACCAGGAGAAACAGAATGAGTGTTTGAGACAGGGGAATGAGTGACCTCAATGGAGCTCTGTCGGGACAGCTGTGGATTTCTCTGTGGGCAGAAAACTGTACCAACACAGGCAGGAACCCAGTACAAAAGGCTAACCTGCAGCGCTGGGAGAAACACAACGAGCGAGTGAGAGAGGGGAAATGAGAGAGCTCAAAGAAGCTGTGTAGGGACTACTGCTGATTTCTTTGTGGGCAGAAAAAGGCACCAAAAGAGGAATGAGTCCAGTACAAAAGGGCAGCCTGCAGCGCCAGGAGAAACAGTAAGAGTGGGTGAGATGGAAGAGTGAACAATCTCAGCAGAGCTTTATCATGACTGCTGTGGATTTCTTTGTGGGCAAAAAAAGGCAGCAACGCAACCAGGAGCCTAGTACAAATGGCCAGCCTGCAGCACTGGCAGAAACAGAACGAGTGAGTAAGAGAGAGGGAGGGAGTGAGCAGGCTCAACGGAGGACTATCCTGACTGCTGCAGATTTCTTTGTGGGCTGGAAAATGCTGCAACACAGGCTGGAGCCAAGTACAAAAGGCCAGCCTGCAGCACTGACTGAAACGAATGAGAAAGTGACAGAGTCGGAGTGAGTGACCTCAAGGAAGCTGTGTCAGGACTGCTGCAAATCACATTGTGGGCTGAAAAAGACACCAACACAGGCAGGAATCCAGTACAAATTCATTGCCTGCAGCAGTGCGAGACACAGAGCAAGTGAGTGAGTGAGGGAGGGGGAGTGAGTGAGCTCAACGGACCTCTGTTGGGACTACTGCAGATTTCTTTGTGGGCAGAGAGAATGGGCCAACAGAGGCAGGATTCAGTCACAAAAGGGCAGCCTGCAGTGCCAGTAAAAACAGAATGAGTGTGTGAGACAGGGGGAGTGAGCGTCCTCAACGGAGCTCTGTCAGGACAGCTGTGGATTTCGTCGTGAGCAGAAAAAGGTGCAAATGCAGGCAGGAACCCTGAACAAAAGGCCAGCCTGCAGCTTCATGATAAACACAACGAGCGAGTGAGAGAGAGGGAGCGAGTGAGCTCAATGGAGCTGTGTCAGCACTGCTGCAGATTTCTTTGTGGGGAGAAAAAGGCCCCAACGCAAGTGGGAGCCCAGTACAAAAGGGAAGGCTGCAACAGTGGGAGATGAGCCCAGTACAAAAGGGAAGGCTCCAGCACCAGGAGACATAGAATGAGCGAGTGAGGGAGTGGGAGAGAGTAACCTAAACGGAGCTCTGTTGGGACTGTTGCAGATTTCTTTGTGGGTATAAAAAGGCAGCAATGCAGGCAGGGGCCCAGTACAAAAGGGTAGCCTTCAGTGCCAGGAGAAACAGAAAGAGTGAATGAGGCAGGGGGAGTGAGTGACCTCACTGGAGCTCTGTCGGAACAGCTGTCGATTTCTATGTGGGCCGAAAAAGGTGTTAATGTTGGCAGGAACCCAGTACAAAAGGCCAGCCTGCAGCACCGGGAGAAACACAATGAGCAAGTGAGAGGGGAGTCAGTGAACTCAAAGGAGCTGTGACAGGATTGCTGCAGATTTCTCTGTGGGCAGAAACAGGCAACAATGCATGCAGGGTCCCCGTACAAAAGAGCAGCCTGCAGCGGCAGGAGAAACAGAATGAAGAAGTGAGAGAGGAGGAGTGAGTGAGCGAGCTCAATGGAGCTCTGTCGGGACTGCTGCAGATTTCTCTGTAGGCAGAAATAGGTCCCAACAGAGGAAGGAGCACAGTACAAAAGGGCAGCCTGCAGTGCCAGGAGAAACAGAATGAGTGTGTGAGACAGGGGAGTGAGTGACCTCAATGGAGCTCTGTCGGGACAGCTGCAGATTTCTCTGTGGGCAGAAAAATGTACCAACACAGGCAGGAACCCAGTACAAAGGGGCAGCCTGCAGTGCAGGGAGAAACACAACCAGCAAGTGAAAGAGGGGAAATGAAAGAGCTCAACGAAGCTGTGTCGAGACTACTGCAGATTTCTTTGTGGGCACAAAAAGGTGACAATGCATCCAGGAGCCCAGTATAAAAGGCCAGTCTACAGCTACAGCAGAAACAGATGGAGCAGCTAAGAGAAAAAGGGGGTGAGCAAGCTCAACGGATGCCTATCGTGACTGCTGCAGATTTCTTTGTGGGCAGGAAACAGCAATGTGGGCAGCAGCCAATTATAAAAGGCCAGCCTGCAGCACCGGCAGAAACAAATGAACAAGTGACAGAGGGGGAGTGAGCTGCTTCAATGGAGCTGTGTCAGGACTGCTGCAATTCTCTTTTTGGGCCGAAAAACCCGCCAACACTTACAGGAACCAAGTGCAAAAGTGCAGAATGTAGCAGCAGGAGACACAGAACGAGTGAGTGAGAGAAAGGTGAAAGGAGAAAAGGGGAAATTGTTTAACCAGGAAAGGCACACTAAGCCGAAGCTTGTTTCCAGGTTCTACCTGAGATCACAAGGAAGTTAAGTGACTTGCTCAGGGTCACACAGTATGCACGTGAGGGCTGTGGGATTCAGAGGGGGAGTGAGTCAGCTCACTGGATCTCTGTTGGGACTGCTGCAGATTTCTCTGTGGGCAGAAAAATTCACCAGTGCATGCAGGGGCCCACTACAAAAGGGCAGCCTGCAGCGGCAGGAGAAACAGAATGAGTGAGTGAGAGAGGGGGAGAGAGTGAGCTCAACAGACCTCTGTTGGGACTGCTGCAGATTTCTTTCTGGGCAGAAAAAGATGAAAACAGAGGCATGAGTACAGTACAAAAAGGCAGCCTGCAGTGCCAGGAGAAACAGAATGAGTTCAAGAGACAGGGGAGTGAGTGAGCTCAACAGAGCTGTGTCGGCATTGCTGCAGATTTCTAGGTGGGCAGAAAAAGCCAGCTATGCAAGTAGAAGCCCAGAACAACAGGGCAGGCTGCAGCAGTGGGAGACTAGCCTAGTATAAAACAGCAGGCTCCAGCAGCAAGCGACAGAACAAGCAAGAGAAGAAGGGGAGTGAGTGAGCTTAACGGAACTCTGTTGGGACTGCTGTGGATTTCTTTGTGGGTAGAAAAACGCAGCAAAACAGGCAGGGGACCAGTAGAAAAGGGCATCCTGCAGTAGTGGGAGGAAACAGAACGAGAGAGTGAGAGAGGGGGAGTGAGTGAGCTCAGTGGAGCTCTGTAGGGACGACTTCAGATTTCTTTGTGGGCAGAAAAAGGTGCCAAAAGAGGCAGGGGGCAGTACAAAAGGGCAGTCTGCAGTGCCAGGAGAAACAGAATGAGTGAGTGAGACAGATGGAGTGAGTGACTTCAATGGAGTTCTGTCGGAACAGCTGCGGATTTCATTGTGGGCTGAAAAAAGGTGCCAACACAGACAAGAGTCCAGTACAAAAGGGCAGCCTGCAGAGCCAGTAGAAACACCAGGAGTGAGAGAGAGAGGGTTAGTGAGCGGCACAGCGGAGCTGTGTTAGGATTTCTGCAGATTTCATTGTGGGCAGAAAAATGCCGCAATGCTTGCAGGAACCCAGTACAAAAGGCCAGCTTGCAACAGCAGGAGAAACAGAACAAGCGAGTGACTGAAGGCGAATGAACGAGCTCAACAGAGCTCTATCGTGACTGCTGCAGATTTCTTTGTGAACAGAAGAAGGTGTAATCACAAGCAGGATCCCAGTTCAAAATTGCATCTTGGAGTGGCAGCAGAAACGGGGCAAGCAGCTGAGAGTGGGAGAGTGAACGAGATCAAATGGGCACTGTTAGAACTGCTGCAGATTTCTTTGTGGGCAGAAAAAGTCACCAAAAGAGGAATGAGTCCAGTACAAAAGGGCAGCCTGCAGTGCCAGGAGAAACAGTAAGAGTGGGTGAGATGAAAGAGTGAACAATCTCAACAGAGCTTTATCATGACTGCTGTGGATTTCTTTGTGGGCAAAAAAAGGCAGCAACGCAACCAGGAGCCCAGTACAAATGGCCAGCCTGCAGCACTGGCAGAAACAGAACGAGTGAGTAAGAGAGAGGGAGGGAGTGAGCAGGCTCAACGGAGGACTATCCTGACTGCTGCAGAATTCTTTGTGGGCTGGAAAATGCTGCAACACAGGCAGGAGCCCAGTACAAAAGGCCAGCCTACAGCACTGACTGAAACGAATGAGAAAGTGACAGAGTCGGAGTGAGTGACCTCAAGGAAGCTGTGTCAGGACTGCTGCAAATCACATTGTGGGCTGAAAAAGACACCAACACAGGCAGGAATCCAGTACAAAATCATTGCCTGCAGCAGTGGGAGACACAGAGCAAGTGAGTGAGTGAGGGAGGGGGAGTGAGTGAGCTCAATGGACCCTGTTGGGACTACTGCAGATTTCTTTGTGGGCAGAGAATGGTGCCAACAGAGGCAGGAGCCCAGTACAAAAGGGCAGCCTGCAGTGCCAGGAGAAACAGAATGAGTGTGTGAGACAGGGGGAGTGACGCCTCAACGGAGCTCTGTCAGGACAGCTGTGGATTTCACGTGAGCAGAAAGGTGCAATGCAGGCAGGAACCCAGAACAAAGGCAGCCTGCAGCGGCGTGATAAACACAACGAAGCGAGTGAGAGAGAGGGAGCGAGTGAGCTCAATGGAGCTGTGTCAGCACTGCTGCAGATTTCTTTGTGGGGAGAAAACCCCCAACGCAAGTGGGAGCCCAGTACAAAAGGGAAGGCTGCAGCAGTGGGAGATGAGCCCAGTACAAAAGGGGAGGCTCCAGCACCAGGAGACATAGAACGAGCGAGTGAGGGAGGGGGAGAGAGAAACCTCAACAGAGCTCTGTTGGGACTGTTGCAGATTTCTTTGTGGGTATAAAAAGGCAGCGATGCAGGCAGGGGCCAAGTACAAAAGGGCAGCCTGCAGTGCCAGGAGAAACAGAAAGAGTGAATGAGGCAGGGGGAGTGAGTGACCTCACTGGAGCTCTGTCAGAACAGCTGTGGAATTCTATGTGGGCAGAAAAAGGTGCTAATGTAGGCAGGAACCCAGTACAAAAGGCCAGCCTGCAGCACCGGGAGAAACACAATGAGCAAGTGAGAGGGGGAGTCAGTGAACTCAAAGGAGCTGTGTCGTTATTGCTGCAGATTTCTCTGTGGGCAGAAACAGGCAACAATGCATTCAGGGTCCCAGTACAAAAGGGCAGCCAGCAGCGGCAGGAGAAACAGCATGAAGAAGTGAGAGAGGGGGAGTGAGTGAGCGAGCTCAATGGAGCTCTGTCGGGACTGCTGCAGATTTCTCTGTAGGCAGAAATAGGTCCCAACAGAGGAAGGAGCACAGTACAAAAGGGCAGCCTGCAGTGCCAGGAGAAACAGAATGAGTGTGTGAGACAGGGGAGTGAGTGACCTCAATGGAGCTCTGTCGGGACAGCTGCAGATTTCTCTGTGGGCAGAAAAATGTACCAACACAGGCAGGAACCCAGTACAAAAGGGCAGCCTGCAGTGCAGGGAGAAACACAACCAGCGAGTGAAAGAGGGGAAATGAAAGAGCTCAACGAAGCTGTGTCGAGACTACTGCAGATTTCTTTGTGGGCAGAAAAAGGTGATAATGCATCCCGGAGCCCAGTATAAAATACCAGTCTACAGCTACAGCAGAAACAGATGGAGCAACTAAGAGAAAAAGGGGATGAGCAAGCTCAGCGGATGTCTATCGTGACTGCTGCAGATTTCTTTGTGGGCAGGAAACAGCAATGTGGGCAGCAGCCCAGTATAAAAGGCCAGCCTGCAGCACCAGCAGAAACAAATGAGCAAGTGACAGAGTGGGAGTGAGCGGCCTCAAGGGAGCTGTGTCAGTACTGCTGCAATTTTCTTTTTGGGCCGAAAAACCCGCCAACACTTACAGGAACCAAGTGCAAAAGCGCAGAATGCAGCAACAGGAGACACAGAACGAGTGAGTGAGAGAAAGGCGAAAAGGGAAAAGGGGAAATTGTTTAACCAGGAAAGGCACACTAAGCCGAAGCTTGTTTCCAGGTGCTACCTGAGAGCACAAGGAAGTTAAGTGACTTGCTCAGGGTCACACAGTATGCACGTGAGGGCTGTGGGATTCAGAGGGGGAGTGAGTCAGCTCACTGGATCTCTGTTGGGACTGCTGCGATTTCTCTGTGGGCAGAAAAATTCACCAGTGCATGCAGGGGCCCACTACAAAAGGGCAGCCTGCAGCGGCAGGAGAAACAGAATGAGGAGTGAGAGAGAGAGTGAGCTCAACAGACCTCTGTTGGGACTGCTGCAGATTTCTTTCTGGGCAGAAAAAGATGAAAACAGAGGCATGAGCACAGTACAAAAAGGCAGCCTGCAGTGTCAGGAGAAACAGAATGAGTTCAAGAGACAGGGGGAATGAGTGAGCTCAACAGAGCTGTGTCGGCATTACTGCAGATTTCTAGGTGGGCAGAAAAAGCCAGCAATGCAAGCAGAAGCCCAGAACAAAAAGGCAGGCTGCAGCAGGGGGAGGTGAGCCCAGTATAAAAGGGCAGGTTCCAACAGCGGGAGACAGAACAAGTGAGAGAGGGAGGGAGAGTGAGTGAGCTCAGTGGAACTCTGTTGGGACTGCAGTGGATTTCTTTGTGGGTAGAATAAAGCAGCAAAATAGGCAGGGGACCAGTAGAAAAGGGCAGCCCTCAGCAGTCGGAGAAACAAAACGAGAGAGTGAGAGAGGGGGAGTGAGTGAGCTCTATGGAGCTCTGTTGGGATGACTACAGATTTCTTTGTGGGCAGAAAAAGGTTCCAAATTTGTAGGATGCAATACAAAAGGGCAGCCTGCAGTGCGAGGAGAAAAAGAACAAGTGAGTGAGAATGAGTGAGTGAGTGACTTCAATGGAGTTCTGTCGGAACAGCTGCAGATTTCTATGTGGGCTGAAAAAGGTCCCTATGCAGCAGGAGTCCAGTACAAAGACGCCTGCAGCGCCAGGAGAAACACCAGGGCCCAGGTGGAGAGGGGGAGTGGGCAGCACAGCGGAGCTGTGTTAGGACTTCTGCAGATTTCATTGTGGGCAGAAAAAGGCCGCAATGCATGCAGGAGCCCAGTAAAAAAGGCCTACTTGCAACAGCAGGAGAAACGGAACAAGTGAGTGACAGAGGGCGAATGAACGAGCTTAACAGAGCTCTATCATTCCTGCTGCAGATTTCTTAGTGAACAGTAGAAGGCGGAATCACAGGCAGAAGCCCAGTACAAAATTGCATCCTGGAGTGGCAGCAGAAATGGGACAAGCAGCTGAGAGTGGGAGAGTGAACGAGATCAAATGGGCACTATCAGAACTGCTGCAGATTTCTTTGTGGGCAGAAAAAGGCACCAAAAGAGGAATGAGTCCAGTACAAAGGCAGCCTGCAGTGCCAGGAGAAACAGTAAGAGTGGGTGAGATGGAAGAGTGAACAATCTCAACCGAGCTCTATCGTGACTGCTGCGGATTTCTTTGTGGGCAGAAGAAGGCAGCAACGCAACCAGGAGCCCAGTACAAAAGGCCAGCCTGCAGCACCAGCAGAATCAGTATGAGTAAGTAAGAGAGAGGGAGGGACTGAACAGTCTCAATGGAGGTCTATCGTGACTGCTGCAGGTTTCTTTGTGGGCTGGAAAAGGCAGCAACACAGGCAGGAGCACAGTACAAAAGGCCAGCCTGCAGCACTGACAGAAACGAATGAGAAAGTGACAAGAGTCAGAGTGAGTGACCTCAAGGGAGCTGTGTCAGGACTGCTGAAAATCATGTTGAGGTCAGGAAAAGACACCAACACAGGCAGGAATCCAGTACAAAATCATTGCCTGCAGCAGTGGGAGACACAGAGCAGTGAGTGAGGGAGGGGGAGTGAGTGAGCTCAACGGACCTCTGTTGGGACTACTGCAGATTTCTTTGTGGGCAGAGAATGGTGCCAACAGAGGCAGGAGCCCAGTACAAAAGGGCAGCCTGCAGTGCCAGGAGAAACAGAATGAGTGTGTGAGACGGGGGAGTGAGTGACCTCAACGGAGCTCTGTCGAGACAGCTGTGGGTTTCGTCATGAGCAGAATAAGGTGCAAATGCAGGAGGAACCCAGTAAAAAAGGCCAGTCTGCAGCGTCGTGATAAACACAATGAGCGAGTGAGAGAGAGGGAGTGAGTGAGTTCAACGGATCTGTGTCAGCACTGCTGCAGATTTCTTTGTGGGGAGAAAAAGCCCCCAACGCAAGTGGGAGCCCAGTACAAAAGGGAAGGCTGCAGCAGTTGGAGATGAGCCCAGTACAAAAGGGTGGGCTCCAGCACCAGGAGACATAGAATGAGTGAGGGAGGGGGAGTGAGTGACCTCAAAGGAGCTCTGGTGGGACTGTTGCAGATTTCTTTCTGGGTATAAAATGGCAGCAATGCAGGCAGGGGCCTAGTACAAAAGGGCAGCCTGCAGTGCCAGGAGAAACAGAATGAGTGAGTGAGATGGTGGGTGAGTGACCTCAATGGAGCTCTGTTGGAACAGCTGTGGATTTCTATGTGGGCAGAAAAAGGTGTTAATGTAGGCAGGAACCCAGTACAAAAGGCCAGCCTGCAGCACCGGGAGAAACACAATGAGCAAGTGAGAGAGGGGGAGTCAGTGAGCTTTAAGGAGCTGTGTCAGGACTGCAGCAGATTTCTCTGTGGGCAGAAAAAGGCAATAATGCATGCAGGGTCCCAGTACAAAAGGGCAGCCAGCAGCGCCGGGAGATAAAGAATGAACAAGTGAGAGAGGGGGAGTGAGTGAGCGAGCTCAAAGGAGCTCTGTCGGGACTGCTGCAGATTTCTCTGTGGGCAGAAAAAGGTCCCAACAGAAGAAGGAGCCCAGTACAAAAGGGCAGCCTGCAGTACCAGGAGAATCAGGATGTGTGCGTGAAACGGTGGAGTGAGTGACCTCAATGGAGCACTGTCGGGACAGCTGCGGATTTCTCTGTGGGCAGAAAAATGTTCCAACACAGGCAGAAACCCAGAACAAAAGGGCAGCCTGCAGCGCTGGAAGAAACACAACGAGCGATAGAGAGAGGGGAAATGAGAGAGCTCAACGAAGCTGTGTCAGGACTACTGCAGATTTCTTTGTGGGCAGAAAAAGGCAGCAACGCAACCAGGAGCCCAGTATAAAAGGCCAGTCTGCAGCTACGGAAGAAACAGAAGGAGCAACTAAGAGAAAGAGGGGGTGAGCAAGCTCAACGGATGTCTATCGTGACTGCTGCAGATTTCTTTGTGGGCAGGAAACAGCAATGTGGGCAGCAGCCCAGTATAAAAGGCCAGCCTGCAGCACCGGCAGAAACAAATGAGCAAGTGACAGAGGGGAGTGAGCGACCTCAAGGGAGCTGTGTCAGGACTGCTGCAATTCTCTTTTTGGGCAGAAAAAGCCGCCAACACTTACAGGAACCAAGTGCAAAAGGGCAGCCTGCAGCAGCAGGAGACACAGAATGAGTGAGTGAGAGAAAGGGGAAAGGAGAAAAGGGAAATTGTTTAACCAGGAAAGGCACACTAGCCAAGCTTGTTTCCAGGTGCAACCTGGGAGCACAAGGAAGTTAAGTGACTTGCTCAGGGTCACACAGTATGCAAGTGGGGGCTGTGGGATTCAGAGGGGGAGTGAGTCAGCTCACTGGATCTCTGTTGGGACTGCTGCGGATTTCTCTGTGGGCAGAAAAAGTCACCAGTGCTTGCAGGGGCCCACTACAAAAGGGCAGCCTGCAGCGGCAGGAGAAACAGAATGAGTGAGTGAGAGAGGGGGAGAGAGTGAGCTCAACAGACCTCTGTTGGGACTGCTGCAGATTTCTTTCTGGGCAGAAAAAGATGAAAACAGAGGCATGAGCACAGTACAAAAAGGCAGCCTGCAGTGCCAGGAGAAGTAGAATGAGTTCAAGAGACAGGGGGAGTGAGTGAGCTCAATGGAGCTGTGTCAGCACTGCTGCAGATTTCTAGGTGGGTAGAAAAAGCCAGCAATGCAAGCAGAAGCCCAGAACAAAAGGGCAGGTAGCAGCAGTGGGAGACGAGCCCAGTATAAAAGGGCAGGCTCCAGCAGCAAAAGTCAGAACTAGCCAGAGAGGGAGGTGGAGTGAGTGAGCTCAACGGAACTCTGTTAGGACTGCTGTGGATTTCTTTGTGGGTAGAAAAAAGCAGCAAAACAGGCAGGGGACCAGTAGAAAAGGGCAGCCTGCAGCAGTGGGAGAAACAGAACGAGAGTGAGAGAGGGGGAGTGAGTGAGCTCAATGGAGCTCTGTTGGGACGACTGCAGATTTCTTTGTGGGCAGAAAAAGGTGCCAAAAGAGGCAGGAGGCAGTACAAAAGGGCAGTCTGCAGTGCCAGGAGAAACAGAATGAGTGAGTGAGACAGAAGGAGTGAGTGACTTCAATGGAGTTCTGTCGGAACAGCTGGGGATTTCTTTGTGGGCTGAAAAAGGTGCCAACGCAGGCAGGAGTCCAGTACAAAAGGGCAGCCTGCAGCGCCAGGAGAAACACCAGGAGCGAGAGTGAGAGAGGGTGGTGGAGCGCACAGCGGAGTCAGTTAGGATTTCTGCAGATTTCATTGTGGCAGAAAACGCCGCAATGCTTGCAGGAACCCAGTACAAAAAGGCCAGCTTGCAACAGCAGGAGAAACAGAACAGGTGAGTGAAAGAGGGCGAATGAACGAGCTCAACAGAGCTCTATCGTGACTGCTACAGATTTCTTTGTGAACAGAAGAAGGCGGAATCACAGGCAGGAGCCCAGTACAAAATTGCATCCTGGAGTGGCAGCAGAAATGGGACAAGCAGCTGAGAGTGGGAGAGTGAACGAGATCAAATGGGCACTGTCAGAACTGCTGCAGATTTCTTTGTGGGCAGAAAAGGCACCAAAAGAGGAATGAGTCCAGTACAAAAGGGCAGCCTGCAGCGCCAGGAGAAACAGTAAGAGTGGGTGAGATGGAAGAGTGAACAATCTCAACGGAGCTCTATCGTGACTGCTACGGATTTCTTTGTGGGCAGAAAACGGCAGCGACGCAACCAGCAGCCCAGTACAAAAGGCCAGCCTGCAGCACTGACAGAAACAAATGAGCAAGTGACAAGAGTCAGAGTGAGTGACCTCAAGGGAGCTGTGTCAGGACTGCTGCAAATCACATTGTGGACAGAAAATGACACCAACACAGGCAGGAACCCAGTACAAAATCATTGTCTGCAGAAGTGGGAGACACAAAGCAAGTGAGTGAGTGAGGGAGGGCAAGTGAGTGAGCTCAACGGACCTCAGTTGGGACTACTGCAGATTTCTTTGTGGGCAGAAAAAGGTGCCAACAGAGGCAAGAGCCCAGTACAAAAGGGCAGCCTGCTGTGCCAGGAGAAACAGAATGAGTGCGTGAGACAGGGGGAGTGAGAGACCTCAACGGAGCTCTTTTGGGACAGCTGTGGATTTCGTCGTGAGCAGAAAAAGGTGCAAATGCAGGCAGAAACCCAGTACAAAAGGCCAGCCTGCAGCGTCTTGATAAACACAACAAGCGAGTGAGACAGAGGGAGTGAGTGAGCTCAACGGAGCTGTGTCAACACTGCTGCAGATTTCTTTGTTGGGAGAAAAAGCCCGCAACGCAAGTGGGAGCCCAGTACAAAAGGGAAAGCTGCAGCAGTAAGAGATGAGCCCAGTACAAAAGGGCAGGCTCTAGCACCAGGAGACATAGAACGAGCGAGTGAGGCAGGGGGAGTGAGTGACCTCAACAGAGCTCTGTTGGGACTGTTGCAGATTTCTTTCTGGGTATAAAAAGGCAGCAACGCAGGCAGGGGCCCAGTACAAAAGGGCAGCCTGCAGTGCCAGGAGAAACAGAATGAGTGAATGAGACAGGGGGAGTGAGTGACCTCAATGGAGCTCTGTTGGAACAGCTGTGGATTTCTATGTGGGCAGAAAAAGGTGCCAACATAGGCAGGAACCCAGTACAAAAGGCCAGCCTGCAGCAATGGGAGAAACACAATGAGTAAGTGAGAGAGGGGGAGTCAGTGAACTCAAAGGAGCTGTGTCAGGACAGCAGCGGATTTCTCATTGGGCAGAAAAAGGCAACAATGCATGCAGGGTCCCAGTACAAAAGGGCAGCCAGCAGCAGCGGGAGAAACAAAATGAACAAGAGAGAGAGGGGAAGTGAGTGAGCGAGCTCAACGGAGCTGTGTCGGGACTGCTGCAGTTTTATCTGTGGGCAGAAATAGGTCCCAACCGAGGTAGCAGCCCAGTACAAAAGGGCAGCCTTCAGTACCAGGAGAAACAGAATGAGTGTGTGAGACAGGGGAGTGAGTGACCTCAATGGAGCTCTGTCGGGACAGCTGTGGATTTCGTCATGAGCAGAAAAAGGTGCAAATGCAGGCAGGAACCCAGTACAAAAGGTCAGTCTGCAGCGTCGTGATAAACACAATGAGCAAGTGAGAGAGAGGGAGTGAGTGAGCTCAACGGAACTGTGCCAGCACTGCTGCAGATTTCTTTGAGGGGAGAAAAAGGCCCCAACGCAAGTGGGAGCCCAGTACCAAATGGAAGGCTGCAGCAATGAGAGATGAGCCCAGTACAAAAGGGAAGGCTCCAGCACCAGGAGACATAGAACGAGCGAGTGAGGGAGGGGGAGTGAGTGACCTCAACGGAGCTCTGGTGGGACTGTTGCAGATTTCTTTGTGGGTATAAAAAGGCAGCAATGCAGGCAGGGGCCCAGTACAAAAGGGTAGCCTGCAGTGCCAGGAGAAACAGAAAGAGTGAATGAGACAGGGGGAGTGAGTGACTTCACTGGAGCTCTGTCGGAACAGCTGTGGATCTCTATGTGGGCAGAAAAAGGTGTTAACGTAGGCAGGAACCCAGTACAAAAGGCCAGCCTGCAGCACCGGGAGAATCACAATGAGCAAGTGAGAGAGGGGGAGTCAGTGAGCTCAAAGGAGCTGTGTCAGGACTGCTGCAGATTTCTCTGTGGGCAGAAAAAGGCAACAATGCATGCAGGGTCCCAGTACAAAAGGGCAGCCAGCAGCAGCGGGAGGAACAGAATGAACAAGTGAGAGAGGGGGAGTGAGTGAGTGAGCTCAATGGAGCTCTGTTGGGACTGCTGCAGATTTCTCTGTGGGTAGAAAAAGGTCCCAACAGAGGTAGGAGCCCAGTACAAAAGGGCAGCCTGCAGTACCAGGAGAAACAGAATGAGTGCGTGAGATGGGGGAGTGAGTGAGTGACCTCAGTGGAGCTCTGTCAGGACAGCTGTGGATTTCTCAGTGGGCAGAAAAATGTACCAATACAGGCAGGAACCCAGTACAAAAGGGCAGCCTGCAGTGCTGGAAGAAACACAATGAGCGAGTGAGAGAGTGGAAATGAGAGAGCTCAACGAAGCTGTGTCAGAACTACTGCAGATTTCATTGTGGGCAGAAAAAGGTGGCAACACAACCAGGAGCCCAGTATAAAAGGCCAGTCTGCAGCTACGACAGAAACAGAAGGAGCAACTAAGAGAAAGAGGGGGTGAGCAAGCTCAACGGATGTCTATCGTGACTGCTGCAGATTTCTTTGTGGGCAGGAAACAGCAATGTGGGCAGCAGCCCAGTATAAAAGGCCAGCCTGCAGCACCGGCAGAAACAAATGAGCAAGTGACAGAGTGGGAGTGAGCGACCTCAAGGGAGCTGTGTCGGGACTGCTGCAATTCTCTTTTTAGGCAGGAAAAGCTGCCAACACTTACAGGAACCAAGTGCAAAAGGGCAGCCTGCTGCAGGAGACACCGAACGAGTGAGTGAGAGAAAGGGGAAAGGGGAAATTGTTTAACCAGGAAAGGCACACTATGCCGAAGCTTGTTTCCAGGTGCAACCTGGGAGCACAAGGAAGTTAAGAGACTTACTCAGGGTCACACAGTATGCAAGTGGGGGCTGTGGGATTCAGAGGGGGAGTGAGTCAGCTCACTGGATCTCAGTTGGGACTGCTGCGAATTTCTCTGTGTGCAGAAAAAGTCACCAGTGTCTGCAGGGGCCCACTACAAAAAGGCAGCCTGCAGCGGCAGGAGAAACAGAAAGAGCGAGTGAGAGAGGGGGTGTGAGTGAGCTCAACAGACCTCTGTTGGGACTGCTGCAGATTTCTTTCTGGGCAGAAAAAGGTGAAAACAGAGGAATGAGCACAGTACAAAAAGGCAGCCTGCAGTGCCAGGAGAAACAGAATGAGTTCAAGAGACGGGGGAGTGAGTGAGCTCAATGGAGCTGTGTTGGCACTGCTGCAGATTTCTAGGTGGGCAGAAAAAGCCAGCAATGCAAGCAGAAGCCCTGAACAAAAGGGCGGGCTGCAGTAGTGGGAGACGAGCCCAGTATAAAAGGACATGCTCCAGCAGCGGGAGACAGAACAAGCGAGAGAGGGAGGGGGATTGAGTGAGCTCAACAGAACTCTGTTGGGACATCTGTGGATTTCTTTGTGGGTAGAATACAGCAGCAAAACAGGCAGGGGACCAGTAGAAGAGGGCAGCCTGCAGCGGTGGGAGAAACAGAATGAGGGAGTGAGAGAGGGGGAGTGAGTGAGCTCAATGGAGCTCTGTTGGGACGACTGCAGATTTCTTTGTTGGCAGATAAAGGTGCTAAAAGAGACAGAAGCCAGGACAAAAGGGCCACCTGCAGAGTCAGGAGAAACAAGACGAGTGAGTGAGACAGAGGGAGTGTGTAACTTCAATGGAGTTCTGTCAGAACAGCTGCGGATTTCTTTGTGGGCTGAAAAAGGTGCCAACTCAGGCAGGAGTCCAGTTGAAAAGGGCAGCCTGCAGCGCCAGGAGAAACACCAGGAGCGAGTGAGAGAGGGGAAGTGAGCGGCACAGCGGAGCTGTGTTAGGACTTCTGTAGATTTCATTGTGGGCAGAAAAAGGCCGCAATGCATGCTGGAGCCCAGTACAAAAGGCCAGCTTGCAACAGCAGGGGAAACAGAACAAGTGAGTGACAGAGGGCGAATGAACGAGCTCAACAGAGCTTTATCGGGACTGCTGCAGATTTCTTTGTGAACAGAAGAAGGCGGAATCACAGGCAGGAGCCCAGTACAAAATTGCATCCTGGAGTGTCAGTAGAAATGGGACAAGCAGCTGTGAGTGGGAGAGTGAAAGAGATCAAATGGGCACTGTCAGAACTGCTGCAGATTTCTTTGTGGGCAGAGAAAAAGGCACCAACAGAGACATGAGTCCAGTACAAAAGGGCAGCCTGCAGCACCAGGAGAAACAGTAAGAGTGGGTGAGATGGAAGAGTGAACAATCTCAACGGAGCTCTATCGTGACTGCTGCAGATTTCTTTGTGGGCAGAAAAAGGCATCGACACAACCAGGAGCCCAGTACAAAAGGCCAGCCTGCAGCACTGGCAGAAACAGAATGAGTGAGTAATAAAGGGAGGGAGGGAGGGAGTGAGTGAGCAGGCTCAACAGAGGTCTATCGTGACTGCTGCAGATTGTTTTGTATGCCGGAAAAGGCAGCAACACAGGCAGGAGCACAGTACAAAAGGCCAGCCTGCAGCACTGACAGAAACAAATGAGCAAGTGACAGAGTCGGAGTGAGTGACCTCAAGGGAGATGTGTCAGGACTGCTGCAAATCACATTGTGGGCAGGAATAGACACCAACACAGGCAGGAACCCAGTACAAAATCATTGTCTGCAGCAATGGGAGACTCAGAGCAATTGAGTGAGGGGAGGGAGGGGGAGTGAGTGAGCTCAACGGACCTCTGTTGGGACTACTGCAGATTTCTTTGTGGGCAGAAAAAGGTGCCAACAGAGGCAGGAGCCCAGTACAAAAGGGCAGCCAGCAGTGCCAGGAGAAACAGAATGATTGCGTGAGACAGGGGGAGTGAGCGACCTCAACAGAGCTCTGTCGGGACAGCTGCCGATTTCGTCATGAGCAGAAAAAGGTGCAAATGCAGGCAGGAACCCAGTACAAAAGGCCAGCCTGCTGCATCGTGATAAACACAATGAGTGAGTGAGAGAGAGGGAGTGAGTGAGCTCAACGGAGCTATGTCAGCACTGCTGCAGATTTCCTTGTGGGGAGAAAAAGCCCCAAACGCAAGCAGGAGCCCAGTACTAAAGGGAAGGCTGCAGCAGTAGGAGATGAGAACAGTACAAAAGGGCAGGCTCCAGCACCAGGAGACATAGAACGAGCGAGTGAGGGAGGGGGAGTGAGTGACCTCAACGGAGCTCTGTTGGTACTGTTGCAGATTTCTTTGTTTGTATAAAAAGGCAGCAATTCAGGCAGGGGCCCAGTACCAAAAGGCAGCCTGCAGTGGCAGGAGAAACACAATGAGTGAATGAGACAGGGGTAGTGAGAGAGCTTTAAGGAGCTGTGTCAGGACTGCTGCATATTTCTTTATGGGCAGAAAAAGGCAACAATGCATGGAGGGTCCCAGTACAAAAGGGCAGAGAGCAGCGGCTGGAGAAACAAAATGAACAAGTGAGAGAGGAGGAGTGAGTGAGCGAGCTCAATGGAGCCCTGTTGGGACTGCTGCAGATTTCTCTGTGGACAGAAATAGGTCCCAACAGATGTAGAAGCCCAGTACAAAAGGGCAGCCTGCAGTACCTAGAGAAACAGAATGAGTGCGTGAGATGGAGGAGTGAGTGTCCTTAATGGAGCTCTGTCAGGACAGCAGCAGATTTCTCTGTGGGCAGAAAAATGTACCAACACAGCAGGAACGCAGTACAAAAGGGCAGCCCACAGCACTGGGAGAAACACAACGAGTGAGTGAGAGAGAGGAAATGAGAGAGCTCACCGAAGCTGTCTCGGGACTACTGCAGATTTTTTTGAGGGCAGAAAAAGGCGGCAACGCAACCAGGAGCCCAGTATAAAAGGCCAGTCTGCAGCTATGGCAGAAACAGAAGGAACAACTAACAGAAAGAGGTGGTGAGCAAGCTCAACGGATGCCTATCGTGACTGCTGTAGATTTCTTTGAGGGCAGGAAACAGCAATATGTGCAGCAACCCAGTATAAAAGGCCAACCTACAGCACCGGCAGAAACAAATGAGCAAGTGACAGAGGGGGAGTGAGTGACCTCAAGGGAGCTGTGTCAGGACTGCTGAAATTCTCTTTGGGCGAAAAGCCAACACTTACAGGAACCAAGTGCGCGAAGGCAGCCTGCAGCAGCAGAAGACTCAGAATGAGTGAGTGAGAGAAAGGGGAAAGGGGAAAAGGGGAAATTGTTTAACCAGGAAAGGCACACGAAGCCGAAGCTTGTTTCCAGGTGCAACCTGGGAGCACAAGGAAGTTAAGTGACTTGCTCAGGGTCACAGAGTATGCAAGTGGGGGCTGTGGGATTCAGAGGGGGAGTGAGTCAGCTCACTGGATCTCTGTTGGGACTGCTGCGGATTTCTCTGTGGGCAGAAAAATTCACCAGTGCTTGCAGGGGCCCACTACAAAACGGCAGCCTGCAGTGGCAGGAGAAACAGAAAAAGTGAGTGAGAGAGGGGGAGTGAGTGAGTTCAACAGACCTCTGTTGGGACTGCTGCAGATTTCTTTCAGGGCTGAAAAAGGTGAAAACAGAGGCATGAGCACAGTACAAAAAGGCAGCCTGCAGTGCCAGGAGAAACAGAATGAGTTCAAGAGACAGGGGGAGTGAGTGAGCTCAATGGAGCTGTGTCAGCACTGCTGCAGATTTCTAGCTGGGCAGGAAAAAACAGCAATGCAAGCAGAAGCCCAGAACAAAAGGGCAGGCTGCAGCAGTGGGAGACGAGCCCAGTATAAAAGGGCAGGCTCCAGCAGCGGGAGAGAGAACAAGCGAGTGAGGGAGGAGCAGTGAGTAAGCTCAATGGAGGTGTGTCGGGACTGCTGCAGATTTCTCTGTGGGAGAAATAGTCAACAATGCATGCAGGGCCTGGTACAAATGGGCAGCCTGCAGTGGCGGGAAAAACAGAATGAGCGAGTGAGAGAGGAGGAGGAGTGATTGAGCTCAACAGACCTCTGTGGGGACTGCTGCAGATTTCTTTGCGGGCAGAAAAAGGTGCCAAAAGAGGCAGGAGCCCAGTACAGTACGGCAGCATGCTGTGCCAGGAGAAAAAGAATGAGTGCGTTAGATGGGGGAGGGAGCGACCTCAACGGAGCTCTGTCATGACAGCTGTGGATTTCTTTGTGCGGAGAAAAAGGACCCAACACAAGCAATAGCTCAGTACAAAAGGGAAGGATGCAGCAGAGGGAGATGAGCCCAGTACAAAAGGGCCAGCTCCAGCACCAGGAGGCATAGAACGAGCGAGTGAGGGAGGAGGAGTTAGTGACCTCAGTGGAGCTCTCTTGGGACTGCTGTAGGTTTCTTTTTGGGTAGAAAAAGGCAGCAATGCAGGCAGGGGCCCAGTACAAAAGGGAGCCTGCAGTGCTAGGAGAAACAGAATGAGTGAGTGAGACGGGGAGTGAGTGAACCCATTGGAGCTCTGTCGGAACAGCTGTGGATTTCTGTGTGGGCAGAAAAAGCTGCCAACGTAGGCAGGAACCCAGTACAAAAGGCCTACCTGCAGCACCGGGAGAAACACAATGAGCAAGTGATAGAGGGGGAGTCAGTGAGCTCAAAGAAGCTGTGTCGGGACTACTGCAGATTTCTCTGAGGGCAGAAAAAGGCAACAATGCATGCAGGGTCCCAGTACAAAATGACACCCAGCAGTGGCAGGAGAAACAGAATGAATGAGTGAGAAAGGGGGAGAGAGTGAGCAAGCTCAATGGAGCTCTGTTGAGACTGCTGCAGATTTCTCTGAGGGCAGAAATAGGTCCCAACGGAGGCAGGAGCCAGGTACAAAAAGGCAGCCTGCAGTACCAGGAGAAACAGAATGAGTGCGTGAGACAGGGTTAGTGAGCAACCTCACCGGAGATTTGTCGGGACAGCTGCAGATTTCTCTGAAGGCAGAAAAATGTGCCGACACAGGCAGGAACCCAGTACAAAAGGATAGCCTGCAGCGCCGGGAGAAACACAATGAGGGAGTGAGAGAGGGGAAGTGAGAGAGCTCAATTAAGCTGTGTCAAGACTACTGCAGATTTCTTTGTTGGCAGAAAAAGGCGGCAATGCAACCAGGAGCCCAGTATAAAAGGCCAGTCTGCAGCAATGGCAGAAACAGAAGGAGCAACTAAGAGAGAGTGATGTGGTGAGCAAGCTCAAAGGAGGTCTATCGTAACTGCTACAGATTTCTTTGTGGGCAAAAAAAGGCAGCAATGTGGGCAGCAGCCCAGTATAAACGGCCAGCCTACAGCACCGGCAGAAACAAATGAGCAAGTAACAGAGGGGGAGTGAGCGACCTCAAGGGAGCTGTGTCAGGACTGCTGTAATTCTCTTTTTGGACAGAAAAAGCCGCCAACACTTACAGGAACCAATTGCAAAAGGGCAGCCTGCAGCAGCAGGAGACACAGAATGAGTGAGTGAGAGAAAGGGGAAAGGGGAAAGGGGAAATTGTTTAACCAGGAAAGGCACACGAAGCCGAAGCTTGTTTCCAGGTGTGACCTGGAAGCACAAGGAAGTTAAGTGACTTGTTCAGGGTCACACAGTATGCAAGTGGGAGCTGTGGGATTCAGAGGGTGAGTGAGTCAGCTCACTGGATCTCTGTTGGGACTGCTGTAGATTTCTCTGTGGGCAGAAAAATTCACCAGTGTTTGTAGGGGCCCACTAAAAAAGGGCAGCCTGCAGCGACTGGAGAAACAGAATGAGTGAGTGAGAGACGAGGAGTGAGTGAGCTCAACGGACCTGTGTCGGGACTGCTGCAGATTTCTTTCTGGGCAGAAAAAGGTGAAAACAGAGGCATGAGCACAGTTCAAAAAGGCAGCCTGCAGTGCAAGGAGAAACAGAATGAGTGTGAGAGACAGGGGGAGTGAGTGAGCTCCACGGAGCTGTGTCGGCACTGCTGCAGATTTCTAGGTAGGCAGAAAAAGGCCCCAATGCGAGCAGAAGCCATTGCAAAAGGGCAGGCTCCTTCAGCGAGAAATAGAATGAGCGAGTGAGGGAGGGGCAGTGAGTATGCTCAACGGAGGTGTGTCAGGACTGCTGAAGATTTCTCTGTGGGAAGAAAAAGTCAACAATGCATGCAGGGACCTGGTACAAAAGGGCAGCCTGCAAAGGTGGGAGAAACAGAATAAGCGATTGAGAGAGGGGGTGTGAGTGAGCTCAACAAACCTCTCCGGGACTGCTGCAGATTTCTTTGTGGGTAGTAAAAGGCAGCAATGCAGGCAGGGGCCCAGAACAAAAGGGCAGTCTGCAGTGCCAGAAGAAACAAAATGAGTGAGTGAGACAGGGGGAGTGAGTGACCTCAATAGAGCTCTGTCAGAACAGCTGTGGATTTATATGTGGGCAGAAAAAGGTGCCAACGTAGGCAGGAACCCAGTAAAAAAGGCCAGCCTGCAGCACCGGGAGAAACACAATGAGCAAGTGAGAAAGGGGAAGTCAGTGAGCTCAAAGGAGTTGTGTCGAGACTGCTGCAGATTTCTTTGTGGGTAGAAAAAGGTGCAAACAGAGGCAGGATCCCAGTACAAAAGGGCAGCATCAGTGCCAGGAGAAACAGAATGAGTGCATGAGACAGGGGGCATGAGCGGCTCAATGGAGCTCTGTAGGGACAGCTGCAGATTTCTCTATGGGCAGAAAAATGTGCCAAGACAGACAGGAACCCAGTACAAAAGGCCAGCATGCAGTGCCGGAGAAACACAACCAGCAAGTGAAAGAGGGGAAGTAAGAGAGCTCAATGAAGCTATGTATGGGACTGCTGCAGAATTTCTTGTGGGCAGAAAATGCAATGCAACCAAGATCCCACCACAACAGGCTACAGCAGCTGGAGACGTGCCCAGTACAAAAGGGCAGGCTCCAGCAGCAGGAGACACAGAATGAGTGAGTGAGGGGAGGGAGGAGCTCAACGGACCTCTGTTGGGACTGTTGCAGATTTCTTTGTTTGCAGAAAAATCCCCAAATGCAAGCGGGTGCCCAGTACAAAAGGGCAGGCTGCAGCAGTGGGAGATGAGCCCAGCACAAAAGGGCAGTCTCCAGCAGTGGGACACACAGAATGAGCGAGTGAGAGAGCGGGAGTGTGTGAGCTCAACGGAGCTGTGTCAGGACTGCTGCAGATTTCTAGGTGGGCAGAAAAAGGCCCCAATGCAAGCAGGAGCCCAGTACAAAAGGGCAGGCTTCAGCAGGGAGAGACAAAGAACGATCGAGTGAGGGAGGGGGAGTGAGTGAGCTCGGTGGAGCTCTGCTGGGACTACTGCGGATTTCTTTGTGAGTAGAAAAAGGCAGCAATGCTGGCAGGGGCACAGCAAAAGCGGCAGCTTGCAGTGGTGGGAGAAACAGAATGAGTGAGGAGAGAGGGGAGTGAGGAGCTCAATGGAGCTGTGGGACTGCTGCAGATTCTTTGTTTTCAGAAAAAGGTGCCAAAAGAGGCAGGAGTCCAGTACAAAAGGGCAGCCTGCAGTGCCAAGAGAAACAGAATGAGTGCGTGAGACAGAGGGAGTAAGAGACCTCAACAGAGCTCTGTCAGGACAGCTGCAGATATCTCTGTGGGCAGAAAAAGGTCCCAACAGAGGCAGGAGCCCAGTAAAAAAGAGCATCCTGCAATGCCAGGAGAAACAGAATGAGTGCGTGAGACAGAGGGAGTGAGCAACCTTAACGGAGCTGTCGGGACAGCTGCGGATTTCTCTGTGGGCAGTAAAATGTGCCAACACAGGCAGCAACCCAGTACAAAAGGCCAGCCTGCTGCACCAGGAGATACAAAATGAGCGAGTGAGAGAGGGGAAGTGAGAGAGCTCAACGAAGCTGTGTCAGGACTGCTGCAGATTTCTTTGTGGGCAGAAAAGGCGGCAACGCAACCTGACCCCAGTTCGGTAGCGCTGCCCGCAGCGCCGCAGAAACAGAAGGAGCTACTATGAGAGAGGAGGGGTGAGCAAGATCAATGGAGGTCTATCATGATTGCTGCAGATTTCTTTGTGGGCAGGAAAAGGCAGCCAGGTGGGCAGGAGCCCAGTATAAAAGGCCAGCCTGCAGCTGCGGCAGAAACAAATGAGCAAGTGAAAGAGGGAGAGTGAGCAATCTCAAGTGAGCTTTGTCAGGACTGCTGCATATCTCTTTGTGGTCAGAAAAACCCACCAACACAGGCAGGAACCAAGTGCAAAATGGCAGCCTGCAGCAGTAGGAGACACAAAACAAGTGAATCAGAGAGAGGGGGAGTGGGTGAGCTCCCTAGAGCTCTGTTAGGACTGCTGCAGATTTGTCTGTGGGCAGAAAAAGTCAACAATGAATGCTGGAGCCAGTACAAAAGGGCAGCCTGCAGCGGCGGGAGAAACAGAATGAGTGAGTGAGACAGGGGGAGTGAGTGACCTCAATGGAGCTCTGTCGGAACAGCTGCGGATTTCTATGTGGGCAGAAAAAGGTGCCAACATAGGCAGGAACCCAGTACAAAAGGCCACCCTGCAGCACCGGGAGAAACAAAATGAGCAAGTGAGATTGGGGGAGTCAGTGAGCTCAAAGGAGTTGTTTCAGGACTGCTGCAGATTTCTCTGTGGGCAAAAAAAGGCAACAATGCATGCAGGGTCCAAGTACCAAAGGGCAGCCAGCAGCAGCGGGAGAAACAGAATGAACAAGTGAGAGAGGGGGAGTGAGTGAGCGAGCTCAACGGAGCTCTGCCGGGACTGCTGCAGATTTCTCTGTGGGCAGAAATAGTTCCCAACAGAGGTAGAAGCCCAGTACAAAAGGGCAGCCTACAGTACCAGGAGAAACAGAATGAGTGCTTGAGACAGGGGAGTGAGTGACCTCAATGGAGCTCTGACGGGACAGCTGCGGATTTCTCTGTGGGCAGAAAAATATACCAACACAGGCAGGAACCCATTACAAAAGGCCAGCCTGCAGTGCTGGGAGAAACACAACGAGCGAGTGAGAGAGGGCAAATGAGAGAGCGCAATGAAGCTGTGTCGGGACGACTGCAGATTTCTTTGTGTGCAGAAAAAGGCGGCAATGCAACCAGGAGCCCAGTATAAAAGGCCTGTCTGCTGCTACGGCACAAACAGAAGGAGCAACTAAGAGAAAGAGTGGGTGAGCAAGCTCAACGGATACCTATCGTAACTGCTGCAGATTTCTTTGAGGGCAGGAAACAGCAATGTGTGCAGCAAACCAGCATAAAAGGCCAGCCTACAGCACCGGCAGAAACAAATGAGCAAGTGACAGAGGGGGAGTGAGTGACCTCTAGGGAGCTGTGTCAGGACTGCTGCAATTCTCTTTTAGGGTGGAAAAAGCCACCACAACTTACAGGAACCAAGTGCAAAAGGGCAGCCTGCAGCAGCAGGAGACTCAGAATGAGTGAGTGAGAGAAAGGGGAAAGGAGAAAAGGGGAAATTGTTTAACCAGGAAAGGCACACAAAGCCTAAGGTTGTTTCCAGGTGCAACCTGGGAGCACAAGGAAGTTAAGTGACTTGCTCAGGGTCACACAGTATGCAAGTGGGGGCTGTGGGATTCAGAGGGGGAGTGAGTCAGCTCACTGGATCTCTGTTGGTACTGCTGTGGATTTCTCTGTGGACTGAAAAAGTCACCAGTGCTTGCAGGGGCCCACTACGAAAGGGCAGCCTGCAGCGGCAGGAGAAACAGAATGAGTGAGTGAGAGAGGGGATGTGAGTGAGTTCAACAGACCTCTGTTGGGACTGCTGCAGATTTCTATCTGGGCAGAAAAAGGTGAAAACAGAGGCATGAGCACAGTACAAAAAGGCAGCCTGCAGTGCCAGGAGAAACAGAATGAGTTTAAGAGACAGGGGGAGTGAGTGAGCTCAACGGAGCTGTGTCAGCATTGCTGCAGATTTCTAGGTGGGCAGAAAAAAACAGCAATGTAAGCAGAAGCCCAGAACAAAAGGGCAGGCTCTAGCAGTGGGAGACTAGCCCAGTATAAAAGGGCAGGCTCCAGCAGCGGGAGACAGAACAAGCGAGTGAGGGAGAAGCAGTAAGTAAGCTCAACGGAGGTGTGTCGGGACTGCTGCAGATTCTTCTGTGGGCAGAAAAAGTCAACAATGCATGCAGGGGCCCGGTACAAATGGGCAGCCTGCAGTGGCGGGAAAAACAGAATGAGCGAGTGAGAGAGGAGGAGTGATTGAGCTCAACAGACCTCTGTGGGGACTGCTGCAGATTTCTTTGTGGGCAGAAAAAGGTGCAACAGAGGCAGGAGCCCAGTACAGTAGGGCAGCCTGCAGTGCCAGGAGAAAGAGAATGAGTGCGTTAGATGGGGGAGGGAGCGACCTCAACGGAGCTCTGTCATAACAGCTGTGGATTTCTTTGTGGGGAGAAAAAGGACCCAACACAAGCAATAGCTCAGTACAAAAGGGAAGGATGCAGCAGAGGGAGATGAGCCCAGTACAAAAGGGCTGGCTCCAGCACCAGGAGACATAGAACGAGCAAGTGAGGGAGGAGGAGGAGTTAGAGACCTCAGTGGAGCTCTCTTGGGACTGCTGTAGGTTTCTTTGTGGGTAGAAAAAGGCAGCAATTCAGGCAGGGGCCCAGTACAAAAGGGAGCCTGCAGTGCCAGGAGAAACAGAATGAGTGAGTGAGACGGGGAGTGAGTGAACCCAATGGAGCTCTGTCAGAACAGCTGTGGATTTCTGTGTGGGCAGAAAAAGCTGCCAACGTAGGCAGGAACCCAGTACAAAAGGCCTTCCTGCAGCACTGGGAGAAACACAATGAGCAAGTGATAGAGGGGGAGTCAGTGAGCTCAAAGGAGCTGTGTCAGGACTGCTGCAGATTTCTCTGTGGGCAGAAAAAGGCAACAATGCATGCAGGGTCCCAGTACAAAATGACAGCCAGCAGTGGCAGGAGAAACAGAATGAATGAGTGAGAAAGGGGGAGAGAGTGAGCAAGCTCAATGGAGCTCTGTTGAGACTGCTGCAGATTTCTCTGAGGGCAGAAATAGGTCCCAACAGAGGCAGGAGCCAGGTACAAAAAGGCAGCCTGCAGTACCAGAAGAAACAGAATGAGTGCGTGAGAGAGGGGTAGTGAGCGACCTCAATGGAGATCTGTCGGGACAGCTGCAGATTTCTCTGAGGGCAGAAAAATGTGCCAACACAGGCAGGAACCCAGTACAAAAGGATAGCCTGCAGCGCCGGGAGAAACACAATGAGCGAGTGAGAGAGGGGAAGTGAGAGAGCTCAATGAAGCTGTGTCAGGACTACTGCAGATTTCTTTGTTGGCAGAAAAAGGCGGCAATGCAACCAGGAGCCCAGTATAAAAGGCCAGTCTGCAGCTACGGCAGAAACAGAAGGAGCAACTAAGAGAGAGTGATGGGGTGAGCAAGCTCAACGGAGGTCTATCGTGACTGCTACAGATTTCTTTGTGGGCAGGAAAAGGCAGCCACATGGGCAGGAGCCCAGTATAAAAGGCCAGCCTACAGCACCGGCTGAAACAAATGAGCAAGTAATAGAGGGGGAGTGAGCGACCTCAAGGGAGCTGTGTCAGGACTGCTGTAATTCTCTTTTTGGGCAGAAAAAGCCGCCAACACTTACAGGAACCAAGTGCAAAAGGGCAGCCTGCAGCAGCAGGAGACACAGAATGAGTGAGTGAGAGAAAGGGGAAAGGGGGAAAGGGGAAATTGTTTAACCAGGAAAGGCACACTAAGCCAAAGCTTGTTTCCAGGTGCGACCTGGAAGCACAAGGAAGTTAAGTGACTTGCTCAGGGTCACACAGTATGCAATTGGGGGCTGTGGGATTCAGAGGGGAGTGAGTCAGCTCACTGATCTCTGTTGGGACTGCTGCAGATTTCTCTGTGGCAGAAAATTCACCAGTGCTTGTAGGGGCCACTACAAAGGGCAGCCTGCAGCGGCAGTAGAAACAGAATGAGTGAGTGAGAGATGGGGAGTGAGTGAGCTCAACGGACCTGTGTCGGGACTGCTGCAGATTTATTTCTGGGCAGAAAAAGGTGAAAACAGAGGCATGAGCAGAGTTCAAAAAGGCAGCCTGCAGTGCAAAGAGAAATAGAATGATTGCGAGAGACAGGGGAAGTGAGTGAGCTCAACGGAGCTGTGTCGGCACTGCTGCAGATTTCTAGGTGGGCAGAAAAAGGCCCCAATGCGAGCAGAAGCCATTACAAAATGGCAGGCTCCTTCAGCGAGAGATAGAATGAGCGAGTGAGGGAGGGGCAGTGAGTATGCTCAAAGGAGGAGTGACAGGACTGCTGCAGATTTCTCTGTAAGGTGAAAGTCGAATAATGCATGCAGGGGCCCGGTACAAATGGGCAGCCTGCAGTGGCTGGAAAAACAGAATGAGCGAGTGAGACAGGAGGAGTGATTGAGCTCAACAGACCTCTGCTGGACTGCTGCAGATTTCTTTGTGGGTATTAAAAGGCAGCAATGCAGGCAGGGGCCCAGTACAAAAGGGCAGTCTGCAGTGCCAGAAGAAACAAAATGAGTGAGTGAGACAGGGGGAGTGAGTGACCTCAATAGAGCTCTGTCGGAACAGCTGTGGATTTCTATGTGGGCAAAAAAAGGTGCCAACGTAGGCAGGAACCCAGTAAAAAAGGCCAGCCTGCAGCACTGGGAGTAACACAATGAGCAAGTGAGAGAGGGGAAGTCAGTGAGCTCAAAGGAGCTGTGTCGAGACTGCTGCAGATTTCTTTGTGGGTAGGAAAAGGTGCAAACAGAGGCAGGATCCCAGTACAAAAGGGCGGCATCAGTGCCAGGAGAAACAGAATGAGTGCCTGGGACAGGGGGCATGAGCGGCTCAATGGAGCTCTGTCGGGACAGCTGCAGATTTCTCTATGGGCAGAAAAATGTGCCAAGACAGACAGGAACCCAGTACAAAAGGCCAGCATGCAGTGCCGGGAGAAACACAACGAGCGAGTGAAAGGGGAAGTAAGAGAGCTCAATGAAGCTATGTTGGGACTGCTGCAGAATTTCTTTGTGGGCAGAAAAATGCGGCAATGCAACCAAGATCCCACTACAAATAGGCATGTTGCAGCAGCTGGAGACGTGCCCAGTACAAAAGGGCAGGCTCCAGCAGCAGGAGACACAGAATGAGTGAGTTAGGGAAGGGGAGGGAGTGAGCTCAACGGACCTCTGTTGGGACTGTTGCAGATTTCTTTGTTTGCAGAAAAATCCCCAAATGCAAGCGGGTGCCCAGTACAAAAGGGCAGGCTGCAGCAGTGGGAGATGAGCCCAGCACAAAAGGGCAGTCCCCAGCAGTGAGACACAGAATGAGCGAGTGAGAGAGAGGGAGTGTGTGAGCTCAACAGAGCTGTGTCAGGACTGCTGCAGATTTTTAGGTGGGCAGAAAAAGGCCCCAATGCAAGCAGGAGCCCAGTACAAAAGGGCAGGCTGCAGCAATAGGAGACAAGCCCAGTACAAAAGGGCAGGCTCCCGCAGTGGGAGACAGAACAAGCGATTGAGGGAGGCAGAATGACTGAGCTCAACGGAGTTGTGTTGGGACTTCTGCAGATTTCTCTGTGGGCAGAAAAAGGAAACAATGCATGCAGGTGCCAAGTACAAAAGGGCAGCCTGCAGTGGTGGGAGAAACAGAATGAAAGAGTGAGAGAGGGGCAGTAACTGAGCGAGCTCAACGGAGTTGTGTCAGCACTGCTGCAGATTTCTTTGTGGGCAGAAAAAGTCCCCAATTCAAACAGGAGCCCAGTACAAATTGGCACGCTGCAGCACTGGGAGACGAGCCAGCACAAAAGGGCAGGCTTCAGCAGGGAGAGACAAAGAATGACGAGTGAGGGAGGAGGAGGAGTGAGCCATGGGAGCCTGCTGACCACCGCGCGGATTTCTGTGGGTAGAAAAAAAAAAAAAAAAAGCAATGCCAGCAGGCACAGGCAAAAAGGGCAGCCTGCAGTGGTGGGAGAAACAGAATGAGTGAGTGAGAGGGGAGGAGTGAGCTCACTGGAGCTCTGTGGGGACTGCTGCAGATTTCTTTGTTTTCAGAAAAAGATGCCAAAAGAGGCAGGAGTCCAGTACAAAAGGGCAGCCTGCAGTGCCAAGAGAAACAGAATGAGTGCGTGAGACAGAGGGAGTAAGAGACCTCAACAGAGCTCTGTCAGGACAGCTGCAGATATCTCTGTGGGCAGAAAAAGGTCCCAACAGAGGCAGGAGCCCAGTACAAAGGGGCAGCCTTGTAGCCAGGAGAAACAGAATGAGTGCGTGAGACAGAGGAGTGAGTAACCTTAACGGAGCTGTCGGGACAGCCGCGGATTTCTCTGTGGGCAGTAAAATGTGCCAACACAGGCAGGAACCCAGTACAAAAGGCCAGCCTGCAGCACCAGGAGATACAAAATGAGCCAGTGAGAGAGGGGAAGTGAGAGAGCTCAACGAAGCTGTGTCAGGACTGCTGCAGATTTCTTTGTGGGCAGAAAAAGGCGGCAACGCAACCTGGACCCCAGTTCAAAAGGCCAGTCTGCAGCGCCGGCAGAAACAGAAGGAGCTACTATGAGAGAGGGAGGGGGTGAGCAAGATCAATGGAGGTCTATCATGATTGCTGCAGATTTCTTTGTGGGCAGGAAAAGGCAGCCACGTGGGCAGGAGCCCAGTATAAAAGGCCAGCCTGCAGCCGCGGCAGAAACAAATGAGCAAGTGACAGAGGGGAGTGAGCGACCTCAAGGGAGCTGTGTCAGGACTGCTGCAATTCTCTTTTTGGGTGGAAAAAGCCTCCAACACTTACAGGAACCAAGTGCAAAAGGGCAGCCTGCAGCAGCAGGAGACTCAGAATGAGTGAGTGAGAGAAAGGGGAAAGGGGAAATGGGGAAATTGTTTAACCAGGAAAGGCACACTATGCCGAAGCTTGTTTCCAGGTGCAACCTGGGAGCACAAGGAAGTTAAGTGACTTGCTCAGGGTCACAGAGTATGCAAGTGGGGGCTGTGGGATTCAGAGGGGGAGTGAGTCAGCTCACTGGATCTCTGTTGGGACTGCTGCGGATTTCTCTGTGGGCAGAAAAAGTCACCAGTGCTTGCAGGGGCCCACTACAAAAGGGCAGCCTGCAGCGGCAGGAGAAACAGAATGAGTGAGTGAGAGAGGGGATATGCGTGAGTTCAACAGACCTCTGTTGGGACAGCTGCAGATTTCTATCTGGGCAGAAAAAGGTGAAAACAGAGGAAAGAGCACAGTACAAAAAGGCAGCCTGCAGTGCCAGGAGAAACAGAATGAGTTCAATAGATAGGGGGAGTGAGTGAGCTCACCGGAGCTGTGTCAGCATTGCTGCAGATTTCCAGGTGGGCAGAAAAAAACAGCAATGTAAGCAGAAGCCCCGAACAAAAGGGCAGGCTGCAGCAGTGGGAGACGAGCCCAGTATAAAAGAGCAGGCTCCAGCAGCGGGAGACAGAACAAGCGAGTCAGGGAGAAGCAGTGAGTAAGCTCAACTGAGGTGTGTCGGGACTGCTGCAGATTTCTCTGTGGGCAGAAAAAGTCAACAATGCATGCAGGGGCCCGGTACAAATGGGCAGCCTGCAGTGGCGGGAAAAACAGAATGAGCGAGTGAGACAGGAGGAGTGATTGAGCTCAACAGACCTCTGTGGGGACTGCTGCAGATTTCTTTGTGGGCAGAAAAAGCTGCAACAGAAGCAGGAGCCCAGTACAGTAGGGCAGCCTGCAGTGCCGGGAGAAAGAGAATGAGTGCGTTAGATGGGGGAGGGAGCGACCTCAACGGAGCTCTGTCATAGCAGTTGTGGATTTCTTTGTGGGGAGAAAAAGGCAGCAATGCAGGCAGGGGCCCAGTACAAAAGGGAGCCTGCAGTGCCAGGAGAAACAGATTGAGTGAGTGAGACGGGGAGTGAGTGAACCCAATGGAGCTCTGTCGGAACAGCTGTGGATTTCTGTGTGGGCAGAAAAAGCTGCCAACGTAGGCAGGAACCCAGTACAAAAGGCCTTCCTGCAGCACTGGGAGAAACACAATGAGCAAGTGATAGAGGGGGAGTCAGTGAGCTCAAAGGAGCTGTGTCAGGACTGCTGCAGATTTCTCTGTGTGCAGAAAAAGGCAACAATGCATGCAGAGTCCCAGTACAAAATGACAGCCAGCAGTGGCAGGAGAAACAGAATGAATGAATGAGAAAGGGGGAGAGAGTGAGCAAGCTCAATGGAGCTCTGTTGAGACTGCTGCAGATTTCTCTGTGGGCAGAAATAGGTCCCAACAGAGGCAGGAGCCAGGTACAAAAAGGCAGCCTGCAGTACCAGAAGAAACAGAATGAGTGCGTGAGAGAGGGTGGTGAGCGACCTCAATGGAGATCTGTCGGGACAGCTGCAGATTTCTCTGAGGGCAGAAAAATGTGCCAACACAGGCAGGAACCCAGTACAAAAGGATAGCCTGCAGCGCCGTGAGAAACACAATGAGCGAGTGAGAGAGGGGAAGTGAGAGAGCTCAATGAAGCTGTGTCAGGACTACTGCAGATTTCTTTGTTGGCAGAAAAAGGCGGCAATGCAACCAGGAGCCCAGTATAAAAGGCCAGTCTGCAGCTACGGCAGAAACAGAAGGAGCAACTAAGAGAGAGTGATGGGGTGAGCAAGCTCAACGGAGGTCTATCGTGACTGCTACAGATTTCTTTGTGGGCAGGAAAAGGCAGCCACATGGGCAGGAGCCCAGTATAAAAGGCCAGCCTACAGCACCAGCTGAAACAAATGAGCAAGTAATAGAGGGGGAGTGAGCGACCTCAAGGAAGCTGTGTCAGGACTGCTGTAATTCTTCTTTTGGGCAGAAAAAGCTGCCAACACTTACAGGAACCATGTGCAAAAGGGCAGCCTGCTGCAGCAGGAGACACAGAATGAGTGAGTGAGAGAAAGGGGAAAGGGGGAAAGGGGAAATTGTTTAACCAGAAAAGGCACACTAAGCAGAAGCTTGTTTCCAGGTGCGACCTGGAAGCACAAGGAAGTTAAGTGACTTGCTCAGGGTCACACAGCATGCAAGTGGGTGCTGTGGGATTCAGAGGGGGAGTGAGTCAGCTCACTGGATCTCTGTTGGGACTGCTGCACATTTCTCTGTGGGCAGAAAAATTCACCAGTGCTTGTAGGGGCCCACTACAAAAGGGCAGCCTGCAGCGGCAGGAGAAACAGAATGAGTGAGTTAGAGATGGGGAGTGAGTGAGCTCAACGGACCTCTGTCGGGACTGCTGCAGATTTCTTTCTGGGCAGAAAAAGGTGAAAACAGAGGCATGAGCACAGTTCAAAAAGGCAGCCTGCAGTGCAAGGAGAAACAGAATGAGTGCGAGAGACAGGGGAAGTGAGTGAGCTCAACGGAGCTGTGTCGGCACTGCTGCAGATTTCTAGGTGGGCAGAAAAAGGCCCCAATGCGATCAGAAGCCATTACAAAAGGGCAGGCTCCTTCAGCGAGAGATAGAATGAGCGACTGAGGGAGGGGCAGTGAGCATGCTCAACAGAGGAGTGTCAGGACTGCTGTAGATTTCTCAGTGGGAAGAAAAAGTCAACAATGCATGCAGGGACCTGGTACAATAGGGCAGCTTGCAACGATGGGAGAAACAGAATAAGAGAGTGAGAGAGGGGGAGTGAGTGAGCTCAACAAACCTCTGCGGGACTGCTGCAGATTTCTTTGTGGGTAGAAAAAGGCAGCAATGCAGGCAGGTGCCCAGTACAGAAGGGCAGTCTGCAGTGCCAGGAGAAACAAAATGAGTTAGTGAGACAGGGGGAGTGAGTGACCTCAATAGAGCTCTGTCAGAACAGCTGTGGATTTATATGTGGGCAGAAAAAGGTGCCAACGTAGGCAGGAACCCAGTAAAAAGGACAGCCTGCAGCACTGGGAGAAACACAATGAGCAAGTGAGAGAGGGGAAGTCAGTGAGCTCAAAGGAGCTGTGTCGAGACTGCTGCAGATTTCTTTGAGGGTAGAAAAAGGTGCCAACAGAGGCAGGATCCCAGTACAAAAGGGCGGCATGAAATGCCAGGAGAAACAGAATGAGTGCATGAGTCAGAGGACATGAGCTGCTCAATGGAGCTCTGTTGGGACAGCTGCGGATATCTCTGTGGGCAGAAAAACTACTACAAATAGGCATGTTGCAGCAGCTGGAGACGTGCCCAGTACAAAAGGGCAGGATCCAGCAGCAGGAGACACAGAATGAGTGAGTGAGGGAGGGGGAGTGAGTGAGCTCAACGGACCTCTGTTGGGACAGTTGCAGATTTCTTTATTTGCAGAAAAATCCCCAAATGCAAGCGGGTGCCCAGTACAAAAGGGCAGGCTGCAGCAGTGGGAGATGAGCCCAGCACAAAAGGGCAGTCTCCAGCAGTGAGACACAGAATGAGCGAGTGAGAGAGAGGGAGTGTGTGAGCTCAACAGAGCTGTGTCAGGACTGCTGCAGATTTTAGGTGGGCAGAAAAAGCCCCAATGCAAGCAGGAGCCCAGTACAAAAGGGCAGGCTGCAGCAATAGGAGACAAGCCCAGTACAAAAGGGCAGGCTCCCGCAGTGGGAGACAGAATGAGCGATTGAGGGAGGGGGAATGACTGAGCTCAACGGAGTTATGTTGGGACTTCTGCAGATTTCTCTGTGGGCAGAAAAAGGAAACAATGCATGCAGGTGCCGAGTACAAAAGGGCAGCCTGCAGTGGTGGGAGAAACAGAATGAAAGAGTGAGAGAGGGGCAGTGACTGAGCGAGCTCAACGGAGCTGTGTCAGCACTGCTGCAAATTTCTTTGTGGGTAGAAAAATTCCCCAATTCAAACAGAAGCCCAGTACAAATTGGCACGCTGCAGCACTAGGAGATGAGCCCAGCAGAAAAGGGCATTCTTCAGCAGGGAGAGACAAAGAACGATCGAGTGAGGGAGGGGGAGTGAGTGAGCTCAATGGAGCTCTGCTGGGACTACTGTGGATTTCTTTGTGGGTAGAAAAAGGCAGCAATGCAGGCATGGGCACAGTACAAAAGGGCATCCTGCAGTGGTGGGAGAAACAGAATGAGCAAGTGAGAGAGGGAGAGTGAGTGAGCTCAATGGAGCTCTGTTGGGACTGCTGCAGATTTCTTTGTTTTCAGAAAAAGATGCCAAAAGAGGCAGGAGTCCAGTACAAAAGGGCAGCCTGCAGTGCCAAGAGAAACAGAATGAGTGCGTGAGACAGAGGGAGTAAGAGACCTCAACAGAGCTCTGTCAGGACAGCTGCAGATATCTCTGTGGGCAGAAAAAGGTCCCAACAGAGGCAGGAGCCCAGTACAAAAGGGCAGCCTGCAGTGCCAGGAGAAACAGAATGAGTGCGTGAGACAGAGGGAGTGAGTAACCTTAACGGAGCTGGCGGGACAGCTGCGGATTTCTCTGTGGGCAGTAAAATGTGCCAACACAGGCAGGAACCCAGTACAAAAGGCCAGCCTGCAGCACCAGGAGATACAAAATGAGCCAGTGAGAGAGGGGAAGTGAGAGAGCTCAACGAAGCTGTGTCAGGACTGCTGCAGATTTCTTTGTGGGCAGAAAAAGGCGGCAACGCAACCTGGACCCCAGTTCAAAAGGCCAGTCTGCAGTGCCGGCAGAAGCAGAAGGAGCTACTATGAGAGAGGGAGAAGGGTGAGCAAGATCAATGGAGGTCTATCATGACTGCTGCAGATTTCTTTGTGAGCAGGAAAAGGCAGCCACATGGGCAGGAGCCCAGTATAAAAGGCCAGCCTGCAGCTGCGGCAGAAACAAATGAGCAAGTGACAGAGGGAGAGTGAGCAACCTCAAGTGAGCTGTGTCAGGACTGCTGAATATCTCTTTGTGGTCAGAAAAAGCCACCAACACAGGCAGGAGCCCAGTGCAAAACGGCAGCCTGCAGCAGCAGTAGACTCAAAACAAGTGAATCAGAGAGTGGGGGAGTGAGTGAGCTCCCTAGAGCTCTGTTGGGACTGCTGCAGATTTGTCTGTGGGCAGAAAAAGTCAACAATGAATGCTGGGGCCAGTACAAAAGGGCAGCCTGCAGCGGCGGGAGAAACAGAATGAGCGAGTGAGAGAGGGGGAGTGAGTGAGCTCAACGGACCTCTGTCGGAACTACTGCAGATTTCTTAGTGGGCAGAAAAAGGTGCCAACAGAGGCAGGAGCACAGTTTAAAAAGGCAGCCCACAGTGCCAGGAGGAACAGAATGAGTGTGTGAGACAGGGGGAGTGAGCAACCTCAATGGAGCTTTGTCGGAACTGCTGTGGATTTCTTTGAGGGCAGAAAAATGTGCCAGTGCAGGCAGGAATCCAGTACAAAAGGCCAACCTGCAGCACTGGGAGGAACACGAGTGAGTGAGAGAGAGGGTGTGAGTGAGCTCAACAGAACTGTGTCAGCACTGCTGCAGATTTCTTTGTGGGCTGAAAATGCCCCCAATGCAAGCAGCAGCCCAGTACAAGAAGGGCGGCTTCAGCAGTGGGAGACGAGCCCAGTACAAAAGGGCAGGCTCCAGCAGTGGGAGACAGAATGAGCAAGTGAGGGAGGGGGAGTGAGGGAGGTCAATGGAGCTGTGTTGGGACTGCTGCAGATTTCTCTGTTGGACAGAAAACGGCATCAGTGCATGCTGGGTCCCAGTACAAAAGGGCAGCCTGCACCCGTGGGAGAAACAGAATGAACAAATGAGAGAGAGGGACTGAGTGAGTGAGCTCAACAGAACTGTGTCAGCACTGCTGCAGATTTCTTTGTGGGCAGAAAAAGCTTCCAAAGCAAGCAGGAGCAGTACAAAAGGGCAGGCTCCAGCAGCGGGAGACAGAAAGAGCGAGTGAGGGAGGGGGAGTGAGGGAGCTCAACTGAGCTGTGTCGGGACTGTTGCAGATTTCTCAGTAGGCAGAAAATGGCATCAATGCATGCAGGGTCCCAGTACAAATGGGCAACCTGCAGTGGTGGGAGAAACTGAATGAACGAGTGAAGGGGGGGTGAGTGGACGAGCTCAATGGAGCTCTGTCAGGGCTGCTGCAGATTTCTTTGTGGGCAGAAAAAGGTCCCAACAGAGGCAGGAGTCCAGTACAAAAGGGCAGCTGGCAGTACCAGGAGAAACAGAATGAATACGTGAGACAGGGGGGTGAGTGACCTCAACGAAGTTTTGTCGGGACAGCTACTGATTTCTCTGTGGCAGAAAAATGTGCCAACACAGGAAGGAACCCAGTACAAAAGGCCAGCCTGCAGCGTCGGGAGAAGCGCAATGAGCGAGTGAGACAGGGGAAGTGAGAGAGCTCAACGAAGCTGTGTCGGGACTGCTGCAGATTTCTTTGTGGGCAGAAAAAGGCGGCAACGCAACCCGGACCACAGTTCAAAATGCCAGTCTGCAGTGCCAACAGAAACAGAAGGAGCAACTAAAAGAGAGGAAGGGGGTGATCAAACTCAATGGAGGTCTATCGTGACTGCTGCAGATTTCTTTGTGGGAAGGAAAAGACAGCCACGCAGGTAGCAGCCCAGTATAGAAGGCCAGTCTGCAACTCCGGCAGAAACAAACGAGCAAGTGACAGAGTGAGAGTGAGCGACCTCAAGGGAGCTGTGTCAGGACTGCTGCACATCTCTTTGTGGGCAGAAAAAGCCACCAACACAGGCAGGAACCCAGTGCAAAAGGGCAGCCTGCAGCAGTGAGAGACAAAGAACGAGTGAGTCAGAGAGAGGGGGAGTGAGTGAGCTCACTGGAACTCTGTTGGGACTGCTACAGATTTCTTTGAGGGCAGCAAAAGGTGTCAACAGAGGCAGGAGCACAGTATAAAAAGGCAGCCTGCAGAGCCAGGAGAAACAGAATGAGTGCATGAGACAGGGAAAGTGAGCGACCTCAAAGGAGCTTTGTCGGAACAGCTGCGAATTTCTTTGTGGGCAGAAAAACGTGCCAACGCAGGCAGGAATCCAGTACAAAAGGCCAACCTGCGGCACCAGGAGAAACAAAATGAGTGCGATAGAGAGCGGGAGTGAGTGAACTCAACAGAGCTGTGTCAGCACTGCTGCAGATTTCTTTGTGTGCTGAAAATGCCCCCAATGCAAGCAGCAGCCCAGTACAAAAGGGCAGGCTGCAGCAGTGGGAGACGAGCCCAGTACAAAAGGGCAGGCTCCAGCAGTGGGAGACAGAACGAGCGAGTGAGGGAGGGGGAGTGAGGGAGGTCAATGGAGCTGCGTCAGGACTGCTGCAGATTTCTCTGTGGACAGAAAATGGCATCAGTGCATGCTGGGTCCCAGTACAATAGGGCAGCCTGCAGCCATGGGAGAAACAGAATGAACAAATGAGAGAGGGGGACTGAGTGAGTGAGCTCAATGGAGCTCTGTCAGGACTGCTGCAGATTTCTTTGTGGGCAGAAAAAGGTCCCGACAGAGGCAGGAGCCCTGTACAAAAGGGCAGCTGGAAGTACCAGGAGAAACAGAATGAGTGTGTGAGAGAGGAGGAGTGAGCAACCTCAACAGAGTTCTGTCAGGACAGCTGTGGATTTCTCTGTGGGCAGAACAATGTGCCAACACTGGCAGGAACCAGTACAAAAGGCCAGCCTGCAGCGCTGGGAGAAACGCATCAAGCGAGTGAAAGAGGGGAAGTGAGAGAGCTCAACGAAGCTGTGTTGGGACTGCTGCAGATTTCTTTGTGGGCAGAAAAAGGTGGCAACGCAACCAGGAGCCCACTACAAAAGGGCATCCAGCAGCAGCGGGAGATGAGCCCAGCACAAAATGGCAGGCTCCAGCAGCAGGAGACACAGAATGAGCGAGTGAGGGAGGGGAAGTGAGTAAGCTCAACAGAGATCTGTTGGGACTGCTGCGGATTTCATTGTGGGCAGAAAAAGGCGGCAATGCAACCAGTAGCCCAGTACAAAAGGCCAGTCTGCAGTGCCGGCAGAAAGAGAACGAGCAACTAAGAGAGAGGGAGGGGTTGAGCAAGCTCAACAGAGGTCTATCATGAGTGCTGCAGATGCAGACTTCTTTGTGGGCAGGAAAAGGCAGCAACATGGGCAGCAGCCCAGTATAAAAGGCCAGCCTGCAGCACCAGCAGAAACAAACCAGCAAGTGACAGAGGGGGAGTGAGCGACCTCAAGGGAGCTGTGTCAGGACTGCTGCAAATATCTTTATGGGCAGAAAAAGCTGCCAGCACAGGCAGGAACCCAGTGCAAAGGGCAGCTTGCAGCAGCGGGAGACACAGAATGAGCGAGTGAGAGAGGGGGAGTGAGTGAGCTCAATGGGAATACTGCAGATTTCTCTGTGGGCAGAAAAAGGTGCCAACAGAGTCAGGAACACAGTACAAAAGGGCAGCCTGCAATGCCAGGAAAAACAGCATAGATGCGTGCACAGTGGGAGTGAGCGACCTCAATGGAGTTCTTTCGGAACAGCTGTGGATTTCTTTGCAGGCAGAAAAACATGTCGACGCAGGCAGGAACCCAGTACAAAAGGCCAACCTGTTGCGCCGGGAGAAACACAACAAGCGAATAAGAGAGAGGGAGGGAGTGAGTGAGCTCAGTGGAGCTGTGTCAGCCCTAAAGCAGATTTCTAGGTGGCCAGAAAAAGGCCCCAATACAAGCAGGAGCCCACTATAAAAGGGCAGGGTGCAGCAGCGGGAAAGGAGCCCAGTACAAAAGGGCAGGTTCCAGCAGTGGGAGACACAGAACGAGCGTTTGAGGGAGGGGGAGTGAGTGAGCTCAACGGAGCTGTGTCGGCACTGCTGCAGATTTCTAGGTTGGCAGAAAAAGTCCCCAATACAAGAAGGAGCCCAGTACAAAAGGGCAGGTTGTAGCAGTGGGAGACAAGCACAGTACAAAAGGGCAGGCTCCAGCAATAGGAGGCAGAATGAGTGACTGAGGGAAGGGGAGTGAGTCAGTTCAATGGAGCTGTGTCTGGACTGCTGCAGATTTCTCTGCGGGCAGAAAAAGTCAACAATGCATTCAGGGGTCCAGTATGAAAGAGCAGCCTTCAGCGGCGGGAGAAACAGAATGAACAAGTGAGAGAAGAGCAGTTAGTGAGTGATCTCTATGGAGCTCTGTCGGGACTGCTGCAGATTTCTCTGTAAGCAGAAAAAGGCAACAATGTCTGCAGGGTTCCAGAACAAAAGGGCAACTTGCAGTAGTGGGATAAACAGAATGAGCGAGTGAGAGAGAGGGGGTGAGTCAACTCAATGGACCACTATCGGGACTGCTGCAGATTTCTTCATGGGCAGAAAAAGGTGCCAATAGGGGCAGGAGCCCAGTACAAAAGTGCAGCTTTCAGTCCCAGGAGAAACAGAATGAGTGCGTGAGACAGAGGGAGTGAGCAGCCTCAAAGAAGCTCTGTTGGAACAGCTGCGGATTTCTTTGTGGGCAGAAAAAGGTGCCAGCGCAGGCAGGAACCCAGTACAAAAGGCTAACCTGCTGCACTGGGAGAAACACAATGAGCTAGTGAGAGAGAGGGAGTGAGTGAGCTCAGCAGAGCTGTGTCAGCACTGCTGCAGATTTCTTTGTGGCAGAAAAAGCCCCCCATGCAAGCAGGAGCCCAGTACAAAAGGGCCGGCTGTAGCAGTGGGAGACAAGCCCAGTACAAAAGATCAGGCTCCAGCGGCAGGAGACAGAACAAGAGAGTGAGGGAGGGGGAGTGATTGAGCTCAACAGAGTCGTGTTGGGATTTCTTTAGATTTCTCTGTGTGCCAAAAAAGGCAACAATGCATGCAGGGGCCCAGTACAAAAGGGCAGCCTGCAGCAGCGGGAGAAACAGAATGAAGAAGTGAAAGAGGGGCAGTGAGTGAGTGAGCTCAAGGGAGCTGTGTCGGCACTGCTGCAGATTTCTTTGTGGGCAGAAAAAGCCCCCAATGCAAGCAGGAGCCCAGTACAAAAGGGCAGGCTACAGCAGTGGGAGATGAGACCAGCATAAAAGTGCAAGCTACAGCAGCGGGAGACACAGAACGATCGAGTGAGGGAGGGAGAGTGAGTGAGATCAAAAGAGCTCTGCTGGGACTACTGCAGATTTCTTTGTGGGTAGAAAAAGACAACAGTGCATGCAGGGGCCCAGTACAAAAGAGCAGCCTTCAGCGGCGGGAGAAACAGAATGAACGAATGAGAGAGGAGCAGTTAGTGAGTGATCTCAATGGAGCTCTGTCGGGACTGCTGCAGATTTCTTTGTGGGCAGAAAAAGTTACCAACAGAGGCAGTAGCCCAGTACAAAGGGGCAGCCTGCAGTGCCCAGAGAAACAGATTGAATGCGTGAAACAGGGAGAGTGAGCAACCTCAATGAAGCTCTGTCAGGACAGCTGTGGATTTCTTTGTGGGCAGAAAAAGGTGCCAATGCAGGCAGGAACCCAGTACAAAAGGCCAGCCTGTAGCACCAGGAGAAACACAATGAGCAGGTGAGAGAGGGGAGTGAGTGAGCTCAGCAGAGCTGTGTCGGTAATGCTGTAGATTTCTCTGTGAGCAGAAAAAGGCAACAATGCATGCAGGGGCCCAGTTCAAAAGGGCAACCTGTAGCAGCGGGAGAAACAGAATGAAGAAATGAAAGAGGGGCAGTGAGTGAGTGAGCTCAAGGGAGCTCTGTCGGCACTGCTGCAGATTTCTTTGTGGCTAGAAAAAGCCCCCAATGCAAGCAGGAGCCCAGTACAAAAGGGCAGGCTACAGCAGTGGGAGACAAGCCCAACACAAAAGGGTAGGCTCCAGCAGCGGGAGTCACAGAACAATTGAGTGAGGGAAGGGGAGTGAGTGAGCTCAACGGAGCTCTGCTGGGACTACTGTGGATTTCTTTGTGGGTAGAAAAAGGCAGCAATGCAGGCAGGGGCACAGTACAAAAAGGCAGCCTGTAGCGGTGGGAGAAATTGAACAAGCGAGTGAGAAAGGGGGAGTGAGTGAGCTCAATGGAGCTCTGTCGTGACTACTGCAGATTTCTTTGTAGGCAGAAAAAGGTCCCAACAGAGGCAGGAGCCCAGTAGATAAGGATAACTTGCAGTACCTGGAGAAACAGAATGAGTGCGTGAGACAGGGGGAGTGAGCGGCCTCAATGCAGCTCTGTTGTAACAACTGCAAATTTCTGTGTGGGCAGAAAAAGGTGCCAACACAGGCAGCAGCCTAATACAAAAGGCCAGCCTGCAGCACCAGTAGAAACACAATGAGCAAGTCAGAGAGGGGGAGTGAGTGAGCTCAATGGAGCTGTGTCAGGACTGCTGCAGATTTCTCTGTTGGCAGAAAAAGGCAACAACGCATGCAGGGTCCCAATACAAAAGGGGGAGTGAGCAACCTCAATGGAGCTCTGTTGGGACAGCTGTGGATTTCTCTGTGGGCAGAAAAATATTGCATCGCAAGCAGGAACCCAGTACAAAAGGCCAACCTACTGTGCCAGGAGAAACACAATGAGCGAGTGAAAGAGGAGAAGCGAATGTGCATCTCAGAGCTAGTCGGGACTGCTGCAGGATTTCTTTGTGGGCGAAAAGCCCCCAATGCACGGTGAGCCCACTGGCAAAAGGGTAGGCTGCAGCAGCAGGAGACAAGCCCAGTACAAAAGGCGGGCACCAGCAGCGGGAGACAGAAAGAGTGAGTGAGGGGAAGGGGAGTGAGGGAGGGAGGGAGCTCAATGGAGCTGTGTCGGGACTGTTGCAGATTTCTCTGGGGGCAGAAAATGGCATCAATGCATGCATGCAGGGTCCCAGTACAAAAGGGCAACCTGCAGCGGTGGGAGAAACAGAATGAACGAGTGAAGGGGGGGTGAGTGGGCGAGCACAGTGGAGCTCTGTCGGGGCTGCTGCAGATTTCTTTGTGGGCAGAAAAAAGTCCCAACAGAGGCAGGAGCCCAGTACAAAAGGGCAGCTGTCAGTACCGGGAGAAACAGAATGAATGTGTGAGACAGGGGGATGAGTGACTTCAATGGAGTTCTGTCGGGACAGCTGCGGATTTCTCTGTGGGCAGAAAAATGTGCCTTCACAGGAAGGAACCCAGTACAAAAGGCCAGCCTGCTGCAGCAGGAGAAGCGCAATGAGCGAGTGAGACAGGGGAACTGAGAGAGCTCAACGAAGCAATGTCGGGACTGCTGCAGATTTCTTTGTGGGCAGAAAAAGGTGGCAACACAACCCAGACCACAGTTCAAAATGCCAGTCTGCAGTGCTGGCAGAAACAGAAGGAGCAACTAAGAGAGAGGAAGGGGGTGAGCAAGCTCAACTGAGGTCTATCATGACTGTTGCAGATTTCTTTGTGGGAAGGAAAAGACAGCCACGCAGGCAGCAGCCCAGTATAAAAGGCCAGTCTGCAACTCCGGCAGAAACAAACAAGCAAGTGACAGAGTGAGAGTGAGCGACCTCAAGGGAGCTGTGACAGGACTGCTGCACATCTCTTTGTGGGATGAAAATGTCCCCAATGCAAGCAGCAGCCCAGTACAAAAGGGCAGGCTGCAGCAGTGAGAGACGAGCCCAGTACAACAGGGCAGGCTCCAGCAGTGGGAGACAGAATGACCGAGTTAGGGAGGGGGAGTGAGGGAGCTCAATAGAGCTGTGTCAGGACTGCTGCAGATTTCTCTGTGGACAGAAAATGGCATCAATGCATGCAGGGTCCCAGTACAAAAGGGCAGCCTGCAGCCATGGGAGAAACAGAATAAACAAATGAGAGAGGGGGACTGAGTGAGCAAGCTCAAGGTCCCAACAGAGGCAGGAGCCCAGTACAAATGGGCAGCTGGAAGTACCAGAAGAAACAGAATGAGTGTGTGAGAGAGGAGGAGTGAGCAACCTCAACGGAGTTCTGTCGGGACAGCTGTGGATTTCTCTGTGGGCAGAAAAATGTGCCAACACAGGCAGGAACCAGTACAAAAGGCCAGTCTGCAGTGCTGGGAGAAACACATCAAGTGAGTGAGAGAGGGGAAGTGAGTGAGCTCAACGAAGCTGTTTCGGGACTGCTGCAGATTTCTTTGTGGGCAGAAAAAGGTGGCAACGCAACCAGGAGCCCACTACAAAAGGGCATGCAGCAGCAGCGGGAGACGAGCCCAGTGCAAAACGGCAGGCTCCAGCAGCAGCAGACACAGAATGAGCGAGTGAGGGAGGGGAAGTGAGTGAGCTCAACGGAGATATGTTGGGACTGCTGCGGATTTTATTGTGGGCAGAAAAAGGCAGCAATGCAACCAGTAGCCCAGTACAAAAGGCCAGTCTGCAGTGCCGGCAGAAACAGAACGAACAACTAAGAGAGAGGGAAGGGTTGAGCAAGCTCAACGGAGGTCTATCACGAGTGCTGTAGACTTCTTTGTGGGCAGGAAAAGGCAGCAACATGGGCAGCAGCCCAGTATAAAAGGCCAGCCTGCAGCACCGGCAGAAACAAATGAGCAAGTGACAGAGGGGGAGTGAGTGACCTCAAGGGAGCTGTGTCAGGACTGCTGCAAATCTCTTTATGGGCAGAAAAAGCTGCCAGCACAGGCAGGAACCCAGTGCAAAAGGGCAGCTTGCAGCAGCGGGAGGCACAGAATGAGTGAGTGAGGGGGGGGAATTGAGTGAGCTAATTGGGACTGCTGCAGATTTCTCTGTGGGCAGAAAAAGGTGCCAACAGAGGCGGGAGCACAGTACAAAAGGGCAGCCTGCAGTGGCAGGAGAAACAGAATAGGTGTGTGTACAGTGGGAGTGAGTGACCTTAATGGAGCTCTTTCCGAACAGTTGTGGATTTCTTTGCGGGCAGAAAAATGTGTCAACACATGCAGGAACCCAGTACAAAAGGCCAATCTGCAGCACCGGGAGAAACGCAACAATCGAAAAAGTGACACGGAGTGAGTGAGCTCAATGGAGCTGTGTCGGCACTAAAGCAAATTTCTAGGTGGGCAGAAAAAGCCCCCAATACAAGCAGGAGCCCAGTACAAAAGGGCAGGTTCCAGCAGTGGGAGACACAGAACGAGCGTTTGAGGGAGGTGGAGTGAGTGAGCTCAACGGAGCTGTGTCGGCACTGCTGCAGATTTCTAGGTTGGCAGAAAAAGTCCCCAATGCAAGAAGGAGCCCAGTACAAAAGGGCAGGTTGCAGCAGTGGGAGACAAGCACAGTACAAAAGGGCAGGCTCCAGCAATAGGAGATAGAACGAGTGACTGAGGGAAGGAGAGTGAGTCAGTTCAACGGAGCTGTGTCTGGACTGCTGCAGATTTCTCTGCGGGCAGAAAAAGTCAACAATGCATTCAGGGGCCCAGTATGAAAGAGCAGCCTTCAGCGGCGGGAGAAACAGAATGAAAAAGTGAGAGAAGAGCAGTCTGTGAGTGATCTCAATGGAACTCTGTCGGGACTGCTGCAGATTTCTCTGTGGGCAGAAAAAGGCAACAATGCCTGCAGGGTTCCAGAACAAAAGGACAACCTGCAGCAGTGGGACAAACAGAATGAGCGAGTGAGAGAGGGGGAGTGAGTCAACTCAATGGACCACTATCGGGACTGCTGCAGATTTCTTCATGGGCAGAAAAAGGTGCCAACAGAGGCAGTAGCCCAGTACAAAAGTGCAGCTTGCAGTCCCAGGAGAAACAGAATGATTGCGTGAGACAGAGGGAGTGAGCAACCTCAAAGGAGCTCTGTCGGAACAGCTGCAGATTTCTTTGTGGGTAGAAAAAGGTGTCAGCATAGGCAGGAACCCAGTACAAAAGGCCAGCCTGCTGCACAGGGAGAAACACAATGAGCTAGTGAGAGAGAGGGAGTGAGTAAGCTCAACAGAGCTGTGTCAGCACTGCTGCAGATTTCTCTGTGGCAAAAAAAGGCCCCAATGCAAGCAGGAGCCCAGTACAAAAGGGCAGGCTGCAGCAGTGGGAGACGAGCCCAGTACAAAAGGTCAGGCTCCAGCAGCAGGAGACAGAACAAGAGAGTGAGGGAGGGGGAGTGATTGAGCTCAACAGAGCCATGTTGGGACTTCTTTAGATTTCTCTGTGTGCCAAAAAAGGCAACAATGCATGCAGGGGCCCAGTACAAAAGGGCAGCCTGCAGTGGTGGGAGAGACAGAATGAAGAAGTGAAAGAGGGGCAGTGAGTGAGCGAGCTCAAGGGAGCTATGTTGGCAATGCTGCAGATTTCTTTGTGGGCAGAAAAAGCCCCCAATGCAAGCAGGAGCCCAGTACAAAAGGGCAGGCTACAGCAGTGGGAGACACAGAACGATTGAGTGAAGGAGGGAGAGTGAGTGAGATCAATGGAGCTCTGCTGGGACTACTGTGGATTTCTTTGTGGGTAGAAAAAGGCAACAATTCATGCAGGGGCCCAGTACAAAAGAGCAGCCTTCAGCAGCAGGAGAAACAGAATGAACGAGTGAGAGAGGAACAGTTAGTGAGCGATCTCAATGGAGCTCTGTCGGGACTGCTGCAGATTTCTTTGTGGGCAGAAAAAGTTGCCTACAGAGGCAGTAGCCCAGTACAAAAGGGCAGCCTGCAGTGCCAGGAGAAACAGATTGAGAGTGTGAGACAGGGAGAGTGAGCAACTTCAACGAAGCTCTGTCGGGACAGCTGTGGATTTCTTTGTGGGTAGAAAAAGGTGCCAATGCAGGCAGGAACCCAGTACAAAAGGCCAACCTGCAGCACCAGGAGAAACACAATGAGCAGGTGAGAGAGGGGGAGTGAGTGAGCTCAGCAGAGCTGTGTTGGTAATGCTGCAGATTTCTCTGTGAGCAGAAAAAGGCAACAATGCATGCAGGGGCCCAGTACAAAAGAGCAGCCTGTAGCGGTGGGAGAAACAGAATGAAGAAGAGAAAGAGGGTCAGTGAGTGAGTGAGCTCAATAGAGCTGTGTTGGCACTGCTGCAGAATTCTTTGTGGGCAGAAAAAGGCCCCAGTGCAAGCAGAAGCCCAGTACAGAAGGGCAGGCTACAGCAGTGGGAGACGAGCCCTGCACAAAAAGGCAGGCTCCAGCAGCGGGAGACACAGAACAATTGAGTGAGGGAGGGGGAGTGAGGGAGCTCAACGGAGCTCTGCTGGGACTACTGTGGATTTCTTTGTGGGTAGAAAAAGGCAGCAATGCAGGCAGGGGCACAGTACAAAAAGGCAGCCTGTAGCGGTGGGAGAAATTGAACGAGCGAGTGAGAAAAGGGGAGTGAGTGAGCTCAATGGAGCTCTGTCGGTAAGGCTGCAGATTTTTTTGTAGGCAGAAAAGGTGCCAACAGAGGCAGGATCCCAGTACAAAAGGGTAGCTTGCAGTACCAGGAGAAACAGAATGAGTGCGTGAGACAGGGGGAGTGAGCGGCCTCAATGCAGCTCTCTTGTAACAGCTGCAAATTTCTGTGTGGTCAGAAAAAGGTGCCAATGCAGGCAGCAACCTAATACAAAATGCCAGCCTGTAGCACCGGTAGAAACACAATGAGCAAGTCAGAGAGAGGGAGTGAGTGAGCTCAACGGAGCTGTGTCAGGACTGCTGCAGATTTCTCTGTTGGCAGAAAAAGGCAACAACGCATGCAGGGTCCCAATACAAAATGGGGAGTGAGCGACCTCAACGGAGCTCTGTTGGGACAGCTGCGGATTTCTTTGTGGGCAGAAAAATGTTGCAATGCAAGCAGGAACCCAGTACAAAAGGCCGACCTGCTGCGCTGGGAGAAACACAATGAGCGAGTGAGAGAGGGGAAGTGAGTGAGCACAACGAAGCTATGTCGGGACTGCTGCAGATTTCTTCGTGAGCAGACAAAGCCCCCAACACATGCAGAAGCCCACTACAAAAGGGCAGGCTGCAGCAGCGGGAGACAAGCCCAGTACAAAAGGCAGGCACCAGCAGTGGGAAACACAGAATGAGCAAGTGAGGGAGGGGGAGTGAGTGAGCTCAACAGTGCTCTGTTGGAACTGCTGTGGGTTTCTTTGTGGGTAGAAAAACATAGTAATGAACTCAGGGGCCCAGTACAAAAGAGCAGCCTGCAGTGGTGGGAGAAACAGTATGAGTGAGTGGGAGAGGGGGAGTGAGTGAGCTCAGCAGAGGTCTATCGTGACTGCTGTGTATTTCTTTGTGGGCAGGAAAAGGCAGCAACCCAGGCAGGAGCCCAGTACAAAGGGTCAGCCTGCAGCACCGGCAGAAACGAACGAGCAAGTGACAGAGGGGGAGTGAGAGACCTCAAGGGAGCTGTGTCAGAACTGCTGCACATTTCTTTGGGGTCAGAAAAAGCCACCAACACAGGCAGGAACCCAGTGCAAAAGGGCAGCCTGCAGCAGCAGGAGACACAGAACGAGTGAGTGAGAGAGCGGGAGCGAGTGAGATCAGTGGAGCTCTTTTGTGATTGCTGCGGATTTCTCTGTGGGCAGAAAAAGTCAACAATGAATGCAGGGGCCCAGTGCAAAAGGGCAGCCTGCAGCCTTTGTGGGAAACAGAAGGAGCGAGTGAGAGAGGGGGAGTGAGTGAGCTCATTGGACCTCTGTCAGGACGGCTGCAGATTTCTTTGTGGGTGAAAAAGGTGCCAACAGAGGCAGGAGCCCAATACAAAAGGGCAGCCTGCAGTGCCAGGAGAAACAGAATGAGTGCGTAAGACAAGGGAAGTGAGCGACCTCAATGGAGCTCTTTCGGAACAGCTGCAGATTTCTCTGTGAGCCGAAAAAGGTGCCAACCAAGAGGGAAGTGGAGTGTACACTTCCATCTTCAGTCTTATTTCAGCTCCAGACTGACAAAGCACTGCTTTTCCTCAGTGCACTGTTAATACACTGCACTGACTTTCTGCTACACTGTTGTACCACTGCTCAATCTTTCTTATGTTTTGATGCAGTCTGTTAGAGCACTGCAAATAATTATTAGATTTTCATGCACACTTCTTTAGCACTGTATTTCCTTCACTAATTTTTGCTGCACACTGCAGTAACACTGCTCAATCTTTCTTATTTTTTGATGCAGACTGTAAGAGCACTGCAAATAATTATTAGATTTTCATGCACACTTCTTTAGCACTGTATTTCCTTCACAAATTTTTGCTGCACACTGCAGTAGTACTGGCAACACTTTATAATTGTTATCATACTTCTTTAGCACTGCATTGTCTCAGCAATCTGGTTACCCTTACTGAATTTGTCACAATGGCATTACAGTGGTATAGCAATGGCAATACTGTGGTCAGCTGAAAAATCCACAATAGCACTACCCAGTGGTACTCTGGTATCACAGTGGTAGGTGATATATAGATTTTTCTCTGTGCATTGGTAGTGCACTGGCAGAATGGTATCCCTATGGCATTTTTTACCATTTTCTCTGTCTCTCACACATACTCTGGTAATACAATAGTATCACGAAATTTTGAGATTTTTGTCAGCTCCCACAAATACTGGTACACTGGTAGCACAATGGTACTGCATTATTTTGACATTTCAGTATTTGATACCTCTCACAGCAACCCTAGACTCATGTGGTAGCACAGTGGTACCAGTATTAATCTCATCATACTCTGTACTCTAACACATTGTTAAGATAAATTACATTATCAACCTCATGGAGAACAGCTCTCAGTTCCATATTTGTATTTGTTCACTTGTCTTTATCTTACTGGCAATGGACTGTTATTGTTCACATAGACCAGAACATTCAAAGAGCATTTGCAATCGCTAAATGGGTAAGTGACTCTCAAACAACACTTTGCGCCCCAAAAACAGGGTAGGATCACAAAATGATATCTTGAATAGCATAATTAATGAGTCTCTGACCAGTTGGTAAATGGCTCTAAAAGATGTTGCCTCCCTAAACCAGGTAGTATCACCTCTGCCTCCTACCACTGCCCCTTTGAGCTTCCACCATCAGTAATATCACACTTCCCTGGGTGTTCAGTGGTGCTGTTGTCTATTCCATACATTGGAAACTGCCAGTAACTACCTGCCCACCCAGTCTCACTGCTCGCACCATTCACGGCCCCCACCATATGTTTATGCACTCTCCTCACAGTGGCAATTGGCACAGACACTCTGCTAACCTCTGTGACCAACTGAGGACAGAATGCCAGCTTTGCTCTCATGTGCCAATTGTATAAACAGCTGTGTACAGTTAGCACATGATTGTGAACTATCATCCATTTTGTGCCTGATCAAGGAGCTGAGAGGATGGTCTGTGCCAAATGTGGAAGGGTGTCAAATATATAGTAAGGCTGTGGACCAGAGGGTAGTATTTGCTGTAAGAACTAACTGGGTCATGGTGGAGACTTTGGATATACAGGGGGCAAGAACTTTCACTCAACACACCATTGCTCACTCTATCATGCCCTGGGCTGGCTTCCCCCCATCAGCCCAACAGACTTATCTCCTGGCCAGCACAGTCAATAAGGCCATCCAAAACTGAGCTACCTCTCTGCAATCCCACCTTCTTTGGCCAAAAGTGTTTTTTCTAGAGCTCTGCCTCACTACTGGCCCCATGCTTGAGTGTCCCATAGTCTCCACCGTAAGGGTAAATGTGCATTCTCATCTGCAGCACCTTTCCTTTGGAATAACCTGCCCACTCCACTTAAGCACCACTGACTCTCCAGGACTCTTCCACTCTCTCCTTGCACCTCACCTTCTGTCCTCCACTACTTGCTCCTGCCCTCCCAACTTATTATCATGCCTCTACTTCCCCTTCCCTCCTTTTCCTTCTTGGTCCATACCTACACTGCCATGATGCACTTTTTCCTTTACTCATCTCAGATCATGCCTAATTTGTATTACAACTTGGCTACTACTGTACCTGCTATTGTCATAAATGTTATTTATCCATTGTGCTGCAAGTTTATATATATCTTCATATAAATATCCTGTATATTTTTACTACTATCTATTGTATGCCTTGTCCCAGCCTCCTTTGTACTTGCTTTTATTTCTGTGCCATCCTCAATGGCTCAGGTCATGCCTGAAAATGGTTCTCAGACCAGTGCACCTACTTGGTAAACGAATGAGTAAATAAATAAATGGAAACCACTGAACATCAGGGATAGTAACAATCTACTGTATACCTGCGGGGTGATTGTAGGATGGGGTAGGACTGGAGAACAGGTAAATTAAGAACCTGAACCTGTGGGATAATTAAGGGAGGGGGCCCAATGGAGACTGTTTCCCAGGAGGACTCTTTGGTGGTGTAACTCCCAGGATACATTTTGCCTGGTGCTGTAATGTGGCCTGTGCTGTAATCGGCATCAGCAACATGGCTGTCACACCAGCATGGGTGAACTCTTTCTCCACACCCTCCTGAGTGTCAACCCTATAACAGGTTTTGGTGGCATCTGCGAAAGACATACCTTCCTATTCAGTTCTTCTGCAATTTCACTTATGAAGACACTGAAGAGGCCCACTCCTAGTACTGAGCCCCACCCTGCACCATGCCTTTAACCAACTGTTGAAAGCCGTGTGGAGAGTCCTATCTTCTCCCAAGATGTATATAGGCAACCTTTTGGTAAAGCCACCATGCAAGCTTGAGGACCCTCCCACTATCCCTGAAATTTCCCTGCACTACCCCTACCCCAGACCTTGCTAGGTCATTTGTCCCCAGGTGGACAATGACATCTAGCTCCCTCTCATCTCCTGCTGCCTAATGATCCACTGTGTCTGCTCTCATCCCCCCAAGCCAAAGTACCTCTCAAGTAATTCACCTCCCTCTCCTTTACCCCACTCTGTTTGCAATTCTATCCCCCTAATTAAGTCCCCCACCAGCAGTTGCTTCCTACTCAGCTGGGGGCCTCTTCCTCCCTCCTTGTAACTGTGAAATGGTCCATGGACAGTGCTTTCCTTGGGGAAGGTTTCTCCAGGGGTTGAAAGGGTGGTTCAGCTGCAGGGAGAGTGGTTGGCTGGGTAGGGCCCATTTCAGATGCAGGGAGAGTGGTTAGTAAACAAAGCAGGTGAACTGAAACTCTGACAAACAAACCGGCACTGGGGCAGAAAATGCAAGCACCATAGGAAAGAGCACAGTGAGGGCTACAATAGATCATTTACCGGAGAAGTCTCAGGTCAGGGAACTACAGCTGAAAAGGACATAGAGAACAGGTAGGCATCAGAAAATGATGCATGGGGGCAGCGGACAGACATGGACTCATGAAGGCATGCATGGGAACTACGGATGCCAATGCTGGGGAGTGCAAAGGCCAGCTTAGGTAGGTGGACACTGACCTGTAGGTAGATTGTACAACACACAGGGACCCCTGCATCACTGCATGCTGGACAGCAGGGAAGTGTACCAGGGAGCATAGCCCCACTGCAGCACAGTAGCTGATAGGGGCACAGGACACTGTGGACACAGAACTTGAATGTGACCATGGTGCACAGCACAGCCTTGAAACACTGGGACTGTGGGCAGACAGTGGCACTATAGTACTGGTACAAACCACCCACAGATAAGTAGTAGCTGCCGCAGGTGTGGCTCATGGAGTGTGATGTGTAAACGAAGTGCAATCACACCTGCATGCCTGAGCTGGAACCAAAGCCGGTCATGTTGCACAGTCCTCTGGCACGATGGAGGACAGCATGGAAGCCATGGAGGGGCCAGGGTGCTCAACTGCAACCCCAACAACATGGACAATCTGTGAGGTGGTACCATCCAGGAAGGGAAAGTCCAAGCTAAATGTGAATGGCTACCTCCTGGTCCATGAATGGACCTGCAATGAGACAGCATACTGTTTTTTTAACATATCATATTTTTCACCTGCTGCAGCACACACTCCAGCTTGCGGCATCCAGCAACCAGCTCCACCCACCTGGAGAGCTGGGTAGCTCAAACTGCACCCAGGAGAATCAGGGATCGCAATCATGCCATCTTGCTGGAGGGCTGCCCCTCTGCTTCTACCAGCCAGGACAGCCCCGGACCCTCCTCAACAGGACTCCACCAAAGTCCTTCGAGTGGCTCAGAACACAGCCATCAAGCTACAAGGTCATGCCCAGCCATTTTCCTTCGATTGGCCCCAGTAGCACGGACATGCAATGACATCCAGGAGCAATGTACCAACATCTGCTGTGCTCCCCATAGTGTCACTGACACTAGTAGTGCCCCATGGCATCCCCGGGGGCTGCTACAACACAGTGAGATTCCCCAGCCCGGGGGTCACGTGATGGCTCTGGGTCAGGCAGCTGCTTGAGTTCTGGGCTCTCCCCTGCAATCGCCGTTCTTGTTACTTTCTTCGATCATCAGTGCACCAATCAAGTAAATTTGTCAATTAGGTGCTTAGATACTGTGCCTGCTAACACCTAATCCGATCGACTCCTCAAGACTTGGATTATTTTGCTGGGATGGAGGTCAATATGAAGCAGGCCTCGGTGAAGCACACTCCCCCTACCTCTCCCAACAAGGCCTCCAAGAAGCAGCGTAGTCAAGGTCCGGTTAAAGCGGACCGGAGCGACGATAAATCGCAAGCGACTTCCCTCCTGACAGAGGATAGATTCCTGCAGGAACTTACCCCTATCAAGGATATCTTAAAAGAGATGGCTGCTGAAGTTAAATCGCTGCGGGGGGATCTAGCGTCTGTCTCCACCAGAGTCGCCGATGTTGAGGCCAGAGTTTTTTCATCGGAACACAGGCAAGATAAATCGGAGGCCCTGATTGCTGAATTAAAGCAGCAAGTTAAAAAACTACAAGTCAAAGCGGAGGATTTGGAGGGTCGCAACCGAAGGAACAATCTTCTAATATTTGGCCTGCTGGAGATGGAGGAAGGCCCTAACTTAATGGCCTTTTTACAGAAGCTCCTCGTGAAGATTGTTGGCCCATCTCCTATTAGTCCCACGTACCATTTGGAGCGAGCCCACCGTTCATTAAGGCCCAGGCCCCCAGCTGGCTCTCCTCCGCGACCCATTATAATAAAGTTTCTGAGCTATATCGAGCGCCAGCATGTTTTTTCTAAGTCTCGAGATCTCAAGGAAATTCTATGGGGCTCATCTAGGCTTCGAGTTGCGCAGGACCTCCCTAAAGAGACCAGAGAAAGGCGGGCAGCTTACCATCCCATTGTTCAAAAGCTGATAGCTGCTTCTATCCCTTTCAAGATGGTATACCCAGCTACTCTGAAGGTTACGATTGGGGGCTCGGTCTACAGTTTCAGCACATCAGAAACGGCTTTAAAAGAACTTACTGCAAAACTACCAGATCTCTTCAAGGCGGCCGGCTGATGGACTTGTGCTCTGCTAAGATACCCTTTTCTCTGATTGTACGGTTCATATGATTGATGATTGGGGTTGTTTTATTATCCCCCTTGTTTTTCTCTTGGGCTGACCAGTGGGGTTAAGTTGGGAGGGGGGGACCCGGTCTTTACATCGCTGGGTCGGGGCGTTGAATGGGGCTACGCACTACATTTCTCTCCTGTTCTCCTCATTTCTGGGCTTTTATGCTCTTTCCCGGCTAACTTACTCCTCCTTTCCCTTTTTAGATCCTTTCTTTCCTTCCTTATCTGGTCCCTCCGCGAAGACTGGGCTGGATGGGTGGTAGCTTCCAGGGGCCGAGGGAGTCCTCCTTGTTGGGCCTGACTGTGTGGGCTTGAGGCGGAACCTTCTTTCTACGGATGCTGTTCTCCGAGGGGACTTCCGAGTAAGCGGACTGTTTTTGGTCTGGCAATTTTTTTCCGTCCCCCCCCGAGGCTGCATCTCAATTTTGGAATTTCTTTAAAAATCAAGGCCTCTGCTGTGGTCTCTATTTTCTGGGACATTGGGATGTTGGGTAAGTCGCCCTCTTAGTCTTACCTCCTTGATCTGTGGAGGGGGCGGACTCTCTGTGGCTGGTAATCCGGGGAGGGGGGGTCTTCTTTGTTATTCTGGGTGGTGACCTTCTGTTTTTTTTGTGTGTTTCTGTTTGCCATGATCAGACTATATTTCCTCCACCCAGGATATGTTAACCATTTTCTTAAGGTATATGGTGTGTCAGTGATAATAGGCGTTTGAGGGGAGTGGGCTTGAGCTTGTGGATGCCTGTTCGCCAGATGCGATATTACAGGCCAAGTGAAGGGGGGTCTGCTAACCTCTCCCTGGTGACTGAGGTAGGATATCTATGCATACAGGGGTTTTGGTTATACGGTTTCGCTGGTGTGGGATGGGAACTTTTACTGTACGGATGTCTGTATTTAGCACTGGGGATTTGGGGGTTCACGTTGGGGGATGGGTGGCCAGAGTCTGGGTGTTTTTATTTGAGTGAGGGGGTCCTTATTTCTCTGGTCCTCCCTTGTAAATAGTTATGTGAGGGTTCGGGGGTGTTTCTTGATTTCGGGGTGTGGGGTTCCAAGACTCTTCCTTGATATTGGTTTTCTGGAGTTGGAGTGTGGGGGGGGGTTCTCTTGTTGCAGGTTCTCTTTAGGATTACATGGAGGCGGGTCTTGATTAGGTTGGTTGGGATAAGGGGGTTTTGGGTTACTCTCCCCTATACTTTACAAGAATTTTGTTTAAGCAAAAATTTCTATTTTGGGGAGGTATCTGCTCTAGGTATATTTGGTTCAGGGCTGTTTGGGGTTTGGGTATATGCTGGACGTAATAATGTTAAATTCAAAAGTTATGGTTGGGTTGGGGTGCACCCTTTTTTCTTTCATATTCCTAAGTATGCCTGGATATCTGGTTTCTGCTTATTGTTTTTAAAATGGTTATGAATACTCTTAAAATAGCTTCCTGGAATGTGCGTGGACTTCGGGATCGGGTCAAGCGCTTACAGATGTTTAATCATTGTTCATATTACAAATTGACATTTTTTTTTTGCAGGAAACGACCAGTCAAGGAGACGCTAAGCTTTTATCTGCTCGGCTTTTCCCAACCTTACCTCGTTGGTAATTCTTGTTTTAGTAGAGGGGTGGCGGTTCTTGTTAAGAAACACGTCTTATTTACTAAAGAGATGGCTTTGTCAGACCCAGAGGGGAGATTTATATTTGTTAAAGGAACTCTTAATGGTGAGGAGGTTGTCTTGGGTTCGGTATACGCTCCGGTTGGGGGTGATTCTGGGTTTTTCATGTCCCTTGCTGAGAAATTGGCTAGGTTTCTTCCCGCTCAGTTTATATTGGGTGGGGATTGGAATATTCCTTGCTCAAATGTCCTAGATAGGGACCCTCAGGATAAACGCCCACTCTCTTCAGCTCATAGAGCCTTCACAGATTTGAGAGCTTTACTTGGTTTGTGTGATCCTTGGAGACATGCTAATCCATCTCTCCGAGCTTTTTCCTTTATTTCCCAGTCCCACGGTACCAAATCTAGATTGGACATGGTCTTGGTTAGTGTTCTTTTCTCTCAAGTCTCTGTTTAACTGGCATTGATCCGATCATTCTTTCGGACCATGTGGTTGTCTCGGTTAAGCTTTCCTTGTCTGCAGAGTTCTCTCTGGACTCGGTCTGGTGACTGAACACCCAACTGTTGAAAACTCCTAGAATGTATCTGATATTAGTTCTTTGATCTCTTTATTTTTGGCAGAGAATCTTACCTCTACCCGAGGTTTGATATGGTGTGGGCTGCCCTAAAGTGTTTTCTTAGGGTAAGCTCATTAAAATGGCTTCCTTTATGAAAAAAAAGGGTTTTCTGATTCCCTAATTTTGATGGGTAAAATTAGGGAGTTGAGGCTAGATATTCTTCAACCTCTTCCTTAAGTGATCTCAAAGAGCTTTTATCAGCTAAGAGTAAATATCTGGATCTTTTGAGGAAAAACTGAATATTCATTGATTAAAACTCAGGCGGCATTTTGATCTGGGGAAAAGTCTGATGCTTCTGGCTTTGCGTTTACAGGCATTGGAAAGTTCAGAGTTATTCCTCTCTGCCTCCCCATCCGGAGCGGGCTGTTACTGCACCCAGAGGTATTGCTCATATCTTTAAAGAGTACTATCAGGACTTATATAGCAAAACCGATTTATGTTGCATTCTCTTGGAAATAGATGATATTTGAGGGAGATCATTTCCCTGTCTTCGGAAGCCCAGTAGGCTATCCTGTTGGGCCCATTCGCCGGAGGAGGTTGAGAGGTCCATAGCTCCCTTGCCCTGATCGAACACCGGTCCTGATGGTTTCGCCAACTTTTACAAGACTTTTGCAAAGATCTGATTCCTACCTCTTCTAAACCGTATGAATATTTGTCGGTATCCCCAGAGGTAGATTCTTCTTGTTTGAGGCTATTATTGTTTTAATTCTAAACCTGACAAGACTCTTACTGATCCGCTAATTATAGACCTATTTCACTTCAAATTACGATATGAAGATTCTTGCCAAAATATTAGCGGAGCGATCAAGAAGGTTTGGTCAGGGCTGTTGAGTCCTGAACAGGCCGGATTGTTCCTGGAAGATCGAGCGGCTGATCACTTAAGGACCCTATCACATATCTCCCAACATGCTCTAACTTATTCACTGCTGCTCTGGTTTTCTCGACGCTGAAAAGGCCTTCGATCGGGTGGACTGGTCTTTTCTTTGGGCTGTCTTCGGAGAAATGGGTTTTCCGCCTGCTTTGTTAACAGAATTCATATATTTTACAGCTGCCCTCTGCCAAAATTTATTGTAATGGCTTTTTCTTCCTTTTTCGTCTGTATCGCCGTACTAGACAGGGTTGTCCTCTCCCTTTGTTATTTAACCTATATTTGGAACCGCTATTATAAGGATTAAGACCTCCTCAGGTCAAGGGACTTAAAATACATCAAAAGGAACTGGTTCTTTTCATGATGTCGGATGACATCTTTTGCACTTGCAGACCCGTGGTGTCGTTGAAAGGGGTGTGATTGATCTCTAGTGAGATATGGGTTTTTTTTTCTCACTATAAACTAAATATTTCCAAGTCAGAAATTTCAATATATATACCAATAATCTGAGTTTCTTTTGGTGCTGAGATGGCCCCAAATTTATTAAATATTTAGATCCTTTTCTCCACTGACCCTTCCTTCTGAAGAAACTTAATTTGATAGACTAAAGGATTCGATCTCTCAGGATCTACAGCGTTGGTCAGTTCTTCCCATCTCACTCTGTGGGGTCGAATAAATATTCTTAAAATGAACGCGCTCCTCGAATTTTCTATCCACTGAATTTGCTAACCTCTGGCTTCCTATCTCAGTGTATTCAACAGTTTCATGTGCATTTTCTATTTTGTCTGGTCCGAAGGCAGTTTTAGGCGTCTACGCTAAATTATCGCTCCTATGAGAGAGGGGGGTCTTAGGTTACCCAATCTCTGCTATATTACTGGGCTGCTCATTTTTCTAGTTGGAAGATGGTTCTCTGCTGAACTGACTCATCTGTCCAATCTGGCTCCAGCTTGAGTGCACCTCCCTTACTAAGATTAAATTCGATAGATATGCTTTTGTTTTATCTATCTCCGAAGGTACTTCCAATTGGGTGTCGGATATGCTATAAAGGTTGCCATTATGTCTTTTATGCAATGTTTAAAGTACTTTCGTATTCTTGCTATCTCAGACGTGGGGCAACCGTGGTTTGTAATCCTAATGTTAAATTAGGCGCCTCATGGGTTAATTCAGATTGGCTTCCGCAAGTTAGAGAGGCTAGACTTGAGCAATTTTTTAATAATGACTCACTCCTCTCTTCTGGTGACATTCTCGAGAAATTTGACATACCGACGAGGGCTATTTTCAGAGTTTATCAGTTGAGACACTTGATTAGTCAAAGATTTGGTACCACCCCTAGGGAGTCAGTTGTTTTTCCCTTTCTTTCAAAATAGAAACATAGAAACATAGAAGTTGACGGCAGATAAGGACAGCAAGGCCCATCCAGTCTGCCCATTTCTTTTTCTACCTTATAAATGTGCCATCAGCCTTTGCTCTGTCAGTGGCCTATCTATTCATAGTCATTTGTATTGCTCCCTTATGCCTATCCCATGCCTGTTTGAAGCCCTGCACTGTATTCCATAGCCACCACTTCTTGTGGTAAGCCATTCCCATGCATCCACCACCCTTTCTGTGAAAAAGAATTTCCTCACATTCCCCTTAATCGCCTCCCTCAATCTTCATGCTGTGTCCTTGTCCTTTATTTTCTTATAATTAAACATGTTAGACTTTTCACCTTGTTTATGCCTCTTAAGGTGTTTGAATGCCTCATCATATCACCTCTCTCCTCCTTTGCTCAAGGGTATACATATTGAGCTCCGTTAATCTGTCCTCATATGTCTTCTTGATGCAGTCCCTGCACCATTTTGTTGCCCTTCTGGACCGCCCTCAATTTGCTTAATGTCCTTGTGAAGATGTGGCCTCCATGCACATGCAGTACTCCAGATGGGGCCTAACCAGGTGTCTTGTACAGAGGGATTATTACCTCCCTCTTACGACTTGTGATACCCCTACTAATACACCCTAACACCCCTCAGCCTTACCTACTGCTTTAGAGGTCTGCTTTGATGATTTTAGGTCATCAGTGATGATGATGCCCAAGTCTCTTTCTTCCTTGTGACTGCTAGCAACTCCTCACCCAGCCTATAGGTGGCTTCAGGGTTTCTCTTCCCTATGTGCATGATTTTGCACTTTTGCATTAAATCCCAGTTGCCACTCTTCTGACCATTCTGATAGTTTATCCAGATCTCTTCTCATTCTGCCCACCACCATCTGGACTCATCTACTTTGTTGTAGATCTTGAAGTCATCTGCAAACAGACAAGCCTACCCTCAGTCCATCTGCAAGGTCATTAATGAAGATGTTGAAGAGGACTCGGCCCCAGGATGGATCCCTGAGGTACCCCTACTCTGTGACTTGCATCTCTTCTAACTGTATACCATTTACCATCTCTCTTGTTTTCTGCCCTCAACCAGTTTGCCACCCAGTTGACCAACTTCTGATCCCACCCCAGCCTACCCAGCTTATTTATCAATTCCTTATGTGGAACAGTGTCAAAAGCTTTTGCTGAAGTCATGAGCAACATCAACTGCTCCCCCTGGTCCACCACTCTGTTTACCCAGTCAAAGAAATCTATGAGATTAGTTTGACAGGACCTTCCTTTGTAAAACCCATGCTGTCTTGGATCCTGTGCCCCTATGGATCTAGGTGTTGCACTATCCTTTCCCTTAAGGAGTGCCCATAATCTTGCCCACTACTGAGGTAAGACTGACCGGTCTGTAGTCTCCTGCCTCCTCCCTGCTACCACTCTTGTGAAGCGGGATTACATGAGCCCTTCTCCAGTCTTCTGGGACCTCTCCTGTGCTCAGAGACTCACTAAACAATTCTGCTAATGGCTTGCTAGTTCCTCCTTTAGCTCCTTAAGTACCCTGGGATGTATACCATCAGGTCCCATTGCCTTATCCACCCTGAGCTTAGCAAGCTCTTGTAGGACACTTTCTTTTGTGAAGGAGTAGCTCACCTTCCTCCCCCTGTGTCCATGATGTTGAGCTGTGGGCCCTGCCCTACCTTCTCTTCAGTAAATACTGAGCAAGTATCTATTTAGGATAGATGCCTTACAGGGTCTTCCTCCTCACATGCTCCCTTTCTCCCATTAAGCTTAGCAATCCCCCTCTGACTTTCTCCTTTCGCTAATGTATCTATAGAAAGTCTTGCCACCTTCTTTACTGTTCATGCTAGTGTTTCCTCAGTTTGGGACTTTGCCTGCCTTACTGCCTTACCTGCTTCCCTTCAGGCAGCTTGGTATGCCTCCCATCTTCATCCCGCTGTGTTCTCTTATATTTCCTGAAGGCCAGCCTTTGCCTGACCTTTTCTGCTATTGTATTGAGAACCAAAGTGGTTTCTCTTCTTTGCACTTCCTTTTCTGTCTAACACAATGGATGTTGCTTCAAGTATTGCATCCTTAATGCTTGCCCACTTTGCCTGTACCCCTCACCTGTGTTTTTTTTCAGGCTAGCTTAACTCTGTTGGCCATCTTATCAAAGTCAGCTCCTCTGAAGTCCCATATTTTGCCTTGGAATGGATGATTTAGATGTAGTAGCCAAATTGAACCATACCATGTATGGTCACTGGCCCCAGGTGACCTTCTACCTGGAGATCTGTGATTCCTTCTTGTTAGTCGGGTACTAGATCTAGGATAGCCCTGTTCTTGTGGGTTGCTGTACCAGTTGTTTGAGGCCTCCCCTGCAGGGAATCCACTATGAGTCTAGTTCTGGCAGATGTTCCTGCTGGTATTGACCAATCTGTATCCAGCATGTTGAAGTCTCCCATTATCAGAACCTCCCTTTAGCTGTCATGTTTTGTATATCTTCTAACAGTAATGTGTCTATGTCCTCCCTCTGGTCTGGGGCCTGTAGACAACCCCAGTTCTTATGGCTGTCCCATTTCCTATTTCCAGGGTGACCCACAGTTCTTCTGGCTCCTTATGTGTATTCTGAATTTCTGTAGCTTTGATATTTTCTATTAATATACAGGGCCACCTCCCCTTTTTGCACCCGGTCTCTCTTCTGAACAATACATAGCGCCAGGTACTGAAGTCTCCCAAGCGTGGTTACTGGTAAAACCATGTCTCACTAATTGCTACTATGTCCAGTTTAGCCTCTGACATTATTGCCTGCAGGTCTGGGATCTTATTCTCAGGCTGTGAGCATTTGTGTACATGATTTTCCATTGGCCAGATTTTGGTGTGTTAGTTGTTGGGTGAAGTTTGGCATTACTCCTGTGCATCGTGAGTGGGAGACAAACTTTTTTCTACTCTGGTGATGCAAATGAACGGCAAACATGCTGAATTCCTGTTTGACCACTAGCTGAGGGAGGAGGGTGTTCTTCCATTCGACGATGGGGTGCTGCACCCTCTCCCATTTGCTAGTTTAAATATTCTGCAAACACGCCAAACTTCTGCCCCAATGCACTGACTTCCTCTTTAGTCAGATGCAGTCCATCAAATTTAAAGAACTTTGCTCCCAGAACTGTTGCCAGTTCCCTACAAATCTGTGTCCTTTTCCTGGCACCAGCCCTTGAGCTACGTGTTTAGCTCCCCTATCTCCTTCTTCTGACCTTCCGTCCATCTGCTCCCTCTCCCAGACTGGCAGGATCTCAGAGAAGAGATGCCGGACTAAATAGATGATAGTTTGTCACCCAGCCTAGTCAGGTGTTCCTTGGTCTCCACAACTGACTGGCTGGCGAGATCATTAGTCCCTATGTGTACTAGGACATCAATGTTTTCTCCTGCTTTGTGAACAATTTTAGCAATGCGGTCAGTGTCTCTCCATGCTGATGTACCTGGAGACATCTGACCATCACCCTTGGCTGGAGATGGGTATCAACTCCCGAATCATGGAGTCTCCTACGATCAGAAGTTTTTGGATTTCTCTGTGCTTTGTTTTGTTTTGGTTCCTGATTTGGGTCAGTTTTGTTGTGCTAGCTCCTGTGCCGTAGTGTCCTGCTTTGCAGTGTCTTCTGCCTCTTTATTTGATTTCAGAGATAGAGGCAGATACCTGTTTGTAGTGTTTATAAGGTTTTGGAGGTAATGTGTTGAGAGCAGAGAGTGATGGAGCACCTGATTTGCTCCTCCTAACCACCTGCCACAACCTCCTGGGCCAACCACCCTCTGCGATCGAGGTTTTTCTGTTGATGCTGGGAAATGGCGGGTGGTTCTTATAATGTCTTCCTCTTCAATATGAAATTTGAGGTGTGCAATCTCTGCCCATGCTGCCCGGAGCTGAGACCTAAGATCTCCAAAGGCCCAGCATGTGGGACAGTGTCCTAAACCTGTAAGACTGTCCTTCTGAAAATTGTTCCACAGTACCTGCAGTTAATGAAATCCATTCCAAATAAGTTGCTGGGTTTGTAACCTAGTCAGAATAATTAGAAAGAGAAAAAAAAGGGAAAAAAAATGCAAGTAATGGTTTAATTGTGCTTTGTTTAACTTGTTATAACAAGTTAAATTACTAGTGCCCCTGTAAATTAGATCACCTTGTGGAGGCCCCACCGATCCACCCCTTCCTGCTGTGCCACAGGAAATGACTGTGGTACCCTATAAAAGAAGTGTAGCGTGGGGTGGCTGGGGATGGGGTGGGTGGCTGGGCCCTTCCCTGCCTAAAAGAAGAACCACGGACGAAAGAACAAGGAGGTAAGAGCAGAAACAATCAGTCAACAACAAATGCAGTAACCCTGAAAGCTTATCCTAATGTTAGATAAAACTGTAAAACCTGTAAAGCACCACCTGTATAATTTCAGAGAAGATATACCCTGTAAGAAACACTTTGCTCCAGAGAAAAATAAAGCAGTAACAGAAGATATACCTTGCAAAAGACAATTTGAATCAGAAGATTACAGGAGTAATCTGTTAGCACACACCTGTAGGCACACCTTTGTACTAATGCAGAAGAAGGTATACCAGCAACAACAATTTGAATCAGAGAAAAAATAAAGCAATGAAATGTTAGCAACAAACAGTAGCAATCCCTGTGAGTAAAAAATAAAAACACCACCACACAGTAAATCTGCTTAGCCAAACTAAGTCTTAATCCTTTTCCCTTGCTCTGGTAAGTTTCTCTACTCTGCCTTTCAAGCAGTCTTAGAAGGAAAGAGCTCAGGTGAAGCTAGGTGCCTTGGCAAATTATTAATATTGCTTCCCAATCACATTCTATCTCCTTGATATACTCTTTCCTTCTGAATTATAACTCATCGGAAGGGACGGTGGGCTCCGGGGTATGGGCCCATCTATTGCCTGGTAGTCCTCTGGATTGGTCGGGTGTATGGAGGGACCTTCATAGATACCATACCCAGGACAGAATGAGATTAACACAATATTATATTGTTAACAATCTATATTACACTCCAGTCAAACTTTTCCAGCTCAAAAGGATCTCTCAACCAATCTGTTTTAGGTGTTTACAAGCTGAGGGCAATCTTCTTCATGTGTTCTGGGACTGCCCTAAAGTTGCCCCCTTATGGTCTCAGATTAGGGATTATCTTGATCCTCTTCTAGGTCTGTCCAGTTTTTTTTGCCCTGAGGTGTGAATTTTAGGTAAATTATCCCGTGTAGACTGTGTCGAACGTAGATATTATATGGCTTTGGTGTCTGTGGCTATTAAGAAACTGGTCTTAAGGCATTGGACTGACCAATTGACACTGTCTTTTGCTGAATGGTTAACTGAATTAATTTCGTACTTTCAATCTGAAAGGTTGGCCGCCAGTTTTAAAGGGCGTTTGGATCTGTTTCAGAAGAGGTGGAATCGGCTTCAAACTCTCTGTCTGGCTTAAGTTACATTTTTCCTAGCCTGATCCCGCTTGGTCCGCATAATTATGTTTTGCCTGTTAATTTGTGGCCTCTGTAATCCCTGTTCTCATGATTGTATGATTTTATTGATGTTACGGTCTGTATTTTTGGGTTAAGTAGCTAATATCTCCAGGATATGCTTGTTTGTTTGTTTTTTGGTTATGTGCACCCTAGGGGAGGGGGTTGGGGGAGGTAGGCCGGTGGGTGGGTGGGCTCTCAATACTATGTAATGGATTATTTTCTGTAACTGAGGATGGGGTTGGCGGGATAGTGGGTGGGTTATTTTTGTGTTTAATTTTCTGCTGTTCTATTCTTTCTTGGTGTATTTTGTGTTGTTGTCTGTTTCTTAAAACTAATAAACTTAAATTTAAAAAAAAAAAGAAATTCCCCAGCCCACCCCAGGACTGGGAAAGCAGTCTATGGATGTTCGATCCCAGTCCTCCCCTGCCAACCCATGATGGCCTAGGCTCAATCCTAAACCCGGGTCACTGGCGTGGCACAAGGTATGGCATCCAGCACCTCAACCCTCAGCACCACCGGGATAGCCTGAGACAGTGTAACAGTGCTGCCAGCACCATAAGTCCAAGTCCTGCCTCGGCCAGGCCATCACACTGCTCCAGGATGGCCAGCACCACCTAAAGAAAAAGAATGAGCACAGTCATGCTCTGGAGGTGACAGATGCTCTACCAGCACAGGTGTTGGCTGGCATCAAGGCACACAGCACCATGGCTAGCCCCGCATAGCTACTGTAGAGTGAGGCAACTGCAATGACCACTGAGCTGTGGCAACAGTTTCCAAGCAAGAAGGCCCTGCTGCAGACTGTGAACAGGACCCACCGCAAGGACCTCTTACCAGAACAAGTGACACTGGCTGACCTCACTATCCTGAAGCAACTACAGACGGTGACTGGATGGCCATGGTACAGCAGGATCACCGGCAGCACCACCCACCAGGTCCTTCTACTCACCACATAGGACAACGTCAGTGACCTGGCACAGGCACCCTTCTGGATGATGGATGGTACATTCAAGACTGTGCCACACCAGTTCACTCATTGTACACCATCTATGCACCCATGGGGATGGGCCCTAACAACCTCATTATGTCATTGGTGTATACACTGTTGAAGACAAAGAGCCTGCAATGTTACTGCACCTTGTTCCAGGAGCTGAATAAATATGCCAGTATACAGTCCTGCACCCTCAAACCACCTATGATCATCACTGACTTTGAGCAGGCTGCGATCAATGCCTGTAAGATGGAATTTCCACAAGCCATAAACAAGGGATGCCTGTTCCACTTTGGGAAGATTGTGTGGTGGAAGGTCCAGAGCTTTGGCCTTGCACCACAATACAGAAGTGACCCAGACTTCAGCCTGAAGATCCATGAACTCGTGGCCCTCGCCCATCTCCTGGCACAGGACATTCCAGCAGCATTCGGCCTCCTGAAGTCAACCATTCTGCCCAATGGCACCACACTCTTCTATTGTTTTGAGCAGATACATGTGCTGGGCAGGATATAGCTGTACAGTAGGGTGACCAAGGTGCCCACGAGATACGATCCCATGTTCCCACTCAGCTGTGGTTGGTTGCAGATCTCAACGAGCAAGGTATACCATGGACCTAAAGCAATGTCAAGACCTGGCACTTCCATCTCCATGCCCTGCTCGAGAAGGTGCATATAGGGGTCATGACAATGCTAGCAGAGCTCCACAGGGAACAGCAATGGACCTATGTCACCAGGGAAGGCATTTGTTGTGGACTGCCATAGACACCACCCAAGAAGAGCTATGAGGAGTGGATAAGGATGGTACTAGCATCCAAGGACAAGGGCAAGCTGCTGAAGTTCCTCTGTGGCATGGCACCCAACAACACCCTGTAGGGTTTCCATGGTGACTTGGCACCTGACAGTTGTACACTCACAGTACACATCATGCACAGACACCAGGTTGCCACTGTAGCCCCCTACTGTTGAATAAAGTTTCACCCCCACATTTAACATGCACCCCAACCTGGTGGTGATGTCTCATCACAACACTGCTGGGTATCGCCAAGCAGCCCACTGCACGCTGCCACATCTGCACTGTGTTTTGCATGTCGCACAGGCCTGACTCTGTGTGAGTCCCCCCAAAATCCTTTCAGCTGTTCATGTGTGCCACACATTGCACAGGTCTGAAGCTGTGTGAGTGCCCACCAATCCTTCCAGCTGTGCAACTGTGTGGTAACAGCATTCCCACAATGGACCCTTGTGGAACCCCCCATAACACACCTGGCAGCCTTCATGGAACGGTGGGCTCCGGTGGCACAGGCCCCCCCAAACACCTCCAGACTTTTTCTGTTTGGTTACTGCAGGCCCATAGTGGGCTAGCATGAAACAGCCACATGCACACATTGTACGATTGGTACAATGGCATGCTGCTCTGTGTCCTGGCATCCACATGTAGTATTGCTGTGGACCATTTCCTGGTGCAGCTATCCACGTTCTCGCTGTGCCGCTCTGCTGTGTGCCTGCAGTGTCATGCATGCACCGACCAACAGGCATGGTATTCCAGTTCCTTCATGCATGCCCAGCTGGCTGGCTGTCAGCTGACATAATCATGCATGCAGGGATGCATGGACAATCCGCCATGCTGCATGGGATGGCTGGTCAACACACTGGGACATGCACGGCTATTTGTTTCATCCCTGTTTCATGGATGGTGAGACAGTCATCCTTACCAGGGGGTCTGTGATCAGGTCAGTGTGTCCTCAGAGGGTGCACCACATAGGGGGTGGGTGTTTTCACATCGTCCGTGCTGTTTAGTAGTGTCTCAGGTCCTGGGATGGTGTGGCGTAGGTTGGGATCAGGTGCTTCATGTGTTTGTGGAAAATCCACTCAACAGCCGCACAGCATCCTGACCTCCTCTGGCCTGACAGTGTGTCAGGTGCTGTCCTAGGTCAGCAACTGTGTGTTGGGCTGCTGGGGCTGTTGGGTTGTTGTGTGTGGGATGCAGCATGTCAGACTAATAAACATTGGGATTATAAAAGGGTACCTAGCAGGGAAGGGTTTTCTATGTGCAAGCAGAGTGGTCAGTGGTGGGATGGGCAACTGGTATCTGGGCAAGATGGGTAGTCTGGGTGGGTCCAGCTGCAGAAAGAGTTGTTATCTAGAGGGTGCTGGTCCAGCTCTAAGGAGGGTGCTTTGTTTGGTGAGACTGAGAAGTTGGTCCAGCTGCAGGGAGGTGATCTACTGAGGTGGGGAGGCAGGTCTGGGGGGTTCCATCTGCAGGGGGATCATGTCTGAGGGTAGGAAGGATGGCCTGGAGCAGCCAACTACAGGGTGGGTGATAGTTGATGGGGAGAGGCTGGTTTGGGGCTTGTAGGGTAGACTAGCTGCAGGCAAGGTACACAACTTGGGAGAGGTCTATTGGGATGTTGATATGGTTGTCCAGTTGTCCAGCTGGGTGGCCATCTGGGCAGGGGGTGTTCAAGATGTGAGTGGTCATGGGGGGTGCAGGCCCAAAGGGCTGTATTTGGGAACCCTCACTGAAGTCAAATACTAAATTTAGTATTAAAGCATTCATTAATTTGCCTTCAAAGACTAATTTTAGTCATTTTTAATCATCTTTAATCATCATTCAAAAATACAACTGCTAAGAATACTAAATTCTAAGAAGTATTTCAGCAGACTAGTTGTTCAAGAGTAAGTTATTGCTAAATGAGGATTAGAAATAGATCTGCAATGCTCTTAAAAGTACACTTTTTTAATACAACTGAATCATAAATGAAGATTACAGTCAGAGGAGTAGTTTTAGGATTTAAATTAGCCAATCAAGGCTGGGTACATTACCGTGCATTTCAGTTCTACTAAGCAAGGAGACAGATAAAACAACCAGCAACAGCAATGAATTTTACAGAAGGTAAGCAATAATAAAATGTGGATTTTTACCTGGAAATAATATGGTGCAAAAAAAGTTGGCAGTGTCCTTTTAAAAGTGTATTCTAAAACTACTTTTCCCATAAGTCTACTCAGTCAGAGGCCTACATTTCCCAGCTCTCTTCCTGTCTGTGTCCAGTGTGATGAAACTGCACGAGTGCTCTGTGGTCTCCATTTTTGAACAACTGAGGTTTCCTACAGTTAAGATTTACATGTTAAGGTAAGAGCTTATGTTTAAAAAGTACATCTTTTTAACTCCCTGAAATGTTAAATACAGTAAAGGAATTATCTATGGCCAGGGTACCAGAGAAAATTTCCCTGCTTTTTTCAAGTAGTGCCATGGGATCTTTAACATCCACTTGAACTACCACCAGAACAGGCAGATGGGACCTTCGGTTTAACGTCTCATCTGAAAGACAGTGCCTCAGGAGTGCAGCCATCCCCCTCATGCTGCATCAGTATTGGGATATTAACATAAGTGCCTGGTATGGGAATAGAACCCACTGCCTTCTGATCTCCCAGCCTCGGAGGTGAGTGTGCTACCTGCTGAGCCACTGACACTGCAAATGCAATATATTAGTGTCATATATATATATATTTTTTTTAATTCTATGTTGAGAAGTATGGGGTCCACGGTTGAGGAAGGGTGATGGGGGGGTCTAGGTGTAGGGAGGTTCTGCTCTGGACAGTGGGTGCGTCCAGCTTTTGGAAAGGGTGTCCAGCTCTGGGGAGGTTACTCAACCTGCAGAGGGGAGGGAGGCTGGTCTGTGGGTGGGAATGAACCCAGGGGTCCAGCTGCAAGGAGGATTGTCTGCTGGGGGAGGCTAATCCAGGGCATGAAAGAGTGAGCCAGCAGCAGGAAGGGTGGCTGGTGGTGGTGGTGGTGGGGCTAGTTCAAGGTTAGAAGTGAGGTCTAGCTGCAGGGTGGGTGGTTGGATGGTGAGGCTGGTATGGGGCTTCTGGTGGATCTGGCTGTAGGTTGAGTGGTTGGGTGGGGACTGCTGGTCCATGGGCTTGGAGGAACAACTTCAGATATGTGGTCTGTTAGAGTGGAGAATTGGGGTGGTGCTCCAGCTACATGGAGGTTGTATAGAATGTAGTTGGAGGCTGGTCCAGATGTAGGTAGGGTGGCTGGCTGGGTAAGCAGCTGACCCAGAGCCTGTGTGGTGCTCTAGCTCCAGTGCTCATTATGTGAAAGGCTGGGGCTAGAAGGGGTGTCCAGCTGCATGGAGGATAGTCTGGTGCCTGGAAGGGTGATCTAGCAGAGAGGAGGGTGGTTGACAATTTTTTTGGGGGGGGGGTGAGGCTAAAGAGATTGATCAGCCTAGGAGGGATCCAAAGTGGTAAAATTAATTAGAAACTGGTTAACATGTGTGCCCTTCAGCTTAACAGTAGCACTATGACCTGCGGCGTAGGTGACCTTAGTTCAGGAATGAGCTCACGTCAGGGGCTCTTTGGGGAGAGTAGGAGGATCATCTGTTATACAAGAGGCTTCTGGGGAAGGAGGACAGCCAGCTCAGCTGTAGTACTGCCAACTGAGTGACCACAAGTGGCAGTGCAGGTGGGAGCAGCCCATTGGTGGGAAGACATTGACTGGTGCTGAGCCACACATGTCTATGCATGTGTTTGTGCACCCTTGCCGCTTATGTCCTAGGGGATGGAAGAACATGCAAACATATCCTGACTACCTAGGCAGCTGCTCCACATTTGGATTCATTCTATGGTGGAGCAAGTCCTGGCAAGATGCCAGAGTGATGGTGTTGTGGTGTTGGAACAAAAAGGGGGGTGACCAGAAATGCAGGTTGTAAAATGGAGTAGTTGGGGGTGGGGGTTAAGGTGTCAGAGGGTGATGGTTAATGGCACTTATTACAGTGATGGGACAGTGAGCAGCTCAGCTCTGTACTGGCGCAGATCTTCTTCTGTGTCTTCATAAGTGACATTGCAGAAAAACTGGCAAAGAAGGGAATGCCTTTTTGCAGACAATACCAAAATTTGTAAGGTGGGCATTAAGAAGGGAGCAGAGAGCATGCACATGCCTCTTGGAGAAACTTGAAAAGTGGTCAAGATTGGGGCAGTTGGGGTTCAATGACAAAGTGCAGAATTGTGCACCTAGGCACAGGGAAACCAGGAGCTGCTTTATAGGGTTGGTACTGATAATCACTAAGTGGGGGGGGAGGACTTGGAGTTATTATGATCTTAAAAGAGACTTGCCAAGATACTGCCCTGCACCATACCCATCAGTGCTTTGCCACCAGAAGACCCCAAGGAAGTTAATATGTCCCTAAATTTATAAGCCATTAAAAAGTTCTGTCCCTCATAAAAATATACAAACTGGGTCCCAAGGACTTCTGTTTTTTTTTTCTGCTGCACTAGCTCCACCCTCATGCTCACTAGCAGGATGACGAGATGCCAGTAAGGGCGTGGCAGTGCACTCCATTATATGTAATGGGTGGCAGCATTTCTATTGATTTTAAACTATGTAGTGGCTACCTGGCAATCAAATGTGGGCACTGTTCAACTAACAAGGGCCTTGTTACTTGACTGATGCCTACGTTTCATTGCCAGGTGGTCACTAAATCATTTAAAATCAATAGAAAAGCTGCCACCCATTACAGATAAAGACGAGTTCCCCCGTGCTCTCACTGGCATCTCGTCATCCTGCTAGACAGTGTGGGAGCGGAGCTGGGGTGGCAGCAAGCAACTGGGAAGTTCTTGGGACCTGGTTTGTATATTTTAACGAAGGACAGAACTTTTTAGTGGCTTAAAAATTTGGGGACATATTAACTTCATTGGGGTCCTCTGGCAGCAAGGCACTGATGGATATGGTGCAGGGGCCGACTCCGTTACCTTATTGAGTCTCTTTAAAGTTGCTGGACTGTGTGACAAAGCAGTGGGTAGGACTAGAAGGATGCTGGGGCTGCATAGGGAGGGGTATCTTAAGCAGGAGGAGGGAGGTGGTGGTGTTGCAAGTAATCCCTTATTAGTGAGATCCAACTAAGGCCCCATCCACACTGCACCTCTCAGACCCCGTAACAGATAGAAACTGTTACAACCGTGGAGTGGTACAGTGTGTCCACACTGCTGCGCTGTCCATTTCGGGACCGGCACCACTGCTCCACACTTCGGAAGCCGGGCGACTTTTACAGTGGCACCCGATCCCATAATGCAGCTCATGCTGCACTAGGGAACCAGTGCCATGCGTCCACACTATGCCCAGTAATGTTACCGAGGCATAACTGGTTTCATAACCATTGTTGAAACCACCTCATGTGGTTTCAACAATGGTTGCGAAAACTCCTTCTGTAATGTTACAGGTGTAAACGTAAACCGTTGTAACGGTTTGGGCACTCTGTAATGTTACAGAGGGGTAGTATGGACAGGGCCTAAGAGTTCTGTGTCCAGGTTTGGAGGCTGCACCTTAGAAAGGCCATAGGGTGTAGGCAGTATAAAGGGCAACTAAAATTGTACATGGGCTGTGGCAAAAGCCCTGTGAGGAGACTGGGATCTCAACATATAAAACCCTGAAAGAGAGGGGACATGATGGAGACCCACAAGTACCTTACAAGGATGAACAGTGTGCTGGGGACTCTTCAACATGGAAAAAGGACCATGGGACATGATAGAAGCTTATGGTGGGGTAAGATGATGTGAGGAATTACTACTTCACTGAAAGGGCAGTGACACCTGGAACAGACAGACAGCATTATAGTGTTGGAGGTCAGGGTGAAATGAGAGGGGGGGTTAAAACATGTGTGGGTATATAGATATAGAAAGCTCAGTAAATAAGCAGGGAAGAAGGAGGGCCATATGGGCCACAAGTGACCATTTAGAGTTTACAGAGAAGGACTTCCCCTGTGTGATTTCTTGGCTGCAGTTAGGAGCGAGGTCTGAAACCACAGCAAGTGTGACCAGAGTGAGGGTTCATCAGCAGCAAGTTTATGAGCAAGCAGCTAGGGAAAAATCTGACAGTTTCTATGTGCTGGGGAGCTCTGGTGGGAGCTTGTAGAGGTGGGGAAACCAGAGTGGAAGAGTAAGAGTGAGGGCTTATCAGTTTTTGAGGAAGCAGTAAAAAAAAAAAAAAAAAAGTCTGGTTTTTATATCGAGAGGTGTGGCGAGGACACGGCAACAGAATGCAGAGGAGTGTGACAGCTGGATCGCAGCTTGGAGCAGCCAGTTGAAAAAGATTTGGTAGAAAAGCAAAAAAAAAAAACTGTTAAACAGAAACAAATGATCACTGTCTGATAGCGGGAAGAATGGGGAGAAGTGTGACTAAATGGCAGGTGGCGTGGCTGAGGGACGGTCAACCTGGAAGAAACAAAACTAAAAGCAAGATACCAGTAAGCAGTGTCAAACAATAGGGGTGAGGGATGGGGATGTGTGACGCAGTCTACCATGCACATTAGTCGAGATGACCGTAATAAATATATGTTAAATGTAAGATTCTGCATGTATACACGCATATGCTCGGATAAAATGGATTTATCACACTCCATTTATGTCCGACAGCTGATCGCAGCTTGAGCAGCCAGCTGAAAAGATTTGCAGAAAAGCAAAAAAAACTGTTAAACAAACAAATGATCATTGATAGCGAAGAATAGGGAGAAGTGCTGACTAAATGGCAGGTGGCGTGGCTGAGGACGGTCAACCTGGAAGAAACAAACTAAAACAAGATACCAGTAAGCAGTGTCAAACAATAGGGGTGAGGATGGGGATGTGTGACGCAGTCTACCATACGTGTCGAGATGACCGTAATAAATATATGTGTAAATGAAGATTCTGCATGTATACGTACATGCTCGGATAAATGGATTATCACACCCATTTATGTCCTACTATTGCATAAATTTACTTAATATTTATAACCCGTCAGAGCTCTTTCTCATTTAGTGCTCTGTGTTTTTAATTTTGAGCTGTCCTGGACCTTATGTTGTTCTTTTCCTCCCCAAATCCTTTTGTTAGTCCCTGGCACTTTGACATTAGCTGCTAATGTGACTGTATGGTATGGGTACTTGCTGCTTTCATGGTCTCATCAGGAAGCCCACTGATTTCACGCACTCCACCACAGCTACTTTTAAGTCAAGTTCAGGCATTGCCCTTCAGCTGCACTGTGGATTTTTCTTTGTAATACCCCCTACCTTGGCCATTTGCTCTCCCAGTCCTTTCTACCAGGCCCTCAGGGCACCTACAGTCACCACCATACGACAGCTGGTTTCTACCTACAGCTGGCTGCCCACCCTCCAGACCCTCTTCCCATGGAGCTCTTCACATGCCACTTTGTGGCTGATGGAATGAGGAGGCATATTTGCTCTAGTCTCTTCCCCTCCCAAAAATATCCCATCTTCATTACCCCACACATGGGCAAGTTTACAGCCTGAGTCTGTGGGCTGAATCATAGACACATAGACCTTGATAGCAGATAAGGACTGCCAGCCCCTCAGTCGGCCATTTCCCTACCTGTGGATAAGCTGCAGATCCAGTTATCCAACAGCTGACTTCCTCCTACCCACCAATCGAATTGGTTCATGTCTGTCACATGTATTCTTGGGGGAGTCCCCACTATTTTGGACCCCACAGCCTCCTTAGGAGGCCATTCCATGTCTTCACCACCTCTCTGAAAAATGCTGCCACTCATGTTACCCTGAGCCATCCCTCTATCTTCAAATTTGGCCCCTTTGTTCTTGTAACATCTCTTTTTCTAAAGATGCTTCTCTCTTGGACTTTGTTGATTCCCTTCGGTGGAAATTCTATGTCCTGTCTCCTCCCCTTTTCCTCAAGGGCATACATTAACAGCCTCTCTCTAGGACGGCTTCGGTGCAGACCTTCCTATTAGTTACCTCTCTGGACTGGCACGTAAAGTGCCTGCCATTACTGTCATTGTAGTTCAGTAGCACTAAACTGGCTGCCTAGCAACAGCCGCAGCATTCTGGTCAGCAGTTTTCTGAACAGCCTCCTGCCTGCACATACAGTCTGGGCCCAAGGACATCACCCCCTCACATTAGGTTCCAGGAAAGGTAATATAAAAAAAAATTGCCGTCCATGAGGGAGACCCGTTATATCACCAGACTTATACCTTCAAACCACTGGCATCCTGGGACAACTCAAGACTCCTGAACCACCAGTGTCCCCTTTTTTAAATAATATAGGTGCCACTAGCCCAAATACATTCCCATCTGCCCATCTGACTACTTTAAATTTATTGGCTACACTGCAGGTCACCTAGGGGAGCTAAGGGGGTTTCTGCTGAGTCCCAAATACCACTTTTTCTCTGTTCTTAGCTGTCTGCATTTTTTATTCCATCTCTAGTTTCCTACTTTGGCCTAGTTTGTCTTTTCCTCTGAAACTTCTCTTCCTTTACTCCTATACTATATACCCATTATTTATGTCTCTCTCTTGCTACTATAACTTCCCCATACTCAGTCTATTTTTCCTTATTTCTACAGGTCTGGCCAACATGCCCAACTTCAGATAAGTATCTTTGCTTAATTCCCTAACACTCTAATCTCTCCTCTAGCACCTCGACCTTTGTGTCCCTTAGCCTTCTCTGTTTCTTTGCTTTCAGGTCCTGCACTAGGATACCCGAGACCAAGGACACTCAACTCTGGACTCCCCCCTACTCTGATGGAACAGGTAAGTCCTAATTACTTAAGTGCCTTAGAATCATAGAAATCTGGTTACAGAAAGGACCATTTGGCCAGTTGAGTCTGCCCCTTACCCCCACCCCAATCATCATCTTGTCAAGAGACACCCCACTCTGCCCACTGGTCAGCTCCTGGTGTCCTGTCCATGCCCCCATGAAACCTTTCACCATTTTTGCGCACACCACCTCTTCTGGTAGTCAGTTCCTGGACTTCACCACCTTCTCAGTGATGTAATGCCCCCTCACATTGCCCCTAAACCTTCCTTCTTCTAATCTTAGTTTATGATCCCTAGTTCTAGCACTTATTTTCCTTGCAAATAAGCTTCCCACTCTCACCTTACTAGGCTCCAGCGGGTACAGATCAGATTCCCTCCACCTCTCCTCATAGGGCTGTCTATGCATAGCGTGCACCATCTTGGTTGCCCTTGTCTGAACCCTTTCAATCCTGTCTTATAACCTTGTGTAGGTGAGGCCTCCAGAACTAAACCCCATACACCAGGTGAGGCCTCACCATGGATTTATAAAGGTGCATCAGCACCTCCCTTTTTCTGTTTTATACCCCTCCATAAGCACACCAGCATTCTATTCACTTTGCCCACCGCTGTACTGCACTGGTTCTCTGCCTTAAGGTTATCTGAAATTATAATCCCCAGATCTCTGTCCTGCTGAGTTTCCTTACCCTCCCACCCGGGTGAAAATGGTTTGCGGGTTATTACACCCATGTGCATTACTGTGCACTTTTTGGCATTAAATTTCAGCTGCCAAGTTTCCGACCACCTCTTTAGAATCTTTAGGCCCTCTCTCACTGCCTCCGCCTCCCCTACCAGGATGTCTACCCTATTGCAGATCTTCGTATCATCTACAAATAGGCACACCTTCCCCTGCAGTTCCTTCGCTATATCTAACATACTAAAAGCCAGCAGAATAGACTGGATGGTCTGTTGTGTCTGCTCGGTAGCCAGTCTCCTAATGGGTTCTTTCTTTCCCACCCAGCCCCAGAGAGGGTAATCCTTTTCTTCAGTTTACCCTTGAACCTGTCCCACTCCCTCTTCAAGCCCTCCACTGTGCCCTCCTCCACCTGACTCCTGGACAGTGCATTCCAGGGCTCCACCACCCTCTCAATGAAGTAAGGTCTCCTGCATCCCACCCCTGTAATTTCCCTCCTCTAGCTTCCACTCATGTCAACAAAAACTAAATAAAAATAAATAAATAAAAAAATGTCACCTAGTTGTTTCCCACCTTCTTTAGTCTGAACATCTCTTTGGCACTACCCCTGTTTATTCCTTTTACATATTTGAAGACCCCTATCATGTCCCCCCATCTCTCCTCTCCTCCAGCGAGTACAGCTCAAGCTCTTCCAGCCTTTCTTCATAGGGCCTTCCTCCCATGCTCTGAAGCATCCTGGTTGCCCTCCTCTGGACACTCTCCAGCAGTGTTGTGTCATCCTTGAGGAGGTCTCCAGAACTGCATGCAGTACTCGAGATGTGGTCTGACCAAGGCATTATACAGAGGGAGGATCACCTCCCTCTTCGTGGACGTAATCCCCCTGGCTAAGCAGTATCCAGTTTGCTTTGGCCACAGTTCTTCTGCAATTTTTAGTGTTATTCATTTTGATGTCTACCACCACCCCTAGATCCCTCTCACTCATTGTGGCTTGCAATATGACACCCCCAGGTTTCTGACCCACGGATGCAGCTCCCAACATTTCCCTGCATTAAACCTCAGTCCCCACCTCCTTGACCACCCCTCCAGGGTATCCAGGTCCCTCTGGACTGTCTCTCTCGCTTTGTCCCCATCCGCCAATGCTCCCAGTTTTAAGTAATCCACAAAGAGACTCATCCTACTCTTAACCACCCTCCCCATATCGAAGACATAGGCATTGAACAGGAGTGGCCCCAGTACCGAACCTTGGGGGACTCCACTGGTGACCTTCCTGGAGGAGGAGACTACCCACCACTACCCTCTGTATTCACCCTGTTAGCCAATTTTCTACCCATCTAAGCAACTATCCTCTCACCCCCACCCCTCCAATCTGAGCAACTGTCCTCCCACCCCCAGCTTTAACAGCAGCCCATTTTGGGGTACCAAATCAAATGCCTTACTGAAATCCAGGTATAGGACATCTTCTGGTCTATGCTGGTCCAGGGTCCCAGTCATAAAAATCTATGGGGTAGGTCTAACACGATCTCCCCGGGATGAAACCATAATGTTTGTCAAACAGTTGCCCCAACCTTTCCAGCTGCCTCCTGAGCCTATCCTTGATAATATCCTCCATTACTTTGCCCACCACAGACATTAGGCTGACCGGTCTATAATTCCCCATCTCCTCTCTAGACCCCCCATTTGTGGATAGGCACCACATGAGCCACCCTCCAGTCTTGAAGCACCCATCCTGTCAGCAGAGGTGTAAGAGTGCTGCCAGTGGTGCTGTAGCTCATCTGCCAATTCCTTCATAACCTCGGATGCAACCAATCTGGCCCTGGGTGCCTTATCAGTTTTAGTGTCTGAAGGGCCTCCTTCACCCTTTCCACTGTGATTTCTCCCTCCTCCCAGCCCACCCTCATTTAACCACCCATCCCCTTCTAGACTTGGCCAGCCTGTATCTCAACTTCTTTCTGTCCTCTCAACTCCATCTCACCTCTCAACTCTGCTGGTTCCCCTTCCTTCCCATTGGGCTGGAGGGATCCCCTACTTCCCTCTGTAAATATCAAGGCAAAGTACTCATTTAGCACCTCTGCCTGATTTCCTCTGCCTCCTGAGTCCATCCCTCCTCAGTCCTAATCACGCTGATCTGTGCTCTCCCTTTTTTCTTCTCCCTTGTGTATCTATAGAATCCCTTTTCCCCCACTTCGGATATCCCTATCCAGGTTTTGCTCCCTCCTCACCTTGGCTTCCCTCACCACTGTGGTGACCCTTCCAGCCACCAACTCATACCCCTCTCCCTATTCCCCAGAGTGCTTAAAACATGCATAGGCAGCCTTTTTATCCCTCACTGCCTCCTGCACCTCCCTGGTCCACCAACACAGCTTGTTGGCTCTACCATGCTTATGCCTTACCTTTGTACAGGAGTTAGTAGTCTCCTGCACCCCCCCTTCTTAATGGCCTCCCACAAGCTGCCAGCATCCATGTCCGGCCTAATCTTGTCCAAGCTCCCCTGTAGAATCCTGCCCATGCCCATGAAGTCCGTTCCCCTGAAGTCCACTACTACTGTATTAGAATGGTTATCCTCCCCCCCAGATACAGCAGAAACCAGACTGTAGTGTGATCACCACCTGCCAGCGGGCTGCACACCTCCAGGCCCTTTATCTGGTCACTGTCTGCTAGGACACAATCCAGTATCCGCTTCTCCCTAGTAGGTTCCCCCACCTGCTGGACCAGGAAGGTATATTGGAACATATCCATCAGTCTGTGTTCCCTGGCCACAGAGTATGCCATAGTGTCCCAGTCTGTCCCCAGCATATTAAGGTCACCCATGATTACCACCATACCCTTTCCACGGTTACAGTGCACCTTGATGCTCTCAACTAGTTTGTCCTCCAGGGCCTCTTCCATCGTTGGAGGTTCTGTACACCACCCCTATTTTCAATCTTTTACTTCCCCTCTCTTGTAGGGTTACCCAGATCTCCTCCACTCCACTAACCGCTATGTCATTTTTGACTATCAGCGCTACACCCCCTCCTCTTCCCTCTCCTCTATCCTTCCTGAATATTTTGTAGCCCACCAAATTTAGGTCCCAGTCATTTTTCTGAGTGGCCCATGTCTCAGTAATTGCTGCCACATCCACTGATCCCTCAACTAGCATCGCCTGGAGCTTGGGCATTTTGTTGCCCATGCTCCTAGCATTGATCAGGGCTGTCCTCCATCCTGACCTCTCTCCCTTCTCCAGTCATCTCGACCCTGAGCAGTCCCTAGATGCCCTTTCTTGCACAGCTCTGGATGTATTTAGATCGCAGTTACCTACCTTAATTTCATGCCCTGGACCTGGACCCTCGAGCAGCCCTCCTGGAGCTACTCTTTTACTTAACTCCCCCCTTTACAAGTTTAAACTCCACCTCTCGACTATGAATTCAGCAAGATTTAGTTTCAAGATCTCCTTCCCCTCCAAGCTGAGGTGTAGCCTATCCCTGGCATATAACCCCTTGTCCTACCATGTATCCCCCAGTCCCTCACCAGCCCATACCCTTCTGCCCTGCGCCAGTTCCTGAGCCACTGGTTCACACCTGTAAGTTTATGTTTGGTTTCCCTGGACACCCTAGATACTGGCAAAATCTCAAAGAAGGAGATTGCGCTTATATAGAGTGGTAAACCCTGGCCAGTTCCTGGAATCTTGCCTGGATTTCTAGTTCACTGTTCCCCTCTAAGTCATTTGTTCCCAGATGTTTCATCTGGGGATTCCCTGCATTCCAATGCTATCGAGTATAGCTGGAATTTGGCCTTGTGTACAGCTAGGCCTGGGATACATTTAGCCTTGACTGGGCTGCTTTTTTCCTCCCCGGCCCCCTCCCACTGAATGCCCCAGGTCATGGAGTCACCCAGCAGGATCACCTTCTCCCCCCCACTTTACTGGCCCATTAGATTCCATCCAGGCTCTTCCTTCTGTCATCAACCCCCAGCTTACTTCTCCTGTCCCCCTCAGCCTGGGGATCACAACTCTGTGCTTGCCCTACCATGCTCATTCTTCTACCTGTAGCTCCCAGCTTGCTCCTTGCTTCCCCAACCTCCTGGGTGGCACAGATTACTCCCCACCCAGATCTCCATGGACTCTTTCTGGGCTAGCATCCTCAGATCCCCCACCCAGGCTCCCTTCTACTGCTTCTCTCCTTGCATCCCCCTGCCAAGTTCTGCATCCTTCACCCCATCTGCTGTGTTTCTCCCTACCCCCCATCTCCCCCCTCCTCTCCACCTCATCTGATTTCTCCCACCCTGAAGCTGGCCTATCTAGAGTATTCCTTATCCTTGGTTGACTTCCCTAACCTGGATGCTTGCCCAACCCTAGTCCTCCCTCCTCCCACCCTGGCTTCACTCTGCACTCCCCCTTCCTCCCTACCTGCCTCCCACCTAGGCTAATGTCTCTTCCCCCCTCCCCTTCTGTGGATCTGACTCTCTCTCCTGCCCCATCTCCCCCAGCTTACTGACCAAACCCTCTCTGTCTGCCTGCTCCCCTCCTCCCACCAGCCTCTCCACCTCATCGCCCGTATATAGTAAGGCGAATAGATTAGTAAGTGTGATGCTTGCCCCTGACTTGCTTTCTCCTGTTCCCCCTCCTTCTGGTCAGCCACCTCCCTATGAAGTGATTTCTGTACATTGCTTGTTACATGCCCCACCCGTCCTGAGTAACCATGTGGTCCTTGTCTACCTATTCCCTGGGTTATGCCATATTGGCCTCGTGTACTCTCATGAGGTCCTTTCCACACCTTTCCTCCCAACCCCTCCCACCTTTCAGCTGCCTTCTGATCCCCTTGACTTCCTCCCTAAGACCTGCCAACTGAAAACACAGGGGGCACCCTCTGAACCTCCTTGCCCAATTTAATATTATTGCGGCCCCGCACCCTGTACACCCAATCACTCTACCGAAGGTGCCCGCTTTGGCCACCCGGAAGTCTACCCTCATTTTAGGTGAGCAATGCGGCCCTCTAACAGAAATAATTCAGTCAGTGTTGCACTAAAACCCAAGCAGTTTTCCCCCTCTGATTACAGCAATTTTCCCTCTTTCTTGACAGTAGCCAGTTTTCTAGCCCTAGCAGTAGATGGTTCACAAGCAAAATTAGCCCATCACAACACTAGCCAGCTCAGAGGCCCTAGCAGTAATCGATTCACACACAGTTTGCCTACTCCCTCAGATGTAGTTGGCATACACAGTCATTTATACAGTCTGCTTCATTATGCCCTTTCCTGGTAGTAGTCAGTGTTGCCCAAGCAGCACAGTGTACAGGACCCTTTTCCCCCAATCAATAACAATCCAGCTTCCTAGTGTTCCAGTTCACCCAATCTATACTTGTCCTTCTCCAAGGCTCCACCCTCACAGACCATTTAATAGAGGTTGGGGCCAGGGTGGGTGGTGTGGAACAAAGAACAGTTCTCCTCCTCTGACTGCAACTGGACTATTTGCCTTTTATGGCCCAGTCACACAGTCAAAGGTTCGCGCCCTGTTCACTGATTGGCAGCTCCTTCCTGAGTCGCTGGCTTGCAAAGTTGTGGCCGATGTGGACCCAGTGTGCATGGTCTGTCCCCCGCCAACAAGAGCTTCCTTGTAGATCAATGTGATCCCATCCTCTCCCACTGCCGATGCAGCCCCAGAATGCCTGCCCAGACCACTTCCTGCGAAAAGCCCCGGTCTGGAAGGAACAGCTCTCCTCCCCTGATTGGAACTTGGCTAATCATTGCTATAGATATTAAAAAAGGATGGGTCCAGCACCAACCCCTGGGGAACACCACTGCCACCCTGGAATGCACCCCATTTGCCTTACCACCTTCCTCTGGTTTCAGTCTTTGAACCAGTTCTCCACCCACCTTGTTATTTTCTGTTCCACCCCTAAGCCTTCCAGCTCATTTACCAGCCTTCTATGTGGCAAAGTGTCAAAGGCATTGCTGAAATCTGGGTGGCCATATCCTCCTCCATCCACCTTCCTTGTTACCTAGTCAAAAAACTCAGTTAAGTTTGTCAGGCACAACCTGTCTCCCATAAAACCAAAGTGCCTTGGGTCCTGGAGGCAGTATAGCACATTGGGTAAAGACTCTGAGCTACAGATCTGGAGACCTGGTTTTGAATCCAACAGTCATCTAAGTGCATACTGTGTGATTCTGAGCAAGTTACTTAACTTCCTTGTGCTCCAGGTTGCATCTTGAAACAAGCTTCAGCTTAGTGTGCTACTCCTGGTTAAACAATGTTCCCTTCCCCCACTTCCCCTATAGACCATTGACAACCAGGTGCTCCACTATTCTTTCCTTCAGCAGTATTTCCATTACTTTTCCCACTGTTGTGGTCAGGCTGACCAGTATGTAGTTCCTGCATCCTCCCTGTTAACACTTTTGTATAGTGGGACCACATCAGCCCTTCTCTAATCCCTGGGCATGTCACCAGTTTACAAAGACAGGGTGAACAGGGTATTCGGAGGCCCTACTAATACCTCCCTTAGCTCCCTCAGTGTCCAAGGATGCATCTGTCTGGCCATAGCCTTATTGCTGCCAGTTCCATGAGGATCCTTTCTTTTGCAAAGGGAGCGGTGTCCTTTTCTATGATCTCTCCATCCTTATTAATGGTGGCCCATTTCCTGCCCCCTCCTTTGTAAAAACTGAACAGAAGTATTTGTTCAGTATTTCTGCTTTTTGGCGGTCATCTTTTACCCTCCCTCCATCTACCAATTTCAGACACTTAATATCTCCCCTTGCCTTCCTTTTCTCCCTGATGTACCTGCATGTAAAAGGTTTTGTCCCTCCTTACCACAATACCCACTGGCTGGCTTGTGTTAAAGGTCCCACATAAGTGTGGGTCTGGTGCCAAAGTGCACTTTGCATGTGGAAACATTCTGGTTTGCCTGCTGTGTGCTGTAGTGTAGTGGATTATGATAACTGGTTTTGCTGGATTCTGCACTGACAGCTTCATTTGCAGCAGATCCTGGAGTCCTTTGCGGTGGGAGATTGTCCTATAGTGCATGTTAAGAGTTTATATAGGCTCTCATCTTTGGTTTACTGGCCCCACTGAACTCCCTGGGCTAAGTTCTGTCACAGATTGACTTATCCTCTGGAGAAGAGCAGAAGTGGGAAACATCTGATAAGAGATTGTGTAGGCTCAAATGTGCACTGCAGGCTATTGGAACTTCTATTGCCTGTTGCCAGCTGAAAGGAGTTCTGGGACTGGTTGTGTCTGCATATATCTGCTTAGAGATGGTCACAGTTGACCTGCTGTGGTGTGCAATGGATGGTAGTTGGAAATTCCAAATCAGTTGGGGGGGGACTTAGAGGAAGGATTAGGAAGTACTTCTTCACTGAGAGGGTGGTGGACAACTGGAATGGGCTGCTGAGGGAAATGGTGGGAGGGTTCACAAGGGCATGGGATAAGCACAGAGGGCAACTGGCACGGGGGACTACAGAAAAGGCCTAGTGGATATCTAGGTGAACTGGGCGGACTAGGTGGGCTTGCAGTCCCTTTCTGACATCACATACCTGTGTTCCTATGTATTCTACGGGTAGATTGGGAAAAGGAAGGGGGGATCCACTACACCACCAGGGAAGCATTCATTGTGCCTTGAATATCTGTTCCTTGGTGTCTTTATCCTACTCTGTGTTGGTTGATGTGTGGAGCAACATGACAACCTACCCCTCAAAAAGATCAGTCCTGGGGCACAGGCAAGGCGTCCTCCTCCCCCTTCCCCCAACCATGACATCCCCTGAGTGACCGAGTCCATTCTAAAAGCCAGGTTGATGGTATGGTACAGGCCTGGTATCTCCCCCCAACCCACTTTTTTATTTTAACCTCTACAGAGCCTTCCCAACTGACCCAGCTGATCAGTATTTTTATTTTTCATACTGACCCATTTTCCCTTTTATATCTACAGGTCTGACAGGACATTGACTGGGAGTAGGAGGACACTGACCATATGTATCAGATAAGTATTGTTTTTTTGTTTACCCTACATTGTTTATCATATAATAGTTCATAACGAGCTGCAGATCCTTTGTGAGCCCATTGCTGTTCTTATTTTACAGGTACGAATGGCTGCTATGGGAGGCACTGGGTTGGAGCTGTACCTTGTGCTTTAGAAAGGAGGCTATGGGCTTGGCAGTATGGGATGGGCATCAAGGTTGGGAACTCCAGGGAACACCACACAACCAATTTGCCAAGACTCATGAGGCTCAAACCCTGTTTTTCATCTTCTTGCTTTGTGTACTTTGCATTCTAATGTCTGCATTAAAGAAGAGTGTTTGTTTTGCAACAAGTACTGTCTCATATACATATGTGTGCGTGTGTGTGTGTGTGTGTGTGTGTGTGTGTGTGTGTAATAGATAACCCACTGTAGGGTGTGCGGTCATGCTCTGATATACGCACACTTGGTGTGTGTTGTTGCACATGAGGCCACAGGCCGAGTGCATCAACCACCCAAGCCGTGTGTATATCACTGCGCTTCCACACACTACACAGTGGGTTATCTATCTTATAAAATGGCAAAATTGTTTTGAAGGGGAGTAAAAGTGCAGGTGTGTGGTTGCACTCTGATATACGCACAGTCACCTAATGGTGTTTGTCCAATGCGATTGATAATCCCATTATAGAGATATATATATATATATATATATATATATACACACACACACACACACTTCACTCAAACAGCCACTTGATACCGAAAATAATTTTCCACACCGTGCATGTGCTCCCAGTCCAAAGAGGCTCTCTTCTCCTTTTGAAGATAAACCTGGAAATACTGGCGAGGACATGTATATCATTGAGGCTCCCATACCATTTTCTGCAAACCAGAACGATTGTTGGTCATTCCTTTACCTAAATGTCCACCCCCTTCCTTGTGACTTTGAGTCAAACATGGGGTAACAGACTTTAGTACCTCCTATAGACATAGCCCCCAAGATCTCCATCTTCTTTGGAATTCACAGATGACTTTCTCACTCAGGAACCCTTAAGCAAAGCTTCTTCTGCTGAGGTTTCAGATACTAGCAGATGAATACTGTTTTGTTTTTGTTGAATTTTATGCGACGCCATCTTTAATGCAGCCTAATACACTGAAACAGAACTACAACACAGCTGACAGGAGTGCAACCAAAATCACACTGCACACTGAAGTGCACTACAGGTGTTGATGCAGTGCTAATTAACATAATTCGCACACAGTGAAAAAGCAATGCAGCACTGCTTCAGGCAGTGTTGAAAACACTGCTAATTGCAGTACTTTTGCAGTGTGATTACAGTGCTAATTAACATAATTTGCACACACTGTATCAGCACTGCATGTACACCAAAAGAGACCTGAAGATGCACTGATTAAACACTGATGGACTGCATTATGAAATGAAGTGTGCAAGAAGTTTACACTGCTACTGTAACACTGAAATAACACCATATAGTGACTATCTGAACACTTCACTTCCCTCTGGGAATGCAGGCAGGAACCCAGAAGAAAAGGCCAGCCTGCAGCACTGGGAGAAACACAATGAGTGAATGAGAGAGGCGAAGTGAGTGAGCTCATCGAAGCTGTGTCGGGACTGCTGCAGGTTTCTTTGTGGACAGAAAAAGCCCCCAAAGCAAGCAGATGCCCAGTACAAAAAAGCAGGCTCCACCAGTGGGAGGCACAGAATGAGCAAGTGATGGAGGGGGAGTGAGTGAGTGAGCTCAGAGGAGCTCTGTTGGGACTGCTGTGGATTTCTCCTTGGGTAGAAAAAGGCAGCAATGCATGCAGGGGCCAGTACAAAAGGGCAGAATGCAGAGGTGGGAGAAACAGAATGAGCAAATGAGAAAGAAGGAGGGAGTGAGTGAGCTCAATGGCCCTCTGTTGGGACTGCTGCAGATTAGTTTGTGGGCAGAAAAAGGTGCCAACAGAGGCAGGAGTCCATACAAAGGAGCAGCCTGCAGTGCCAGGAGAAACAGAATGAGTGCGTGAGACAAGGGGAGTGAGCGACCTCAATGCAGCCCTGTTGTAACAGCCGCAAATTTCTGTGTGGGCAGAAAGAGGTGCCAACACACGCAGGAACCCAATACAAAAGGCCAGCCTGCAGTGCCGGGAGAAACACAAAAAGTGAGTGAGAGAGGGGGAGTGAGTGAGCTCAACGGAACTGTGTCAGGACTGCTGCAGATTTGCCAGGGCAGAAAAAGCCCACAATGCAAGCAGGAGCCCAGTACAAAAGGGCAGACTACAGCAGCGGGAGACAAGCCCAGTACAAAAGTGCAGGCTGCAGCAGTGGGAAACACAGAACGGGCGACTGAGAAAGTGGGGGAGTGAGCGAGCTCAACGGAGCTCTGTTGGGACTGCTGCTGATTTCTTTATGGGCAGAAAAGGGCAGCAACACAAGCAGAAGCCCTGTACAAAAGAGCAGGCTGCAGCACTGGCAGAAATGGGATGAGCGAGTGAGAGAGGAAGAGTGAGAGAACTCAATGGAGGTCTATCATGACTGTTTCAGATTTCTTTGTGGGCAGAAAAAGGCAGTAGTGCATGCAGGGGCCCAGTACAAAAGGCAAGCCTGCAGCAGCAGGAGAAACAGAATGAGAAAGTGAGAGAGGGGGAGTGAGCGAGCTCAATGGAGCTCTACTGAGACTGCTGTAGATTTCATTGTGGGCACAAGAAGGCGGCAATGCAGGCAGAAGCCCAGTACAAAAGGCCAGCCTGCAGCGCTGGCAGAAATGGGACAAGCAGCTGATAGAGGGGGAGTGAACGAGCTCAACAGAGCTCTGTCGGGATGGCTGCATATTTCTTTGTGGGCAGAAAAAGGTGCCATCAGAGGCAGGAATCCAGTACAAAAGGGCAGCCTGTAGTACCAGGAGAAACAGAATGAGTGTGTCAGACAGGGGGAGTGAGCGACCTCAATGGAGCTCTGTCAGAACAGCTGCAGATTTCTTTGTGGGGAGAAAAAGATGCCAACACAGGCAGGAACCCAGTACAAAAGGCCAGCCTGCAGTGCTGGGAGAAACACAATGAGCGAGTGAAAGAGGGGGAGTGAGTGAGCTCAACGGAGCTGTGTCGGGAGAGCTGCAGATTTTTCTGTGGGCAGAAAAAGGCAACACTGCATGCAGGGGCCCAGTACAAAAGGACAGCCTGCAGTGGCGGGAGAGACAGAATGAACAAGCGAGACAGGGGGGTGAATGAGCGAGCTCAACGGAGCTCTGTCGGGACTGCTGCAGATTTCATTGTGGGCAGGAAAAGGTGCCAACAGAGGCACAAGCCCAGTACAAAAGGGCAGCCTGCAGTGCAAGGAGAAACAGAATGAGTGAGTGAGAGAGGGACAGTGAGCAACGTCAACGGAGATCTGTCAGGACAGCTGCAGATTTCTTTGTGGGCAGAAAAATGTGCCAACGCAGGCAGGAACCAAGTACAAAAGGCCAGCCTGCAGCGACAAGAGAAACACAATGAGTGAGTGAGAGAGGGGAAGTGAGTGAGCTCAACAGAGCTCTGTCAGACCTGCTGCAGATTTCTTTGTGGCCAGAAACAGCCCCAAACGCAAGCAGGAGCCCAGTACAAATGGCATGTTGCAGCAGTGGGAGACGAGCCCAGTGCAAAAGGGCAGGCTCCACCAGCGGGAGACACAGAGTGAACGAGTGAGTGAGGGGAATGAGTGAGCTCAACAGAGCTCTGTTGGGATGCCTGCAGATTTCTTTGTTTGTAGAAAAAGGCAGCAAGCACACAGGGGCCAGTACAAAAGGGCAGCCTGCAGCGGCGGGAGAAAAAGAATGAGCGAGTGAGAGGGGGGAGTGAGTGAGCTCAACAGAGCTCTGTTGGGACTGCTGTGGATTTCTCCTTGGGTAGAAAAATGCAGCAATGCATGCAGGGGCCAGTGCAAAAGGGCAGAATGCAGCATTGAGAGAAACAGAACGAGCGAGTGAGAGAGAGGGAGTAAGTGAGCTCAATGGACCTCTGCTGGAACTGCTGCAGATTTCTTTGTGGGCAGAAAAAGGTGCCAACAGAGGCAGGAGTCCATACAAAAGGCCAGCCTGCAGTGCCAGGAGAAACAGAATGAGTGCGGGAGACAGGGGGAGTGAGCAACCTCAATGGAGCTCTGTTGTAACAGCTGCAGATTTCTTTGTGGGCGGAAAAAGGTGCCAGTGCAGGAAGGAACCCAGTACAAAAGGCCAGCCTGCAGTGCCGGGAGAAACAAAACAAGCAAGTGAGAGAGGGGGAGTGAGTGAGCTCAACGGAGCTGTGTCAGGACTGCTGCAGATTTCTTTGTGGGTAGAAAAAGCCTCCAATGCAAGCAGGAGCCCAGTACAAAAGGGCAGGCTGCAGCAGTGGGAGACAAGCTCAGTACAAAAGGGCATTCTGCAGCAGCAGGAGATACAGAATGAGCAAGTGAGGGTGGGGCGGAGTGAGTGAGCTCAACAGAGCTCTGTTGGGACTGTTGCTGATTTCTTTGTGGGTAGAATAAGGCAGCAATGCACGCAGTGGCCCCCGTACAAAAGGGCACCCTGCAGCAGTGGGAGAAACAGAACAAGTGACTGAGAGAGAGGGGGATCGAGCTAGCCCAACAGAGCTCTATTGGGACTGCTGCTGATTTCTTTGTGGGCAGAAAAGGGCAGCAACACGGACAGGAGCCCTGTACATAAGGGCAGACTGCAGCACCGGCAGAAATGGGATGAGCGAGTGACAGAGGGAGAGTGAACAAACTCAACAGAGGTCTATCATGACTGCTTCAGATTTCTTAATGGGCAGAAAAAGTCAGCAGTGCACGCAGGGGCCCAGTACAAAAAGCCAGCCTGCAGCAGCGGGAGAAACAGAATGAGCAAGTGAGAGAGGGGGAGTGAGCGAGCTCAATATAGCTCTACTGTGACTGCTGTAGATTTCTTTGTGGGCACAAGAAGGCGGCAAAGCAGGCAGGAGCCCAGTATAAAAGGCCAGCCTGCAGCACCGGCAGAAATGGGACAAGCAGCTGAGAGAGGGGGAGTGAACGAGCTCAACAGAGCTCTGTCGGGATGGCTGCATATTTCTTTGCTAGCAGAAAAAGGTGCCATCAGAGGCAGGAACCCAGTACAAAAGGGCAGCCTGTAGTACCAGGATAAACAGAATGAGTGCGTCAGACAGGGGGAGTGAGCGGCCTCAATGGAGCTCTGCTGGGGCAGCTCCTGATTTCTCTGTGGGCAGAAAAACATGCCGACACAGGCAGGAACCCAGTAGAAAAGGCCAGCCTGCAGCACCGGGAGAAACACAACAAGCGAGTGAGATAGGGGAAGTGAGTTAGTTCAACGAAGCTGCGCCAGGACTGCTGCAGATTTCTTTTTTTGCCAGAAAAAGCCTCCAACGTGAGCAGGAGCCCTGTACAAAAGGGCAGGCTGCAACAGTGGGAGATGAGCCCAGTACAAAAAAGGAGGCTCCTGCAGTGGAACACAGAATGAGCTAGTGAGGGAGAGGGAGTGAGTGAGCTCAACAGAGCTCTGTTAGGACTGCTGCGGATTTCTCTGTGGGTAGAAAAAGGCAGCAATGCATGCAGGGGCCCAGTACAAAAGGGCAGCCTGCAGCGGTGGGAGAAACAGAATGAGCGAGTGAGAAAGGGATAGTGAGTGAGGTCAACGGACCTCTGTCGGGACTGCTGCAGATTTCTTTGTGGGAAGAAAAAGGGGCCAACAAATGCAGGAGTCCATAAAAAGGGCAGCCTTCAGTGCCAGGAGAAACAGAATGAGTGCATGAGACAGGGGGAGTGAGCGACCTCAAAGGAGCTCTGTAGTAACAGCTGTGGATTTCTTTGCGGGCAGAAAAAGGTGCCAACGCAAGCAGAAACCCAGCACAAAAGGCCAGCCTGCAGTGCCAGGAGAAACACTACAAGTGAGTAAGAGAGGGGGAGTGAGTGAGCTCAACGGAGCTGTGTCAGGACTGCTGCAGATTTCTTTGTGGGCAGAAAAAGCCTTCAATGCAAGCAGAAGCCCAGAACAAAAGGGCAGGTTGCAGCAGTGCGAGACAAGCCCAGTACAAAATGGCAGGCTGCAGCAGGAGGAACCACAGAACGAGTGAGTGAGAGTGCGGGACTGAGTGAGTTCAACAGAGCTCTGTTGGGACTGCTGTGGATTTCTTTGTGGGTAGAAAAATGCAGCAATGCACTCAGGGGCCCCCATACAAAAGGGCAGCCTGCAGCAGTGGGAGAAACAGAACGAGCGGCTGAGAGAGAGGGGGAGAGCGCGAGCTAACAGAGCTGTATCAGGACTGCTGCTGATTTCTTTGTGTGCAGAAAAGGGTAGCAACACAGGCAGGAGCTCTGTACAAAAGATCAGGCTGCAGCGCTGGCAGAAATGGGATGAGCGAGTGAGAGAGGGAGAGTGAAAGAACTCAACGGAGGTCTATCATGTTTGGTACAGATTTCTTTGTGGGCAAAAAAAGGCAGCAGTGCATGCAGGGGCCCAGTAGAAAAGGCCAGCCTGCAGCAGCAGGAGAAACAGAATGAGCAAGTGAGAGAGGGGGAGTGAACGAGCTCAATGGAGCAGTATTGTGACTGCTGTAGATTTCTTTGTGGGCAGAAGAAGGCGGCAACGCAGGCAGGAGTCCAGTACAAAAGGCCAGCCTGCAGTGCCAGCAGAAATGGGACAAGCAGCTGAGAGAGGTGGAGTGAACAAGCTCAACGGTGCTCTGTCAGGACTGCTGCAGATTTCTTTGTGGGCAGAAAAAGGTGCCAACGCAGGCAGGAACCCACTACAAAAGGCCAGCCTGCAGCGCTGGGAGAAACACAACGAATGAGTAAGAGAGGGGGAGTGAGTGAGCTCTATGGAGTTGTGTCGGGACTGCTACAGATTTCTCTGGGGGCAGAAAAAGGCAACAATGCATACAGGGTCCCAGTATAAAAGGGCAGCCTGCAGTGGTGGGAGAAAGAGAATGAATGAGTGAGAGAGGGGGTTGAGTGAGTGAGCTCAACGGAGCTCTGTCGGGACTGCTGCAGATTTCTTTGTGGGCAGAAAAAGGTGCCAACAGAGGAAGGAGCCCAGTACAAAAGGGCAGCCTGCAGTGCCAGGAGAAACAGAATGAGTGTGTGAGACAGGGGGAGTGAGTGACATCAACGGAGCTCTGTCAGGACAGCTGCAGATTTCTTTGTGGGCAGAAAAAGGTGCCAATGCAGGCAGGAAATCAGTACAAGAGGCCAGCCTGCAGTGGCAGGAGAAACACAAGGAGTGAGTGAGAGACGGGAAATGAGTGAGCTCAACGGAGCTCTTTTGGGACTGCTGCAGAATTCTCTGTGAGCAGAGAAAGCCCCCAACGCAAGCAGGAGCCCAGAACAAAAGGGCAGGCTGCAGCATCGGGAGATGAACCCAGTGCAAAAGGGTAGACTCCAGCAGTGGGAGACACAGAACAAGCGAGTGAGGGGGGGGAGTGAGTGAGTGAGCTCAATGGAGCTCTGTTGGGACTGCTGCATATTTCTTTGCGGGTAGAAAAAGGCAGCAAAGCACGCAGGACCCTAGTACAAAAGGGTAGCCTGCAGTTGTGGGAGAAACAGAATGAGCGAGTGAGAGAGGGGGAGTGAGTGAGCTCAACGGACCTCTGTCAGGACTGCTACAGATTTCTTTGTGGGCAGGAAAAGGTACCAACAGAGGCACAAGCCCAGTACAAAAGGGCAGCCTGCAGTGCTAGGAGAAACAGAATGAGTGCGTGAGACAGGAGAGTGAACAGCCTCAATGGAGCTCTGTCACAACAGCTACGGATTTCTTTTTGGGCAGAAAGAGGTGCCAACACAGGCAGGAACCCAGTACAAAAGGCCAACCTGCAGCACCAGGAGAAACACAGTGAGCAAGTGAGAGAAAAGTGAGCTCAACGGAGCTGTGTCAAGACTGCTGCAGATTTCTTTGTGGGGAGAAAAAGGCAACAATGCATGCTGGGTCCCAGTATGAAAGGGCAGCCTGCAGCGGTGGGAGAAATAGAATGAACGAGTGAGAGAGGGGGAATGAGTGAGAGAACTCAACGGAGCGCTGTCGGGACTGCTGCAGATTTCTTTGTGGGCAGAATAAGGTGCCAATTGAGGCAGGAACCCAGTACAAAAGGGCAGCCTGCAGTGCCAGGAGAAACAGAATGAGTGCGTGAGACAGGGGGAGTGAGCGACCTCAATGGAGCTCTGTCAGAACAGCTGCAGATTTCTCTGTGGGCAGAAAAAGGTGCCAACACAGGCAGGAACCCAGTACAAAAGGCAAGCCTGAAGCGCCGGGAGAAACATGAGCAAGTAAGAGAGGCGAAGTGAGTGAGCTCAACGAAGCTGTGTCAAGACTGCTGCAGATTTCTTTGTGGGCAGAAAAATCCTCCAACACAAGCAGGAGACCATTACAAATGGGCAGCTTGCAGCAGAGGGAGACGAGCCCAGTACAAAAGGGCAAGCTGCAACAGCGAGAGACACAGAACGAGAGAGTGATGGAGGTGGTGTGAGTGAGCTCAACAGAGCTCTGTGGGGACTGCTGCGGATTTCTCTGTGGGTAGATAAAGGCAGCAATGTATGCAGGGGCCCAGTACAAAAGGGCAGCCTTCAGCGGTGGGAGAAACAGAACGAGCAAGTGAGAGAGGGGGAGTGAGGGAGCTTAATGGACCTCTGTCAGGATTGCTGTAGATTTCTTTTTGGCCAGAAAAAGGTGCCAACAGAGGCAGGAGTCCATACAAAATGGCAGCCTTCAGTGCCAGGAGAAACAGAATGAGTGTGTGAGACAGGGGGAGTGAGCGACCTCAATGGAGCTCTGTTGTAACAGCTGCCGATTTCTTTGTGGGCAGGAAAAGGTGCCAACGCAGGCAGAAACCCAGTATAAAACTCCAGCCTGCAGCGCCAGGAGAAACATGAGCGAGTGAGGAAGGGGAGTGAGTGAGCTCAAAAGAGCTGTGTTGGGACTGCTGCAGATTTCTTTGTGGGCAGGAAAAGCCCCCAGTGCAAGCAGGAGCCCAGTACAAAAGGGCAGGCTACAGCAGCAAAAGACAAGCCCAGTACAAAAGGGTAGGCTGCAACTGCGGGAGACACAGAACGAGCGAGTGATGGAGGAGGAGTGAATGAGCTCAACAGAGCTCTGTTGGGACTGCTGCGGAGTTCTTTGTGGGTAGAAAAAGGCAGCAATGCACGCAGTGGCCCCCGTACAAAAGGGCAGCCTGCAGGATTGGGAGAAACAGAACGAGCGACTGAGAGAGAGGGGGAGCGAGTGAGCTCAACAAAGCTCTATCGGGACTGCTGCTCATTTCTTTGCAGAAAAGGGTAGCAACACAGGCAGGAGCCTTGTACAAAAGGGCAGGCTGTAGTGCCAGCAGAAACGGGATGAGCGAGTGAGAGAGGGAGAGTGAGCGAACTCAACAGAGGTTTATCATGTCTGCTACAGATTTCTTTGTGGTTAGAAAAAGACAGCAGTGCAAGCAGGGGCCCAGTACAAAAGACCAGCCTGCAGCAGCAGGAGAAACCGAATGAGCAAGTGACAGAGGGGAGTGAGCGAGCTCAATGGAGCTCTATTGTGACTGCTGTAAATTGCTTTGTGGGCAGAAGAAGGCAGCAACGCAGGCAGGAGCCCAGTACAAAAGGCCAGCCTGCTGTGCTGGCAGAAATGGGACAAGCAGCTGAGAGAGGGGGAGTGAACGAGTTCAACGGAGCTGTGTTGGGACTGCTGCAGACTTCTTTGTGGGCTGAAAAGGAAGCAATGCATGCAGGGGCCCAGTACAAAATGTCAGCCTGCAACAGCAGGAGAAACAAAATGACCAAGTGAGAGAAGTGGCATGAGCAAGCTTAATGGAGCTCTAGCATGACTGCTGCAGATTTCTTTGTGTGCAGAAGAAGACGACAATGCCGGCATGAGCCCAGTACAAAAGGGCAGCCTGCAGGTCTGGCAGAAACGGAAAGAGCGAGTGAGAGAGGGGGAGTGAACACGCTCAACGGAGTTCTGTCAGAGCTGCTGCAGATTTTCTTTGTGGCCAGAAAAAGGTGCCAACAGAGACAGGAGCCCAGTACAAAAAGACAGCCTGCAGCACCAGGACAAACAGAATGAGCAAGTGACACAGGAGGAGTGAGCGACCTCAACGGAGCTCTATCAGGACAGCTGTGGAGTTCTTTCTGGGCAGACAAAGGTGCTAAATGCAGGCAGGAGCCCAGTGCAAAATGGCAGCCTGCTGCACTGGAGAAACAGAATGAGTGAGTGAGAGAGGGGGAGTGAGCGAGCTTAACGGAGCTCTGTCCAGACTGTTGGAGATTTCTTTGTGGGCAGAAAAAGGTGCCAACAGAGGCTGGAGCCCCATATAAAAGGGCAGCCTGCATCATCAGGAGAAATAGAATGAGCGAGTCAGACAAGGGAGTGAGCGACCTCAATGGAGCTGCATCATGACTGCTGTGGATTTCTTTGTGGGCAGAAAAAGGCGGCAATGCAGCTAGAAGCCCAGTACAAAAGGCCATCCAGCAGTGTGAGCAGAAATGGAGCAAGCGACTGAGAAAGGGGGAATAAGTGAGCTCAACGGAGCTGTGTCTTGACTGCTGCAGATTTATTTGTGGGCAGAAAAAGCTGCCAATGCAGGCAGGAGCTCAGTACAAAACGGCAGCCTGCAGCAGCGGGAGACACAGAACGAGCCATTGAGGGAGGGTGAGTGAGTGAGCTCAACAAAGCTCTGTTGGGACTGCTGCAGATTTCTTTGTGGGCAGAAAAAGGTAGCAATGCACCGGGTCCCCGTACAAATGGGCAGCCTGCACAGGTGGTAGAAACAGAATGAGCAAGTGGGAGAGGGGGAGTGAGCGAGCTCAACGGAGCTCCATTGTGACTGCTGCAGATTTATTTTTGGGCAGAAAAAGGTGGCAATGCAGGCAGGAGCCCAGTACAAAAGGCCAGCCTGCAGCACCGGCAGAAATGGAACAAGCGAGTGACAGAGGGGGGGACTGAGCAACCTCAATGGACCCATGTTGGGACTACTGCAGATTTCTTTGTGGGCAGAAAAAGCCACCAACACAGGCAGGAGCCCAGCACAAAAGGCCAGACTGCGGTGCCAGGAGAAACAGAATGAGTGAGTGACACAGGGGAAGTGAGCCACCTCAATGGACCTCTGTTGAGGACAGAAAAGGGTGCCAATGCAGTCAGGAGCCCAGTGCAAAACAGCAGCCTACAGCACCGGGAGAAACAGAATGAGCGAGTGACAGAGGGGCAGTGAGCAAACTCAACGGACCAATGCAATCAACATTCGGCATTGACAAATGCTTGTTTGTATTTATGATTGGTAGAAGGGTAACCCTGGGTAAGGTTCAAGAGTGGGTGAATCACCTTGGAATAGTCTCATGAATCTGCGGTAGTAGCCACAGAACCCCAGGAAATGTTGTAGTTCTTTCAGATTATGGGACTGGGGCCAAGTAGTCAGTGCTTCAAACTTACTGAAATCAGTCTCTATCCCTTTTCTAGATACTATGTGCCCCACATATTTCACTGAGGTTTGGAAAAACTGGCACTTGTCAATGGACAGCTTGAGGCCGATGTCTTCCAGTCTGTCTAGAACTTTAAACAGTCGATTCTCATGCTCCTCTAAGGTGCTCCCAAACACAATGACATCATCCAAGTACACCAGGTATTCCAGCAAATTCATATCTCCCACCACACATTCCATCAGTTGCTGAAAGGTGGCCAGTGCACCTGATATACCCTGTGGCATTCTCAGAAACTAGTAGAACCCCAATGGACAGATGAAGACTGTTTTCTCATGGTCTTCTGGGGCCATCGGGATCTGGTAGTATCTGCTGCAAAGATCCTACACCGAGAACCATTTTCTCCCATTCAAGCAGTCCAGGGCATCTTGTATATGAAGCATAGTGTATTGGTCTGGGATGGTCTGCCGGTTCAGGGTTCAATAATCAACACACATCCTCACAGACCCATTCTTCTTATGCACAACCACAATGGGAGAGGTGTATGGGCTCCGGAGATTCTTGTATCATGCCAGCAGCAATCATTTCCTGCAGGTGTCTCGTCACATCATCTATGTCTGCTGAGGCTAGGCGTCGGGACCTCTCTGGAAATGGCCATTCATCATGCAGGTGTGTGTGATGCTCTGCACCCTGGACACATCCCACATCCCATTCCTTCAATGAAAGCATTTGGTCTCTCTGGGCAAGTCTCTTGCTAATTCTAGCCTTCCATTCAGCTGGCAATGGGGAGTCACCGAAGTCAAACAAGTCTGGGGTCACTCTCTCCTTCTCACCTGGGTGCTTGTTGCTGGGCAATACTGCAGTGTCTGCACAGTGTGCTATAGCTAGGGTGTACCCTCTGTTCACCCGGATCTCCCAATCTGACTCATTGTGAATCTGGACCATCATTCGTCTCGCATAGGCATGGGCATGAGCAGGCAAGATACTGATCTTGACCAATAATCCTTCTGGCAATTTTCCATTGCCTGGTGCATCCAACATCAGTATTTTGCTCTTGACATCTTTCTGGAGGAGGACCTTCCCTTGAATGGTACACTGGGCATTAGGGGCCAGTACCATTGACTCGGGATCCTTCTTCCACACGATCCCCACCAGTTCATCCTCATCTATTTCCTCTGAATTCTGTTGCAAATCATAGGTCCTCTTGATCAGAGCTGGAATTCTCAGGGCCCTCCCAGTCCATCGCCCTTGTTTCTCATGACAGAGTTGCACCACTCTCCCAAACATATGTTCGTTTGTCCCAATTAACAGGGGGACCCCATCATACAGTCCGTTGGGGGAACACACTAGGGCCAATGTCTCTACTCGCTTCTCTACACCAGTTACAGTTGAAGGAAAAGACAACCAGAGGCAGACATACCAAAGGTAGGGATAAGACTTGTCGCTCAGGCCCCACACATGTAGGCCTTCCAGGGATTGCAAAGGCACATCAGATAAGTGTTTGTCATACAAGTCCTGGAATACAGTGGTCACTCGTGACCCACTGTCAAGCACAGCCCATGTATGAATACCATTCACAGTCACCGTAGTCTCCACTGAAGGCCCACTATTTTGGACCAGTCTGGAGAGGCAGTAGCAGAGGTCTGGACAGACGATTTAGCCATAAAGAAATTTGAGTTAGGGTTTCTTGAACCCTCACTGCAGTCATTTCGGGCACCCCTTGGCCATTGATTTGCTTTTTGGAGCTCCCCTTGGAGTCTGTTTACTACTCTTTCTAAGTCCTTCTGAGACTGGCATTCTATTTTCATATGGCCATCCTTTCCACAGTTGTGACAAATGATAGATTCCTGGGTCATCCTGGGAGAGAACATCGTATGAGGAACTGCAGCAGAAGTAAGAGATCGGGGTCAAGTATCTGCTTGCAGCAGTGAGAGTGGTGCAACATGTCTTAACAGTTCCTTTGGAATGGCAGTCAATCTGATGATCTCAGCCTTGGAGCCAGCCTCAATAGCGGATGCCTGAGGGTGCACCCCCCATGGCAGTCACGTCCTGAAAGGGACCACAATGTTGTTCCATGGGGGAACCCTTGGAGAAGCACCCATCTTCAATTTTCGGACTTCCTTTAGTAGCTCATCTTTCCAATGCTTGGCCCAGGTTGGGAAGTCCTTTGCATTCTCAGAGTGCTCGTTAAATGCCGACTTTTGCCCCTGAGCCTCACTTGGCTGATCACTTTCGGTCACTTGTGCAGCAGCAGCAGCAGATATGGGTGCAATTCCTCCATGGAGTCACCTTTGCTCACCCCCTGAATTTCTTTCATTAGCTCGTTATAGGAGAGGGACAATTCCAGTTGGGTGGCAACGCACAACTGAAGCAGTAACAATTCTGAAAATGGAGCAGACTTAAGGATCCAGTCCAGCCTAGTTCAATCTAATTCATTTGACAGCAAACTACCCTTTCTAAGGCATTCTCGTAGCAGCTTTTCAAGCCTAAGTACATACACAGACAATGGAGGTGTGAACCTGGAAAAAAATTAGTGGCTTACTTCATTCTCACAAACTTGGATTTAGTCCAAAATAATTCTCTTCTCTCCCTCTTAGGGGTAGCAGGCAGACATGCAGGCCAAAACTCAGCCCTTTCACAGTTCTCCAGTGCATAACTACACAGAACTACTGCCTAAATCACTTGATCTGTTCTCATTTCACTTCCCAGCTCAGAACTGACTGAAACAGCAGGCAGCTTGGGGACTTCCCTCAGATCCAAAAGATTCGGTTGGCTGATCTGTCTGTCAGTCACAACAAAAGCTCCCCTTCAGGTGCAAAAATGCTCCAAAAGCCCCAAACTACAATTCCTACAGATTTTGACTCCAGACAGCTGTAGTCCGGCTCCATTTTAAGTCCCACCAGACTGATTGGTCCAGTTCAGCAGTTCCAGGCCAAAATAGTGGGGATAAACAAAACAGTCCTTGCTGCAAAGAAAGCATCTTAGACAAACTACATTATTATTACTACTCTAATGAATGATTGGCAAACAGTTATATCTAATAACAGGGATCCCTCTGCGCAATTAGCGATGGCAGAAATGGAGCGATTACCTGGCAGCCTGGGAGGGACTCAACATGACAACATTCAGCCCCCTCCCAGATTAATTATTACTGCAGTCTAGGCAGCTCTTAAAGCATCAGTACATAGAGGCTACACAGGCACTCTTTGGTAATAATGATTAACTGCTAAATGCAGGACACCAGCCTGGCAGTGAGCAATTAGGCAAGCTCATGGAAGACTTTTCGGGAACCCCCATTTGTAGGGGAGTTACAGACAAAAAAAGAAATCAAACTTGTTTTCATGAAGAATTCACACAGAATATTACTAACTCTACCTCTCAAACTCTCCCTACAAGGTTTAGCTTACCAGTTTCTTCCCTGTCCTGTGCCTGACTGCCCTCAGAGCTCCAATCAGAGATAATGAAAACCCTCTCCGCCCAGGATGCATAATTTTGTATGTCTCACTGACATCACATATTCAAAACTCTTCCAGCCTTAGTGCATGACATATCCTTTTCTGGGGTAATCCATACAAAAAGGCGGCCGACTAATTTATTGACTTAGTATTTTCAAAGATGTAGCAAACTACTGTCAGACTTGTTCATGGTGCCAGAGGATGGGAAAGGTTTGGAACAAAGAAAAAGTGGTTTTGATTCGCCTACCGGTTACTGGAGAACCTTTTCTATGAGTTGCTGTGGACATTGTTGGGCCCCTGAGCATGCCACATCTTACTGGCAAGTGGTACATCTTGGTGATTGTAGATTACAGCACAAGGTACCCAGAAGCAGTGCCCACATCCTCCATCAAGGCTGAGAAGGTGGTCAGTTAACTACTGGGGATATTTAGCCAAGTGGATTTTCCCCAGGAGATTTTGTCAGATCAGGGCACCAACTTCATGTCTGATCTGATGGTTAGCCTCTGGAAGAAGTGTGGAGTACGGCAGCTCAGGGCTTCACCATATGACTCCCAGACTAATGTTCAGGTTGAGTGACTCAATGGGCGTCTTAAGAAAATGAAGAAGAAAATGTTAAGGGCATTCACTGATCAGCATGCCAGAGTGTGGGACAAGTACCTACTTGATCTCCTATTCACATATAGAGAAGTTCAACAGGAGTCCACATGGTCCTCACCATTCAAGATCCCATTTTGCCACAGGGTCTGGGGCCCCCTTGATTTGGTAAGGGATAAATGGAAGGGTGAGCTTGCTCCCCAAGGGGAATCTGTTTTGGAGTATGTCTAGAATTTCATCTCACTGCTCAAGGAGCTTATGGGTTTCACCAGGGAGCACCTATCCACTGCACAACAAAAGCAAAAACCATGGTATGAGCATGAAGCCAGGTAACAGGAGTATGAAGTCGAGCAACAGGTGATGGTGCTTATCCCAGTCCCACAGAACAAATTGCAGGTGACTTGGAAGGGACCTTACTCTGGTCGGGAGGGTGAATGATGTCAATTATGTGATGGAGCTACCTGACAGGAGGCACAAACAGTGGGTTTACCATGTAAGCATGATGAAATCCTACCATGACCATGATGAAATGGAACTGGCTGTGTGCAGCTCTCTGGAAGAGGGGTCAGAAACAGACCCACTGGTAGATCTCCTGGGAGAGGTGAGGGAGAATCCCCAGGGATGCTGTCACTTTCTCGACATGGCTGACATCAGCCCAAGCTGCTGAAATGAGGAGTGTGTTGAGCACATTTGGTGACATCTTCACAGGGAAGCCAGGGTATACCATGCTGATGAACACCATGTGCATATAGGGGTTCAGGCCCTGCTAAGACAGCCACCCTACAAAGTCTCAGAAGGGGTAAGATGTGCCATAGAGTGGGAGATCAAAGACAGGCTGGCCATCCGGGTGATACAGGAGTTCACTACTCCCTGGGCCTCCCGAGTGGTACTGATTCTCAAAGAGGACGGGACCCCGAGGTTCTACATCAACTACCACAAGTCCAACAGGTGCACAGAGTTGGATGCATACCCCATGCCCAGGAGGATGAAGTCTTAGAGAGGTTAGGGGGAGCCTGTTTACTGTTCACCATTGACCTGACACAGGGCTAATGGCAGGTACCCTGACACCTGAAACCAGAGAAAGGTCTGTCTTCATCACCCCATTTGGGCTATTTGAATTCAGCATGATGACATTTGAGATGAAGAATGGGACAGACACCTTTCAGCGACTTGTGAACCACATGCTGTAGGGGGCAGGAGACCTTGCTCTGGCATGCATGGATGACATCCCAATCTATAGCCAGACCTGGAAGAATCACATCCAGCATATGACTGAGGTTCTGCAGACTGCTGGATTGACAGTCAAGCCAGAGAAGTGTTACATAAGAATAACAATAGTGTCATACCTAGGGTGGGATGTGGGTACATCAAGCCTGAGCCAGTGACAATTGATGCCAACCAGGGATGGGCCATGGCCACAAACAAGAGGAAAGTGTGGGCCTTCCTGGGAACAGGAGGGTACTACCTTAAATCAGTGCCAAATTTCAGCAGCTTAGCCAAACCCTTGTCTGATCTCACTTGGAAGAAAATGCCAGAAAAGGTTCAGTGGACAGAAACCTGTGATACTGTCTTCCATCACCTAGAGGAGGCATTGTGTTGGGCACCTGTACTCACAAGCCCAGATTACTCTGTTAAGTTCATTGTAAGACCACATCTGGAGTACTGTGCACAGTTCTGGAGACCCCATCTCCGCAAAGACATAGAAAGGGTGGAGGCTGTCCAGAGGAGGGCAATCAAAATAGCGCAGGGTATGCACCAGAAGACACATGAACAAAGACTAAAGGAGCTTAAAATGTATAGCCTCGAGGAAAGAAGGGAGAGGGGGGACATGATAGAAACTTTCGAATACCACAAGGGAATCAACAAAGTCCAAGAGGGTAGCATCTTTCAGAAAAAGCGATGTGCAAGAACAAAGGGGCACAATTTGAAACATAGAAACAGAAACATAGACTTTGACGGCAGATAAGGACCTCTTGGCCCACCTAGTCTACCCATTTCCCTACACAGAGGATAAGCTGCAGATCCTATTTAACCAACAGCCTATTTCTTCCTACCCCCCCCCCACAAAAATTGCCTTATGTCTGTCCCATGCATTCTTGAATTCTCCCACAGTTTTAGAACCCACAACCTCCTCAGGAAGGCTGTTCCATGCGACCACCACCCTGTCTGTGAAAAAATACTTCCTCACATTGCCCCTGAGCCGTCCCTCCTCTATCTTCAAATTGTGTCCCCTTGTTCTTGCACATCTCTTTTTCTGAAAGATGCTACCCTCTTGGACTTTGAGGATTCCACTGAGGTACTTAAGCATTTCTATCATGTCCCCCCCCCTTTCATCAAGGGTATACATATTAAGCTCCTTTAACCTCTCCTCGTATGGCTTCTCTTGCGCACCCTGCACCGTTTTTGTTGCCCTTCTCTGAACTGCCTCCATCCTGTCTATGTCCTTGTGGAGATGGGGTCTCCAGAACTGGACACAGTACTCCAGATGGGGTCTCACAAACTATCTGTACAGGGGAATAACAACTTCCTGTTTTCTGCTGGTGATGCCTCTCTCTATACATCCCAGTATCCCCCCAGCTCTCCCTACCGCCTTCTCACATTGCTTGCCAACCTTAAGGTCATCTGATATGATTACCCCCAGGTCCATTTCCATTTTTGTTGTTGTTACTACCTCCCCCCATTGTCTAATCTTCCCCTGGGTTTTTGTTTCCCAGGTGCATTACTTTGCACTTCTTTGCATTGAATCCAAGCTGCCATACTTCTGACCATTCCTCCAACCTTGCCAAGTCCCTTCTCATTCTTTCCATGCCTCCTTGTGTATCCACCCTGTTGCAGATCTTTGTGTCATCTGCAAAGAGGCATACTTTTCCTTCCAGTCCCTCTGCTATGTCACTTATAAAGACATTAAAAAGGACTGGACTCAGTACTGAACCCTGCGGTACCCCACTAGTAATCCCTCTTTCTTCAGAGTGGACTCCATTTACAATTACCTTCTGTGTCCTGTTGTTCAGCCAATGTTTTACCCAGGCTACCACCCTGGGACCCACTCCAAGGCTGGTTAATTTGACTACTAATCTTTTGTGTGGGACTGTGTCAAATGCCTTGCTAAAGTCTAGGTAGGCCTTGCCCACAGCCCCGCCCTGGTCTACTACTTTGGTCACCCAGTCAAAGAAATCAATTAGATTCGTCTGACATGACCTTCCCACTGTGAACCCATGCTGCCTTGGGTCCTGTGCCCCGCTGTCCTCTAGGTACTCAACAGTTCTTTCCTTCAGAAGTGATTCCATCACTTTCCTTATCACAGAGGTCAAACTGACAGGTCTGTAGTTTCCTGCCTCTGTCTTGCTCCCACTTTTGTGAAGGGGAATCACATCAGCCTTCTTCCAGTCCTCAGGTACCACACCATCCTCCCATGATTTGTTAAAAAGGGTAGTCAGTGGTGTCACTAGTTCTCTGCTTAATTCTTTTAGAATTCTGGGGTGAATTCCATCTGGCCCCATTGCTTTGTCCACCTTCAGTTTTAGGAGTTCTTTCAGACCCTTTTTCTGTGAAAGACTGAGATCGACTCCCCTCTCCAGAGTGCTTCTGTTAATTGGATTAGGCACCTCCCCCACTTCCTCTTTTGTGAATACTGAACAGAAGTATTCATTCAGTACCCCTGCTTTTTCAGTCACCCTCTGCCCACCCACAATCCATTCTATTTAGCCTCACTATCCCTCCCTTTGTCTTTCTACGCTCCCTGATATACCTATAAAAGGTTTTATCCCACTTTTTAACCGAGTTGGCTATCTTTTCCTGTTTGTGTCTTTGCTATTCTGACTACCCTCCCTGCTTCCTTCTGCCTTAACTGGTACAGTTCTCTGTCCTGCTCTTTCTGTGTTTCCTTATACTTCCCGAATGCTGTCTTTTTCTCCCTAACCTTCACCGCCACTTCTTTTGAGAACCATAGTGGCTTTTTCTTTCATTTTGATTTGTTTATTTGCTTCACACAAAGGCTTGTTGCCTCTGTGATGGCAGTTTGATATTTCCCCATTGTTGCTCCACCCCTCCTTCTAGCCTGTTTGCTAGTGCTTTTCAAGGCACTCTCCCATCTTGCCAAAGTCAGCCCTCCTGAAGTCCAGAACCCTCACTTTTATATGGCTTGACTCTGTAGCTGAGTTTATCATGAACTACACTGTTTGGTGGTCACTTGTTCCCAAATGGCTACCCACTTCTAGATCTGAGATCCTCTCACTGTCCCAGTTTGAGAGTACGAGGTCTAAGATTGCTCCCTCATGAGTAGGTTCCAAAACTAGCTGTCTGAGGCATGCCACCTGAAGGGCAACAAGAATGGCATTGCTTTTGGATGTGGCTGCAGCAAAGGTGATCCAGTTAACATCTGGCATATTAAGGTCCCCCATCAACAGTATCTCTCCTTTCTCTGCCATCCTAAGTATGCCTTCTATCATATCCTTGTCCATTCCCTCCCCCTGACATGGGAGTCTGTATACAACCCCTGTACGGATTGTGGTGCCATTTCCAGCCTCTAAGGTGACCCAAAGTGCCTCCTCTCCTCCCTGTTTACTCTTTTGTTCAGTTGCTTTTATCCCTTCCCTTACATAGAGAGCTACTCCCCCCTCTGCCCTCCCTGTCTCTCTTGTAGGTTGTGTACCCTGGTATGTTAACATCCCAGTCATGGTTCTCTGTGTACCATGTTTCTGTGACTGCTACGATATCCAGGCACCCCTCTTCCATCAAGGCCACCAGTTCAGGGAGCTTGTTGCCCAGACTATGGGCGTTGGTACTCATTAGCCTCCATTTCTTGGTGGCCTTACCCCTTTTTACCCCATCCTTGTCCTTATTGCTTTTGTCACTTTCCCCATTTACCCCTGCACTTCTCCCTATTGACATCTCTATGTTGGTGTCTTCCTCACTTAGTACCCTGATTTTTTTGGGGGGGGGCTAGGATTTCCCTGCTCCTTTCCAGTGCCTCCCCCCTTGGCTAGTTTAATTTGTGGCACCTTTGTCTTGTACTCTACTGGGTTGTGCCTGAAAATTTTATATTTTTGCTTGCAATCTACCTTTTTTTTTCTCTTTAATGTTATAATGTCATGATGTATCACTGTAATTTGTGGCTCCTATGTCTTGTACTCTCCCGGGTCGTGCCTGAAAATAGGCAGGATTGTTTGCCTGGCGCACTTGCCCGGTTACCAAAAGCTAATAAATAAATAAATAAATGCTTGCCAATGAAGTATTTAAACCTATCACCTAGGATCCTGGTTCCGCCCCTGGACAGATGCAGACCATAGAGGGGGGATGGTGCAGAGGTAATGTGAGGGAATATTTCTTCACAGATAGGGTTGTAGATGCATGGAACGGCATTCCTGAGTAGGTCCTAGAGTCAAAAACAGTGGGGAAATTCAAGAATGCATGGGACAGACATAAGGCAATTCTAGTAGGTGGTAGGAGGAAGTAGGCTGTTGGATAAATTGGATCTGCAGCTTATCCGTTAGATAGGGAAATGGACAGACTAGGTGGGCCAAGTGGTTCTTATCTGCCATCAAATTCTATGTTTCTATGTTTTTATGTTTCTATGTTTCAATGTACATGTAGATACATCTGGTCATGATTTAGGTGTGGTCCTGAGTCAGGTCACAAGCTTTGAAGAGGAGCACCAAGTTGTATACCTGAGCAGGAAGCTTCTGCACAGAGAGTAGGTTTATGCCACCATTGATAAGGCATGCCTAGGAATTGTAAAGGATTTGAGGAAGCTGCAACATTACCTGTATGGCATGGAGTTCACCCTGGTTAAGGATCACAACCCCCTTACATAGCTGCATAGGAGCAGGGGACAGAATGCAAAATTGCTAAGGTGGAGCTTGGTGCTGCAGACCTATAACATGGCTATCTATCATCACAGTTGGTCACAGAACGGCAATGTAGATGAGTTACCCAGACAATAGGGCCACTGTGGGTTGTATCCTCCTTCTTTATCCTTGTTTTATGCAGCAGGAGAGACCTAGGAGAAACTAAGGAGAGAGGGTTCCACAAACAGCGAACAGAGGGCTCACATGAAAAAAAAACAGTGCTGCTAACAACATTTTTTTTTCTTCAGGAAAGGGGGATGTGATAGCTGGAAACTTTTTATGGTCACTATAATTTTTAATTTAAAATTGTTTGTGGCCAGTACTGAACTAAAAAACATCTGGTTGCATTTGAAAGTTTGTGGGAGCTTCTGCTATTCAAACTAGCAGAGCCCTGGTCATACATTTCAATCAAGTCCTTTGATGCTAACCAGACTTCAGTTAAGACAAACATAACAGAGTAATGTAAATCTTAAAACTAGTCAAGACTGGTTTCCCTAATGGATACTGGGAGACAAAGAGTTTCAAATCTGTGATGTCAGAGTGACATACGAGATGATGCATTGGGAGGATAGATTTTTTTTTATCTCTGATCGGAGCGCTGAGGGCAGTCAGGCAGAGAACGGAATAAACTTGTAAGCTAAAGCTTGCAAAGAGAGAGAGAGAAGAGAGAGAGATGGAAAGAGACAGAGAGAGACAGAGGTAGAGTTAGAGTTAATCTGTGTGAATTCTGCATGAAAGCAAGTTTCTTTTCCTTTTTTGTAGATATTCCTGTTCCCTATAGTTTGTTGTAATATCCTGTAGAATCTGTTTAGTCATTTTGAAACATTATTATTTTTTATGTTTATATATGTATTTCTCTCTCTCTCTCTGTCTCTCGCTCTTGCTCTCTCTCTCTCTATATATATACAGTATATATACATATATATATATATATTTCATAATCTGAGATTGAATCTCTTGAGGTACAGTTAACCAATTTATAACTGACAAGAACTGTTTTTTTCTGCCACTGAGGAGAAGGTTACCATTACCATATACTATTTCCAAAGTAAGGTGTTTTCTGCTAGGATAGTGAGGGGTGGTTATGTGACCCTGAGCAAGGAGCAATGTATTGTCAGAGCTGTGGCTCGGAAGGGATGCAAACTTGGAGCCTCTCCAAAAGAGTGTTTAAGCTAAGTGGTGGCTGCTTACAGAGTATTGAGAAAGCTGGTAACAGTGATAGAGGCTAAGTATGGGATGGACCAGTCTGTCTCAGACATCCATGGTTTGTTTTGGCTTTATAAACCTCTTGAGCTTCACTCTCATGGTTGGCAAAACACATCTTGGGTGTATAAAACACTCATATATAGTATAACATAATCTAATAAAATAGTATAAGATAATCAAATGTAAAATTAATATACTTTAATATGATATACAGTAATGTATTGTAAAATAAATCTTGCATGACAAATGTGATTGCTTTCTATGAAAAAGTTAGCAATAGTTTAGATAGAAGTATCCCAGTAGACATGATTTTTCTTGACTTTTCTAAGGCTTTCGACAAGGTACCGAATCTTAAATTAATAATTGCACAAGCATTTCCTTGACTCAATTAGCTGTATGTGCCCATACTAAGCCACCGCACATAACAGTAATCTGCCTCCAGCACTTTGTTCCCACCATTGTCCACCCTGGATTGCCCAACCACAGCACTTCTACCACCTCCCTACCTCCTTCTTATCACTGCCCCATGCCCCCTTGCACCTTTTCTTCACACCTTCTCACCCTGTTCTTATGCACTGCCCCTGCAACCCTCCCTTTCCCTATGTTACCACTCTCTGTTTCTCATCTTGACACAGACAGACATTGTATAATGCCTTAGCATACCTTGTCATCTGATCTCCTTCAGAAATAAAATTATTTCCACACCTGCTAGTTTGGGTGCTTGTTGGCAACAATTTATTAAGGCACTAAATTAGTATTTTCATTCTCATTCCTTCATATTTCCCCACATCACTCAATAACAGTAAATACATTGGTCTATTCTTTTATTCAGAAATTTCTTCCTTCTTGGTCCTCTTCTTCTTGCGGGCTGTCCTTCAGGGTCTGGACACTCAGATCTGGCCCCCTCACACCTCACCAGAACCAGGTACCAAACTACCAGGACATCCATCCCTCTAGGTCCTGACACTGGGATCAGACCCCTAGGCTCTACCCCTCACCCTTTTACTTCCACACCTGGGTCCATTTTGCCCCCAGCCCATGTTGCCCTACCCTTCCCCCTTTTTCCACCACCCATTCTCACTCTCCAGCTCCACCCCTTTTATCCCTGTCCCAATTTTCTCCCACAACCTATCTCCCTACAATGGGCCACTTACTGCCCCCATGCCAGGGCTCTGACAGCCCCAGGTACCATACCACTGCCCTTCTGCAGCTGGCCCAGCTGCCACGAGCCACCCTAGGGCACCACCACTACTAAAAAAACTCCCCACTGGTTGCTGTGCCACCTGTTATTGCCCCTTGCCTGGCCCCAGACCCCCTTTCCTTCATGCATGGGCAGGTGGGTGGGAAAATTTCCCAGCAAAAGAGGGCTCTGTAAGGGTTGCCAGCCCATAAATACCCTAGAAGGACCCCTAGAGCTAGGACCTCTGTAAGCCCCACCCCCAGCCAATAGCTTACGAGCTCCCAGCACTGGTCATTTGACCCACTCTGATGTCACTCACCTCTCCTTCCCCCCAGCCCCCCCCCCTCTCCTTCTCTGCCTTCTTTCTGTTAGGGGCTATGTGTCAGTTTGGCCTGCCTTTTATTGGCAGGCTTATTTACCATGTGCTTTTGTTGAATTTTTGTACCTTTTATGTATATTGCCCCCAGTTTTGTACCTTGATGTCTTTTGTAGCACAGTGGAACCTTTTAAAGAGCACTCACTCTGAGGTGTTATCCTAGATCTCAATAAACAAATAAACAATTAAAAATAAAGAAGATGGAACAAATGGAGATAGACAGTAAGACAATAGCATTGGTAAACCATTGGCTACACACTAGAACTCAGCAGGTTAGAATAAAGGATACATTATCAGATATAGGGAGGTCACTAGTGGGGTGCCCAAGGGGTCAGACTTGGGGAAGGCACTTTTTTCTCTAAACATTAGTGACATGCAAAACCACATTTATAATTGGATTAAGAAAGCTGCAGACAATACCAAGTTGGGAGTGATGTGGATACTGATAATAAGTATTAGTCACTTAAACAAGAGTGAAAGACAGTTGAGCATTGGGCAACTAATCATAAAATTATGTTTAATGCAGATGAATGTGTTGTTTTGCATCTGACATGAAATAATCCAAGAAGGGATTACAGCATAGAGGGAAAGGGTAACTTCAGTTCTTGTGTAGAAGATGAAGGTCCTCGTTTTGGTAGAGATTTCCTCCAGGGTGTGGATACCCTGGGCTTGACGCAGGTTGTTTCTTCTGGAACTCACCTCCATGGCCATGCACTGGACCAGATTCCCCCTGGAGCTCAAGGAAGATGGCTTTGAGATAAATCTGGTAAATTGGTTGGATCATTGTGTCATCAGGTTCCACTTCAGGGCCCCTCCTTGTAGTCCATCCCATGTGGAGGTGGTCCAATGCAAACCTTTAAAAGATTTAGGACATGAGGGACTGGTGTTGGTATGGGACAGCCTGAAAATGTTGGCAGCATGTGCTGATGGAGTGGAGGTTGCAGTGTATGCCCATAATAGGGTTAGAACTGGGGCCCCAGCTGTTACTGTTGTTTTGTTAATCAGATCTGTAAGGCGATTTTGAGGATGCTGCATGAAATCACCTTTCAGGACTGAATAATGAAATATCAGTGCCAGTGTTTATGAGATGGGATACTAAAAATCCCACATTGAAAATTTAGAGCAAAAATATTAAAACATGCCTGAGTTATGTGTGGTCATTGAAATTTTCCTGTGCACACGTGACTTTAATATTTTCACTTCAAATTTTTAACATAGTAATTTTTTCACACCATCTCATGAACAGTACAGCAGTCACTTCGCGTATCCTGCCCAAAATGTGTTTCTGCACATGTGGAGTGGATTGGCACAGTTGCTGTGTGAATTCACCTTTCAGGACTAAGTAACAAAATTGCAGTGCCAATGTTCATGAGGTGGGGTCCCAAAAAGCCCATGTTGACAATCTGGAGCAAAAATACCCCAAACAACGTAATTACTTGTGGTCATTGAAATGTTTCTGCTCACGCATGTAACTTTTCCAATTTTTAATATTTTCACTCCAAATTTTCAGTATAGACATTTTTTTCACATCACCTCAGGAGCAGTACAGCTGTCATTTGTCAAATTGTGCCCGAAATGAATTTCCACACCTGTGGAGAGGAATGGTGCAGGCACTGCATGAAGTCACCTTTCGGGACCAAGTAACAAATTACAGAACCAGTGTTCATGAGGTGGGGTCCCAAAAAGCCCATGTTTACAATCTGGATTAAAAATACCCTAAACACCATAGTTACTTGCCATCATTGAAATGTTTCTTCTCACACACGTAACTTTGTCATTTTTTTTATGTTTTCACTCTAAATTTTCAGTATAGCCATTTTTTTCACATCACCTCAGGACCAGTACAACTATCATTTCTCACATCCTGCCCAAAATGTGTTTCTGCACCTGTGGTGCAGAATGACGTTTTGCCATGGATTAAAAAATGTGCACCTATGGCATCTATGATATGGGGTAATAAGAAGAACCAGATTTACAACATACCCTTTTTATTATCCCACCTCATGTATGTCACACCACTGTTATTTTTGAAATCTTGTTCACAATATGTTTTTGCACCTGTGGTGCACAATGCTGCTGCAGTTGCGCATAATTACATTTTGCCTTACATTTCACAATTTCTCTGTACCGGGGTATATGAAGTGGGGTAATAAGATAGCTATGTTTACAACTTGGTCACTGTTATTCTCCTCTTGGAAGTGCAGCACCCAGGGCAACCTGCACTTCTACACCTACATACATACGCACAGCTATGGTGGGACTTAAGGGCAGCATCCATAGGACCATGCGCTACCACAATAAAATGAAGATACTATTATACTATCTCAAAAAGTAAGGAAATTAATTGCAAAATACATTGTTTATGAATCTGTCAGGTTTTTTAATTAAGTGACAAAGGCAGGGAAATCAGATTGTGTGCTTCCAACAATAACAGCCCCCCACCCAGCCCCTATAACAATATAGGAGAATGGGATGAGTGTTCGGGTCTGACCCTAAGACAGACCAGATGCTTGATAGTGTGGAGGATGGGGTGGGAGGGTTGTGTAGGGTAGAAAGGTTAGAAACCCTAACACCAAAGTTCCTTGCCTTTGTTGCTTTAGTAAGAACCCTAACTGATGCATGCAATGTTAAATCTCAATTTCTGAACCTTAATAACTTTGGCATTTTTAACTAAATTGCCCCAAAATTGGTATGTTCTGTCATGTTGCCAGTATCACAAGATGTGTAAAGTTTTGTGACAGCAGCTTTCACAGTTTTTGAGATATAAAGTTCTCAAAAACCAAAAAAAAATTATTTTTTTCCCATAGGATAACATGGGATTTTGCCATCATCTGCAGCCCACACAGAATTAAAATTTTCACTGAGATTTATATAGATGATTGTGTGTGTGACAATTGTGTGCTTTTGAATGGTTTGGTGAAAAAAATTATTATTAAATGGCTTATGAATTTTAAGCTATTTCATTAGCTAGTCACAGTATGTTGAAACCTCTAACACTCACAAAGAAGATCAAGATATGCCACCTGGACACTGATTCTAGTGAATGTGCCCATATAGAATGTTAAAGAATAAAAAGCAGTCATCTTGATTTTACCACAACTGAGAAAACAATAGCTTACACGCTAATAGCCAAAAAAATACTTTAAAAAGATGTCTGATACTAGTTTTGAAATCAGCTTTTATAAAGAAGATCTAATGCTGTTCCTCCAGCCTGAAAATGAACCTGTCAAGAAATTGAGTCTGAGATGCTGTTATGCCAACCTTCTGCCCCTGAGGCAAGCGTGACCATGCGCTTTCAAAATCTAACTGAAACAGAGCTAAACAACTTAGGATCAGAAAAGAATGAGAAAAATACATTAAGAGGCACAGCCTGGGCACTAAAAGTTATAGGGGAGTGGGCAGCTTCAAGAAACACTACTATATGGTGGGAAACAGCATCAAAAGTGGAACTGAATCCAATTTTCAGAAAGTTTTATACTGAAGTGCAGATGACTGCAGGGCAGGAGTATGCCATCTCCAGCTTCTGTGGCTTCCATGCGCATTGGTTCTGTGGCTGTGGGCTACTCAATGAATATAATAATAGATAAATTCAAATCCAGCAATGCAATGTTTACTGCTAAAATGAAGTCCTATAAGCATATCCAAAAAGACACTTCACAACACCATGATCCATTAACTGATGCCTATCTATATAAATTAAGACATTCCATGCCACTCCCCCCGACTGTGCCTGGCTTAGTTTGAAAAATGTGAACAGACATTCAAATCCAAATGGCCAGGCATGGCAAGGAGGGACTATGGCAACTGAAGTCTGAAAACTTCTTTATAAAAAATGATGAAAATGGACTTGAATATGCAATGCTAAACTTTAATAAACACACCTAAAACCATGGTAACCCATTCAAAATTGGTAAACAAGTTCACAGAAGCTACATGTTACTCACAACCTGGCAATCCCCTGTGTCCTGTTGAAAGTTTTAAAAATATATCCGAAAACTGCCTGCTGACCCCAAAGCACTGAACGTCCACCTTCGTAAATTGCTCCAAGAAAAACAAAATTAACTGCCTGTATAGTAGTCATCCAAACTGTTGGGGCTCAATTACCTTGTAACAATGATGTAACAGTTAACGAAGAAGTGAGCCTCACCCAGCACTACCTAAATAATTGCCTCCATGTGACAGCAGTCCAGCTGCTGTCAAATGCTGGTTTAGAGAGCCAGGAGATAATGACCGTAACTGGCCATCAAAATGAATCAATTCTCCAAAGTTACTGGAAACCCACTCTGGATGCAGGAAAAAAATGATCTGATATTCTGGCCCCCCAAAAAGAAGCAGAAACATTGCATCCAAAACTCAAGATGTTGTGCATCCTAGCACTGAAGAACAACATTTGCACACTGGATCTCAAAAATTTAAAATCATGCAATACCCTTGACCCCATCAGCATAAAATCAGCTGCAGAAGGAAACCAAGAGAAAAACCCACCCATTGGCATTGAATTCACACAGCAGCAAGAAAAGCTCTGAGGTTCAGTCAGCAGAGCAGGAACACTGAGTGCCATCACAATTACAGTGGGCAGCAACCCAAACCTACAATTCGATGGAGTCGCAATGCAACAGTGCAATCTCACTTTTAATGGTCCTGTTTACTTTGACAAATGAATCTGCTACCTTACAAATAAAAAGCATTTACTGTTAGTTTTAAACTAAAAATGAAACAAACATTTAAAAAGCTTACAAATAAAATATACACCACCATCTTAAAAGTATTTTCTAAGTTTGCTGTTTACTTTTTTCTAAGTTTGCTGTTTTTCTTACCAATAAAAAAAATGAATGAACTGCACAATGTTGACATTTACAACTACTATTCTGCAGTTTATAACTACTATTCTGCAGTATCCCATATCCTATCTCATTGGATTGGACTCTATTTAACTCCTTCTGTCATTTTGCCATTGATGCTCCATTGCGCACACATCACTTTGACCTCTACCACACCCTGTCCCTTCCCCCACTTGCCAACAGGTGCCTCACTCATTGTGTTAAACTCACTTCTAAATTTTGGTTAGGAGAACTTCCCTCCTACCTCTCATGTTCACTCTTTTCCTCCCATCCTCCCAGCCACTCCCTCAGATCCTCTGACACTCGCACTTGTTGGTCCCCCATTGAACCACTCTCATCGGTCAGTCAGGCTTCACCCATTGTTTCCCACAAATCTGGAACTCCCCCCCCCAAATATGGCACTCCTCCTACTCCTCCTACTCCTCCTACTTCCTTGTCTCTGCCTCATACAACTTTTTTTCATCTAACTGCTCCTGCTTTTACCCTTTTTAACCATCCTCCTATACCTCTGCTCCTTTACATGACTCACATCCCCTATTAAACTTTCCTTCTCCTCCTGAACCTGCTTCTCAGCACAACTTCCTCTCTCCTCACTGTTAACCCCCTCACTCCTACCCCTAACATTCTTCCATTACCGACTTGTCCCTGCTTAGTTTTGTCCTCTAGCAGGGTTCTCAGCACCATGGAGGGGTCTAGCACTGGGCAAGCCTTCTCCTCCCCCTTCCTTACACCTCTATGCTTTCTACCCAACTTGTCCTCACCTAAATTTTCTCTCTGTCAGGATTCTTAGCACCCTGGCAATGTCTACTCTCAGGTAAGTTTCTTCCCTCCCTCCTTTTATTCCCCTTTCCTCTTCTATCCCCCTATTTCCCTCTGCCCAACTTGCCCTTCTAATTCTATTGCCTGGCAGGGTTCTCTGTATCCTGGAGGGGAAAAGCACTGGAAAATTCCTCTTCCTTCACTCCCCCTCCCCCCTCTGTTCTTTCTACCCAATTAGTCCTCACCTGATTCTGCACTCTGGCAGGGTTCTCAGCATCCTGGAGAGGTCTAGTCTTAAGCAAGCTTTTTTCTTTCTCTCCTTTTCCCTTCATCCTTTCTTTTTTCTCTTCCCAACATGTCCTCACCTAGTACTGCACCCAGGCAGGGTCCTCTACATCCTGGAGTGGTTCCAGCACTGGGAAATGACTCTTCCTTCCTTCCCCTTTCCCCTCCATCCTTTCTACCTAACTCATCCTTGCCTGATTCTGCTCTCTGGCAGGGTTCTCAGCATCCTGAAGAGGCCTAGTCTTAGGCAAGTTTCTCCCACCCCTCCTCCTCCTTCCCTTTACCATCCCCCTCTACTGTCGCTACCCAACTTGTCCTTGCCTATTCCTGCCCCTTATTCAAAGTTCTCACCTCATTCCTTCACTGACAGCGATCTCCGCACTCTTAAGGGGCCAGTTCCAGGTATGACTGATCCTTCCCTACCCTATCACTTACCCCACCTCCCTCCTGCCCCCTATATCCCCCCTGCACTTAAACAAAATAATTAGTTCACTTGATCTATTAACTTGCACTTTTTGTTCTGTTTGAGGTGATCCCAGATTGAACTAGCCCTGTGTTAACTTGCCCCTTGCAAATGATTTTTTTCTGACTTTGCTCTGGTAATGTTCCCCCCATTGTTATTCTCTCTCCTTTCCCACAACTAGTTTCCTCTGTCCACCCCTTTACCCTCCTCCTTGATGTCCCCTCACTGCACCTCATTCATTCAATAATTGCAAAATTATCTGCCTCTTAACTGTGATATGTTCCTGTAAGGATTTGGTTCCAAGGTTACGTTAAATTCCTGTACTATGTTCCTCGGATATGCCACATGTAATTAAATGCATATTCCATAAGTATGATATATTTAACTGTATGTTAAGTCACACATGCGATTGTATGATTATGTGTTATATTTTTTAACTGTATGTCTTGTTACAAATGTAATTGAATGTTTAATTTCTCGGATATGTTAAATGGTAAACTGTATGTCTAATTCTTCATAGAATTGTATCCCTCTCCCCTAGGCACACTGGGAGATGAGCAACTTGTTGTTCAGTGTGCCTTCCTGGTGAAACATTTGAATAAATAAATAAATAAAATCCTGTTTTCTTAAAGAAAAGTCCACTGTGTTTTACAGCTGCAATAAAATGTTAAAAAAAGTTACAGTTAACTATGAATGGAACTACTTTTTCTAGTATAGTATTTTTCATCAAATAAATTGTAATTTATTTAAATAAAACAGTTGTAGACAAATTATTTCTGTTCAAACAATTCACAAGCCATTTTATAAGTGCAATAAGCCACTCCAGGTTGTATGTTAGATAGTAATGCATGGCTAGGGGGCTGGACGCACTCAGCTTGTGAACTTGTGCCTCAGTACGCCCCCTAGCCATTCATTAAACTGTCTAACATACACCCAGTTGTGTCTTATTGCTTACTTACCATTTTTTGAATTATAATGCTTTTTGTGATAGATTCAGGACAGTCTGCTTGAATGGTAGATAACTGTTTGAATGGTAAATGGCATTTAGCATTCAAACTTTACTCCTCGAACAGTAAATGATATTTACAGTTTTAATGGTAAATACCATATACTGTTTGAACTTTACAGTTAGAATGGTAAATAGTATTTACTGTTCGAATGATAAATGGCATTTATCATTTGAACTTTATTGGGACCCGAGGTGCAACATATTCCTCTTGGACTGGAGATGGCTGCATGCTGTGCTGCTGTAGAGAAGCAACACTAGCAGGGTTTTGTTCAAGGCTTTTTTACTCATTTATAACACGTAATAAATAATAATAATAAAAGTGTATTTATTAGATGCCTTATCAAAAACCAAGGCACCGTACAATTCATAAATACACACACTTCAAAATGCAAACACACAATAATAAAATAATGATTAAGAGATCAAACATCAGTTAATAAAATCAACTAATTCAATTTCCAAATGCCTGCAGCCACAAATAGGTTTTTTAAGGATTGTTTAAATCCCTCCACAGTTGTGCATTCCCGAAGCCAGCGGGGTAGAGAATTCCAAAGCGTAGGGGAAGCATACTGAAAAGCTCTTGCTCCAGATGTTTTCAGATAAACCCTTGGAATCTCTAGCAACCCCTCATCGGCCGAGTGGCGAGATTGTCTGAGGTGGTAAAGAACCAGGAGCTCTTTCAGGTAGTCTGGGCCCTGTCTGTGTAGGGCTTTGAAAGTCAGTAAACTGACTTTAAAAGGTGATCCACCACTGAATAGGCAGCCAGTGCTGTTCATGCAGAATAGGTGAAATATGACAGGATCAAGGAGACCCCATCAATAGCTGGGCTGCTGCATTCTGCACTAGCTGCAAGTGGCGGATTTCAACCCCAGGCAACCCTAGGTAAAAGGAGTTGCAATAATAAAAGTGTGAGGACAGAAAGGCATGGATCAGAGAGGGAAGATCCCCAGATGGAACCAGGTACTTAATTCTGGCAATGTTCCTAAGATGGTAAAAGGAAGATTTGACAACAGCAGACACCTGCAAATGCAGGGTTAGCTCCTTATCAAAAATTACTCCCAGATTACGCACCCCTTTAGAAGCTGGGAGTGAGATACCATCTAGAAAAGTTCCTGAGGGTAGACCAACCCCCGACCCACCTATCTGGTGACCTGGATCCACTACCAACACCTCAGTCTTTCCTGAGTTCAACTTCAGCCAGCTGGCATACATCCACTCCTGGATTTCCTTCAGACAGTTGTTAAAAACCAAGACAGTTCCAACCTGGTCAGGTGTAAAAGACAGGTAGAGCTGGGTATCATCAGCATAGCAGTGAAACCTCAGCCCACACCTTCTTACAATGTCTCTGATGGGAAGCATGTACACCATGAACAACATGGGGGAAAGCACCAAGCCCTGAGGAACTCTACACAACAGAGAAGTGGGGTAAAGAATAACTTCCTGACACCACTTTCTGTGTTCTACCCGTGAGGAATGATGTAAACCACCTGAGGACCGTCCCTGACAGTCCACAGATGTACTTCAGATGCTGTAGCAATACCCCATGGTCCAAGGTGTCAAATGCTAATGAGAAATCCAGAAAGACTAAGATAGAATGACTTTTCTGATATCTTGCCATCAGGAGATCATTGAACACCCGAATCAGCGCTGTCTCGGTACTATGTATCTTACGGAAACCGGACTGGAGCGGTTCATAGAGATCATGGACGGTATGCCACCTTTGCCTCAATAATGATGTGAGCAAACCTTACTGGACTGTTTTGTGCTACCATCCCAGATAGTTGTCTCTGTCTGCCTCTATTTTTGTTCTTCACCTCTGGATCTGTTGGAATTTTGGAGGTGGACTAGCCCATTCCATAGGCTGAACTTCAACAGTCCTCGCGGGGGGCCGGAATCGGCTGAGGCAGATAACGACAAGAAACATCAAAAAGAAGCTTCTCCCAGAGCTATGTCTATTGGAATCCTGGAGTTGATATTTTGATATTCTGACTTGGAACTCATAGTTTGAATGGAACAGTTAAAATTCTTAGCTCTTGTTTCCGAATTTTGGAGTTGTGGCTCGGAACCTGGGGGTTTGGTTATTAAGTCTTTTAAGTTTTATGTTTTTTTTCTGTACCAGTTAATCTTTTTTTTTCTTGTTTTTTGTTTGGTTTAAATGTCTTATTAGTTCACCTCCGTGGTGATTTGTTTTTGTGATTTGTTTTGGCTGACTGTGTTCGAGGTGAACTTTTGGCTCTTTTTTTTTCCTCGCTGAGCTGGCCTGGATAATGTGTTTTAGAGTTTTTATTTATAGGATAGAATCAGATATCATAGCATTGTATGTTATGTTAGATTCTGATTGAATTGTCTCTGTTTATTGTTTATATTGTGATATTTTACTTGATTTGTTTCACTTGCTTGGGGTATTACATACATAGCTATTAGTGCATGTTATGATCCCTGTTACCCATTTTTAATATTGTAATTGGTCAATTGGTTAATTATGTTCCTTTACTAGTGCTTTGATTTAACTATTTAGTTTTAATTAGTTTTAATTATTTTGAACTGGGTTATTCATGACCTAGGCTATCGTTCAACCCTGCTGTATTTAATTGTGTGGACAATTGTGATTATTGTGAATACTCACGTATATGACTAATTACTTAACTGCCCTTAATGCTGCTGCCTATACCTTTGGCTATTCACGATAGAGCCCTATAATTGATTGGGCAATTTGTGGCACGTATTTTTCTTGCACACTTAAGCATTTAATAGCCCAAGTGCCCTGGCTCTATATAACAGAGCTTTCTTCATTTATTCATAGATGGCTCTTGAGTGCATCATGCATCTTTGTTGAAACAGACCTTCAGTGTCTGTGGCAGTTTAAGCAACTTGGTTACTCAGATAAGACTGTGAGTGGTGTTATATAGTTTATGCTTTTGCACTGCTGCACTACTACACTTTTTTTGTGTTGTTTCTTCATATAGTTGATTTATAACCTCCATTGCTGGTCCTGCTATCTGTCCCTTGCTTGAATTTGGCTGTTGTTTAACATATTCATAGGATGTCTGTAAGTATTAGATAAATCATTAGATTAAATCAGTTGTTCTTTGAAAAATTAAGCTTTTTCCAGCTTTACACTTTGGTTTTATGGGTGTTTTAATTAATTTATTCTCCTCGAGCTGTTACTAAGTTATTGAGTTCTTTTTCTTTATTTACCAGCAATAAGGACACAGTGACTTGCTGTGATTATTAGTGGGTAGTTTCATTATTTGTATTTTTTGTTTTCTTATAGCTACCAATGGAAATTCATAGGAGTCTATTAAAGTCACCAAAAGTCAGCAGAAGGCTTCGAACATGGGCTTTATGGGCTCACTGGTTTGTTGCCAATTGGTCAACTTAAACATTTTCAGTCATTCTCTATCTTTGGGATCCTTTATCATTTATAAAGACTGTACTTCTGAACCTTTACACAAGTTATGGAGAATATAAACAGATCTCTGAAGTGCATAATAAATTAGAGGAGAACATGTTGCTGGAATTGAAGAACTGATGTCTCAGATTGTAGAATAATAAGACCAGGGAGTCATGTGATGACTATCTAAGGAGAAGCACTGCTTTCGACTCTCTCCTGTTATGACACCTAATTTTTCAGGTTTCAGATAATTTCAAACATACCAGAGGCAACTCTTCTTGCTGCGGAGGTGATCCTTATAGCCAAGTAGATGGATTCCTATAGGAACGGCAAAATTTAAGTGGAAGAATGGAGGCAGAGATGAGGCAATCGTTACCACATTATACTCCTTCGGCCTCCCCTGAAAAGACAGTAAAAAAATTTCAGCAGCAGCCTATGAAACCTGCGGCCCCCACAGGCCTTAAACTGGCTGCCGTTCCGCTCTCAGAAGAATGATTCCTACTGGAAGTGAAACAACTCAGTGAAGCTCTACTAATGCTAAAAATGGACATCACCACACTGAAATCAGACATGAAGGATGTGTCGACACAGATCAAGGACCCGGAGGCGTGAGCGGTCTCCTTTGAAAAATGGAGGGTCACCACAGAACCAGAGATCATAGCCCCCCATAAACAAATAAACAAAATGAAACTTAAAGTGGAAGACCTTGAGGGACGGAGCTTCCAGAACATCCTGGACATCATTGGCCTCCCGGAGGACAAAGAAGGAGCTTCCCCCATAACATTTACTCAGAAGCTACTAGACAAAATTGCAGGCCCCTCACCAAATGGGCCTGCATATATAGTGGAGTGAGCCCACCGATCTTTATGACCCAAACTGACCCCTGGCTCACCCCCTTGCCCTTTTCTGCTGAAACTTCTCAATGACCTGGATAAGCAGCACATCCTGTCGCAGTTAATAGGCATACAGACTCTGATATGGGAGGGGAACAATATCAGAATAGCTAAGGATCTGCCAGCATCTGTCAGACAGAATAGGGGTCTGTACCACCCTACGATCTCCAAACTCATCCCAGCCAGAATCCACTTTCGAATGTTGTACCCAGCACAATTTCAAGTCAGAATTCAGGAGAGATGGCATTCGTTTGACAGCCATGACCAAGCAGTTAAAGACTTGCAAAATCCTGCTACCGGATCTTTTAGAAAGTGGATGTAACTCTCTGCCTGGGAAGCTTAATTTGGGCAAGATCTGGTCCTAGGGATCGCCAGGAGAAGTGAGTCCCCCTTTCTCTCTTTATCTCCTTTTTCTGCTACCCTGTCAACCTGTCACAATGTATACACAAATTCACAGGAAACCCATTCACAGTGGCAGACCGCAGCTCTTTGAGAGGGGCTCGTCGTATAGAGCTACAAGGGGGGACCAATAAGACCCAACAGATTCGGACTAAATCTTAACCCCCCTTGGCATTTGAGGAACCTGATGACCCCCAGCACTCCAGCGGCATTGCACGCTTTCCCTTTGGCACAATACAACAGTGCAACATTCAGGTTTGGACCTTCTCAAAGGTACGCACATTCAAGCAGCTGCAACAGACCAACTAATAAAAAGCGTCACTGCAACGGTGTGAACATTCATGGAGCTGCATCACTCAATTTACAATGTCGGTTGTGCCCCCTCATGGGCGTTGACCTCCAGAGCACACTTGCATGATCGGGATGGATGGCTGGCAGGAAACAAAGGCCACTTATCGCTGATGGAGGATGGCCACTTCATTTGTATATTCCTTTTGTTGTTTTCCTTCTTTCTTTCCCTTTTGTCAATGGTGGCAGGATGTCTTCAGGAGAGAGAACTGGACTCACTTGCTATATAATTATCAAAGAGCAGTGCTATGTAAAACTCTCATTGAGAATAATGATACTAATGGACAAAGCATTTGGATGATCTCATCGTACTGTCCAGTTCTCAGGCTATTACTACCATCAACTCCCGGCTTAACTCTGACTTTGATCTTATCCAGAATTGGCTTGAGGGCCACAAGCTGACCATCAACCTGAATAAGACCCAGGCCATGCTGTTTGGCTCTGTGGCCAAAACCTCTTCCTGCCTGGCTCCTCTAACTATCTATGGAGCAAATGGCTCCCTCCTGCAGGGCGTGGACTCCGTCAAGTATCTAGGAGTTACCCTTGATCCACAACTGGATCTCACCATGCATCTTCTGAATATATGTAAGCCATGAACGGCAAGCTCAGACTTGCCTACAGAGCCAAAGGTTGCCTCACCTCGGCTGCTCGGCTTGCCCTAGCCAGGGGTATGCTTCTTCCCACGCTTTGCTATGGGCTCATAGTCTTTGCCCCAGTCCCTAACTCTAGCCTTTTGAAATGGGACACTGCTTATAATGATATATGCCACTTCACACTCTCTGCCCCTCGTCTTAAGCATCACTGTGAGCTCTACTCATGGCTGGAGTGGCTCCCCCATGAAAAGCACCATGCCTTTGTCCTTGGCAACTTCATAGATAACATAGTTAGAATGGCCACTCCTTCTGCTCTTGCCCTTCCCCTCAAACATGGAACCCCTGCCTACCACTTAAGATCCAGTGCTGCACAGGTCTGCCTGGTTCCTAAGACCTGCACCCTCACAGGAGACCGGGCCTTCTCCGTCCATGCGCCAAGACTATGGAACTCCCTTCCTGCCCTAGTTCATGCCTCTCCCTCCCATCCCTGCTTCAAAACATCCCTCTGGAGCTTCCTCAAATCTGCCTCTGCCTGTCTATCTACCATATAGACCCAGCGTATTCTCTCCCTCCCTCCCAATTTACTGAGGAAGCTGTCCTGAGTGCCATTAATACCGGCTGCTGTTAAATCTCTGCTGATAACCAGCATAAGGCACTTTCTGCCCTCCTGTTGAAGGGGCACTCTTGTCATATCAGTACCTGCTTCTATTTTCATTTATTTGATGTCATTCTCTCTCATGATGGGCGCTCATGTCATATCAGTACCTGCTTGTACTTTCATTTATTTTGATGTTATTCTCTTTCATGATGTTATTTGATGTTATTCTACCTCTTAATGCTGTTATGTATCTTGTTGCTATTCTGCCTACTTAACCATTTTAAAGCCTGTTGTACCATATGCTGTACCACCTACTTGTCGATGACTGAGGCTCCTGTATGTTACCTCGGCTCTGTATTATGTTTCGTATGTACTCTGTAACCCTTCCCGGTCGCACCTGAAAATAGGCACTTGGATGTCTAGAGTGCTTACCTGGTTAACAAAAGCAAAAAAATAAATAATTAAGAGAGAACGGGGGGAGGGACTCTGTTGGATGGACTTATCTCTCGCAGTAAGAGAGTAGTTTCAATTTAATGAAAGTTTATTTTTGAAGTTCAAATTTGCTAGAATATGGGCTTCAAGGCTCAGTTTGAGTTACTATGCTGAAGGGGGAGGGGACGGGAGCTAGGCAGGCTCCAAATGGCAGTATTGCGTACCATATGGAGGGGGGAACAGTACTCTCATTTCTGTCACTTCTAAATGAGGATTTATATAGAGTTAGTTTGAAGGGAAGTACTATAGTCATGTTTTGTATTAGTATTAACCTGTTCACAAGGTGGTTGATGATGGAGGGGAATCGGAGGGTATTAGATGTTTATATCGGGGTTGAGGGGGGAGGAGGGGGAGACCCATGGTATCAATAAAAAGGTTCTGTATGGAAAGCCAACAGGCTTTATAACACCTACAACAGAGACAAGACAATATGGAGCTGAAAAGATACAAAATACTGAAACATCTACAAATAATAAGGGGACAGATCTCATTCTTGCAGGAAACACACCTCTATGCCTCAGAAGCTAACCTATTAAGAAGAATGAATGTGGGGCAAGTGTTCACTGTTGGATCCAGCTCTCAGAGTAGAGAGGTAGCAATCCTAGTATCTAGGAATCTTAACTTTAAATGTAATGAGCACATTGAGGACCTCTTGGACAGATATATATTTGTGGCAGGTACACTGGAGATGTCTGACATACTTCTTGGGTCCATATATGGTTCAGACACTGACACCCCATCCTTTTTCCTGCAGATCCTTAGCCTTCTGTCTCCCTTCCTTTCCATTCCTATTCTACTGGGTGGAGACTGGAATCTCCCTTTTTCCCCAGATATAGATAGGATGAGTAGACAAAAGGCTGGCTTATCACTGGCTCAAAGAGCGATCAGAGACCTAATAGATAACTTAGGACTGTGTGACTCATGGTGGGTTCTGAATCCTAACATGAGGCAATATATTTTCCGGTCCCCAGTGCATGGGTCCCCTTCACGCATAGACTATTTCTTAATGAGTAAACAATTTTTGCCAGGCCTTATGGCATGTCAAATTTCCCCTGAAGTTATCTCAGACCACTCTTCCGTGACCTGCACTATTTCTATTACACCACATCAATGGGCAGAAACTGTATGGAAAATTAACAATAGTTTGCTGAGAGACAAATGGGTACTAGACAAACTGAAAGCCTGTATAACACAATACACATAAAGTAATCTGCATTCTACCAGCCACCCAGACATGGAATGGGGAGGGCTGAAATGTTATATTAGAGGCGAACTGATCAGGAACTCTTCTACTCAAAAACGTTAACGAGAGAGACAGGCTACAGAGTTAATAGATAAAATTAGACATGCTCTGTTAGGATCTGATCCATGCTAGAACACAATATAATGACCTCCTAGTGGCTAAAGCTGAATACGTAATCCTTTAAACAAGCTCCACATACATTGAATGGGGAAAAGGTGGGGCAACTGCTAGCTATGAGTGTCAAGCAACAGGAATCCTCAAGGTTGATTAACGCAGTCCGCTTCAGGGCAAATGGCCATCTCCTCACTACCACAAGAGAGATCATGGATGAATTCCACACCTTCTGCAGGGTGTTATATGGAACCAGACCTGACTCTCCTACAATGGCCAATATAGATAAATATCTGGATTCTATTGACTTACCTGTTCTGTCTATGGAACAACAAACATTCTTAAATTCTCCACTCACAGAAGCTGAAATCAAACAGGCCATTAGTAACTTGTCACTCAATAAAGCCCCCGGGCCAGATGGCTTCTCAGCTAACTTTTTTAAATCATTCGTGGAGGAACTGACTCCTTGGCTGCTCTGCCTATACCAATACATCATTGTCGATGGAGAGTAAGGACCCCCATCTCTTCGAGGCCCTGATTATCATCTCGTACAAGGAGGGAAGGGATCCAGAACATGTATCGAATTACCGCCCTATGTCACTGTTGGATTATATTAAAATTCTAGCCAAAATCCTAGCCAATAGATTAGGCTGGGTTATTCCCTCTCTAATTTGTGTGGAACAGGTGGGGTTCATGGAAGGCAGGTCTGCTCCGGACCACATATGGAAATTAGATCATATCTTTCATACTGTGCAAAGTAACTCTGCTCCTGTGATATTGATGTCCCTAGACAGTGAGAAGGCATTCGATAGGGTGGACTGGAGCTTGCTTTTTAGGACCTTAGTCTGGTTTGGGTTTCCTTCCTTTTTTGTGCAATGGATAAAAGCTCTATACACCAACCCTACTGCACGTATATATTGCAATAAAACCTTCTCCCCTAATTTTCCCCTCCATTCAGGTACTAGGCAGGGTTGCCCTCTATCCCCCCTATTGTTCAGTCTTTACCTAGAACCTCTTCTGATGAAGATCAAGACAGACCCAGGGATTCAGGGAGTGAAGGTGGGAGGAAGTGAGCTCAAACTATCAGCATATGCTGATGATATCCTCCTCCATCTATCCGAACTGAGGGATTCACTTATCAGGGTCCTGGATCTAATACAGGAGTTTGGGTCTCTATCCAACTATAAATTGAACATAGACAAAACCCTTGTCTTTCGTCTTAATTTCTACACTTATAGCAAGGAAATTGAAGGCTTAGGATTGCAATGGGAACCCAAAAAACTTAAATATTTGGGAATTTATCTAACCAGATATTCTAAATCCTTGAAAAGATATAATTTGGATGCCCTGGTTCATGTAATCCAACAAGACTTAAATAGATGGAAAGCATTGCCAATCTCATTATGTGGAAGAGTGAACTTAATCAAAATGAATGTTCTACCTTGAATTTTTTATCCCCTTAATATGTTAAACATCTGGATACAGCATGCTTGGTTTTCTAGGCTCCACTCCCTGATCTCTGGGTTCTTATGGAAGGGCAAACAAGCACGTAAGGCCTAAGGGAAGCTTACGGTACCCAAAATAAAAGGAGGCCTGAGACTCCCTCATTTTAAGTATTACTACTGGGCGAGCCACACAGCAACATATTTGAGATAGTCAGAACTATATGATGCCCCTAACCCAAGCCAATACAAACCCATATGGCTAGAACTGGAAAACAAACTTATCTCCCTGGTCGACATCTCCATTCCTGCTCTTTACCATGTCTCATCCAAAGTACTTCCCCAAACATTGGCAGGCACCCCTGTGGGAACTTCTGTCAAGGTTCATGCCCAACTATGTACATCTCTGGCATACAAACACACACAAGATCAGAACCAACCAATGCTGGGTAACCAAAATTTCAAGATGGGGCAGTATGGTGAAAGTTTTCTGGCTTCCCCAACTCACACATGCCACAGTGCAAGACTTGTGGTATGATGGACAAGTGAGATCAACACTCAAAATACTCACTAGATACCAGTTAGGCCCACATTCGAGTTTTAAAGTGTTTCAACTCCGACAGATGCTGGTTGCCTCTCGAATAACACAGCCCATGAAAGAGGATAGTAACTTCCTACAGTCACTCAGAGCAAGGGCCACCCTGCCACATGCAGTTTCAGGGACATACAAGACACTATTAGATAGTGCTTTTTCATACCAAGATGGAGCCTCTCATTATTGGAACTCCCAATTCCCGGATAGAGTAATTGAATGGGGGAAGGTCTGGAAAGACACCCATGGGTTCATCTCGCAGGATAGATTATGTCTGATGCAATTTCAGATTCTTAACAATATGTGCTACACTCCAGTGAAACTGTCTAAAATGAATAAGTCCCTATCTCCAAATTGTAGACGTTGCATGCAAGCCACATGGTCTCCATATCACATCTTTTGGGAGTGCCCCAAAGTGTCCCCTTTATGGGCTATTATAAAACAGAGGGCAGACCCACTGCTCGGCATCACAGAACACAGAGCCTTGAACATGTTTAATGGGTGACTACTCCCACATAAAGGTCACTGAAAGGAAATACCATCTAGCAATGATTGCAATGTCAGTGAAAAAAGTAGTGTTAAGACATTGGCTGGACACTGATATCATCTTATACTGAGTGGCTGCAGGAACTCTTATTCAACTTGTCCGTGGAAAAGGTGATTGCTAGTATACATAACAAAATGCCTAAATATGAAAGATATTGGAGTAAGCTACACACGCTGTATTCTCTATAAAATGTTTCTATTTTCCCTAAGAGAATATCCTTGCAATGGAATGCATTGCTGTATTTCTGATTCCATGGGTGGGGTGGGCTGGGGTGATGGGGAAGGAGGCCTACTCAAGGAGATATGACTGTACTGTATGATTTCATCTTCTGTAAGCATGCTGTGTTGTATCACGGCCTTTTCAGGCCAATTGTAAAACAAAATTAAATAAAACATATTGAATTTCAAAAAAGAATAATAAGAACAAATGTATTATGAGTGTCTTTAGTCTGTGCTTTGCTATTGTTTGGATTTTGAATGACTTTACAGATATACTGAGATCATTGTTTAACCCTTGCTAAAAGTTCTAAAAATGCTACTGTGTTACTGTGCTACTGTGATATTGTGCACTTGTGACATTTTGATATTCTGTTTTTGTGTCATCGTTAGGTCTTTGAGATAAGTGGATATTGCTATTTAGAATGTTTAACAGATGGTTACATATGATTAACCAAAGGAAAGGTTTCTCCTTTACAGGAGCTCCCAGTAAAATCAAAATTAAATAGGAAAACAGAAGGGATTATTCAAACAAAGATTACTGATCGTATGGCTGTCTGTTGTTGTAAAATCTCATCTCCTAAAGTGGGGTCTCCTGCTGTCTTGTACAATACTGCACCTGCTATTTTAATAGATCCTGATAGGAGATCCTGGTCAAGGCCTAGGGAACCCCTTTGTATTGACTTATTCAGTGAAGAGGAGGAAGAGGAGGAAGATTCTGTGGGGGAGGTAAAAGGACAGGAAGGACATGAATTTTTTCCTGAAGAACAGCAGGTTGTGAACATAAGCTCAAAAATATTACCTTCTTCTGAATTACAATTATCACAGGTGAGTGATACAGTGACATCTCCCCAGTCATGTTTCCTTAATGAAACAGTTGATAGAAGGGGGTCCAGTATAGCACAACTGAACAAAAATAGAACTTGAGTCTGTGATGGAGGATTTACAGCACACTATAGCTGGTTTAAAACAGCTTGAGCAACAGGAACATTTTGTAAGAACATGCAGTAATTGTGGTGATAAACAGGCTACCATACTTTCTCTGACAGAACAAGATACTGGAAGTTTGGTGCCAATGTTCAGTTCAGTTCAATTTTATTTTTCAATCTAAAAAGATCTTTACAGGCCGGCCCCGTGGCACTGAGGGTTAAGGCACTGGATGCCACACCTCGCACCATGTTGGCGACCGGGGTTCGGGAACGGACTCGGGCCACAGGGAGCTGGCAGTGGAGAGTTTGGATTGAGCATCCCAGGACTGCTCTCCTTCCTCTGGGGTGGGATAGTGGGATACATCACGCTTGGGTGACCCCTGGTGAAGACTGGGAGAAGCACAAGGTGCGACATAAGCAAAAGGCGGAGTTCGGCAAGATGCTTGCATAGCGAAGCACGTCATTGTACTGCCAGCTCTGGGGGGACCAATTAAGGTGGAAAACCTGGCTGGGCACGATCAAGCAGCTTGATAACTGAGCACCCACAGACCTGGAGGCCTGTTGTGGAATCGCGTCAGAGGGTCCAGTGTCGGCCGTGCTGGGACCCTCGTGTACGAGTGGGCCTGCTGTCCTCAGGGTCAGTGGGAGCCGGCGTCTGGATGCCCCCACAGGGAGCACTGCAGAGGTGAGAAAATAGAAAGAAGATGAAAAAAAAAGATCTTTACAAAAAGATAAAGTATAATATAGGCATATACAAAATTATTTCAGAGGTACCAAACATACAATAACTATAAATATTCATTACACATATACATCTAGTCAATCAAAACAATCCATGATATAATGAGTTGTTTTCTCCCTAAATATAATCTTTTTAAGGTTTTATAATCATTGTCCTAATGATACTGGCCCTTATTTCCCTTATATTAATTAAAAATGTTGCCATTTTCCATATTGTATATTCATCATTTGTAGTGAGAAGTATATTAACCTTTAATTCATCATCTCAGTCTTGTAGGTTAGATAATATATCTGCTGACCATTTATTTCTGGACTTCTTATAGCACATACACCATAACATCATATGAGACAAGTTTTCTATCTCTAAGGCTCCACATAGGCAATAAGAATGTATTATATGTACTTCCCTGTTAAATCTAGCTGTTAATTTATTATACTCCTGGGACTCAGTTCTAAACCTGGCATAAACTTTTCTTAATTCTTTTTCTTCTAATACATCCAAATAATATTTATAATTATGATTTCGGATGTTATTACTATACCACAATGAATAACAAGAATGTTTAATATTTCCATATCTATATTATAAAATTTCCTGATTAACAATTGTTTTAATGTATTTCTTATATTGGACAGAGAACACCACATTCTGATATGTCAAATCTAATAGTTGCTCTTGTTCTACTGTCCTCAATATCCTTCTAACTTTCTGCAACCATGGTGACTTTATACCATTCATTTCCCAATATTTTTTCCCTCCAAACATTTCTTAGAAATTCTATCGTCCTCTTGAGTATTTAATCTTATCCAAAAATTAACAGTATTTGATTTAGCAAATGTCTTCAGATTTATTAATCCTGTTTCTGCGCATACATATGAGACTGGTACTGTTAATGGTAAATACATTGTACATCTCAATAACTGCACAACTGTTTTTTCCATATTTTTTAAGTACTTATGTTCACTTATTTCTGTCCCATATAAAATTTGTGAATTATATTTTGCTTCAATAGCCTTTAATAAAGGTTTCATTGTATAACCTCCAAACTTTAATTTAAATCTTTTTAATGCCAAAGCTGAATTTACCGATTTGTTGTACATTCTAGTATAACATGTCTTCCAACATACATTTTTGGAAAAAAAAAAAAAACAGCCCAAAATAGGTATACTCATTCACAATTTGAAGCAGTTGTGAATTAATATACCATTTCCCGTTACATTTTTTTATCCCAAACAACGTTACATTAGATTTTGATATATTCACTTTTAAACTCCTATCCTTAGCAAATGTTTCAAGAAGTTTCAGCTTGTCCTGGAGACCTTTTGCCGTTAGTGAAAATAATATCAGGTCGTCTGCATATGCCAGTCCCGCACAATAATCTGTTCTGATTTTAGGGGAATCAGTATTAGATGTTTGCAACATTCTCAGCAATGAATCCAAATAGATTGCAAACAAAGTTGAAGTGAGTATGCACCCCTGTCTTACTCCCATATTAGTTAGAAATCGTGGAGAAAAATTACCTCTTATATCCAATCTAACCTGAGCCCATGTATGTGAGTATAATAATATAATATTTATCAATACTGGGTCTATACCAATATTGTACATTGTGTCCCATAACTTAGTTCTAACAATTGTATTGAATGCAGTAGAAAAGTCTATATATACTACATATAGTCTCTGTGCCCTTATCTTAACATACTTCCCACATGCATGGTGCAAAAGAAAACAATTATCCATAGTAGAATATGTCCTACGAAAGCCAGCTTGAAGAGACAATAGGCCTCCACTTTTTTCCATATCTATCATAATACGATCTAGTAAAATTCTGGCAAAAATCTTTCCCACAATATCCAATAAACTGATTGCCCTATAATTTTTGGATCACACCTATTACCTTTTTTGTAAATAGGAATTATTACTGCACCCTTCCAAGACTGAGGGATAAAGTCATTATATACAAATATATTAAACAAAGTTGCTAACAATTCTGCCCATTGTGTATCCTTAATTTTAAATAACTCTCCCAGCATCATAGCTGGTCCTGGTGCCTTATTGAGCTTGCATTTTTCTATTGCCAATTTTGCTTCAATGCTTGTAATTGAAATTAAGTCCATACTGATTGTATCACACTCCTTTCCATAATTGGGCATGAATTCTCTTCAGTCATTTTATACGTTACAGTTGAAAAATACTCTAGCCAACTCTTGGAGTCTATATAATTTACATTTTCTACCAAAAGTTCCTTACAGCTACTAGTGACCAAAATGTCTTATTATCCTTAGCTTCTATACTCTATATCATTTGTTTCCACAGTTTGGCATAGAATTCCTTTTTCCTGGATGATAATAAATTCCTGTGTTCTTTCTTTACCACCTGTAAAGTGTTATATTTCTCTTTTTTTACCATTTTATCTATGTATTCTCAAACATTTTGTAAGTCTTTTTTTACTCAGTCTACACTCTTTATCAAACCAACGCATAGCCTGCATGTTATATGTGAAACCTTCTTTATATAATTTAGGCTGAATTTCTGTAAACAAATTCTTCAATCTACCATAAAGTGTAATGATGTCTAGTTCCTTTAATTCTAATTTAATCTCATCAAAGAATGTCTCTAATTGTCAGCTAATTTGTATTTCTAAAGTCACCATCCATCTAATCCATTTCTTATATCTAATTTCCACTTGAGATGGTTTTATTTTCTTATTTACTGTAATCACTTCCTCCTCCAGTTGATCAGTATAGACTATTACTGGTAAGTGATCACTTTCAAGTCATAAAGGGATAGTTAATGACTGACTTCCACCAATCACTAGAACCTCTCCAACATATTAAATCAAGTACTGTGTTTCCATATTTTGAGATATGTGTTATTACTCCATCTTCAACCCCCTTCAATTTCCCATTCAGAATGTAAAATCCATTATTTTTTAATATTTCACACAATTTTTCCCCATTTAAGTTTCTTTTTTCATGCTTTGTTTTTCTTTTAGGATTTTCAATGTCTGAATATATCCGCTGCATTACTATGTTATCTGTTAGTCCATCAGACCTACCAACTCTGGCATTAAGGTCACCAAGTAATATTAGGAGATCCCGTGGATATTCCATAGAGATCTCAAGAATGTCACCGTCTAACCTTTGCCATACCAATTCTTTATAATATTTAGATTTAACTGGTGGTACATAACAATTAACTAGTATTATTGATATTTTATTTGTCCCCAGTCTGAGTCATATAGTTATCATCTTTAATCAATTCTTTAATAGACCTAAATATTCCATTTCTTACATAGGTTATTGAGCTGCCAGCTCTTCTCCCTTGCTTAGTATCCTTATAGCTCGGGCATTGCAAGGTTTGATACCCATTTAGATTTATGTCTATTTTAATATCATGCCAAGTCTCTTGTAAACAAATGACTGCATTTTCTTTAATAAATGTCAGCCAGTCCTGATTATATAATTTGGTACCATAACCTGCTATGTTCCAGGTCATAAAACTGATTAAGATTTGTTCTTTCTTAATCTCATCACATCCTTCTTTTATTATCTCACAGTTGTTTCATATAAGATCACTATTTAATGTTTTTTTTTCCTGGTCAACTAGATTCTTCTAATAATTGAAACCTATAATAAGTCTCAATTTATTCATTTATCACAAAATGTTCAGTAGCATTCTCTTTCTTTCTCTCTCATTCCTTGAAACCTGGTCACTTCCTTTATAAAGAGCATTCAAATCCACAACATAAATTCCCATCTTATCTAGTTTCTCATACCATTCCAATATTCTTTGAGCTAATTCTTCATTTTTACATACTATATCTGCCTATCTCCACTAAAGCTGTCATGCCTATAAGTACTCATAATACTCATTCTTCCTAATCTTATCTGAAAGACACTGGAGATCAAATACAAATTGACCATGTCAGCTTTCCTGATGTCTCATTATAAATTCCTGGATAGCCAAACATTGTTATTATTACAAGGTTCTCTTGCTTCTTAACTATCACATTCTATTTTTATATGCAATTTCTGATTCCAATTCCAAGCTTAATTTAAGACAGTATAGTAGATAGCTATTTCTCCATAAATATTGTTCCACTCTCTTATGCAAAACTCTTTTGCATACTGTGTCTTCAGAGCCAGGATTTAATGGCCTAAACACTTCAATTATATCTCCTTCATCAATTGTCAATTCAAGAACTTCATTCAATATTTTAATTATCTGATTCTTCAAGGTTGCCTCTGTACCATCATCCATTCTCTTTAAGCCGAACAATTTTAGACAACAGTCTTTATCCCACTTATTGCCTCTTTTACATTCTACTTGTTCTTTATTAGTTGCATCTAGGTTATTCTTCAGTTTTTCCTCCACAACTTTTACATCGTGTTTTAGGCCATTCATCTCCTGCCCCCACTTTACAGTATTGTTATCCATAGACTTTAACAGTAACTCCACACCTCTTCTACAAGTCTCTTCATTTTCATCAAACCCTTTTTCTCTTGTCTGTCTCCCCTGTAGACAATTGCTGTCACTCTTTATTTTTATCTTACTCTGAACCGTCCCCTTATTTTTAATTTTTTTCCTCTGAGCTATAGGCTCATTATTTTTAATATCATCTATTAATGATAAAGAGAAAAAATCTGGTCTTATTCTATTTTCTTTATTTTCTATCCTATCATTTATCTTGTCATCCATCACCATAATTGATGATGATTCCTTTGGGGGTTGTATTTTATTCAAAACATTCAGCATTTCATCCATTCTATATCCATTTATGGCTATATTCTCCTATAATGTGTCAATTTCATTCCTTATTGCTATCAATTGTTCCATTAATATCACATTCACATCATGTTGGTTTTTCTTAATTGCAATTATCTCTTCACTAATTGCTGTAGGATAGTACATCATAGACTCATCCATTATTTTTTTCTCTTTTCCAGTCCTATCCTCCTGGTTCCATTTTGGTGCCAGGCTCTCAATTACCACCTTTGTATCAACAGAACCATTTAATTTTGATTTTTGATAATCATCCAACGTTTTGAGACCTTGTATGGTATTTTGTAAGTCTTCAATAATTTCCAGTTGTTTTACCACCGTTACCCAATGATTCCTCATTTATCAAATTCCTGGTTACAGTTGGAGTATATAAGGTGACATCTTCAGTTAATTTCTGCAAAACCTCCTCCTCCAATACTCCTAAACTACATACTATAGGAGGTGGTGGAGTCATTATCAGATTCACATCTTTATTTACTCTAGGGGTGAACGCTGAAAAACTCTTGATTTTTTGTTTCCTTAATTATTTGATCCATGCCACTTCCTTCTTCAAACATCTCAGACTTGGATAATACCCTCCTATTAAGATTTTTCCTTAGCAATGGGGAAATCCTGGTTTGTGTCACATCCTTACTTTCCTTTCTTTTTCCTTTCCTACTTTTTCCTTTTCCTTTTCCATAATTTCTCTTACTATTTTTAAAATCCTTATCTTCACTTTCCTCTTTTCCTTCTCCACCTTTTTCTCCTTTACCTCCAGTTTTTCCATCTTTCTTTACCATTTTCTTTTTGACATTCCCTTCTTTTAACATTTCAAATCCTTTTTGTCAGTGTTGTCCATTATTTGTTATTTCATCTAATACCTCAATTACCCCACCATTAGCACTTTTAGCACTAAATGGATTACTGCTCCAGTATATGTTTAACGTTCCTCCCATACCCTTTAGAATATTAAGAGTTTTATGGAGATCCTGTATTCTATCTTTATCACTGGCTTTAGCTCTTGTAATTACCATAATTACCAGTAGCTAATTTTAAATTACAAAGAACTAAAATATACACTACTAAAATACTCTAATAGATACTAGAAGTCTATACAAAAAAAAAAAACTATATGAAACCTACGCACTTTCCAAGGAAGGTAAAAAGCAAAACCATCAATTGTACTAATACCTCCTTGTGATCTTACAAATATTGTGAAATCTTTTTAGATTTATAGACTATTTTAGACAGCAGTTAGCAATTAAACAGTTTGCCTCTAATGAGCAACCCTGCAGATACCAGGGAGGCACAAACATAAAATATATGGAGATGTAAATCTGTGATACAAAATCATTATTACTAGTCCAAATTAAATTAAATTAGATTGTGTAGAACAGTACAAGGAAACATACAAATTACTACTCAATATTTTTTAAAGTCTTCCGTACCTAATGTCCAAAATAGAAAAGATTAACTTCTTCAGTTCTTCAGTAAGAATGAAACACCCTGCAAGGTCCCTCTTTAATCTTTGATCTTCTTCTTTGTTCTTCTTTCTTTTTAGGATTAGACTGAGTAATTCCCTTCAGTTGAATCTTACAGTTTTTACCAAAAGAGGCTGTTCTAATCAAGGCATTGAATTCCCATACTGTTCCAAGAAAAAAATCAGGTATGGAGACTTTCACACCAGATTCCCACTCCAGTAGACTCCATAAGGTGAACACATGTTGAAACCCAAAAATTCACTAGACAAGGTAAAAAAAAATCAAGTCATAACAAACTAGATAAAATATGAACCCTATAAACATAAATATCAAATGCCTTAAAATACATTAACTATTAAAACTTGTTGACTTACAACATTTATCAATATCAAAACTAAGTTAAACTCATCAAGCTGCTAAGTCACTAACTATTCTAATATTCTAAATAAGCTTACTTTTAAAGCAGCTGTAGTCAAGCATAAAATAAAATGGCTCCTGCTCTCAATAACTCGCTGAGTTCCAATAAATCTGAGTGAACACTCAAAGCAAGCAGACCTTTCCAGCCTGGTAAAGTAGTGAAGTAGTGACCAAATCTAAAATCTACTTGCTAAAAATTTCTAATGAACAGAAGAACTCATTTCCTAACTATTTTCACTCAAGTAGGGCAGTCAGAGCCACAGATCAAGACTCCTAATTCACTGCCTTCTCTTGAAGGGTTCAAACCACACAAATGTAGCAAAGATATTTAGCAAAAGTCAACAATCTCTCTCTCTCTCTCCCTCAAGCACTCAGCCTCCGCTTCCTTTCCTTACCAAGAGCGTCTGAGTTAATCATCTAACACATGCACCCTTTTCTAGGTAAAATCATCTGATCTCCCATAACCAATCGGCACTGTTTTCAGGGTGTAACCAGAAAGTAGGAGATTAACTAAAAGTTTAATGATTTAAGTGATAAAATACTAAAATAAATAATAAAAATATTTATTACCCCTCTGTGTATCAAGACAACACACCTAACCCTTCTGTTTTCACCTCATCAACCTCACAATCCACTCATCTATCTCAGCATAGGTGAGTCACTCTCCCTTCCTATATGTGAGTGGGCAAAGTGGGTGAAACAATTTTCCTAAAATTTCTAAAATTCTGGCAGTTAAAGCAATTATATAAAAAAAAAAAATAGAAAGCCAGGTATGACAACAGAGAAACCCAGTTTAAAGAGGGGCAGAGAAACAAAAATAAACAAATAAAACAGAATGGTGTGCTCTCTCAGTAGTTTTCTCAGTAGGTTCTCAGCTGTCCAGCAGTTTTCAGTAAAGCTCTTCCAAAGCCAGTAAGTGCCAAAAAAAAAAGGAGAAGAATTAAAGCTTCAATCTTAAGAGGCAGACCGATAGACCCCCACGGGCTTTACTGGAATTTCACCCCAGAAACAAGCAGCTTCATCCACCACTAAAAACTCTGCTTCATTTTCCTGGGGGTGTCCAGAGGCCTAAATCCTGGCTCTCTCGCCTCTTCATCTTTCTCTCTCCTTCGGATAGAAAACACCAAAGATGGCCTGGAAAGAACAACACTTTTCACCTGCTTATTGTGGCAATGGTGGCATACCTTTTCAAGGAAAATTAAAAGCATTTGTCAGTCCTGCTGCTATCACTCTCACTCCTTTCTGTGATTCAATGACCACATCTTCCATCACAGCAGTACAGGTCAGAAATGATTAACTTTCTGAATCTCATTATGTCAGGTATACGAGATAAGTGGATATTGCTGTTAAGAATGTTTAACACACAGTTACAAAGATTAACCAAAGGAAAGGTTTCTCCATTGCAGGAGCTCCCAGTAAAATCAAAATTAAATAGGCGTACAGAAGGGAGTATTCAAACAAAAATTACTGATCATATGTCTGTCTGTTGTAGTAAAACCTCAGCTCATAAAGCGGGGTCTCCTGCTGTCTTGTACACCAATGCACCTTGTATTTTAATAGATCCTGATAGGAGATCCTGGTCAAGGCCTAAGGAACTCCTTTGTATTGACTTATTCAGTGAAAAGGAGGAAGATTCTGTGGGGGCAGTAAAAGGACCAAAAGGACAGAAATGTTTTCCTGAAGAATAAGCAGGTTGTGAACATAAGCTCAAATATATTACCTTCTTCTGAATTACAATTATCACAAGTGAGTGATACAGTGAAATCTCCTCAGTCATGTTTCCTTTATGAAACAGTTGATAAAAGAGGGTCCAGTACAACACAATTGAACAAAAATAGAACTTGAGTCTGTGATGGAGGATTTACAGCACACTATAGCTGGTTTAAAACAACTTGAGGAACAGGAACATTTTGTTAGAACATGCAGTAATTGTGGTGATAAACAGGCTACCATACTTTCTCCGAGAGAACAAGATCCTGGAAGTTTTGTGCCAATGTATTTAAATGAAGAATTAGTTGGTTTATTAAAGAATCCTATAACCGTGCATACTATTATTATGGAACAATTGATAATTAACAAAAATGTGATTGTATGAGTAATGATGTTGCTTTAACTACATCTAAGCTGGATCAACTTCTTAATAAGGGGTTTAGTTCTACCATAGTGGAGACTGTGAAAGACTCATCTGGAAAGACTAATACCAGTGGAGAGGAAAGGATAAGGCCAGATTTCAATACACTGATTACAGTAGAATTACATGTTAATAAAAGGATCATATCAAGATCTGGGAAATCTAGAAATTGGATTCGTAAAAGGAAAAAGAAAAAAAAAGTTTAATGAGAGCATAGACCCTGAAAGAGGGAAGGAAAAAAAGGAGGAATTGGGTAGTTTGAATATAACTAAAGCTGAACTTGCAGCTAGGATTCCAGATCATTTTTGGATACCAGGAAATGATTTGAAGGAGAGCCAGCCAAAGTTAGCATCCCATGTTGAGAGGTTGGAACAAGAGCTTTTAAAGTTTAACCAGCAATTGGAAGTTACTATGGGGGCTAACTATCAGGCCCTGTCCTGAAGGGGGGATTGTGATTTGAAAAGTAAGGGAGACAATCCACTTACTATGCAAAGCAAACTCCATACTGATAATGAAATGATGGAGTACATTTTTTCCTTCCTTTATTAGACTGTACAGCCCAGCAAACTGGGGGAACTTTGATTCTGCCAGAGGCGAGCTGCAGGTTTTAGACTATTTGAACATTGTGATGGAGACCAACTTAACTGAAGAAGATATTGTAAAGATTAAAAATATTCAAATCACCTCAGCAACACTTATAGATATATATTTTTTTGTTTCCCTCAAAGTAGCCAATTTATCTGGTTTAATAGCTGGATGATCCAGGATATAGAACTTATACTCACATAACCAAATAGAGAACAGTTGAATAAAAGAAATGTAATACAAAAAAGGGAAAAAAAACCCAGACTACCTTAATTCTGTTTGGGATGGGACGACTAAAGCCAGAATCTGATTATAAGCTGACTAATGCAATCAGCAATCTTTTCACAAATTTTTTGTCTCTAGAGGTGGAAGAACTGGGCTCTGTTACAGCGAAAAGAGTCAGTTTGGACAATCAGGTGGATATTCAGGTATCAAACATGATTCTGGCAGAGGCAATACTATCTCAATCAGTAAAACTTGATCTTTTGGGTTTATATGTAGTGGATTTCCAATTCTGGAACAATACTAACCTGGATCCTGATTTAACTTATCTTTCAAACTATGCAACACCATCCACCATCCCATTGTCAAATATGTTTATGCAGTTAGAAGGGTATAATGAGGAATGACTAATTAATATAGAGGTTCTATCTTTAGAGGTAACTACCTTCAATAATATAGGGACCCTATTTCTAACATGGAATATTGCAGGTTGGCATTCTAGTATGGTAGACTATGAGTGTAAAAAAATTCTTGGCAGGTTTTGATGTCATATGTTTGCAAGAAACGTGGCACACTGTGATTGACAGTGTACAGTTATATGACTATGGGTGTTTCCAGATCCCTGGATCCAGAGATGCAAGGTTTGGGAGGAGCTCAGGTGGGCTAATTACAAATATTAAAGTTAGTAGTTTTTGTAATACTGAAAGCTGGAAAATTTGTAATAATTTTATTGGGATATATTTGAAGGCGAGGTGTCAGAAGTTTACAATAATACATTTTTATATCCCCCCCCAGAGAGTTCATCTTACTACGATGATTCTTTATGGAGAGATCTGAATTAACTTATTGTGGAGGCAAGTCAGATTTTTCCAAAAGCTGAACTCATGACGGTGTGTGATTTTAATGCCCGGATAGGTGCCTTTGATGGCACTTTAAATAACTCTATGTTTATGCATGTTGGCCAGGAAGCTGCAGGGTACCCTAGGCAACCTAAGGACACAACTATTAATGCAATGGGTAGGTTGTTGATTAGTATCCTGGAGGGGCATAATATTTACCCCTTAAATGGGAGATATAAGTGGACTGGTGATGGTAATTATACCTATGTTTCCACAAGGGGTGCCTCCATTATAGATTATATTTGTTGGACTGTATCTATGGATTTTTGGAAAGACCTCAAAGTATGCACAAGAGCAGAAAGTGATCACAGTCCTGTAGTCATAGAAACTAAGATCCCTAAGAAAAATAGTGATGCCAGAGTATAGGATAGTTTGCTATTTACAGAAATCAGAGCATTAATGAAGATCATATGGAGACAGACCCTTCAGAGTGACATATCCATATTGATCAAACAATCTTTTTTAAATAAAACATCACAAATATTAATGGTGCAGGATTTTTCACCTCTGCTCCTGGGTATGGATTTATTATAGGATGAGATAAGATTCAAACTTGAACGTACTGTAAGGGGAAAGCCCCATATGGGAACTAATACTTGGTTTGACAAGGATTGTAGGAATTTGAAAGCTAATATTGGGAAACTATAGGTTTTACTGTAAATTTAAAACTAGGCAGACCCTAGCAGATCTAAATATAGCAAGGAAAGCTTATGACATTTTAATTGGGGATAAAAAGAAAAAGTATTATGAGGCACAGTGGCACCAAATGCTAACAGCTGTTGAGAATGAAGATTTTAAGACATTTTGGATTTTGGTTGCTAAGGGGACAAATAAATATAAAGATGCTATTAACACCTACATCTGTGAGCAATTATGGCTAGAATATTTTAAACATATTTTTTACAATGCAGATGAGAGATCTAACACTATTAAGATATGCCCATCTATTTCCACATTTAAGTATATTACAGTGGATGAGGTTCTCATGGCCATATACTCTTTAAAAAAGAACAAAGCTGCCGGCCCAGATGGGATCCCCGCAGAAGTATATTTAACAGAACCTATTTTATGGTCCAAGTTTTTGACTATTTTCTACAATACATGTATTGAGTCTAACAAGCATTCAGAGACATGGAAGAGGGCAAATCTTGTTCCCATACATAAGAAGGGGAGTTTATACAATCCAGCAATGTATAGGCCAATCAGCCTCTTAAATGTTAATTTAAAGATATTTTCAAAGGTAATACTTGTAAGGTTCAGAAAAGAAGTAGATCAGACAGGTGTGATTTCAGTATACTAAGCAGGTTTCAGGCCTAATTATTCCACTATTGATGTTTTGTTTATTCTCAATCACTTTATTGAGAAATATGTTAGACTAAGAGGTCAAAAATTGTATATTGTGTTTATAGATTATTCTGGTGCCTTTGACAGTATTTCAAGGAAAATTTTATGGAAACTCCTGATCAATTGAGGTATTGACCAGAATTGGGTGGTTATTTTGGTCCAATTATATTCCAACACTTGGACCAGAATCAGAATGGGTTGTGATGTACAGGTATCTGGTACTTTTGATGGCAACAAGGGTTTTTTTTTTTTAAGTGGCTAGTTTTCCATTAGCAGGTTATACAGATCTGCCACTAGAGGGATTTTTGGTCTTTCTACACAAATCACTGTACCTATCCTAACCCCACTTGCACTGCTTGGTTGTTGGCTGTCTAAACCCTGTTCTCGTATAACTGTCGACAGGTGGTAAGTGTGCTTACAAAGGGAGAGGGCAGTAACTCCTTCCCAGAAATAAACCTCAGCCCATGCGTCCATAGCTGGTAGCCCTGAATTGCACTGTGCAGACTTTGTTTTATTTACTTAGCACATACCAATAAGAAATCTCACTAACTTTCTTCCAGCCTTAGTACATCCATCTCTCCTTCCTTCATAGCAGTTCTTGTTAGCTGACTGATAATTGTCTCACAGGCTAGTGCTATGCCTCCAGCCAAGATGTGGACGTGGTTCCCCTCCCATCCTTCTAGTGAGGATAGGGATAGTCAAATATTAAAGGTAGAGAGGGTGCTGGCTGTCAGCCGCAGGGATATAGGCCTTGTAGGTCCTATAGTGGGACTCTCCTTGTTACATATGGTCACCATCCCCCCCAATAACACTGGGTGACTACTGGGGATGGTCGTCCACCTACGAGGTCCCTGACTACACCTTCTCCAATATCCTTGTGATCTCTGAAGCACTGCAGTGTTACTTGCTCGTCTAGCTCGTGCCTTATGTATACAAGCAGGGTAAAGGCACCAGGCTAAAAAAACCCCAGGTTGTCAAGCGATAGAGGTGGTATCTCCTGGCTCCTCCTACTTGCACTACTACTGGCCGGTGATATTGAAACCAACCCTGGCCCATTAAATCTGACCCACAAAATCCCTCCCATATGGGGCATGGGTAAGGGGCTAAAAATAGCTCATCTTAACATTAAGAGCCTGCTACCTAATCGTGATGAGCTATTAGCATGGGTTGCACTCTACAAATCTGACATCCTAGGAGTGACAGAGACCTGGCTGAAACCCTCTGTCCCTGACTCTGCTTGTGAACTCACTGAGTATGAATTCACCCAACTGGACAGAGCTGGGGGCAAGAGGGGGGTGGCATACTAATCTACCATAAGAGCCACTTAAAAATCTCCCAAATTGCCCACCAGGATTCAAACGTGTCCCCCTGTGAGTTGCTACATGTGTTACTGCTACTTGGGGATGCAAAGAAACTGCACCTGGTGTGCACCTATAATCCTTCAAGAGGTGAGCTACCTGGATTAACTCACCTCATGGACAAAATTGGTCCCAGAGTCGGGGATAATGAACTCATAATCCTGGGGGATGTAAACCTTAACTGGGATAGTGGTAATGTTAAGCAGTTTGAGCATCTGCTTGCTAACCTTGCCCTGACCCAGCTCATCCAGGAACCAACTAGGCGGACAGCAAATGGATCCTCCAGCACCTTACTGGACTGGATCATGTCTAACCATCCTGACAGGATCTCATCAGCTGGTACATTATCTGACTCCATCTCTGACCACTCACCGGTTTTCTGTGTATGGAAAATTCCAACCCCCAAAATTCCACATAAAATTATGCATGTCAGAAACTACTCTAGATTTGATACTGAGGAGTTCCTGGAAGACCTAAGAGTTACTGACTGGTCTGGGGTGTATGGTGCCACTGATCCCTTGGCAGCAACCCTCTACTCCTCTCCACCTTGGGGCCTTTGCAAGACAAGCATGCTCCCAAGGTCACCCGTGGGTGAGGGGGTCCGCTACCCTCTGGTTAAATGGGAATCTTCTAACCCAGATGTGGGAGAGAGATAAGTGTTGGGCTCGTTCCAAAGGTACCAGTGATCCCATGATTATTCAAAGGTACAGACACCTCAGGAACGGGTGCAAAAAGGCCATCAGGGCAGCAATGAGTGACTTCTGCAAGTCCACCCTACTAAGCTCTGCCAGTAATCCCAGGAGGATCTGGAAAGATATTAAATCCCTTGTCAGCGGATCCTCCCATCTGGGGGGTTACAGACACGGTCATAAATGGAGTCTCCTGCAATAATCCCCATACTATTGCAAACTCCCTAAATAATTACTTCTCTGACCTCTCTGCCTTTATAACCCTCTTCTCACCTGATGAGGCTCTGTCCCACCCCCTTCCCTCCACTCTGCTGGAGGGTCACCATGCTCATCAAATGTTCCACCTCAGGGCTGTATCAATTCAGGACTTGCAGAAACACCTAGCTGGCCTCTCCCAGTACTCCTGTCCTGGCCTAGACAACCTGGAGCCTAAACTCCTTAAGCTTGGTGCTGCAAACATTGCCTCACCAGTAGCCTTTATCTTCAACCTATCCCTTGGTCTGGGGACCATCCCAGACATCTGGAAAGAGGTGAGGATTGTCCCTGTACTGAAGCAAGGAAATCCAAAACTACCTGACAATTATCGACCGATTGCCATTCTCCCAACCCATAGCAAGTTCCTTGAAAAGGTAGTGGCTGAGCAGCTTTCAGAATATATCCACTCTCATGAACTTCTGTCCCCAGCCCAGCATGGATTTATAAGGGACACAGCACCACCACAGCCTTAATCTTGGTTACATCAAGTATCCGGACAGCCATGGACCAGGGCAACTCTCTGGTGCAATATTTATTGACCTGTCCAAAGTCTTTGACCTCGTTGACCACAAACTGCTTGGTGCACAGTTGTGGTCACTTGGCCTCTCCCCCCATGCCATGAAATGGCTAATGGGTTATCTACATGGCAGAAAGCAGTGTACCTGCTTCAATAAATTCCTCTCTGAGCCCCTACCAGTGACCTCCGGAGTGCCTCAAGGCTCGGTACTGGGTCCCCTCCTCTTCTCCCTCTTCATCAATCAACTACCCATGGTTACTACCAGCTGTAGTGACACCATGTATGCAGATGATCTGGTAATCCTGGCTCACTCCCAGAATGCCACTACCCTAAACCAGAACCTGATCGATGACTTTAACAGGGTATTGTCACGGGTTACTAGTCACAAGCTGGTCCTGAACCTGAAAAAGACACAGGCTATGCTCTTTGGCTCAATGGCTAAAATCAAAGCCTCATCAGCCTGCTTACATGTCACCAATGCAGATGGATCCTCACTACCCATAGTGAGATCCATCAAATATCTGGGGGTAACACTTGACCCACAACTTGACATGGTTAATCATATCCTTAACATCTGCAGGGTTGCAAACTGCAAACTAGGTCTGGCCTATAGGGCCAAGTATAACCTTACACCAGCAGCCAGGCTTGTCCTAGTGAAGGGTGTGCTCCTTCCCTCCCTCAGCTGTGGGCTGCACCAATTTTCTCACTCTCCAAAGACACATCTCACCCAGTGGTACACTGCTTACAATAACATTTGTCATTTTGCCTTGGCTGCCCCCCGACTCACCCACCGTTGTGAGCTATATGAGAAACTCTGCTGGCTCTCACCAGCTAGATACCTTGATTTTGGTTTGGGATGCCTCTCTGGGAATGTAATCAGAACTAGCACCCCCCAGGGGCTGGCCCGACTTCTGCCTAAACTGAATCCCACCCCCTACCAACTTAGGTCTCTCACATCAGGGATACTCAAAGTCCCTCCTACCCAGACCCTCATGGGGGATCGGGACTTTGCCATAAGTGTGCCCAGACTCGCGAATTCGCTGCCTGTGGATATCTGAACTGCCCCCTCCTATCTGAGTTTTTGAAATTCCCTGTGAGGTTTTGTAAAACTAGCATCAGAGTGTGACTGCCCCAAACCTCCCTAGAGTAAAGTGTCAAATTGTTTTGTCTGAACCTCCCCAGGCTGTCTCCATTGAATTCCTGGAGATATTTCTCCCACTGTATCAATGACTTCTGACTACTCCTGCCTAAAAAGCCTTGGGCATTTTTACACCCATTATTGCTCCACGGTCATAGGCTAATCATGACATATTGCACCTTGGTCACTTGGTAGAAACTTGTACTACCAAGTGTTTCTGTTTCTGTCTAACATGTGCATAGTTAGAAAAATGTGATGAGCTGTATATACCTGTCCACGATCCAACTAGCCTAGGGGGTGTATACGACAATGTTATAAGTTATATTATGACCAAATCAGTCCTTGAGCTATGCTCCACTCCTATGTATGATGACCTGTATATATCTGTAAGTTGAACTAGCTAGTCTAGAGTGTATAATCTGAAATGTGCTTACTACTGTATGTTTCCCCTAGCGTCAAATGATGTATTTCCCACATGCTTGTTTACTGTGACAAAAAAAACTGTACTCTCTTTGCCATATCTCCTTGACTGTTGTTTCTCATGTTGTACTCTCCCAGGTCGTTCCTGAAAATAGGCATAATACTTGTCTAGTCTACTTACCCGGTAAACAAAAGCTAAATAAATAAATGTCTGCTAACCCCTCTACTTTTTATATTGTATATAGAAAAAATGCTACTTGATATCAGTTCTGTTGATCAGGATTCCACTAAAATTAAGAATATGTCTTGCCCTTTATTAGCCTACGCAGATGACATTGTATTATTTTCCTTGACTAAAAAAGGATTACAGTCTAAACTGAGCTTCTTATATGAAAGATCTAAGCTTTTGAATCTCAGGATAAATGTGAGTAAGTCCAAGGTTCTTATATTTGGAGAGAAAATGGCAAAGGGCACAAGGTTTGTGGGAAAGGATAAAATAGAAGAAGTACCAAACTATATGTACTTAGGGGTGATGTTACAAGCAAATCTGTACTGGACAAGGCAGTCAGAATTGCTTCAAGTTAAAGTAAAAAAATACCATACTGGGGCTAAATAAGTTTTACTGTAAATACAGAGAAATGACTGTCAGACTCCTAATTCAAGTTATAAAGATGAAATATTATATGCAGCTCCTCTATGGTTCTGAGGTTTGGGATATAAAGGATATAAATAAACTTGTGGTGCCACTCCACAAAGTTCTTCATAATGTATTAAGATCAGGTCATTCGTGTCCTGTGGCCTATTTGAGGTCAGAACTAGGACTTACTGATATTCATGCATTGATTGAAACTAAAAAATTGAGTTATTGGATTAAGCTAACAAGGATGGAGGATGGCAGATTAGCAAAACAATGTCTTAAGGAGAAAGAAACTTGGCAGAGTATGGGTTTTCAACAGGGTCATTGGTACAATGGTATACATTTATTACTTGATAGGTACCAATTGACTAACCCCATATGGGCGGCAGAGAAGGGTATGACAGTCAGTTTGAAATATAATAAATATATTTCAGAATGGATAAATAGACAGTGGGATGAGACTGATATGGAAATAATTGCAGCTTCTCACTATTCCCAGTGGTTTTCAATAAATAATTTTTATCATGGGTTTAAACCTTATCTTAATATAATTACAGACCCAACACTTAGACTGGTATTTATGAGTTATAAATTTAAGCAATTTAGTAGTAATGTTTTGGTGCTTAGATATAAAAAAGAGGAGTTCAAGCAGAGGAATGTGACTGTGAGAATGGTGAGTGGAAGATTTAAATCATGTATTATGGTCTTGTAAATGGTATGAGAAACAGAGAAAATAGTGGCCAAGTCCCTTTCTCCCAGCCCATTATAATGTTGATAGGGTTCTACTAATGAATATATTAATTCACACAGAAGATCCTTGGTCAGTGGATAGGATGGCAAAATACTTTTATTCTATTATGCAAATTAAAAAAACGAATAAGGATAATTTAAGTATCATGACATTCTCTGCAAACTTTTGGATTTGACAGAATTGCTACTTTCTGTATAATTGATCTTTCTGTCCCCCCATACTCCCCCCTCCTCCCCTGCACCCCTTTTTCTACTACCACCTACCCCCTCTCTCTCCTCACTCCCTTCACCTCCCAGTGCAAGATACTGCTTGGGTACTTTTTTGGGTTGCAATGTATACACAGTTGTGTGTCATGAATAACTCTGTATCCATACTGTAACAAATATGTGCTCTGTAATTGGCAAGTGCGTGTTGTCAGATGTTGCAAAGTAGCACATAAATGGATAAAAATCCTTGACCTCCTTACTTGTTAGATGCACTGTAGTGTTTATGTATTGTCTGTATAACTGCCATTGTATTGGTAATGTCCTCTATGTCTTCAGGGACCATCTTGTAAATGAGCCTGCTCAAAGGTGTATAGCCTGGTTAAATAAAGTTTGATTGATTGATTGATTGATTGAGCTGTGTATTTGAGTTGGGCTGCTATTTATTCTTCTTTTTTATGACTTTGGATGTAAATCAGTATTTCTAAGCAGGGAAACTGTATGTAAATATGGTCTACTTTACTGTGCTATGCATGCTTTTATGCTATTATGATTGTAAAGACTAATTAGTCAAACAATAAACTGATTTGATTGATTGAACTTTACTGTTTGAACAGTAAATGGCCATTTGCACCTGCCCGCAGATATCGGAAACCAGCAAAGACTTTATGGTGGTGGCTCTGGGGGGAGAGGGGCACAGAAGGCTAAGCAACAGAAAAACACAGCAAAAGAACATGTTTAATAAATAAGAGATGAGCACATCTCTCCAGCTGTCGCTAAGCAAGAGACCGACCACCATGCTTTAAAATCTCTCTGGCCCACCTGCAAACTAAAGGCAACCAATAAAAACTACTGTGTTGTATTTTGCAGCCCCAGTCCCACCTGACTCCCGAGTCCAGAACTTCATATCCTCTGATGTTGTAGCCATGGTGCTAATGAAAACAATAGCCCCTACTCATTTTGGGGGCAAACAGACCCCAGAAACTGATTCCTCGACCCTCATTTAGGTAAACACTTCTTAGTGTTTACCTAATGAGACTCTGTTTTTTCCTCTCTTACTGTTTCTAAGGGGAAGGGGGCAGAGGAATTCTAATATTAAGTATTGAAAGCTCTGGTGTCCCAACCTCCACCCTCCTTTCAGTCCCCCATAAAAAATAAAATAGACTCCCTCCTTCTGTGTGCTGTCCCACACTCCACCCTTTGTTCTGGTTCCCCATATAAAATAAAACAGACTCCTTACCGCTCCTTCCCTCTGTATGCTGTCCCACCCTCCATTCCCAGTTCCCCATATGAAATAAAACAGATCCCCCTCCTGCTTCCTCCCTCTGTGTGCTGTCCCACCCTCTGTTTATGGTCCCCCATATAAAATAAAAGAGACCCCCTCTGTCTCCTTTCCTTTCCCTTTGCTGACTTTGGGGTGCCCAATCTCCATGTTGGCCTTAGCCCCCCTTTCCCTCAGTGTGGGACACTGGGTAGCCAACTCCCAGTGTTCCCAATAATATTTTACCCCCCTCAAAATGTTATTGGACACTAGGGAGCCCCCTAGTATCCCATTGATGTATGCCACCTGTAAAAATGAAAATAGTCCTCCAACATCTTATTTTTTCCTGTAAAAAAGGAAAATGGTCCCTCATGGCCTCCACTGAACCTCCCCATGCTGCTCTTCCCACTGAAAAACCACCACCCACACTCCTCCTTTGCCCTATACTTACTATCGGAAGTCAGCGGCTGTCATCTTCTGTGGACCAGAACATACACTCTTCAAAGGTAAACCGCAAACTGTAGAATCAAGGTAAAGGTATAATGGCTGTCATTGGCAATTTGAACTTATGTTAATATCTCTGTCATTTGTGGGTATATTTGCATGAAAATATCAACAATGGACTTTTGAAACCCCACCTCATGAACACTGGCACTTTCATTGCTTTACTCAGTCCCAAAAGATGATTTTGTGGTCACAGTGTGGAATCACCTTTTGGGAAGAATTAATGTAAAGACAGTGCCAGTGTTCATGAGGTGGGGTCCAAAAAGCTTATGTCAACATTTTGGTGTCAATATACCATAAAACACCTGAGTTATGAGTAGTCACTGAAATTTTGCTATGCACACGCATACGTTTGTCAATTTTTTATATTTTTTTCCAAATTTTCTGCATAGCGATTTTTTTCATACCACCTTATGAACAGTACAGCTGTCATTTTGGACATCCTGCCCAAAATGTGTTTTCCCACCTGTGCCACAGAATGGCACAGTTGCTGCATGAAATCTTCTTTTGGGACCAAGTAATGAAATGACAGTGTTCATGAGGTGGGGTCCCAAAAAAGAGTATGTAGAAAATGTAGGGTCACAATTTCCAAATATAGCTGTTTGATGGGCATTCATTGCAGTCTTGATGCATGCTCATAACTTTGTAAAGTTCCAATATTTTCAACCCATATTTTCAGTATAGACTTCTTAGTACCCCATGTCATGAATGCCATAGCCGTCATTTTTCAAATCCTGGCAAAAATGTGGTTCCACACTTGTGGCATTGAATGGCATAGTGGTTGTGCAGAATTATATTTTGGTGGGGATTTGAGCATTTTATGTACTTGATACATTTTTGTGAGGTGATAAGAAGATTATGTTGAACATTTGGGGTGAAAATTATTTAAGATTGCACAGTTATGACTTTTTCTTTCAATTTCTCTATGCCTGCTCGTAACTTTGTGCATGGAAGCAAGGGGCTGGAGATTCCTGCATTTCAACAAGTTACTACGTATATGCATCTATGGAGACAGGGTTTTAAATAACTGAGTAGCAGTTTTTTTCTTGGGGCAATGCTAAGTGTACAGAAAGCATTTATATAGGTTTTCGGGAAGTGTTATGTTTGTTAAACACAGTGAGGCAAGTGCTATGCATTGTAACAATGTTTTAGAACTTTTATGAGCAAAATGCTAATCAATTTTTAGAGTTAAATAAAACCTTGTGCAAGATGTGAGCATAAGGTCCAAAGGACCCTGCACTCCCACCCCTAAAGACGGTTTCACAGCTAGACACACATGCGCACATCTATGTTGAATTTCCCACTTGTGATGCGTTAATAAAAACTCTGATGAATCAACATAGTTTTTTGCTATCTATCTATCTATCTATCTATCTATCTATCTATCTATCTATATCTATATATATATATATATATATATATATATAGAGAGAGAGAGAGAGAGAGACACACACACACACATACTCACACACACACATGTGGCAAGGTGGAATAGTACCCTGTCCCAGTTGTTATGGAAAGAGTTTGAATGCAGGAATCTGTTCTGTTCTACTCCTTTCCTGTCTCTTGTCTGTTTGGTTGTGAAACTTCATTTTCCTGTGAGACCTACAGTAAGACTTGATCACCCTGGCAATCTCACAATTCTTTGCCTCTCGCTATATCTCAGTATTCCCTTGCTGTTCTGTCTCTTCCTCCCGTACATATCTGCTGATATACTGTATAAATATATTGCAAATCATTATGTGGAAATGTAACTGATATTGGGATCCTTTTTGTTTAGAAATTATACAGTGTTAATTTTTGAAATGTATAGAATTATAGTTTAGGATGACTGCAAAAAGTATTGGAAATGCAAGAGGATACACCTGAGTGCATGTTTTAAGCCTTTTGCAGAAGAGTGGTGAAAAAGAGACCTCAGCTCAGGAACACTGTTTTATTGCCAGCACCTGCCTGAAACATACAAAAGAACACTTTGGAAGAAACAGGATGCTTGTTAAGAATGGGGGTTGGAAAGACTTATAAGAGAGCAGAGCTGCAATTGCTTGGAAAAAAAAAAAGGGACACAGAGATTGAAGGAAAACTCAGAGGGACTTTTTCTGATTACAGTATTTGGCTTTTGTAAATAGTTATACTGAACAATTTTATTGTTTTATGTTACTGCTAGTACAAATAAAGATTTTTGGTGAATTCTACAACTCCTCCTGGTTTTCCTATGCTTTCTGACCTGTGCCTCGACAACAGATGGTGTCAGCCTAAGTGGGATTTATGCCTTGCAGACTCTAAGCCAGGAGTTTTGTGAGTGGGTACTGGACTTAGTATCAGGAAAGCACAGAGAAAGGTATGGATTCTGCAGCAGCAAACCCAACAGTGGTTTCCAGGAGAATGGCAGCCAAACTAGCAGAGACACAAGTCCAAGCTGAGACTGTACAGCCAGCACAAGTTATGGAAAAAGAACAGGAGTGTTAGAATCTGAAAGCCTGGTGGACTTTCTCAAATGGTGGGCTATACAACAAAAGGAGACAGAAGCAGAGCAAAAAGAGATTCATTGTTTAGAAGTACAGAGTTGAGAAGAGATACAGTGACAGAAGCAGCAGATGAGAGAAGAGATGCAGCAACAGTAGCAGTGATGGCTGGATGCCTTTCAAGCTATCAAAGGCAGAGGATGTGGCATAGATCCACACACAACAAAACACAAGCAACTTAAAAGCCATTAAACTTACAAAACTGTGTCCCTCAGATGATATTTAGGCATACCTGACAACATTTGAAAGGGTTGCCACAGCCCTGCCAGTTGCCAAAGTGACAATGGGCAATCAGACTGGTATCCTACCCGATAGGGAAAGCCCAACTTGCCTACAGCAATATGGACACAGCACAGTCAGAAAACTAAGACCTGGTGAAAAGCAAAATTCTGAAAAGGTATGACATCTCAGGAGAGACCTACAGGCAGAGATTTTGATCTCTGAAGTACAACTCTGTTGACAATCCTTAAGAAGTCTTCACCCAACTAAGAGAACTCCTGATAAAATGGCTACAACCAGAGGTCAAAACAGTCACACAGATCATTGACACATTTGCTGTGGAGCAATTCATCAACATCCTGCCTACAGATGTGCAGCTTTGGGTAAAGGAACACTGTCCAGAGAGTGGGGAAAAGGCTGTTTCTTTGGCTGAGGACTACCAAATGGCCAGACAGATGCCACAGCAGTGAGATAACAGCCAAGCACTGGTAAGACACTCTTTCTTCCAATTAAATTCCAAACCTGATAAGAACTCTAGTGAGGGTAACAAATCTGTGCCCAGAGACGTTATTTGCTATAACTGTAATAAGCCAGGCCATATTGCAAGGAACAGCCATAGTAAGGAGAATGGCACTGGCACAGATGTGTCCTTAGCAAATTGGGGCATGTACTTAACAAATGTGAAGGTGAGGGATAAGACTGTAAAGGTACTCATTGATTCGTGAGGCAGACAGACCCTAGTGCATTTTGAAGTGCTGGGAAAACACTGGCAAAAGGACCAGGCACTGGTGTCATCTGCATCTGTGGGAAAACTCAATACTATACCACTACCCTGGGGACTCTGACCATTAAGGGTGAGTTGCACCAAATGAAAGTGGGGGTAGTATCTAAGTTACTTGTACTTGTGATTATTGGAAATGACTTTCCAGGATTTACTGAGTTAATCAAGGAGGGAGTAAATCCAGATGTTTCAGCAGCTGTGGTGACAAGAGCTCAGGCAAAGAACATTTCAGATGGTGGGGACTCTTTTTCTTTCACTGATTTTGATTCAAATTTGTTTGAGCACAGCTCCAAGATCTGGAAATACAGGAAAGAAAGGCAATGCCTGAAGAAACTGGCAACAAATGATTGATGGACATAAGGGGTTAACATATGAAAATGCTGAAACTAAGTTGATAATCGATTGTGATTTTCTTTTGGAACAAGCTAACAGTGTTTCTCACCAGTTGGGAGTGAAACCAAAACAGGGTGGACCAATGTTTAAAAAAATTAGTGGGTTACTGAACAGAGTTTGGGTTAAACCTTAGACACAGGAACAGACAGAACAATTGATTATACTATAGAAGTATATGTAAGCCACCCCAAATGGGCTTACCTGCTGGGACAAAGAGAAAAGACAACTCTACCCTTCCCCCCTTCAAAAAGCAAGAGAGGAGGAAGACTGCCTGCTGGGAGGGAGGCTCTCTGGCTACCCCTCCCCTACTGTAGGAAGAAAAGAGGAGAGAAGAAAGGCAGAGCTGGTGGCTGAGAGGGAGCAAGAGGTTTTCCCAGAGGGGACTGGGGGCTAAGGGACTGAATTGGAAGGGACAGTTGAAGTAAGCCTCTGGCTTTAGGGACTGCTCCACACAGCAGACCTTAAATTCCAGCTAGGGGAGAGTCCTGGAAGCTGAGTGACACTTGCTCAGGTCTGACTGAGGGGAAGCTGATCCACCCTGTGTCTTCAGTGTAAATCCACTGCTGCAGTAGAAACTAGAGAGATAGAAGGATGAACAGGCTTGCCTGGTGAATACTGTATACAAAGGCCCTCAGGCCAAGCTGGAAAGGACAGGCAGGTGAAGAACAGTACCTCCTCCACCCTTCATGCATATCCTTGAATCAAGGAGACCATCATCCTCCTGGGGAAGCCATGAGTACCCCGAGCTGCAGGTCTGGGGATTCTTTATTTGCATCAGCTAGGAGGATTGGGGAAGAGACCACCTCCAATGACAGACTGATTTTCCTTGAACCTATGTTGCCCTGCAAGGGTCCCAACGAGTATCTGCAGGCCTGCAACTGAGAAAGGTGAGGTACCCACTGTCTGGGATTGTTCTTGGTCCACCCAGGGAAGGGAGGAGAGCTCATACTGGGTTGTGTGCCTGATTTTGTGGAGGCTCGAGGGAGTAGCCCTCACCTCTTCTGTCTTAGATCATTTAAATAAAGAGGGATCATTGTTTGCTATCTTACATAAGAGTTTCTGCTTTGTGATTTGTTATCATGGTGTGGTACGTTGTGTGCACCCACAATCAGGGATGTGTACTTTTGGTGTACATGGCCTCAGTTTTGCTGTGGATCTCCACTGAGCATGCAATACCTGGTCAGGTGGGTGGGGATGTGTTGTACTGCATTTAGACAGTTGTGTTTTATTTCTGTCACCTGCTGCTTGTTGTCTGTGATTGGGCGTGTTGCCTTGGTCCTCCCCCCTACTTGCATATATGTGTGCATGTGTGTGTGTGTGTGTGTGTGTGTGTGTGTGTGGTGCTGGGGGGGGTGAATGCAGAGTTAGGGTTTTCAACCCTAACACCGAATTTCCTTGCTTTTGTCTCTGTGGAGCAACCCTAACTGATGCATTAAACAGAGTTTTCTGCCATGAATTTCCTTTCTTTTTTAGAATGAGTAGTAGTAATAGTACCTGCAATGTTGTAGTGGCAGCACCAGACACACATAGCCAAATACACACATATGCAAGAACACAGTAAGTTATCTAGCAGAATTGTCTGTTATAAAGAGTGAGATAACATCCACATCAAGCATATGTATTTGAGTTTTCAATAACTGCTATGAGCTGTGTGTTACTTTGTGTAGTAGTTAGAAGTCGTATCTTCATCTTCAGATCATCTCTTGACAGGACATTATGAAGCTGAACACACCGTGAGCAACAGTATCATGCATGGTCAACATTCTATTGACATGAAAAAAATGTGTTCCTGCTTTTTGTTGTGCTACATTTACCATACCTATGCCACATGACACATTATAATCTGGTTCTGCTCACAAAAGTATTATGCTGAACATGGTGTTAACATTGTGAGATAATATTGAATTCTGCTAATGTGTTTCTGAAAATATACAAATGTGACTGTTCATACATTTCATGGTCTTTTCTGTAAGATTAGTAGACAGACATAGTTAAACAGACTCAATGGATAACTATGTAGTTTTGTTATAGTACTTAAGATAAATACTACAAATGTTCCAACTTTACAGTTCAGCAGTATGGTGCCTTGTTTCACTTCACATGCATCAAAAATGGTATGAAGCTATGGAAACCTCTTACTATATTGAGTTGTCTTGCAGTAGCAATTGCTATACAAACATCATGCACTGTAAAAATATAATGTTTGTCTGTTGCACTGTGAAAACCTCTACATAAGTATCACTGTTTTTTTCTTGTGGTGCAGTTAGCATTGATATTGTAAACAAACAATTAGTTGGTATAAATCTGTACAGAAAGGGCCAGTGGTCCCAGAAGGTGATACATATGCATTTGGATCTCTATGAACTTGTACATTGGTATTGAAGTGTCAAATTTTGGTACACTAAAGATTGCCATGAAACACAAGAAAAGCATGTGGTGCAACTGTGGCTGTGACACACTTGTACTCACATCAGATCACGTATGTGCGTTGACACAGTATGAACCTGTGGGTAACTGTTTATGTAACTATAACATCACATTTACCATGCTATTGTGTGAAACATAAAATCATGTTATGGGAGCATGGCTCTACGAGAATCAAACTTCCACCATCTCAGCAATTTGCATTTAATAGTGTGTCAGAAAGCACATAGCTGTTATTGTTTTTGTTCCTCTTTCACTTATCCTAGGTATGTCACAGAGGAACACGTCTGTCAGTGCAACACAGTTGTAAGAGTACCATTCAGAACACATTATTCATGTGTATCTACGATACTACCGACAGGTATATGCCTCTTAATATTTATCTTGCCACATACTAATTTATGTAGTTGTGCTGTTTCACACACTATCATTTTGCAGTCAATGCTGCTATTCTTGCAGGACATAAAATGTGGCACTGTCTTTCTCAGCATCACTCTTAAATATCTACATATTTTACATGCTTTTCTTCTGTACCTTCACTAGACACAAATTGTGAACATGACTGCATACATATTAATGTACCTCTAAAAATGTTGTTATAACACTGCAAAGTATGTAACACATCAGCAATGGTGACGAGTTATCCCTTTAAACCTGAAACTGCACGCACAATGCCCTTCCTTACCAAAATAAGTAAAAGGGGCGCTGTCTTGTGCTATATGTATTGATAACCAATATCCCCACAAGTTAAGAATACTGCAAGACAAAGTGTTCTTTACCAAAAATATTTATTTCTAGATATACAAAATTTTTCAAAAATAGTTATTAAATCTCCAAATTTAACCAAGTTGGTGCTGACAAAATGTGTTAAATACATAAAAATATTTGTTGATTGAAAGAAAAAAAAATATTAAACATATTGATTAGTAGTGACTCATTCATTTATAAAACTAAATGCTATATAAAAAAGTATATCTCTTGAATAAAAATAAATTTAGAAAAATAAAACCATTTTACAAAAGTAGTGAAATAAAAAAAACTATGTACAATATATACACAGCTCTGCAAGAGAGGTGTGTTGCTGCTTGAGGCAGCCCAGCCTGGAAGTTGGACACAATGGGGAGGCACAGTGGAAGTGGAAGCTGTTGTGCCTTAGAGGGGAGACACTAGAGGAGCTATGGAGGCTGTTCATTCTAGCTCAGGGAGGCTAGATGCCACTGGTGCAGGTGAAGCAGCAGAACTGGCCACAGTGTCACTTGCAGCTGTCCCTGCAGGCTCAAGCACAAGGCTGACAGTCGCTTGCTGCTCTGTCATGAGAGACAGTAATTTCTCCTGCCCCTCACGCAGTGCAATGTTGTCTTTTATTAGACTGTCAACCTTGCTCTCAAGCATGAGGTAACAGCGGCAGTGGCCAGTGCATCGTCTTAAGCGAGGCCGTCCTGTAAAGAGACAAAAAACATGTATAAATACATGACCCTCAGAATGATGGTTGTCTGCCTGTCTTGAATCTCAACTGATTTTTGTCCTATAAATAATTTAAATGCATGTTGCTGGCCACTGTCAAGACACACAGGAATGTGATGCTAATCAGAACTCCTCTCTTGTCAGTCCCGTTATTATATTTTTCTACTGTGCTATATTTTTTGAAGATAAGTTCAGTGGATGTATAAGAATGGTACAAGTCCTACACTGGTGTTGTATATCAGTTAGTCTTTGACAGTCATCACTAATTAAATGGTTTGTTATTATCAGCAACACAGTGACGTATACATTAATACTAGTTTTTCAATTGTCTAAGAACAAGTGAAGTGGCACATCCGCATCTATATTATTTGTTCCCATGTGCATGAGAATAATAGTGTGTCCTGTAGGCCAACACTACTATTTCAGTTATGTGATGTTCAGATAGTCTTCTTTTTAATAATAGCTGAAAAAGAGACACACATGTCATATACTCTTTCATTTTGTGTGCATATTTTCAGAAAAGTAAATCATGTTTTGCCGCTGTTACATGAATGTTTGAAATAATGTTAACCATTTAGAAACCAACATCTGATTGGTATCATCAACTGCTTAATTAAATATTATCCCCACACATTGTGTAAAGAAACACAATGTCCAAATTATAAATACTTAATATTACATGAATGTGTTTTAATTAACAAATTATTTTTATCTCAATATTGCACATTATACAATAGTTCTGAGAAGTACAGCTTTTCGATTGCCTGTGAACATTCTAACTTGTCTATGTAAAATTTGTATAAACATACATGTAGATCTTCATCATATGCTGAAGAAGGTTTAACACTATTTAAAAAAAACATTATTATTGTAATAGCAATAAGGTACACTCAGGACATATGTTAATAGCCAGCTAATCACCCTCTAGTGGCATGTAGCACTCAGCCACATGTTGTGCCACATTAAACCCCTAGACAAAGATTAACAGACCATGACATAACCCTTGCTCATGCCTTATTGCTTAATTCTACTTAAACCATGGGAACATTAATGTATAGAGTCAGTATTGTTAAACCGCCTCACTATAAGCAATGCAGCAGTGTTGAATTTATCTTTGTAACACCTACATTGGACTATGTTAATGAGTTGCGCATGTTGCAACAGTCTTACGTCATGCAAAGCCCAAATGATGCATCCCAGTGTGATATTCAAAATGACGACTTGCTCTGCGTTTTGTCATAATGAAGCAGGCTGCAGCAGTAATCTATGCAACAAAAATAAGTGGCATGTGAACATGCATATTCATGACTTTCCATTATTCACTCTGTGATCTGTGTCGTATATACAGCTACACACTCACCTTCCACTGTGTGTGGGGGAGGAGGGGTGTGAACATCCACCATAAGAAAACAGCTACAATATGTAGCCAGTTACAGGTGACTTGACACATTGCAGAGTGTAACACTGCACCCGTCATCCGTGGATGGCAACTAGACCATGTTACATAACCATTGTACCTCACTGCCACAATTGATCACACTCTTACTATATGGTAAGTAGCCCTATTGGTACACTGGGCTCCACCCATTCAACTGATAACTCATTTTGAACTTGTTGACTAGCCATGGTGGTCCAGTGGGCCTTACCATATTGGTTATCATGAGCTTTCTATGTATAAATAAAGTTCTTGATCCAGTACACTCCACCCCCTCATACAATTACGGTCGTGATGACATACATGCATGCCACAGCAGTCCACTACAGTCTGCCACCCTTGCACACCCATTGGGATAATTACGTTAAGCTAGTCAGAGTTGGTTTAGTACACCTGCTGTCATGGGTCATACTAGTCTTTGCAAAACATAGATTCCCCTTTCATGCAGTAGTACCACCTTGACCACCCACCCTCTGAGAACCAACACCGTAATCCTCACCGTAGTATCATCAGGAACAGGTCACACTCTACAGCGAGTCACCTTCCAACCATCCACGAACTGACACCATGCAGTACAGCTGTTTGCATATTTATGCAAAATGTGGGTCACTGAACATGCATAACAGATTGTGTAACAGAATCTCAATATGTAAATGGTTCATCCACACATTGAGATTGTGTACTGCAGTACTGTTTGCATCCCCATTTACTCATTCCTTTCACAAATAGCCATGCAGCTGTTACGCTACCTAGCAATCAGCAGTTGTCTGGCTGGCTTAGGGGGGGTCACAGGGTCCTGCATACTGCCGAAGGGAGGTTGTGGGGGGGTGGGTGGGGGGTTGTGACAGTACATCTTATGTGAATATCTTCTATTATGATACTTATGCTCAGAACTGGTGCCAGGCTCCTGCTTCACCTGTATAGCTGGTACCAGCACTGCTTCCCTGGCCACTATAAAATATGTAAGTAAAGAATATTATACCATATACCTCAATATGTAAATCTATCACAAAACTTTTATTGTGAAAAACATTTTTCATATTGTCTCATGGTGTTATTCAGCCATGTAGCACTATTTTCTTTTTTTATCACATTTCTGTGTTTTGGCGCCTGCTGTGGCACTTTCTGGCAGGGACATACAGCTGCCTGCCCTGCCCATGGGGAAAGTAGCAGGCTCACTCACATGAAGGGGGCCTGGCACAGCTGCAGCTGATCTGCTGGAGAGCTTCCCGACCCTTCCCAGCCAGACTGGTACCATACTCCCCCAGAGCTATTCCACAACAGTCCTCCCTGCAGTACAGGGCGCAGCCATCCAGCTGCTCAGTCATGCCCACCCCATTTTCACTTTTTCTCCCAATGGTAGCACGGACGTACAATGACGTCCATGCAGAAATGTGCAGACGTCCACCATACTCCCTCCCCTTGGTTACGTGCGCATCAGCAGCGCAACCAGGTGTCCCCAGAGGCTGCTAGAGTGCAACATAAGCCCACCCCATTCCCCGGGGCTAGGAGAGCAGTTGTAGGACACTGAATCCTAGTCCCCCGCTGCCAACCCTCAATGGCTCGGGCTCCTTCCCAAACCCGGGTCTCTGGCGTGGAGCGAGGTGTGGTGTCCAGCACCTCAACCCTCAGCTCCACCAGGCTGGGTCATGTACCACAGTTCTTAATGTGGTTGCATACTACATGTGTAAAGAAACACCATTCAAATTGCCAACACTGTAAAAGTCCTGTTACAATGCATACATGTAACATTAAATGACATATCGTTATGCTAGAATAAGTAAACACATAGTGCAATACTGTTCTTCTATGCTTCAATACAATTAACATAGCACAGAGATAAAAGACCAAAAATGAACTATGATTACATGTTTCTACAGTGTTTTTCCTAAATACTGTGTCCTTTTGGACTTGCAGAACTATATTGCCAATATAATATGTTAGTAAGGTAACTTGTCATCAACTTTAGCCTGGCCTACTTTGCAATATATGAAGGTTCTTGTCCATTCAGCAAGTGCAGTAAGTAAATGCAGTGTGCACACGTGAACATTGTACACATAGCTATCACAGTGAAAAAATATTTAGTTTGCAGTATTGAGTTCTATTATCACCACTCACACACCTCTGTAATTCCAGTCTTTAGAACTTGAAGCAGTAACATTGGAACTAAGGATGCACTATAGTTAAACACTTCTCAAAGTTATAATGGTGACTATCTGCTAAAGAACTACACAGAACAAAAATTGATGCCTTGTGATCAGCCGAAAACCTTCTGAAAACCATCTATCATGGTTGTCACCATGACAATAACACCATAGACTCCACTCTCAAGGCTTGTCATGTCATCCTACAACCACTAGAGCTGATAACACCATTATCGTTTTCCTCCCCACACAGTCACTCTTCTGTATGTCATATGAGACAATGCCTTCATTGTCAGAGTTATACTAAAAGTCTATAGAAGCCACCAATACAACAAAAAGAGGTTCCTTACACAATATAAGTACTCTGTAGTGAAAAAGAGGTGTTGTGCTAGGTGCGATATTTAGACTGTGACAGGCCGTAGCAGACGCCTGATTGCAATGCAAGACATGTGCTAGGGCATGTCCTGTTTGAGGTTCAATGGTGCTGCAACATGGGCAGCAGTGTCACACATGTATGTACTCCACTAACAGCAACTTACGTGAAGTACCCTACCAAGATGCAGACATTGCGGGCCGACACCTATTGTGGTTTGGCATAACAGAACCACAATGATCAAAGATGGATGTTGAAAAATTAAATCACTGCCTCGTACTCCATTTAACTGCTCCTAAGGCTGACTGCATTGTTTCTAAATTATACGATCCTTGGCGCTGTAGGGGTACCACCCTCCATACTCATCCATTCACTCCTACCACCTTGCACACTCCACCTGTCAATCAGAGATAGATGGGAGCTCCCAACCGAGATGCTGCCTGGCCAGCCACCAACTGACAAGACACAGTATAGCTGCACACTCATTGCTACATAACGTAGCAAAAATGGCTGTGCAGTCTGTACTGTAGTATGCACTTCCAGTATCTGAATGTAAGTCATTCAGATATCACCACTGTGTTGGAGAGAATGTACTGTGCACTAATTGCCTCACACTCTGTGCCAATCAGCGTGCTAGCCTATTGTATGTTGTCAGTCAATCGGTGGGCAACTGTCACTAAAGTTAAGACCTGGTACCCACCACTAAACAGGTAGAAGGATTATATTGGTATGACTGAGTAGATGGTTAGTAAAGGGAGTACCACAGTGCCACAAGCGACTGCTAAGTTTACAAAACATGCAATAAGGTCTGCGAGTGGCTCCAGCATAGCAGCAAAGATACACAATACTTCACAAACACCATTATTGTGCTGCATTTGTCCCACTGGCCCACCTCAGATACAGTTATTGTTACAATGCACACAATCAATGTTGGCAGCAACTTCATTGGAGCATTAGTGATATATTTACTGTAAGAAAACCTGAAAACAGGCACTGGGGCTCGATACTGACAGAGTGTCACAACACAGCTTCCTTGGCACCCACAGGTCATGCCTATTATACAATGTCCTGAAATACAGTTGCTCTACTGTGGGTGGGCATCCATTCATTTTTTATTTCATTTTATTTTGTGATCCAGTTGCAGCAGTATACAGTTGATGTTGAGATTCTGGCAACATATGTTCAGGACATAACAGGCTGAATATCACAATCTGCTAGATATACATGGATTGCACCCCCAACTTGAGTAGCATATATTGCTATTCTTCCCCCCTCACATCATTATTTGAACAGCAGAACATTCTCTTTTGTATATTGTGTCTGGTCACATCAGTAGGTCTCACATAACTGGACACTATATCAACATGGAAAAACTCTTTGAATATACCATCCAGGGATCTAGATAAGATATATTGGGATGAGTACCTGTACTCCTCATTTTGAAAGTGATATGACAAAAAACGAAATTCAGTTGTGTACAAATGTCTTCTTAGAGTGAAACGAAGACTACATTTATTTACAGAAAACGTAGGTTTTTTTTCTAGATAAGAATTTCATATGCCAACAATGCTCCAAATAATGCTGGCGGCTAGAAATTTACTCACCAGTTTTAGAACATAGTGAGTAAAACAAAAGTGGGATATATACAAGTGCTGTAAATCTGGTAATAAAAACTATTCCTTTTGAATCACCAGTTGTGTTAGGAAGCACTATTCCTTGGCGTTTGGAATATTTACAAATATTGGTTGGGTACTGGTACTCATGAAAAAATTTCTGAAGAGTATTTCCTAAAATGAGGTGAGTAAAATACTCCAGTCCACACCTTATCTGCAGCCCTGATACCACCCCAATTATCCAGTGTAATTGTATCTATCAGCATCTTACCATCTGACTCGACAATAATGACACTGTCAGTGTCAGAGTTGTCAGCCTCCACAGCTTCCGCCTGTGCTGGTACTACCTCAGGTGGGCACAGGGGTTGCCTGTGCCTATCTTTGAAAAAAGATGATAAGTAGATTCACTAAGTATTTCATTTCAATGTTAACTCATTTCACAACATTTTCTCTAAGCAATCTACATGTTTCAGGTACCTGACATTCTCCTTACTCAACTATTGCACAGGCATTGCAGATGCATATTAAATCAGAATTAGTGTGAATAAATATTTGATTAATAGAAGGTAAGAAACTGACTCAGTACGCAATACTTAGTACTTATATAGTATGAGATATGAAATACAACTCTGCTTGAATGAAATTGATACTGCATAGTAAACCCCCCACTGTTATGTCATGACAGCAATACATATGTAATAGTAGAAGTACATAATAACACTTAAAGTCTTGAGAACACATTGAAGAATGCGATTTGTATGTTACACCATTTGCCCCCCCATCAAACATATACAAAAACAGCTAAAGCCAAGGTCACAGCATGTCATCGGTCAACAAACCATTCATTGCATAACTGTCATGATAGAACTGATATATATATATATATGTATATATATATATATATATATATATATATATATATATACATATATAGTAGAGGCAAAAAACTCCATTTAATGCATTAGTTAGGGTTGTTCCACAGCGACAAAAGTGAGGAAATTTGCTGTTAGGGTTGAAAACCCTAACTCCGAATTCACCCCCCCAGCACCACACACACAGACACACACACACACACACATTCAAGTATGGTGGAGGACCAAGTCAACACAACCAATGACAGACATCCAGCAGCAGGTGACAGAAATAACAAACAATTGTCTAAATGTACTACGAGACATCCCCACCCACCTGACCAGGTACTGCATGTTCAGTGGAGATCAACAGCAAAACTGAGGCCATGTACACCAAACGTACACATCCCTGATTGCAGCTGCACACAACGTACCACACTTAGTAGTTGCATGGCCTTACCTACCGATGCCCCACACCAGACCACACCACATGTGGTGGGCCACCTGAGCAATAGAGTTCAGCAAAACCAAGGAGTTGTACAGGTATAATATCTCTGATTATAACAAGGGTTTGAGAAATGCAGCTTTAATTGACTGTAAACATTGTAACAGCCTTATGTTTAGTTTTTATTAACATATGTAGAGCCTAACCATATGATGAACATGGTTTAATGTTGTTTAAAAACAGTTTTATTAGATAGCAATAAGCCACTCCCAGGTATTATGTTAATGGTCAGTTTATCACTGTCTAGTGACATGTGGCACTCTGGCTATGCCTCATTCAACATTAAACCCCACAAGGTGATTAACAGACCATTTAACATAACTGTTGGTCATGCCTTATTGCTTAATTGTCTTTATGAGTAGATACTCTCCCTCTGCTAGGCACTGCAGCAGCTTTGCAACACAGTGTCCCACCCAGTTACACCATACACTGTCTAGTTACTGGAGAATGGCTGTGAATATGAACTCATAAAGATGAACAGTGTAACTTGATTATTACAGTCATTGAAACCTTAGTGTGATTATAACTGACAGAGTCAGTGTTAGAGAATAACCCCTGCTGTCCTAGTACACTTACCCCATTGTGAGTTAAATCAATACTAAAAGACATTCTGTTTATATTTACACCATACCTACTTGATTCCTGTTGTACCACAATTAACATAGTTATCACTTTGATAGCATCAGTGACAGAAGTGTGCCAAACCCAAACACTAGGCATACAGCCTGAGTATGAAACAACTGTTAAAAAAAATTACACTGTGTCCATAAGAGGCATAGATCACTCATTGCAACAATAGTAAATGTATTACTATTTGAATAAGTTAGTCATCACAGATGCAATGAGATTGTCTTTATCAGGTACAACATACTTAGTAAGTGCCTACAGTAAAATCTATCCTATGTACATCTCCGATACAGGTACGTCATTGTTGGCTCAGTAGTGATATGATATTTAGAAGTTGCTTGGCCTGATCCATGCAATTACAATGTTTCTTACAAAGAATACTTACAGCATCTTTAGTATTGAAACACACTGAAGGTCTATGTATGTACATCAGCAGTACACCTTCATCAGTAAGAATGCATGTGATACTGGCAGTACGAATTTCACAGCGTTGAACAGGCAATGCTTTTCCATACGTTTACATCAGCCTCTCTATCTTGAGTAAACCATTGCAGTAAATGTACTACTATGTAAATCACCTACTAAATGTAACACTATTTTTATCTTGAGCATGGTAGTGTCTCGTACTTAATTTATGTGCTTCTCTTAATTAATGTATACTCACTAGTGTTAAAACCTTTCTACAACTGTCATCATGCACCTTCAGCATTTATATTGACTAACGGCACAGTACCAGTTGTGGTGTGGTGTGGGGCATCGGTAGGTTAGGCTATGCAACTACTAAGTGTGGTACGTTGTGTGCAGCTGCAATCAGGGGTGTGTACATTTGGTGTACATGGCCTCAGTTTTGCTGTTGATCTCCACTGAGCATGCAGTACCTGGTCAAGTGGGTGGGGATGTCTCGTAGTACATTTAGACAATTGTTTGTTATTTCTGTCACCTGCTGCTGGATGTCTGTCATTGGTTGTGTTGACTTGGTCCTCCCCCATACTTGAATGTGTGTGTGTATGTCTGTGTGTGTGTGGTGCTGGGTGAATTCTGTTAGGGTTTTCAACCCCAACAGTGAATTTCCTCACTTTTGTCGCTGTGGAACAACCATAACTAATGATTAAATGGAGTTTTTGCCTCTAATTTCTTCTTTTTGAGAATGATAACAGAAAGTGAATGTAATGGCGGGGAGGCGGGGCCCAAAGGGCTCCACACTCCCTGCCACATGATGTCTTGTGGCATAGTAACAGGAGCAGCAATGCAAACAGAAATGCTAACAGTGGCACACATGGTAACACAAGCGCGAATGAGAACAGAAAGGGTAATGCACACGGTGGCGTAGACTGGAACGGTGTGCCACGTGATGTCTTGTCACATAGTAACATGGTGCCTGTAAATGGAAATGTCAATGGGCATGGTGACGCAAAGTGAAACAGAAAGAGAAACAGTATGGTACACACAAATGGCAAAAAAGTAACAGAAACGCAAGCGCAAATGAAACGGAAAAGATAATGCACATAGGCACCACGCCCGGCACATAATGCAAAGAGGGCGGCCCAAAGGGTTCTCAAGACTCCGCTATATGATGTCTTGTGGCATAGTAACAGGAGTAGTAATGCAAACAGAAATGCTAACAGTGGCACACATGGTAACACAAGTGCAAATGACAACAGAAAGGGCAATGCACACGGTGGCGTAGACGGGAACGGTGTGCCATGTGATGTCTTGTCACATAGTAACATGGTGCCTGTAAATGGAAATGTCAATGGGCATGGTGACGCAAAGTGAAACAGAAAGAGAAACAGTATGGTACACACAAATGGCAAAAAAGTAACAGAAACGCAAGCGCAAATGAAAACAGAAAGGATAATGCACATAGGGCACCACGCTCCCAGCACATAATGCAGCAGAGGGAGCGCGGGGCCCAAAGGGCCCGGCACTCCCGCCACATGATGTCTTGTGGCATAGTAACAGGAAGAGCAACGCAAACAGAAGTGCTAACAGTGGCGCACTTGGTAACACAAGCGCAAATGACAACAGAAAGGGCAATGCACACGGTGGCATAGACGGGAACAGTCTGCCACGTGATGTGTTCTCACACAGTAACATGGTGCCTGCAAACGGAAATGTCAATGGGTATGGTGACGCAAAGTAAAACAGAAAGAGAAACAGTACTGTAGACACAAATGGCAAAAAAGTAACAGAAACACAAGCGCAAATGAAAACGCAAAGGATGACGATGATAGTGGCATTGGATCGCCAGCCCCAACTCTCACCCCATGACATGTGTAAAGCAGCAGAAATATAGGAGAATGGGGTGAGAGTTAGGACCCACGATCCCAATGCACACCCCAATGCCGGTTGGGGGGGTGGGCGAGGGGGTCCAAGGGGAGTTTTCAACCCTAACAGTGAATTTCCTCACTTTTGTCGCTGTGGAACAACCCTAACTAATGCATTAAATGGAGTTTTTTGCCTCTAATTTCCCTTCTTTTTGAGAATGATAACGAGAAATAGTGAATGTAATGCAGCGGTGGGAGCACGGGGAGCAAAGGGCCCCATGCTCCCACCACATGATGTCTTGTGGCATACTAACAGGGACAGCAATGCAAACAGAAATGCTAACAGTGGTGCACATGGTAACAGAAGCGCGAATGAGAACAGAAAGGATAACGCACATGGTGGCGTAGACGGGAACGGTCTGCCACGTGATGTGTTGTCACATAGTAACATGGTGCATGCAAACAGAAATGTCAATGGGCATGGTGACGTAAAGTGAAACAGAAAGATAAACAGTACTGTAGACAGAAATGGCAAAAAATAACAGAAACGCAAGCGCAAATGAAAACGCAAAGGATAAAGCACATGGTGGCGGAGACGTCAACGGTAAGTGAAACGGGTATGGAATCGCAAGCGGAAAGGGCAACAGTAACAGTAATGTAAGCGCACAGGCTGGTTTTCCCCAAAACCTGCATACAGAAAGACAGTGAGTACAAATAATGTATGCATAATAATGAGTATCGGCGCAGAAAATGAGATCTTGGAATACTAAATACGTTATATCTCAGGAACTGTACGACGTAGAAAAAAAACATTAAAGTCATATTATTTACAACTGCCCTGGCTAATTTGGCGGGGCTAAGAAGTTTTCTGACGAAAAGTCCGTATCTCGCCACGCTTCCGAGATACGCTTCTGAAAAGCGGCAGTAACGTCGTAATGTTATCCTATGGGAAAAAAGAAAAGTTCGGAGTGCCATAACTTTCCCTCCCTGTAATGTTTTTTCACCAAACTACTGAAAGGCACATCTGTGGGCTGTTGGCTGTCTTCCCTCCAAATTTCAGGAAAAAAGACCAAACCGTTATTTTGCAGCAGGGATCCAAAGGATTTCTGTAATGCGTCGAGCGCAGTAATGTTATCCTATGGGAAAAAATGTCAATTTTGGAGTGCCGTAACTTTGCCGCCATGTAATATTTTTTCAATACAACACTGAAAGGCACATCTGAGAGATGTCGGCTCCGTTACCTCCAAATTTCAGCCCAAAACTCCCAATGGTTCTTTTGCAGTGCAGTGCCAAAGAATCGCTGTTACTTTCCCACAGATGGAAAACTACTGTCGCAATTCGCGAAAGCTTTCTCAAAAAAGTTCGACACTTTCGTGAGCACGAAAGTAATTTGCGAAAGTACTTTTTCCAGAAATTTGAAAAACATATTTCTGGGGTCTTTTACCACAAAATAAAGACATGGCAAGCATCCTCAGGGTCCGACTAGGTGAATACAAAAAGAATTAGGTTGCTAGAGGGTCCCAAATTTAAATGCCAACCATTTTTCTGATCACCAACTGAAAACAAAATGGCTGATTTGCAAAAGTAACAGGCCCATTTGCGAAAGTAAAAATGCATTTGCGAAAGTGTTGAACTTTTTGTTAACTTTTCCCATTGACTTATAATGGGAAACTGTTTTTTGAATAACTTTTGAACCGTTTAATATTTTTTCATGAAATCTTCAAAAGGCACATTGGGGACCCCAGCTGCATGTTCCCTGAAGATTTTGGGCCAGTCGCACAAACTGTACAACCTGTAGGCACGACTGTAGAATTCCAGAAAAAGCGTAAACACGCGCACAGATCACACTTAATAACTCCACAGCCGTATATCCGACCCATACTAAACTTGGCAGATCCCAAGGCACATGGTTCTTGATCAAGTATTCCAAATTTCAGCCAAATCTGTGAAACGGTTGCAAAGTTATTAAGATGCAAAGTTTTGGGGTTTAACATAGAAATGGCTCCTCAACCCTAACTATAGTGAGCACTACCGTACACTATAATATATATATATATATATATATATATATATATATATATTTATAGGATACATGATGCCCAGGGTGTGATATGGAAAATATTCTCACTCCTGCAGAGTGAGCTCTAGGTACTCACAAATGCTGAATATTTTCCATAGCACATGATCTGGGCATCATGTGTGCGATTTATACAATAGGGTTCATTTTTCTGGTTTCCTAATGTGTATTTCATGGTTTTGTGGTGTTACAGAGTCTTTTGTGTGTGTGTGTATGTGTGTAGGGGTGGGGGGCTGGGGGGGTCAAGTTGAAGACCTGTAATAGCACAGTAGAGATTAGTATTTCCTTTCGCAGTTTTGTTCTGATGTATGTCCTGCAAATGAGCTGTTCAAATGCAGTGCACCTGATGCTTGGAGAAAAGGTATGTTTCTCATGCTTCCAACAGCTGTGTGTAATTATCTTTTATGTCGGGTAAATGTGGTGCAGATGTTTAAGGTTTGTGTTGCTATTGAGCTCTGACATATGCACAGTGGTAATATCAACTAGTGACATAGGGAGTGTATGTATAAATGTAAGATTTTACATTTATACACATCCTGCATATGTCATTGGGCTGTTTATTCAACTGGGGGTAAGAAATACGTGTTTTTGTCTAATTCAATATCAGCTCACCCCTATTTTTATATATATATATATATATATATATATATATATATATATATATATACATATACATATATAAATATATATAGATATATAGATATAGATAACAAGAAAAATGTAAATTATTATTTAATAACAGTTGAAAAATACTTTTCTCCTTAAGACAAAAAGCAAAACAAAAGACATAAACAATGATGTCCCTTGTGACTTAGACAATATTCAGTTGTTTCACACTGCTGAGACTTGACTTGTGGCGTCATGCTGTGATAATAACATGGCTACAGCAACAAAGGGTTCAATCACAGAAAGACTTTTTTTTTCCACTTGTGTGCCAGTACCATTATATGATTGCATGAGTGGAATTTTTTTTTGAATAACTTACGTTGAGTGAGGCGTTCCCCAACCGCTGGCTTGCCTGCAGCCTCCCACAGTTCATACACGAGGTAGTACCAGCACTTGTCGTTCTCTGGTATCTCCTCTCTCTCCTTCAGTATGTAGAAGCACTGGCGCAACAGCTTCCACTTCTTTTTTAGCTGCAGCATGGTCTTGTTCGTCACTTTTAGGACCATGTGCATAAAACTAATAATGCACCTCCACATTTTGTCCAACTTACGGTTAGTACTCCACATTAAAATGTGAGCACTACCTCTCACCTGGACTGCCTCAAGCAGCAAACACACCTCTCTCAAGCTCCACTGCCTCATTCTTCAAGCTTGTGTTCAGCAGTAAAAACAAAGAAACATTCCATTACTCTCATGTCTGAGAACCTATCTATCTCTAAGTAGTCTGTGAACTATAGTACTTAGAATGTGGCAAGGAAAGTATTTTGAAAATTCAATTCTTATTATTACAAATATTCCCATTCAGGTATGGCAATTGTTGTATTGCAATACATTCATAACATACACAACTCTGTGTTATGCCATGCTATGTTCCATGGGCAGCAGTCACGATCCAGCCATAGCACCTCTACGGTGCAAGAAGCCTGATCCACCCACCCCACAAAGAGATAGATAAGGTGCCACTTGCCCCCACGGGCAGTGTTAGTGATCCAACCATAGCACCTCTATGGTGCAAGGAGCCTGATCTACCCACCCCCAAAGAGGTAGATAAGGTGCCACTTGCCCCCACAGGCAGTGGTCATGATCCAGCCATAGTACTTCTATGGTGCAAGGAGCCTGATCCACCCACCTTCCAAAGAGATAGATAAGGTACGACACTTGAAAAATTGCCACCATTTCTCTGGGCTGTGTGAGCGCTGAACCAGATCATCACTTGCAATTTGCTGTTTTCAATTTCAGCACCTTCTCAGGGTAGCACTATTGGCTCCACACCTGTGTAGAGCTCCCTGATTGGCTGGTCTCACTCAACTGAGACAGGAGCTCCCGAGACATGTGGCTTAATGTAAGCTGCATCCCTGTACTCAGCTTCTAATTTGTATGTTTTAATTTAGCCTGTTCTGCTCTGCCTGTGTAAAGTAACTTACCATTCCCCCCCGCTGCAGTTTCTCTCCAACTGTATGTGCACTGATTCAGTGCTAGCTCTGCAAACTTCCCCTTGATTTTTCCCCAATTAAGCTTTCACTCTGTACACTGCCTTGAACTGAGTTTGTAAAAAAGTTTTACTGGCTTTGTTAATATACTTTTTTTAATCCTATTTAAGACTGTACTGGGTTTACATGCTTACTGCTATGGACATAGTTAGAAAATTCTGTGAATTGTAAAATCTGTGTAGCCTCTGTCTTGAGCCTAAGGCTCCTGCCCTTGACTTTAATTCTTAAACATCTTCCTTTGTCCCCCTGTCCTTCTCTACCTCTGTTCCGTCCCTCCTGCCCTCCTCCATCAGTCTGTTCTTTTGTGCTTGTTTTGGATTCCGAGTTAGCTGGCACCTTGCCTCTGTCTGAGACCGCTCCCTGACTTGTCTTTCAAATTGGTGCTCAGCTCTCTTTGTGTGTCTCTGTTTAGACACCCCCCATCTGCTCCTATTTAATCTGCTGTCTCCTTCCTTATGGGTGCCACTTGCCCCCACGGGCAGCGGTCACGATCCAGCCATACCACCTCTACAGTGCAAGGAGCCTGATCCACCCACCCCCAAAGAGACAGATAAGATACGACACTTGAAAAATTGCCATGATTCCTCTGGGCTGTGTGAACACTGAACCGGATCATCACTTGCAATTTGCTGTTTTCAATTTCAGCACCTTCTCAGGGTAGCGCTATTGGCTCCACACCAGTGTAGAGCTCCCTGATTGGCTGGTCTCACTCACCCGAGACAGGAGCACCCAAGATGTGTGGCTTAATGTAACCCTGCATCCCTGTACTTGGCTTCTAATTTATATATTTTAATTTAGCCTGTTCTGCTCGGCCTGTATAAAGTAACTTACCATTCCCCCCGCTGCAGTTTCTCTCCAACAGTATGTGCACTGATTCAGTGCTAGCTCTGCAAACTTCCCCTTGATTTTTCATCCCACGCCCTCTCCCCCTCCCAGGCCTCCTTTAAATGCACACAGTCTCCGCCCACTCCTATCTAATGTTTCAAATTATTTTTTACTTATTGTCAACAACTGCAATTCCTCCGATCCCCTTTTTGCAACTAAGCCTTCTAGCAGCTTTATCTCATTCTGTCTTGCTGAGGCATATCATTTCTGGTACTTTAGGTTTGCTCGTTGCTCACTAGCATATCCTGTCTTGCTAAGACAGTTGATTTAGGTCAGGTGATCTCTCTAGTACTTAGTCTGCTCCAGAGTAGTAGCTAAGAAATTTGCATCAAAGCCTCTCTGTTCCTAGTACTACTCTATAGTCAGGTGAACTCTTTTCCTATTAGCCTGACTAGGAGCTGTCCTTAAGGATAACTGCTTCAGGCTCCACTGCCTATAGTAGTATTCTGCAGGGATTAAGAAATTCTCCTTCACTGAGAATCCCTTCTCTTGCTCGCACTTGTTGTACCCATTGGGTGATAGTCTCATAATGAGGGCATATTACCTGCTTCTATGCTTGTCTCTGCTCATCTTACATGTATTGGACCTGAACGTGAATTAAAAAATAACTCCTAGAGTGGAGAATGGCTCTCTTTTCACATTGTCTGACCAGGACTTTTCCTATCAAGTAGGAGAACTTGTATGTGCTCTAACTTTCCCAGCCCGCTGATGGTCCTTCACCTGCACCGGCATACAGGAACTCTCCTAGAGCCTGCTCACAGGGCTACACCATCTTCTGCATACTCCCCCCCACTCCCATTGACTCTCTCAGTCAGAGTATTATTGTATGCAGCATCAGAAAAACTGGGAACTAGCCTCAGAACTCCCTATACTGCCACAGACAAATCATGTAACTGAAAGAAGACCCAGCCACCCACACTTCTCCTAGGACTCTGCAGGAAATTCTTGTTCCTGCTTTTACTATGCTCAGGAAATGTGGAGTTTAATCCAGGCCCTCTGGCACCCATGGAATCCCCAGCAGAGCTACAAAGCCTCAAAGGGCTTACATTCTTGCATGTTAATGTATGTAGCCTATTAAAAAAAAATCACTTCTGTTCAGGTCTGGGTATGTCATACTGCTCCAGATGTTCTGGTGATTATGAAGTCCTGGCTCCGACCGGCAACCAGTAACAATGGAGTTAACATCCCCTCCTACTCTTTGTTCACAGTTGACAGGCAAACTAGAGGTGCTGAGGTAGCTATTTACATCAAGGATAAATTCCCTGCCTCAATTATTGACTCAACCTCTGTTCCAAAAGAATTTGAAAGCTTGTCATTAAAGATTGAAATTACCACCGGTGTATCATTATGTATAATAGGATGCTAAAGACCCCCATGAGCTGGACTACAGTTGTTAAAACATCTCAAAAAACATCCTGAGCTCGGCATCTTCAGAGTGTATCATACTAGGAGACTTCAACTTAGACTGCTCTCCAGTGCATCCACCCCACTTAAAATGTTCTGTGATTCCCTTGGATTGTCACAGCTAATAAAGGAATCTACTCATCCTAACAAGCTCAACCCTAATAATAGTACTCTCTTGGATATCATTTTAGTTAACAAACCTCATTTATTCTCCCATGCTGGTGTCTTTTTCTCTGATATTAGTGACCATTGCTTCATCGCATGTGTAAGATCCACTCTTAAATCCACAACTGTACCAAAATTCTCCTTTAAAAGGTGCATACACAACTTTGATCTCCATGGGTATATATCAGACCTAAGAGACTCCATGCGATGGCAGGACTTCTATCTAGCCAAGTCCCTGACTACGGCTTATGATATTTTTTCAGAAATTGTGCTAGGGGCTCTCAACAAGTATGCTCCCATAGTAAAAGTTTGTGCCAGAAACAAATCCTGTCAGTGGTTTACAGAAGACCTGAAGGATGCTTTATGGAGTAGAGATGTACTCTGAAGAACTGCTAGGAAAAATAATTTAATAAATGACTGGAATTATTTCCGGAGGATGAGGAACCTCTGCACCAAAATGGTCAGAGAAGCCAAAGCTAATTTCTACTGCTCTCAGCTGGAGAGCTCCTCAACAAATGCCTCCAAATTCTGGAGGACTATCAAAGACATTGAAGGTCACACCACTGTAAATTCCCCACCTACTAAATTATTGATCGACAATACTGTCATCTCTGACAGACCGTCTATCTTCGATGCTCTCAATAATCATTTTGCCACTGCAGGGCTAGCCTTTGTCTCCTCTCCCATGAATACCCTTCACCAACAACTTAGATTGGATACACAAGAAAAACCCATCCCCAGTCCATCCTTCTCTCTGCAACCTACCTCCCTGAAAGAAGTCGAAGATCTTCTCCTTCAGCTGGACACTAGGAAAAGTGCTGGGGCCAACCTCATTGACCCACACTTCTTAAAGGTCAGCTACTGTGTCCTCACAGTCCCAATTACTCATCTCTTCAACTTATCCTTGTCCCAGGGTGACCTACTGCCCATTTGGAAAAATGCACTTGTGGTCCCTTTGTTTAAGACAGGAGATCCTACTGACCTCAACGACTACAGGCCAATCTCCCTACTTCCAATCCTGTCAAAAATGCTGGAGAAAATAGTGAACTCCCAGCTACGGAAGTACCTGGAATCAGAAAAATTGCTCAACCCATTACAATCTGGTTTTAGAGCACAGCACCGTACAATCTCTGCTCTAGCCAAGGTGACAAATGACTGTCAGCTTGAATTAGACAAAAAAAAAACTTTGTCTGCACAGTTTTCTTGGACCTAAGCAAGGCATTTCGATACCGTTGATCACAGACTGCTTCTGTTGTCCCTCTGGAACATTGGTTTGGATTCCCTATCCCTTAAATGGTTCTCCAACTACCTCTCAAGATGACTTCAACAAGTAAAGGCAGAAGGGGAAGTTTCTCCACCAAACCCCCTATTGAGGGGTGTACCAAAAGGTTCCATTCTTGGTCCCTTGGTCTTCACCATTTATATTAACAAAGTAGATTCCCCAGTCAAAGAAGCACAAATACACCTATTCACGGATGATGCGGTACTCTATGCTAGTAGCCCAACCCCTGAAGTGGCATGTAAAGCCCTTCAAAATGAATTTAATCTGCTGCAACATCAGCTTATAAATCAGAAACTGCTCTTAAATGCAAAAAAAAAACAAGCAATGTTCCTCTCGCCCCTTCAAAATGCAATACATCCTGCAATTGCTGGGACATTCTTGCAGATCACTACCAATCTAGGTGAGCAGTTGGACTACATACCAAAGTTCAAGTACCTGGGGGTCTGGTTAGACCATAGACTTACTTTCACAGATCACTTAGAAGAACTGGCAAAGAAACTTAGACAAAGACTTGGTCTGTTCTTTAGGATTAATAATCTCCTCACAAGAGATGCTAAACTGAAACTGATTCAAACTACTTTTCTTTTCCTATTGGATTATGCAGACTTTCTATATAGGCAGAGAACTGCAGGTACCCTAGCCAAACTCGATAGGCTTTATCACAGAGCCATAAGATTTATCACAGGTCTTCCATACTCAACCCACCACTGTGCATGGTACACGGCAGTGGGATGTCATCCCTTGCTTATAGACGCCAAAAAAATGCTGTGGTTTGGACATACAAAGCTATCTCAAATAAACTGCCCCAGTATATTTCTGTCTGTTTACCTTTGTGCACTCTGGGGAAGTATGCCCTGAGAGGCACCTCATATATTTATCTTTATGTTTACAAAGCAAAATCTCGCATTGGCAGAGCAGCCATCAGCTTTGTGCTCCCTCAACTGTGGAACAAGCTGCAAAAAACTTTGAAATTAACTCACCTCATCAGCCTAGCAGCTTTTAAATCTCTATATCTATATCATAATAAGGAGTCCTGTGCCTGTCTACCCTAAATAGTGACTCCTATATGTCCAAGCACACTCTAATTACTACTGTTCAAAGACTGATCACATCTATAATCGACTCTTCCCTCTCCCCTTTTCTACCCCCATATCTGTCCCTTCCACATTCCTTTGACCCTGGTTCCAGCTCTAAATTCTCCATACCATATCACTATATATCTTTTTATATTAGGTTTTATGTGTGTTCGGTGCACCTGATATGTATATTTCTTTACTTTTATGAAAAATTGTGTCCTACCCAAAACTAGCTGTATCTTTTGTTCCAAACATATACTACTGTCAATGCTACCTGCTGATACTTTGTATATACTGTATTATTGTATCTCACTTTATTTGTATTATTACTATTTTTCTTGTGTGTTGCATCCCATGTATATTGTCCCTTGTTCCTTGTTAACAAACCCAGGTCCACCTCTAAAATGAGCTTGCTCAATGGTGATCACCTGGTTAAATAAAGACTTTGATTGATTGATTGATTGATTGACTAATAAGACATACCACAGTTTGAATACAGGTACATCAATAGTGTACCTTGGTGTCTCTTGAAGATCAAGCATTGTCATTTTTTTAACAACCACATAAGCTTCAAAAATCCAGGATAGCATATCCCCTTTAGTTGCTCAAAACAACAATATGAATAGCACACTTCACACTACTTTTCATTGCACTGTTAAGCATCTTGCTTTCTGCTGACACTGCTAGTGGAACAATAACTGCCCAGTTGCAAGACATAGGTGAGCAATTATAACCTATCTCTCTTTCTACCCATCTCATTATATTTATTGTATGTCAAGATGTTACACATAATAAACTATTACAAATCCATGCTCTTTACTATGTATTTAGCATTCTCAGAAATCTGCACATGTTAATGTACTAAACATAGTTCACCGCTGAAAACTGATATTCTCTCCAACATATTCAGACATTGCCAAAGTGTAGGTGCAGTCCTTCCCACAGAGTGCCTGGTGTAAGCCAATGCACAGTCCAAGCATTACTGAACTGTCCTGCAGCATGGTTCAACAGTATCTAAAATACTCAGATATCCACCTGCATTCTGTGTGCTCTGGTGGGACTGTCACAGGACAAGCAGTACATGAAGGACAGCAGGATGCATCAGCAGAAGTGGACTTACATAACTCAGAGGAAACACAATATTCAGCGTCCGGTACACAAATTAGTCTATCACCTATGTAGGCCATAAACTGGGCAATCACCATTCCATCATGGTCACATATCATCCCTGGTGGTGCCAATGTGTGCTCAGCATGATCTCAGTTCACATGGTGGGAACAGCACCAAGGCTCTGTGCCACTGACACACTCTCCACCTTCCCAGTCAGACCCAGTACCATATCCCCCCCTTTCAGTTACACCTATGTGTGTGACATGAGAAGTTGTTCTATTTTTTGAGCAACTGTTTTTGGTTCTGAAAACAGATATTTTTACTCCGATATCTGTTTACGAACTCTGACATTTGTACAGCACTTTCAGAAATGCATCTTGAACGTCTCCTACAGAAACATCAATTCCCACCATGCAACAAGTGTACACCATCTAATAGGTATAGCCAATTATAAGAATACTTAATTTCAGGGTGAAGTATGTTATACATTCCAGGCATGCATACAAATGCTCATATTTGTATGTTAACCTTTCTTCTAGCTGTGTCAATCAGGTACATATGGTGTTCTGCTTGCCAGATCCTACGCTGTGTAATATGTAAAAAAATACTTTCACAGACAGGCAACATACTCATGATAGAAGCAAGGTCTAACTTTGATTCTGTGACTGAGTAAGCACATTGTTTCCTGCCCAAATTATTGTGTACAAGAAGTTTCAGCAATATGTCTGGATGAGCCTGAGTACTCAAAAGCCTCTACATGGTTGTCATGCATTATGGACCCATTTGCATATCCATGACTGAACATCACAGTAGTCACAGCTAACACAACCACAGTCACACTGATGCATGCTGCTGCTCCTCTGTGGGCACTTGCAGTGGGAAAACGACACAGAACCATGCAGAATGCAGGTGCCACAGTGACATATTCAACACAGCTGAGGCATGGCACGGCACCATTAAATATCACCCTAACAACACCCTAGTGCATCCAACCTCAACTGTTACAAGGCATGCATCCCATTGTGAATATCCCTGAGCATGTGTTACTCCTGTATGAGTGATGTATATACCATTCTATTTTTTGACCAACATTTTTGGTTCTGAAAATAACCTTTTTTTTACAGTTCAATATCTGTGCAAACAGTCTGACATTCTTAGAGGACTTTGAGGATTCCATCTCGAAGGTCTCCCAGGAAAAGGCAATTGCCATCATGTGAGAAGTGTACACCATCTGGTAGGTATAACCCAACATAACAATACTTAATTTCAGGGTGATGTATGGTGTGCATTCCAGACATGCATAGATATGCAGATATCTGTACGTTCACCTTTTATCCATGCTTTGTCAAGCAAGTACATGTGGTGTTCTGCTTGCCAGACCCTACGCTCTGTAATATCTGAAAGAATTATTTTACAGGCAGGTAACATACTGATAATAGAAGCAAGGACCAATTTTGCTTCTGCCACTAAATCTACCCAATGTTTGGTTCCCAAATCATTCCCTCCAGAATGTATCACCAGTATGTCTGGGTGAGCTTGAGTACTCAGAAGTCTGTGCATTGTTGGCATGAGGTACTCCCACCTCATTTCACCCCTGCCATACCACTTCACACAGCAATTTGGGAGCTGCAGGTTTTTCCTAAAATCACTGTTCTGAGCATACTCAGATGCTCGCTTCACTACACTGCTGCCAACAATCCACAAAGTTCTTTTGCAGTTTTCTGCCATTCTCAGCTTTTCAACTTAGAAGTGGACAGAGGGCTACCAAAAAAGTCAGTGTTCACCCTGCAGTATCTAAGCAGTAGTGAAAGTAAAACTGCAATTTCCCTCCCAAGTTCAACACTGCTTCAGTGGGCTGATCCACAACACATAAATAAAACAAATCATTGGCTAAGACTCTGCCTTCATTAACCAATGTAGTGTGTGCACTGACTATCACTGCAGTTCTGCTCTAGCTAAAATGTAGAAACATTTCAAGGTGGCAAAAATGCATCCCTTTGATAGGCAGTTTCAAACAATTACAAGTGCAGAGACATGTCTGATTGGTTCCCTCTTCTGTTATGGTACACACGCACCTTGCTTTCTCCCTCCATTTGCAGCTGTATCCATGCAAGTAAGTACCAAATAACTGTCTGACTTTAAACAGTTCTAACTAAATAATGCAACATCATAGGTTATTTCTATCAACATAGTCAAATACAGCAGTAAAAAAGTTTTGATTAATACTATTTACCTGTTTCTAACACTTTTTATCACAGTAGAAACATTATTAATAAAATGTGATGTACTGACAGTGAAAAATGTGCTGTGTCTCTTTATACTCTAAGATGGCTGCTGTGTCCTTCTTCTTTAGTCTTCTCCATCTCTGATTGGTTGTCTTACATGGCCTGATAAATCTAGGACATCATTGGCAGAACTACCTGTCAGTTAAATAGCAATCAAGATATCATTTGCTAATGCACACAGTTACTCCCTATAAGTCCAAATTTGCGATACTTTTAAATGCAAGACACTACTTTTGAGACACTATCGAAAAAATGACAGTATTCTTGCGACACTTTTGAAAGTGTGACATTACTTTTGTGATAGTTTCAAAGTTCAAAACTACTTTTTTCGACACTTTCGCATGTTTGACACTACTTTCGATACTTTCAAATGCACGACACTATATTTTGCGACACTTTTGTGTAATCAATACTATTTTTTGCGACACTTTAGAATGCACAACACTATTTCATGTGTTTTTTACAAAAAATGATGATTCCTGAAGTGAGAAGTGTTCTGCTTCGTACATTATGCACAAATACACATGTGCACACAATTCTTGATTGTTATTGTGAAATATTCAGTTGACTAAATAACTATCTCATTTCTACAGCATCATTTTCTGATTTGATTGCATTCAGTTACTTAAGCACTGACCAGTATAGTCATTCATACACATTTGAAAATGGCAACAATGAATTGTCAAACTTGATTGGCTGACACAGGCTCCAAGATGGGCACTTAATTTTCAATAGATGACCAGCTGAAAATAAGAGGCATTCCAAGTACCTATTCACAGACTAACATTCTCCAATGGGCCATTTTCTAAGCACAACAATGCCCTCCAGGGTGGGCATTGTTGGGAAATAGCAGACCTTTCAGGGGGTTTAAGACCCTCTGCCTGTGGCATCGGGCCTCATTGCACCTCTGGTCATTCTGGTATTTCCCAATAATGCCTACCCTCTCAGATATTATTGCTTACATTATTGAGAAAATTCCTTACACAATAACGCATCACCAGAGTTAACCTTAACAGTACCTTAATCACACTTCCCCAAGCCTGAAATGTTGCACATTGTGCAGTGAACTGCAATATTGCCCCAAGCATATCACTTATTGACTGTCAATGTTACTCCTGTGAATGCATTATTGCTACCATGAAAATATATATTTAGAAAATAAAAGTTTTAAAACTATGTTTTTTTTAATGTGTTGTCATCAATACACAGAATGTTAATAACATAGTCCTTCCAGCAATAGTTTAAGAGTCCTAAGTCAAAAGCAGAAGGCATCATTGAGTCATTAAGTGGCCTTATAAAATGGGCTTAAAAATACAAAGCACTGATTGGTTGATGACCCTTGCCAGACGTGTCCTTAATAAATGGTATTCCATCCAACCGGCACTAACCTCTGCCACACTGCCCCTTGACAACAGCAAATCACTGAGCTGTGCCAACCAGAAAAAAAACACAGCTTGGCACAGCTCAGCGCGAAATCAGCAATACGCACTGACAGAAACCCAACCGACAATCTTTCGATGGCACGAGCATTCACTTCAAAATGAAGCTACCGTATCTTACAACATAAAAAAACACTGTAATTCCGGACCCATATACTGTCTTTAAAAAATGGATGTTACTTTCTCGCTCTCATTTGAAGACATACTCACCGATCTATCTCCACAGTGAGACGAGCAGCCTCTTCAAACTGCCTCAGCTGAACCAGTTTCCCGCAGTGACACTGTAACGGAGGCGCAACCCACAGGACCTCTTCAACAGCTGAGTACAATGGCAGACGTCCAGCATGAACCACCAGTACCTAAAAAAAGAAAAACAAAACTGAAAAACATAGGAAAATTCCCAACCCTAAGTTCACAAGAGCTGGATCAAATAGAACGAATGAAAGATGAAATCAACACTCAAAAAACAACATCAAGGGCAGTAGCAGTCTTTCAAGGTTGGTGCGCAGCAAAGCAGATAGCCATAGATTTTAAACAAATAGACATACACCACCTAGCAGACATCCTCCGCAAATTCTATGCAGAGATCAGACAAACAGATGGTACAGAATACAGTCTAGCTAGCATAATTGCCCTCAGAGCAGGCCTAAATTGGCATTTAAATTCACCACCACTGTCCCGAAATATAAATCTCCACAACCACCCTGATATGCAACCAGCTAACAACATGTTTTCAGCAGTGTTAAAAAAGTACAGGAGAGAAGGTAAAGATCGAGCAGCCCACCACCCTGCAATAAATGAGAATGACTTAGAAATTTTGCGATTATCACCAGTCCTCTCACCAAACACTGCCCGAGGACTACTGTACAAAGTTTGGCTTGATATACAGCTGTGCATGGCACGCAGGGGCAAAGAAGGTCTCAGACAGTTGAAACCGGAACATTCTGAAATAAAAAAAGATGACCAAGGCTATGAATATGTAACACTCAGCTTCAATGAATATACTAAAAATTACAAGAAAAATGACTCCACAAAGCAACAGCACAGAGGCTACATATATGAAATTCCACACAGCCCTGTATGTCCAGTTGCTTCCTTTAAAAAACACATTGCCAAGCTTCCACCGAACCCATCTGCCTTCTACTTACACCCTCGTAAAATAGCTAACAATCTACTGGCAACCTCAACTATCTGGTACACTCGTGAGCCATTAGGGTTAAACTACCTAGCAAGCCTGGTGCCGAAAATCAGTGAAGAAGCAAAGCTTTCAACATGCTATACAAACCACTCAGTGAGAGCTACAGCTGTACAGTTACTCTCTACAGTAGGCCTAGACTCCCACGAAATAATGGCAGTAACGGGCCATCGAGCAGAAAGCAGCTTACGCTCATACTGGGCTGCTACTCCAAAAGACTGACAGTTGTGGAGCAATATCTTGGCAAACAAAACAAAAAATCAATCATTTCAGTCACACAAGCTGTCCAAAGAACCACAATCTCAAATCACTCCTGATGATCAAACTGCATGCTGCAGCAAATCTCTACCTGCAAACACAGCAAGCAACACAGAAACCCTCTGCACCTATTTTCCTCCGAGGAAACCAAACCAGCAACAGCTTCAGATAAATAACTTAGATCAGCAAGCACAACAGCCAGAAACTCCTGATGCAGAGACGCCATGCTTCACAAACTGCCGAAAAGAGACCGGAAATCCCCTGATGTCCTCAACCACGAAGACAGCAGATGCACCAGACTATAGCAAAAGCCAGCCAGTTACACAAGTCATCCAACAATTTAAAGAAACAAGCAGCACTTCTCCTTTCATTATACAAAATTGCTATATGGAACATGTTGAATTTATTAACTACACAAAATAAAAAATGTAGTCACGTATAGATAGTGAACTAGATCCTGTATTACAATAAACAGTAGTTAAAAACGTTGTAACTTAACAATTTTAAATCTTTTAAAACATTTAAAAGTTTGTCTTCTAATGTTTCCAGTTTCTCTGTTTAAATGTAAAAACAGTGCTTTACATAAACTGTACCAGTTCGTTTCTTTTGAAAAACAAATGTATTTAACAAACATTGCACCAATAAAAAGTGGGACTATTTTATGTCTACATGATTTCAAAACAACAACTCTGTCTCTATTCTAAAAGTTACAAATAAAAAAACCTGTTCAATTAAATAAGGTGTCCTACCATTTAATAAAACCCATTTTATAAGCGCAATAACACACTCCGAGGTGTGGTTTATCGCCTGATAAGAGCATGCCCAGGGGCATAAGGCACTCGGCGCAAGCTCCTCGTGCCTTAGTACACCCCTGGGCGTGCTCTTATCAGGCGATAAACCACACCTCGTCGTGTGTTATTGCTTTCATAGAGCATGAGAAGTTGACAGGAACAATCCATGTGCCATGGTGATAATACTATAAAAAACATTGTAACATTGATCAATATAACTCTACTGTAACTGTAACACCCAATCTGATCACAGCATTTCTGATATCTTTTTTATAATGTGTAATACATAAATAATGTGCATCAACATAGAATATTAGAAGTGAGCAACACAAATGGATACTAATATTTTCTTTTTCTGTGTCTATTATAGAGGTGTCTGATACTTCTGTAGGATTGGTGACTGCTACTGTGAAGTTACACATTGCTAAGATGCCGAGTAAATACAGACATACATCAATAGAAAGACGAAACAGGTATCGTAGTACTTCACTGCTGCTTAAGAGTGATAAAAAGACCAGTGATGTCAGTTCAAGACATAAAACAATTCAGACTTCTACTGGAATAGTGAGCTTGACATCAACTCACTTCACAACAAAGCTACAAACTTGCTCATCAGCAAGGAAAAAATGTTCACCTGAACAGCAGTTGTTGAGGTCTGTCAGATGCAACACTACTATTGCCACAGCAAGCATTACTGTATGCTCTAAACAGCGTTGGAATGCTACACCTGGTGATTTTCATCTAAGAAAGTGAAAGTATTTTTGATCACTAGCATCTAAAGCTAAGATCGACAGGCTTATTGCTGCTGTAATGAGACATGAGTGCAAAAAGACAAAGAGTCACCTTTCTTTGATGAAATTGTGTTTCAAAGTATGCAGATTTGTGAATAGAGCATTATTTGTTCTTCAACACTTATGGCGTAAGATGTCCCATGTGCTTGAAATATTCAAGAAAGTTGTGTACGACATCAAGAAAAGGCTACAACAGTATCCTGCCTTGACTGTACACAATTTCTGTGATGTTTTCACAGGTCACTGGATGCACACACAACACTCAGAGGCATATTTCTGGGAAGAATCTTATTATTCACAGAAAAAAAGACAGCAAGTTCACCATTTATGAGTCTAGTAAGCTTGTCAACATGCTCAGTGTCTCTGATGACACAGTAATGGAGTCAGATGATGACTCTGAGGCAAACACTGTGACTCATGAATGTCACTGCCTCTCATGGCCATGTGATGAAACTTGCAACCGAAGGCAATCATCATTTGACAAAGTTGAGCAGTTTGTCAACGTATTTGTGATAACAGATCGTAAAAACAGATATAAACTGTTTAACAAGCTTGACCTTTGTGAGATCCGTTCACATACTGGACTTATGGGTCACTCACTAGCATGTCTGAATAGCAGTGTTTGTGACAGTGTATTTCACAACATGAGGATGCTGGGAGTGCATCACACAGGCATGTGGAACTTTGTATACAGGGTATATGAAGTTCGACTAGTTGTCAATCAGTACACTTGTTTAAATGACTTATTGCAGTCTGGTGACATGGAAGGTGCCATAAAATTTCTCAAACAACTGCAACGTGCAATTTCTGTACCAGATACAAGCATTTATCAGTCAACAACTTCTGATGAAACATCTGTTTCAGTGTTAGAAAGTGACATTCTGAAACACTTTGGAAAAGAAATTGTGAAATTTGAACTGGCAAAGGCTCAGAAGTTTGACTCTGTATGTGCGTCCTGTGATTATCTGTGCTACAGCAAACAAACAATCACAGTAAACCTTGAAACCTTGTCACCATACAATGACATGTGGTTCTGACTCTCAGCATTTTTGCTGTTGAAATCTGACTTTCAGTTACAGCCCACGATTGTGCTGTGCAAACACTGTTTCTCCAAATTAAAGTGCAACATTCTGCCACCAAGGTCAGTGTTGAATAATATGGAGGCACATGCCACACCAACTGAGATTGCCACATTAAATATGTTTGAGCACATTATTCTAATTCAGACAATGAAACCAATTTAGACCATTCTATGTCTGAACACAAAGACATGGAACATTCCACAAAAATAACTCATTAGATCTCTCAAGGGTTCCATCATATATCTGCCACTTCCTCTACAGGAAAACATGGAGGCAATCTCCACAGAAAATAACTTGGTGATTCTTGTAAACAATGTCCCAACAAAGTCCAAGGTCATCTGGCAAGATGTTGTCAATGTAGAGAAGGTAAAGCTTGCTCTTAGTTATTTGAAGAGCAACAATTCCTTTTATGCAGACTTTGATATTGATCACATGAGTAGTCTATCGGTTCAACATAATGTGTTGGAGATGACAAAACCAGTGATTGAAAAGGTCAATGTAAAGACAAATGATAATGTGTATGAACAGTACACAATTCACCCGCTGCATAGCAGAGATCCAGTAGGTGACAACATTACATACTAACATACTATTTGCCAGCAGATTAGGCCTTATGGTCTATCAAGTCTGCTCGAACCTAGATCCTTAGTTGGGTGCCGAGACCCTCCCATCCCTTGTGCTCCAGAAACCCCTATCATCCATCCCCACCCCCCCGGGACAGACCATCATCTGATACATCCACTTTCTGTGTCTGTCCCACCCTGTCTTAAAGCTCTCCACTGTGGATCTCTGAACCAGCTCACCAGGCAGAGCATTCCAAGGGTCCACCACCCTCTCATTGAAAAACCTCCTCCTCTTTTCCCCCCTCACCTTTCCACCTTCCAACTTCAAACCATGCCCTCTGGTGATGCCTCCCTGCTTTAGTCTAAAGATCCCCTCCATGTTTACCCTATTTATTCCCTTGAGGTACTTGAAGACCTCAATCATGTCCCCTGTCTCTCCTCTCCTCCAATGAAAACAGGCAGAGCTCCTCAAGTCTGTCCTCGTAAGTCAAATCCCCTAGCCCTCGTATCATCTTTGTTGCCCTCCACTGTACCCTCTCCAGGAGCTGTATGTCCCTCTTCAAGTGTGGTCTCCAGTACTGTACACAGTACTCAAGGTGTGGTCTAACCAGTCCATTGTACAGCGGCAGAATCACTTCCTTGCTCCTAGAGGTGATCCCCTGCGATGCATCCCAACATCCTGTTTGCCTTGCTAGCTGCTCTCCTGCACTGCTCAGAGTTATTCATACATGTATCCACCATGACCCCTAGGTCTTTTTCCCCTGTTGAGGCTTCCAGCATCTCCCCTCCCAGGGTGTACCTGTGTTTAGGGTTTCCCCGACCAAGATGCAACACCTTGCACTTGGTGATATTGAAATTTAATTTCCATGCATGAGCCCAGCTTTCCAGGGTGTCCAGGTCCCCTTGCAGGGCCAACCTCCCCTCTTCTCCCTCAACTACTGCTCCCATCTTGGAGTCATCCGCGAAGAGACTCATTTCACACCCTATACCATCCCTGATGTCTGATATGTATGCATTAAACAGGATTGGACCCAGGACCGAGCCCTGTGGTACCCCACTACCAACCTCTGTAGGTTGATTGATCTGTATCAAATGAAACAGGTGGAAGGTGAACCTGTCAGCATATGGAAGGCAACACTAGAAGCATGCTGTTTCCCAGACGTATTCCCAAAAGGGTCAGGTGGATGCCTAGATGAAAGGGAAGTGCATGTACAGGGTGCTGAGTACCGTACTAGCCATGTCTAAAGTAAGGATGGAAAATTCAGGCGTAACACACAGTACCTATTTCATCTCCTCTGGGAGAGCGAACTTAGCATTCTGTCTGCATCTATTGCACATACTATTCATCTCACAACTCCACTAGATGGAATAACAGCTGCTCAATTTCTAGAGAAATTAAAGCAGAAAGATTAAAATATGCAAGTGAATCTGTCTTCCATTCTCTCAAGTCTACATGCAACCAAAGAATATTGGTATCGAAGACACTCTGAGGTGATGACAATGCTGCAAGAGTATGGTCCAGTCACATGGTTTGTCACACTGAGTTGTGCTGAATATGTCTGGGATGAAGTCATTGAACTGTTGAAGTGGGCAAATTCTGATGTTGATGGCATTTCCTCAATGACTGCTGGAGAAATGTGCTCACTTGACCCTGTGTCTGTCACAAGACATTTTCACAAGTGGTTCCATGACATTCTGACTTTCATTTTGTCAAAGGACAATCCACCTCTTGGTTATGTGGAACATTACTTTTGGAGGATGGAATATCAAGCACGAGGTGCTCCTCATATTCACATGCTATTGTGGATCAAGGATGTGCCACGCATAGGTGAGCACAAAGCAGCACAAGTGCTAGCATTCATCAAGCAATACATCACTTGCTGCATTCCGGACAAGTTCGGCAGCCTCACACTATGGAAGTTGGTACAAAAGTTCCAGTGGCATATTTGTGCAAAATACTGCCAGCAAGTAGTAAAGAACAAATCTGATTGGTACACAAGATGTTGCTTCGGATTCCCTAGACGAGTTTTTCAGGATCATTCCATGAATTAACTTTTTTCAGGAATGCGACACCACTTGAAGGCAAAATCAACCAAGAAGGTATATGAGTTACCCAGAGATGAAAAAGAGGTCTATATCAATGACTACACCCCGACTCTTCTCCTAATGTGGCAAGCAAACATAGATGTTCAGTCTGTGGCCGATAACTCATTGGCCCTGGTGTGGTACGTCACTTTGTACATTACCAAGCATAAGCAGGCAAATTTTCAAGATCTTTGGGAGGATATTGCCAGTTCAAGCAAAAGCGTGACATCTCAGCTGTGGTCACTGGGCTTGAGGACCCTCTCACACAGAGAATGTTGTGCCTATGAAGCTAGTGACCAATTAATGGGTACACGTCTGTACAGGAAGTCTGATGCTGTCCGCTTTCTCAGTGTGAACTACAAAGAGAAATGCAAACTTGTACTTATTCCTCATTCTGAAATTGAGGACCTCACTGCCAATAGACTTTATTCAAAACATATCTTGAAGAACAATCTGACTGACACATACTACCCCCATTGGCATGATGGCATGGATAATATGTGTCTATTTCAGGTGGCTAAGTGGTATGACTACAAGGCAGATATCTCACCTGACTCAACATGGCACATTTACAAGGTGAAAGGAGTGGATGGCTGTCTCGTAAAGAGACACAAGCCTTGGCTCATAGACCACTGTAAATTGCACCTAGGCACATCGGTGAGCAGAGAGCATTACTACTTTGCTCTCTTATTCCTATTTAGGCACTAGAGGAATGAGTCTGAATTAAAACGTAACTGCAATACATTCAAGGAGGAATTCAATCTCAGTTACAAGAGTTTCAAAACTGAATACTCAGAGACATACATACAGAGACTGGAGGCTGAGAAAGAACAGCTTGAGAAGGCAGAGAAACAACTTCAAGTGTACACTCCTGTCAGCTCACAAGATAATCTTGATCCAGAAGGACAAGGTGTTTTAGGCGAGCCTCTGCGTTTAAATGCCCCAGAAGTGTTAATCTCAGAAGTTGAGAGTACCATGGAACATGGAATACACTGCAGTATCAACACAGTTGACTTGAGAGAAAGACTAAATCAGCAGCAGCATGTGGTTCACTCTCAAGTCATTGATGCTGTTCGATGTGGACTATTACATAAAGCAAAAAAATGTGACTGTCTTGACTATAAACCACTACTGATCTTTGTTAGTGGTTCAGCTGGTACAGGAAAGAGTTTCCTTATTGAAGCCATCACTGCTGAAATATGGAGCCTGACAGGGTCAACAATGTCTGTTGCTGTTACTGCTCCCACAGTACTAGCTGCATACAACATTGGTGGAGTAACATTACACCGTCTCTTTATGTTACCAGTGGAACATGGCAAAACAGGAGAATATCGTAAACTGTCATTTGAGGTTGCATCTCAGATCCATTCCATGTTCACAAAGATGAAGTTACTCATCATTGATGAAATCAGCATGGTCTCCAATGTAATGCTCGCCTGTATACACCTACGTCTACAGGAGATCTTGGGTACCGACTATGGAGTATGATTTGGTGGCAAAAGTATTGTTGTATTGGGAGACCTTCTACAGCTTGCATCAGTTAATGCAGAACATGTCTTTGCAACTCTGACTGCCAAGCAGGCTAAGAACACACTAGGCTGCTTTGGAGGTTGTAACCTTTGGGAGTTATTCACCTATATTGAGTTGTATGAGAACATGCGACAAAGTAGTGATCTAGCTTACAAATCACTTTTAGATGAAGCTCGTACAGGTTCTCTGTCACCAGAACATGTTGCTATGTTGAATGATCAGAGAATCAGGATAGATACTACATCCATAGAAACAGCATGTAATGTTTTCAGCGATGTGCACTCCACAGACACACACATCGTGTGTCTTATGCCACGACTGAAGAAATGCGCTGAGTTCAACAGTGTAATGTTGCAGAGAGAAAACCAAGACATTCTTATTCTGCATGTTGTTGACACAGTTGATGGTGTCATTCTCAGTCATAAGCTGGTAGCAAATATGACTGAATTACTCACTGAACTGAAGTCAGATGTTTCATGCACAGCTGGCCTAGAAGCTGTTCTTGCACTTTGTAAGAATGCACGTGTCGGGGACCACGTGATGCAAGTTACCGGATAGTCGCTCCTCAGTACAGCTCCAGCTTCCCGTCTCTTTATTTCTGTTTTTTGGCATATTTTCTCGATCTCTAAACCTCTAATTTTGTGTTATTCTGGTTCCCTACAACTTTGTGCCCTTGCAGGGTGATTTTGAGAGAGAATGGACGTTTACATGAAAAAGCAACAGCAGAAACACACCCCGTCAGTTACACCAGAGAAGGTCTCAAAAAAATCCTGGGCCTCGAGTGGAGCAGAAAAGGGAGACATTCTGAATCTAGAGGCAGATCAGGTGCCACTCACATTGTCTAGATTTCTGGAGGAATTTAAACCATTCAGAGATGAGATTAAGGAGATGGCATCAGAAATGAAATCACTCATGAGGAAAATAGAAGAGATTACTCTCGCTACCTCAGACAACACAACTAGGATCTTCTCTTCAGAGAAGCAAGTGGAGAGGTTTGAGCCTGAGATGGCAGCAGTGAACCAGAAACTGACCAGATTTGAGGTTAAGCTCAAAGACCTTGAAGGTCGTAGCTGGAGAAATAATGCTGTGATCCTCGGGTTACCAGAGGGAGAAGAGGGCCAGAATACTATAGTGTTTACCCAGAAGTTGGTCAAGCAGATTGCTGGCCCTTCCCCATTTGGGGCCAAATATATCATTAAGAGAGCCCACAGGTCATTAAGACCGAAGCACCCTCCTGGAGCAACACCCCAACCTATAATTTGTCATTTCTTAAATTTCTTAGAGCGGCAACATTTCCTGTACAAAGTGAGAGAACTCCAAGAAGTTCGCTGGGAGCAAACTAAGCTTAGAATAGCGCAAGATTTTCCAGGTTCAGTCCATTTGAAGCGTGCAGCTTTTCATCCTGTTGTTTCAAAAATCATTGCGGCTGGACTTAAATTTCGTATGGGATACCCGGCCAGGCTACAGGTACAGGTGGCTGGTTCCTGGGCTACCTATGAAGATCCGGAGGCAGCATTTGCTGGTTTAAAATTAGCATTGCCAGGTCTCTTCAGGGACACATGAAAGGCCCTAGGTCTCTCTCGACAAGATGAGAATCGTTTTGAGAAGGCTGGGCACTCATGCAAAGGGATCTTCTGGAAAGAAGCGGTTAAACATTCTTGAACTCTCACTTCAGCCCAAATAAGGGGCAGAAAGGACTTTTTTTTCCTTTTTATAGTGATCTAGTTGTGGATGTATGCTCTTATTTGTTTTGTCTGGGTTTGGGGTTTCAGGCCCTTCGGTTTTCAAAGTGTTCCAATCATGGAAGTATATTCTTGGTTGTTTTGTCTGGGTCTGGGGTTTCAAGCAATCAAGTGATTTCTCGCTAGTTTTCATATTGGCAGAAAACAAAGCCCATTCAGCAATATCTGGTCTCCCCTTCCCCTGTGAGAGTTTGGTAAGGAAGGGCTCGGTGGAAGGCTTTAGCCTTTGGGGAAATCCAATTACAAGGGCTGTGTTGTCCTTTCCCTTGTAAGGCATCAGGGTGCAGTTACACACTTGCGATACAGGAAGGAGCTTGTGCTTCATGTGTGTTAAGTGTTAATGGTTGCTAAGGCAGGAGATAAGTTGGGATTTACTGGGGCAAAGGCACAGCAATTGGGAGGAGAAGAACAGGGGCCTGTCCCTATAGGGCTGGAGAGCCTGTTGAGACAAAGGCCCACTCAGTGAATGTTATGTTTGGCTGAGGCTTACTTCTTGATCTCATGCCATGAGGTGCCTTTTCACACTTAACAAGCCATATGCCCTTGTAAGCCATGATGTTTCTGGTGGCGATGTTTTATCGATACTGGCTTACTCCCAATGGCCCTCATTAGGGGCTAGGTGATTGATACAAGGGCTTGTATTGTAGGGATGTTGCATTCTCTTTTTTTTTTATTACTAACATCTCAAAAAGGGGGAATGTATTATAAAGAGTACAGGGTTTGGAGGACGTTTTTTCGGGGGGCTGGGGGAGGAGTAGTAAATGGAGTATTGCTGAACGTTGTTAGCGATAAGAGGGGGGATTGGGTGGATGGCTTTTCGGAAAATTTTTTGGAGTTACTGAAGATGCGGATTGTTCAAGGGGTAATCGGGGGGTGGGGAGGGACAGGGGTTTAATGGGGGTTGGGAGACCGGCACAACAGATTCAGGGGAATAGAATCACCTGTTACATGACTGCAGTATATGTTAGATATCTTATCTGGATTATACCTGACATAATAGATGGCTCCAAATATTAATATTGCAATGTGGAATGTGAAGGGGATCAGGAAAAAACTGAAACAATATTAGGTACTTAAACACCTGAGTCTGTTGTGTGCCCAGATATCATTCTTACAAGAATCCCATTTAGTGGATTCCGAAGTATTACAACTTCGGAGACAACAGATAGGTCAGGTTTTTTATGCTTCAGGGGAAACCAATAGTTGCGGGTTCATGATACTGATTAACAGAGATATCCCATTTATCCCTTCTCAGGTATTTAAGGATGTGGAAGGCAGATATGTCTTAGTTCAGGGTGCTATTTGGGCCATGCCATTGGTTTTAGGTAGTATTTACGGACCAAACACAGACGATCGCTCTTTTTTTATGAAACTGATTTCCACGATTCTTCTTATACTCCCTATTCCAATTATATTAGGGGGAGATTTTAATTTGGTCTCAGATCCAAATCTGGATAGATCAAGCACTGGGTCGAGGGGACTGTCACCTGGACACAGGGCCTTTAAGGAAATGATGGATCAGTGCGGATTGTGCGATGTCTGGAGAGTCACACATCCTAACATTAGGGAATATACCTATTGCTCGCCAGTGCATGGCACGCAATCTTGCATTGATTACCTATTAGTTTCTCATGAGCTCTTGCCAGGGGTACTATCCACCTCGATCCAACCGGGTCCAATATCGGATCATTCTTTAGCCTTGGGTAATTTGACTTTTCTTAACATCCCCAAAAGAGAGACCAGATGGAAATTAAATGAATAATTACTAAAAAATGAAAAGTATCGAGGAGTGGTGAAAGAGCAGATAGAGTTTTTCTTTTCCACCAACCCAATAGATAGTGCAAGACCAGATATTCTATGGGGAGCCTTTAAGGCTTATATAAGGGGCATTCTCATTAGTTCAGCTACAAAGAGGAGGAGGGCACAGAAAATGGAGTTACTTTTCTTATTGTCTCAGATGCGGGTATTAGAAAATATACATCCAGATAAAATTTCTCAAGTGGAGTCACAGAAGCTATTAACATATAAAGATAAATATTTGGGAATGTTAAGAGTAAAGGCTGAGTTGGCAATAATTTTTACAAAGGCCAGTTTTACAGACCAAGGAGAAAAATTGGGGTGCCTGTTGGCTCTACATTTAAAACAACAAGAATCAGCAAGATTTATCCCCCAGTAAGGTCCCAGTCTGATGGGACCCTGAAGGAATCCCCCTCAGAGATAGTCCAGGAGTTTGCTACTTTTAACGAGCAATTATATAGGGACATGGATAGTCCTCCGCCCATTCAAAAACTGGATGAGTATCTCAGGGAAGCACATCTCCCGTTACTATCTGACTCTCAAAAGAAATTTATATCTTCCCCTTTATCACAGGAAGAAATAGCTACTGTTATAAAGGACTTGCATCTGGGTAAAGTCCCGGGTCCAGATGGGTTTTCTGCCTTATTTTATAAAGTTTTCACTGAGCAATTACTTCCCGTGTTGCATCGTCTTTATTTGCATATTTTGTCTGGAGAGATAGCAGATGCACATCTGTTTGAGGCATTGATAGTTTTGTTACCTAAACTGGACAAACACCCAGAAATGGTTCAGAGCTATAGGCCAGTATCTTTGCTGAATCAAGATGTCAAAATTCTCTCCAAGATAATGGCAGATAGACTAACCCTGGTTCTTCCGGATCTTGTGGGTATGTCTCAAGTGGGATTTATGAGAGGACGTGCATCTTTAGATCATCTGCGTACTCTCTCACATGTCTTCTCAGAGTCCAGGGATGCCATATATCTTGCGGGGCTGGTCTCCCTGGATGCTGAGAAGGCATTTGAACAGGTTAACTGGACTTTCCTATTTCAAGCCCTTAAGGCATTTGGATTCCCATCCATGTTCATAGATTGGATCAGGGCAATTTACCGGTCTCCTACTGTGAGGATTTCAGGGAATGGGACCTTCTCCAAGTCTTTTACACTGCGGTCAGGTACAAGGCAGGGATACTCTATCTCTCCATTACTTTTCAATCTTTATCTGGAACCCCTTATTCAACATATTCTCAATAATGAAGGAATACAAGGTATTCCCATTAGGAATGAGGTAGTGAAAATAACAGCTTACACTGATGACATTCTCTTACATTTGGCTAATCCATTAATATCTATTCCGAATATGCTAAGGGAGGTTGATAGATTTAGTAGTTTCTCGAATTATAAGTTAAATCCCAATAAGACGTCCTTTTTCCCTCTTAACCATAAAGTCTTTAAGACTAACATTATTTCTCTGGGACTATGCTGGTCACCCCGGGCTATTAAATATTTAGTTTAAAATTAACGCATAACCTCTCCTTGTGGTTTAAGGAAAACCTGGACCCCCTTCTGCAGGAGATCACTCAAGATTTAGAGAGATGGGACAAACTCCCGTTATCTTTATGGGGTTGTATTAATATAATTAAGATGAATGTGTTTCCCCGTTCATTTTATCCTCTGTCACATCTTAATTAATTCATTCCCCTAAGTTGGTTTCAGAAAACACATAAACTCTTTACCAAGTTTATTTGGTAGAGTAAGACCTCTAGGCTGGCATACCACAAACTAGCCATACCCAAGAATGAGGGGGGGTTGCGGATTCCCTACTTGTCCATCTACTACTGGGCTAGTTATTTGGCTAAATACCTGAGATGGGTAAGAACGGGTCCAGATAACATGAACCCAGTTTGGCTTAAGATTGAATTTGATTTTGTCCAATCTATGAACATGGACCCCCGACTATGTTCTATCTAAAAATTTCTTAGATCAAGATATTAATAAATGCCCTACCATCATGACTTTGCTAAGAGTACATTCACAATTGTGCTCTTTCCTGCGTTACAATCAAAGTAAAGATCTTGCTCAATCTATTTGGAATTCCCTGGCTTTCACTATAAACAAACAGAAAATTTCCCATTCATGGTTGCCTCACTTAGGAGAGGGGATAGTATCTTCATTTTTGGATGAAGTTGGTGAGTGACTCTAATTTTCTCAGTTCATGTACAAGTTCAAAATACTGGAGTCTCAGATTTTTAAAGTGTTTCAACTGAGGCACTTGTTAACCACGGTCCTTGGGGCCACTCCACCCCGTCCAGCGACCTTTGCATTGGTATCTGAACTTTCCCCTTTTCTTGTCTCCTCTGGTGTGATTTCTAAGATCTATCAAGTGTTGTTCCGATGAAGGTTTGGATGCAGTGGTGGCCCCACCAACTTCTGGGTATCATTTTTTCCCCATTATACTTTTAAATGGTCTGTCCTCTGGATGCACTGTCATAAATATGTATCCCAAGATAGATTACATCTCATGCAGTTCCACATTCTGCATAACTTATACTATACCCCAACTAAACTGGTGAAATGGGGCCTTCTTGATACCAATAGATGTAATAAGTGTTCCCAGGACACAGGATCACTTTTTCATCTTTTCTGGTCGTGCCCCGGGAAAGCATCATTATGGGAGCATATAAAAATCAATCTGGATCCTTTATTGGGCTTACAAGATTATTTTACACCGTATATTTGCCTGTTGGTGGATCTGTCCTCCATAAAGGTTAAAATCCACAGATTTCACATATCCATGGTGGCGCTCCCAGTTAAAAAAGTAATTCTCAGGTGTTGGAAGGAAAGGACCGGTCCAACATATCAGGAGTGGCTTCATGAGATCTTAGCAAATATACGTACAGAGAAGGCTATTGCTAGCCTTCAAAACAGACTACATAGGTATAAGGTTATCTGGGATCCCCTTCACATCTTAATTATGGTGGCTATGAAGTAATGTGTAGTCGAGGTTACCACCTTATTTATTTTTGGTAAAGGTAGTTGCCAGGTGATAACAGTGCTAGAATGAACTGCTGCGCCAGGTGAAAGGGGAAGGGAAGGGTTGGGGGCATTATTATTTGTTTTATGAATCCTATGTCAAAGTGTCCATTACTGCCTCCTGTAATGTGGAAAATGTGGTGAATAAACTTTGAATTAAAAAAAAAGAATGCACGTGTCATGCTGCGGCGTAATCTCAATGTAGAGCATGGCATGGTAAATGGCACCATGGGTAACATCATTGACTTTGTTTACAATGTCCAGAAGACATTTATCGAGACACTTGTAGTTCACTTTGACAACATGGAACAGCCTGTACAGATAGAATGTACCAGCGTAAAATTTCAGGTATTCAAATATATCTACGTAAACAGGAAACAGTTCCTATTATGTGTTACATATGCTGTTTCTATTCACAAATATCAGGGCTTGAGTTCGGATTCAGCAATGGTGGACATAGGTACAGACTTTTTCAAAGATGGCATGAGCTACGTGGCACTTTAATGTGTCCGCAGTCTGTCTAGATTGCACATAATAACTCTTGCACCTCAGAAGATACGCACTGACAAGCAATGTATCATTGAGTACAACAGGTTACATACTCTGTATCAGCCACATATGTCTTTAATACCACTTCCTACATGTCTGGCTGTCTCACATCTTTCAGTGATATCTACAACTGTCAGCAAACAGGCACGAGCTACCACAAGTGATTCAACTCTAAAGAGTTCAACAAAGGTCGCAAACTCAACTACACATTCAGAACCAGCTGTTGGTCAGAGATCAGTTGGTGTAGCTGCTGTGCCAGTCTTCAACAACAGCACTAGAGTGAACTGCTATGCTAATTCAGCTATGCAAGTTTTTCTCCACATGCCACACTTTGTGCAGGCAATATCTGCTTCACAAAATTGCTCCCCTATCGATGGAGTTGAAGCAGATTGTGAACATGGCTTCTAATAACACTAACAATGTGCAGTCACTAACACCTCTATGACAGGTGTTAGGTACATATGATGGGTGCAGAACATTTGCTGCAAACATACAGCAAGATGGCAGTGAGTTTGTGATGGCAATCATAAACTCCTTGAATGAAAAGGGCATCCCAATGCATCACTATGTCACTGTGTCATATGTTACCAAATATGTATGTGTAGCATGTGGTCATTCAGAGCCTCAAACCACAGAAGACATGCTGTGGATTAATCTGTTTGTCCCTCAGGCCAAAAGTGTCAAATTTTGACCGCTATTTGCCAATGCTCAGTGTGGCCACTCCTGTGAAAGGTGTAGAGGCACATGTACTCAGTCCATATGTCTCAGGACTTCATTTCAATATCTGTTGCTTATATTGCACAGATTTGACTCCAATGGGCTCAGAGTTGACACTCCCATCACAGATTACACAGCTGGTAGAATATTTTTTTAACCAATCAGTGTTTGACACTCACAGTGTGGTCTATCACCATGGTCAATCTATGCATTCTGGGCATTACACCTGTTTGCTAAGGTACAGAAGTGGATGGATAGAGTGTGATGACTCTACAAGCAGTTTCAAATAGAGATTACCATGACACTTAAGAAATGCATATCCTCTGATATTGAAGAATTATGATAACCTTCATATCTCAGAAGAATAGCACACACCATGTCGCACTCTTTGCTGTCTACTTTGTGACCGAGTCAGTCATAGAGTACTAGGATTCTTTGTAATCTACAACTGTCAATAAATGATTACATACCTAAAAAATGATATGCTGGCCAAGGACATTTTATGCACAATGACATATAAGATGTTATGTGGATCAGTGACAACATGGAAATTGTTGTAGTGGTCTTCAATCGGTGCCAACTGTCTTCACAGTCACTAGAGAAACCATGCTTACATGTCTTACAAAGATTGTACATGTCAAAAGAGAGTCCTTTCTGGCTCCCCTGTTCTGTACATATCTTTTCTTGTAGGTATGATACATCCATACATAACAAGAAGTGGTTGCCAGTTGCTAACTTTTTGCCTCTACAGAGACACAAAACTTGTCCCTTATCATTTTAAATAAGTGTGTAACACGTCTCATTCACCATGGAGAACACTCTGTCACAAGTTTTGTATCACCAGATTTTTTTGTCTCTTATGTGTTAACATCTTAACTACATCATCATTTTTTCACCATGTAACAGTGTTGTACTATGTCTGATATTTTTGTTACTGTAAAACTGTACATATGTAAATACAACTCTTTATACATAATAAAGCAAGTGTAAATACTGAAATGTTGCAACTTATTGTCAAATGTGTATATCTGTAAAGAAACAAAATGAATATAAATGTGCAAATACTGTTTCGCTATTTAAGTATTCCAATAACACATCAATAATAATTGATTAGCTATGTGATGACACATTTAATGATATATTCAGTGTTATTTTGTCTCGCCATCTTTGGTAATTATTTTAATTGGTGTAGAAAAAGTGTTTCTGCAATAGTCAACTAAGATTTTGTCCTTGACATATAATGGAATGCAATAGTAATAAAATTCTGCGAACTTCATGTTTGATAAAAAAAAACATGCAACACACCTTTTCTTTACTGAGTCACACCTCATGTAGTAGCTAATGTAAACATTGAAATAAATGAATATTGTACCTCTTATGGCATGAACCATGTTGTACTTTGCATACAAGTAAATGTTATGCATGTTAATACTCGGAATTGTACGTCAGACACTTCTGCTGATTACAGCTCATGTCATACCTGTTCCTGACTATGTTTATGATCGTCTATATTGAGGAGTCGGTTGGGAATTTTCCATATGCACCTACTCAGTGATGTATAGTTAAATATTTAACTGGACATACCAGTTATTTAATGTCACTGAAACCATGATATCTATATATTGCTATTACTTAAACATTCAGCATTTGGTTTTTTGCCCACCCCAGGAACACATACATTATCAGTCACACAATAACAACAAATCATAACTGTTCCATGTGTGCAATCATTGCTTACAGGCTCCTGGCATACCTTCATGAATGCAGATACTTATTCCAAGACATATCATCTGTCTACTATGGATGACACACATTTAAATATATTCAAAACAATGATCACACACATACAATGATTGTATTGTGAGACTGATTTTGTGCAAGAATTTGAATCTTTATTGGGCTTTTCTCACTTTTTCCAATTGACAATAAATCTTTTTAAAACTTAGCCACCTGTGTCGAGTCTTTACTTTACCATCAAATCAGAATGTTTGAATATAACTCTTGTTGTTTATAAGCACGCAAATCAACTGTGATAAATTGCACCACACATAAGAATAGAAACTACAACATAAGTGAAAACCCTAGCAAGTGTGTACATATCAGCAGACTCCCAATTACAAATGAATCACATCTTACCAGAAGAGGTCTTTATAAGCACATTCACCCAAAATGTTCCAGTGTCTAAAACATGAATGCGAACTACAACTAAAGCAAAGCAGTAAGAAGTACAGAAATATTTGGCATACTGCATAACAAATTTAAGTGCATCACAAACAAAAGCAGTAACAAGAATCTACATGATAATGCACTCTTAGAATTTCAGGCCCTGCACTACCACTGCATGACCTATGTATGCAGTGTTACAACCACTAGCCCTTCAGGAACTGCCCTCACATAATATGATATATGTATGCACAGGTAGTACCACACTACCATCAAGCACTACAATCACACTGCACAATATGTAAGCAATAAGACACCACAGGGTGTTTATTGCAATGTGATAACCACACACCTATGTGCATGGTGATTCATGAGGATGAAGGTTGACTACCCTTCTGCACCTAGGTGTGCAATTATCACATAACAGCCACCACCCTGGAGCATCTTATTCCACCAATAAAATGGAGTATATGCATAGAAAAAAAGCACACTAGCAAGGTCTTTTGATTCTGAAGTAGTGGAAGCGCAGGCCCTTTGGCACTCCCAATGAATGACATATGGATGCAGAGGTGCTAACACAGGCCATCCAAATCCTTCACTGCCAATACATGATGCATGCATGAAGTGGTGGAAGCACAGGCCTTTCATGTCCTGTGCTCCAACTGCATGCTATATTAATGCAGTACTGGGAGCAATTGATTGGTAGTGGTAGTGCAGGGTCTTCAGACCCTGCGCTCCCACTACATGACATATGTATTCACTGATAGAAGCACAAGCCATTCATGACCTGTGTTCCCAAAACATAAAATGCGTATGCACAAGTGGCACCACACTCCCTTTCAAGCACTGCACTCCCACTGGATGATATATGTATGCAGTGGTAGGAGCACATGTCATTCAGAACCTGCACTCCCAATGCATCATGTATGGACACAGCGGTAGAAGCACAGTTTCTTCACAACATGTGCTCCCACTGCGTGATATATTACTGCAATGGTGGGAGCGTGGGCCCTTCAGGCCCTGCACTCACAATACTGATTAAGTGCTGGCAGCTCACAACCCTGCACTCCCACAAGATCATAACATACATGGATGCAGTGTTGGGAGCGTGGGCCCTTCGGGCCCTAGACTCCCACTGCATGATATACAGCCACAGTGGTGGTGATGCAGTCCCTTCTAGCCCTACAGAGAATGGGGTGAGACTTAAGACCAACAACCCCAATGCAAACCCCAATGCCGGTTGGTGGTGGATAGGCTAGAGGGGTACAAGGGGGACTTTCAACCCTAACACCGAATTTACTTCCTTTTGCCACTGTGGAACAACCCTAAGTGATGCATTAAGTGGAGTGTTTTGCCTCTAATTTACCTTCTTTTACAGAATGAGGACAAGAAATTGTGAATGAATAGCATTGGCAGGAGTGTGGGGCCTTCGGGTCCCACTCTCCAGCCACGTGATGTCTTGTGAAATAGCAAGAGGAACAGCAATGGAAACACAAGCACCAACAGTGACATACATGGTAATGAAAACATAAATGGTTAAGCAAACATTGATAGAAATGCAAACAGATCATAACATAGATGGATGCAGTGGTGGGAGCACTGGCTCTTCGGGCCCTGTGCTCCCACTGCATGATATATGGATGCAGTGGTGGTCACAACCTGTCATTCCAAAATATGAAAAATGTATGCACAAGTGCCACCACACTCCCTTCAAGCACTGCACTCCCACTGGACAATATACGTATGCAGTGGTAGGAACGCAAGTCATTCAGAACCTGCGCTCCCAATGAATCATGTATCCACACAGTGGTAGAAGCACAGTCTCTTCACAGCATGTGCTCCCACTGCTTGATATATTAATGCAATGGTAGGAGCACAGGCCCTTTGGGCTCTGCACTCACAATACTGATTAAGTGCTGGCAGCTCACAACCCTGCACTCCCACAAGATCATAACATACAAGGATGCAGTGTTGGGAGCATGGGCCCTTCAGGCCTTGGGCTCCCACTGCATGATATATGGACACAGTGGTGGTGACACAGTCCCTTCTAGCCCTACAGAGAATGGGGTGAGACTAAAGACAAACAACCCTAATGCAAACCCCTGTGCCGGTTGGTGGTGGATAGGCTGAAGGGGTACAAGGGGGACTTTCAACCCTAACACAGAATTTCCTTGCTTTTGTCGCTGTGGAACAACCCTAAGTGATGCATTAAATGGAGTGTTTTCCCTCTAATTTACCTTCTTTTACAGAATGAGGACAAGAAATTGTGAATGAAATGCATTGGCAGGAGTGTGAGGCCCAACGGTCCAGCCACATGATGTATTGTGAAATAACAAGAGGAACAGCAACGCAAACACAAGCGACAACAGTGGCATACATGGTAATGCAAACGTAAATGGTTAACCATACATTGATAGAAATGCTAGCAGGTCATAACATACATGGATGCAGTGGTGGGACTGGGCCCTTCGGGCCCTGTGCTCCCACTGCATGATATAGGGATGCACTGGTGGTCAGGACCTGTCATCCCAAAACATAAAATATGTATGCACAAGAGGCACCACACTTCCCTTCAAGCACTGCACTCCCACTGGACGATATATGTATGCAGTGGTAGAAGCACATGTCATTCAGAACCTGCGCTCCCAATGCATCATGTATGCACACAGTGGTAGAAGCACAGTCTCTTCACAACAGGTGCTCCCACTGTGTGATATATTAATGCAATGGTGGGAGCACGGGCCCTTCGGGTCCTGCACTCCCAATACTGATTAAGTGCAGGCAGCTCATCACCCTGCACTCCCACAAGGTCATAACATATATGGATGCAGTGTTGGGAGCACGGACCATTCGGGCCCTGTGCTCCTACTGCATGATATATGGCCACAGTGGTGGTGACACAGTCCCTTCTAGCCCTACAGAGAATTTGGTGAGACTTAAGGCCAACAATCCCAATGCAAACCCCAATGCCAGTTGGTGGTGAATAGGCTGGAGAGGTACAAGGGGGACTTTCAACCCTAACACCGAATTTCCTTGCTTTTGTCGCTAGGAACAACCCTAAGTGATGCATTAAATGGAGTGTTTTGCCTCTAATTTACCTTCTTTTACAGAATTAGGACAAAAAATTGTGAATGAAATACATTGGCAGGAGTGTGGGGCCCTTTGGGCCCCACGCTCCAGCCACGTGATGTCTTGTGAAATAGCAAGAGGAACAGCAATGCAAACACAAGCGCCAACAGTGGCATACATGGTAATGCAAATGTAAATGGTTAAGCAAACATTGATAGAAATGCAAGTAGATCATAACATACATGGATGCAGTGGTGGGAGCGTTGGCCTTTCAGGCTCTGTGCTCACACACTGCATGACATATGGACACACTGGTGGTCAGGACCTGTCAACCCAAAACATGAAATATATATGCATAAGTGGCACCACACTCCCCTTCAAGCACTGCACTCCCACTTGACGATATATGTATGCAGTGTTAGGAGCACAAGTCATTCGGAACCTGCACTCCCAATGCATCATGTATGCACACAGTGCTAGTCTCTTCACAACATGTGCTCCCACTGCGTGATATATTAATGCAGTGTTGGGAGCACGAGCCCTTCGTGCCCTGCACTCCCAATACTGTTTAAGTGCTGGCAGCTCACCACCCTGCTCTCCCACAAGATCATAACATACATGGATGCAGTGCTGGGAGCGTGGACCCTTCAGGCCCTGTGCTCCCACTACATGATTTATGGATGAAGTGGTGGTGACGCAGTCCCTTCTAGCCCTACAGAGATTGGGGGTGAGACTTAAGACCAACAACCCCAACACAAACCCCAATGCCAGTTGGTGGTGGATAGGCTGGAGGGGTACAAGGAGGTCTTTCAACCCTAACACCTAATTTCCTTGCTTTTGTTGCTGTGGAACAACCCTAAGTGATGCATTAAACAGAGTGTGTTGCCTCTAATTTACCTTCTTCTACAGAATGAGGATGAGAAATTCTGAATGTAATGCATCGGCAGGAGGGTGGGGCCCAAAAGCCACATGATGTCTTGTGAAATAGCAAGAGGAACAGCAATGCAAACACAAGTGCCAACAGTGGCGTACATGGTAATGCAAATGTAAATGGATAAGCTAAAGTTGATAGAAATGCAAACAGATCATAGAAACATAGAAACATAGATTTTGACGGCAGATAAGGACCGCTTGACCAACCCAGTCTGCCAATTTCCCTACCTAATGGATAAGCTGCAGATCCTAGTTAACCAGCAGCCTACTTCTTCCTACCCCTACCCCCTAGAATTGCCTTATGACTGTCCCATGCATGCTTGAATTCAACCACAGTTTTTGACTCCACAACCTCCTCCGGAAGGCTGTTCCATGCATCCACAACCCTCTCTGTGAAAAAATACTTCCTTAAATTACCTCTGAGCTGCCCCCTTCTATCTTCAAATTGTGCCCCTTGTTCTTGCACACCTCTTTTTTTGAAAGATGCTACCCTCTTGGACTTTGTTGATTCCTTGAGGTACTTGAAAGTTTCTATCATGTCCCCCTCTCCTTCTTTCCTCAAGGCTATCATATTCAGCTCCTTAAGTCTCTTCATATGTCTTCAGTGCAGCCCTGCACCATTTTAGTTGCCCTCCTCTGGACAGCCTCCATCCTGTCTATGTCTTTGCAGAGATTGGGTCTCCAGAACTGCACACAGTACTCCAGATGGGATCTCACCGACTGCCTGTACAGAGGGATAATAACTTCCTGTTTTCTACTAGTGATGCCTCTCCCTGTGCATCCCAGTATCCCCCCAGCCCTCCTTGCTGCCCTCTCACATTGCTTGCCCACCTTTAGGTCATCTGATATGACTACCCCCAGGTCTCTTTCCATTTTTGTTGTTGTTAGTATCTCACCCCCCCATTGTGTACTCTTCCCCTGGGTTTTTGTTTCCCAGATGCATTACCTTACACTTCTTAGTATTGAATCTAACCATACATTTGACCATTCCTCTAACCTTGCCAAGTCCCTTCTTATCCTTTCCATCCTACCTTGTGCATCAACTCTGTTGCAGATCTTTGTGTCATCTGCAAAGAGACATACGTTTCCTTCCAGTCCCTCTGCAATGTCACTTATAAAGACATTGAAGAGGACCAGTCTTAATACTGAACCCTGCGGTACCCCACTAGTAACCCCCCTTTCTTCGGAGTGGACTCCATTTACTATTACTCTCTGTGTCCTACTCTCCAGCCAATTCTTTACCCAGGCTGTCATCTTGGGACCCACTCCCAGGCTGGCTAACTTGTATATTAATCTTTGTGTGGGACTGTGTCAAATTCCTTGCTAAAGTCTAGGTAGGCCATGTCCACAGCCCTCCCTGATCTACTACTTTGGTCACCCAGTCAAAGAAATTATCAGATTTGTCTAGCATGACCTTCCGCTGTGAATCCATGCTGCCTTGGGTCCTGAGCCCTCTAGCCTCTAGATACTCAACAATTCTTTCCTTCAGAAGTAATTCCATCATTTTCCTACCACTGAGGTTAAACTAACAGGTCTGTAGTTTTCTGCTTCTGCCTTGCTCCCACTTTTGTGAAGGGGAATCACATCTGCCCTTCTCCAGTCCTCGGGTACCACCCCATCCTCCCATGATTTGTTAAAGAGGGTAGTCAGTGGTGTCACTAGTTCTACCCTTAGTTCTTTTAGAATTCTGGGATGAATCCCATCAGGCCCCATTGCTTTGTCCACCTTCAGTTTTAAGAGTTCTTTCAGAACCCTTTCTTCTGTAAATGGGCTGGTATCAACTTCTGTATCAAGAGTGTTTCTACTGTTAGTTTTAGGTACCTCCCCCACTTCCTTTGTAAATACTGAGCAAAAATATTTGTTTAGTATCTCTGCCTTTTCACAGTCACCCTCTGCCCACCCTCTCTCCTCTTTATTAAGCCTCACTAACCCTCCCTTGGTCTTCCTTCACTCCCTGATGTACCTATAAAAGGTTTTATCCCCCTTCTTAACTGAGTTGGCTATCTTTTCCTCGGTTTGGGCCTTTGCTGTTCTGACTGCCTTCCCAGCTTCCTTTTGCTTTAACTGATACAGTTCTCTGTCCTGCTCCTTCTGTGATTCCTTGTACTTCCTGAATGCTTTCTTTTTCTCTTGAACCTTCACTGCCACTTCCTTTGAGAACCATAGTGGTTTCTTACATCGTTTCATTTTGTTTATTTGCTTCACACAAAGGCTTGTTACCTCTGTGATGGCAGTTTTTATTATTCCCCATTGTTCTTCCACCCCTCCTTCCTGCCCATTTGCTAGTGCATTCCTTAGGCACTCACCCATTTTGGCAAAGTCAGCCCTCCTAAAGCCCAGTACTTTTGCCTTTGTATGGCTTGACCCTATTGCTGTGTTTACCATGAACCATACTGTTCGATGGTCGCTAGTTCCCAGATGGCTACCCACTTCTACATCTGTGATCCTCTCTTCATCTCCATTTGAGAGAACCAGGTCTAAGATTGCTCCCTCTCAAGTGGGCTCCAGTACTAGTTGTCTAAGGCATGCCCCCTGTAGGGCATCTAGAATAACCCCACTCTTTGAAGTGGCTGCTGCAACTGCACTCCAGTTAACATCTGGCATATTCAGATCACCCATCAGCAATATCTCCCCTTTTTCTGCCATTCTAAGTATTCTTTCTATCATTTCCTTGTCCATTTCCTCCTCCTGAGAAGGGGGTCTGTATACAACCCCTGTGCGGATTGTGGTGCCATTGCTGGTCTCCAAATTTACCCACAGTGCTTCTTCTCCTCCCTGTTTTCCCTTTTGTTCTGTTGCTTTGATTCCTTCCTTATGTAAAGAGCTACTCCTCCTCCTCTTTAACCCTCCCTGTCCCTCCTGTAGATAGTGTATCCTGGTATGTTTATGTCCCAGTCATGGTTTTGTGTGTACCATGTTTCTGTGACCACCACAATATCCAGATGTTCCTCCTCCATCAAGGCCACTAATTCAGGAAGCTTGTTACTCAGACTATGGGCATTGGTACTCATTGCACTCCATTTTTTGATGGCTTTACCTTCTTTTGCAGCATCCCCCACTGACCAGTCTACCTCGGTCTTTTTCTCATTTAGTACCCTGTTTTGTAGGGAGAAGCTGGGATTTTCCTGCTGCTTATCAGTGCCTCCCCCCTTGACTACTTTAAAAGCTTACCAATGAAGCATTTAAACTGATTGCTCAAAAGACTTGCTCCCTTCCTAGACAGATGCAGACCATCCTGCCAGTATAGGCTGGTGTCCCTCCAGGTGGAACCCCAGTCCCCAATGAAGCCAAACCCCTGTGCTCTGCACCATTTTTTCAACCGTAACATACGTGAATGCAGTGGTGGGAGTGTGGGCGCTTCAGGCCCTGTGCTCCCACTGCATGATATATGGACACACTGGTGGTCAGAACCTATCATCCCAAAACATTAAATATCTATGCACACGTGGCACCACACTCCCTTTCAAGCACTGCACTCCCACTGGATGATATACGTATGCAGTGGTAGGAGCGCAAGTCATTCAGAACCTGCACTCCCAATGCATCATGTATGCACACAGTGCTAGAAGCACAGTCTCTTCACAACATGTGCTCCCACTGCGTGATATATTAATGCAATGGTGGGAGCATGGGCCCTTCGGCCCCTGCACTCCCAATACTGATTAAGTGCTGGCAGCTCACAACCCTGCACTCCCACAAGGTCATAACATACATGGATGCAGTGTTGGGAGCGTGGGCCCTTCGGGCCCTGCGCTCCCACTGCATGATTTATGGATGCAGTGGTGGTGACGCAGTCCCTTCTAGCCCTACATAGAATAGGGTGAGACTTAAGAACAACAACCCCAACACAAACCCCAATGCCAGTTGGTGGTGGATAGGCTGGAAGGGTACAAGGGGGACTTTCAACCCTAACACCTAATTTCCTTGCTTTTGTCACTGTAGAACAACCCTAAGTGATGCATTAAACAGAGTGTTTTGCCTCAAATGTACCTTCTTCTACCGAATGAGGATGAGAAATTGTGAATGTAATAAGGGCCCCACGCTCCAGCCTCGTGATGTCTTGTGAAATAGCAAGAGGAACAGCAATGCAAACACAAGCGCCAACTGTGGTGTACATGGTAACTCAAACATAAATGGTTAAGCAAACATTGACAGAAATGCAAACAGATCATAACATACATGCATGCAGTGGTGGGAACACTGGCCCTTCGGGCCCTGTGCTCCCACTGCATGATATATGGATGCAGTGGTGGTCACAACCTGTCATCCCAAAACATGAAAAATGTATGCACAAGTGGCACCACACTCCCTTTCAAGCACTGTACTCCCACTGGACAATATATGTATGCAGTGGTAGGAACGCAAGTCATTCGGAACCTGCGCTCCCAATGCATCATGTATGCACACAGTGGTAGAAGCACAGTCTCTTCACAACATGTGCTCCCACTGCGTGATATATTAATGCTGTGGTAGAAGCTTAGGCCCTTCGGGCCCTGCACTCCCAATACTGATTAAGTGCTGGCAGCTCACAATCCTGCACTGCCACAGGATCATAACATACATGGATGCAGTGTTGGGAGAGCGGGCCCTTCGGGTCCTGGGCTCCCACTGCATGATATATGGATGCAGTGGTGATGACGCAGTCCCTTCTAGCCCTACAGAGAATGGGGTGAGACTTAAGACCAACAACCTCAACACAGACCCCAATGCCGGTTTGTGGGGGATAGGCTAGAGGGGTAAATTGGAACGCAAATGGTAACGTACATGGTGGCACACACAGGAACAGTAACGCAAACAGGTATATAAACACAAGTGAAAACAGTAACTGTAACAGTAACAGAAGCTCATACCCTGTTTTTGCTGGACAACTGCATAGAGAAACACAGTGTGTACAAAGAATGTATGCATTGTAATGGCAATGGAAGCTTAAAAGCAGCATTGGAGGCATTTAATTGCTAATATCACAGCAACCACACAACGTGGAAAAAAAATTTAAATGTCACAAAAATCATTATTTTCCTCGCTACCATTTTGTATTACATAGCTTTATGGCTATGCAACATGATGAAAAATATGTATCTCGCACTGTTTTCGAGATACAAGCACCGAAAGGTGCAGCGTTTGCCACCATGTTAGTCTATGGGAAAAAGCATTAACTTCGGAGTACCGTAACTTTGGAGCTGTACAATATTTTTTCACCAAACCACTAAAAGGCACATCTGTGACATGTTCGCTGCCATCCTTCCAAATTTCAGGCCAAAAGACCTAACCGTTCTTTTGCAGCAAGGTGGCAAAGAACTCCTGTCATTTTGCCATAGTGTTGCAAAGTACTTTCATGATTTTCCAAAGCTGGCTCAGATTTATGGAAGTGTTGTATGCTCGACAATACTTATGGAAGCACATTTCCAGAAATTTGAAAACATATTTCTGGGGTGTTTAACTCCAAAGTAAAGACATGGCTAGCATCCCCAGGCTCTGACTAGGTGAACACAAAAGAAATTGTGTCCCTAGATGGTCCCAATTTTAAATGCCAAGCATTTTTCTGATCGCTAACTGAAAACAAAATGGTGGATTTGCAAAAGTAGTAGGGGCATTTGCGACAGTAAAAACTGCATTTGTGAAAGTGTTGAACTTTTTGTTAGCTTTTCCCATTGACTTATAATGGGAACTTGTTTTTTGAATAACTTTTGAACCGTTCAATATTTTTTCATGAAATCTTCAAAAGACACATCGGGGATCCCAGCCACATTTCCCCTGAAGATTTTGGACAGCTCGCACAAAACGTGCAACCTGTAGGCACGAGCAAAGAATTCATCAAATAGTGTAAATGTGCGCCTAGATCACGCTTAATAACTCCACAGCTGTATATCCAACCAGTACAAAACTTGGCAGATCCCAAGGTGAATGGTTCTTGATCATGCTTTTCAAATTTCAGGTGAATCAATTATACAGTGCCAAAGTTATTAAGGTGCAAAGTTTGACCTATTAACCTTAAAAGGGCTCCACAACCCTAACTATGGTAGCACTACCGTGCTACCATAATAAGTATGTGTATACATATTACGGTAGCACGGTAGTACTACCATAGTTAAGGTTGAGGAGCCATTTCTATGTTAAACCCAAATTTTTGCACCTTAGTAACTTTGCAATTGTTTAACGAATTTGCCTGAAATTTGGAATACATAATCAAGAACCATAGGCCGTGGGATCTGCCAGAGATTCTTACCAGTCAATCTTGCGGCTGCGGGGTTATTAAGTGTGATCTCTTGGCGCATTGCGCTTTTTCTGGAATTCTGTGGTGGCACAGACTTACAGGTCGCCGCGGTTTGTCGACTGGCCTGAAATCTTCGGGAACGTCTTGACCATGGTCCCGATGTACGCTTCGAAAATTTGGTGAAAAATGTTAAGCCAATCAAAAGATATTCAAACAATTTCTATATAAGTCAGTAGTAAAGATTAACAAAATGTTACGACAGTGTCGCAAATGCATTTTACGCAAATGGCCCTGTTCTCGCAAATCCACCATTTATTTTCAGTTAGTGATCACAAACATGCTTGGCATTTAAATGTGAGACCCTCAGCAACCTAATTATTTTTGTATTCACCGAGTTGGACCTGAGGATGCTAGCCATGTCTTTATGTTGGGTAAAACCCCAGAAATATATTTTCAAATTCTGAAAGTACTTTCATAAAATACTTTTGTGCTCACCAGTGTTGTAAATTTTGTGAAAGCTTTCGCAAATTGCGACAGTAGTTTTCTAGTCTGTGGGAAAATGACAGCAATTCTTTGGCACTGCGCTGCAAAAGAACGGTTGGGAGTTTTGGGCTGAAATTTGGAGGGAATGCAGCCGACATCTCACAGATGTGCCTTTCAGTATTGTGTTGAAAAACTATTGCACAGTGGCAAAGTTATGGCACTCCAAAGTTGACAGTTTTTCCCATAGGATAACATTACGGTGCCCAACGCATTACAGGAATCCTTAGGCACCCTGCTGCAAAATAACGGTTTGGTCTTTTTTCCTGAAATTTGGAGGGAAGACATCCAACAGCCCAAAGATGTGCCTTTCAGTGGTTTGGTGAAAAAATATTACAGGAGGCAAAGTTATGGTGCTCTGAACTTCTCTTTTTTCCCATAGGATAACATTACGGCATTCGCCGCGCCTTTCAGGGCCCGTATCTCAGAAACGGTGTGAGATACGGACTTTTCATCAGAAAAACACTTAGCCCCCAAGTGCAAAACTAGCCAGGACAGTCGTAAATCATATGGATTTTAAATTTTTTTCTACGTCATACGATTCCTGAGATATAACCTATTTAGTATTCCAAGTCCTCATTTTCTGCTCCGATACCCATTATTATGCATACATTCTTTGTACTCACTGTCTTTCTCTATGCGGGTTTGGGGAAAACCAGCCTGTGCGCTTACATTACTGTTACCGTTGCCCTTTCCGCTTGCGGTTCCGTACCCCTTTCACTTACCGTTGACGTCTACGCCACCATGTGCGTTATCCTTTGCGTTTTCATTTGCGCTTGCGTTTCTGTTATTTTTTGCCATTTGTGTCTACAGTACTGTTTCTCTTTCTGTTTCACTTTGCGTCACCATGCCCATTGACATTTCCATTTGCAGGCACCATGTTACTATGTGAATAAACACATCACGTGGCAGACCATTCCCGTCTACGCCACCATGTGCGTTACCCTTTCTGTTCTCATTCGTGCTTGCGTTACCATGTGTGCCACTTTTCCTGCTTCTGTTTGCATTGCTTCTTCTGTTACTATGCCACAAGACATCACGTGGCGGGAGCACGGTGCCCGGGCTCCCGCCGCTGCATTACATTCACTATTTCTCATTATCATTCTCAAAAAGAAGGGAAATTAGAGGCAAAAAACTATGTTTAATGCATTAGTTAGGGTTGTTCCACAGTGACAAAAGTGAGGAAATTCGGTGTTAGGGTTGAAAACCCCCCTTGGACCCCTGCCCACCCCCAACCGGCATTGGGGTGTGCATTGGGGTCATCAGTCCTAACTCTCACCCCATTCTCCTATACTTCTGCAGCTTTACATGTGATGGGATGAGAGTAGGACTGATGACCCCAATGCCAGTTGAGGGGTGGGGGGGTCCAAGGGGATTTTCAACCCTAACACTGAATTTCCTCACTTTGTCGTTAGGAACAACCAACTAATGCATTAAACAGAGTTTTTGCCTCTACATATATATATATATATATATATATATATATATATATATATATATATATATATATATATATATATATATATATATATATATATATATATATATATATATATATATATATACACATATATATGAAAATAAGGCTATGATTACGCTATCTCAAAAAGTAAAGAAATTCATTGCAAAAAACTGTGTTAATGCATCAGTTAGAGTTGGTTTTCAACTGTTAAAAGCTGGGAAATTCAAGGTTTCGATTTCCAACCCTAACTCCCCATACCCACCCTCCAAACAGCAGAAGGGAAAGACCTCAAAAGAAACCACAGACAACCATCATCAAGTAAGGCAAAACACATACAATGGTTGTCACTGCAGATAGAAATCCATGATACTGGGGAATGCCTGGAACATCCTCCTAAAGTAGGTGGTGAGGTCAAAAATGGTGAATGGATTCAAGCATGCATGGAGTAGGCATAAAGGAACCTTAGTGGTAAGGAAAGGGACAAGCCAGAGTTCAAGTAGGGTCTGCAGTCTTACAGAAGGTAGGAGAATGGCAGTAGATTTATTTATTTATTTATTGAGATATTCAGAAGGACCTTTGAGTCAAAGAATCATTTACAAAGGTTCTACGTCATACATCAAGGTACAGGAACAACATATGTTACAGAGATAACAGTACATTACATTACATGTTATAGTACATTACATAACAGGCATTTGAATACATTGTTGTTCAGTAGGATGCTTTTAGTCAAGGATAGCAAAAAGATTCAGTACTTTAGCACAGCCATATAGTTGCAGTTGGTTCTGTAACAGACTAATAGTTGTATAGTAATATAGGTGCAATGAAGTCACAGGGATCTGAGGCAGTCTGTTTAGTGAGATATAAAACAACATACTGTTGGAAGGTGTCAGGGGCAATCACATGTGTTGGAGTCCTGGAAGTGTTCCCTTAGTCTAGCTTTAAAAGGGCCAAGTCTTTTTTCATTGGTTGTTTGGCTTGGGAGTGAGTTTGTCCAGTAAGGGGCTCAGTAACTGTAGGTTCTTTGAAATTGGGAGGTCCGATAGTGGGGTACCCATAACAACGGTTTGTCTGAGATACAGGTGGCTCTGACTGGTGATGCTGGGTGAATAATTGAGGAGAGAGTGGGAGTGGTGAGACCAAGTACTATTTTTTTGTCATTAGGCAGGTGTTGTACCTGATTCTGCTGTCAAGGTTTAACCAATTTGTGGAGCTGTAGAGTGAGCAGGTGTGTGTGTAATGACCACATCCGAGGATGAGACGGCAGGCTTTGTTTAGTACAAGGCAGAGTCTGTTTAGTGCAGAGGTGGGGCAGCACTATAAATGAGAATACCGTAGTCCAGAAGGGAGAGGACAGAGGAATTGACAGTAAGCCGTAGGGCCTCGGGAGTGAGGCAACATTTGTACCGATAAAGAACACCTAGTCTCGAGTTAAGGGTAGTGGCTAGGTGGAGAATATGTTGCTTATATTTGAGGGCTGGGTCTAATGTGACCCCTAGGTATTTATAGGTGTTTACATGATCAAGAGGGGTTTGGTTGGCGGTGAGAAAAGGGGGGTAGAGGTTCTTCAGGGGGTTCTGTGGATGGGAGAAGATCTTGACTTTTGTTTTCTTGTAGTTGATTATTAGGTGCTGAGTGGTGAACCAATGTTCTGCCTCATGGAAAGAGTGTTAGAGTGTTTGATGGAGTTTAAGGGGGTCAGGATCAGAGGTGAACAGGACGGTATCATCCGCGTAGAGGAGCAGGCTCCTGCAGATGACCGATGGGAGGGAGTTTAGATATAGGCTGAACAGCAGAGGGCCAAGAATTGACCCTGTGGAACACTGGAGCTGACAGGGAGGCTGGGGGACAGGACGGTGCCTACCTTGACCTGTTGTCTTCTATCTGTCAGATAGCTGGTGAACCAGTGTAAAGCATCATTGGAAAAGCCACTGGAGGAGAGTGTGTTCAGTAAGAGGGCATGACTGACTGTATCTAAAGCTTTAGAGAGGTCCATGAAGATAGCTCCTGTAATGTGGTCATGATCCAAGGTGGAGTGGACACGCAAGGAGAAATCGAGGAGGGTGTTGGTGGTGCTATGCCCCTTATTGAAGTCATGTTGTTGGTTGCAGAGAAAGTTATATTTAGTGAGGTGGTCAGTGATTTGGTCAGCTGCAATACACTCTAAGGCTTTAGATGGGGGGAGAATGGAGATAAGTTGGTAGTTGTTCACAGCGGTGCGGTCCCCACTCTTATAGATGGGGGTGATGGAGGCCAGTTTCCAGCAGGAGGAGAATTTCCCTTGACAGAGGAAGTGATTGAGAATATGAGTGAGCAGGTATAGGACTTCCAGGAGAGTGAGGTGAAGGAGTCTCAGGTCTAGGGAATCTCTACAATAGTGTGAGTGGCTTAGGGCTTTGGCTAGGTAGATTTTCACTGCCTTGGGACTGATAATGCATAGATGTAAGGGAGGAGCATGGGAAGGAGGGAGGGTGGGCCCAGACGGGCGGGGGGTCAAAGAAATTTGGGGGAGGACATGGTTGAGATTAGTGAAAGCGGAGTTAAGGACTGAGGCTATACTGAGGGGAACCGTGGAGATGTTACCATCTATTACCATTTGGTCCGGGGACGGGTTTGGGACTCTACCGCAGAGTTCCTTAATATTATTCCAGAATTTGTGCCCATCATCCCAGGTGGATGTTAGGGACGCTTTGAAGTAATCCACTTTGGCAGTGAGTAGGGCCCATGTGCATTTATTGAGGGCCTCCCTATACAGTTGCCTGTCGGCTGGCAGCTGGGTCTCATTAGCAAGGTGCCAAAGGGAGTCATGCTGTCGCATTAGGTCCAGGAGGTGGTCAGAGAACCAGGGGACCTGATTATCTTTGGACATTCTCTTTGTAAGGGAGGTAAACTTAACACAGATACCGTTGAAGGTGGTGATAAATAGATCAAGCGCGTGATCAGGGTCGAGAGTGCTTATGAGGGGTGTCCAATCCCAGTTTCTGAGGTGGGCCTTGAGTTGAGAGAGTTTGCCAAGGCCCAATTTACACTGTAAGGTAATTTTGGGGATGGTTTTGGGGGTTCTGCAGGACCAAGTGCAGAGTACTACAGAATGATTGCTTAGTGCATTGTGGAGTACCAGGGTGTTGGTTTTTCTATGGGGATGGTTTGTGAAGACAAGATCCAGGAGGGAGGATGTTCCTGTATGAGAATTTACCCTGGTGGGGGAGGTGACTACCTGAGTGAGATCAGGAGCTAGGGCATCATCTATGTATGGGGCGGCTGTGTTTGCCAGCTAATTTATGTTGAAATCACCCATAATTATTTTTTCATGTTGTGGGGGTAGAGTAGAAAGATAGGTCAGAATGGCCTGGAAGGCTATTCTGTGCTCCTTGGGAGGAATGTAGACAATGGTGATAGGAGAGGGGAAATAGACCTGCCTAGTGTTAATTTTAGCATGAGAGCCTGTGCCCTCAATGTTAGTTGTGGTGGAGGGAGTAGTTGGCCTGATAGCGAGTCCTTGAGGTAGAGAGTGCAGCCGCCCCCTCTCTTACCCACCCTATCAGATCAATAGAGGAGGTATCCAGGGAGGTTAACAGCAGAGTCTGGTACAGAAGGGGAGAGTCAGGTTTTCCCAAGTGCAATGATGTCAGGGTGGTGTTGGAGTACCCACCCCTGAAAGGGGTCCCTTTTTTTTTGAAGGCTGCAGATGTTTAGAGAAGCAATGCACAACCCACTGGCTGGGGAGGGTCTGGGCAGGAGGGCAGTCAGGGGGCCAGGGTTTGGGTGGACATTGCCCATCAGGAGTAGTAGAAGGACAAGGGACCTGAGGCTGTTGTTACTTGTATAAGTATATAGTTGGTGACACTTTCACAGCATATACCCCTTGGTGGGATGGAAAGTGGGTATTGGGAGCTTCAGAGTGTGGGGGCAGACAGGAGGAGGAGTAAGTGGGGAAGGGGAAAGGGTGCGGTGATGGGGATGGGGATGAGGATGCAACTGGCTGTAACAGAGAAGGCGAGGGGCTGTAGAGAGTCATTTTCCCAAGAAGATGACAACTGATAGAGAGGGTGAAGGTGGGGAAATTTATGGTTATGTTATTTGTGGTATGGGGGTTGGGGGAAGAGGAGTACCTGCATATCCTTGAACATGTCCATTGCTCTGAACTAACCTGGATAGTGGAGATCATGGAGGTGAGTGCCAGTCTGCTAGTAGATTTAAAGTGACCATGTTGTTCCACTTCCCATGGGTGGGAGTGGGAGGGTGGGACATTAAAAGGAGCAGCAGAGTGCTAGTGAGGAATGTGGGGAGGAGCATGGTGAGCTGGAGAGGTGTAGTTATAGCTTTAACATTTAGGAGTGGGAGCTTGGAAGTGGATAGGACCTCTAGTGGTGGGCAAGTATAACCTGCAGATGAGAAAGCAGGCTGATTGGTTAAAATCATGTATGGGCGAGATTCTGCTATGCTATATAATTCAGAGTCCATCAAGGGTGGTGGTGGGGGCAGTGGGGACAACACAGAGATCCTCCTTGTGTGCAGCCGAGCAAAGCTTCTACCTGTTGCGGCATTTTGGAATTGGGGGTTGGGGAGGACTACTCCAGTAGTCCCTCACAACCTCTGGTGATTTGCTTGTGCCTTGCCTTGGCTTGCTGTGAAAGAAACAAGGTGTCTGTGAGTGAAATTCATAACGTTGCAGCTCCTATGGATAATGAGGAAGGGTCTAGGACCCACAGAGATTTAGTGTAATAGGGAGAGGCTTTGTTTAAGGAGCCCAACTGGGAGTGCAGTTTTAGCAGCAATGAGTGTAAAACAAAATTCAGTAAGTAGATTGGCTGCAAATGTGTGCAAAAGTAACCAACTGGGAGCTGTATTAAAGTAACCAACTGGGAGCTTGCAAACTACAGCTTAGTAGGGGAGACAGAGAGAAAAGAACAATTTGCATGGGTTCCCCAGCATTCACAGTGACCAGATGGGAAATACAGTTAGCACAGAAACACAGTAAAAATAAGTAGAAAATGGCTCTAAGTTGTTAATTAAGGTAACACAAAATAACAGAGTAACACAGACTATCTCCACTTGTATGGCGACTAAAAGGCATTGCTATTTGAGTTTGGTATGAAGCATTTTAAAAGTCAAAATGGCTCCAAACAACACATAAATTCTCCTCATGTGCAGACAAGCAAAGCTTCTACCTGTTTTGGCATTTGGGAATTGGGGGTGGGGGAGGGCTACTCCAGTAGTCCTCATGACCTCCAGTGACTTGCTTGTGCCTTGTCATGGCTTGCTGTTGCGGTGTTTGGGAATGGGGGGTGGGAGGAGCTACTCCAGTAGTTCCTCATGACCTCCAGTGACTTGCTTGTGCCTTGCCTTAACTTGTTGTTGAGGCATTTGGGAATAAGGGGGCCGGGGAGGGCTACTTCAGTAGTCTCTCACGACCTCCAGTGACTTGCTTGTGCCTTGCCTTGGCTTGGTCAAAGCAGTCCTTTCAGCCCTTCTCTAGTCTCATGTAGCCAAGGAAACTATAAAACATGCACACAATTGATGGGCCTGCGCTTCTGCAGCTGCAGGTGTAAGACATACACACCGACCTGGGGGTGAAGATTTGCAGAAGTGCAGATACCACAGCATCCATGATACAAAAAGTGCAGCAGTACTTCTGTCTACAGAAGCAAAGTCCCCTGAAGGTCCTGTGTCTCTCTTCAGAGGATTTCTATATGCAAGGGACCTGCTCTACAGGAGTCAGAAGGTGGTGTACATTTTACACCCCATGGCTGAAGAGACATAGGACCCTCTTTGCTACAGAAAGGCTGGCCTCATAGGGCACAGAGTAAAGAAGTTTTTTACTTTGGATATAGTGGGTTTATATTTGGCTGGAAGGGCCTGTGCTTCTGTATACAGAAGCAGTGTGGTGATGTCAGTATAGAAACACATAAACATACAATTTGACAGCAGATAAGGACTGATTTTCCCACCTAGTTTGCCACTTTGCTACCTACAATAACACCACAGACCCTACTTGATCTTTGGCTCCCCCCCCCTTATTTATCACTAAGGTTCCCTTATGCCTACCCCATGATTTCTTGAATCCTGTTACCATTTTTGCCACCACTACCTATGATGGGATGATGTTCTAGGCATCCAGCAGTATTTTATAATCCTATCTGCAGTTACTAGAGAGTGTTTTTATTTTCTAGTGTGTATGCCTCAGATACAAATCAATGAAAGTAGCACATCAGTGCTACTGCATTTGTGTCATCTGGAAACAGTTGTATGTTGTTTGTACTACCTGATGATGGCAGTCTGTATTTGCTTTTATGGTCTTGCCCTTTTGCTGCTTGGGGTGTGGGGATGGGGAGTTAGGTTTGGAAACCCCAACATTACATTTCCCAGTTCTTAATGCTTTAATACTACCCTAACTAATGCAAAATGTAGTTTTTTTGCAATGTGTATGTATACGTATGTATGTATGTGTGTGTGTGTGTGTGTGTGTGTATATGTACAGTATATATATATATATATGAATATATGTGTGTGTGTGTGTGTGTGTGTGTTTGTATATATATATATATATATATCTCATAGGGGCACAGTCACACCCTTATAGTTAGGATTATGAAGCCACTTCTATGTTAAATTTGAAATTGTGTGCATTAATAACGTTGGACCTGTTGAATGGATTTGCATGACATTTGGTATGCACAGTGGGACAGAGAAGATCTTTTGATTTACCAAATTTCATTTCAGTCGGATATACATTTTTTACGCAGCAAAACACTGAAAATGCACTTTTCACCAGTTTTGTGGGCAGTTTTCAGGATTTTGTCCATGGTGCTGTGGAGCCATAATGTGGTGTGCCACTCTGTGACTTGGCTCATCTGAAACAGCTTGGGACAAGGAACATGCCACTTTTCATTTGGTGAAAAATTATTAATCCATTCAAAAGTTATTAAAGTTTTAAATTCTCATTATAAGTCAAAGGGAATATTTAAATGGTTATTTTGCAAAAGAAGAATGGGGTTTTGGCCATCTGGTCCCTCCTTGTGATCAAAGAATTTGCATGCTCATGATCAAAGAACCTTTGATCACGAGGAATTCTTTGATCGTGATGGCCGCCATCTTGTTTTCAGTTTGTGGTCGGAAAAATTGAAAGTTCTTGGCTCAGGGGTGACTTCGGAAGTCAAAATATGTTGGGTTTTGCTCAGGGGTCATCCCTCTATTGAACCATACCTGTCAGTGTCTTGTAAATTGGTCAAAAAATTTAGTTTTCAAGTTTTTAATTCTTTGATTGTAGCTCGCTAATGATCTTTGATCACGAGCTTGCAAATTCTTTGATCACGAGATTCTTTGACTGTGATCTTTGATTGCAAGGGTGCAACTAGATGGCCAGATGAAAAAATCTATTTTTTTTCAGCTCATGGGTGAGTTATAAAGCCAGACTAGGATGAGTTTTGTTCAGGGGGCTTCATTCTGATCAAGTCATGGCTATGGTTTCATGTATTTTTGTGTAAAACTTTAGTTTTAACATTTTTTATTCTTTGATTGTGAGCCTGCAAATTCTTTGATAGTGAGATTCTTTAATCATGACCTTTGATTGTGAGGGAGGGACTAGATGGTCAGATTCAGAGGGACTAGATAACCCAATTTTAGCAATTTTTAAAATTTAGTATCTGAGAAACATTTTGGTCTTTTATCTTGAAATTTGGAGGGTGTTGATGAGATGTCCTGTAGATGTGAATTATGGTGTTTAGGTTTTGGAGAATACATTTTTTTGTGGAGATATTGTGTGATATAGTTTGCATTTTGGGGACAGTGTTTTGCTTTGTGGTACTGGCTTGAAATTTATAGGGTAGTGAGCCTTACTGCCATGGTTGTACTCTTCAGTCATTAAGTGTGTGAAATGTTAAAAGGTGCAGAATTATGCAACTCCGATGAATGAAACTAAGTTTTGTTTCAAGGTGGTGGGAGAATGGGGCCTGAAGGGCCCCATGCTCTCACCTATATGCACTCCCACTAATAGATATTACTGTCAGTAGTTGTACTGTAATGTTAGCTTGAAATTGAAAAGTTGGTAGGAGTGTGGGATGCAAAGGGAGCCTTGCTCCCACCAAGTTGGTGTGTGACATGAAAACAGGTGTGGAATTATGCTAATCTGATTAATGTAACTTTGTTTTGTTTGAAGGTGGTGGGAGTGTGGGGCCCAAAAGGCTCCACGCTCCCACCAATATGCACTCCCTTCAATAAATATTATAGTCAGTAGCTGTATTGAAATGAATGCCCCCCCCCCACATCAGGTACTAGATCCTGAGTGCAGAGCCACAGGCCAACTAAAGCCATGTAATAAACAGAATACCTCCCTCATACTACCTGCACACAAGTTAGAACACTGAAGAGTTGCATGGCCTAAGCCTGGCAATGTCCCCCAACCACCCCTCCTCGAGCAGGTAGTGGATCCTGAGTGCAGATTCACAGCCCAACCAAGGCCATGGACATCAATCGTATACCTCCATGATACCAACTGCACACTAGTTATGACACTGATGAGTTGCTCAGCCTCAGCTAGGCAATACACCCACCCCTCCAGACCAGGAATTGGATGCTGAGTACAGAGCCACAGCCCAAATAAAGCCATGGACATAAACATTATACCTCCCTCATACAAGCTGCACACAAGTTAGAACACTGAGGAGTTGCATGGCCACAGTGAGGCAATGCCCCCCCCAAAGAGGTACTGGATCCTAAGTGCAGAGCCACAGCCCAACTAAGGCTATGTACATCAATGGCATACCTCTGTGATATCAACTGCAGATTAGTTACGACATTCATGAGTTGCACGGTGTCAGCAAGGCAATGCCCTCACCCCTCCCAGACCAGGAATTGGATGCTGAGTGCAGACACACAGCCCAAATAAAGCCATGGACATAAATGGTATATCTCCCTCATACCAGCTGCACACAAGTTAGAACACTGAGGAGTTGATTGGCCTCAGCCAGGCAATGCCCCCTCCCAAACAGGTACTGGATCCTAAGTGCAGAGCCACAGCAAAACTAAGGCCATGGACATCAATGGTATACCTCTGTGATACCAAATGTAGATTAGCTATGACACTCATGAGTTGCACGGCCTCAGCTATGCAATGCGCCCACCACCCCAGACCAGAAACTGGATGCTGAGTGCAGACCTACTGCCCAAATAAAGCCATGGACATAAATGGTATACCTCCCTCATACCAGCTGCTCACAAGTTAGAACACTGAGGAGTTGCACGGCCTCAGCCAGGCAATGCCCCCCCCAGAACAGGTACTGGATCCTGAGTGCAGAGCCACAGCCCAACTAAGGCCATGAACATCAATGGTATACCTCTGTGATACCAACTGCAGACTAGTTATGACACTCGTGAGCTGCATGGCGTCAGCCAGGCAATGCCCCCAGACCATGTATTGGATGCTGAGTGAAGAGGCACAGGCCAATTAGATCCATGGACATACACAGTATACCTCCCTCATACCAGCTGCACACAGGTTAGAACACTGAGGAGTTGCACGGCCTCAGTTAGGCAATGCCCTCACCCCCCAAGACCAGCAACATGATGCCGAGTGCAGACCCACAGCTCAAATAAAGCTATGGATATAAACAGTATACCTCCCTCATACCAGCAATATACAAGTTAGAACACTCAGGAGTTGCACTGCCTCAGCCAGGCACCCCCCCCCCGAACAAGTACTGGATGTTGAGTGTACCAGCTGCACACAAGTTAGAACACTGAGGAGTTGCACTGCCTCAGCCAGGCATCCCCCCCGAACAGGCGCTGGATGCTGAGTGCAGAGCCACAGCCCAACTAAGGCAATGAACATCAGCGGTATACCTCTGTGATACCAACTGCAGACTAGTTACAGCACTCATGAGTTGCACGGCATCAGCCAGGCAATGTCCCTAGCCCCCAGACCACATACTGGATGCTGAGTGCAAAGGCATAGTCCAATTAAAGCCATGGACATAAAACAATATACCTCTCTCATACCAGCTGCACACAAGTTAGAAAACTGAGGAGTTGCATGGCCTCAGTTAGGCAATGCCCAACCCCCCCAGACCAGGAACTGGATGCTGAGTGCAGACCCACAGACCAACTAAAGTCATGGACATAAACAATTTACTTCCCTCTTACCAGCAGCACACAAGTTAGAACACTGAGGAGTTGCACAGCCTCAGCCAGGCAAAGCCCCTACCCACCGCCCTCTGAGGCCAGGTAGTGGATGCTGAGTGCAGAGCCACAGCCTGAGTAAAACCATGTACATAAATGGTATAGGATACTGAGGAGTTACATGGTGTAAGCCAGGCTATGCTACACCTTCCAAAACCAGGTACTGAATCTGGAGTGCAGAGCCACAGCTGAAGTAAAGCTGTGGACATCAATGATATACCTTACTGATACCAGCTGAACACATGCTAGGACACTGAGGAGTTGCCTGACATCAGTCAGGCAATGCCCAGTACCTGCCCAGGCCAGCTACTGTATTTTGAGTGCAGAGCTAGAGCCCAACTAAAGGCGTGGACATCTACGGGATACATTACCGATACCAGTTGCACATGTTAGGACACTTAGGAGTTGCACTGGATAAGTCAGGCAATTCCCCAACCCCCCTAGATCAGGTACTGGATCATAGGTACAGAGAGAGAGAGTCCAACTAAAGTCATAGACATCCATGGTATCCCTCCCTGATAGCATTTGCACACATGTATTTTTAAGAAGGAGCCTAATACATCATTTTCAAACAATAATGTTTTAATTATTAATTTTTTTTTTTTTTAATAATTCTTTTGGAAAAATAATAAAATAAATAAGTGTGTTTCTTCACACAGTGAAGGGATAATAAATAAAACATAAATAAAATAAAAGCAGTAAAATAAATAAAAGTGTTGCTTCACACAGTGGAGGGGGCATATAACTTATACTAAAAAAAAATAATTCTTTTGGGGAAAAGCATCAAAAAGAATGTCCAGGAGTGATAGGGAAGTGCTAACCATTCAGGCTGTTGTGCCTTGGGGAGAGGAGGAGGAAGAGGAAGACTGCATAGGAGCTGGTGGGACTTGGTGCCCCTCATCTGTAGGTGGCAGTGGTGTTGTGGGACAGGTACCTTTGAGGGGCTGTTGCTGCTGAGGAGCTGGGGATAGTGGGTCATCCTGAAGGTGCTGCAGGTCCTGGCAGAGGAGATGGTGGATGGCCTCCATGGCCTCCAGCTGGTTCTCAGCCAGCCGCACCATGAGACGGTGGGTGGTCTCGAGAGATGCAACAGAGGCCTCCTCCATTTCCCTTAGTGATCTTATGACTTGGGTGATGCCCCTGTTGCTCTGCTCAAGACCACGGGTGACAATTAAGGCTGTGTGCCCTACACACCCACGTCACTGCAACAAATCTAATATTTCAGAATTTTGATCAATAATATGGTCAAGTTTTGCTGTAGTGACATGGGCATGCTGGGCATGCTGGGCTGCAGCCCTGTTGCCACCCTCCACGGCCTTGAGTAGCTGGCTGAGAGTGCTGCTGATGGTATGCAGAACAGCCAGAGACTCTGTGGAGAGAAAAAAGACAACAAGAGACATGTCAGTAAACTAAGCTGTTCTGTATTCTTACTTTAGTGTACTGTAATGAAGTATATTTTTTAATTAATGATAGAGGCACTGCATTTACATCTATGGCAGATTAATATAGCTGTCTTGATTTCATAATACAGTAATTAAATTGTGTTGCTGATAGAATTGATTTTATTATAAGAGGATAGATCATAATTACGTATGTGATATTTCCTAAAAGAATATGTGTCCAGGGAAATCGTTAATATTGTTCTCGCACTTGTAGCTTGCCAATATTCTGACAGACATAAAACAAACTAGAAATGGTTCTGGCCTGCTCAAGCAAAAAGATGCTTCTACACCAAAATTCATAAATGCAATATTTTGTTTATTTATGAGTCCCAGCTTTTCGCCTAGTAATAAGCTTCTTCAGGGAAACTGTAAAGAATTCATCAAAAAGATATAATCAGTTTTCAAAACAATGTTTTGTTTACAAACTTCCAAGTTCACCATATCTCTCAATACTGACCATACCGATCAGGAAGACTGCATATGCTGTCTTCCTGATCTGTATGGTCAGTATTTGAAAACTGATATCTTTTTGATGAATTTTTTACAGTTTCCCTGAAGAAGCCTATTACTAGGCGAAATGCTGGGACTCATAAATAAACAAAATATTGCATTTATGAATATGTGATATATCATCACGAGTGGCAACTGTGGTTGGGAGTTATCATGAGTGGCATAGGCACAACTGATTGAACTTTCATTTCAACTGCCCAAACATCTGATATTTGGGTATCACATAAGTAACTGTTGTTTTGCTACTCTACTTTAAATATTGATTATCATGCAGGATATCATACAAGTACATTTTAGTACATTTTACATGCATTGCTATGGAGGAGGTGGAATTTTGTAGGTAGGTAGCTATACCAAGTGTGCTGTACAAAGACATGCAGGTGATGATAATGCTGAACTATTTGCAACAACAAATGTAGATGGTTACAAAGGTGTAAGACTCCTTACTGTGATCAGATCATTTTTCAGATGGTCTGATGTTCGTGGATGAAGAACCAAATTAATATATTATTGAAGTGCGTGAAGGATTCTTATAAGTGAATACATTCAGGCAGCATGTGATAGCACATTATATTTTTTTTTTATAGTGTTGGCATGGCGGTGCATGTTGTAATTGGCTGTTTTTGGTACCATGAAGTGACATTGGTCTTATCGTCTCTTGTAGTTGCTAGGCCAATGGTAAACCTCTTAAGCTTTGCTGTTGAGGTTTACTGATGCCCTAACAAGCATTCAAGGTGATTGTTGCTTGTTTATCAGCTGTAGATCTGACATTGTTGTGTATATGTGAGTGACTGTGTGCAGGAATGAGTGTTGATATTATCACTATGAGCAGGGTTCACAAAGAAGATGCACTGAGTGCATCTCGGCTGCCCTGGCACAGGGGAGATGCACTGAGTGCAAAATGGGTGATTCACAGAGGAGGCACAGGGAGATGCCCCCGGTGCATCCCCTCTGTGAATAGCACAGGTGTGCCCCATACACGATGCATCAGGGCATCCCAGTCTATGCTGGTGCATCCCCCATGTTAGGCAGTGAACCCTTTGGGGCAGGGCATTTGAGGATGCCCTGTGCTCAAAAACATGATTCACAGCCAGTGGCATGCAAATGAGCCCATTAGGCATATATGGCACAATGGGGCCATTATGAACCCATTTGCATAGTGCCTATAGGGATGCCCTGGTGGAATGTGCTGACCTGCAGACACACCCAACCATCCTTGGCCCAAACCCATCCCCGTGAAATACCGCTCTTCACAGCCATCACACAAGCACGCCCCCCACCCCAAGCTCCCGGCAGTGCTTTGTAGGAAATGCTGACCCCTCCCAAGACCTCATAATGTGCCGCTTCTTGTGGCAGTATGTATGCAGTAACCCCTCCCCCCAGCCCCCATAATCAGCTGCTCTCAGTGGCAGTAAGAAGGAATTCACACCCCCTGCACCCGTAACCTGCCACCCCTTGCTGCACTATCTGGCAGCATGAACCCCCCAGGCTCCTGGTAAATGTTGCTCCTTGTGGCACTATCTGGCAGTATGACCCTTCCCAGCTCCAGGTAAATGCTGCTTCTTGCAGTGGTATCCAAGCTGTCTGCAAAAAAAAACTCCTCTCCTCAATCCCCCATGAATGCCAACCTATGCAGTACTAAGACAATGATAAAAGACCCACTCCCCAGCCAGGCACCCCCAGCCCACCCCTCTCCCCCAACCAGAGCACAGTCCCACCATCAGAGGGCAGCTGAACCCACCCACATACCACCACGACTGCCCACTGACAGAGCTGTCTGAGGCTGACAGTTACCTCACTTCCCAAAGCACACATGGGTGTCGGGTAGTCAGGTAGCTGTCAGTCTCAGAAAGCTCTGTCGGCAGGCAGCCTTGGCAGTATGTGGGTGGGTTGAGCTGTCTGCAGACAGTGTCATCATGCTGGGGTGGGGAGAGAGGGGTGTGCTGGGTGTGCCTTGGTGGAGGTTGGGTCTTTCACCATTGTCCGGTGCGGATGGTGGCATTCATGGGCAATCTAAGTGAGGAGGTTTTTCAGGCACTGAATACCTCTGCAAGAGTGGCATTACCAGGAGATGGGGGTGTCATACCGCTGTAGTGCCGCAAAGAGTGACAGGTTACGGGAGGGGGGGTGAATTCTTCATGCTGCAACCGAGAGCGCCGCTGGCTGGGGCATGGGGCGGGGGACAAACTGGACTGCCAGGGTGGGCAGGCTACCATGCTGCAGGCAGCAGTATGACAGTCGGCCTGTGGGTATCCACCTACTTAAATCTAGTATTTCTAGACTTATCTTTCTGTGGGTCATCCCCAGACTTGCCCCAGGGATGTGCCACAGAATAGGGCTGTGAATGGGGTTGCACCCGATATGCATGGGCACGCCCCCTTCACAGCCCCTCCAGATGTGCTGCATATCATTACTGGCAGTTTGTGGTGCATCTGGGATGTGCTGGCAGATCAGGGTTGCACTGGCACATTGGGGTTGCGCCAGTGCATCAGCCCCCTGCCAGAATCTCCTTTGGGTGCATGTCGGGGATAATGGTGGGCAAAGTGGGCTCAATCTGCTCCACAAAGTGATTCACAGAGTAAAGGCGAATTCATGGAATGCTCCACAATGCAAAGCGGAGTAATTCGCATTTGATGGGTAACGCGAAGTACATTAAAAACAATGACTTTGCATTACTCCACCTTCCCAGACCACTACTCCATCAGTTTTAAAGGCAAAGTGCATTGAAAACAATGCACTTTGCCTCACTCTGACTTGTTTTTAAGTTCCAAAGGCAAATTTTGCAGTGATTCATGAGATTTCAGGTCACATGGGCTCTATATTGATCTGAACAGCCTCAGTTCGGGGTAGTGTGTGTAGGAAGCTGTAGGAGACAGTGTGCTCTGAGAGCTGTCTGTGATTCAAACCTTCTAAAAGTTGTTAAAAAAGCCTTTTTGAATAATATTTTTTGCTCAAACTTTAGTTCATCGATTGTAGGAAACCCTCCTATGCGCATATCATAGAGCGATTTTGTTTGTGTGTGGATTTTGAATGTTAATGTATAACATTGAGTGTGTGTAGTAAAAGACAGTGAAAGTGTGCTTTGGGGGAGGGACATATCTGTGGTGTAGGTAGATTTAAGTTGTAGAAATAGGGAGTTCTTTGTTTTTTGGTTATATTTTTGTTACATAAGAGACTGTGTTAATGTACACACAGTAATATTGTTAGTAATTGTTGACATTTTCTTGCTGATTGTGTGTTGTGTGGATCTGGTGCAGCAGTTCATAATTTCAGGTTGTTTACAATACGTGGCATATTATTGAACTTTTTAATTTGCTACACATTACTCGTTGTAGACAAATTGTGTGTGTGTGTTAGTGTTTGTGGTGCTGCGTGACATCAAATAATACACCTTTTATTGTGCCACAGTGTAATTTCAGGCGCAGCAGTGTGAACCTGCTATTCACTGCAGCTGCGTGATTTTGCACCGCCATCGTGGTATCTGTTTTTTGTTTTGCTGCTTGTACTGCCATAAAAATCTACAGTCAGTGCTCCCCCCACTCCCACCGGCAAAAGGAATTGTTTTCCAGATTGGATTGTTTGTGACCTCAGCACCAATGGTTAGTTAAGCTGTTGTTTTCAAGTTTGAATTTGCTTCTCTATCTATTGCTGAAGCCACAGTTGTTTTTTTTGGCTTCACAACCAGCATCCCCTCACCCAGGGTGAATGTTCCAAAATCTAAATTTGTTTAGACTTTTGATGTTGATCCCCCCAAATGCCCACAAAGAGATCTGCAAGCAAAGTTGGTTCTCGCCATGGCACTGCTGCCAGTGAAAAGATAGTCTGTGGGCGTGGTAGTACGCAGACACAGAAGTGCATTGCTCATGTGAGGAAAGGTATTTCTCCTGCAGTGTGTTTTACTGCCCAATCAGTAGCTTCACTCATAGTTGGAGGAGATTATGTTGTCCCAGCCAGTGGTGTTGGTGGTGGTGGTAGTATGAGTATTGCTGCCTCAAGTTTGACTTCTGACCAGTGCACCATGTCCAAAAATATAGTGGAATGTGAAGCAGTGAAGTGAGTTGCACAGTGCAGATGATGTCATACTACCCAGTAACATCCCAGTAACTGAACCTGAGGATTCTGATAATCATGTCAATGATAGCATACAATGTGACATTTCTTACACCGCGGTTCATGTCACGCATTTTCCATGTAGTGATTCACAGTGTGGAGAAAAACTATCAGGTGATGGTGGTCTTGATGATGATGATGATGATGAATGTGATGAGGATGATGTTGCTGTGGTTGCAACATGCAGTCCACATGCCAGCATCTAAGCAGAAGATGTGGATGTGAGTGATGTTAATGAATATGATGATGATGTAATTGACCCCAGCAGAACTGGAGAAAAAGAAATTCAAGGTGGCTGTGTCTGGGTCTGTTTGCAATAATCCCCCCTTGTAAAAACGTGTGATTTACCAGTTTCAGTTGATGGTGACGATGATGACCCAGTAATAACGATAGGTAGTCATGGTGGTCAGTTGCAGTCCAGGCTTGCACTGCCCAAAAATCATGTAGAACCCCCCCACCCCACTTCAGTGCTTATAAGAACGGAGTTCAATAAGCAGCATCATATACATGTTAAAAGTAGAGCATCACAATCCCTTGTTTGTGATTTTTTTTGTTCAAGATGCAAATGATGAGTCAGTTGCAATCTGCCAGGTTTGCCATGTGTGTGTGAGTCGAGGTAAAAAGGGGAACCATATGGACACAGGAGGACAGCATTCGCATCTTAGGAATACTGTAGGCACATGGCACTGTGGACCCAGCACAAGATGGCAGCTAATACCACAGTTTGGCATTCACCCTCGTCATCAACCATTATGAGCATGTTATCCCCTTTCATGAGTGTTAAGTCCACTAGGAAATTAAATATGCGAAGTAGTGAGGAAATAAGATCAGAGGATTACTACAGGCATTACAACCCCCAGCACCTGCGCCCAGTGTGCAGTTATACACAAATATGACACACATTACAGAGTGTTTTTGTATATTAGCTGAAGTACCCACTCAATCATACAGTGTCACATGAACTTAATGCTGCTGTAGCTGAAATGCTGGCAATTGATCTTTTGCCCTTCTCCTTTGTGGAGAATTCTGGTTTCCTGTGGTTTGTTGCATGTGCCTGTCCAAGATGGAAAGTCACATCCAGGACATACTTTTTGACCCATGCTGTCCCCGAGTTGCTCCATACTGTGTCCTACTCAGTAAGACATGCCCTTCAGCATTCCTCCTCTCCATTCATCCATTTAAGTATGGATATCTGGACAAGTGGCAAAACAGTGGGGAGTTAATATTTGTGTATAACTGCACACTGGGCACAGGTGCTGGGGGTTGTTTGTGATGTTATTAGTGTGAATAATCAGTGCAGTAAGGTGGAGTGTCATGGTAGCAATCTTCCAGGAATTCAATAGCATGCAACAATTGCGATGCACAATGTGACCTGTTCACACACTGGTGAAAACATGTTGGACATGGTACTGACTGAACTTGACAAGTGGCTGAACCCCCTGTCCCTTGGAGCTGGGTTCATAACAAGTGACAATGGGTCAAATGTGGTGAAATGCATCACGAATGGTGGCTTTTTTCATGTTCCATGCATGGCCCATTGTTTAATTCTTGTGGTGCAGGAGTTTCTGCAGCACCCTGACATAAAGGAAATGCTGACAGCTGCACGCTTATCTGCTCTCACTTTTCACGATCTGCAAAGGCCTGTCACTGACTTTGGCAGTTGCAGATGTGAAACAGCCTCCCTCAGCACAGCTTGGAGCTGAAAGTTGTCACCCAGTGGAACTCCACTTTATACATGGCAGAGAGGTTGTATGAACAATACAAAGTCATCATAGAATATCTTGTGATGCACACTAGCTGTGACAGTTCCAGGGCCTCCATGTCTATGACGACTAAACAGTGGCACCTCATAGACACTGTAATAACAATTTTGCATCCTTTTGCACATACCACACAGGCAGCGAGTGGTGAGTCTGCTTCCATTAGCCAATATATTCCACTGCTGTGGGTGCTGAGGCAGACATTGGTGAATGTACAGCATGGCCTTGATGTTGCTGGAGACAGTGCTAGCAGTATGTTGCTGAAACACATTCTGACAGTATTCAACCAGAATTATCACCTTTTGAGCATTCAGCATACTGACAATTTTGCCATAGCAACAATGCTGGACCCATGATATAAACATGGAATTGCCTCAGTACTAGAGGGAGGGGCTGAACAGGTGAAAAATGTCACTGGGCAACTGGTGCACTTGGTTCATGAGGCACAGAAGTCACGTGCCAAAGTAAGCAAACCTCAGCAGCATAATCTGATTGAAGGTGCACCTGGAGGACCATCAAGCATATCCTGTAAGAGGAAGGGGACTGCAGTTCCAGGTGATCTGTCATCCAAAGCAGTTGGCATTAACTCACTTTGGGAGGCTTTGTCCCAAGTGGGGATTTGAAAAATCAATGATTCCAGAGAACTGGATGATGCATCAACCACTGGACAGAGAATGTTTGAGTCATATTTGACTGAAAACAGGCATCTGTCAATAACTGATGATCCTCTTTTGTACTGGAGTGGAAAGGTCATTGAAGAGCCAGAGCTGACTGCAGTGGCACTGAAGTACCTCACATGTCCACCCTCCAGAGAAAGTGTCGAGAGGGTATTCAGCTCAGCAGGTGCAATAGTCAGGGATCGTCAAACAAACCTCTCTCCTGCAAATGTTAATTTGCTAACATTTATAAAAATGAATGAGAGGTGCATACCAGCACAGACTGCAACCTCAGTATTCATACCCCAGCCTACTCATGGTGGTTTTGGTGATGTAGAAATGGACTATCCTGGTGTCACTGGCAGTGGCAGCATGAAACGACCCACCACTGATGTAGATGAAGACACAATGGAGAAAGAATTTCCCAGAGGTCAGACTTCAGACATTGAAGACTGTGAGGGCAGCTTTCTTTATGAGGATGATGATGTGGTTAATGTTGACAGGTTTTAACTGAAGTTGCTAGAAGGCGGTGTGCCCCCCTGGAGTCAGACCACCACCAAGACCGATGTTAGCCACTGTCACCACAGAGAATGAGTTTGTCCACCTCCTTGAACCACCACCACCACCACTGAGACTGATGTTAGCAAATGCCACCACAGAGAATGAGTGGTGCCCCCCCGGACCACTACCACCACCACCACCATGACTGATGTTAGCCACTGCCACCACCACCAGATGCAGGAAGATGTCACAGGGAATGTAATCATGTGCTGCAGCTATCACCACCAGCACCCACCACCACCACCATTGTCATTCAGACAATGTTTCCCCATTACATTGACCATGCCAAGGCAGAGGGAGTCAAACAGGAGACCACATACATCAGCCACAGGCACAAAGCTTCTTAATATAAAATCTATAAAGTGAGTATGTGTACTAATGTTTTTTTTTTATGTTATTTAACTTCCTTTAGCTGTATGTTTTGTTTTCTATAGCTTTTCTCAGCTGCATTGGTCAAACACATACTGTAAACTTATTTTTTTTTTTTACAGGTTAACAAAAAAACTCTTCTTCGCTGAATGTCTGTATGAATGGTACTGCAGCTGAACCATTTTTTTTAATTTTATTTTATTTATTTAGTTTTTGTTGACCAGGTAAGTGCACTAGACAAATCCTGCCTATTTTCAGGCACGCCCCAGGGGAGGGGGATACAGATGAATGCCAGCTGACCTTGAACCAGATTAAGCTGTTGGTGGTATTTTTAGTCAGTGAGGGAAATTTGGCCAGGACACACAGGAGAAATTCCCCTACTGTTTTCGATAAGTGTCATGGGATCTTTAACATCCAGCTGAACTACCACCAGTCCAGGCAGATGGGACCTCAGTTTAACATCTCATCCAAAAGATGGCACCTCAAAAGTGCAGCACCACTCTTATTCTGCATTACAGTGTCAGTACTGGGATATTAACCCAAGTGCCAGATGTGGGAACTGAACCCACAGCCCTCTGATCTCCCGGCCTCAGAGGTGAGTGTGCTACTTACTGAGCCACTGACAGCTGAACCATATAGAGGAGCCTTTGGAAAATCCATTTCAAATCCATACTGGTAAGTATCAAGATTTTATTTCATCTGTTCAATTTTTTTAAAGACTGCAGCAAATGCAACTGCGTACGATTCATAAACTAGGTGACGTGTATGTTGCCAAAACTATTTCTGCAAGATATGCACTGTATTCTGAACTTGAAGCTGTGCAGCCATTACAGTGTTGAAAAAGTTCCACACAGGTTGTGTTACTTGACGAGATGTGGTTTTGAAATGCAGCTTGACTTGAGATTGAGAGCTAGGGACAATCAAGTTGTAAGAAGTCATTTGTTTCTTTTTTTAAGAAACTTCCAGATGCTTTGTTGTGTCATAGTTGCCTTATCCAAAGAAGTTCTTCAACATTAGCCCCCACCCCCGGGCTGGGCAGACATGCAACACACAGAAGTCATTTCAATCAATGACCATGACCATCATTAACAACCAGACTAGAAAAGGATGCAGATGAAATCTGTGAAGAAGTAACCAAATAAGAAACCATTAATGAGACAAACCTGCAAATATGTCCCCCCCCCACAAAAAAAAATACTTACCTTCATTGGCTTGAGAGATATCCATTTCAAATTTCTACACAAAAAGTCGTCATCAAGTACTGGAATGTACACACCAACAGTATCTGTGATCTGTAATATAAAACAATACAATGAGTACATGTCTATATGTGTCAACCCCCCACCTACAAAATACAAAGATATATATATATATCTATATATATATATATCTATACATATATATATATATATATATATATATATATATATATATATTATATATATACTCACCAAGGCTACCATTAGTGTACAGACAAAGGCACTCTTCCATCTGGTTAAGATGATCACATTGCATTTGTGGGAATCGCAGCGCATATTGGACCTGCAACAGTTTGCTCATAGTCATCATTTCTGAGGGGACTTTGTATGTGGTGTAACACTCCCATTTCACTTCGTTACCACTTGTCAATTTTCTGCACACCAGACAGATGCATTTTGGGCATGCAGAAAAAATCTGGGGAATCTGTGTGAGTACTGCGCGCATAACTGAGTGTGCCATTAATTCTGGGGGACTTTGCATGTGGTGTAATGCTTCGATTTCACTTTGTTACCACTTGTCAATTTGCTGCACACCAGACAGATGTATTTTGGGCATGCAGAAAAAATCTGGGGACTCTGTGTGAGTACTGCACACGTCTCAGCACGCCATTAATTCTGGGGGACTTTGCATGTGGTGTAACACTCCCATTTCACTTCATTACCACTTGTCAATTTTCTGCACACTAGACTGATGCATTTTGTGTGTTGTGATTGTGAGCACATGATGTCATACTTAAATGATAAATTAAAGCAGCATTGCAAGAATATAGTGACAATTTTGACCCCTACTTATTTATGCTATTTTACATTGCTAGCCACTAGTTACCTCTGGGGCATGACTTGAATGATACCCTTCTTTTCACAATTTCTGTATGCTTTACTATTTTTTCTCATGTCTAAAAAAAAGGAGCATGCCTTTCAATATTGTTCTGACCAGGATTTTAGCATTATTTGCAGCTGTTTTTCAATAAATATTGTTCTGTGAGGTCATAAAACACTTCCTGCTTCATAACTATTAATTTTACAACAGAAGTGATATATAACAGCTGATGGAGAAAAGCAGCAGCAAATACTGACAAAGACCTGGTCCACACTGTATTAAAAGGAGTGCTCCTTTTATTATTTCAGACATGAAAAAAAGTGGTAAAGCAGACTCAAGTACTGGAAACTATAGTATCATACAAGTCAGGATGTAAGTAAAGTGGCAATGTAAAATAGCATTAAAAAGTATAGGTCAAAATTTTCAGCAGATTGTTGCACTGCTGCTTTACAGAGATTCACCAAGTTACATAGTTATTATGGTGTTGCACCCAATATATGGGTGCCTTACCTCAAGGGGATTCTTTCTTGCTCCACAAGTCCTTACATAGTGCAATACATTTCTGTCAGAAACTTCCATAATTTCATTAAAGTGTGTCACATCACGGAGGAATTCCCGTTCTGAAAAGCAGCCCAAATTCTGTCCCTTGCTCTCAGCAACATTAGGATGTGATGCCAAGGAGAGCACGGGTGCATGCTCCATTATAGTTCACCACAAACTGACTATTATAACATAAAGAAACATTCGGAAAGCCACCAGACATTCACTATAATGGAGCATGCACCCATGCTCTCCCTGGCATCACATCCTAATGTTGCTGAGAATGGGGAGCAGAATTTGGGAAGCTTTTCAGAGCAGGAATTCCTCTGTGTCATGACACACTTTAATGAAATTATGGACATTTTTGAAAGAAATGTATTGCACTATGTAAGGACATGTGGAGCAAAAAGATTCCCCTGGAAGTAAGACTCCCATATATCGGGTGCAATGCTGTAAGTTGGTAAATCTCTTTAATGTCTATTTCACAAACAAAATATTTATGAAGGATCAATAATGTTTACTTTATGTTGGGACTCATGAATCAGATTTGAAGTGTTTCACAAAAAGCATGACTGAGCAGTGCAAATATGTTGTGCTAAACTGCATGTGTGCCGTCAGTGTTCTTTCCTGTGTGTGCATACATTGTCCAGCTTCATGCAAATATATATATGGTGTGATTTGTTGTAGTATCTCTAGAATAAAGATAACAAAGAAAACATGACATATATTTTATTGGTGCCATCAGCACCAGTGGAGTAAGTGATATGATATTTTTTCAGAGGTACTGGGTCACTGTGCACCTCAGTCATTCACAGTACACGCATGACTTTGCAGAGATCATAGCACAAAAAACACATGCTCTCCTAAAAGTTATGTCTGCAGTATGTGACTAAGGTGCACTCTGGCCAGACACCTCTGAAAAAGTATTGTATCACTTAGTCCACTGATGATGATGGTGATAATCAAATATATGTTATTCTGCTCGCTATTCTTTATACCATAAACACTGCAATTAGTCAGCAATATATGTTTGTAAGAAGCTGCACAAAGTCTGATGTCACACACACACACACACAAAAAAAAAAACAACATTGACTGCACACATGCAATTTAGAACATCATACTTGCACTGCTCACACCAGCTTTTCCACAAGCACTCCAAAACAGAAAGTCAACATTACTGAGGAAGGAGGTCACGTGATGCAGTGTGCTTGAGAGCAGCTCTCTCTGAAGCTCCCTGCCTCTTCCTGCTAAAACTAATTTTTTCAACCACATAACTGATATCCTTTCTATTTCGAATGACCCTAAAGGCTTCCTGACTGAGTACTGTGTCTGGGAGCTGATTTTTAGGGTAATTGAAAGCATTTCCAGAGGACTAGCATCGATGGAGGCTGAAATGAAAGCAGCTAGTGTGAAACACACTCCACCATCAACGCCTGAAAAGGCTTCCAAGAAGGCTAAAAACACCAGCTCTGCATCTCCTTCTAAACAAAATGCTTCTGCTGCAGCTAATACACCATTAACTGAGGAGAGATTCCTTCAAATCATGGAACCTTTTAAGGAAACATTACAAGAAATCTCAGGAGAAGTTAAATCCATCAGGAAAGACTTCGTGGACCTATCCAGACAAGTTGGGGATCTAGAAGCTAAGGTCTCTTCAATAGATCGTTGGAAAAATACAGCTGACTCAGAGATTATTAAATTAAAGCAGCAAATACAAAAACTGCAAGCCAAAACTGAAGATCTTGAAGGGAGGAGCAGGAGAAACAACATTCTTATCCTGGGGTTACCTGAATCTGAGGAGGGGAATGACACCATTAAATTTATCCAACAGTTCCTAAATAAAGTCGTGGGCCCATCTCCAATCAATCAAACCTACCACATTGAAAGAGCCCACAGATCTCTGAGGCCCAAACCTCCACCGAATGCCCCCCCCCCGAGGCCAATCATTATCAAATTTTTGAGTTATATTGAGTGCCAGCATGTCTTAACCAAAATTAAAGAACTAGACTCTGTACAGTGGTCCCATGTGAAACTAAGGATTACCCAGGATTTACCTCTCGATGTTCGTAAAAGAAGAACAACTTTTCACCCTATCATCAAAAAATTAATCGCGGCTGGGATAAGATTCAAGATGGTGTACCCAGCGAGGTTCGGGGTCTCCCTGGAAGGCAGCTGGCAACATTACGATGATCCAGATCAGGCTTTAGTGCACTTAAAGGAAAAACTTCCTGGTCTTTTTAAAGGCCCCTGACTTTTGGACTTACTGGTTGCTCGATAGTTTCACTGTTTGCCCTTTTCGCTAATATCAATAGTTGTTGTTTCTTAAGATAGCCCGGTGTCGCAATGCGATGGTGCCATGCTGGCTTACCTGGTTTCCCCGAGGTTGAGTGATATCTGGGTCAGAGAGCTGGGTCGAGTCGGTGTAGGCCGCGTGGCCTGGGTGATTCACCAGGCCTGAGATCAGTTGCTTCACGCTGGCTGTGCGAGTCGGAGGCAGGAACAGGAAGTGCGGTCACGGTTTCCGGGGGGACTGTTTATCGGTAGGACCAAACAGGTCCGTCCCAGCCTCTTCCGACTTGCACTTCCTCTCAATGGCTGCCTCGACCCAGAACTGGCCTCCGGAGGGTCTAATTCAGTATTGCTGCCCATAGATCGGCTCCCAGGTACTTATTTCCATTTCGGGGGGTTAACTCTGCTATATTAATGTATTGTAAGAGGGCGACCGCACAGAGGGATGCACTGCCCCGGGTTGTTTCCGTTCTTAATATAATTGAGTTTACGTGGCCTAAGAGCCTGACAGCCTGTACTGGGTCCTATGCTCTTTTTTAGGATATCACTCCTGACTTGGAGTTGGCGGGAGGGGGAGTAGGAGAGGTTCCTGCCTTCTGGAACCTGTCTCACGATCGTAAGTGGATTTGTGGGCTACCTTGGCTACCCCATTTTTCCAAGTGTTGTTGTGGTAACCCTGAATACATGATCACTGGGAAGGAAGGTCCTAATTTTAATTTTGCTCGAATTTTGTCTAATTTAGGGGTGAAGCCAGGGTATTGGGGGAGGGGGTTTTACTTCTCATGATACTGTTTCTGTTCCTGTGTTGTTCTTGGATGGGGGAGAGTTTTGTATATAGTTGGAAGTATTATGGGGGGAGATTAGGGGGTGGGAGTTAGGATTGTTGGGGCAAATTCCAGATATTTTGTATTAACTGTTTTTGGGGCTGGGGCACAGTTATTTTATAATTATGAAACTTGATCTTATTTTTTAGCACGCTCAGCAAGAGATTTTCTATTTTGACTTGAATGTTTTGGTTGGATGCAATCTGTGTGGGTGGGGGAGGGGAGGATGTCGCCACCAGGGTTTTTCTCGGATGGGCCAATCTGCCAAGTTGTCTCTTAAGCTACTCGAGTACTAGTAATAATGGCACTGGGTCATATTAAGCTTGCCTCGTGGAATGTGAGGGGTTTAAGGGAGGCCTCAAGAGAGGTCGGGTCCTATTGAACTGCTCACTACTAGAGTGGACATACTTTTCTTCAGAGACCCATATCATGGTAACTGAATTGAATTTGTTAAAATTTAAGGGCTTTGCGCGGAGTGCGCTTCAGGCCAAACCACCAATAGTAAGGGTGTGCCATATTGATCAGACAGAACGTACCTTTGTGATGAAGAAGCATGTGCATGACCCAGAAGGTAGATATACATTGTCCAGGGCACGCTATATAATTTAAAGGTTGTTTTAGGCTCGATATACGGTCCTGTCGGAGGGACTCTGCCTTTCTGATGACCTTAGTAGGAACGCTAAGTGCCTTCTTCCTTCCAATTTTATCCTAGGGAGGGATTGGAATGTTGCACCTTTGCAGGGGCTAGATAGATCAGGTAGTGGTCCTAAAACTGAGTCGCCCGCTCAGCTCGCGCTCGCTGACTTGTGCTTGTTGTTGGGGTTGGGGGATCCTTGGAGGATCCTTAACCCTATGTCTAGATCCTACTCCTTCTACTCTCCAATGCACACTTCGTGGTCCCGGATAGACTATATTTTAGTGAGCACTAGTTTGCTGTCTAATATCTCTTCTGCCAACATAGAGCCTATAGTTATCTCTGACCATGCCATGGTTTGGGTCAAAATGTTCCCAGGCCCCGCAGGCCAGCGAGACACTATCTGGAAGCTTAACAATCAGATTTTGAAGGATGAGCGAACCACTTCATCTTTCAAAACGCTGATCTCTTCCTTCTTGGAACTCAATCAGGGCTCAGTTGATAGATACGATTTAATCTGGTGCTCACTAAAATGCTATCTAAGGGGGGAATTTATTAAGGAAGCTTCTAAACGAAAACGGCAAAGGATAGAGAAAGTTAATTCTTTAGCTAACCAAATCAAGACTGTGGAGGAAGAACTCTCAGCCTCTTACTCGCGGGGAGCACTAGAGAAGTTATACAGGCTGAAGGACAAATATGAAGACTTAATTAGGGAGAGAACAGAATATACCATTCTGAAATCTAAAACAAAATATCTCGAACAAGGGGAGAGACCAAGTAGAATTCTAGCCCTTAGACTTAAAGAAATAGAGAACTCGAGGCTGATTCCCAGCATTAGAGCTGAGGATGGCTCCATTAGAACCAGTCCATGGGATATCGCGGGGGTTTTTGAGACCTTTTTTAGGAATCTTTACAAGACTGAGGCTTCCCCGGTGCCCTCTCCGAGTATAGCAGAGTTTCTCGAGAGTTCTCCTCTTCCCAGGCTTGAGGCCAGTCAGAGTGAACTATTGTTAAGTCCCATTACTTCCGAAGAAATCGTAGGTGCCATTCGTGATCTGACTCTGGATAAAGCCCCTGGTCCAGATGGTTTTTCCCCAAATTTCTATAAAACCTTCTGTTCGGAGCTTATTTCCCCATTATCAAATCTATTTAATTATATCCTTTCCTCTGGCTCTTTAGACCCTTCCCTATTAGAAGCAACTATCATTCTGATCCCCAAATCCAACAAGTCGGCCCTAGATCCTGCCAATTATAGACCAATTTCCCTACTCAATTACGATGTCAAGATCTTAACTAAGATCCTTTCGTTAAGAATCAAACGAGTATGGCAGACACTCCTTAGTGCGGAACAAGTAGGCTTCGTGCAGGGAAGATCTGCCGCTGACCATATTAGAACCCTTACGCACATTTTTCATACCGCCCAAGACTCTCAATCCCCTATGGCTCTAGTAGCCTTAGATGCCGAGAAGGCTTTTGATAGGGTGAGTTGGGAATTTCTGTGGGCTACCTTGCAGAAAATGGGTTTCCCAGCGCAGTTTATTCAATGGATTAAAGCGTTCTATAACTCTCCCTCGGCGAGAGTCTACTGCAACGGGTACTCTCTTCCAGATTTCCCTTATATTCTGGTACTCGCCAAGGTTGTCCGATATCACCGTATCTTTTTAACCTCTACTTAGAGCCCTTACTGGTCTGCATCAAATCCTCACCCGATATTAGGGGCTGCACTATTGGACAACAAACACTAACTATCTCTGTGTTCGCAGATGATATTCTCTTGCATCTTGTGGACCCAGCCCAGTCTATCCAGGGGGTACTTAAAATCATCACTCAATTTGGGGCGGTCGCCAATTACTGGCTGAACCTATCTAAATCGGAGATTTTTCCACTTAACTCACGGGTCTTCCAAGCGGATGTAGCTCAATATGGCATGAAGTGGTCGGCTAACCATCTTAAATATTTGGGTATATATTTAACACGTGACCTCTCTACAACTAAGAACTTAACTTGGAGGATCTATTGGACCGGTCAGGTGTGATCTAAATAGATGGTCAATCTTACCCTAACTTTAGGTGGGAGGATTAGTGTGGTCAAGATGAATATACTTCCACGCCTTTTCTATCCTCTAAATTTGCTAAATATTTGGCTACCGAAATCCTTTTTCCAAAAGATTCATTCCATTATAGTCAGGTTCATCTGGAAAGAAAAACAACCAAGAAGGTAGTTTTCCAAATTGTGTGCCTCTAAGGTCAATGGAGGACTCCGTTTACCTAACTTCGAGCTTTACTATAGGGCCAGCCACCTGGCGAAAATGAGTAAATGGATCTGTCCACCTCGGGGCCCCTACATCCCTAAATGGCTGCAAATCGAATGTGAGCTCCTCAAGAACCTTAATATAGATCCCCAATCTTTGTTCTACTGCAACCTCTCAGTGCTTCCAAGCCAAATAAGTCGCTCCGTGATCGGAACCTCAGTTAAAGTCTTTAACCAGCACTGTAACTCAGTTGGTATTAACAATTCCAAAGACCTGTCCCAGCCCCTAGTCTCGAACCCTAATATTAGGTTGGACTCATGTTGGCTGACCCCCTCCTGGATGCCACAAATTAAGGAGTCCGTGGTGGAAGACTTTTATCATCAAGACCTCTTATGCCCCTCAGATGAGTTGATGACTTAATTTACGATTCCTAAACACTACATTTTTAAATTATACCAGTTAGGGCACCTCATAGCTAAAGGTTTTGGCTCAGTGAAAGGGCTGTCCAAACTCCGGCCCTTGCTGGACCTGCTCAAATCTCTGGCTAATGAATCTCATAGTATAGCTAGACTTTATGCACAGCTTCTTCTTTGCAAAATACCCGGTCCCCTACCAGGATCGAAAGTCTGGGAATCACTGATTGCCAATTACTCCCCACCCTGGAAACAAATCTGGACAGATTTGAATAGATTCCTCTCCTTGGACAGGTATAGGCTTACGCAATATTATATAGTCAACAACATGTACTACAGCCCGGAAAAACTTTTTAAATTTGGGAAAATTAAATCTGCCACTTGTACCAGGTGTGGTGAAAACCAAGGTGACATATTGCATGTATTTTGGTCCTGTAATAAGGTTGCTCCTTTGTGGAAATGCATTCAAGACAATTTAGACCCCTTGCTGGGCCTGAAGGACCTGTTCACTCCTGAAATCTGTATTCTGGGGGTCTATGTGGATATTGAGGTAAAGGAGAAGAAATACCACATAGCCCTAATTTCCATGGCGGTTAAAAGATTAATTCTTCACCACTGGTTAGACCAATCCGAGATTGTATACCAGGATTGGATAGCAGAAATGTCCCAATGTTTCAAAATTGAAAAACTGATTGCTAGTTTCAGGCATACCCTGCCTGCATTCCACAAGAAATGGGGTAAATTATATGCCCTTTACCTTCATTAGAAGTACACCTGGGGTCTCTCAGAATTCCCTTCCTTTTTATTATAGGTCTTAGGCTATTTGACCTGGCCCGGGTCTCTCATCAGGTCCCCTCAGCCCCTGTTTACACTTGGTTACGGCCTGCTCTATGGACGTCCCTGGTTATTAGCGGCGGCATCCTCCAGTGGGAGAGGGGAAGGGTGGGGGATTTTATTTTGTCTTGTTTTGTTTCTTTTGTTGTACTGTTTCATATCTTAGTTGTATTGTTTTCATGTCAATTTTGGCCTTACCAAACTATTGGTTACGGAATATGTTCATGTACACTAAGGTTTCTTGGCTGTTAAAATAAATAAAGTGTGAATTTCAACATTACTGAGGAACTGCATTATAACAAAAGGGCAAGTACCTATTATTAAACAAAAAAAAAATCACACAACACTACAACACAGCAGTGGGGGTGGGGCAGGTGTCCCGAAAAAAATCTTTTAATGTGGGATTCCATGGTGTTCCAGCAGCTGGTGGAGCATTGACAGTATCTGTAGCTGCTGTTGCTGGATCTGATCCTCCTGCTGCTGCACAGCACCCACCCTCTTATTGCCTTCCTCAAGGGTCTCCCACACCAGTGCAATGTCTGCCTGCATTGCAGGCACAGTGGTGGGGTCCACTGCAGCAGGAAAGCCAGATGGCGGTGGTGGTGGTGAGGGTGGTGGTAGTGGCTATGGTGAGGGTGGTGTTGGTAGAGCAGCTGCTGTTGTTGCAATCCTGCTGCAGCAGTGGCAAGGAACAACACCCCCAGAACCCTCTGCCACTGCAACAGAAGGGCAGCATGCCACTCCACCTTGTGGTGGTTTGCCATGTGTGTGCACTGGCCACTGGTCCCCAAATGTGTCCATCAGGGTCCATGGCACACCTACACACCACACAAACAGCAAACCACAATGGTGCTGCCCTCCCCACACAATTACAAAACTGCCACACTGGGGAGCTGTGGGGGAACCAGATGTACTGCCAGAAGCACCTTCATTCACCTGAAGCTCCACCTGTGGCTGTGGAGGTGGTGGAAGGGGTGCTGCTGGTTCCCCTTCAGCTGCTACTGGTGGTGGTGGTAGTGGCAGACTCGGTGAATGTCCCACCTCTGGTGGCACTGGTGCTACTGCTGCTGCTTCCAGTTGGGGAGATGCAACACCAAACCATTGAGAGCAGTCCAATGACACCCAACCACCCCCACATGTGCACACTCCTCCCCTTTGCCCATGCCCACAGGCCACAGACTCTCCTACCAGGTCCATCGTGCACAAGTCCCTCAGACTGTGACCGATGCCTCACAATACTCCTTCACATGCACTCACAGTCTCACACACACAGTCACACAGTCACACACACACACACACAAAACAAAATTTATAAAAAAATTCAGTAGCAATAAAGAAATGAAACAACACACTACAAAAAAAACCTAAAGATTCAGCTTTTAAAAAGGCTGTGTTTTTTTGGTCAGATCACAAGATACCAACTACCAACTACAAACTCTCCTCTCTCTATACCCAAAGGCTTCCTCCTTCTACCACTGCAAAGGAGAAAGTGAAACTAACTGCTTTTCTGACTCACTTCCTTCCTGCCTGGCTAAAGCATGTGACTTACAGTACCGTAAGCCATGTGATGTATGGAGGCTGCCTGTATTGTTGTCACTTCGCCTTACATTGCGTTAAGGTGGAATGACAACAGCAAACTCATAATATGAAGGCGAAGTAGACACTCTCAAATGTCCACTTCACCCCACTGCGGATTTTAAATTCTCTGCATCTCTAGTCAGGGATGCCCCGGCACATCTCAGATGAGCTGGGTTCATCCCTTTTGTGAATCCTATCCCATGTGTATATCTTCAAGATATCTATATAGTGATGACATGATCAGTCATTTAACTACTTAGTGACTGCTTCACTAAGCAGAACCATATGTGTTCCATGGTCAGTAGTACTGCCTCCCTATTTCACTTTTACCTTCTTAAAGTAGTGTTTATAAGGAGAGCTATCACACTGCTAGAGACTCAGGAAAAATGCAGAGCCTAAGCAATTTTCTCCATAAGCAGAGACACATTTAAACAGCTTAATCTGGTTCAAGGTCAGTTGGCATTCATCTGTATCCCCCTCCCCCAGGTCGTGCCTGAAAATAGGCAGGATTTGTCTAGTACACTTACCCGGTCAACAAAAACTAAATAAATAAAATAAATAAAAAATGGAAGCACTATTAAACAAATAATTTTTTATCTCTTTCTTACTGGTATAAACCTGAAAATGAAAATGAAAGACAGAAACTAGGGGAGAGAAAAAAAGATGGATTCAAACACAAGAGATCAATAATGTATAGCACAAGTCACGTGGAAAAGTCCAGCAACATAAATTACATTTGCATGGTGTATTTGTGGGATAACAAAGTTATTTGTCCAGTAGTCTGTGATGTCTTGGAAACATCACTTGTTGCTTTGCTACTCATGATGTTTCTCAAGGTGAGAGGCTACTGTTCAAATAAGTTGGTTGTGACACAGGTGCAGCACACATATCTCTTTTATATATGCACAAAGACTACCTCAACATTGAATTTTTCAGTGAACAAGATGAACAGTAGTATTGTACGATGGTGTTATCTGCAGAATTACTACGTGTTATACCTATGGAAAAAAACTTCAGCAAAATAGTCTTTTATATTATCAGATATGGTGTGATTTACCACGGCTGCAGTGGTTTGGGTGCAAGGTGCAGCTAAGTGGGTAAATCTTTGCCAGGCATAGTAATTCTGCTAAAAACTCATATGTTATGAGTATGTTTCTGAGATGAGACTAATGTACATTTTTTTTTTAAATTACTATTTTATCCCCTCCATACGGCCTGCTAGCCCTGACCCCTCATGACATCCAATGAGTCATCCTCCTACCACACACACACACCCGGACTCACCCATCACACCTCCATGGACCTTCAGTCCCCCAACCCCCAAGTGGGGACAAGGCGGGGCCTTTCACCCTGTAATCCTTCATTTCGTCAGGGCGAGGTGGTGGTCCTGGTGAGTGGGGCACATCGGAGGCACACTCTGGGAAGTCTGTTTTCACAGAACCAGCAGGTGTGTTTCCTCTTTTCTCCCCTCCCCTACAGTGAGTAACCCCTGATGTCAAGGCAACAAGCGCCAATGTCCTCCCTGTAAGGCAGCTGCCCATTCCCCTGCCATTGGGGCTTGCAGTACTCGGAGCCTCCTCTTGGAGTCAGACAAGTGTGCAGGTATTGGCCACAACCTTCCCCAGAGAAGGCCAGTTGTCATCAGACGCTCAAGCCTATCTCCCCCCGGCTGACTCACCAGCGACCCGAGTCCGCTCCCAGACCCGGATCACCAGTATGGAGCGAGGTGTGGCATCCAGCATCTCAGCCCTCAGCACCACTGGGCCGGCTCAGGTTTGTTTTTTTGTCATAAAATACAGATATCTTATAAATTGCTCTGTTATTTATTTTTATGCAATAGGCGTGGACATAAATCCTATGTGATGAATCTGAGCTACTATGAGACAAATTCAAACGTTTACATTTATACACATAGCAGATGCATCATTATAGATTTATATACATAGTAGATATGTCACAATCACTCTGGAACTTATTTAGAATGTTCAGCCTCAGTACCAGTACTAACTGTATTCAAATGCAAGTAACTTTAAAATGAAAAAAGATAGCTTAATGCTGTGAGCATGAAGGCTGTGTAGCTCAAAATTATCTACAAAATGAGTCATATCAAATTGATAGATACATTATAGATGTTTTTATAATTAGCAAAAACGAGCAGAAAATGCTATTTTTGTTCACATTTTTGACATACGTATGCAAAAAAAGATAAGCAATCAAAAGCAAATGTCCCTGCACTGACAGAAAGCATCCCTATTGCATAAATGAAATATAGAATGGTGAGCTGTCAGATAAATGATTTTTCTACACTCGTGCTGTTTGACATCGAACATCTCACTCATGGCTTGTGCCACTCATGAGATTACCCGAGGTCAAACAGCACTTGTGTGGATAAATCATTTATCTGACAGCTCACCATTGTATATCCCTTATTTACTGTATTCATTTCTATATTCTAGATGCAATAGATGCCATTGTCATGTACAGTGAGTGGTTATCAGAGGATTTAGAGTAGTGGGAAACTGGCAGTTTAATTTTGGATTGACTATTCACTTATGTCCATGATATAATTGAAGTTACTTATGTTCCTCAGCTGGAGACCCAGGCAGGCCTGCAGCACATGGTGGATGACCCAGTGCTGGGGCTGTTGGTGTTTCCTCCACAAAGGGGTCAATGTTGACAATTTCAACCTCCTCTGTGGGCTCTTCTGCTCCAGCAGCACCCTCCGTTGAATCCGTTGATGGTTCGTCCTCTGTAAAAAAGATAGAAAAAGGGAAAACATTATTTGTCTGTAGATGTTATGTGTATGTCTACCTCTGTAGAACCAGCTGTACTGAACTGTAAATACTGAGGAGTTTAATGAGCTCAGGCAAGGCCCCCCCAACCCCACATCAGAACAGGTACTGGATCCTGAGTGGACAACCACAGGCTAACTAATGATACGAACATACGCACATACAACATTTACCAGCAGATAAAGGCCTAGAGGTCTATCAAGTCTGCTCGAATGTGCAGCTAGCACCCCTTATTCTGCAGCTGCCCCTCCCTTCCACCTTTCCCCTCCATTGACCCTGCCCCTTGTCCTGTCCCATCCTCTTTTGAAGCAGTCCACTGTTCTACTGGATACCACTTCTGCAGGTAACAAATTCCAGCCAGCCACCACCCTCTCTGTAAAAAAGTGTCTCCTCATATCCCTCCTGAACCTTCCTCCCTTTAGTGTCATATCATGGCCCCTGTTGTCCCTCCCCTCCCTTACTTTGAACAGCCCTTCTGTACCTGTCTTGTTTATTCCTTTCATATACTTAAAGGTTTCAGTAATGCCCCTCGTCCCTCCTCTCCTCCAGCGAGTACATGTTCAACTCCCTCAGCCTCCTCTTGTATGATAAGTCCCCCAGCCCCTTGATCATCTTTGTCACCCTGCATTGAACCCCCTCCAGTAACTTAATGTCCCTCTTCAGGTACGGGCACCAGTACCGCACGCAATACTCCAGGTGCAGTCTAACTAATGACCGATACAGTGACAGAATAACCTCCTCTCTCCTTGAGAATATACCCCTTGCAATGCAACCCAGCATTTTGTTAGCCTTTGCAGCTGCCTTCCTACATTGTGCCGAGTTGTTCATTGACCCTGTAATGAGCACCCCCAGATCCTTCTCCTCCTCCTCTGTCTGGGCTAGCTGCACTCCCCCCAGCTGGTAAATCCTCCTTGGGTTCTTCATCCTCAAATGCAGCACCTTGTACTTTTTGGCATTAAACCCCAGTTGCCAGGTGTCTTACCAGGTTTCAAGCTTTGCCAGATTATTCTGCAACCCATGCCATCCCCCTAGGTCATCCACCACCGCTCCTACCTTGGTATCATCAGCAAACAGACTGATCTCAGTGTTGATGTCCAATGATATGTCTGCGCTGAATATCCCAAATAACACTGGTCCCAACACTGAGCCCTGTGGAACACCGCTCATCACTACCCTTGGGTGTGAGAGCTCCCCACCCACCCACCCTCTGTTGCCTTCCCTGAAGCCAGTTCACTACCCATCTTACCAGCTTTGTACCCACCCCTGTGCCTTCTAACTTATTTCCCAGCCTTCCATATGGTACTGAGTTGAATGCCTTACTGAAGGCCAGATACAGGACATTCACTGCATGGCCCCTGTTCAGTTGCCTAGTTACCCAGTCATAGAACTCCACCAGGTTGGTTTGGCAGGATCTGCCATGTATGAAGCCATGTTGTCTGCTGTACTGTAATCCTTTGGCCTCTAAGAGGACCACCAGCCTCTCCTTCAGGATAGTCTCCATTAGCTTACCCACGATGGATGTGAGGCTCACGGGTCTGTAGTTCCCCGGTTCATCCTTGGGGCTGCCCTTGTGGAGGGGCACCACATGAGCTATCCTCCAGTCTTGAGGTACACACCCTGAGTGTAGTGAGTCATTAAATAGGTCTGCCAAAGGTCCTGCAAGGATTTCTGCCAGCTCCTTCAGTATCCTGGGGTGGATGCCATCTGGGCCTGGTGCCTTGTCCTCCCTCAATGCCTTCAAACCCTTCCAAACTCTGCCCTCCATGATTTCCCCATCTGTCACCCCCTCACTCCCTGTTTCTGCCATTCCTCCCCACTTGGATGTCACCCCCTTCTTCTCCTTAGTAAATATCGAGCAGAAGTAATCGTTCAGTGCTTCTGCCTTATCTTACCCTGCTTCCACTCAACCCGCTCCTTCCTAATCCTTACTATGTGGTCCTTGCAGCTCCTTTTCTCCCTGATGTACCTAAAGAAGTCCTTCTCCCCCTTCTTAATGCCGTGTGCCAGCCTGAGCTCCATAGATGCTTTGGCTCCCCTTACTGTGCTTGTCACCTCCTTCGATTCTGTCAAGTACTCCTCCCTGTCCTCTCTTCTCCCTGTTTTCTTGTATCTTCTAAAGGCAGCTCTTTTCCTCCTTACCTTTTTCATGACCTTCTTGCTCAACCGTCTTGGTTTCTTAGCCCTAGCCTTCTTGCTCTGGGCTTTGCAGCAGGTTTTGGTTGCCTCCAGCTTTATGATCTCCCACCTTTGGTTAGTGTCCATACTAGATTGAATTCTGGCCAGGTACCCATTTACCACTTTCCCCATCCTCCCAAAGTTGGCCCTCCTGAAGTCCAGCACTCTTGTGCCAGATTCCACTCCTTTCTTGCCCATATCCTATGTGAGCCATACTGAGTGGTGGTCACTCCCTGACAGCGGTTGCTCCACCGTAAGTTCTCTCACAAAGTCCCCATTTGCCAGCACAAGGTCAAGGGTATTCCCTAACCTGGTTGGTTCACTGACCATTTGCAGCAGGAAGTTGTCCTGGAAGGCATCCTGCAGTTCCTGCTCCCTTCTGTTTCTGGTTGTTGGGATACTCCAGTCCACTCCTGGCATGTTGAAGTCCCCTACAATCACCACACTACTCTACTCGCAGGTCATCCTGATCTGTCCCGCTAGTTCCCTGTCTAACTCCTCCGTCTGAGATGGTGGCCTGTACACCACTCCCAGTCTGAGAATCCTATTCTTGGAATCCTGGATTTGCATTCAAAGTGTCTCCGTACTACCCTCCTCCCCTTCCTCCCTTACACACTTCAGTCCTTCCTTCACATATAGTGCCACCTCCCTCCTTTCCCAATCACCCTGTCCCGATGAAATAACCTGTACCCTGGTACAGACAGGTCTCAGTCATTGTATTGGGTGGCCCAAGTTTCTGTGATGGCTGCAATGTCCACCTCTCCCTCTGCCATGAGCACCTGTAACTCTGCAGTTTTCCTCCCAAGGCTCCTAGCAGTAAGGGTAACCACCTTCCACCCTTCCCCCCTCCCATTCTGCCATCCTTTACCAGCATCACCAATAGTACTTGCCATTTGTCCTTTGTCACTGTTATGGGAGTAAGCTCATATGGTTTCCCAACCTGTGGTCTCTGCATGTCTCTTACCAAATTGCCACCCCCCACTCCTAGTTTAAATTCCCAACTTCCTCTATGTACTCCTCCATCCTCTGTTTCAACACTTTCTTTTCCTCCTCACTGAAGTGTAGTCTGTCCTTGGCATAGACACTACTGTCCTCCCAGGTCCCTCCCCACCCCCAACAGCCCATACCCTTTAGCATAACACCAGGTTCTTAGCCATCCGTTAAATTCCTCTATTCTCAGCTTTCTTGTTGTGCTTGCCTTGGGCACTGGAAGTATCTCTGAAAATGTTACTGATCTTCCTGCCCTCCTCACTTAATTCCTCAAACCTCCTCTGGACTATATCTACTGTCTTGTCAGCCAGGTCATTCATCCCAAGATGTATAATTAAATGAGGCTTGTCCCTACCCCTTCTAGCATATTTCAGAACTGATTGTCCCACCCTTTCCACTGTCATTCCTGGCATGGCCTCCACCCAAATGCGACTATGCCTCTCACCCTTGATACCCCACCTGACTCCTCTTAGTATTGAGTCCCCCAGTACTAAGATTCCACCCACTTACACCCTGCTTGCTTCCATTCATCTCTATCTCTCATTTCCGGCTCCTCTTCTTCCTCCTGCACATTATTTCCCCCTTTTGCCCCTGTTGCAATTCTCCCAGTAGAATTTCCCCCACTCCATTTGGTCCAGGCATTTATCAATTACTCCTCCAATTGTATCATTTCCTTCCTCCTTCTTCCCCTCTAGCAGTGCAAAACTATTTTCTGAAGTCCCTTCACAAATGCCCGCTCCCTCTCTCTTCATAGTAACCTGTTCTGTCCTTTCCACTCCATGACTTTTGCCACTTCTTCTCCTCCCCTCACAAGTCCCTATCTCCTCCATCTATTTGTCTTTTGTCTCCTGATCTAGTTCCCCTGGCAATCGTTCTTCCTGGCCTGGGTCCCTTTGTCTCTGCTTCCCTTCTTCTGACCCTCTCCTCACCACTGTTGGCTCAAATCACCCTCCTTCATCTCCCCTCCTCCCACTCTCCAGTAATGGGCTAAACCCACCCCCAGTCAGCCTTGCCTGTCTTAGTTTCTCCTGCAAAGCCTTAATCTCCTTTCTAAGTTTCTCTATGTGGTTGCACACTAAACATCCCCCACACTCCAGGCAATTTTTTAGAAAGATTGGTCCACCACAGTTGTTGCAGCCTACCACCCTACCCATTGCTGTCGTTGCCCACCAGCAACCCCCCCACCCTTCCAGATGAAGGATACCAAACACTCCCCCAAGTCACCCCTCCTATCAGTGCAAAACATTCTTTTCTTAATTTCCCTTACCCCCTTTGTTGTACATGTTTAGATAGATTGAGCAGCTGCTTTTTTACAGTCCTATCCCTCCTATCCACACTCAAAAAGAGACTTTAAGTAACTATTGCACAACCTTCTTCAAACTCTTTCTTCTCCTTTCCACAATGTGAATAGCAATGCAAAGATGCAGTTACTTCCCATTCCACTGAGATAGCAGTCACCTCTTCACTCGCTGCTGTTCCTTTCCTGGATGTCTTCTTCTGCTATGAAAGGTGCATGTCCTTTGCCCATTTGAGGAAGTGATGTCAGAAACCCTGGTATAAAGGAAATTATGGACCAGGGGTCGGTGCGGGAGGGGCTGGGAGGGTGGGACCAGCCCAAGTCTTACAGAAACAATCAGGTAGATGAGGCCCCTGGTCAGACCATTAGCACCCTTCCCCCACTATGCACTAAACGTTGCAGCTAGTGAAGCCAGCAAAAAGGAATCACAATTCTACTCTAAGCCCAAAAATAGGTTTGCTGTGGACTTCAATGGTATACCTGTCTGATACTAACCACACACTCAAGGTAGGATGCTGAGGAGTTTGAAGGCCTCACCTGGACAATGTCCCGCACCTTCACCCTATTGGATCAGGTAGTTTCAAGGGGTCAGCTACACAACACTCCCACCCCCAACCTCCTCGGATTAGGTAGTGGATCCACAGTGCAAAGGTACAGGAAAAGTAAAGCAGTGGACATCAATTATATACTTTCCTGATTGCATCTACACAGAAGTTACAACACTGAAGAGTTGCATGGCCTCAGCCAGGCAATGCTCCCAGCTATGGACACCAGGTAGTGCATGCTGAGAGCAGAGTGACACACTAAGTGAAGATGTGGATATGGATGTTATACCTCCCTGATACCAGCTGCACACACACTAGTACAGTGAGGAGTTGCAGTGCCTCAGGCAGGAAAATGCACCCTCCTCCACTACAACAAGTACTGGATCCTGAGTAGACAGCCACAGGCTAACTAAATATGTGGACATCAATGTTGTACTTATGTGATACCAGATGCACACAAGGTAGGACACTGAGAGGTTTGAAGGCCTCACCCAGACAATAGAGTAAGTAAAGTTAACCAGACAATGCTCTCACATTCTTACACCAGATACTGGATGCTGAGTGCAGAGTCACATAGTAAGTAAAGCTGTGGATATAGATTGTATGCCTCCATGATACGGGGTGCACAGGTAATCAGGTAGTGGATTCTCAGTGCAGAGGTACAGGCCAACTGAAGCTGTGGATATGAATGGTGTAGCTTCCTGATAGCAGCTTGACACAAGTTAGGACACTGAGCAGTTGCATGGCATCCACCAGGCAATGCTCCAACCTGCTCACACCAGGTATTGGATAGTGAGTGCAGAGTCACACACTAAGTAAAGCTTTGGATATGGATGGTATACCTCCCTGATATGAGATGCACATATCTTAGGACAGTGAGGAGTTGCACTGACTGAGTAGGCAATGCTACCCCCAGCCCAGAACAGATAGTAGATTCTGAGTGCACAGCCACAGGCTAACTAAAGATGTGTACATCAATAGTATATCTCAATGATAACAGTTGCACTCAAGGTAGAACACTCAGTAATTTGAAGGGCTCAAGCAGACAGTCACCTCCCCCAGATCAGTCAGTGTATCCTCAGTGCAGAGGTACAGGCTAACTAAAGCTCTGAACATGTATGGTATAGCTTCCTGATAGCAGCTCAACACAAGTTAGGATACTGAGCAGTTGCATGGCCTCAGTCAGGCAATGCTCTGACCTCCCTACACCAGGTATTGGATGTTGAATGCAGAGTCATGCACTAAGTAAAGGTATGGAATATGGATGGTATACATCCCTGATATGAGGTGCACACATGTTAGGATAGTGAGAAGTTGCACTGAGTCAGGCAGGCAATGGTGCCCACCATGCCCACCCTCCAGAACATGTACTAGATCCTCAGTGCACAGCCACAGACTAACTAAAGATGTGTAGATCAATGGTATATCTCATTGATAACAGCTGTACACAAGGTAGGACACTCAGTACTTTGAAGGCCTGAGGCAGACAATAGTCCCCTTCCCCACCTCTGATCAGTTGATCCTCAGTGCAGAGGTACAGGCCAACTAAAGCCATGAACATGAACGGTATAGTTTCCTTATAGAAGCTGCATACAAGTTAGGACACTGAGCAATTGCATGTTGTCAGCCAGGCTCTGGTCCCATCTCCTCACACCAGGTACTGGATCCTGCATGCAGAGCCACAGACTAAGTAAAGTTGTGGATATTAATGCTATACCTCTGTGATATCAGCTGCACAAAAGTTAGCACTTTGAGGAGTTGCACTGCATCACACAGGTAATGCCTTAAACCTCCTACCTTCCACTGCCGAGAATAGAACTTGATGCTACACACACAGCCACAGGCTAACTAAAGATGTGGACATCAGTGGTATACCTCTGTGATATCAGCTGAAAAGAAAGTAGGACACTGAGGAGTTTGAAGGCCTCACTGAGATGAACTTGCTCCCCATCGTATCATTTAGTGGATCAATAGTGCAGAGCTACAGGCAACTAAAGCTGTGGATATTAATGGCATAGCCTGCTGATATGAGATCCACACAAGTTAGAACACTGAGGACTTGACTGCCTCAGCCAGGAAATGCTGAACCTCCACACTCCAAGCACTGGATGTTGATTGCAGAGTCAGACACTAAGAAAAACTGTGGATATGAATGGTGTACCTCTGTGATGTGAGCTGCACACATGTTAGGACAGTGAAAAGTACCACTGCTTCAGGGAGGCAATGCTCCCACTCCCTCACAACAGGTACTCAATACGGAGTACACAGGCACAGGTAAACTAAAGATGTGTACATCAATGGTATGTGTGCCTGATAACAGGTCTGTACAAGGTAGTGCACTGTGTAGTTTCTAGGGTCAGCAACTCAATACCCCCTAAGGGAAAGGTAGTGGATCATCAGTGCAGAACTACAGTTTAAGTAAAGATGTGGACATGAACAGTAGACCTTCCTGATAGCAGCTACACACAACTTACAACACTGAGGAATTGTTTGCCATCAGCCTGGCAATGGGCCCATGTCCCCACACCAGGTACTGTATACTGAATGCAGAGCCACAGACTAAGTAAAGCTGTGCATATGCATGGTATATGTCTGTGCTATCAGCTCCAGACATGTTAGGATAGTCAGGAGTTGCACTGCTGTTCCCTAGAACACGTACTTGATTCTGGGTGCAGAGTCACAGGGTATCTAAAGATGTGGACATCAACAGTATACCTCCCTGATAAGAGCTAAACATGAGGTAGGACAATGAGGAGTTTCAGGGCCTCAGCCAAAGAATGCCTCTTACCCTGCCCCGCTACCTATCAGGTAAGGTAGTGGATCGCAAGTCCAGAGGTACAACCCAACTAAAGCCGTCTACATCAGTGGTATACCTTCATGATACCAGCTCTACACAAGAAGTTGCATGGCGTCAGGCAGGCGATGGTTCCAGGTCCGCACACCAGGTAGTAGATGCTGACTGCAGAGTGACAGAGTAAGTAAAGCTGTATATATGGATGGTATATTTCCCTAATACCAGTTGCACATGTCAAGACAGTGAAGAGTTGCACAATGTGAGCCTGGCAATGCCACTCCCCTTCCCCCAGCAGACCAGGTACTACATCATGAGTGCACAGCTACAGCCCAACTAAAGTCATGGACCTGATGGACGGGCTCAGTGCACAGTAGCCCCTAGCCTCTCAAAATGAGGCATTGCATCCTGACTACAGAGCACATCTGAAATACAGCTGTAAACTTTAATGCAAAATTTCTCTGATATGAGGTGACAGAAGCTACAACATTGAATAGCTGGACAGTCTGTGCCAGGCAATGCTGCTAGCAGGGAAGAGCACATATTGGACCTTCAGTAGAAGGACAGATTGCAGTATGTCATTGTGACTCACCAGCAGAGTCAACCACTAGTAGCTGCTCGATTGGAGCCCTTCAGTCCTCACCTTCTGGGAGTGGTACAAGGTGGACATGTTGGGAGGAAGCAGGGATGGTTGCTGTTGTGGCTGAGGGAGAAACAAACAAATATTGAATGTTTTTTATATGTATGTATACTGTGTGATTTCAGTTTAGTGCTACTTGAAGGTGTGTTTCCACTATTATTTAAATATTGTCTTGCACTATATTAGCTTACGTTACTTATTGATGTAACCCAATAATAACTAAGACACAGATTTATACATTGTACTATATATCATTGATTGGTCTTAGTCTGTTACTTATAGTCTAGGAAGAGCATTTTTTATGTGACCTGTTATGTTACCTGACTGGGACAATTAGAAGTAACATAAATAGGAAAAGGAAGATATATTGGGTAAAGATTTGATATATCATGACTGACAAAATGGACTTCAGATGATGAGTCATGGTGGGATAACTGTACATGACATATTGTGGATTCATGTACAATGTATGTGAGATATCTGGTTATTTCAACATGACACGTACTACTATTATGTCGTATTCATTTCATAGAATAATACAGAGGATAATGCCTGATGTACAGGTGATAACCATGGTATAATCACCTCGAGTGGCTGCTAGGACATCAATAAACCTTGAGAGCGCAGCTCGAGAAGTTTACAATTGCCCTAGCAACCAGAAGAGATGACTACACCATGGTTATCACCTGTACATCAGACATTGGCATTTATGGTGTATGAGACTTGACATGAGAAGTTATCCCGGCCCCCCACCAACACAAGTAATTTAGCATTATCTTATTAATGAATCTGCACTGCAACCACATGATTGTGTAGGAAAACTATTTATTAGGATACATGGACTGAATGACAGCGGGCCAAAATAGCACCAGAGTTAAAATCTCTATCAGACATAGAGATTGCTAAACTCAGTAACAGTAAAGTGAGACAACTGGAATGTTATTTGAATACTGTGCTGCACTCTCAAGGTTAATGTGGACGCCATGGTAACCTCTTGACGAACTAACATGGCTTGTTACCAAAAGGTAACTATCCATTGTTTTTTATAGTGTAGAATCCCCTCACAAGCAGTAAAAGTAATTGGTCCTACTTTTTTTTCTCTAAGTGCTACTTTCCTTCAACCACCTTTTCACCACAGCTGTTTCCTGGAAGTGTAAGGTGCATGTGCTAGTGCGTTCCATATTGTTATGCTGTAATGACTACGTAGCTAGTGCAGCATAACAGCTACGATGACATAGCTACTACAACATAACAATGTTTTGAAAGGTACTGATTTTTATCAGTAACAACATTCCATCATACACTATAATCACATTCTGGGTGTGTAGAATACTGAATAACCTTGGCATTACGTTTTGTAAACCCACTGCTATGACATAGATGAGATAGGTTTATAAGGTTCTGACATCACAACAGTGGGATTACAAGGTTGTAATCTGTTTGATTTCAGTGGGTAATAAGGGCTACCTATACATTATATATGTAATAATACAATAGGGAACATAGAAGCTGGCTCCTGATTTGTTACTGAACATGATCAAGAAACTGTAAACCCTTCTATAACCAATGGGAAAATGTCCAAGGTGCAGTCCCTTGCCTTATTTCCTATCAAAATCCCTCTGACATGGAACATCAAACATATCTGCTACCATCTTGCATATTGTCGGTAGTGACTGCTGTAAGTGTAAAAAAAAAAAAACACATGGAATTTTCTTTTTCACTGATACATCACACTGAGGTTGAATGTTTTTTAACATTCTGAAAATCTTTCTAGGAAAAACTATGTCTCACAACTATGATTAGTATTACCTGACAGCTCAGTTTCAGCTTTCAATGAGCCAGCCTCTGCAAGTGTTTGAGAGGTTGCTCCAATACCTACGGTTCTATGATGCACTATTTTTTCCCTTCCCAGCAATAAATCAGTATGTAAATAAGTTTATGCTAACAATTAATAAGATGTATAATAAGAGGGTGTGGGTGATGCCAGGATTTACCCATGCCTGGTGTGTTGGTGGTGCCTTGGGTGCACCTTAGGACTGAACAACACATCAGCCATTGGTAAATATTGAGATCAGCTAGACTTTCTTGAGGAATACTGCTTGTATTGCAGTTTATGCAGTTTATGTTATTGACTAAGCAATTCAACAGGATTAAGAAGTTGTTGGACAATTTTCAAAATTTGAGAAAAATGTGTATGTATGGTACTTAGAGACTGGAAGTGTAAATAAGAGTGGTGTAATGCTGAAATGTGCTAATATCAGTATCATGTTAGGTAGCAATCATTATTGTTTTGCTATATAGAAACCTTGATTTTGATGACAGATAAGGACCACTTGGCCCACCCAGTCTGCCCATTCCCCTACCTATTGGATAAGCTGCAGATTCTAGTTAACCAACAGCCTACTTCCTGCAACCCCCCACTATTTTTTCATTTCACTTGTTTATTTATATCCTGGTAAGTCTGTGGGACAAGCCCATTTTCACAAATGACCAGTTTAGACATAAACATACATACAAATTAAAACAGTGACACAATATAAATACACATTACACAAAACATTTACAGTTTGAGTTTTTAACAGAGTTTTCCTAAGTTCAAACTTGAAAGTAGACACTTTCTATAATTGCCTTATGTCTGTCCCATGCATGTTTGAATTCCCCCACTGTTTTAGACCACACGACCTCCCCAGGAAGGTGGTTTCATGCATCCACTACTCTCTCCATGAAAACAATTCCTCACATTACCCCTGAGCTGTCTCCCCTATATCTTTAAATTATGCCCCTTTGTTCTCACACATCTCTTTTTCTGAAAGATGCTACCCTCCTGGAATTTGTTGATTCCCTTGAGGTACTTGAAAGTTTCTATCATGTCCCCCATCCCTCCTTTCATCAGGGGTATACATATTAAGCTCTCTCAGTCTCTCTTCACATGGTTTCTGATGCAGACCATGCACCGTTTTAGTTGCCCTCCTCTGGACTGCTTCCATCCTGTCTATGTCCTTGCGTAGATGAGGTCTCCAAAACTGCACACAGTACTCCAGAAGGGGTCTCACCAACTGTCTGTACAGAGGGATAACCACTTCCCTTTTTCTACTTGTGATGCCCTTCCCTATGCATCCCAGTATCCCCCTGACTTTCCTTATAATACTGTATTGCAATACAATTACAGTCTACTAATGCTGTTAGGTGTGATATATGACAGTAGTTAATAAGATTCTCAGACAAACTTAACGAAATACTGAGGGTGTCATTGGATTCATTTAACTGGTCTGACAGATTTGTTGAAGATGTAACATTTAAAACATTGAAGACCATTAAAAAGATGTACTTATTACCATGATGGCGTTCTCCAATTTCTGGCTTCCCTGCTTCCTCCCACATAACAAATGCTATGTCATACCACTCCCGGATGCTCCTGCACATCTCACCCACTGATGCCTTTGCTTTGTAGAAGGTCTGGTGGGTGAGCTTCCACTTCCTCGGGCAGTCATCTGCAGTCATATCGATTTCTTCTGTCCCCAATGCATGGCTAACCTGTATAAAAACATACAAAAGAAAGAAGCAGTTAATAATTTAGCAATGATTTGGAATGTGGTTAATTTATTCATTAGTATATACCAAGTTTAGCTTTATGTGTTCTGCTTTGGTATTTTACACATATTTTACAGTTAGCAAGTGAGGTATTGGAGCTCTGTGGTACTGGCCATCTCATGTACTGCAGCATCTTTGTAAATTAATCATTTCTTTCATTGAAAAAGGGTTAAATATTCCATCTTAAGTATTAATACTAATACATTAGGTACTGTAGTAAGTGTTCCTCTGACAGGTTGAACATTTCTTTCACTTAACTTGTACTATTATGTATATAGCGACAGTACCTGTCTGATGGATTGACTATTTTACAAAAAGAGCAGTTTATTATGAAATACAATAAAATGGGTTCAACAATTTGACATATGAGATATATAGGATAGTGTATGGCTGGCCATACACAGCAAGGGAATTCTTCACCCAAGTGTTTTCTATGACATCTGATGACCTCGAGAATGAAGCTTGAGGGGTAATTGTGCTGTCATAGAAGACACAAGGGGGAAGAATTGCTGAGTTGTTTGGGAGGACACTGTTCTATACAGTGTTTTGTGTCCCAAAATAAAGGACGACTTCTGTTTTTTGACCATTGTTTCTTACTAGAGATCCACACTGCTTGTCTCTCCAGCTGCCTGGCCAGCTCATGTGCAGGAGTCACCAACTGCCCCATCTTATGAGCGGCACTAGTGGGGATGATTGCATTGTGATGCTGTCACTACTGCTGAATGAAAACTCATTCTGCTTTACTGACAATGTCACCACTGAAGCAGAACAACTTTTTGTGGTGTATGGATTTCAATACAGAGCAGCATTCTACCATACGCTATATCAACATACTAGTTTTGTGTGCAGATAAAGCTATAGACCTGTATCAAGTCTGCTCAAATGTTCAGCTAGCAGCCTTATTGTGAAGCTAGCCATCACTTACATGCTTGCATTCCATTGACCCTGCCTGTTGCCCTGTGTCATCCCATTTTGAAGCACTCAAGCATTCTAATGGATACCACTTCTGCAGGTAATGTATTCCACTCTGCTAGCATCATATTTGTAAAAAAAAGTTTATGCTTATGTCTATGATCAACCTTACTATAGGCAGTCTCATATCGTGACCCATGATGTCCCTTTCCTTTGTCAGTATGAAGAGCCCCTCTGTACAGTAGATGTGTTGTTTATTGCCTTCAACAGAAAAAAAACTGCCACCCAGCCAGCCTTGTAAAATAAAATTTACAGTGCACATTAGTGGCCAGAAATTTCCATGTTCAATAGCTACTAAGTGGGCACAAAGCTGTTGCATTATTATTACATAGCTGTTGCAGTCTTAGCACTCTTACCAGTAGTAGCCTTCAATGGGCAAAGTGAAATGTGGCTGTGACTTCTTAGAACCCTTGAGAACACCATTTTTGTTTGCACCATACATGAAATGAAACATTTCACTGGTGTATAACTGCTCCTGGTTGTAGGTCTTGAAATTATCACATCTATAAACAATGTGCTGTTTCTTCATAATCTGCACTGCTATGCTATTGCTCCACAAATATTATTTTTCTACTATATGTAATATGTAAGAAAATAAACATTTTTATACTGTTAATTTAAATTGTGACTTACCTTACCCCAGGAATGTGAGAGACTCAGGTTTGTAGTTCACATCACAAACCTGGGGTTAGCCTGCCACCTTACAGCCTGAATGAGGGCCAGCACCTCCCTATCACTCCAGGACTTTGGCATCTTGAAATTCTATAAAAAAAGATATGCTTTTGTTTAAAACAATGGAACATAAGATTTATTGTACTGTTAGTATTTGTGCAGTACTGACAAAGGACATGTATGCAGCACATGTGAGAGATGCATTGGCACATTTGTTGGATGTGTGTAAACTAGCTTAGGTAGGTGTGTCATGTGGCATTGCAAACATGATGTGCCAGTGCATTGTAGATGTACCACTCAATGCTACTAATGATATCTGGTGGATTTGTAGTGGCAATGACGAGGGTGTGCGTATAAATATCTGGCGCAGTGCCATTTACAGCAAAAGTCAAAGGTCTATCACCAGGGTAGTCTTGGCATATGCCCTTCAAAAAATAAGTGTAGTGCCACTACAGTTATCTCAGTGTTCACCCACAGGCAGGCTGCTATAGTGTAGACAGCAGGATGACAGCTTGCATAGTCTTCAAGTACATGGAGCTCCCCCAGACAAGCAATGGCACTATACTATCTGACACTCACTCTGGCTCCAGATAGTTTTGTGGTTCTGCTTTCCTGATCTCTGCCTTGACCAAAAGAGACTATAAAAGAAAGTTGTGGTGCAGTAGTGGTCCTCTCTGTCACCTGTTGTAGCTAGAGCTCCAAATATGTAAAACATTAGTGTTTGAGTTGACTTGCTTCACCCTCCCCCACCCCTACCCCCACCCCCTGTCTGGCAGTGGCAGCACCACCGGAAAAAAAAAATAGGGTACTAAATATAAAATTGTAATAGTCCTGAAACTATTATTGTATGTTGCATCATTACATACTGAGCTGCAGACTATTAAAACAAAAATTAAAATGTCATGACTTACTTTTGGCTTGTTTGGAAAAGAAGTTATTTATTTTTCTTGTATGCTGATCTGTTGAAATAAATAGACACTGACTATGAGAAAAAGCTGAGGTGTTGTACTATTCTGTAACAAAGACTGAGTGGACAGCCACAGGTTAACTGAAGACATGGAGAGCAATGGTATACCTCCGTGATAGCAGGTGCACACAAGTTAAGATACTAAGGAGTTGCATGGTGTCGGCCAGACAATGCCTCCAATTCCCCAGACCAGGTACTAGATCTTGAGTGTAGAGCCACACTCCAACTAAACCCATGGACATCAATGGTATACCTGTCTGATATCAGCTGCACACACGTCAGAACATTAAGGAGTTGCATGATGTCAGCCAGGCCATGCTCCCCCCAGACCAGGTAGTGGATCCTGAGTACAGAGCCACAACCCAAGTAAAGCTATAGACCTAGATGGTATACCTCCCTCATACCAGATGCACACATGTTAGGAGACTGAGGAGTTGAACAGACTCAGGCAGGCAATACTTCCCATCCCCAACCAGGTTTTGCATCCTGAGTGCAGAGCTGCACCCAACTAAACCCATGAACATCAACACCATAGCTCTATGATACCAAATGCATACCAGTTATGACACTGATGAGTTGCATGGCCTCAGCCAGGCAATACCCCACCCCCCAGACCAGGTACTAGATCCTAAGTGCAGAGGCAAACCCCAACTAAAGCCATGTACATCAACCATATTCCTCTCTGATACCAGCTGCACACAAGTCAAAACATTGAGAAGTTGCATGACCTCAGCCAGGCATTGCCCCCACCCCTCCAGACCAGGTAGTGGATCCTGAGTACAGAGCCACAGTCCAAGTAAAGCTGTGGACATCAATGGCATACCTCACTCATACCAGTTGCATACATGCTAGGAGACTGAGGATTTGCATGGGGTCAGCCAGTCAATACCCCAAGACCATGTACTGGATACTCAGTGCACAGCCACAGCCCAACTAAACAAATGAACACCTCTGTGATACCAAGTGCACACTAGTTATTACACTGATGAGTTGCATGGCCTCAGCCAGGCAATATCCCACCCCCCCAGAGCAGGTACTAGATCATGAGTATAGAGCCACACCCCAACTAAAGCCATAGACATCAACAGTATACCTCTCTGATACCAGCTGCACACAAGTCAGAACATTGAGGAGTTGCATGACCTCAGCCAGGCAATGCCCCCACCTCTCCAGACCAAGTAGTGGATCCTGAGTACAGAGCCACAACCCAAGTAAAGTTGTGGACATCAATGGTATACCTCCTTCATACAAGATGCACACATGTTAAGAGACTGAGGAGTTGCATGGCCTCAGCCAGGCAATATCCTCCCACCTGACCAGGTACTGGATGCTGAGTGCAGAGCCACAGCCCAACCAAACCCATGAACATCAATGGCATACCTCCATGATACCAACTGTACACTGTTACAACACTGATGAGTTGCATGTCCTCAGCTAGGCATTACCCCCACCCCAACAGACCAGGTACTAGATCCTGAGTGCAGAGCCACACCCAACTAAAGCCATGGACATCAATGGTATACATTTCTGATACCAGCTGCACACAAGTCAGAACATTGAGGAGTTGCATGGCCTGAGACAGGCAATGCCCCCACTCCCTGAACCAGGTATTGGATCCTGAGTACAGAGCCACAGCCCAACTATAGCTGTGGTCATCAACAGTGTACCTCCCTTATAGCAGGTGCATACATGTTAGAACACTGAGGAGTTGCATGGCCTCAGCCAGGCAGTGCCTCCCCCTGACCAGGTACTGGATCCTGAGTGAAGAGTCAGAGCCCAACTAAAGCCATGGAGATCAACGCTATACCTCCCTGATACCAGCTGCACACAAGGAATCTGTATGTACTGTGTATTTTGTTCTATTGTTTGACCAGTTTGATTGGCTGTTTAAAGAGCCATTTTTTTCACAATCTATAGTATGTACTTGAGAGATATAGTTATAGAGGTACACAATTACAGAAGCACAAGGATGCCATTTAGAAGGTCCCCAACAAAGATGATGTTGTCTGTGCTTGTGAGGTGCACACCATCTTTTAGATACAGCCAATGTTTGTGATATGTAATTTGGGGGTGACGTATGGTATACATTCCCATAGCACAGAGGAATCCAGATATTTGTATGTTCACCTTTCTATGTGACCTTTCAAATGCATGACAGTAATCCTCACCTTTCCAGATCATTCGCTGTGTAATGTCTGAATACAGAATTTTACAAGCAGGTAACATACTGATAAGATGCTGCAAGTCAGACTGTGCAGCTTCTATTAAATCAATTGCCCTTTTGTTCCTCAAATCATTACCTCCAAGATGAGTAAGGAGCATGTCTGATTCTGGGTGTGTCTCCAGCAAGTGGTACATGGTTGGCATGAGTTGCTTCCGTCTCATACCACCCTTCCCAAACCAAGACACTGAGCAGTGAGGTAGGAGCAAGTCATTGCCAAAATGACTAGCTCTACTGAAAACTGCTGCCCTTCTGACCAGGCTTGATCCCACAATCCATACACTGACTCTGGATCTTTCTGTCATGCTGAGTATAAACCTCTAATGACTCAGATGAAGAAATATCAGAAATGTCTCTCTCTCTCTCTGAGCAGCACCAAGGCTAATGAGCAGAATGACTAGTACTGACTTGCATGTGTAAATGAAGTACAGTGAATAACAATGAGAACTAAGATTCTGATTTAAGATTGGCTGAAACAGCCAAAAATTAATTGTTTTGCCTGTAAGGGCTGTTTTCATTGGTACTTTGTTTATGAAAAGTCTTTTTGTTTTGGTGGAAGAATAATGTCTGTCCATTGGCCACACTAAGTAAGTTGACAAGAACGATCATTTCTATTGAGTAGAGTTAGTAGTCATTTTGGTCAGTGAAGCTGTATTCCCTGTCTTTCTCAGCTAGCAGCTTGAGTGGTGAGGGCAAGTACAGCTCTCTGTCTTACTGAAATAGTTTTTAATACGTAAAGAGTTCAGCCTTTGTTTCTGTAACACTAGGATAGTTGCAGTTGCAATTATTTAGTGCTCAGTATGTGTATTCTGACAATGACAGATTTATAATGTGTGTGAAAATAACTATAGAAGTCTGTGATTGCAGTGCAGAGTTAATATTTCAGGATTCATTCTTAAGTTTTTAGTTAACAAGGTTTACATAGTAAGTAGAAAATCTAAGTGGTTGTTCATATTGTATATAGAATGAAGTAAATAGGTTAAATTAAACTAATTTCTGATACTTTTAGATTACCATTAACTTAATGGAACAATGGATAGCAGACACATTACACACCTGGGGCTGGATAGTCAAAACTTTGCCTCAGGGCTAAATTAGCACTACCTGGAGCACAAAGCAAGCTATTTTGAAAAGGAAATAGTTCAGTGCAAAACCAGCTGACTATAGCAAGCAAAGGAAGCCAGGCAAACAGGACCAGGAGTGCAGGGCAAAAATTGCCGGGGAATAAAACAGCACTGAACACAGCAACAGGGAAGTGCACACTGTTACTGCAGCTCATCAGACCCTGGAGAAAGCCAGTGTTGTAGGTGGAAACCATCATGTGTGATTACAAAGAGATGTCTGTCATCTATTGCAAACAATGAAAGTCACACACTGCAGAACTGTGCTATGCTGAAGTGAGGTTTGCCTGAGGCTAACCTGATTGCACAGTGCTAACACATTAGACTGGTGCAAACTGATTAGCCCAGGGCAAACAGGAGTTATATTCAAAGCTCACATGCAAATGAGCCTACTTAGGTAACTCTTGGGCAAACAGGTATATTTGCATCTCAATAGGTGCTGCTTAGCATACATTACCATGCAGTTTGCTTGGTAAGAGTGACCTGGAGCACAAAGCTCCCCCTTTTGATCAGAATGGAAGTACAGGCTGGATGCTGCAGGACAAGGCATGCCCACAGCATCCCTTGTTGGTCGGAATAGAAGTACAAGCTGGAAGCAGCAGGAACTGTGTGCTGCCAGGCACAGTCGGTGTTCTGTCACATAAACATATGTGTTACGAGGGACAGAGGAACATGTGGTAACTAAATCAGGGATCTCCCTGAAAAGCAGGAACAGTCAGGAGGTGTGGGTGCATACAACGCACCCATGCATATGTGTGCCTGATACACACAAGTGACCATCGTAGTCGAGTGGTCCCCCTACCCCCAGCACGAATCCTGACCCATTTTCAAAATAAATGACAGTATTTGACTCTGGTAGTCTAGTGGTCCCCAAACTCCCCAGCATGAATCCCAACCCTTGTTCAAAATAAGTGACCGTATTTTTCCTTGGTAGTGTACTGGTCCCCCCACCCCCAGCACAAAGCCTGACCCCGTACAAAATGACAGAACATATTTTTCCCTGGTAGTCTAGTGGTCTCCCTACCCCCAGCATGAAGTACAACCCTACTGCAAAATGAAAGAACCTATTTATCTCTGGTAGTCTAGTGGTCCCCCCACCCAGCAGTGACACCCCCACTCATCGAAATCACAACCCTTGAATAGAGCCAGTGACCGACTCAGCCCTCCTCTCACCAGCACGGCCGGCCGCTGACTGAGGTACAAATAATGCTACTGTAATGACACAGTAGTGCTCATTCATACCCTCAGTTGGCAGCTGGCCGTGGTGGTGAGAGTCGGCTGAGTCGGCCACTGGCCTCTATTCATGGGTTGTGATTTCATGAGCTTAGAGCATCACTGCCAGGTAGGGGACCACTTGACTACCAGGGAAAATAGCTTCTTTTTTTATTTTGTATGGGGTAGGCTTGTGCTGGGGGTGGAGGGGACCACTAGACTACCAGGAAAATAAGTTCTTTCATTTTCATGGGGTCGGGCTTCATGCTGGGGTGGGGAACCACTAGACTGCCAGGGAAAAATAAGTTATTTCATTATATATGTGAGTCGGGCTTCGTGCTGGAGGAGGGGGAACAACTGGATTACCAGGGAACAGATACATTATCATGTACGCGGGTCAGGATTCATGCTGAGGGGGACCACTGGATTACCAGGGATATTCTAATAATTAACCTGGAATGGAGGTTGGGATGGGAATGGGGGGGACACCACCGTATTACCACCAGCTTTTTGTTGGCGGTGTTTAGTGCCATGCTACAGGTTGCACTAATGCCTGTAGCACTGTGCTATACTTTTGAATATGCCAGTGTGCCAGCATTCAGGGGGCCTCCCCATAGTCCCTCCCTTGCATACATTATAATTTAGTGTCAGGGCTAACACCTAGCACCTGTGTTAAATCTTTTAAATATAGCAGTATGGTGCAAATTCAACATTAGTCCACTGCAATGGATTTGCATCCCACGCTGACCTTTGAATATCTGGCCCTAGATCTGGTGTTTGTGCAACAAGGCAAAAATCTTGCCTGATCTGTTGTACTTCTGGAAAATATTTGAGAAAAAAATAATTTGTGGGGCATCATGTGTCTGGTGTGATAATTATTTGTGGTGAATAGCCTGTATTTATGTAAGGAACATAAAGTGCCACACAGATTGGTTATAACAGTTAAAATACAATTTCTTCTTCTAAGACATTGGAACATATTGTCAATATACTGTATAGATCATTTAAAAGTGCATGCAATTTGATTTTGAGGCATATAAATTGTTTTCAGCTTGTTTATTAACTAATTCACAGATTTGTAGAGAATAGATTGATTTCTATTTATAGTTATGCCCTGGAGTCACTGCTGCTTGTAACAGTTTTTTTTCACTTTACCTTTTTATTGAAATTTGAGTATATAAGAAAGCACACATCTTATACAATAGAAGAACATCCTCCATATAAGGTATAAAATATCACCTAAACACAGTATTTAGGGTAAACATATTGGAGAAGCCTTATATACACGTATTGATAATAAAACTCAAACCTAGACAGGTTATAAGTGGAGAGCAGAAGGGTTACAATCAATAGGGTATTATAGAGTCAGAAATGGCAACCATTATTGAAATAAATGCTAGGGCAGGCTATGGCAAGGCATTCAGTAAATTACAAAAATGCTTGTATCAGTTTTAAAATGGCTGATTAAGTGTTATTACATGATTCTATTGGTTCACAGAAATCACATGGTAAAGTTTGCCATTTCTTCTTTCACAAGCATGCAAAATCTTTGACCATGACTCACATTGATCGTAATAATCATTCGTGAGCTTGCAAATTTATTGCTCATGAGAATAGCATGAGATCTGAATTGTGGAAGTCTTATAATTTAAAAAAACAAAACTTTTTTGAACAACTTTGAAGAGACTATCTAGCCATATGTGTTTTTATTGCTCATGATGTGAGAATTTTGCAGTGATGATGATTTTTGAATGTTTTCTTACATTTTATTATATTTTAAAATCTTCGATCGTGAGCGTGCAAATTTATTGATCGTGACTCACTTTGATAGAGAGAATCATTCTCAAGCTTGCAAATTCCTTGATCGCAGGAATAATGTGAGATTTCAATTGTGGAACATGTGTAGTTTATTTTTTTTTATAATGTTTAACAGAGTATGTTTTCAGATGTATTTTTATTGGTTATGAGACTTGAATTTCAGTGTGGTAATGATTTTTCAACGTTTTCTGGCATGTTGTTGTATTTTGAATTCTTTGATCATGAGCATGCACATTTATTGATTGCAACTCACATTGATCATGAACATTGTTCACGAGCTAACAAAATCTTTAGTCAGGAGAATAACACATGATTTAGCATATAGATGTTGCACAGCTTAGAAAAAATGCATTTTTTTGTAATTTCAGATGTGGTGTGAGGGGGAATGTGGTTCTATTGGGTATGAAATGCATATTGGTGAATAATATTGTGGCTTGAATATCTTATTCAGGGTTTCCTAGCTTTTTTCATACTTTAATCACAAGACTGCATTTTCTTTGATCGGAGTCACATTGTTCACAAGTATCACTCGCCAGGTGGCAAATTCTTTGATCACTAGAATAATTCAAGATTTTGAATGCAGAATTTGTTAGTCTCACAAAAAACAGCTATTTGAGAGATTGTTCATGTCTTTTTCTGTCAACATGTACTTTTATTTGGTATGACAAGTGGATAGTGGAGAAATGTATTTCTTTTTAGATGTTTTTGCATTTTCTTTATTTTTTGTTTGTTCATGTACATTTAATTTTTTTTATTGTCAGTAACATTCATTCTGAGGGTCAGAAGCGATGTTAAAATTTATTTTATTAGGGACAGTATGATGAGTATTTCAGTGTACAAGTTGTTTAGCTTCTGGGAAATAGCTTTATGGCCAATAGTCTTGTATATGGTTCATAGTTGACATGTGATGGGCTCATTTATTGCAGTTGTCTTTATTTTTTGGTTCAGTTGGTGGGCAACTGTGTTAGTGAGAGTATGGCTGAGTCACACGTGGGAGTGATTGTAGATGATTTGGGGATGAGCAGGAGTGAGAGGGACCACTGGACCACTATGGGAAATTATGTTTTAAAGATGGCAGATCTGGGATGAATTAGGTGTGAGGGTGGGGGTGATCATACTGGTTTGAATTTATGATGTGTGGTGTGGCACTAGATGAGAGTAACAAGGCAAATTATGTTTCATGCTATAAAATGCGGGTTTCAATTTCTGTTGGGGTTGGGGTACCACTAGCCTATCAGGGAAAAGTAGGTTTCATGATGTTTCACTGGGGTTTGGTTTATTGGGCGGGCATTCTGGAAATTATTTTTATGGCTTTTGTGATATTTTGTATATGTTAGTGTTGCATGTTGCAATACTATACAGTATAAAGATGACTATGTTACTCAGAATAGTTGTAAGTGCTCATAAGGTGTTTGTGACATTGCTGGATTGCAAAATGATAACATTTTGTTGTATTGCATGTTGTTAATGATTAATGTTGTATAGATCTGTTATGGACTTATGCTACAGTACTTTTGTATATGTTTTCATAGTTCATTAACGCTAATACTCTTTTTTTTCTTTTCTGTTTCTTAGGAGAGTGCTACTGAGAAAAATCTTGAACACATGATTCTGTTTCTGCATCATGACCATTTACCATAAAGTTAAGGGACACACAAGAAGTAATAGGTGTAGTGGTGGTTCACTATCATACCATGCAAATACTAAAGCTGCAAATTTGTATACAGAAGAAAAAGACAGTTTCTTCTGGTTCATGTGCACATAGCAAGAGACATGCACATGTGAACAAACACGCTAGCTATTCTAGTCATTCTAAAATGAATAACATTTGTAAAGGTGCTCTGGACAAAGAACATACAGTGCTGTCAACAGTGAGTCATACGTCCATGAGGAAAATAAATGGTGGACGTGTGACTTCTGCTACTATGCAGCAGAGTAAAGCAGTTTTTTTTAGAAGGCTTGTTCATCATGCTAAAATTGACCATCTCATCTCAGGTATCATGAAATGCAAAGGCAAGAAACTGCACAATAAGGTTGCATTAATGAAGTTACTATTGCGAGTAAGACATGTGAATGTGGCTGTCTCAATTCGTTCTCAATTATGGGCTATGATGATGTCAGCTATAGATAAACTAAGTGCAAAGATTGAGGAGATGAGGAACAAACTATTGTCTTTCGAACACATGAAGAGTGAAAATATCTCGGTAGTGTTTCAAGTAGATTGGTCACACTCTGAGCATTCAGAAGCATTCTTTTGGGAAAAGACATACCATGCACACAATACAAATGTTAGTTTGACAATAGATGTACATGGTAAAGTGCTAAATATTTTAGTTGTCTCAGATGAGAACCCTGAGTTTGATGATGAGACTTAAATGTCACAGGTTGAAAGTAACCAAAAGTCATCTGCTAAGAAGTGGTCATGTGGCAGTATGTGCAATATCAGGGAAGAATCAGTGGTAGCAATTGAAACTTTCCTGTTGTCATTTGTTAACACAAAGAGGTCTATGTGACATATGTTGATTGGTAATATTGACAAGTGTGAGATTCACCCTCATACAGGCCTAATGGACCATTCTCTTGTGTGCTTGGAGAGTAGCAGCTGTGGTAGTGTGTTTCATCATTTTCGCATGGTAGCAGTGCATCACTCTGGCATACGTAGATTTGTTCAAAGATTATATCAGGTCAAATCGGTTGTGCGAGATTTTATGCACTTTCAATCATTGCTGGATGGTGGACATATAGATGCACTTATCGAGTTTATCAAAGAGATGCAAAGCCATAAGTATAGGTCAAATGCTGCTGTTGATGAACATGCAAATGTGCTGCACACATCAGAAGTGCAAGAAGGTCGGCTTCTGAGAAAATTTGGCACTGAGTTTGCTAAATTAGAAATTAGCAAGGCACAAAAATGTGATATTGTTTTTGTATCAAGTGAGCGCCTGTTCTACAAAGAGCAGTGTGTCAACATAGACCTACAAAACATTAGGCACTGGAATATCATGTGGGGGCGTCTTGTTGTATATCTGTTTTTAAAGACAGATTTTGCTGAAGTTGAAACTGCATCACTGTGTACTTACTGTTGTAACAAGATTAAGAGTGACACTTTACCTCCTCCCTCTGTTCTAAATAAAATGGATGTTGAACCAACTCTTGCTCAGATTGTCATCTTGAACTTGTTTGAATGAATTCTAATTCAGACAATAAAGCTGTTTCAAACAATTTTCAGGCTTAATACAAGAATGTGAGACCTACGAAAGAAAGAACTGGTTTGGTCTCTGAAAGGGTCTGTTGTATATTTGCCTTTGCAAGAAAATGTGAACACTATTTCTCAGGATAATAGTGTTATGATTTTGGTGAATGGTGTCCCAACTAAGGCAAAAACTATATGGCAAGAGAGTGTCTATGTTGGGTAGGTGAAGCATGCTTTCCGGTACCTAAAGGAGCATAATTTTTTTATGTTGACATTGATATCGACACATTTGCTGGTGTTTCTACAGAGACTGCTGTGGAAGACTGTGACAAGGCAATTTTGGAGAAGGTTGACATTGCATCTGCACACAATGTTTGTGAACAATTCACCATACACCCATTGCATGGAAAGGATCCAGTGGTGGATAACATTGAATTGTATCAGATGAAGCAAGAGGAGGGCAATCCTGTTAGCATATGGGAGGCTACACTTGAGACACGTTGTTCTCCAGATCTGTTTTCACTTGGTAAAGGTTGTGATTAGATGAGTGAGAAGTTTGTGTTCTAGGAACTGAGTATAGGACCTCAAGAGTTCTACATAAAGATGGCAAGTTCATAGAAACATTGCATTCCTGTTCCATCTTCTTTGAGAAAGTGAACTTAGTGTCTTGTCTGCTAGAATTGCTCATACATTGAGACTTGGCACAGAGTTCAGTAATATAACAGCTGCAAATCAGCTGGCCCAGTGGTGCTGAGGGTTAAGGTGCTGGACGCCACACGTTGCACCACACCCGCTACCCGAGTTCGTGAACGAGCCTGGGTGGCTGGGTGTCAGTGGGGGGAAGAGATTGAGCATCCGCAGGACTGCTTTCTCTTCCTGGGGAGGGATAGGGTGAATCACTCACTCCTGGAGTGGTCTCTGGTGGCGAGCCAGGGGTGCCCAGCATGGCGATGCACTGAGTGCACTGGGGTGGAGTTTGCAGCTATACGTTGCCTTGCTTGCCACAACCCGAGGGGACAAGCAAGAAAAAGATGGAAAAAGGCCTCACATCCCTTTGGTGACATGATGGTGGCCCCAGGGACTCTACCCACATCCCAAGCATGACCCAAAGCACCCAGGATCGTCCTCCACCCCTGACCCGATGACCAGTCAGGTGGGCACTTCACACTTACAGAGTTCACCACCAAGGAGGGTGGAATCAGCCCTGGAGATGGTACTGGGGGTCGAGACTGCCTGGGGGTCATTCAGGGGAGGACATCATGGGAGAGGTGAGGGTTCAGGCTGGGAGTAGGGCGGATGTCGAGTGGGTACTCTGGAAGGATGCCCAAAGGGTGTGAAGAGAAATAAAGTTAAAAAAATATATAACAGCTGCATAGTTACTACAGATGTTGCAGAACAAAGATGAGACACTACAAGTCAGTCTTTCTTCTAGTCTATCCAGCATGCATGGTACTAAAGAATATTGGTACAGATGACCCTCTGAGGTGATGTGCGTGCTAAGGGAGTTTGGACCAGCAATATGGTTTGTGACACTGAGTCGTGCTGAATACTACTGGTATAATCTACTTGATCTTCACAGAAGGGCAAACTCTGATGTTGATAACATACAGAATATGACTCTGAGTGAGATCTACTCACTTGATCCAGTGTCCATCTCATGTTATTTCCACCTCTGATTCCAGGCTCTTTTGAAGTTCATTCTGTCTAAAATGAATCCTCCTCTTGGGGTTGTTGAACACTACTTCTGGAGGGTACAGTACCAAGTTTGGGGAGCTCCACATATACATACTGTATGTTGCCGTGGATTAACGATGCCTCATGTATTGGTGACAGTGAAACAAGTGAAATTCTGGAGTTCATTTTGAGATATGTTACATGCCAGATTCCAGACAAGTATGACAGTGCAATACTTCAGGAGTTGGTTCAGAGATTTCAATGACACTTGTGTGGAAAGTACTGTCTTAGGAAAGTTTAAAACAGGGGACAGTGGTACACACAGTGCTGTTTTGGTTTTCCAAGACAAGCTTGTATGGATGTATATTTGAATGATGTCTTTTCTGCTATGCAACACCATTTAAAGGCAAAATCAACAAAGCGAATGTATGAACTCCCTTGCAGGGAATCAGAAGTCTACATCAATGACTATAGTCCTTCTCTTCTGTTGATGTGGCAGGCAAACATTGATGTTCAGTATATCTCTGACAATTCAATAGCTTTGGTGAGGTATGTGACATCATACATCACTAAGCATGAGCAGACATACTGGCAAGAAAGGTGGGATGAGTTATCAAACTGTGATAGTTCAATGTCTTCTAGACTGTGGTCACTCAGGCTTAGAACTTTTTCACACCGTGAGCATGGAGCTTAGAAAGCAAGTGACCACCTTACAGGGATATGTCTCTATGGGATGTCAGAGTCCATTCATTATTTGGCTGTCAACTACAAGCAGAACAGGTACTGTGTGCTTAAGATCCATGATGAGATTGAGGATCTGGCTATTACCAGACCAACCAGCATCCACTAATATTCTGAAAAGCAACTTAATTGACAACTACTATCCACAGTGCCTCAGTGCTATGGAAGACCTCTGTCTGTTTGAAGTTGCTCAATGGTATGATTATAAGTGGGGTGTCTCTTCGGACCCAGAGAAGAACATATATAAAGTTACTGGCTTTGATAGTTTGCTTGTGAAGAAGTGGAAGCCATGACTAATTGTTCACTGCAAACTTAGCTTGAATACAACAGAAAGCAAGGAGCATTACTATTTGCTCTACTATTTCTGTTCTAATTGTGGAGATCAGAAACCGAATTGAAAGGATCGTCTAAGACATACGAACAAGAGTTCATACTAACTTATGATTTCTTTAAGAGTGAGGTGTCTGACTCTTACATTGAGAGACTCAAAACGGAAAGAAATCAGCTGGAGAGAGCAAGGCAGGTTTTGGATGATGCTACCCTAGTAACATCACACTATATGCTTGATGTTGAGGGAGAAGGGCACTTGGTGTCCCTCTTCCTCCTAATGACCCAGCTGTGCTGATGTCAGAGGTAAAGGGTGTAATGCAACAAAACATGCAGTTGTCAGAGGCAGTTGCAAACATTGTTTATGAACTGAATTTTCATCAGAAAGTTGTGTATCACTCTATGATACATGGTGTTCAACATGCTATTCAGCACAATAGCAGAGACCGTGTTTGTGACAAACAGAGCCCAGTCGCCCAGTCAGGATGTTTGTCAGCGGTGCTGCTGGGACTGGGAAAAGTTTCTTAATTGAGGCTGTTAGCAGGGATGTGTGTGATCTTACTAATTCTGTGACTTCTGTTATTGTAGCTGCTCCTACAGGCTTGGCATCATATAACATAGGTGGTGTCACACTTCATAGGTTGTTTATGTTGCCAGTTGAACATGGCAAAAGTGGTGATTATCGAAAATTGTCTTTTGAGGTTGCCTCTGAACTGAGGTCAATGTTTGACAGATGCAATTGCTGATAATGGATGAAATCAACATGGTTTCAAATGTTCTCCTTACATATGTTCACCTACGCCTACAGGAGACACTTGGTACTGATGATGACATACCATTTGGAGGCAAGAATATTCTTGTTCTTGGGGATCTCCTGCAGCTGACTCCTGTGAATGACAAGCATATTTTCTGTACTCTTTCTGTTGAAAAGGCTAAGAAAAGTGTTGGATGCATAGGTGTTGTCAATCTGTGGGAGTTCTTGTCATATGATGAACTGTTACAGAACATGAGGCAGCAAGGTGACATGTCATACAAAACATTGCTTGATGAGGCTCGGATTGTTGTATTGTCACCCATTCATATTGAAGTGCTAAGACAGTGCATGATCTCTAGAAATAATACTATTCTGGATGCTTGTGATGTTTTTGCCCATGTGCAGAAATCTGAGGGACATGTTGTATGTCTATTTCCAAGACTTAAGCAGTGTGCAGAGTTCAATGAGATCATGATGCAGCGAGAACAGGAACCTACTGTGACTCTTATATCTGTAGATACCATAGATTGTATTAGTCTAACATGCACAATGTTATCAAAAATGGTTGAGCGTCTCAGACAGCTCACAAGTAATGTGTCACGTACTGCTGGTTTGGAAGCTGTGTTACTATTGTGTAGGAATGCATAGGTCATGCTTCACAGAAACATTGATGTTGACCGTGGTCTTGTGAATGGATCCATGGGGTACATTCATGAGTTTCAGTTTAATGTGCAGAACATAACTGTGGAGTTTGTGGTTGTTAAGTTTGACAACTGTGATACTGTTCTACCAATAGACAGAGTGACAGTCAAGTTTGAGCTTCTCAAAGACATACATGTTACATGAACAAAATTCCCATTGTGTGCTGAGTATGTAGTGTCTATACACAAGTCACAAGGGCTTAGCCTTGATAGTGCCATTGTAGATATAGGTACTGGTATATTCAAGGATGGCATGTCTTATGTTGCTTTGTCTTGTATGAGATGGTTGTCAGGGCTGCACATAGTGAATCTTTCAGAAAGTAAGATACATGCTGATAGTAATTGCATTGTCGAGTACAACAGATTACGTATGTTGTACCAAGCAAGTTCTCCTTTGCTCCCAGTTCCCAGATATGCATCAGCAATAGAACTGCCAATGAATGCAGGGTACACACTTAACAGGAAGCACACTAAGAATCCACAGTTGTCACTACACCATTTTATTGGTAAGTAGTCTCTACATCAACAGATCAAATCTCCGCCTGTTAAGAAATGCATTTCGGTTCAGACACTGCCAATATTTGACTACAGCACAGAAGTAAACTGCTATGCTAATGCTACAATCAGGCACTTCTGCATATGCCTGAGTTTGTTGAGGTTTTGAGCTCAGGTCAGTTGACAGCTCTGTCTGAACCATTGAAGAGAGTTTTTAAAGATAGTCAAGAGGAGCTGCCCCATTTGTAAAATTTGATTCCTCTATGAATAACTCTTGCAAAGTATGCAGGACAAGCAATGTTTGCTGAAAATGCACAACAAGATGCCACAGAGTTCATCATGGGAATCATAAACAGTTTAGCAGATGATGGTATTGATCTGTGCCAACACTTTCAAGTTGATTATGTGTGTAAGTACACATGTTTGTCATGTAGACACAAAGAATCACAAGCAACTTATGAAATGTTGTGGTTGTCTGTCTACATCCCTGAACAGAGAACTGCAAAGTTTCATAAGTTGCTTGCAAATGCAGAAACTAGTTGGCTGTTTCAAAGATGTGGTCGGTCTTGTGTTTGCTCATTGAGAGTTACATCTTTCAGTTCATGCATTATGATTGTATTGCAATGTTTTAACTCTCAAGGCATGAAAGTCACAACACCAATTTCTGACTTCATTGCTGGAAGAACTATGTTTTCAGGAGGTCAGTTTGGCACACATGCTTTTATTTTCCATCATGACCTATCTATTCACTTTGGACGCTATGTACCATGGTGAAGGTTCAGAAAGGGATGGATGGAGTGTAATGATACAGTATGCACTATGAGAAAAAGATTACCAAGGAATCTAAAAGATGCATGGGTTATCATTCTCCATTTCACAAATGTTGCACAAAATGTGGAGGAGTGATGGTATCTGAACATGTCAGCCTACTTAACCACTATATTTGCAAATATATCGTCCCAACTGTATATTACAGGTACATGTCTTTTTTCCCCTTTTTTAAAATGTTTATTTTGATTTGATATAAGTGCTGACACTTTTTATGTGAAACAACCACTGGGCAATATCACGGATGGTAACCTAACTCTTTTAGATCTTCTGGTGTATTAATACAGCCTGTGTGAATTACTCTAATTTTCCTGTCATTGCAGGAGAGAACCACAATATTGCACCTATATAACAGATTGTTTTAGGCACTGACTTGTTAATCTCAGTGTTATGCTGACATGCTGTATGCAAAACTGAATTGTTTTGTTGATTTACAACAATACAATTTCTAGAACAGTTTGTATTGTTATATGAAGCATTTGCAACGTTGATGTATTTACTACAATGACTGCTGTGTTACTTCTGAAGTAGACTTGAGGGTATTGAGCAGTTATCATTTGATAGTGAGTAATATCTTTTTGCAGATGTCAGTTAATTTTGTTTGTTTTGCGCATTTCACTGTATTAAGTTGTTTCGCAGTGCTGTTTTACATGTTAATGACAGAATCAGTAATATTGTCATTTGATTATGAAACTTTTAAGTACTCTTCTATACATATTGTGTGAGAAGTTGTGCTTCTTTCAACAATTCGCATCAGGTTAAGTTGTAACTTCTTTTCCTGTTGTTATCTACATTATTGACCTTGACTATAATACTTACTGAACTGACTTCCATTGAATCCAAGCAGACTTGAGGGCGCTGGATATTACGCATGTCACACAGTAAGTTATGTCTTGGCAAATGTAGTTCTGTGACTCACATTTACAGCATGACTTTCAATATGATAATGTCATCTGTTTGTAGTGGGCTACATGTGTTGAAGTGAATGTGACTGCATTATCTGTCACTGCTGAGGGAGTATGGTGTTAAGACTTGATATGACAACTTCTACCGATACAATGTGACTCAGTTTTGTATATATGTATATAATGCTGAACTGCAGATTTATGCTATGTTGCTTATATTGCTTCTTAGCTGTTTTTGTTTGTTGAGAAAAAAGAAATTACATGCATTGTTATGTGAACTGTTTGAAAATCTTTCTATTCATGCATTTAATGTTATTGCATTGCACTTAGTGCTACTGGTGATGTTGTTGATCACTGAAGATAGAGATGTATACATGTGGAAATCTGTCCCATTGTCAGTGTATGTATGCATTTCTGTATGTCTGTGCAGATGTCTGCAACTCAATGTTTGACAGGTTATGACCATGATGATTGTGTACTTCTGCACTATAATACAAACTATTGGTATGCTCCTGCTTTTATAGTATCATCCATATTTTGGAGATTGGATGAGGATTTTTTCCCAGTTCCAGTAATGTTAAATAATTAATAAAATGCATCAGTTTGAAGATGAACCAACCTTTGCAGGCATGGGTCACAACATGGATGTGATATGTAATATGCTTACCACAGCATGATATAGTCAATACTTTTTCACTTCGTTTTTATTTTGACATGCTGTATGCAAAACTGAATTGTTATTGCATACTAAATGCTGATATACTGAGCTAGTTACAATACAGCAATGGTTATTTATGTGCCTGCCACTCTTTGTGATTACTTTTACTTACTCTTTATGTATATAAAATATATAGATATATATATATTAGAGGCAAAAAACTCCGTTTAATGCATTAGTTAGGGTTGTTCCACAGCGACAAAAGTGAGGAAATTCGCTGTTGGGGTTGAAACCCCCTTGGACCCCCGCCCACCCCCAACCGGCATTGGGGGTGCACATTGGGATCATCAGCCTAACTGTTAGGTTGAAAACCCCACCCCGCCCAATTTCTCAACCGGGTATTAGGTCGTTAGTCCTTACTCTCATCCTCCATCACATGTGTAAAGCTGCAGAAGTATAGAGAATGGGGTGAGAGTTGGACCGATGACCTAATGCACACCCCAATGCCAGTTGGGGTGGGCGGGGTCCAAGGGGGGTTTTCAACCCTAACAGCGAATTTCCTCACTTTTGTCACTGTGGAACAACCCTAACTAATGCATTAAACGGAGTTTTTTGCCTCTAATTTTCCTTCTTTCTGAGAATGATAATGAGAAATAGTGAATGTAATGCAGCGGCGGGAGCGAGGGGCCAGACAGGGACAGCAACGCAAACAGAAATGCTAACAGTGGCGCACATGGTAACACAAGCATGAATGAGAACAGAAAGGGTAACGCACATGGTGGCGTAGACGGGAATGGTCTGCCACGTGATGTGTTGTCACATAGTAACATGGTGCCTGCAAACAGAAATGTCAATGGGCATGGTGATGTAAAGTGAAACAGTAAGATAAACAGTACTGTAGACAGAAATGGCAAAAAATAACAGAAACACAAGCGCAAATGAAAACGCAAAGGATAACGCACATGGTGGCGCAGGACGCCAATGGTAAGTGAAACGGCATGGATCCGCACAGAAAGGGCAACAGTAACAGTAATGGGAAGCGACAGGCTGGTTTTCCCAAAACCTGCATTGAGAAAGACAGTGAGTACAAATAATGTATGCAAAATAATGAGTATCGTCGCAGAAAATGAGATCTTGGAATACTAAATACATTATATCTCAGGAACCGTATGACGTAGAAAAAAAATTTAAAAGTCATATTATTTACAACTGTCCTGGCTAATTTGGACCTTAGCCCCACTAGGGGGCTAAGAAATTTTCCGACGAAAAGTCCGTATCTCACACCGTTTCCGAGATACGGGCCCTGAAAGGCGCGGCGAACGCCGTAATGTTATCCTATGGGAAAAAAGGAAAAGTTCGGAGCACCATAACTTTGCCTCCCTGTAATGTTTTTTCACCAAACTACTGAAAGGCACATCTGTGGCCTGTTGGCTGTCTTCCCTCCAAATTTCAGGAAAAAAGACCAAACCGTTATTTTGCAGCAGGGCTCCAAATGATTTCTGTTAAGTGTCAGGCGCCGTAATGTTATCCTAAGGAAAAACGCAATTTTGGAGTGCCGTAACTTTGCCGCCATGTGATATTTTTCACCAAACTACTGAAAGGCACATCTGTGTACTGTTGGCTGTCTTCCTCCAAATTTCAGGAAAAAGACCAAACCGTTATTTTGCAGCAGGGTGCCAAAGGATTCCTGTAAGCTTCGGTGCCGTAATGTTATCCTAGGGGAAAACTGTCAACTTTGGAGTGCCATAACTTTGCTACTGTAATATTTTTTCAATACAACACTGAAAGGCACATCTGTGAGATGTCGCTGCGCTCTCCAAATTTCAGCCCAAAACTCCCAACGGTTATTTTGCAGTGCAGTGCCAAAGAATTGCTGTCATTTTCCACAGACTAGAAAAATTACTGTCGCACTTTGAAAGCTTCAAAGTTCGACACTTTCGTGAGCACGAAAGTAATTTGTGAAGTTTTTCCAGAAATTTGAAAAACATATTTCTGGGGTGTTTTACCACAAAATAAAGACATGGCAAGCATCCTCAGGGCCCGACTAGGTGAATACAAAAAAATTAGATGCTAGAGGGTCCCAAATTTAAATGCCAACCATTTTTCTGATCACCAACTGAAAACAAATGGCCGATTTATGAAAGTAACAGGCCCATTTTCAAAAGTAAAATGCATCATGAAAGTGTTGAACTTTTTGTTAACTTTTCCCATTGACTTATAATGGGAAACTGTTTTTTGAATAACTTTTGAACCGTTTAATATTTTTTCACAAAATCTTCGAAAGGCACATTGGGGACCCCGGCTGCATGTTCCCTGAAGATTTGGGGCCGGTCACGCAAACCGTACGACCTGTAGGCACTACCACAGAATTCCAGAAAAGCGTAAACGCGTGCACAGATCACGCTTAATAACTCTGCAACCATATATCCGATCAGTACGAAACTTGGCAGATCCCAAGGCCTATGGGTCTTGCTCATACAGGCAAATCCATCAAACAGTTGCAAGTTATTAAGGTGCAAAATTTTGGGTTTAACATGGAAATGGCTCCTCAACCCTAACTATGGTAGCACTACCGTGTACCATAATAGAGATATATATATATATATATATATATATATATATATATATGTATATATATATATATATATATTTATACAATGGAGTGGACATATATTCACTGTGATAAATGCATGTATCTGAGTCACTGTATGTATAAATACATTTATACATACAGTGACCATTTATTCACTCAGTTACTATGTCACAAATCTCTTTAGAATTTATTTAGAATGTTTGGCCTCAAAAGCAGCACTAACCATATTCAAATGGAAATAACTTTAAAACGAAAAAAGATATCATGATACTGTGAGCATGAAAATTGTTCAGCACAAAATTATCTACAAAATGAGTGGTGTTTCAAGTTTAGATACCGTATAGATTTTTTTATAATTAGCAAAAAAGCAGAAGAAAATTTAATTCTATGTTCACTTTTTTGACAAACAAATGAGAATAACTTTAAAACAAAAAATGATAGCATGGTACTGTGAGCACGAAAAATGTTCAGCACAAAAATATCTGCAAAATGAGTGGTGTTTCATTTATAGATATCTTTTAGTTTTATAATTAGCAAAAAATAGCGTACAATTCAATTTTCTTTTCCTTTTTTGACAAACATATGTGAATAACTTTAAAATGAAAAAGGAAGCATAGTACTGTGAAGATGACATTTGTTCAGCAAGAAGTTTTCTACAAAATGAGTGATGTTTCATTTAATAGCAACCACTATGCTAGGTGGACATACTCTAGGAAAAGTTAACCAAAACTCCCAGAAATTGTCATTTAAAATAAAGATAAACAGTCAAAACCAAATGTTCCTGCTCTGATAGGAAGCATCCCTGTTGCATAAATGAAAAATACAATGGTGAGCTGTCAGATAAATGATTTATCTTCACTTGTGCTGTTTGACCTCGGGCACCTCACTCGTGGCTTACGCCACTCATAAGTTACCCAAGGTCAAACAGCACTTGTGTAGATAAATCATTTATATAACAGCTCACTGTTGTATATCCTATATATATATATATATATATATATATATATATATTCATGGCAAAAAACTCCGTTTAATGCATCAGTTAGGGTTGTTCCACAGCGACAAAAGTGAGGAAATTTGCTGTTAGGGTTGAAAACCCTAACTTCGAATTCACCCCCCCCAGCACCACACAGACACAGACACACACACACACATTCAAGTATGGGGGAGGACCAAGTCAACACAAACAATGACAGACATCCAGCATGCTGAAGGTGCATGATGACAGTTGTAGAAAGGTTTTAACACTACTGAGTATACATTAATTAAGAGAAGGACATAAATTAACTACAAGACACTAGCATGCTGAAGATAAAAGTAGTGATACATTTAGTAGGTGATTTACATAGTAGTCCGTTTACTGCAATGGTTTACTCAACATAGAGAGGCTGATGTAAACGTATAGAAAAGCATTGCCTGTTCAACGCTGTGAAATTGGCACTGCCAGTATCACATGCATTCTTACTGATGAAGGTGTACTGCTGATGTACATACATAGACCTTCAGTGTGTCTCAATATTAAACATGCAGTAAGTATTCTTTGTAAGAAAGATTGTAATTGCATGGATCAGGCCAAGCAACTTCTAAATGTCATAGCACTACTGAGCCAACAATGATGTACCTGTATCGGACATTTATATAGGATAGATTTTCCTAGGCACTTACTGAGTATGTTGTACCTGATAAAGACAATCTCATTGCATCTGTGATAACTAACTTATTCAAATAGTAATAGATTTGCTATTGTTCAACTGGAGTGATCTATGCCACTTATGGACACAGTGCGATTTTTTAACAGTTGTTTCATACTCAGGTTGTATGCCTAGTGTTTGGGTTTGCACACTTCTGTCACTGATGCTATCAAAGTGATAACTATGTTAATTCTGCTACAACAGGAATCAGGTAGGTATGGTGTAGATATAAACAGAATGTCTTTTAGTATTGATTTAACTCATAATGGGGTAAATGTAGTAGGACAGCAGGGGTTATCCTCTATCACTGAGTCTGTCAGTTATGATCACACTAGAGTTTTGATGACTGTAATTATCAAGTTACACTGTTCATCTTCATGAGTTCATATTCACAGCCATTTTCCAGCAACTAGACAGTGTATAGTGTAACTGGGTGGTACACTGTGTTGCAAAGCTGCTGCAGTGCCTAGCAGAGGGAGAATATCTACTCATTAAGACAATTAAACAATAAGGCATGAGCAACAGTTTTGTTAAATGGTCTGTTAATCACCCTGTAGGGGTTTCATGTTGAATGAGGCATATCCGAGTGCCACATGTCACTAGACAGCGATAAACTGACCATTAACATAATACCTGAGAGTGGCTTATTGCTATCATAATAAAACTGTTTTTTAAACAACATTAAACCATGTTCATCATATGGTTAGGCTCTACATGTATGTTACTAAAAACTAAACATAAGGCTGTAACAATGTTTACAGTCAATTAGAAAGCTGCGTTGCTCAAACCCTTGTTATAATCAGAGATATTATACCTGTACAACTCCTTGGTTTTGCTTAACTCTACTGCTCGGGTGGCCCACCACAAGTGGTGTGGTGTGGTGTGGTGTGGGGCATCGGTAGGTAAGGCCATGTAACTACTAAGTGTGGTACGTTGTGTGCAGCTGCAATCAGGGATATGTACGTTTGGTGTACATGGCCTCAGTTTTGCTGTTGATCTCCACTGAGCATGCAGTACCTGGTCAGGTGGGTGGGGATGTCTCGTAGTACATTTAGACAATTGTTTGTTATTTCTGTCACCTGCTGCTGGATGTCTGTCATTGTTTGTGTTGACTTGGTCCTCCCCCATACTTGAATGTGTGTGTGTGTGTCTGTGTCTATGTGGTGCTGGGGGGGGTGAATTCGGAGTTAGGGTTTTCAACCCTAACAGCGAATTTCCTCACTTTTGTCACTGTGGAACAACCCTAACTGATGCATTAAATGGAGTTTTTTGCCATGAATATCCTGTCTTTTTCAGAAGTATCACTCAGCATACTACATGATTTATAGTCCTAAGAATAGTGCACATACATATAAAACAATGTTTCAGTATCAGAAATATTTCTACTGTTGTGGTTGCACTTACTGTCATTCTCTTAATTACTTTATTAATTGTCATTTGTCATTCTCGTTCCATGTAGTAGTTTTAATGTTAAAGTGTCTTAATCATTTTGTTTCTGATCACATATGTAACTTTAAAAATGTGCATAACTAAAAGACAATATGACATGACATGGACACTATTAGTTCATGTACTAAACAAATGGATATGCTACTATAGTAACTTGAGATTTCAAAGAGTGCTTCCACTACCAACTGAGGTCGTACCATCAATCATGTGAACAGCAGTGGAAGAGGTTTGTTGTACTGAATACATATACTGGACCACCAGGGCAATGTTTCGGGGGGGGGTTACTGCTTACATCCCAAGAACGGGAGTTTCGGTGCACTGCACCACCAGGGTATGTTCAGACAGGGTTTACTGCTTACATCCCAGGAACAGGAGTTTTGCTCCACTAGACCACCAGGCTTATGTTCAAGGGTCAGCTTTACTGTTTACATCCCGTGAATGGGACTTTCAGTCCACTACACCACCAGGGGCTATGTTCGGCAGGAGGGCGGGTTGTGTTTCACACTGATACACCCTGAAATCAGCTTCTCAGTACGCTGGACCACCAGGGATGTATTCACAGGAGGTCTGTTTCTAAACTAGAGCAGCCCATGGTCAAGCTTCTGGGGGAGGAACATTTCTGCTGTTCCCCACAACAGGCCCAGTGGTGGGGTGTTGTTGGGAATTGTCACTCTTTTGACCATGATTAGGCTGCACAATGGGACATGGAGTGGCTTGGGGGCGAGCGGCAGCTGTCACGTGCTGTGTCGGCCCATGCAATTCAGCAGTTTACCTGTGCATGATTGTTGACTTGAGCATTTTTTTGGCCTGAAAGTTGTGCAGGCGCAGGTTCCAGGTTGCGGCTTCACAACTCTACACAGCCTTGCTGAATGTCAGGCTGTGCAGTTAATGCATGGTTCGTCCCCCTGCAGTTCATTATGCATTGATTTGCATTGCACTGTTACTCAGCATGTTTTCTGTGGTGGAACTGCCTCCTGCTGAATATCGCAGAATGCAGCAAGTCTTCACTTGCACAGGCACTACCCTTTTACACATGTTGCAACCCTTTTGAATATCTTGCCCATTAAAGTATAACACTAATAGAAGGAAGGCATTTGTCACACAGAGACTGGTGGGCCCTTGGAATGAGGTCCCCTTGTCACTTATTTGTCCTAAGTCAAAGATGCTTTTAAAACTCAGCTGTATAGAAATTGTTATGAAGGAAGCTAACATGACTACATAAGAGATATTGGCTGGGAACAGCATAGTCTATTCTTTACTGTCTGGCCTCCACTCCCCTTGAAAATTTCTATGAACCTTTCTATTAACTATCTTTATATTACGGATAACAATACTGCCACATATACCCAATGTTAAGATGATATGATTATGACAATTGTCTAAAAATGTTGCAGCTAGAATGTCACACTTTGTCTCTTGAATATGAATAAGACACCAAACACAAGAGAGTATAGTTTAAGTTCTTTAGTATAAAAATATGTTAAATATAAAATCACAAACAAAAATATATTTTTTATACATAAAAAATAGATTTTATAAAACAATATATACATACAAAAAAAGGTGTGTATTACTTCATACACATTTCATAGAAAAAATACAAAATCTTTTAAAATATTAATAAAACATATAAAAATATCATCTGTTTGTTTTTATACAGTCCAAGACTTGGAGGTGTGTGCACTGCATCAGGCAATCCAGGCTGTAAGCTGGATGCAATGTGGAGGCGCAAAAAGAAGTAGAAGCTGTTGCGCCGTCGGGAGATGACACCGGACCTCTATGAAGGGTGGCCAGTCTCACCCAGGGAAGCTGCAGGAACAGTTGGTAGCTGCGGAGGTGAAGCACTGCTATGTGCAACAGCACCATCACCCACTGCTACGACCGGCTCAAGGACGAGGTTCACAGTCTGCTGCTGTGCATCCAAGAGAGACTGGATTTTGTCCAGCCTCTCAAGGATGCCAGCGTTCTCCTTCCGCAGACTGCGAACCTCGCGAGTGAGCCGGCTGTAGCAGCGGCAATGGCCTGTGCATCTACGCAGTCGCCGGCGCCTGCACAAAGATACAAAAAAACAGTAATAGTGAATATATAACACAAATTGAACAATTACAACTCTAAAATATTTCACTTCAAATATTTCTAATCTAATAAAATATCAGAAATGCATTCATTTTAAAGTTATGATAATACTTTAAACTATGATGCTACACTATTCATTATACAATGTGGTAAATCCGATATGCAGAATCCTGCATCCTGAGTGGTTGGCTGGCACAATGACCACCATGATAAATCCTCCAGTGTACCCAGTGGAAGAAGTGCCATCCAACCTTATACCATACTAATCCGTCACATTCACTTCAAACAAAACTGCTGCAGTTTGTCCCATTGCCAGTTCGCTAAAACACCACAGAAATTTTTAGCTAAATGACCTCCTCTTTCGAACTGTAGGGACCTCCAGTGAGTTATAACGAGTTTAAAAACATAAAAAACAACATTCTGCATTGTATTATAAAATTTATCCTCCGACGGTAGTCGGTACACTGACCGATTTACACCACTGGTGTGACTCAGTCACTCGGCTGCGACTGTGACCGAATCACACCAGCCATGTTAAATCCTCCAGTGTACCCACTCCGGAGGGATAAGTTGCTTAAATATTAATTTGTTCTCTGTCATACTTGACTATCTATATTATCTAAGAAGTCACAACATAAAAAATGTATAGTTAGCTGTGGCTATAGTGATACCCTAGATTTTCTTTCACTACTCAGAACTATTCTGTATATCATACTTTAGCATTGTTTAAACTATTATGCCATAGAGTGGAAATACATCCTCATCAAGTGTGAGAATGTTTACTTCACCATGTCTGCCTATAATGTGTAGTCATCTATTCAGTGAAATGAAAGTACCTTGACAGTAGCAGTATAATAAAATTGTTTTCATTCATACACTATCATGGATAAGTTTAATGATACTTTTAAACCGGACAGCTTTTGACCCGTGTTTCAAGATCTCAGCACAGATCAGTACTTTAAATAAATAAGTCACTAATATAACATCTGATGCAAAACCATGCCAGATATCGAGTCAAGCTCAGCAGAGTTGTGTAGTAGCAACCCCAAAGCTCTGCCTGCAGAACTTTGAGAAAAGAAAGGATCAATTTCAGGACCAACCACAAGTGATCTGTTGCATTGCAGGACGAACACAGGAGCTGCCACCTGTGTGTGCTGTCAACACTCTGTCTCATACGCCTTAAGTGTTTGTTCCCAAAATGTGTTACATTGCTTCTCTAAATGTTGAAAGAATAGGAAAACCGTGGAACACTTAATCTAATTTTACAATTACAAGCCCACAGCACTGTAAAATGTTTTGCATTTAAGTTCATAAAGTCCTCAATTTATAAAATTCATATATTTACAGTTCTGCACCGAATGAATTTGCCTGACAAAACTTGTTGAGGAACAGTGACAGTGTGTGTGGTGTGGTGCAGTGTCTTTTGAGCAGCTTGTCATAAATGAGCCAATATCTTTGACTAAGGACAGAAAAAAATGGCAGTGACTTTAAATTAATTTAGATGTTTTACCCAATGAGTAACCTGCATGGGCAGAGGGATACTTGAGGGTGAGAGGGTACTGGGGCTGATACTTTTATTTGCTGGGCATGTATTGAAAGTTAATGTACACCCTGGGAAGGGCACTAGCCAATCAGATGCAGGAAACAAATACCCCATTTTCTAAGTGTAGTGAGACAACTTCCATAGTGTTATTTAGAAATGCAATATATCATAGAGTGAACGCAAACAGTCCCAACATTACCTGGATTATTACTTTTATCAACATTCCCTCAGTACATGATCACCTTTAAAAAATACACACATATGCCAGTGCACTGAACAGCATGACACTACATTGTACAGGTAAGCATTAGGCTGGCAAGGCTGAAGACATAAACACTGCACAGCTATTCACTTTTACTGGGGAAAACGGCTCAAGTACACTATAAGGCACACTTTTAAACTTGTCTATTGAGAAAAAAACAAATTAAACATTATTGTACACTTTATGCAGTGCACAACATTTATGTAACTATAATATCCTACCACCATGTTTGTGTTTTTGGGGTTGTTGGATATCTGCAGTGATCAATGCATTCCCACCCTTACAAGGTCACATCACCGTAAACTAAGTAATGTAAACAGTGATTACGCCCACCAGCAAACAAAATAAAGTGGTCTACACTTAGCAACGAAGCTCTTGTCACACCCCAAAGTCATTTAACATTAGCAGTGAGTATCCAATGGACAGTGCACTCCCCTATCATACAGTAGGACTGCAACGTAATTCTCTAACAGGAGCATTGATCACCACAGAATGTTTACAACCCTATGGTACTTCTCAAGGATGCAGATAATATCAGCAATAGATTTTCACTTCGTGGTAGGGCTGGCTTGACTTCCTGCTTCACCTCCACACGTTCCACAACAGCAGCTTCCCGGGGCTCTATTAAAGGAAACAAGAAAAAAGATCACATGAATAGATGAAATATCAAGGTCAAACTGTTTTTGTTAAAAACATCAATTTCTTCAATAACGTATTTTCAAAAACATTACTCACAAATATATTTTATTCAGTGCAGAACAAGTAGTGCCTGACCATGGATCACAATACTTATAACATTGTCATAATGCATGGTTGAGACACATGAACATCCTAAAAACATTACATGTATGTTCAATTAACATACATGCATACCTAATAATATGACACTCTGTCCCTTTAATAGTTTAAAATGTCAGTTATAATAAAACAACATAAACACAACGATAATGTCACTGCTCACTCAATGACCCTCTAGCTGAATGTAGCAGCCATGGATGTGTTATTAACTATATGACTTCTACAGGGTATAAAAACACATTAACAAACATGTATATATTCTATTATGCACATTAATAACTATTACAATAATAAAATGAAACATTGCCATTACATATATAAATATTAACTAAATACAATCTAAAGACATATCATTATTCGCACAAGATAATTTAGCAGCACACCATTGAATTCCACCGACACACCTACAACAGTACAACAACATTAGAATTTGTTATCTATTTAAGCAGTAAGGCATGACCAGAGGTTATGTTAATGGTCTATTAATTACTTCTAGGGGTGTAATGTGGCACGAGGCATAGCCGAGTGCTACATGCCCCTAGAGGGTGATTAACTGACCATTAACATAACCCCTAGGAGTGCCTTATTGTTATTATAATAACAATGCTTTCTAAATAGTGTTTTACCTTGCTCAGCATATTATTACGCTGTACATGTATGTAAATCAAAGATGAACATAGGGCTGATACAATGTGTATAACCAATCAGAAAGCTGTATTTCAGACCCTTGTTATAATACTCATTATGAACCGGTGATCATAAATGGACGATTCTGATTGGTTGAGAGTGTTTGAAGCCGTGATGAAATCTAGCTACATCATCACGGCTTCAAAAAGTCTCCAGCCACCAGCCTCTTACCCATAGCAAATCATTCCAACGGTAATGACAGTCACATCACCAGCTCTTCACCGTCCGGTGGAAATCACAGTTTCAGCAGCAGCACCGAAGTGTCACAAACGGGCGAGCACAGCAAGATAATTAAAACCATGTCGTTGTTGGCACCTCAGTTAAAACTGATGACATTTATTAATACAGACAAAGCTGTAATTTTTTTAAAAGGCAGCGTTGCTATGTTCGGGCAGCTGTATCGTCACCCCTTACTTCCTCGCTTCTCTTTCAAAAGCTGCTGCCATTGCCTGCTCGCTTGCTTCCATGTACTAATGCTTTGCGCATTTGTAACATCTTCCTGCCTACTTAGCGATATATTGGAAACTCTTGAAGTGCCCCCACTAGTCAGTCTGCTCCCTTTCAAACTGTTACTTCAGTCCTCTCATGGCTCCAATGATACTTTCACATATGTGGTAGCACTAGAAACTTTCATATTTTTCCCAAAAAAGTCACCCACATAAATAGGATATGTGCTGACCACACTATATTTTTTTTGGGTGGGGTACAATGTTCACAGCTGCACCTCCTCAACCTAACAACTTCAAGTACACTGGCACCACCTGCTGGCCAGAGCCTCCAGGAACTATTTTATTAAAAGGTACTCCTCCAACACCTAACAAAACACATTTTCAGAACGATTTAAAAGATTCTTATTTTTTTTTTACTGCTAAAACTTGTATTCCTGTTCATAATATCAATAATGCACTCCAGGGTGTGGTATATGGTGGATATCGTAACTTTCAGGTCGTTGGACGCACTGCCTGCGGCCTCGTGCACAACCACCCGAGGCGTGATGATATCCAATGATATACCACACTGTGTCGTGCATTATTGCTTAAATAATGCCCAACAGGGTGTGTGTCATTTAGGATAACGTCACGCCTCAGTTGTTGGACACACTCAGCTTGCGTACTCGTGCGAAACCACCCGAGCGTGACGTTATCCCAGGACGACACACACCCTGTCGAGCATTGTTGCTTAATTGTACATTGAACTCCTCCAACAAAATGCCCAATCTCATCCATAATTAAGCAATAATTCCCGACAGGGTGTGTGTTGTACTAGGATAACGTCACACCTCATGTGGTTGGGCACAAGTCCGCAGTCCGAAGTGCGTTCAACAGCTGAGACGTGGCGTTATCCCAAACAACACACACCCTGGAGGGCATTATTGCTATTATACAATGGATCATTTATGCAGAAGAAAGACAATTGTAAAGATGTTTTTGTGCAAAAATATTTTGTTTTTAACAGCAGATGAAACAAGCAAATAATCAGTATGATCATCAAGGATGATCAGCATGCTCAGTTGATCAGCAGGTTCACAGTAAGGTTGAGACTAGACCTGGATACCGTACTGATTAACATCACGAGTCCAACCTCAATACTGACCAATCACAGTCCAGGATTTTTTCTTGCCATTGTATAATGTTATGGAAACTACTAAATGTATCCCTTCAGCTCAAGAGCAGCAAATGCCCAACTGCAGCATGACAACATACAAATGTGCCCACACTCGTCTTGCAATCGTGATAATACCACATTTCATGTCACATTTCAAATATTGACCCATACATACAGCTGTCCAGCAAATTTGCACAACACAATACCTTCCATGTATCAATGCCACAATTCAATATCACACACTTGTGTCATGAGAAACCCTCATTTCTTATTTGAAAACAACCTAGGAACTTTGTAATAATAAAAGTCTTACCGTCAACAGATAGTGGCTTAATGACACTCTCAGTGTCTGACTGGCCACCCTCACAGGTTACATGCTGGCACTACCTGAAAGCTGCATGGCTAGGAACACCTCCGGTGTTCTACAATAAAATAAAAAATACATGTTAATGTTACGTAAATCAGACAACATTTTTAACACTGACAGCAACAGTTGTTAAAATACTACTTTCCAATTTCTATCACGATGGTATTACTGTATTCAATCTTTGATTATACAATGCAATAAAAATACTGGGCCTGATTGGTCAGTCTTGGGCTGACCCGTGATGTTAATCAGTACAAGATAACGGGTGTGATGTTAATCAGCACAAGATCACGGGTGTAGTCTCAGCCTTACTGTGAACCTGCTGATCAGCATGACCATGCTGATCATTTGCTTCATTGTTTCATCTGCTCTTAAAAATAATATTTTTCCACACAAAAACATCTTTAAAATCAATGTTTTTGTTTCTGTATAACAATGAAACATTGCATTATAGCACTAATGCCCTCCAGGGTGTGTGTTGTTTGGGATAACGTCACGCCTCACTTGTTGGACACACTCGGACTGCGGCCTCGTGCCCAACCACCTGAGGCACGACGTTATCGCAGCACGACACACACCCTGTTGAGCACTATTGCTTTATTGATATATATGTAGAGACTAAGGGCAAACAAAACAATGTTCAATACTATTTTCAAAATATTGGTATAATAAAACAAATAAGGCACCCTAACTGTATATATCAATGGTCACTTTATCACTGTGTAACTGATGTAGTACTCAGCTGTGCCTCATACCACATTACACCAGTAAGCACTCATTTACACAACATTGAATAATCACTACTGATGTCTCATTGGTTATTTAATGCATGCACACATCTGATAACTGCACCATTCTGAATCACCAGCCTCTTCGCTGCTCAAAATAATTTTGTACAGGTGTCTCCAGGGTAATATTCAATAAAATTGTGCTATGGTCCAACTTCTCACTATCACCCCAGCGACAGCCACTGGATGATAAGTGACTGCAACTTGCTCCACCACAAGTTGCCAGAGTTGAGATAAAATTTGCAGTGGCAGAAGTACCACTGCGCCTTACACAAATTTCAGAAATTCAAAAGCTGGCATGCAAATGAGATAATAGTTTATACAAGATGAACGTGGGATAATTAACATCTATTTATGGCCCCATTTGCATGCCATTAGCATGTAGGTCCATGATGCACAAGCATTTGCACCTCGCCACCCTACTAAGCAGCAGCTGTTGGAGACCGATGCACCCTGCAGCCCAATGACACACACTATCTCTCTGTCGACATTTACCGTCCCCCAGACAGATCCTTAAGCACAATCACAGGCAATAAAGTAACATGCCCCCCCACCCACACACCTACCGACGCCCCATCACGGGCAATACAGTAACATCATTCATAAATATGGACTGTCATGTACATTATGGGCTGCACATCCATTGGCTATAGTTCGGCATCAATGGTCATGCAGTCGTACCAGGCAGTTATTCGGCAGCCAGCACGGCATCATGCGGGTGGGATGCTGCCACCCACCACCTACAAATGGAGGAGCAGGTAGGGCTTCATACAGGACTGTAGGGGCACTAGGCACCAGGCTGACTTTTTGAGGTGGTAGTAACTTGACATTCTGCCCACAATCAGAGATTACAAGCCACTGGACCACCAGGGACATATTTTGGTTGAGAAGGGCTCCAGATTCTGCCCATGATCACGCACTGGGTAGGTGATACATGTTCTGGCCATGATTGGGCTTCAGGAGATGTGTGAGAAGGGGAGGTCATGTTACTTTATTGTCCTCGACCACACTGTGGGAGATCTGTAGGGCGGGCATGTAACTTTTATTCCTGCATGGCGGGCATAGGAGATGTGCAGGTGGGTATGTTACTATATGCACAATAATGGGCTGGTGGGGCACAAGAACCAACTACGGGTCCAGCCAGTAGTGGCAGCTGCTGTGTTGTATCCTTGCAATACAGCAGCTCACCTGTGGTTGGCCATCAACTTCATGTTTTGAGGGGGCTCAAAGTTGTGCTTGTACATGTTTGGTCATTGCATGCACAGCTCATCTATTACCCACTGAATATTGTGTTGGGGCTTATCCACTCGCTCTCTCTCTCCTCTTAACCATGCATTCATTTCATAAATCTTTGCACAATCTGTTGTGAATCACATAACTGCCTCTTGCTACATGTCGCACAAATGTAAAAGTTGAACTTGTACAAACACAACCCTGTTGCACATCGAGAACCCTTTTCAATATGTGGTCCACACTATAAGACGTTTTTCATTAAGTCTGGAAAACATTCAAACTATAGTTCAAATTTGTTGATTATTACTAGTAAGGCCCCGCACTTGGCTTCCCAGCATCCTCCCACACCTGTGAGCGAGGTAGTACTAGCACGCATGTCATTGTCCGCATTTCCACCTCCTGCTCCTTTAGCACGTAGAAGCATGCAACAGCTTCCACTTCCTTTTCAATTGAACAATTACTTATTTTTTTACCTTTAGAGCGATATAAAGGTAACTATTAACGTGCCTCCACATTGCATCCAGCTTCCGGTTGGTACTGCACATCAAGACTCTAGCATTACCCCAGGCCTGGACTGCCTGAAGCAGTGCACACACCTCTTGTAAGTTCCACTGCCTCATCTAGGTTTCTGAGTGTTAGTAGTTCTGCAATACAAAACCCAAAAACATGCACATTAGTTTCATGTAACAATATTCATCATTTCTTAAACAAATTCTATACAATAATGATTAAATTACATCAAACACCACTTGTCCTTCAAGATAGCACAAACACACATCAGTACCATAATAGAAAAAAAAAAACAGGATACAGCCACCTTGACAGTAAAAGCAACTGTTAGTACACTAACATGCTATGCTGTAGTCTCATGTTGGAGTAACTGTATCAAACATCACATTTGGGATACCATAACATATCCATTCTCTACCACAGTGAAATATTTGTATAACATTGTAATGTGCTATTAAACATGATGAAAACACACATCACAGAACTGTGTTTTATTGAAGTCCTAACATACATTACTGGTACACAGGCCTTGAAATAACATACTCTCCACGCAGCTCAGACACCTGCTTTTTCATTGGGAGAGTCGTTTTTACTTTTCTTGGCCTGTCCTTTAGACAGGCAGGTTCTGATTTGGTGAGTTTTAAGTCACACATATTAGCTGCTAGGCCCCAAACACAGCACTCTATATAGAAAAAGTGATGTCAGGACCTCATGATATGAGAATGCACCACAGGAGTCGAAAAAGTGGGCACTGACAACTAAAATATACTTCAGTTTTTAGTAATTGCCACCAGCTTTTAAAAAGGCAGCAACTTAAGGGCACCTTAGTAGTTCGTCATGTGTTTGTACTGGGTGAGTAAATAAATTAGACACGTAGCCAAAATGTAATGTGGGTGAGTCAATCCATAAAGCAGGCACCGAAAGGGTATAAAATATTTTTACATGGTCCTGGGAAGCCAAAAAGTCCTACAGATGAAACTTCATGAGGGTGAGTTAGCTAACACAAAATGCTACAGGGTGTGATTCAAATATATCCTTCATACTTACTGTTCTGGCGATGTTTACCACAGTTCATTTGTATATACTATTTGTATTTGCCATATCATGATTGCTTTTCACAGAATGAAAAACTACATTTATTCAGATATGTACTTTAACATTCCGTGAAAGGAATCATATCTGTGAACGTTACAGGTATTGTCAAACAGTTATCACTGGCAAACATTCTTCAACAGTTAACCAGGTAAGGAAATATTCTCCTACAACCTGACAAACTTCGAAAAACACTAAAGCATTAGTGCAGCAAACAATTCAGATAAATTACCAGACACTCAGTTCACCATGGCAGCTAGGTTACTGCATATTTTAAAATCTATTTTTTGACCACATAAATATGGTTCTGAAAAGAACCTTTGTGTATACTATCATATTTCCTCAAACAGTCTCACAATCTTAAAGGACTTTCAGGATTCCATCTTGAAGGGCTCCCAGAAATGACAATTGCCAGCATGCGAGAAATGCACACCATCTGGTAGGAATAGCTAATCATTACAGAATTTAATTTCGGTGACGTATAGTATGCATTCCATGCATGCGTAAAAAGCAGTAATCTGTATATTTATTTTCTATAGCTCTGTCAATCAGATACATATGGATGCCTGTTTGCCAGACTCTGCGCCTGTAATATCTGAAAATATGATAATACAGGCAGGCAACATAGACATAATAGAAGCAAGGTCCAATTTGCCTTCTGTTACTAAATCTACCCAGCGTTTTGAGCCCAAATCATTGCCTCCAAGATGGATTAGCAGTATGTCAGGAGGAGAGTGAGTTCTCAAAAGTCTGTGCATGGTTGGCATAAGATGTTCCCATCTCATCCCACCACAACCAAACCATTTTACATAGCAATTCTGGAGCTGCAGGTCCCTTCCAAAATCACTATGAAGTGCAAACTCAGCTGCTCGTCTTATGTAACTGCTTCCAACAATCCACAAAATCCTTTTCCTATTTTCTGCCATTCTAAGTTTTTTTTTCACCCAGAACTGCACAGAAAGCTACTAAGAAAGGACTGTTACACCTGCAGTGACCAGACAGCACTGAAAATCAAAACTGATATTTTCCCTCCTTATTTCAACCTAGCTTCACTGCATTCTAGTCAAAACACACACATTTAAAAAAAACATTCCTCCTGGTCTGGCTTCATGAACCAATGTAGCCTATGCATTCAGTATTATTAGACTATGTTTCTGTTAAAAATCTAAAACCACTGAGAACTAAACAAAATGCATGCTTTTCATAGGCAGTTTAAAACAATTACAACATCAGAAAGAAGTCTGATTGGTTATGCTTTCATCATACCAACTCACAGTGCACCTTCCTATCTCCCTCCCATTTGCAGCTGTATCTGTACAAGTGAGTACTGAACTTTTCTTACTTTAAAGTATTTTCTTCTCAGAAATAGTATGTTAACATTATAACAATTGACATCATCAGATTAAACAACCCAAAAACATTTTGATTAATGATATGTACATGTTCTAATAATTTTTTAAATACTAGAAAAATCATGTGAACATAGACTGTACTTACAGTTTAAACTGCTTCTCTCTCTGCTATTTTCAAAATGGATCTTGTTTTCTTCTTCTTCAGTGTTGTCCGTCACTGATTGGTTCTCAGAAGTGGCCTGACAAATCTTAAATTTCATTGGTAGAGCTATCTGTCACTCAAACAGACTATTGAATGATTTGATAATGAATGTTTCTGCCACTCCCAAGTATTACATTTACTTTACTTTCGAATGCACGAAAGTACATTTGCGACACTTTCGATAGCACGAAAGTAAATTTTGTGAAAGTGTCGAACTTCGACAGTACTTTTGCCCATAGTGTCGAATGCACGAAAGTACAATTTTCGACACTTTCGAATGCACGGAAGTAATTTATTCGACACTTTAGTGCTCACGAAAGTACTTTTCAAGAACTTTCTATATATTGACACAGTTTCACATTTTATGGAAAAATGACTTAATTATCAATTGTAAACACATAATCTGCTACATGACTGCCTCTAAACTCAGCACAGTGCAGATATTTAAGATTTACAATGCTTAATGCGCATCATTAACTGTGCAGCGTGACACTCAAGAAACACTTATTTGTTGTATTTTTACACTCAAACGCCTCATATATGCATTGCACAACCTCTGCTCATAACATTACATCTTTATATATTAAATTTTACAGAATAGTCATTTGTCACATAGGACTCACATAAAACTAGCACAAACAAAAACACAGTACTATCAAGAAGTTTACAAATGAAATCTACACTTTTCAGAACAGTGTTGTCTGAAGTTAACAATAACATCCTCCAGACTGGATAGTGTAGGCAAACCAAACCAACCAGAGGCGTAATGAGACCGGACAACACAGGAGGAAGGGCTTATAAGATCTCAAAGCTCCAGTATTTCCCTATATCAGCCACCCTGGAGCGTATTATTGTGACTTAGAAAATGTGCACTGTAAAGCAAGAAAATGGAGCATAAAAAAATTTAAAATATATATAAAATACAAAATGAGCTTCATACAACTTATGAGTAAGTAATCCCTCTGGCTGTTTTGATATATAAACTATTGGGACTCCATTATGTGACAGGGCACTTTGTTGGCATGCACTTTGTGACTAAAGTTACCACGGAGGGTTTCTGAATCTGGGTTATTGGGTAACCATTCATTGAAGATTTTTTTTGTTTGGAAGGTACTCTGTGCCTGCCAGTAGTTTGGGACACATGCGAGATTAGTAAATACAATAGAGGGACTTGTGGTATTTTTATAGATTTTCTGAATAGAGCTGGCAACATTCTACAGCACTTTCATAACTTACAGTGGCCATGAATGGACATCCCACAAGCTTTCGCCATATAATGGATTGCCCAGTCTTGACAGACTATGATACACGGTATTTTTTCTTACCCATTTGCTGTTGGTAGATGTCATGGTCTTAGAGGTTTTTGAATGAGTACTGCGCCTCTGGTTTTCTCTGTGTGTGTGTGTGTGTGTGTGGAGGGGGACATCATGGTCTTGTTAACTCATTTGCTTAGCAAGTGGTATAAAGATGGCGGGTGAAAAGCTTAAGACTCGGGTTCGCTACAATACACAAGTAATGCAGCAGCCCGAATACTCAACTCTTTTTTTGTGGGTATCTATTCATAAATACCGAACCACTGAGATTGGTATCATAGCCAATCAGAAGGCTGGGATTTTCAGACCCATTTTCAAAACCATATAGTAAACTCTGAACTGAAAAGTATGACACAACACAAAGTTAGTAGTGTACCTGTGAACTGTAATGCACAAGCTTGTAAATCAGAAATATTTAGAATTCTCACACACATTTTGGAAGATATTCAATTTATGTGTTCAGAAACGCATGCACACTAATTCTCACACTGTCTTCCACACAGTTATTTCTGCAAGAAAACTTCATCATTGCACAGCACATATAGAGAAAAACATTCTTTTGGCATGGTGTGAAAAATCACAGCTCGAATAACAATACACACCAGCACAAGAAACACTATGTTACTACAATGCAGCATCAACATAAAAAAGATCGCTACATGCAAACCATATCTACCAATTCTGCCACACACACACAGTCACACAAACAGCAATAGAGGTATATCCTCCACATTATTGTAAATATACTAATTGTGATACATTTAATAATGCACACTGTCACTTCAATTTCTTGCTCCACCATATACTTTAGCATCAACCTGACTATCACATAACACGCCACACAGCATTAAACACATATTAGCAGACAGATAAAAAATACCATCCATCATAATCGTAAGAACACACGTGAAGAAAAAAACATGCAAATCTCCACAGAAATATTGAGAATGTTAAAATTTCTGATGTTACATAGCAGCTGTGCAATGCACATTCATAACAGCTATCATTTGCTTCTCTTTTCACCAAATTGTCAACATTATTAACATGATATTTTAGTAATACACATTACTATAAGAAATGTACTGAAGCATATTCTAAAACTTTTTTTTTCTTTCTCATACAGGTGCCTGATACTTCTGTAAGATTGGTTACTGTGACTGTCAACTAGAGTACCTGAAAATGCCAACTAAATACAGACGTAGGTGTATCTCAAAACGAGAGCGGCATAATAGTACTACACTGTTGTATAAGGGCAACAAACTAAAAAGTAAAGTTACCCAAAAAAATGAGAATCGACAGAGCATTGCTGCAACAGTGACTCCTACATCAAGTCACTGCACAAAGAAACAAAATCCATAAAAAAGAAAACAGAAATGTATAATAGCACAAATGTTGTGTCGATCTGTAAGACTGAACACAACTATCTTGAGTGTAACCATCAAGAGATGCTCAAATAAACAACGAAAAACCTAAAAAAATTGTGACTTCATAACTTAGAAAAGAAAGTATTTTGATCACTAGCAAGTAAAGCTAGATCAAAGACTTATTACTGCTGTGGTACGGCACAGCCGCAAAACAGATCAAGAGTCGCCTTTCTCTGATGAATTTCCGCCTGAAAGTACAAACGCTTGTCAACAGAGCACTGTTTGTACTACAAAGATTGTGGCGTAAGATGTCTCACATGTCATTGAACAATTCAGAAACTTGTATATAGCATAAAAAAGGCCGTCAGTATCCTTGTTTGACTGTTGACAACTTCTGCTATGTCTTCACAGGACAGTGGATGCACACACAGCACTTCAGAAGCATATTTCTGGAAGAGACTTATCATGACTTTACAAAACAACAGACATTCAATATCGATGAGTCCGCAAACTTACAAATGTCCTCAGTATCTCTGATGACAATCAATTAGATACTGATGATGACTGTGGTCCAACCCTATGTCTTGAATAAACGGCACTGGGTTTTACATGGTCATGTGATGCTACCTGCAAACCGTGAGGCAATCATCATTTCAAAAAAGTAGAACAGTTTGTTAACCTATTCATAATAACAGATCGAAAAGAGAGACATAAGCTATTTACTGAAATCAATCATTGTGAAATAGTCCATATACTGGACTCATGGGTCACTCGCTTGCATGTCTCGATAGTGGTGTTTGTGATAGTTTTTTTCACTATGGCGATGCTCCAGTGCATCACACAGGCATGTGGAACTTTGTCTACAGAGTATATGAAGTACAGCGAGCTGTACATCAGTACACTTGTTTAAATGACTTACTGCAGTCGGGTGACATGCACGGTGCCATGACTTTCATGAAAAACTGAAACACATTTCTTCTGAGCCAGAAACAGGGAATTTCGTGTCACACTGATCAGAAAAATCTGTTTCAGTGTTAGAAACGACATTCTGAAACAGTATGGAAAGGAAATTGCTAAGTTTGAGATAGCTAAGTATCAGAAGTTTGATTCTTGTATAGTGTCATGCGCACCGCTTGTGCTACACAAACAAACTGTCACAGTAAACCTAGAAACCTGGTCATCATACAATGACATGTGGTTGCGCCTCACAGCATTCTTGCTTCTGAAATCTGACTTTCATCCACAACAAACCATTGTACTATGCAAACACTGTTTTTCAAAACTGAAGTACAACACTTTGCCAGCAAGGTCAGTGCTAAACAACATGGAAACAGATGTCACACCAACTGAGATTTCAACATTGAATATGTTTGAACGTATTCTAATTCAGACAATGAAACCATTCCAAACGATTCTCACGCCTGAACGCAAAGACACGCAAGATTCCACAGAAAGAGCTAGTTAGATCTCTAAAGGGCTCTGTGATGTATCTACCACTTCCTCTACAGGAAAAAATGTTCAAGCTACCTCAACAGAAAATAGCTTGGTCATTCTTAGTAAATGGTGTGCCTACAAAGGCCAAGGTCACCTGGCAAGATGTTGTCAACCTGCAAAGGTAAAGCTTGCTCTAGCTTACTTAAAGAGCAACAATTCCTTCTATATAGACCTTGACATAGATCAAATGGCCAGCCTCTCTGTGCAACATGATCTATTAGAAACAAGTAAGCCAATCATTAAGAAAGTCACTACACAGACAAGTGACAATGTGTATGAACAGTACACAATTCACCCACTACATGGTAAAGATCCATTAGGAGACAACATTGATCTCTATCAAATGAAGCAGGTGGAAGGTGAGCCTGTCAGCATTTGGGACACAACATTAGAAGCACGCTGCTTCCCAGACCTATTTCCAAAAGGGTCAGGCGGACGCCTAGGTGAAAGAGAAGTACGGGTACAGGGTGCTGCGTACCGCACCAGCCGTATCCTGAGCAAAGATGGCAAATTCAGACGTAACATTCAGTACCTGTTCCATCTCCTCTGGGAAAGTGAGCTTAGCATTCTGTCTGCATCTATAGCACATACCATTCGGCTAACAACTCCACTAGATGGAATTACAGCTGCTCAATTTCTGGAGAAATTGAAGCAGAAAGATGAAAGTGTGCAAGTGAATCTGTCTTCTATACTTTCTAGACCATGGGGCACCAAAGAATATTGGTATCGTGAGACACTCAGAAGTGATGACAATGCTACGAGAGTATGGCGAGTCACATGGTTTGTCACACTTAGTTGTGCAGAATATGCCTGGGATGAACCCATTGAACTGTTGAAGGGGCAACTGGCGTCAAAGGTATCTCATCAATGACTATCGGAGAAATGTGTTCACTTGATCCTGTGTCTGTCACAAGACACTTTCACAAGCACTTCCATGACATTCTCAATTTCATCTTATCAAAGGACAGTCCTCCTCTAGGCATTGTAGAACACTACTTTTGGAGGACAGAATATAAGCACGAGGTGCCCCTCATATCCATATGTTATTATGGACTGAAGGATGCACCACTTAATCGGTGAACATGATGCAGCACAAGCGCTATCATTCATCAAAAATATATCACTTGTCACATCTCCAGACAAGTATGACAGTCCTACACTATGGAAGTTGGTTCAAAAAGTTCCAGCGACATATTTGGCGCAAAATATTGCCGGGCGAGCAGTAAAGAAAAATCTAATTGGTACACGCTGATGTTTCTGGATTTCTAGAAGAGTTTGTCAGAATGGTGGCATGAATGACCTTTTCTCAGCAATGCGACACCACTTGAAGGCAAAATCAACCAAAAGGGTATACGAGTTACCCAGAGATGAAAAAGGTGTATATCAATGACTATAACCCAACTCTTCTCCTAATGTGGCAAGCAAACATAGATGTTCAGTTTGTGGCTGACAACTCACTAGCCCAGGTTCGCTAAGTAACTTCGCACATAACGAAACATGAACAGACTAGCTTGCAAGATCTTTGGGAAGATATTGCCAGTTCAAGCAAAAGCCTGACATCTCAGCTGTGGTCATTGGGTTTGAAGACTCTTTCACACAGAGAATGTGGAGCCTACTAAGCCAGTGACCGCTTAATGGGTACACATCTGTACGGGAAGTCTGACGCTGTACGTTTCCTCAGTGTAAACTACAAAGAGAAATGGAAACGTGTACTGATTCCTCATGCCAAAATTGAGCAGCTTGCTGACAATACACCTTCTTCAAAACATATCTTGAAGAATAACCTGATAGACACATACTACCCATGTAGACACAACGAGATGAATGATATGTGTCTGTTTGAAGTGGCTAAGTGGTATGACTACAAGACAGGTGCAGCACATGACTCAACACGGCACATTTACAAGGTCAATGGACTAGATGGCTGTCTTGTGAAGAGGAACAAGCCATAGCTCATTGATCACTGCAAACTGCATCTAGGCACATCAGAGAGCACAGAACATTACTACTTTGCTCTTCTATTCCTCTTTAGACCCTGGAGGAGTGAGTCTGAATTAAAAGGTGACTCTGACACATTCAGAAGAACACTTAACTCACTTATGAGAATTTCCAAACCGACTACTCACAAACATATATAGAAAGACAAAAGCTGAGAAAGAACAGCTCGATGAGGCAGAGAAGCAACTCTCAGCAAGACACTCCAGTGAGTTCACAAGACAACCTTGATCCAGAAGGACAAGGTGTTCTAGGTGACCCTCTGCCATTAAATGCCCCAGAACTGTTAATCTCAGAAATTGAGACAGCCATGCAACATGGCACACACTCTATGGTCAACCCAGCTGACATAAGAGAAAGACTAAATCAGCTGCAGCATACAGTACACTCCAAAGTGGTTGAAGCTGTCCAACATGGGATACTACATGAAACAAAAAAAAGTGTGACTGCACTCAGCACAAACCACTACTAATGTTTGTCAGTGGTTTAGCTGGCACAGGAAAGAGTTTCCTGATTGAAGCTATCACTTCAGAAATATGAAATGTGACAGGCTCTTCAATGTCTGTTGCTGTGACTGCTCCCACTGGACTAGCAGCATACAACATTGATGGAGTAACATTACACCGTCTCTTTGTGTTGCCAGTCGAACATGGGAGAACTGGAAAATATCGTAAACTGTCATTCGAGGTTGCATCTCAGCTCCGTCCCATGTTCACAAAGATGCAGCTACTCATCGTTGACGAAATCAGCATGGTCTCCAATGTCATGATAGCCTGTATTCATCTACGTCTACAGCAGATCTTAGGTACTGATGATGCAGTGCCATTTGGTGGCAAAAGTATACTTGTCTTGGGAGACCTTTTTTACAACTTGCACCAGTCAATGCAGAGCATGTATTCACAACTCTAACTGCCAAGCAAGCTAAGAATATCCTCGGTTGCATTGCAGGCTATAACATATGGGAATTATTCACCTATGTTGAGTTGTCTGAGAACATGCGGCAAGGTGGTTACGTAGCTTACAAAGCACTTTTAGATGAAGCTCACACAGGTTCTCTATCAACAGAACATGTTTGTATGTTAAATGATCGAAAAATCACAGTAGATAGTACATGCATAGAAACAGCATGTAATGTCTTCAGCGACATATACTCTACTGCCAGACACATAGTGTGTCTTATGCCACGACTAAAGAAATGCACTGAATTCAACAATCTAATGCTACAAAGAGAGAACCAAGAGATTGTCACTCTCCATGCAATTGATACAGTTGATGGCGTTATTCTTAGTCGAAACCTAGTAGCAAAGATGACTGAATGACTAAGTGAACTGAAGTCAGATGTTTCACGAACAGCTTCTCAGACAGCTGTTCTCACACTTTGTAAGAATGCACGATCATGCTACGACGTAATCTAGATGTCTAACAAGGCATGGTAAACGGTGCAATGGGAAACATCACTGACTTTATCCATAATGTACAGAAGACATTTATTCAGACACTTGTAGTGCAGTTTGACAACATGCAACACTCTGTACACATAGATCGAACCTGCGTAAAATTCCAGGTTTTTAAGGATATCTACGTAAACAGGAAACAGTTCCCATTATGTGTTGCATATGCTGTCTCCATTCACAAATCTCAGGGATTAAGTTTGGATTCAGCAATGATAGACATAGGTACAGACATATTCAAAGATGGCATGAGCTACGTTGCACTTTCACGTGTACGAAGCCTTTCTGGATTGCACATCATTAGTATAGCACCTCATAAAATACGTGCTGACAAGCGATGTATTCTTGAGTACAACAGATTACGTACTCTACATCAGCCACAAATGTCTTTAATACCACTGCCTACATATCTGTCTGTCTCACACAATTCAGTCACAGCTAGAAAGGCAACAAACAGCAGCAAGCTTCACTAAGTGATTCACACAAAACAGTTCAGAAAAGGCCACAACCTCAAGTAAACATCCACGACCAACAATTCATCATCAGAAATCAGTTGGTGTAAGCTGCTGTACCATTGTTTGACAACAGCAATAGAGTCAACTGCTATGCTAACTCAGCTATGCAAGTTTTCTACACATGCCACACTTTGTGCAAGCAATATCTGCTTCACAAGACAATCCCCTATCAAACGCTCTGAAGCAGATTATCAACATGACTTCTGACCAGTCTAACAATGTACACTCACTAACACCACTATGACAGGTGTTATCTACATATGCTGGATGCAGTACATTTTCTGCCGACATACAGCAAGACAGTACTGAGTTTATGATGGCTGTCATAAACAACCTTGATGAAGACGGCACCCCAATCCACCAGTACTTCACAGTAACATACGTAACAAAATATGTATGTGTTTCATGTGGCAATTCACAGCGTGAAACCACTTAGACATGCTGTGGATAATTGTCTTTTTTCCTAAAGCTAAAAGTGTCAAATTTCGACAGCTGTTCACTAATGCTGAATGTAGTCATGCCTGTGTAAGGTGTGGAGGCAGATGCACTCAGTCCATACGGCTCAGGACTTCATCTCAATATCTGTTGCTTATGTTGCACAGATTTGACACCAATGGGCTCAGAGTTGATACTCCTATCACAGACTACACAGCTAGTAGAATAGTCTTCAACCAATCACTGTTTGAAACTCACAGCATTATCTATCATCATGGTCAATCCATGCATTCTGGACATTACACCTCATTACTAAGGTGCTCAGTTGGATGGCTAGAGTGTGATGACTCTACAACAACTTTTAAACAGAGACTCCCACGTCACCTGAAAAATGCATATCTTCTAATATTGAAGAATTATGACAACCTTCATATTTCAGAAGAATAGGACAAAACATGTAGCATTTTTACATGAGTACTTTGTCCCCAAAAATGTCATAACTCGTTACAATGTTGTACAATTTACTACTGTAAATAAACTATACAATTTCAACAAAACTGAATTCAAATACAGATATTACATAGACTGTGACATGTTACATCTTGTGTAGATCAGTGACTACATGGAATTGTTGTAGTGGCTTCAATCAGCGCCAACAATATTTACAGTCACTAGAGAAACCATGATTACATGTCTTCACAAGATAATGCATCTAAAAACCGTACTAAGCTCCACAGCTGTATGGTTACAGTGTGACGACTTCTACAACTACTTTTAAATAGACACTCCAGATCACCTGAAAATGCATGTATTCTAATATTGAAGAATGATGACAACCTTCATATTTCAGAAGAATAGGACAAAACATGTACCATTTTAACATGAGTACTTTGTCCCCAAAAATGTCATAACTCGTTACTATGTTGTACAATTTACAACTGTTAATAAACAATACAATTTCAACAAAAAATGGAATAAAAATACAGACATTACATAGACTGTGACATCTTACATCTTGTGTAGATCAGTGACTCCATTAAAATTGTTGTAGTGGCTTCAATCAGCGCCAACAATATTTACAGTCACAACAGAAACCATGATTACATGTCTGTGAAAGATTCTACCCTTATTACATTAAACAAACATTCCACATTCTCAGAAGTAGTCTTTTTACACTTCTAGTGACTCTTCACATATAGAGAACATCATTAGATCACCATGCAACAGTGTAGAACTATCACGCTTTCAGACGTAGTACTAGTATTGTACATATGTAAAAACAACTACCGTTATTGATAATGCAAGAACCTAACTTACACAACTGTTACTAATAACCAATTACTTAATCTAATTTAGTGACTCTTAAAACTGTTTTAAACTACTTGTACATAATAGAAACATTTGTGTTCAAGTGTACATTGTTTATAACTTGTTTAATAAATGAAGTACAAATAGCAGTGTATCACTACAGTACAAGTGAATGTCTTACATATTACTCTGCACAATACTAACAACATGTAACTAAGCATAAGCTTGTGAATAAATGCATTCCATTACAGTTCTAGTATTTACAAGTTAAGCATTAACATAGAAGGCAATGTAAGAATTGATAACATTTTTTGTTCATGTAAAACATTGATTTATTTTGTACTTGTCACATAACTAACTGTACCGTTTCTACAAAATATTGACAATTGTAAATCAGGCACTGTTGCTGATCACAACAAACTGCATACCTGTTCCTGACAATATTTATGATCGCCTCAATTGAGGGGTCGGTGGGAATTTTCCATTTGCACCTAGTCAGTGACATATAATTTAATAATAACAATCAAATGTCACTAAACTTACAATTGTGTAAACTGTACTACTTAGACAATCAGCATATGGTTTTTTGCCCACCCCAGGAACATGCACATTAGCAGTCACACAATTACAACAAAACACTTGTCTATCTTGTGTCTAATCACACTTCACTACCAACTGACATTACCTTATTAACATAGCAGACAACTAATGCACTACACATAGTTACAACATACAACCATTTTAAAAAAGTTGCATTTTTACAAACCACATTCACATTCAATAGCAATAGCTTCAGCCTGACTATTAAAATAAAAATTCAAATGCCAGAAATACTTCCACACATATAAACAGAAGCGTAGTAGTGAAGCACAACTAAAACACACATCTGATTAGTTTCATATAATATCACACACTTAGTCCAATCCACATGATACACTTATTATTCTTACACATTTACAAATTTCACAAGCAATGATTGCACACATACAAAAATTGTATTGTGAGACTGCTTCTGTTAACTTAATTTCACTCGTGATTGGACCTTTTCTCCATTTGGCAAATTGGCAATAAATTTTTTAAAACCATAACCACCTATGTCGTCTCCTTACTTTAAATACCATCATGACATAAAAATAAGTGTCTATGACTTAAGCATACAAATAAATGTTTACTAATACTGTTACAAGTAAACCTCCATCTATTTGTTTGGTACCTATGACATACAGTCAGTAACACAGCAACACAAAGGGTAACACAAATGGTGGCATAGACGGATCGTCCAGCCCTAAGTCTCACCCCATTACATGTGTAAAGCATCACAAGTATAGAGAATGGGTGACAGTTAGGACCCCCGATCCCAATGCACACCCCAATGCCGGTTGCTGGGGTGGGCAGGGCAGTACAGTCCATGCGCTACCACCACATGATGTGTTATGGCACAATAAAACTGACAGCACTGTAAACATTCATGCTAAAAGTGCGACTTGGGGGAGTGGCCAGCGGGGCACAAGTGGGTGTTCACCCCTAACAGCAAATTTCCTCACTTTTGTCACTCTGGAACAACCCTAACGAATGTATTAAACAGACTTTTTTGCCTCTAATTTGCCTTCTTTTTAAGAAAGATAAAAAAAAATTGTAAATGTAATGCAGCACGCTCCCACAACCATGAATTAGAACAGAAAGCCTAATGCATGCAGTGGCATACACAGGAACGCTGTGCCACATGATGCCTTGTCACTAAGTAACATAGTGCCTGTAAATGTTAATGTCAATGGGCATGGTGACACAAAGTGAAACAGAAATCAAAACAGTACAGTGCACACAAATGGCTAAAAGTGACAGAAACGCAAACAAAAAGAAAATGCAAACAATTGCACATATGCCATATTGGACTCTGCATAGGATCATCAGACTAACTCTCACCCCATGACATGTGTAAAGCAGCAGAATTATAGGAGAATGGGTGAGAGTTAGGACCCACGATCCCAATGCGCACCCCAATGCCGGCTGGGGAGTGGTCGGGGGTCCAAGGGGGTTTCAACCCTAACAGCGAATTTCCTCACTTTTGTCGCTGTGGAACAACCCTAACTAATGCATTAAATGGAGTTTTTGCCTTGAATTTCCCTTCTTTTTGAGAATGATAACGAGAAATAGTGAATGTAATGCATTGACGGGAGCGCGGGGCCCTTTGGGCCCCGCACTCCCACCACATGATGTGTTGTGGCATACTAACAGGGACAGCAACGCAAACAGAAATGCTAACAGTGGCGCACATGGTAACACAAGGATGAATGAGAACAGAAAGGGTAACGCACATGGTGGCGTAGACGGGAATGGTCTGCCACGTGATGTGTTGTCACATAGTAACATGGTGCCTGCAAACAGAAATGTCAATGGGCATGGTGATGTAAAGTGAAACAGTAAGATAAACAGCACTGTAGACAGAAATGGCAAAAAATAACAGAAACACAAGCGCAAATGAAAATCAGACCTAACTCTCACCCCATGACATGTGTAAAGCAGCAGAAGTATAGGAGAAAGGGGTGAGAGTTAGGACCCACGACCCCAATGCACACCCCAATGCCGGTTGGGCGGGGGTCCAAGGGGGGTTTTCAACCCTAACAGCAAATTTCCTCACTTTTGTCGCTGTGGAACAACCCTAACTAATGCACTAAACAGAGATTTTTGCCTCTTATTTCCCTTCTTTCTGAGAATGAGAACGAGAAATAGTGAATGTAATGCGTTGGCGGGGCCCCGCGCTCCCGCCACATGATGTGTTGTGGCATACTAACAGGGACAGCAACGCAAACAGAAATGCTAACAGTGGCGCACATGGTAACACAAGCATGAATGAGAACACAAAAGGGTAACGCACATGGTGGCGTAGACGGGAATGGTCTGCCACGTGATGTGTTGTCACATAGTAACATGCTGCCTGCAAACAGAAATGTCAATGCGCATGGTGATGTAAAGTGAAACAGTAAGATAAACAGTACTGTAGACAGAAATGGCAAAAATGACAAGCATGGCAAAATGAAAAGCATAAAGGATAACACACATGGTGGGCATGAGCGTTAATGGTAAGTGAAACGAGTACGGATCCATGGCGGAAAGGGCAACAGTAACAGTAATGTAAGCGCACAGGCTGGTTTTCCCCAAAACCTGCATTGAGAAACACAGTGAGTACAAATAATGTATGCAAAATAATGACTATCGGCGCCAGAAAATGAGATCTTGGAATACTAAATACATTATATCTCAGGAACCGTAAGACGTAGAAAAAAAATTTAAAAGTCATATTATTTACAACTGTCCTGGCTAATTTGAATCTTAGCCCATCATGGGGCTAAGAAATTTTCCAATCAAAAGTCCGTAACGTGCACCGTTTCCGAGATACGGGGCCTGAAAGGCGCGGCGAACTCCGTAATGTTATCCTATGGGAAAAATAGAAAAGTTCGGAGCACCATAACTTTGCCTCCCTGTAATGTTTTTCCATCAAACTACTGAAAGGCACATCTGTGGGCTGTTGGCTGTCTTCCCTCCAAATTTCAGGAAAAAAGACCAAACCGTTATTTTACAGCAGGGCTCCAAATGATTTCTGTTAAGTGTCGGGCGCCCGTAATGTTATCCTATGGGAAAAACTGTCAAATTTGGAGTGCCATAACTTTGCCGCCATGTAATATTTTTTCAATACAACACTAAAAGGCACATCTGTGAGATGTCAGCTGTGATCCCTCCAAATTTCAGCCCAAAACTCCCAACGGTTATTTTCCTGTGCAGTGCCAAAGAATTGCTGTCATTTTCCCACAGACTAGAAAATTACTGTCGAAATTTGCGAAAGCTTTCACAAAAATTTGCGACACTTTCGTGAGCATGAAAGTAGTTTTCGAAAGTACTTTTTCCAGAAATTTGAAAAACATATTTCTGGGGTCTTTTACCACAAAAAAAGACATGGCAAGCATCCTCAGGGCCCGACTAGGTGAATACAAAAAAAATTAGGTTGCTAGAGGCTCCCAAATTTAAATGCCAACCATTTTTCTGATCACCAACTGAAAACAAAATGGCCGATTTACGAAAGTAACAGGCCCATTTGCGAAAGTAAAAATGCATTTGCGAAAGTGTCGAACTTTTTGTTAACTTTTTCCCATTGACTTATAATGGGAAACTGTTTTTTGAATAACTTTTGAACCGTTGAATATTTTTTCACCAAATCTTCAAAAGGCACATCGGGGACCCTGGCCACACTTCCCTGAAGATTTTGGGTCGGTCACGTAAACCGTACGACCTGTAGGCGCGACCGTAGAATTCCAGAAAAGCGTAAACGCGCGCACAGATCGTGCTTAATAACTCCGTAACTGTATATCCGATCAGTACAAAACTTGGCAGATCCCAAGGCCTATGGATCTTGATCATACATTCCAAATTTCAGGCAAATCCATTAAACTGTTGCAAAGTTATTAAGGTGCAAAATTTTGGATTTAACATGGAAATGGCTCCTGAACCGTAACTATGGTAGCACTACCGTGCTACCATAATGTTATATATATATATATATATACACATATATATATATATAGACACTGCTAACGTTATGGGTGCCTCTTCACATTTGAAGACTAGAAGAAACAGATTGATGTGTATCATACAAAGTTTCTGCCACAGACATACGTGCTATTTATTTTGCTTTATTGTTGTTTTTTTTATTTGACTTCTTGCTATTGGTTGGTTCAGTTTCAAATAAATAACCAGTGATAAACTAGAAAGAGTCTGAACAGATGTTTACAGATTTCTTAAAAAGTATGATAATTGCTAAATAGGATATGTAACAATTATATCTAAATTATTTATGCAGAATTAATAAATTAAAACATATGCTACCTCTTTATATTTATGGTTTGTGTCAAAGTTCACCTTTCTAATAATATGAACAATATTAATACTTATTATAACATTGTTAACGTCAGTCACACATGTGGTATATGTTTAAAACAATATCTTTATGTGGTCATGTGAACCACAAAAATATTTGTTAGTGTCTTATGTATGTATGCAGTGAAAAAATAAAGGTTGTTAGATTGTTCAGCGAAACAAATTATATTTTTCTTCTAATGACTAGGTTTAAATAGGTACCAAATGCTGATTTTCACATGAACAATTATTAATTGTTAATGTTGATTATCTAAATGTCTAACTAGGCAGCCTATTGAATTTGTGTCATAGTGTTAATGCAGAGATTATTAATATATTACTTAGCAATAGATGTAAGTGAAATGTAAAATCGTACTACACATCTTCTGTTATATAAAGTCACTTTGGTGATTGCTTACTCGGTCTATATAAATTCTAACTTAAAAACTTAATAAGGAAGAGAATGTGACAGTGCATATTTAGTGTGTGAAACAGCAAAACTTAAAAAGAGAACAAATAATTATGATGATTTATAAAGAACTGTTTTTTTTTTTTGCCCATCCCAGGATTAACCCAACAATTCGGCCTAAAAACATTTTAATAGTTAACAAATAAAAGTTATCTTAAATCTTATCATATGTGTCTTGAGTATTATTTATATACAGTAAGTGTCAGACAGGTATACCGTTGATGTCCACGACTTTAGTTAAGCTGCGGCTGTGCCTGACTGAGGCCATGCAACTCCTCAGTGTTCTAACTTGTATGCAGCTGGTATGAGGGTGGTATACTGTTTATACCATACTGTTTATGCCTATGGCTTTAGTTGGGCTGTGGCTTTGCACTCAGGATTTAGTACCTGGTATGGGGAAGGGGCATTGCCTGCCTGATGCTGTGTAACTCCTCAGTGTGCTAACATGTGTGCAGCTAGTATCAGGGAGGCATACCATTGAAGTCCATGTCTTTAGTTGTGCTGTGGCTCTGCACTCAGCACCCAGTACCTGCTTTCGGGGGGAGGAGGCATTGCCTGACTGAGGCCATGCAACTCCTCAGTGTTCTAACTTGTGTGCAGCTGGTATGAGGGATTTATACCATTTATTTCCATGGGTTTAGTGGGGCTGTGGCTCTGCACACAGGATCTAGTACCTGGTCTGGGGAGGGGAATTGCCTGGCTGATGCCATGCAACTCCTCAGTGTTCTAACATGTGTACAGATGGTATCTAGGAGGTGTACCATCGATGGTCATGGCTTTAGTTGGGCACTGGCTCTGCACTCAGCAGCCAGTACTGGTCTGGGGGTGCGGGCATTGCCTGGTTGAGGCTCTGCAACTCCTCAGTGTTCTAACTTGTGTGCAGCAGGTATCAGAGGTATATTGTTGATGTTCCTGGCTTTAGTTGGGCTGTGGCTTTGCACTCAGGATCTAGTACCTGGTCTAGAGGGGTGGGTAATATTGCCTGGCTGAGGCCGTGCAACTCATGAATGTTATAACTAGTGCACCCTTGGTAAAATGGAGGTATGTTGTTGATGTTTGTGGGCTTAGTTGGGCTGTGGCTCTGCACTCAAGATTCAGTACCAGGTCTGGGGGGTTGGGGCATTGTGTGGTTGATGCTGTGCACTTTCTGAGTGTTCTAAGATATGTGCAGCTGCTGTCAGAGAGGTATACTGTTGATGTCCATGGCTTTAGTTGGGCTGTGGCTCTGCACTCAGGATCTAGTACCTGGTCTGCATGGGTGAGGGTATAGCCTGGGTGAGGCACTGTTGAAAATCTGTCTTTTGTAAAGGTTTCATTATCTTGTTTATATGTACTGTGGTAAGATAACCTACTAATTTCTATTTCTTTCTTTCTTTCTTTCTCAAAAAGTAAGGACATTCTTTGCAAAAAAACTGCTTTAATGCAACAGGGTTTTTTGCAGCGACAAAAGCAAGGAAATGTGACATTAGGGTTTTCAACCCTAACTCCGACCCCCCCTCCACTGCCACACATACACACACAGACAGACAGACAGACACACACACATACACACACACTCACACACCCACACACAACTATGTGATTGTGAAGAAATCTGTCAGCTTCAGAACCATCACAAGTTATCCATTTATCATTTACTGGCTGATTCTACACATATTTCTGTTTCTGGAATCCACTGAGTTAATTTTGTAATGCTACCGATCCATGTTTCTACTATCTTCATTATCTAACAATAACAAATTAAGAACGCATAAGTGGCAGATGTACAAACGAATCTCACTTACTATCTGCAGCAACTGGACCACCAAGCAATATAATTATATTACACCAATGAACCACAATCAGCAACATTGTTGCATACACCAAAACCAACCAAACAGTTCCAAGGCTGAATTTTAATTCTTATACGTATCCCTTGGTCTGTGCTACATGCCAGTGCCATGTGCCATGGAGGTTATATGGACTATATTATAGTTATCTATACAGTTGTTATAGTTTACAAACAAAAGCAAATTGGAGGTCTCGCACCTTACTGCTGGCTACAGTATGGTACATGCAGACTCAGAGGACTGAACAAAGTACACACAATGAAAAAAAAAGTTCCACACCTGCAGTGCTAAACCCTTAAACTTACCAAACTCATAACCTCAAGACTGTTTATCTTTTTGAGATGGAGCAGAAAAGCTTTATTTCTGTGAATCCATTTGTGCAGTGGTAACAGATAAAATGGTGCAAGTGCAGAGTATTCATCCAGCAGAAAAACTAAATTGTCTTGTAAATTAAAAATCATGCCAATACTCATTGAGTGTTAAAATGAGAATATACCAGATGGCTGCTTTGACAGCATGTGTACATGAGAGTGTGCATGCACCTGAGCTGGTGTTGGGCATAGCCTTTCTCAGAGTTGATTGACTACTGCATGGGGACCTTTCAAATATGCATAACTCATGCATATTCAAGGTCTAGGCCAGCCACGAGGAGCTAGTAATACTTTGTTGCCCACCATTAATACCTAGACAACTTAAAAATGTTACAAATTTAGCAAATCACCATAAAATATTACACAAGAATTAAATAGCATCAGAACTACATATTAATCAAGACCCAACACAGAAATGTGGGGAAAGAGAAAGAGGGAGGGGGTAGACACAGAAAGGAGAACAAATACAGGTATTGATAGGCAGGTCACATCTTGTACAGAAACAAGAGGGAAGACACACTAACATAAACCAAGGCTACCCAATAACATCAAAGACAATATCAAAGACAAGCAAAAACATGTTTAAGGTAACAATGGCATTTTTTAGAGAAAATTGTGCAGGGACATATCATCATTCAGTCCCAAGGGAGCCAGAGTTTGAAGAATGTGTATCGAGAAATACTCTTGCTGTGTTAGCTTTTCCCGAAGACCTCCCCCTCTTGCTCCAAGTAAGACATGTTCAATTACTATAAATTGGAGGTTCACTGGTGAATCATGATTTTTTTCTTCAAAATATCTTGCCATCACATTTGTTGCTACTTTATTTTGGATGGCAGATTTATGTTCTCCCACTCTCTCTTACAACAGACATTGTATCTGGCCTACATACCCAAGGCCACATGGAGGCAGATCACAGAAGCCATAGAACAGTTTATAACTGAATTGACATTTTACTTCTTGCCAGATCTTAAATGGTTAAATGAGGTCAGATTTATTGCATTATTACAATGCACACAGTGAGCACAGTGATAGTTGCCTTTTGGTGTGCTAGGTAGCTCTGTTCTCCATGTTGTGTCTCAATGTAAACTATGGCCTACACAGATCTTAATGCTCCTTTCCTGTCTATAAGTTATATGTGAATTGGCAAATCAATCATCACAAATGGCTGAGACCCCTTCTAAAACATGCCAATGACATTTTACTAGTTTGGCAATTTGCTCTGCTTCACTACAGAATGTCATCACAAATGTAATAGGTGGTTGTTGCTGTTGTATAAGGCTGCTTTTTTTCTTTGTTTTTTAATTTTTTTTATTTTGCAGTACATTTTCTCTATTCACATTATCTGCCCTTTCTCTCACTGGCAACACAATTTGTGGTTCATATCCTTTCTGCAGAAACCTGCCTGCCATCATTGAAGTTTGTTTGTCATCAATCAATCAATCAATCATCAATCAATCAATCATAATTTATTTATAAAAGGCGCCTTTCTTCAGCCAAGGTGCCTGTACATACCATAAATAATACAGACATACAAACATCATTTCTGATTTAAATGAAACCTTATATATAAATTCACTATAAATTAATACTCACTAAACTCACCATATGCAGACTCAAACAAATAAGTCTTAATTGCAGTTTTAAACTCCTGGATGGTCAGACAATCTTGTATCTGATGAGGTAGAGAATTCCACAGGGATAGGGCTACAAAACTAAAAGAATGGGCTCCAGATGTCCTTAAACAAACCCTGGGAATCTCTAGCAATCCTTCGTCGGTGGATCGGAGAGGACAGAGGGGGCAGTAGAGATGAAGGAGATCTTGCAAGTAGCTAGTTCCCTGGTCATGTAGGGCTTTATAGGTCAGTAAATCAACCTTGAAGGTGACCCTCCACCGCACTGGAAGCCAGTGCAGTCTGCTGAGCATAGGCATTATATGGCTGGTTCTAGCAGTACCAGTCAATAGCCTGGCTGCCACATTCTGCACTAGCTGAAGGCGGCGGAACTCAACCACAGGTAGCCCTAGGTATAGGGCATTGCAATAGACAAGGCAAGAGGTGACAAAGGCATGAACCAATGTTGGAAGATCTTCAGGAGGAACTAGGTGTTTCATCCGGATGATATTCCTCAGATGGTAAAAAGAGGTTTTGATGACAGCTGATACCTGTGACTTCAGAGTCAGACCATTGTCAATAATAATGCCCGGGTTCTGCACCTGGTCTGAGGTAGTTAGCATCACACCCACAAGACATAGTCCTGAGGGTGATCCTGCCAACAAACCTGCCCCCAGACTTTTAGGGTCCACCACCAGCACCTCCATTTTAACAGGGTTCAACCACAGCCAGCTTGCATTCATCCAGTACTGGGTCTCAGTGAGACAGTTGTTAAACAAGAGGAACACATCTTGACCAGGTGCAAAGGACATATATAGCTGAGTATCATCTGCATAGCAGTGAAAACTCAGACCATACCAGCTAATAATCTCTCCCAATGGCAGCATATACACTGCAAGCAACACAAAATGGAGCCCTGTGGTACCCCGTAGGATGGGGGAGAGGGGGCCAAAGAATAAATTACTGACACCACTGTCTGAGTCCTACCCTTGAAGAAGGATCAAAACCATCTGAGAACTGTACCAGCCAGGCCACAGATGAACCGCAGGTGCTCCAACAATGTCATATGGTCCACAGTGTCCAATGCTGCAGAGAGATCAAGGAGGACTAAGACAGAATGTGTCTTCTGATCTCTCGTTATTAAGAGATCATTTAGCACTCATACAAGGACCATCTCAGTACTATGTCTCTTCCTAAATCCTGACTGGAAAGAATCATAGACATTGTGGCTGGTCAAATGATCATCCAGCTGTAACACAACCACCTTCTCAGAAACCTTAAACACAATGGGTAGGTTAAAGACAGGTCTGTAGTTTGCCAAGCAGTCAGGGTCAAGGGAGGGCTTTTTAAGAAGAGGCTGAACAACAACCTCCTTCAGGGGATCTGGGAAGATCTCCTTCTCCAATGACCTCCAGACTATCTTGGCTAGGTCATAGCCCATCGCATTTGTGCAATGCATTTCACTGTAAGGATTTGCCCCATTGGTATATTCCTAACCAGTGACTTCTGATGATTGTTCATATAATGCAATAAAGTATTTCATTCCATTGGTTTTCTGTATATCATTGTAGGTAGCAGGTTACTATTTTTGAAAAAGTATGGTCCAAGAAATCTAGCTTGTGCTGATCATTCAAAATAGAGAACTTCAAACTATTATCTGCATTATTAATATATTGCACAACATTAACAAGGGATTCTGATGAGCCCTCCCATAATAGTAAATAAAAATCTGTATAACATCTCCACATGAAGTCATATTTCTGATAGAATGTATTGCTGTATATGAACTTCTTCTCCAATTTTCTGAAGTATAAATGTGTCAGACTAGGTGCAAACGTGGTGCCCATCACTTTGCCCTTACATTGCATGTAACATTTCCCTTTATACATAAAGTAGTTATACTCCAATACCACATCAGATATTTTAACCAAAAATTCCATAATAGGTAAATCTGGCACCTTCCTTTTCTTCCAATAATATGTATCACTTCTAAGTCTCCATTTTGAGTAGACTTTCTATATTCAATGAAGTTACTGTAATATTACATTCTCAGTCACAATTATATATTTCAAAGCTCTAATAATGTCACTGCTGAACTCAAGGTACAAGGGCAAGTGTTCCACCAGGGGCCTAAGAAGACAATCCAGAAATTGTGAGAATGGTTCCATACTTGAACCTATACTTGCTGCAATAGGTTACCCTGGTGGCATGACAGGATAGAAACATAGAAACATAGAAACATAGACTTTGACGGCAGATAAGGACCGCTAGGCCCATCTAGTCTGCCCATTTCCCTACCTACAGGATAGGCTGCAGATCCTATTTAACCAACAGCCTATATCTTCCTGCCCTCCACAAGAATTGCCTTATGTCTGTCTCATGCATTCTTGAATTCTCCCACAGTTTTAGACTCACAACTTCCTCAGGAGGCTGTTCCATGCATCCACTACCCTCTCTGTGAAATAATACTTCCTCACATTGCCCCTGAACTGCCCTCCTTCTATCTTTAAAATTGTCCCCTTGTTCTTGCAAGTCTCTTTTTCTGAAAGATGCTACCCTCTTGGACTTTGTTGATTCCCTTGAGGTACTTGAAAGTTTCTATCATGTCCCCCCTCTCCTTCTTTCCTCAAGGGTATACATATTAAGCTCCCTTAGTCTCTCCTCATACGGCTTCTCTTGCAGACCCTGCACCATTTTAGTTGCCCTCCTCTGGACTGCCTCTATCCTGTCTATGTCCTTGTGGAGATGGGGTCTCCAGAACTGGACACAGTATTCCAGATGGGGTCTCACCAACTGTCTGTACAGAGGATAACAACTTCCTGTTTTCTGCTGCTGATGCCTCTCCCTACACATCCCAGTATACCCCCAGCCCTCTCTACTGTCTTCTCACATTGCTTGCTAACCTTAAGGTCATCTGATATGATTACCCCCAGGTCCCTTTCCTGTTTTGTTGTTGTTACGACCTCCCCACCCATTGTGTATTCTTCCCCTGGGTTCTTGTTTCCCAGGTGCATTATTTTGCACTTTTTTGCAATGAATCCCAGCTGCCATATGTCAGACCATTCCTCCAACCTTGCCAAGTCCCTTTTCATCCTTTCCACGCCTCCTTGTGTATCAACCCTGTTGCAGATCTTTGTGTCATCTGCAAAAAGGCATACTTTTCCTTCCAGTCCCTCTGCAATGCCACTGATGAAGACATTAAAAAGGACTGGACCCAATACTGAACCCTGCGGTACCCCACTAGTAACCGCCCTTTCTTCAGAGTGGACTCCATTTACAATTACCTTCTGTGTCCTGTTGTCCAGCCAATGTTTTACCCAGGCTACCAACCTGGGACCCACTCCCAGGCTGGTTAATTTGACTAATAATCTTTTGTGTGGGACTGTGTCAAATGCCTTGCTAAAGTCTAGGTAGGCCATGTCCACAGCCCCTCCCTGGTCTACTACTTTGGTCACCCAGTCAAAGAAATCTATTAGATTCGTCTGACATGACCTTCCCACTGTGAACCCATGCTGCCTTGGATCCTGTGCTCCACTGACCTCTAGGTACTCAACTATTCTTTCCTTCAGAAGTGACTCCATCACTTTCCCTACCAGAGGTCAGACTGACAGGTCTGTAGTTTCCTGCCTCTGTCTTGGTCCCACTTTTGTGAAGGGGACTCACATCCGCTTTCCTCCAGTCCTCGGTACCACACCATCCTCCCATGATTTATTAAAAGAGTAGCCAGTGGTTTCACTAGTTCCTTCCTTAATTCTTTTAGAATTCTGGGGTGAATTCCATCAGGACCCATTGCTTTGTCCACCTTCAGTTTTAGGAGTTCTTGCAGAACCCTTTCTTCTGTGAAAGGACTGGGATCGACCCCCCCATCAAGAGTGTTTCTGTTAATTGCCTTAGGCACTTCCCCCTCCTCTTTTGTGAATACTGAGCAGAAATATTCGTTCAGTATTCCTGCTTTTTCCTGTCCCCTCTGCCCACCCACCGCTTATTCTATTCAGCCTCACTATCCCTCCTTTGTCTTTCTACTTCGCTGATGTACCTATAAAGGTTTTATCCCCTTCTTAACTGAGTTGGCTATCTTTCCTCAGTTTGGGCCTTTGCTATTCTGACTTCCCTCCCTGCTTCTTTCTGCCTTAACTGGTACAGCTCTCTGTCCTGCTCCTTCTGTGTTTCCTTATACTTCTGGAATGCTATCTTTTTCTTCCTGACTTTCACAGCCACCTCTCTTGAGAACCATAGTGGCTTTTTCTTTCATTTTGATTTGTTTATTTGCTTCACACAAAGGCTTGTTGCCTCTGTGATGGCAGTTTTGATAATTCCCCATTGTTGCTCCACACCTCCTTCTAGCCTGTTTGCTAGTGCTTTTCTGAGGCACTCTCCCATCTTGCAAAGTCAGCCCTCCTAAAGTCAGTACCCTCACTTTTGTATGGCTTGACTCTGTAGCTGAGTTTACGTGAACCACACTGTTTGATGGTCACTTGTCCCCAGATGGCAACCCACTTCTATATCTGAGATCCTCTCACTGCCCCCGTTTGAGTCACAGGGTCTAAGATTGCTCCCTCACAGTGGGTTCGAAACTAGCTGTCTAATGCCTGCCACCTGTAGGGCGTCCAAGAATGGCCCTGCTCTTGGATGTCGCTGCAGCAAATGTGCTCAGTTAACATCTGGCATATTCAGGTCTCCCATCAACAGTATCTCCCCTTTCTCTGCCATTCTAAGAATGCCTTCCATCATATTCTTGTCCATTCCTTCCCCCTGACATGGGGGTCTGTACACAACCCCTGTGCGAATTGTGGTGCCCTTTCCAGTCTCCAAGGTGACCCACAGTGCCTCCTCTCCTCCCTGTTTACTCTTTTGTTCAGTTGCTTTTATCCCTTCCTTTACATAGAGAGCTACTCCTCCTCCTCTTCTCCCCTGCCTGTCTCTCCTGCAGGTTATGTACCCTGGTATGTTAACATCCCAGTCATGGTTCTCTGTGTACCATGTTTCTGTGACTGCTACGATATCCAGGCATCCCTCTTCCATTAAGGCCACCAGCTCAGGGAGCTTGTTGCCCAGACTACGGGCATTGGCACTCATTACCCTCCATTTCCTGATGGCCTTACCCCTTTTGCCCCATCCCTGTCCTTCTTGCCTTTGTCACTTTCTCCATTTACCCCTGCTCTCTCTATTGACACCTCCATGTTGGTGTTTGCCACACTTACTACCGTGGATTGTTTGGGGGCTAGGATTTTCCTGCTCCTTTCCAGTGCCTCCCCTTGCTAGTTTAAAAGCTTGCAATGAAGCATTTAAACCTATCACCTAGGATCCTGGTTCCCCTCCCAGACAGATGCAGCCCATCATGCCAGTATAGGCTTGCATCACTCCGGTGGACCCCAGTCCCCAATGAAGCCAAACCCTGAGCTCCACACCAGTTTTCAACCACTGATTGAATCCCATGGTACGGAACACCCTAGCCTCTCCTATGCCATAGATGGGTAGCACCTCCGAGAAGGTTACTGTGCGTGCTACTTGACTAAGGTCCTCCCAATTCCACAAACTCTTCCTGCACTTCTCTAATCCCTTTCTTAGCCAGGTCATTTGTCCCTAAGTGGACAATGACATCCAGCTTCCTCCTGTGTCAGCTGCTCTGGCAATCCTGAGGATTAGCTCCCTGTCCCTCCAAGCCATGGCGCCAGGCAGGCACCTTACCTCCCTCTCCCCTTCCTTGCCCAGTTCTACCTTCCTAACAATGGAGTCCCCCACCAGGAGTTGTTTCCTTCCCCTGCCACCCTCCTGTGGGTCTCCTTTGTGGAGGTTCCCAGCATCCTCCTTGGTCTCCACTGTAGGTGCCTCCATAGAGGAACCACACTTTGCCAGAATGGCATAGGAATTGTGGAGAGGTACAACTGGAGGGATGTGCCTCTGTTCCACCACCCTCACCCTCCCTGAGCCCACTGTGGTCCAACCGCTCCTCTTTCTTGGCAACCTCTGAGGCAACGGCTGTGGCACTGGTGGTCCCTGGATGGAAAAGGAGGTCCCACAAATCCTGGCCAACTCAGCCTGGAGATGAGCAACCTCCTCCCTCAGCCCAGAGAGGTGCCTGCAGATGGGACAACACCGCATCCTCCAGAACATCTCCCGGAAGACTGCTGCTCCACAGCCACTGCACTGCACCACTCCAATCATGTCTTATTTCTGGCTCCTTAACTGTTTGCAATCCTTACTCTTTCCTCTGTTTTTTTCTCTCTCCTTACTTTCTGCCTGTGTGCCCTTTAAGCTCCTGATTGTCCTGTTCTGAGACAAGAATATCCTATATTTCTCAGTAGACCACTTACTTGTTCAGAGGCAGACCTCCAGCAGCTAAAGGGGGCTGGAGAGCTACTCTTGCCCTTCTAGGATGGTGGATCCTTGGTGGTTCTGTGATCACTCACTTCCTGCCCCTAAACAGGAAGTTCCTGTTGTCAGTCAAATCCTGTGCCTATAAAAATAGAACTAGCTTTGGGGAGGGAAGGAGGGCAATATAGTCCCAGTAGAGTTCAGTCACACAGCAGTCCTTTCTCCTGGAGTCTTCTGCCAAGCTATTAGCAGAATCTTTCTAAGGCAGTCTTTAAATGTAGCTTCCTTCTAGCTAAGCCACTCCCTACTTACCAGATCTTTCTACAAGTAATTTAAACCTCACAACAGTTAAGTCCTTTCAGTCACCTGAGATTTACACCTAGATGACTTTTCAGTTACCCATTCAGTTCAGTTAACCCAAACACACACTTTTTTTGTTTTGTTTTGTATGTTGTTTTTACCATAAATTAAAGGTCTAAATACAAAAGTTCTTCTACTTTAGTCCCAGCAGAGAAGTTCAGTCACACAGCAGTCCTTTCTCCTGGAGTCTTCTGCCAAGCTATTAGCAGAATCTTTCTAAGGCAGTCTTTAAATGTAGCTTCCTTCTAGCTAAGCCACTCCCCCTACTTACCAGATCTTTCTACAAGTAATTTAAACCTCACAACAGTTAAGTCCTTTCAGTCACCTGAGAGTTACACCTAGATGACTTTTCAGTTACCCATTCAGTTCAGTTAACCCAAACACACACTTTTTTTGTTTTGTTTTGTATGTTAGTTTTTTTTACCATAAATTAAAGGTCTAAATACAAAAGTTCTTCTACTTTAGTCCCAGCAGAGAAGTTCAGTCACACAGCAGTCCTTTCTCCTGGAGTCTTCTGCCAAGCTATTAACAGAATCTTTCTAAGGCAGTCTTTAAATGTAGCTTCCTTCTAGCTAAGCCACTCCCCCTACTTACCAGATCTTTCTACAAGTAATTTAAACCTCACAACAGTTAAGTCCTTTCAGTCACCTGAGATTTACACCTAGATGACTTTTCAGTTACCCATTCAGTTCAGTTAACCCAAACACACACTTTTTTTGTTTTGTTTTGTATGTTAGTTTTTTTACCCTAAATTAAAGGTCTAAATACAAAAGTTCTTCTACTTTAGTCCCAGCAGAGAAGTTCAGTCACACAGAAGTCCTTTCTCCTGGAGTCTTCTGCCAAGGATCTTTATGAAATTTCAGCATTAGATAAATACAAGGCCTGCAAGATGTTGAATCTTCAAAAACTCACAATGAATCTTTCAGAATAGTTTCCTGTTGACCCATAGCTAAAAATCAAATTCAGGTTTCTTAATCACTTCAGTTGGATCATTAGAGATACATTTTTAATAACTCTCATTTGACAACTGTTTCTCCATCTCTTCCTCACGTTTGTTTAACCTCCACACCACAACACCACCTTTATTTGTTGGTTTGATCATCCAACTTAGGTCATTCTGCAATTGTTTCAAGGCAGTCATTTCCCTAGCTGTTAAACTATCACTATGTGAATTTCTATTTTGTTGTTTATAGTGATTAAAAAATAAATGTATTTATCTACCAATGCAAAGTAAACATTCCCAGAATGATTGCATATTGTGGGTGAGTTCCAACTGGACTTTTTCTTAAGGTGACCATTTTGTTGGGTTTTTTTTTTCCTGTTTTTTTTTGCCTGTTAAGTAGTTATTGGTTACAATTGTTGATATGCTATTGAAGTCTAACTACTTTATGTATAAAGGGAAATATCATGTGAAATGTAAGGGCACAGTGATAGGCACCCAATTTCCCCTAGTCTGGCAAATTTATACATTGGAAAATGGGAAAAGAAGTTCATATACAGCAATACATGATATCAGAAATATGCCTTGATGTGGAAACATTATATAGATAATTGTTTACTATTATGGGAAGGCTCATGAGAATCCCTTGCTGATTGTGTGCAATATAATCATAATTCAGATCATAGTCTGAAGTTTTCTATTGTGAGCGATCTGCACAAGATAGATTTCTTGGATCTTACAGTTTTCAAAAATGGAAACCTATTAGATACAATGACATACAGAAAACCAATGGGAAGAACTACTTTATTGCATTGCATGAGCAATCATCAGAAAGCACTGGTTATGAATATACCAGTGGAGCAAATCCTTACAGTGAAATGCATTTGCACAAATAAAAAAGACAATGAGAAAAAAGTTTAAATTGTTGCAGGCACATTTCTACAGAGGAGATGTGAACCACAAATTGTGTTGACAGTGACAGAAAGGGCAGATAATGTGAACAGAGAATGCTTACTGCATAAGAACAACCCAATACAACAACAAGAACCTACAGTATCACCTTGGTGATGTCAGGAGGTCTGCAAGGAATCACAAACACATTGCATAAGAGTAATAAAGCTTGTTTATTACTACCAAAAGGATAATCACAGTTGCCCTAAGCAGTTCTTACCAGTACAAACTGGGAGCCAATGCTAAGTGTTCCCTATACCACGAGGATTCTCTGTGTCTCTTGGGGTATCCGAGGTAGAAGACATAATGTCTTACATTATATACTTATGATAATTCCCATGGTTACTGTGAGAAACATTTCTAGTTACAGAGATGAGCCCTATTGACTAAATTAGAGTGGCTCCTCAATCCAAGATTACATTATACCATGTTGTAGTAGTCTTCACTTTATAAAAATAAAGAAGTACAGTTTGTGCATAGCCATGAAATAATACAAATCATCAAAAGATGGTAATTCTGACTCATATATCATAATCATTACAAGGACACAGATGTCCTAACATCTTGTAAGCAAGAAATACATGTGTATATTAGAAAGTAAAGTGTATAACAATAATATGCATACATATCCTGACATCTACTCTTATACGGTAGATGCCCTTTGCCCTATATGTTAGTATTTTATACTTAAATGCTAGCTGTATGGGGTGTATCTCTGGGGGTACCAATAAGGGTGCAGGAACCTCATGTAACATTCTTCCCCTTGTTGCCTCAAAAGGGGCAACACAGCAAGAGTAAGGAAGTGAATAGGGAGCAGGGGTTATTTACTTACCCAACGTGCATGCCTTGTAAAGGAACTCCAGCTGCTTAAGGTGTTGGCATAATGTGCACTGTTGGCAGAAAAGAATAATGATCAGAAAAATATCAGAAGTGCTTGTATAATGACAGAACCTTTGAATGTAATCTCTAACCAAGTGTTAGTAAGTGCACTATTCATATCACCATCATTAATAAGTGCAAGGACAGCTTCATTAGCTTTAGAAATATTATTGCTGATGTTGATGAGATGGGTGTCTCTTTCCTCTCTAAAAGTGATTTTAATGTCAAAGTGAAGGGGTCAATGTGAACATTAAAGTAATGTAAAGACTCAGATAATGTAAGCAGATAATCAGGTTTACCATCAATGATGTCAGCGTCCAAAATGGGAAGGGGTTAATAACTGTGTGTCCAATGAGTGACTTCTGATGAGGAACAAAACAAAGTTTGGACTGTCAATGGAACATGTCTGAAGTCTGTAAGTGTAAGTTTTAAAATTTGTGACAACACAAAACTCTCTATCTGAATTATATTGCATTTTAACAGTAGGCAGTCTCTGTTTGTGCAACTGAACTGGGCAAGTGTAAGTCTGTCTGGAAATCCACGTTGACAGGCGGTGAACCTCCTCTCGGTAAGATTGATATAGCTTGGAAGTGTCTAGAGCTGATGTTGAGTCCAGGTATTCTGTGCCATTAGTGGTGATGTCATCATCCATGGAAAGGGACCAATCGATACTATCTGGGGAATGGCCACATACAGGTTTAATAACATCAAATATGTCACAGTGACACAAATAAATATACCCTTTCTTCACACAACAGTCCATGTGCAGGGTGACCCAGGCATCCAAAAGAGGAAGAAAAACCAATAGAGGAGGTAGTCTGAGGTGTTCTCTGTGGATGTCTTCATCAAGATGCCCATTGGAGTGTACAGATGCAAGTTTATCAAATAAAGCTGTTGTAGGATCAAAACGTGGTATAGAGACAGTAAAAGAAACAAATATGGTATCCTTAATGGAACATTTCTTAGTAGTAAAACATGGACCAGTGTTAGGGTGTCTGGCCACAAAACCCAAATTCCTAGCTGTAGAAAGTGGAATAGTTAAAATCTGTAACATAGACATAGAAACACAGCTAGAGGATTTGCACTGAGAACAATACCATTTGGAAATATGTCTGTCATGTATAATATCAGGGATTCTTCTGGATTCAAGATCACAGAAAAGATTATTAATGGTAGTGATAATGTAAGAGCCATAGGCTGAGCATAATATCTCATGGGCAATGTATTGCTTATCTGCTTCTTAATTGTTTAGTGCAATGGCAGCATTAATCTTATCTTTAGAATCTGAAAACACCTTAGCAATATCTTACATGTTATATACAGTGTATCTTTCTTCCTGACCAAGGCCAGCCACACCATGCAATAAAGGGGGTATAATATCATTTACCAAACCAGTTTGGAATTTCTGTGAATGTGATTTGATAGCAACAATGTCAACTTTATTCCAAATAGACATGCCTGTACCAAAAAGACCTGTAACAGTGCCTGTGGCAACAGTAACATCAGACTGTTAACTTTGCGTGTATTATGTCTATGACTTTGATCATCAGGATTAGGTTTTCTCCTGAAATTGCCTATTTGCTCAGTGGAATGTACCCTGGCAACAGAGGCTTGAGTAAGTAGTTGAAAAGCTGCTAAGCTATCAAGTAACAAAGTACTATAGAGCAATAAAGTGTTAGTAGTATGACACATACCGAATTCTTTCATATTCCATTAAGTCAAGTTAAACAAAACAGGTATATGCATAAATTGTAAGTTGTTAATAAGTGTGCCAGGTAAAGCAGTGGCTGTGAGATTATGATGAGGACCGGGGTGTGGTTTGGACATTCCACAAGTTGTTTGTCCATAGGGGGTAACACAGAAAGATACATGGCAGCAGAAGCCTTGTTGTGGACAGCCCACAATTTCCTGGCAGAATCTTTAGACAAGGAATTACAATATGAGGTATCAATTAAGGCAGTAATATTGCATAAACCAGAATGTCTAAGAAAGGTTTGGAGCAAGGACAGAGAACCATTTGGGGGTAATTTTGCATTTGGCCAACCATGAAAAGTTCCCTTGGAAAGCTTGGCCACAGGGACTATTTGTCCATGTGACATAGTTTGCCACTCAATTTGTAGGGTAGATTTATCAGGAGCAACAGCTGAGGTAGTGAGGTAGGCACCTGAACCTTCCTGGACAGTAATCAAATTGTCGGGTACATTGATGGAGACTCCCTCTGGGGTAGTTGCAGGTGGATCAAGGTGAGGAAGGAGGTGCTTTACCATGCCTTGGATGCAGGGGACAACTCCTGAGAGAAGGAGAAAATGGAACAAGATAGCCATCTTGTCAGCATCTGAAAAGGAAACTCAAACATTAGTGAATTATTACTACTCCACCCAATGAGGTGAGGAAAAGCAATTATAATCCTTTATACAGTTTGAGCTGGTTTGCATGTAACCATTTGTCAGTCAGTTTGTTGTTTTTCATGAGTCTAACCTGATAGACTGCTGGACTGAGTTTGTTGAAATGGAACAGAGTCCTTTCCACTTATTGGAGAAGGAATGTGTGGAATGTGCAAATCTGAGAACCATTACCTGATCCCCAACTTGCCAATCCACTTCTTGTGCATGTTTGTCAAACTGGGTTTTGGACTGTTGCTGGGCCTTGCCCATGCAGTTAGCAGCATACAAATGAGTGTTTATATGGTCTTGTTTCAGTTTTTCCACATATTGGTCTACAGACACACGATGGGGGTGTGCAGGTCAAACTACAGGTGTTCAAGTAATCTCATATTTCTACCAGTCATCTCCTCAAAGGGTGTCAACTGGGTAGTTGCTGAGGGCGTACCCCTAATTGCCATAAGGAGAAATTGGAATACGGAATCCCAATCCTTGGGATTGTCCTCAATAAATTTGGAAAGCATTTGCTTGATCCATCTGTTGGATCTCTTTACTTGACCTGAAGACTGTGGGTGGTAAGGTATGTGGAACTTCTGATGAACTCCAAGGAGTTCAATTGATTCTTTCATTAACTCACCTGTAAAACTGGTTCTTTAGTCTGAGTCTACTGTGAGAGGTAGGACCCACCTGGAGAAAATCTGTTCTACCAGGATTTTGGCAGTGGTTTTAGCAGTGTATGTCTTAGTGGGGAAAGCTTCAACCCACTTAGAGAAGAGGTCAGTTGCCACAAGGGTGTTTTTGTTGTTCCTACTGATATTGGTCAAGGAACCAATAAAATCAATCTGTATGGCATGCCAAAGGCCAGAATGCCTTTGTGGTAGCAGTCTGGTATTTTGTTTGGTAGGGATGGGGTTGTTTTGTGCACAAACAAGACAATTGTCTATGTACTGCTTGACATCCTTGGTGACAATAGGCCACCAGGCAGTTGTCTTAAGGCTTGGGAGTGTATTCTCCACTCCCTGGTGTCCACCAGTGGGAATGTCATTCACCTGGTGCAAGAATGTGGGCCTAAGATGATGGAGAACCATGCACAACTTGGTGGGGGTGACATCTGGTTGATACCAGAAGAGTTTGTCATCAGGGGACAGGTGTAACTTACCTTCATGCCTTCAGTAGGGGTTATGGGTAGTTAGATTTTTATTTGTACCTTTGTCAAGGAATCTGAACACATCTTTGAGTTCAGAGTCAGCATGCTGAGCTTCTGACATGTCCAAGGGGGGGAAAGGGTTCAGACTTCTTCCTGACTGCAGAAATGTGCATGGACACTCTGGCCTCTGGATGGTCCATCATCCAGGTATCCCCCCGTCAGGCCCCTTCCTTTGCAAGGATGTCAGCAGAGTCATTGAAGGGAAAATAGGGGTCGTGTATGGAGTGAGCTTTAATTTTGTGTACATAGAGTTTGAGTGCAAACTTTTTTGCCAGTGAATGAATGTATATTACCAGTTCCTTGTGTTTAACTAGAGTGCTATCAGATGAGAGAAAGGAGTTCTTCTGCCAGAAGGAAGGAATTCTGTGAGGGAACAACAAACCCAGTTAGAGTATATAAAAATGATAGTATCCTCGGTTCCATCCTGGATAAACTCAAGGGCACAGGCTACCGCTGCCATTTCAGCACACTGTGAAGATATCACACTGCAACGCTAACAAATTTTAACAGTGTTACCAAAAGGGTAAATTACTGATATTCCCATTCCTGCAATCTGTTCTTACTGGTAGTAGGAAGATGAGCCATCTGTGAAGACATGACATAGTGAGGTGTTCTTGAGTAGTTGTGGTGTATCAGGAAGGAAAGGACCTGGACCTGGTAGATCAGGTGGTTGCAGTGTACAGTCATAGGGTTCTCCTTGGAAAAGGAGACCATGCACCAGCATGGATGGCATTTTGGTTGGATGTACCTTGACATCTCTATCCTGGAGGAAGAGGGACCAGTGTGTCAGTCTGGTGTTGCAGACTAACCCATCCTTCTCTCTGTCTGAAAGCAAGAAGGTTGTTGGGGTGTGGTTCATATTGATGATCAGGGGGGAGTACCCAATGATATACAGGAAGTGCTTGACTGCCAGTAGGTAGCTAGAAGGTTCCTTTCACAAAGGCTCTTCTTCTGTTCCACTGGAGTCAAGAGATGTGATGCATATGCAATGGGTCTCAGTGTGCCATGGACCTTCTGGGCCAACATGGCAGACATAGCAATGTCAGAGGTAGAACATTCCAGATTAAATGGCAGAGCTGGATTGGGGTTGACCAGAGCTGGGTCTGAGGCCTGCAAGAGACATTGGGGAGTAGAGAAACCCTCAAGGGCATCCATCATGTGCAGAAGGAACAGGGAATGGCTGTTGTGGAATCCCTGGGGCAAGTAGGTCCATGTGTACTGCCTGCCCTCAAAGGTGAAGGCTAACTTATATTGACTCTTGGTAGCCAATGGCAAAGACCAGAAACCACTGGAGATGTCCAGGGCACTAAACCATTGTTGGTCAGGGGTTAGTAGTCTCAGCACATCTGGTGCTGATGCCACAGTTGGGGCACAACTGGAGGTGACCTGGTTTAGCCTCCTGTAGTCAATAATAAGTCTCCAGGTACCTGTGTTTTTTCCACAGACCACACTGGGAATTTGCAGTGAAAACACATGTCCTAATTACACCTTGCTTGAGGAGAGATTTTATAGTTTCCCTAAGAGAAGGCAAGGCATCAGGTGGAAAGGGGTATTGCCATTGCCTCTCATGTGCTGGGCCTGTCACTTCAATGACAGTGTGCATCCTACCACCATCATGCTTGCTGGTGGCAAATGCCTCCAAATGCCTTTGTAGGATGGGAAGGAGCTTTGAGAAAAGCTCATGATTCTTGAACAAATCTGTGGTGTTGTACTCTTTGTTGTCTGCAGAGATTGTTGCACCCACATGCGAGTCAGGGATCATAATAGTGTGGTATTGTCCCTGAATTTGTATCAGTAGCATGTTAGCTAGGTCTATCACACAGCTGTGTGGTGACAGGAAGTCAATTTTGATTATACCATGGTGGTCATGCAATACCAGCAGCTGAAAGGTATGATAGGCCTTCAGGTGTCCCAGTGTCACAGGTAGTGGTAGGGAATGGTATGCAGGAAACCTAGTGCCATCTACCCCAGACATATTGGTCCTCCATCTGGTGGACCAAGGGGATGTGTAAGTGGTCATCATGTAATACAGACACGACCATGCCTGTATCCAAAAGTACTGTTAGTAGGTGGCCCCCAACCTCAGCCTCGGTGCAGGGCCATCCATTTGTTTCCAAGACCAGTTTGTTCACAATACAGACTGGGACCTGCAATTGTCAGTCTGTGTCAGTAGAAGCATGGGGAGGCTCTTGAAAGAGTGTCTGGGCCTGGTTCCTTTGGACCACCTCACCATGCTGCACTGATGCTATATAGGGAGCCGCTTCCGGGTTCAGGCCTGTATGGGCTGAGTGCCTGTACTTCCTGGTGTCTCCACGGCCTGTTGAGGCCTGCTCTCCTGGTTGTATGGCTGCAAGGGCCCGAACGGGAACATCATCCATTACGGAGTGCACTTGCCTGAGAAGTTTTCAGAATTTCTGATTCTCGGCGGCTATTTCTCTATACTAGGTTGCTTGAAAGGACAGAGCAAAGAACCTTACCAGGGCAAGGGAAAAGATTAAGACTTCTTTTGACTAGGCAGATTTACTGTGTATTGTTATTTTTATTTTGTACTCACAGGGATTGTTAATGTTTGTTACTAACATTTTATTGCTTTATTTTACTCTGATTCAAATTGTTGCTGGGTATACCGTCTGCTGCATTATTACAAGGTGTGCCTACAGGTGTGTGCTAACAGAGTACTGCTGTAATCATCTGATTCAAATTGTCTTTTGCAAATTATATCTTCTGTTACTGCTTTATTTTTCTCTGTAGCAAAATGTTTCTTACAGGGTATATTTTTTGTGAAATTATTACATGTAGTGCTTTACAGGTTTTACAGTTTTATCTATCATTAGGATAAGCTTTCAGGGTTACAGCATTTGTTGCTGACTGATTGTTTCTGCTCTTACCTCCTTGTTTCTTTCATCCATAGTTGTTCTTTTTCAGCAGGGGAAGGGCCCAGCCACCCATCCCCATCCCCAACCACTTCATGCTACACTCCTTTTATAGAGTAGCACAGTCTTGACATTTCCTGTGGCAAAGCAGGAAGGGGCGGAACAGTGGGGTATCCACACAGTGACCTCATTTACAGGGGCACTAGTAATTTAACTTGTTATAACAAGTTATACAAAATCAAACAAACAAAATACAAAATCAAACTTTTGCCTTCATTTTCTTCCTTCTAATTACTCTGACCAGGTTATAAAGCCAACAACTTATCTGGAATGGATATCATTAGCTGCAGGTACTGCAGAATACTTTTCAGAAGGACAGTTTTACAGGATTTAGGACACTGTCCTACATGCTGGGCCATTGCAGGTCTTAGGCCTCAGCTCCAGGCAGCATGGGCAGAGACAGTGTACCTCAAATTTCATATTCAAGAGGAAATATATTATAAGAACCACCTACCATTTCCTCAACATCCAACAGAATCACCTCGACAACAGAGGGTAGTTGGTCTGGGAGGTTGGCAGGTGGTTAGGAGGGGCAAATCAGGTGCCCCATCACTCGATGCACTCCAACATATAACCTCCACAAACCATATAGAAGCTACAAACAGATATCTGCCTCTAGCTCTAAAATCAAACAAAGGGGCAGAGGACACTACAGAGCAGGACACTGCAGGACAGGAGCTAGCACAACAAAACTCACCCAAAACAGGAACCAAAACAAAAAAGCAAAAAGGAAATCAAAAAAGAACTTCTGATGATAGGAGACTCCATGATAGGTAGTTGATACCTATCTCCAGCCAGGGGTAATGGTCAGATGTCTCTCAGGTACATCAGCATGGAAAGACACTGACTGCATTGCTGGAATTGTTCAGGAAGTAGGAGAAAACATTGATGTCCTGGTACACATAGTGACTAATGATATCACCAGTTGCGTATCACCCCTTGTGGTTGACACCCCGACAGCAAAACACAGAAAACGACCATTATGGCGACATTGAATTGGAGTGTTTGCAAAGGAGTCTATGACTCAAAGGATTGTAATTCTGATTTCTCCCATTAAATAAATAAAATAAATCCTCAGTAATGGTTCTTTTTCTGTGTTTCACCTTCCCCCAGTGTTCTGCCCCCTACCCAGACCAACTCCGACCTGGAGTTGGAATCCTAGAGTCCTGGTCCCCACAGAAAACAGCAATGCAAGAGGTGACACAGTGTCAGTGGCTCAGTAGGTAGCACACTCACCTCTGTGGCCAGGAGATCGGAGGGCTGTGGGTTCAGTTCCCACATGTGGCACTTGGGTTAATATCCCAATACTGACACTGTAGTGCAGCATGAGGTGGGTGCTGCACTTCTCAGGTGCCATCTTTCAGAAGAGACATTAAACCAAGGTCCCATCTGCCTGGATTGGTGGTAGTTCAGGTGGATGTTACAGATCCCATGGCACTCATCGAAAAAGAGCAGGAGAATTTCCCCAGTGTCCTTGGCCAAATTTCCCCCATTCAGTAAAAAATACCACCAACAGCTTAATCTGGTTCAATTTCAGTTGCTTACCATCTGTATCTCCTGTCCCCCCAGTCACCCCTGAAAAAGGGACTTCTAGGCCCAGTGGGCTTACTGGGTCAAAAAAATTCAATAAAATAAAAAAAAAACCTGTGTCGGTATTGTGCCATCACTGAGGGGGAGGTTGTCATTCTCACTGACAAGATATCTTGGTGCTTCCGGTCAGTTGTGCATACCAAGTAACATCAAATCAAGGCTGGGTGACAAACTATCATACTTTTTAATCTGGTATCTCCTTTGGTGTGATCCTGCCCATCTGAGAGAGGGGGGCAGAGGGACAGAAGGTCAGAGAAGTGGAGACAGGGGAGCTAAACATGTGCCTCAAGGGCTGGTGCCAGGAAAAAGGATATAAATTTGTAGGGAACTGGCAACAGTTTTTGGAGCAAAAGTTCTTTAAATTTGATGGACTGCATCTGACAAAGGAGGGAGTCAGTGCATTGGGGCAGAAGTCTGATGTCTCTGTAGAATATTTAAACTAGTAAATGGCAAGAGGGGTGCAGCACCCCATACGTCGAATGGGAAGAACACCCCTCCCCCCTCAGCTAGTGGTCAAATAGGAGTTCAGCATGTTTGTAGTTCATTTGCATCACCAGGTAAGAAAAAAGGTCAGGCTCCCCATATGACACACAGGGGAAATGCCAGACCGCACCCAACAACTAACACACTGAAATCTGGCCAATGGAAAATCATGTACACAAATGCTCGCAGTCTGGGAAACAAGATCCCATACCTGCAGGCAATAATGACAGAGGCAAAACTGAGCATAGTAGCAATTAGTGAGATGTGCTTTACCAGTAACCACACTTGGGATACTTCAGTACCTGGCTATGCACTGCTCAGAAGAGACCAAAGTGCAAAAAGGGGGGGGTGGAGTGGCCCTGTATGTCAATGAAAATATCAAAGCTACAGAAATTCAGAATACACATAAGGAGCCAGAAAAACTGTAGGTCACCCTGGAAACAGGAAATGGGACAGCCATAAGAACTGGGGTTGTCTACAGGCCCCCAGACCAGGGGGAGGACAAAGACACATTATCGTTAGAAGATATACAAAACATAACAGCTAAAGGGGAATTTCTGATAATGGGAGACTTTAACATGCCAGATATTGATTGGTCAATACCAGCAGGAACATATGCCAGAAATAGACACACGGTGGATTCCCTGCAGGGGAAGGCCTCAAACAACTGGCACGACAACTCACAAGAGACAGGGCTATCCTAGATCTAGTACTGACTAACAGGGAAAGGATCACAGATCTCCAGTTAGAAAGTCAACTGGGGGCCAGTGACCATCACATGGTATGGATCAATTTGGCCACTACAACTAAATCATCCCATTCCAAGGCAAAAATTTGGGACTTCAGAGAAGCTGACTTTGATAAGACGGTCAAAATAATTAAGCTAGCCCTGGCAAAAGAAATACAGATGAGGGGGTACAGGCAAAGTGGGCAAGCATTAAGGATGCAATACTTGAAGCAACATCCCATTGTGTTAGACAGAAAAGGAAGTGCAAAAGAAGAAGAAAACCACTTTGGTTTTCAAAAACAGTAGCAGAAAAGGTCAGAGCCAAAAGGCTGGCCTTCAGGAAATATAAGGGAACACAGCGGGATGAAGATAGGGAGGCATACCAAAATTCCCTAAGAGAAGCACGGAAGGCAGAAAGGCAGATAAAGGCCCAAACTGAGGAAAAGCTAGCACAGACAGTGAAAGAAGGTGACAAGACTTTCTATAGATACATTAGTAAAAGGAGAAAGTCCAGAGGGGGTATTGCTAAGATCAAAGGTGATAAGGGGGCTTGTGAGGAGGAGGATCATGTAAAAGTATCTATCCTAAATAGATACTTCTGCTCAGTATTTACTGAAGAGAAGGTAGGGCAGGGCCCACAGCTCAGCACCATGGACACGGGGGGAGAGAAGTGAGCACTAGTTCCTTCACAAAAGAAAGTGTCCTACAAGAGTTCGATAAGCTCAGGGTGGACAAGGCAATGGGCCCTGATGGCATACATCCCAAGGTACTAAAGGAGCTAAGGGTGAAACTAGCAGATCCATTATCAGAACTGTTTAGTGAGTGTCTGAACACAGGAGAGGTCCCAGAAGACTGGAGAAGGACTCATGTGATCCCGCTCCACAAGAGTGGTAGCAGGGAGGAGGCAGGGAACTACAGACCAGTCAGTCTTACCTCAGTAGTGGGCAAGATTATGGAGGCACTCCTTAAGGAAAGGGTAGTGCAACACCCGGAATCCATAGGAGAGCAGGATCCAAGACAGCATGGGTTTACAAAAGGAAGGTTATGTCAAACTAATCTCATAGATTTCTTTGACCGGTAATCAGAGTGGTGGACCAAGGGGAGCAGTTGATGTCACCTACCTTGACTTCAGCAAAGCTTCGATACTGTTCCACATGGAAGATTGATTAATAAGCTGTAGGCTTGGGATGGGTCAGAAGTTGGTCAACTGGGTGGCAAACTGGTTGACAGGCAAAAACAGAGAGTGGTGGTAAATGGTATACAGTCAGAAGAGATGCAAGTCACAAGTGTGGTACCTCAGGGATCAGTCCTGGGGCCAGTTCTCTTCAATATCTTCATCAGTGACATTGCAGATGGACTGGAGGGTAAGGTTTGTTTGTTTGCAGATGACACCAAGATCTGCAGCAGAGTAGACAATCCAAATGGGGTGGACAGAATGAGAAGAGGTCTGGATAAACTAGCAAAATGGTTGGAAGAGTGGCAACTGGGGTTTAATGCAAAGAAGTGCAATATCATGCACATAGGGAAGAGAAACCCTAAAGCCACCTATAGGCTGGGAGGGGAGTTGCTGGCAGTCACAAGGGAAGAAAGAGACTTGGGCATCATCATCACCGATAATCTGAAATCATCCAGACAACTAAAGTGGTAGGTAAGGCTAGGGGGATGTTAGGGTGTATTAGTAGGGGTATCGCAAGTCAGAAGAGGGAGGTAATAATCCCTCTTTACAAGACACTGGTTAGGCCCCATCTGGAGTAACGCATGCAGTACTGGAGGCCACACCTTCACAAGGACATTAACCACACTGAGGCAGTCCAGAGAAGGGAAACCAAAATGGTGCAGGAACTGCATCAGAAAACATATGAGGATAGAGTAATGGAGCTCAATATGTATACCCTAGAGCAAAGGAGGAAGAGAGGTGATATGATAGAAACATTCAAATACCTTAAGGACATTAACAAGGTGAAAGAGTCTAACATGTTTCAATAAAAGAAAAATAGCAGGACAAGAGGACACAGCATGAGATTAGCGGGAGGTCAATCAAGGAAGTTCTTTTTCACAGAAAAGATGGTGGATGCATGGAATGGCCTACCTCAGGACATGGTGGATATAAATACAGTGCAGGGCTTCAAACAGGCATGGGATAGGCATAAGAGATCTATACAGATGAGTATGAATAGTTAGACCATTGACAGAGCAAAGGCTGATGGCACATTTATATGGCAGAAAAAGAAATGAGCAGACTGGATGGGCCTTGCGATCCTTTTCTGCTGTCAACTTTTATGTTTCTATGTTTCTATATGAAGGGCCTGATCTTTGTTGTTGTTTGCCCCTATTGTTCTCATGGTTCTTCTTGTTTTTGTGGTAGTTCCAATTCCTACCCCATGATTGTTGCTGATGTGGTTGTTGCTGGGCCTGCTAGGGGTGTAAATTATCTGTGGGAAGGGGCTGTTTCTCTTGGGCCTGCCCTTCCACCATGTAGTGCATTGTGGCCTCTGGAATGGCTTCCACGGCAGCTACTTTCTTGGAACCGGAGCCTAAATCACAGCTATAGAGTGGATAAACTCTCCCGGTTTTCTGAAGGATATGGGCAAACCTCTCCGTGGTGGGATAGGTGGTTGGCTCTACCTTCTCCCTTACTGCAGGGATAATGTTCCTGAGGAACAGGGTCCTATATTCAGTGAGGTCCACATCTGCAGTTTCTTGTCCAAGATGCTTCCCTGCTCAGTATGCCATCCAAAGCCTCTGGTGGAAATTCACTGGACTTTCTTTCGCATTCTGTTTTACAGGTATTTGAGCATCACTCCTACTACACCTGGGCTGTGTGCAGAAATGAGTTCATCTGCTACTTTGTCAAAGGTGGCGTGGCTGTCCTGGTGGATGGCATCAGGGAGTTTGCCCATAGTCCAGGATCAATGGTCTGGCATAGGATCTGGACCTGGCAGTCTGCAGAGAGACTGAGCATTTCACATTTAGCATGCACCTTTTCCAAGTGGCAATTGAGGTTGTCAGATGGGCTCATCCAACCAATGCTGTCAGCTATTTGCTAAGCAGAGTAGGCCATTTGTAGGGGATTATTGGGACAATCAGTTGGAGGTAGCTTACCCTGGGTGCCATCTAGGGCTGCCTGAGCTGTGGCTTCAGCCACAGAATAAACCATGCCCTCCTGAGTACCAGCCTCATGTTGAAGCTGTCTAATCTGGGTCTTGAGAACCCGCCTATTTCTCTTGGAGGTAGGTCTGGTGCTTAAGGCATTCTCTCTCTCATCATCTCTATCTCCTGCCTGTCTTCCACATTAATAATGGCTACTGGTGGTGCTGTTGGGACCAGGTCTACACCTGCTCCCCACATCATGGGGGTCGCCATATTGGCATCACCCATGATGTGCATCATGCCGTCGATGATGTAGGGTATGGGTCTCATGTAACAGGGGACTGCCATGTTGTAGATGGTGGGGAACGGTATCTTGGCCATAGTAGGGGTGTGACTGGGTATTGTACTGTGAGATGTCATCATCTGACTCCTCCCCGCCAAATGACATTGACAAAGCAGGGGCTACACCTCGCATCGCCTTGACGTGACCAGCCAACACCTCTCACTGATGGCGCAGTTTAGCCATCTTAGTTTCACATTCTTCATGACTCATTTTTGCAACATTCAAATCCAACTCATCCTGCATCTGCTTCTGTAACACTCTATACGTAGCACTCAATTTGCGATTGTCCCTAGTAGCTACTTCTGTCATTATGTACCTGGTTTATCTCATCCTGTACCTCTCCCAACTCCTCACTCAGTTGTTCATTCATTCTACTTAACAAGTCATTCATTTGCAAAGACTGCTCCTTGTGCTGTCTCAAACATTCACACTCCTTCTTCAACAAAGTTTCTGCTTGCCTGCCTGTGCAGAATGATGCAAAGATAATCCTTTTCATTTTGCAGAGGTTGGAGTTCTGACTCCAAATCCTGTTCTTATCTTACACATTTGGATTTCTGCAACTCCATCTCCTGCATGAGAGATGAGATCTGCAGTTCAAGGGTTCAAAACCTCACTTCAAAGGCTTCCTGAGCAGCATAGAGAGATGCAACCAATAGCCCTTTTGCTTCTCGCTTTCTGGCCATTTGTCTCATCTCTGTGTACTGAATTGAAATCCCCAGTACAGGGTTGTCAGATTGACTTGCATCTCGAGCGAAGTCAGCCCATCCTCCATGGGAGGCAAGAAAGTTTGAGACATCGAGTCTCAGTTCTGCACAGATGTTTGATACGGTGACCATAGTGTGGAAGGGAATGAAAAATCAAACCATGAAAAGGCGCCATGCTGTGTATCGATCCACAACAGGTCCACTTATTCACAGTCGGGCTACTGTGCACTTGTAAGCTTGCAATTCAAAACTGCTGTGGGGTCAGTTGAATCAGCATCGATCACACCCAGTAAGTGACACGACTTTGCAAGTAGTTTTAATGTGGGTGAAAAATGGGAGAGGTAGTGTGGGAATGCACACTTGCAGTCCCCATTAGGAAGGGGAAAGTTGTAAGTAACAAGTGAAATTTTGTAAACACCAAATATTGCCTGCATGTGGTCGCCAATTGTCAGGAGGTCTAAACCTCACTCTCAGGTTCTTGGCAATAATGGGCATGCAAGAAATCACAAACACATTGCATAAGAGTAATAAAGCTTGTTTATTACTACCAAAAGGATAATCACAGTTGCCCTAAGCAGTTCTTACCAATACGAACTGGGAGCCAATGCTAAGTGTTCCCTATATCTCGAGGATTCTATATGTCCCTTGGGGTCTCTGAGGTAGAAGACGTAATGTCTTGCATTATATACCTACGATAATTACCATGGTTACTGTAAGACAGAAACATTCCTAGTTACAGAGATGAGCCCTATTGGCTAAATTAGAGGTGGCTTCTCAGTCCAAGATAACATTAAACAATTTTGTAGTAGTCATCACTTTATAAAGACAAAGAAGTGCAGTTTGTGCATAGCCATGTAATACAAATCATCAGAAGATGGCAATGCTGACTCATACATCATAATCATTATAAGGACGCAGATGCCCTAACATCCTGTAAGCAAGAAATACATGTGTTTATAAAATGGGTGAACAAAATTGCTTAATTTGATTGGCTAAAATGACCTCTAAGCCGTGTCCTTATCGGCATGTATTTATGCCAACCGGCACTTTTCTCCCATAGCCGACCTCACAACACACAGAAATCAGTTACCAAGCTGAGCTCAAAACTATTCTAAGAAGTGAGCACAACACGCAGCACCAGTGCGAAACGTCACACTGCTGTCACAGGCATCAAACAACACAAAGCCCACCTCTCTCTCTCTGTCAAACATGAAAGTGTAATAAAAATAATTGAAATAAATTCATCTATAGCATTTTCCGCCTTGTTAAAAAAATGTAAGTATTCAGTCACACTGCAACGTTGAAACCAGAACCGCTCGCTCCCAATAGCATTCTGTTTCACTACATCCTTCCTCCAGGTAAGCACAGAATCGATCCTCTGTTCTATCATTCAAAATTACAAAAAAACAAAAACAAAACACTCAGCACAGACCTAGTTCTCCATACAAAACAAATTCCTGTACCTTGTCTGTAACCCTGAGAAACCTGAATACAATACCGAAATGGCTATCACAAGTCAGCTCGTTCACTGGTTGGCACCGTTAATCCATTATCCTTGACCTCTGTACTCCCCAAATTACCATACTAAAAAACTACAAAAGATTACACTGCTGTGCAAACCTGTAAATCTGACGAAATTAAATATGACCCAACGGAAAAACCGGAAGTGGCTCAAGCAAGTTCAACAGCTCCCAGTTCCTCGCTGACATGCCCGATTCAAACCTGCTACAACTGAAATCTGGCCATGCTCCTGAACAGCCTACTTCTTAAATATAACAAATATATAAAAATAAAAATAAAACAATGTGTGTGTGTGTCTCGGGGGGGGGGTGAGCTACAGACACCTGCACTCTCTAGTGACTGCCTTTTACATATATTCTAGTTATCAATACAGTACAAACACAGGGACTACTTTTCTATTTTTTATTTATATTAACAGTTTTCAAACATTTTAAAACTTCTTACCTAAACTTTTAAAATAACCTTTTTTTTACAATGGAACCCATTTATAAGCACAATAACACACTCCGAGGTGCAGGTTAAATTACTGATAAGAAACATACCAAGAAGCGTAATGCATTAGTGCAAGCACTCATGCCTTAGTACACCCCTGGGCATGCTCTTATCAGCATGTAACCCACACCTCATTCTCTGTTATTGCTTGCATATTAAATAGTAAAGTGCATAACAATAATATGCATGCATATCCTGACATCTACTCTGATATGGTAGATGCCCTTAGCCCTATATGTTAGCATAACATATACCTAAATGCTAGTTGTCTGTGGTGTATCTCTGGGGGTACCGATAAGGGTGCAGTGATCTCATGTAACAGTGACAACATTTTGTAGTGATGCAGAACAGATTAGAGAAATAGTAAAACATCACTGGCATGTCTTAAAAATGGACTCTGCCTTTTGTGATGATAGATTTGCCAAACTATGTATAACCTATTGCAGGGAAAGGAGCATTAAGGATCATGTGGTCCATAGTTTACACCAAGACAGATCAAGGAGAACATGGCTACCTAGTGCACCAAAGGCAACTGTCACTGAGGACACCATGTGCATTGTAATAATACCATAAATTTGACCACATTTAAACATCCAAGATCTGGCAAGACATATTATATCAATTCATTTACAAACTGTTCTACAGCTTCTGTGATCTACATGATGACTTGCCCGTGAGTGCTGGATACTTCTAAAATGAGTCATAAGAGAATTTGAAAGTTAATATATCCCACTTAAGCAAGTCCACAGCAATAGAGACAAGATTTCACCCTGGCTAACATCTAAGATTAGGCTATAGATAAAAAGAAAAGAAAAAGCCTTTAAAAATGATAAAAAGACCAACAATGAACTGACTGAGAAAATTTACAATGCCAAACTGAGTGAAACCAAGAAATTATCAAAATTAAAAGGAGAAAATTGGAGTTCAAGATCTCTACTACTAAAGATAATCAAACATCCTTTTTTTGCATTTGTTAATTATAACCATAATAGGGACATTAGACTAGGGCCAGCAATTGAAAATGAAGCAGAAATTAGGGAGCCATATGAGGTTGCTGATATGTTCAACAGGTATTTTGCTTCTGTGTTTTCATAAAAGGATAAGAGGAAGGTACCAGTCCCTAATACTACACAAGGCTATAAGTATTTTCTGACTGATGAGGCGAATAAGGCTATAAAAGAGTAAACAAACACTTTATCATCAGGGCCTGACAACTGAACTCAAAATTTATAAAGTAAGCAGCAAAACCATCCTATTTAATAAATCTCTCAGTTCATGTGCTATTCCATGTCATTGGAAAAGTGCTATGGTTGTCCCTCTTCATAAAAAGGAAAATAAAACCACAGCTCGTCATTTTTGACCTATCAGCTTAACATCAGTGGTCTGTAAAGTGATGGAGAGACTGTTAAAAAATCAGATTAGAACAGGAAATACTGGATAAGGGACTAAGGGATTCAACACAACATGGATTCATAAGGGGTCATTCATGTACTACAAATGTAACATCATTGTATGAGAAGGGAAGCAGTAGCCTGGATGGGAGTGTACCTGTGGATGAAGGCTTTCTTCATTTCCAGAAGGCATTTGATCCAGTCCCTCACAATAATCTAACAAATAAAATGATCAATCTGAGATTTAATACCTATACCATTAGATGGATAGAAGAATGGCTCTACGGTAGGAACCAGCAGGCCATGGTTTCCAGCACTCTGTTTGGAGAGATTGACATTAATAGTGGGGTCTCACAGGGTTCAGTATTGGGCCTTACACTATTTGGCATCTTTATTAGTGACCTACATAAAATGGTCCGGAGCAACATCATCAGATTTGATGATGATACAAAACTTATCCTAGAGGTGGATAATGATAGCAAATGTAATACACTAGCTAAGGTTTTACTAAATATAGAAGATTGGGCAGAATATAATGAAAAGTCATTCAATGTTGAAAAATGCTCAGTTATCCACTGGGAAAAACAACCTTTCAAGATTTATACACTTAATGGCCTACATTCAAATCAGTTAAATCAAAAACTAACTTAGGTATCATTATCAATAATAATCTTACTTATGGGGAGGATTGCAAAAAGACTGCTCTGACAGCTAATAGAATTGTCAGATCTATCTGAAAAGCATTCATAACCAGGTGAGAAGCATGTATAATACCTTTATATAAAGCATACATAAGACCTCCTCTGGACTATGCAGCATTATGTTGGGCCCCAAATTTAGTTAGAGATTGGAATTTACTGAATAGCTATCAGAGAAGGGTCACTAGATTGGTGCCACTATTAAGAGGGTTATCCTATCCTGACAGGCTAGGTGTGCTGAATTTATATGATTTACAAATGCGCAGAGATAGACTTAACCTTCTAATGTTATTTAACGTCTTGCATGACCAAGACCTGATAAGAGAATGTAATATCACCTTTGTCCAAAAAACCTACAAACCTATGATCACTCAACAAGCAACTGCACATTCAATGAGCATCATTCAATACAAGAAATTATTTTTTCTCACAATACAATCATGTAGATTGAAGAATTCACTTCCACAGAACAAAGCTGAAATCATGGACTTTCATGAATTTAAAAAAACATTAGTCAGATATTTCTTTAATGGTGATGGTTAGAAGAAATAACGCTGAAAGTATAAACAAGGAGAACCTTTCTTTTTGAATTTTGAAAAGAAACTATTGAGACATATGAGTTTTAATTGCAGCAAAGAATTGTGCAACCTTTATTAGAAATCTAATTGCACTGTATCTTTGCTTTGCCCAGACTTTGAATATAAAAGAAAAACAGAAATATATTTTTTTCAAACCTTTTTGGCCAGCAGAATATTAGAAACAAGTTTGTTTCAAACCTTTTGGGCCAGCAGAATATTAGAAAGGTAGACATTTTACTACTTATGTGAGACAAATAGGACAAAGATACCAGAGCTAAATAGAATGTAAATAATATACTATACTGTGTATGTTCATAGACAAAACAAAACAACGAAAGACTGGTGTCTCCAATTAATTTCAAAACTCTAAGAGTAAAACAGAATATTCAGAAGGAACATCATAATTTGATATGAAAGGAATATTTAAAATACAATTAAATTCTCATAAAAAAACTTTAAATAAAAGGTACTAAATGAAAGCATACTTATATATATATTTTTTTGTTGATATTAGACAATAAACATGAAAAAAGGAAGCAAATACAACACAGTTCATAAATAAAGTTTCTTCTGTTCAGGTGGGATTTGAATAATTATCTTTTATGGTATTTGACTTATTTTTAATTTTAAACAAGCATTGCCCTTTATATTAGACCAGATTATCATGTTTATACTCCTCGTTATTTATTTTTCTAGTAGAAAGAGCAACAAATGGACATTATACTAATAATTTAGATTGTTTTATAATTTTTATTCATGATTGGTGTATTTCACTTTAAGGATACAATAACTAATTACTTAATGTTGTATCATTACCAGTTACATGATGAAGCAGAGATGAATACTGCAAAAAGATTGTGTCATATGAATATATTTCCAAAATAAATTATTCAAAAGCAACTAGCAATATGTGCTAATGTGTTTACTCAAAACAAATACCAGTGAGCGGGTCTCCTTTCTCCAAACATCATTTGCATAATTTTAAGGCCATTTGGAGACAGATCCTACCCAGTGATATCTATACTTTATTTTTCAGACACCAAGTGGGCCACGCTGCCACTCTGTGGTTTCAATGGTTAATTTCCCCCACATCGTGTGGGGAAAGCAATCTCGATGGGCCTAATGTCTTCTTCTGCCTTTTAAAACTGAGTAATACTGAGTAATGTGGTCTTGGATATGTAGGCTAGACTAGACATCCATTTAAAGACAGAGTGGGAGAACATAAATCTGACATCTGAAAGAAAGTAACAACAAATGCGATGACAAGACATTTTAAAGAGAAAATAATGGTTCACCAGCAAACATACATTTTGTAGGGATTTAACATATTGCAACTGGAGCAAAAGTGGAAGATTTTCAGAAAAGCGAACATAGCAAGAGTGTTTCTGGTTACACACTCTTCAAAATCTGTCTCTCTTCAGACTGAATGATGATATACTCCTGCACTGTTTTCTCTAAAAAATGCTATTATTGCCTTAAAGATTTGTTGCTTGTCCTTGGCGTTACTAGGCAGTCTTGATTTATGTTAGTGTGTTTTTCCTGTTGTCTCTGTGCAAGATGTGACCTGCCTATACCTACCTGTATACAGTATGTTCTCTATTCAGTGTCTGCACCTCCTTTTCTCTTTTTTCCCCTTTCCCATTTTTCTGTGTTATGTCTTGATCAATATGTAGTCTTGATGCTATTTAATACTTGTGCAATATTGTTAAGATGTTTTGTTGAATTTTTAACATTTATAAGTTGTATAGGTATTAATAGTGGATGGCCAAGTCTTACTAACTCTCTGTGGCCCACCTAGGCCTTGACTATGCATATGTTATGCATATTTAAAAGGTCACCAGGCAGTAGCTAATCAGCTGTGAGGAAGGCTATGCCCATACTTCAGCTCAGGTAAGTGCACACTGTCATGCACACATGCTGTCTAAGTGGCTCCTGGTTTATGCCACATTTTAACACTCAATGAGTTTCGGCATGAGTTTTACATTACAAGATGATTGAGTTTTACTGCTGCATGAGCTCTCTGCACTTTGTGCTATTTTATCTGTTAAGACTGCACACATCAATTCACTGAAATAAAGTTTTTTCTGTTCCACCTCAAGATGGTAAGTGTTCATGTGGTTATGAGTTTGGATGGTTTAGGGTCGTAGTGCTGCAGGAGTGGAACTTTGTGTTTCCGTTGTGTGCACTTAGTTTTTTTAGTTTCCTTGGAAGCACTTAAAAACAATCAGTTTATGTAGTTTAAATTCCACAAGCCACTTAATCACAGACATGCAGATTCAAATAGGAAGTAAATTAAGCAGTATGTTCATTGTCTTGTACAGCATGTCATATACAATGTAAGTTTGTACTGTATGACTCTATGAACTTAGTACCAAAAGTAATAACATTAAGCTGGTGGTACAACCAATAATGGATGGAGCCTTCCAGTCCAATTGAAACACTTGTCACCCAATCTGAATGCCTCTTTTCAGATAGTGAAGAGAATGTATTTATCATATACATAGTGAATAAAGTCATGTTCTAACGAAACAATCATAAACATCAATATTGCAATATCTCTGTGCCTCTCTGGTTTGTCACTGTCTTTACTCTGAAGTCAGAGGGAAGAAAAAAACTGCTGCTTTTTATGGGCAACAAACTGGGATGAACTTCATCTTCCAACTCTCCTGGCTGCCTGGTTTGGTAATTGTGCCAGAGTTTTATTTCACAGAATTTGGGGTGCTCGAGCTGAAGAGTATCAGTAATGTGCTGCACTGTATCAATTTCTGGAACTTTTCTTTTTTCCACATTTCAATTATTTTGGAGCCTGGAGTGAGCCAATGTAAACTAAGGCATTATAAGGCCCTCACCCACACATAATCCAACTCTGACTCAGAGTTGATTATTTTAATATTGGGAGTGCGTGAGGCTGTGCCCCCCCCAAAATACATTATAACAGTGGTAGCAATTGCATACCACACTTGCAATCACTACCACTGGCATTGTGTACTGCCACTATTCTGATCAGCACTGTATGGATGGCAATATTCTTGACAGAGCTGTCCATGCAGATGCTGATCTGACATAGTGTCACATTTTGTGTATGTTATGGAGTTTTGTCTCTGCTATCAGTGCATTATTTTTTCCTTAGTCACCTCTACAGTTGAGCTGGCTACCACCAGCTCTGGAGTCTGTTACAGTGTGTCAGAGGGGCAATAAAAATGAGAAGCTCAGGCTGAGCTGGAGGTAAATGAAGCTGATGCCACTGTACATATTGCAGAAACTCACCCAAGTGAGTACCTCTTGACCTGGATATCGGTTTAGCATTTCTTTTTTACACTTTTAAAAGTTCTGTGATCTCCCACACTCTGTGAAATGTGGTTGGTGTCTTGATTGTCTGGTACATACAGTTCTGCTGCAGAGATAAAGCTGAAGTCCACAGTAAGCAAATAGGCATGAACAGGAGGAGCCAGTACTTAAACAAACAGGGATACAGGTGATACAGGTACAAAGCAAAAAGATGCAGAGCACAACATGGATCCAGAAAAATGCTGAATCAGTAAACATGTTAGTTATGCTCATTAATTGAGATACGAAATGCAATTAAAATGAAAAAACAAAACAAAAACAAAGGAGAGTACTGGTAGAACACAGAGGGTGGGATATTCAAAAGGGTTGTGCCATGCGCAATAGGGTTGCGCCTGCGCAAGACCAAAAGTGCGCCATTCTGCGATATTCAGCAGGAGGCAGATGCGCCCCCGAAAACATGCTGAGCAACAGCGCAATGCAAAGGAAGGCATGCGCAACTGACGTGGGTGGAGCCATACATAAAGAGCGCAATGCGAAATTGAAAGACTTGCGCATTGCGCAAGAGCGGAACTGCTGGAAATTGCACACTAGCGGAAATGAGCCAAAATAAAAAGGCTCAAGGAAGCGGCGCAAGAACGCTACAAGGATGCCAAGTGGGGTAGAGAGAGAGAGAGAGACAGACAGACAGACAGACAGACAGTGACAGGCTAGGGCAGGCAAGGCAAGCATTGTGGGCCATAGGCTGCAGAGGCCAGCGGGGTGCCCGGTGCAGTGGAAGTAGCAGTCAGGACAGCGGGGTAACACAGCAACACCAGCCGGGGCATAAGCCAGGGAGATGGACAGTGCCAGCTTCCACATGGAAGCTGTAATGAGGGGTGAGAATGCAAGCTGCAGGGGACGAGGCGTGGAAGGGCACGTCCGGCGGTATCTAACAGGCAGTACCGTTACCGCATCAGCTATGAGCTGTATACAGATGTAGAGATCGTGGGCCGGTACCGCCTGAACAGGGCAATACTGAGGCAGCTTTGTGAGCTGTGCAGTGATGTGATGCAGGCACCCTCATGACGGAGTCACGCTCTGTCAGTGGAGACCAAGGTGACAGCCTGCATGTGCCTGCTCACCACGGGCACCTTCCAGAGGCCGACAGGGGACACCACAGGCATCACACAGTCGGCCACATCACGCATCCTCACCCAATTCCTCAGCGCACTGCTGCCACATGCTGCGGAGCACATCCATTTCCCCAGCACCGCAGCAGAGCATACAGCAAACATGCGGGAGTTCCACAGGGTAGCACGTATGCCTGGCATGCTTAGGGGCCATAGACTGCACCCATGGTATATTCGTGACGCCACCTGGCCCTGATGGGGTAGCGATAGGAACCGAAGGGCTACTCCAGTGTCAACTGCCAGGTGTGTGTGATGCCACTAGGCGAATAATCAATGTCTGTGCCACACACCCTGGTGGAGCACATGATGCCTTCATATGGCATCAGTCCGCACTGTGCCATCGATTTGAGAGTGATGACATCCCCACAGGACATCTAGTGGGTGAGTACACATGTATGGAATGCAAACTTGGGGCAAGGGTGGGAATGCCACAGGTGCCATGGTAGTGGCACACAGGGATATGGGCAAAATGGACCTGAACATGACACTGATCTCCACTATCTCCACACAGGTGACAGCGGGTACCCACTCCGTCTCTGGCTGCTCACACCGTACCGGCGCCCCATGACCCCATCGCAGCAACGCTATAATGAGGCACATGCTTCCACACGCAACATCATAGAGCGGGTGTTTGGGATGCTCAAGGCACGCTTCCGATGCCTAGACACCTCCGGCAGTGCCCTACAGTACAGCCCCCCAAAGGCCTGTGGGATATTCCTGGCCTGTTGCATCCTGCACAACATGGCCAAGGACTGTGGGATAGCTGTACAGGTTGAATAGGGGAACAGCAATGGGGACGCCAGTGGCGCCGGTGTTGATGTCGATGAGCAGCCCTCCCTAGGATGGCAGGACCCTCGACTGATCCGGCAGGCCCAGCTGCACCGGGACACCATCACAGAGGAGCACTATGCACAACACAGGTAAGTCAAGGGGACATGTGCAACCAACACTGTCCATGCGCAAACCACAGGCATACAGGGTAACACACTAGGGCTGCATGACAGCCAGGGGAGTGGAAGGGTCCAGGCATACAAACACACCATCAGGGAGGGGTGAGCACTCATATGGACACACACACACACACCAGGCACAGAGCGTACATGGGCAGATGCACAGCACAGCAGAACAGATAGTGCTAACACGCAGCACCACCGACCACCCCCACCACCTGTACTGTCCAAGTACGTATGTCAGATGCTGGGCACCCTTGCACCTTGGTGTACAGTACAATGCAGGCATCACCATGCACATGCACCTGTGGGCAACAGTTGGGAGGGTGTGCAGGTGGTCCGTGTGTCGGCGTGTTGAGCAGAGCACCCAGCAGTGCACTGCCCACCATGACACACATTGCACACAGGGCAGCACCAGACAGGGCCGCACTGGGAGACAGGTCAGTCATGTAGCACTGTCCCATGGCCACTGCGGATGCGTGGGCAGCCCCACCATGACCCAACAGCACTGGCAGGATGATCAAGGGCCACATGGGGTGGCACTGTTGGACCACCAGGGGTCCCACTGCGTGAACGCGACCTTGCCCACACAGGGGTCTGCAGCATGCCGAACACACCTGCACCAGGGGTGCTCGGGATGCCCACAGCAGAACCTGGCATCGACAGGCCTGGTGTCGAACAACGCCGGGAACGGGAAGTGGAGCGTGAACTGTGTGGGGTGTGCGGTACAGGGCCACCTGACTGTGTGCCCAATGCATCCATGACAGAGACCACTGCCTGGGTCAGCCTGTCAATGGCGGTGGTCACATCCATTCGCATGTGGACCATCTCTGCATGGTCCAGAGCACACTCCCTGCTGTGCCGCTCCACAGCCACACACAGTGCCTCCACGGACATTGGAACCCGCCTCTGCTGCTGTACTGATTCCCGCAGCAGGCGGGTGTGCTCGTCCAATGGGTACTCTGCCACAACAGCAGCCTGTCCCCCAGGGTGTTGAAGGTCCTGATGCACAACACCCCTTGAGGGTGTGTGCTGTTCGCCAGGACCAGGAATAGGCATATCACAGGGCGGCGGGCATGTGCCACCGCTGGACACTTAACCCCCAGATCTGGTGGGTGACTGCTGCTGCTGCCCCTCCAACCGCTGTGCCACAGAGTCCACTTGTTCCACTGCTGTGGCCTGCAACAGTGCCAGACACCTGCACAGCCACCGGTGCTGCCCCACTGGTGCTGACAGGCACAGCCTGGGACTGTGCCGACATGCTGGCGCACAAGTTGGAACCAGCAAGGCCCAGGGGCACGTGATGGCCTGCTGTGTGTCCATCATGGGACACACACATGTCACTGCCCATTGTAGTCCTTGCATCATCAATGGTGCAGGGACATGCTACAGCCACAGTCACAGCGTGATGGCATGCTTGCATGCCAGACTTCTGAGACACAGGCTGTGCACCCCCCACACCTGAATCACCGACACCAGGGTTGACAGCTCTGCGTGCATGCTGGTGTAGTGCATGCTGGCTGGCGACAGAGGTGGATGGACCCTCCTCCATGTCCAGCAGGTCATTCTCACTGCCTGGTCCCACCACCACCGTCTCCTGGAGATGAACAGGATCTGCAACAGAAAGAGAGGACATGTGAGTGCATGTGACCAACCTTCCTCCCCCCCCAACACCACCACCATGTCATACCGTGCAGTGATGGGCTTCCACCTGTCTGGAATCCACCTCTTGGTACGCCCTCAATCGCACTGCACTGCAGAGTTGCAGCCAGTCGGTCCTCAGCTGGGGTCAGCTCCACCACCGCTGGCTGGCCCCCGCCAGGTGCCAGCGTGCCGCCCTGAGGGCCGCCACCTTCCTCCTTCACCCTCCTGCGGTCTGTCCCAATCTTTTCTTGCATTCCTGCACGGAGCGGGTGGCTTCCTGCAGGTTCACTCTGCCCGGCTACCCTCCCATGCAGCTGCACGGCCTGAGGGTGCTCCGGCTACCACGCAGTAGTGCCTCATTCTCCAGGTAGGCCTGGAAGAGGGCCTCAGTCTCTGCCGTGGTGAAGTTGGGCCTCCTCCTTCGCCCACCATCCTCACCCTCACCTTGTCTCTGCTCGGTCATGGTGATCTGTATGGGTGTAAGTGGACACCTGTCACTGTGCAGTCTACAGCATTATCCCATGCCCATTGTCCAGAACATTCCACAGCATGCAACTCACCTCTCACCTGCAGTAACCGACTCTGTCCAGCACAGCCCACTGTTGCACTTTTATAGCGCATTGCATGCAAATTAGGAGAGGAGCAACTGTAATGAGATGCAAATCGCGCCACTGCACCCTTGAATGGCTGATCAGATGATTTGCATGTGTCGGCTGAATATCGCGCCATTGCACTTTTCGCAAGATGGCTGATCCAGCTGAGCCAATAGTGCAGATCTGTGACTGTGTGGTACACTGCATTGCACATGCCCAGGTAGCTTACGCAGGTGTCTGCCGTGCTGATGACGTGCTGTACGCGATCGGCAATTCAGGCCATGGCCACCATTGTGCCAGTGGCGCTACAGCACTGGGCACTATATGGCACTGTGGCACTACTGCGCAATAGTCCACTGTGGCACTGGTATGCAGGTGGTCGGTCGCGCAGGCTGCATATACGTCAGATGGCGCTGTGCGTGGCCTTGCGTCATAGACCCCTGACCTGGTGTCCGGCCTTTGCCCCCTGCGCTGTTCGGCTGCCATGTGTATGGCCCTATTGCGCTATCTGGTGACAGCGCTATGTGGACTGATGGCGCTGTTCGAACAACGCGATTGGAACCTATGGTGGTCTATTGCACAACATCTCCACGTGGGGTTGCCGTGCAGCGGGGCGCTATGTCGCCTGCTGTAAACTTGGTAGCATGGCATGCAGGAGGGCAGTGCAATGGAGCCCCATGGAGGTGGCCAACTTGGTGGCCTGGTGGAGCCCACTACGGGGCACTGTATGGTGAGGTGCCCCTCACAATGGCTAGGACCCAGGTCTGGCAGCAAGTGGCCAGTGACCTGGTGGGGGTCACTGGGCAGCGCCGGTCTGCTGAGCAGTGCTGGCACAGATACAGTGACCTCTGCAGGAGGGAGCCTGAGCTGCATGAGCAGCTGCGTTCACATGCCAGGAGGGGCATGGTGCCCAGGCCAGGTGGGTGTACCGTCTATGCACCTGTATTCTCTGTAGGGGTGTGAGTGTGTCTTGGTGGATGTGCATAGGTGATGGCTTTGACATGGTTGGCTGTGTCAGTGTGTGCAGGTGTGAGATGCATGGGGCTGGCTGTGTGGGCAGGCACTCTCACTGGGGCAGGGGCAGTCAGCTTTGGAGTCACACTGATGTTTTCTCAACATATGTCTCCACAGGCCGGATGTGAGGATGCAGGCATATGCTGCGGAGGGCCGTGACAGGGTCCCGTGCCAGTCGGTGATAGCAGGAGGTGGGCCACGACAACAGTGGCAGCAGCAGCAGCAGACACACCTTCTTGCGGAATGAGAGTATCATTACATCATGGATGCTATTGCATGCTGGAGGGGGTGGGCATGACCACCAGCCATGCACATCACAGCCATGCATGACACAGGCGACATTCATCACTGTCCAGTGTCACTGCACGTCTGTGTGTGCATCACTGGTGGTCCATGCATGCACTGGGCACATGGCTGTGTAACTGGCATCGCACCACATTGCCACGTCACTTGACAGCCTTGTTTGTGCTGTGATGGACATGGGCAGTGTGTGTGTGCAGTGGTGCACATATCTGGTGCCACCTGTTTGTGATGGCCATGTGCATGTTCACTGTGGGTGGGTGCATGCCATCACAGGTGCGGGACATTGGCCTATATGGCTTGCAGGTTGGGTGGTGTTCAGGGTTGTGGTCAGTCACAGCCATTGACTGTGTTCCCATTTTCCTAGGCCTCAGTGTTCTCAGGAGGATACAGCAGGAACTGCATGGGCTGACGCAAGTGTCCTTGGACAACCAGGCCATCCTCAGGGACATCCATCGACATGGCCTCGTAGGAGAGGTATCACCAGGCACAGTGGCACCGGGCGGAGGAGGACCAGCCTGCTGGGCCTTAGGCCAGATTCCTTCCCACTTCACCCATTCCTCCCACCCTGCCTTCTCTCTCCAGTTGTTTATCCCTACCCTTGCCCACCCCACCTTGTCCCTCCCCTTGTAAATAGTTATGGTGTTGATAGTTTTGTGATTTACATTTTAAAATACATTTATATTTTGTTATGAATACTGTGTTGGTCTCTGATTTGCAGCTGGCTATGGTTGCTCAGTTGCAGTGGTGTGCATGCCATCTGGGGTGGTATGGTCCTGGGTATGTGTGTGTGTGTGTGTGTGTGCACGTGTGTGTGTGCATGGGGGGGTATCTCCAGCATGGCAGTGACTTTCTGTTGGTCTTGCCGTCTGCTGCCACCCACTGCTGGGTGCACAGGGTGGGTCTGGCTTGTATGCTTCTCTGTTGCACGGGGTTGACGTGTGCCGGGGGGGGATGCATGGTGTTTCCTGCAGTGCCAGTCACTGCACATGCGTGGTGTCTTGGGGTCACAGTGCAGGGTGTGCTGTGCGTACAGGGGGCTGATGTGCACTGTGGTTGTCAACCCCCTGTGTGTGGCACTCTCAGCCTGCCAGTGGTTGTGCTGGGGCATCATGGCTCTGCTGTGCTTTGTTGGCTTGTCCCCATGGGCCAGTAGATCATCCGTCCCAACCCCAGTGATGCTGTGCTTGGGGTGTGCAGGTGTCTTGTTGGTTCTGCAGTGTGTTCCTGTGCCCATGTGTGGCATGGCTGGCGGTGGGCCCCAGCCTGCCTCCTGGTTGTGCACTTCCATTGCTCTGCTGGGGGCGATGTGCTTAGCGCTATGGCACCTCTGGACTGCTCAGCTGGGCTGCCCTTGTTGCGTTATGGCGCAACCTTACTGCTTAGCTTCCCCTTCCTGGTTGCGCTATGGCGCAGTTAGTGCGATATTCAGACGTTGGCTGCTTGCGCAATTTGTTCTGCTCCATGTTTGAATATCGCGTCTGTTGCGCATATGCACAATTGATTTGTGCTTGCTCCTGCTGTTGCGCACATTTTGAGCGCAGTTTGAATATCTGGCCCAGAATGTTTACTGGAACACCTACAATTTTCCAGGGTGGTATCTGTCTTGTACTGTGTGTTTAAATATATGTTTCACATTTATATATTTAGAATGCATATGTAAAATATGTTTGAAATGTAATATTGTTATCTTTCCCTTCCTGTTATTCTTCCCAAACAATTAGCACAATAATAATTTGTTCTATTGTATACACAGTATAAGAGTGCTTAAATTATAACAAGATACCATCTCTGGAAAAAGTGAAGGTGTTCTGAAAAATGTTGGGGTTTTTATGTGCCTGTACTTTCCGTTGATTCTTTTGTACTTCTAATCTTCAATAAGGATGATAACTAGCAGAGACAAAACTAAACCTCTTCTCCCCTTCCCTTCCTCCTCCCTAGTCAACTCCCCCACCCTGTCTTTCTCTGGGGCTCCAGTTAGTTAGTTACCTCCTTATTTGACCCTTTAATCCCACTGAGACATGCTGAACTTATCTGCACTATTGCTGCTCTTACCCTTTATTCTGAATCTTTTGATGTATTTAATATGTGCTCCCCAACAACTGTTGTTGCCTGTTGTTGATTTGTCAGTAAACTGGAACCAACATGTACTGTATTTTCTGGTTATCTTGTATTTGTTGCACCCAGGTCCACCTCTAAAATGAGCTTGCTCAACGGTGATCACCTGGTTAAATAAAGATTTTGATAGATTGATCGATTAAAGATGCTGAAAGGAGATAATGAAAGGAGCAAAATAAGCTTTCAGGACGGAGTCTGTTACCACACATAGCTTAGCCATCTTGCCAGTTGTAAGCTTTTCACACAGTCCTTATGCTAAGATTTCCCTTGTACAGGGACTGTAAGCAGACAAATTGGGCAACCAAAATACAGGGGCAGACACTGACATCTGTAATGATTTTTTTTTGTAATGGCTACCAAGGATCAGCCACATAAATTTCACTAAGTTGAAGCCATGGCTGGATATGGCTGGTTATTGTTATGGATTGTCAAGTGAGGATGTGAACCAGGACTACACGGCATACATTCAAGATGGAATGGGGCAGGTTCAAGTGGGATGAGAGGAAATACTTCTTCACTGACAGGATGGTGGAATCATAGAGTCAACTGCCAGACAATGTGGAAGAAGCTAGAATGCTGGCAGGCCTCAAGTATGCATGGGTGGTCCAAGCATTCACTTTCTGCCATTGGTTTCTATGATTCTACAGTGCATTTCTATTTTTCCTCCTACTTCTCATTCTTCATTTAAACTTCTTCTATGTCCCACGCCCCTCCATCTCAGTTTTGCATGATTCTTCAGCTTTCCCCTACTACATTTTTGCGCCCTCCTCATGTTCTAATGCTTACCCATCCTCTACTACCTTACTTCCCCTTACTCCAAAAGATCCACTTCTATATCCTCTTCACTGGTACATTCCTCTACTATAAGGTACTCTGTTGCTGGTGATGCTGCTGGCTTGCTTTATTAAATTTCAGGGCTAGTATACCCTGCCCTACCCCAAACAATTCAGTTTTCCTCAGGTGACAAGTGACATGATAACAGTAGAATCAGTGCCAGATTCAGACTCACTGTCACAGCCCAAACACAATGACTTGGCAGCAGCACTGGGCTTGGTGAAGCTACTGCTGCTGATGCCTGACTTGTGGGTTGGGGCAGAGAAAAGCCATCTTAAAGTGCCCGAAAATGAACATACAATCACACCAGCCCAGTAGCAGGAAGGATAGAAGCACTGTAAGCACATTACATCCTGCCTCGCCTGTGACCCATGTTCAGGAACAGACATGGTGGCCAGGAGAAAGATGATTGAGCATCAGGATGTCAGCTCTCCTCTATCGGGGGTGTCTATGACCCACTGCTCAACTGCCATGTGGAAGAATCCTGGTGAAGGCACATGCATGGCACATCAAGTGAGGAGCTCCATATCCAGAGCACAGGGGTGGCATCTCCGTGGAGGCAGAGCTCACAATGTGATCATTGCATATTTGTGGAAGTCAGGAGAAAAATGGAAATAAGATGGAGGATGGGCTTCATGAAGCCCTGTCTGGCATGTTCCAACCTGATCTACCACTCTGATTGAAGGGGCTATCAGGATGCATAAGTGGGGAGGACAACCTCCCTGGCCCTGCTGTGGGGGTTAACCTGTGGGGGATGCAAATCCTGGAAGTCAGAGAAAGCTGGAGACAGTGGTGGCCACAAGAATGGGGCTGATATTGGCCACCCTGCCACAGAAGGAATAAAAGATCTTTATAAAAAAATTGAAGGAGGACATGCAGTCCTTCATGTCCATTGTGCAGATGTGGCAGTGGTAGTATTGGTGCCACTAGCTCTGGGAGCTGGTGTTGTGTTGTTCATTTAAGATGAACAGGAGAGGGCTTGCCTTTAGAGATAGGGATGGATCTTTTATATCTCCATGGGCAGCAACATCAAGGTGCATGGAGGTAGAAGAGTAGGAGATCAGTGAACTTCTGATTTTGCTCAGGGTGCTTTCATCATCAGAAGCACTGGACAACAGGCAGTAGCTGTAAAAGATGATATAATACTACTGGTTCACCACCATATGGATCATCTAGAAAAAGTGAATAAAGGATTGCAAGATTAATTGATTTCAAGACAAGAACAAGGAGAAAGAGCATTATAATTTTTGGAATACCAGAATTCAGAAGCAGATAGAATTCTGTTGGATTCTTTTAAACAGGTGGCTGGGGCCTGTTTAGAAAAGGCCACTACACAGACTAAACAAAGAAACATAGAACTTGACGGCAGATAAGGACCGCTTGGCCCACCTAATCTGCCCATTTTTCTACCTTACAGATAAGCTGCAGATCCTAGTTAACCAACAGCTTATTTCCTCCTACCCCCCACCAGGACTGCCTTATGCCTGTCCCATGCATTCTTGAAGTCCCCCACTGTTCTTGACTCCACGACCTCCTCAGGGAGGCTGTTCCATGTATCCACAACCCTCTCAGTGAAAAATACTTCCTCACATTACCTCTGAGCTGTCTCCTCAATCTTCAAATTGTGCCCCTTGTTCTTGCACATCTCTTTTCTGGAAGATGCTACCCTCTTGGACTTTGTTTATTCCCTTGAGGTACTTGAAAGTTTCTATCATGTCCCTCTCCCTTCTTTCCTCAAGGGTATACATATTAGCTCCTTTAGTCTTTCTTCAGTATGTCTTCTGGTGCAGACCCTGCACCATTTTGGTTGCCCTCTGGACAGCCTCCACTCTGTCTATGTCTTTGCGGAGATGGGGTCTCCAGAACTGCACACAGTACTCAGATGGGGTCTCACCAACTGCCTGTACAAAGGATAACAACTTCCTGTTTTCTACTATTGATGCCTCTTCCTATGCATCCCAGTATCATCCCAGCCTTCCTTACTGCCTTCTCACATTGCTTGCCCACCTTTAGGTCATCTGATATAATCACCCTCAGGTCCTTTCTATTTTTACTGTTGTCAGTATCTTACCCCCATTGTGTACACTTCCCTGGGTTTTGTTTCCCATGTGCATTACCTTGCACTTCTTTGCATTGATTCTGAGCTGCCATACATTTGACCATTCCTCTAACCTTGCCAAGTCCTTTCTCATCCTTCCCAATCCATCTTGTGTATCGACCCTGTTGCAGATCTTTGTGTCATCTGCAAAGAGACATACTTTTCCTTCCAGTTTCTCTGCAATGTCACATATAAAGACATTAAAAAGGACTGGTCCCAGTACTGAACCCTGCGGTACCCCGCTAGTAACCCTCCTTTCTTCACTGTGTACTCCATTTACTACTACCCTTTGCATCCTGTTGTCTAGCCAATTTTTTATCCAGGCTACCACCTGGGACCCACTCCAAGGCTGGCTATCTTGTGTATTAATCTTTTGTGTGGGACTGTATCAAATGCCTTGCTAAAATCTAGGTAGGCCATGTCCACAGCCCCTCCCTGGTCTACTACTTTCGTCACCCAGTCAAAGAAATCTATTAGATTCGTCTGACATGACCTTCCCATCGTGAATCCATGCTGCCTTGGGTCCTATGCCCCACTGGCCTCTAGGTACTCAAGAATTCTTTCCTTCAGAAGTGATTCCATCATTTTCTCTACCACTGAGGTCAAACTAACTGGTCTGTAGTTTCCTGCCTCTGTCCTGCTCCCACTTTTGTGAAGAGGAATCACATCTACCCTCCTCCAGTCCTTGGGTACCACCCCATCCTCCCATGATTTGTTAAAGAGAGTAGTCACCGGTGTCACTAGTTCTACCCTTAGTTCTTTTAGAATTCTTGGGTGAATCCCATCAGGCCCCATTGCTTTGTCCACCTTCAATTTTATTAGTTCTTTCAGAACCCTTTCTTCTATAAATGGACTGGTATCAACCCCGTCTTCAGAGTGTTTCTCTTGTTTGGTTTAGGTAACTCCTCTCCTCTTCCTTTGTGAATACTGAGCAGAAATATTCGTTCAGTATCCCTGCTTTTTCACTGTCACCCTCTACGCACATTCCCTCCCCTTTATTAAGCTTCAGTATCCCTCCTTTGGTCTTTCTTCGCTCCCTAATGTACCTATAAAAGGTCTTATCCCCCTTCTTAACATAATTGGCTATCCTTTCCTCAGTTTGGGCCTTTGCTATTCTGACTGCCTTCCCAGCCTCTTTCTGCTTTAAGTGATAAAATTCTCTGTCCTGCTCCTTCTGTGTTTCCTTATATTTCCTGAATGCTGTCCTTTTCTCCTTAACCTTCCCTGCCACCTCTTTTGAGAACCATAGCGGTTTTTTCCTTCGTTGTGTTTTATTGATTTGCTTTACACAAAGGCCTGTTGCCTCTGTGATGGCTGTTTTGATCACTCCCCATTGTTCCTCCACCCCTCCTTCTTGCCTGTTTGCTAGTGTTTTCTGAGGCACCTCTCATTTTCCCAAAGTCAGCTCTCCTAAAGTCCAGTACTCTTGCTTTTGTATGGCTTGATTGTATGGCTGTGTTTATTGTGAACCACACTGTTTGGTGGTCACTTGTTCCCAGGTGGCTACCCACTTCTAAATCTGAGATTCTTTCTCCATCCCCATTTGAGAGTACCAGGTCTAAGATTGCTCCCTCCCAAGTGAGTTCCAATACTAGCTGTCTGAGGCATGCCCCTGTAGGGCATCAAGAATGACCCTGCTCTTGGATGTGCCTGCAGCAAAGGTGCTCCAGTTAACATCTGGCACATTCAGGTCCCCCATCAGCAATATCTTCCCTTTTTCTGCCATTCTAAGAAAGCCTTCTATCATTTCCTTGTCCATTCCCTCCCCCTGAGATGGGGGTCTGTATACAACCCCCATGCGGATTGTGGTGCCATTTCCTGTCTCCAGGGTGACCCAAAGTGCCTCATCTGCTCCCTGTTTACTCTTTAGTTCTGTTGCGTTGATCCCTTCCTTTACATAGAGAGCTACTCCTCCTCCTCTTTTACCCTCCCTGTCCCTCCTGTAGATTGTGTATCCTGGTATGTTGACATCCCAGTCATGGTTCTCTGTGTACCATGTTTCTGTGACTGCCACAATATCCAGACAACCCTCTTCCATCAAGGCCACTAGTTCAGGGAGCTTGTTACACAGACTACGGGCATTGGTACTCATCACCCTCCACTTTTTGATAGCCTTACCCCTTTTAGCCCCATTTCTGTCCTTACTGCCTTTGCCTTTTTTTACATTTAAATCTGTTCTGCTCCCTAATAACTTCTGTACCTTGGTGTTTACCTCACTAATCACCATGTTTTGTGGGGAGGAGGCTGGGATTTCCTGCTCCTTTTCAGTGCCTCCCCTTGGCTGGTTTAAATGCTTGCCAGTAGCATTTAAACCTCTCACCTAGGATCCTGGTTCCCCGGACAGATGCAGACCATCGCACCAGTATAGGTCTGCATCCCTCCAGGTGGCTCCCCAGTCCCCAATGAAGCCAAAACCCTGAGCTCCACACCAGTTTTTCAACCACTCATTGAATTCCCTGGTGAGAAGTGCCCTAACATCTCCCTTGCCATAGACAGGCAGCACCTCTGAGAAGGTTACCGTATGTGCTACTTGTCTAAGGCCCCTTCCCAACTCTACAAACTCCTCTTGCACTGCTCTTATCCCATTCCTAGCCAGGTCATTTGTCCCTAGGTGGACAATGACATCCAGCTCCCTCCCTCGTGCAGCTCCTCCCACGATCCTGAGGATTCACTTCCTGTCCCTCCAAGCTGTGGCTCCCTTTCTCCCCATTTCTACCCCCTAATGATTGAGTCCCCCACCAGGAGTTGTTTCCTTCCCCTGTGGGGTCCCATGCCACCTTCCTGTGAGTCTCCTTTGTGAAGGTTCCCAGCATCCTCCTTGGTCTCCACTGCAGGTGCCTCCATAGAGGAACCACTATCCACCAGAAGAGTGAATGAATAGTGGAGAGGTACAGCTGGAGGGATGCAACTCTGTTCCACCACTCTCTCCCACCTTGAGCCCACCCTAGTCCAGCCTCTCCTCTTTCTTGGCAACCTCTGAGGTAGTGGCATTGGCCCTGGTGGTCCCTGGGTGGGGGAGGAGGTTTCACGAATCCTAGCCAGGTCAGCCTGGAGACGGGCAACCTCCTCTCCCAGACCAGAGAGGTGCCTGCAAATTGGGCAGCATCGCAGCCTCCAGAATGTCTCCTGGAACACTGCCGCCCCACAGCCATTGCACTGCACCACTCCTATCATGTTTTATTTTGTGTTCTCTCTACTGTTTCTCTGGATGCTTATTCACTCCTCTCCTTACAACTCTCACCCTTCCTGTTCTGGGACAGCAACTTCCTATCTTCTTCAGTAGCCTCCTTCTTCCTTGCTCAATATCAGACCACCAGCAGCTAGGGGGGGAGAATGAGCTACTTTTTTCCTTTAGGGTTGACAAAACTAATGTTTCTCTATGATCCTTTCCTTCCTACTGCCAAACAGGAAGTTCCTGTTGACAGTCAAATCCAGTGGCTATAAAAGCAGAACTGGCTTTGGGTGGGTGGGATGGAGGGCAATTAGTAAGAAAAAGGCTAGCAACAGGAAGTTGTAATTTGACTCACCTGCTTTTATAGTGTCTAAACCACACCACCAGGTAAGCTCTCTTTCCTCCTACTGGTTTAGCAAAGTCAGCTGATACAATACCCTTCCCTGCACAGAACACACACTGACTTTCTTTCTTTTCTTTCTTTTCTTAACCCTAAATAAGACCCTTCTACTTCTAATAAAGTTATCTGTCTACTTAATCTTAACAGTCACTGACTCCTGCTGAGATATAAGTTTTAAATTAATAAGAAAATGTAGCTTCTTTTAGTTAGCTGCTTTCTGCTCTACAAGCAAGGCTAGCAACAGGATGTTGAAATTGATAGAATCCATAGGGTCTACATTCAACAGCCTATAATAACACATCTCCCAGACCAATAATAGGAAATTTTGAAATCAGGTGACAAAGAAATGCTGAGTCATGTCTGAAGTATATAAGAAGAAACTAACTTTCCTGATTTACAGTGAATTGCCTCCTTATTTAATACATGAAAGGAAGAAATTAGATTATTAAAAAAAGGAATCTTGGGAAAATTATGTAAGAACCAGTCATATTATACTAGAAAGAGAAAGAGTTCTCTACAAGACCCCAATGGATGCTCTAAATGAACTGAAGATAAAACTTACTCAGATTTTTCAGTAAAATATGTTCTGTAATTATTTCAGTAATCATGTTTTTCAAAATTCGTAGCCTTTAACCTAGAGGTTAGAAGCTGAAGAAAGTGGGTGTGTGCGTGTGTGTGTGTGTGTGTGTGTTGTATTTTGGGGGGAGGCATCATGGTGGTAATATGAGTTTCACTTAAGAGGTTCATAACGAACCCCTCCAAATGAGTGCTTTTTTGGTTAGATTTAGTACAATAATTAGAATCTCATGATGTAAATTATGCATGAAAGGATTTTTCCAAAAAGGGTTGGAAACTCTGACACATGAGTATGTTTTTGTTACTCTTAGTTAAGGTATGTATTAAATATTATTATTTGTTCAATGTCCTATGCAACCAGAATTGTGTTATGCTTCTGCAACTATGTTACTCTGTTGTGGCTGTTCACACTCTCTATTCCATGAGGAATTATCACCCTGTAGGGGTACCAAAGGCAAAGAACCCTGGAAGAGGGGTTTGACCCCTAGAGGTGCTGCAGGAAGGTTCCCTAGGCTAAAGGTACCTTAGGAAGGAACCCCCTTGAGAAAAGAGGTGAGCTGCAGGAGGAGGAGAGGACAATGGGACAAAGAAAAAATGCGTTCATGTATTTGAAGGTCTCCACCATGTCCCCCCCCCCCCATCTCCAGTAAATACAGTCCCATTTTTTTCTAATCTCTCCTGGTATGCCCTGTCCTGCATCCCTGTGATCATCCTTGTCACCCTCCTGTGGATCATCTCCAGCCTATCCTTGCCCCCCTGCAAGTGCGGTCTCCAGAATTGAACTCTGTATTCCATTTGAGGCCTTACCAGTGTTTTGTATAGTGCCATGATCACCTCCCTCCTTTTACTAGAATACTAAGAAGACAACTTAATCATGGTTAAAAATGAATTATTGAAAGAAGAGTTTATAGCGTATATTACTAATGTCACCCACGAATATTGGTTTTATAATTACACTGGACAGATTAATATTTATAGGCTTTGGGATCCATACAACGCCACATTTTGAGGTGCAATAATTTCATATCTACCAGGTTAAGAAAATGAAATTGAGACAAGAAAAAGTTAGACTCATGTAAAAACAAGCATTTTTCAATGCCAAATGTTGATTGCATTGGTCCATTGAGTTCACTCACTGCCCCTCTGTCACTCGCTCATACTGTCTCTCCCGGTGCTGCAGGCTGCTGTTTTGTACTGGGCTCCTGCCTGCATTGGCACCTTTTTCTGTCCTCAAAGAAACCTGCAGCTGTCCCGACAGAGCTCCGTTGAGGTGGCTCAGTCCCCCTCTCTCACTCACTCATTCTATTTCTCATGGTGCTGCAGGATGCCTTGTTGCAGTGGGGTCCTGCCTGTGTTGGGGTTTTTTTCTCCCCACAAAGAAATTTGCAGTAGTCATGGCACAAGTCCGTTGAGGTTGCTCACTCCCCCCCTCACTCGCTTGTTCCATTTCTGCCGGCTCTGCAGGCTCACCTTTTGTACTGGGCTCCCACCTGTGTTTCCACCTTTTTCTGCCCACAAAGAAATCCGCAGCAGTCAAGACAGAGCTCCGTTGAGCTCGCTCACTCTTCCTTTCTCACTCATTTGTTCTATTTCCCCTGCCACTGCAGGTTGCCCTTTTGTACTGGGCCCCTGGGTGCATTGCTACCTTTTTCTGCCCACAAAGAAATCCACAGCAGTCCCAACAGAGCTCCATTGAGCTTGCTCACTCCCCCTGTCTCACTCGCTCATTCCGTTTTTGCTGGTGCTGGTGTCTGGCTTTTTGTACTGGTCTCCTGCCTGCATTGCCACCTTTTTCTGCCCACAATGAAATCTGCAGCATTCATGATAGAGCTCCATTGAGGTCGCTCACTCCCCCTGTCTCACTCGCTCATTGTGTTTGTCATGGCGCTGCAGGCTGCTCTTTTGTGCGGGGCTCCTGTCTGTGTTGCCGCCTTCTTCTGCCCACAAAGAAATCTGCAGCAGTCATGATAGAGCTCTGTTGAGCTCACTCACTCTCCCTCCCTCACTCGCTCATTCTGAGTCTCCCGCGCTGCAGGCTGCCCTTTTGTACTGGGCTCCTGTCTACATGGGTGGCTTTGTCTTCCCACAAAGAAATCTGAAGCAGTCCTGACACAGGTGTGTTTAGCTTGCTCACTCATCCTCTCTCACTGGCTCATTCTGTTTCAGCTGGCACTGCAGGCTGGCCTTTTGTACTGGGCTCCTGACTGCATTGCCACCTTTTTCTGCCCTCAAAGAACTCCTCAGCAGTCATGATGGAGCTCCGTAGAGCTCGCTCACTCCCTGTCTCACTCACGTGCTGTGTTTCTCCCAGTGCTGCAGGCTGCCCTTTTGTACTGGGCTCCTGCCTCCATTTGCACCTTTGTCTGCCCACAAAGAAATCCATAGCTGTCTCAAAAGAGCTCTGTTGAGGTTGCTCACACCCCCTGTATCACTCGCTCATTCTGTTTGCCCTGCTGCTGTAGGCTGTCCTTTTGTACTGGGATCCTACCTGTGCTGGCACCTTTTTCTGGCCACAAAGAAATCTGCAGCAGCCTCGACAGAGCTCTGTTGAGCTCGCTCGCTCCCCCTCTCTCACTTGCTTGTTCCATTTCTGACAGCACTGCAGGCTGCCCTTTTGTACTGGACTGCTGCCAGCGTTGCCGCCTTCTTCTGCCCACAAAAAAATCTGCAGCAGTTACGATAGAGCTCCATTGAGCTTGCTTACTCCCCTCTCTCCGCTCATTCTGTGTTCCCGCCACTGCAGGCTGCCATTTTGTACTGGACCCCTGCATGCATTGCTACCTTTTCTGTCCACAAAAATTCGCAGCAAGACCAATAGGGTACCGTGAGCCCACTCACTCTCCCTCCTCACTCACTCACTCATTCTGTGTGTCCCGCTGCTGCAGACTGCCCTTTTATACTAGGCTATTGCCTGCATTGGTGGCTGTTTCTGCCCACAAAGAAATCTGCAGCAGTCCTGACACAGCTCCATTGAGCTCACTCTCTCCCTGTCTCACTCGCTCATTCCGTTTCTGCCGCACTGCAGGCTGGCCTTTGACTGGGCTCCTGCCTGTGTTGCCATCTTTTTCGCCCATAAAGAAATCACAGGAGTCATGATAGAGCTCCATTGTGGTCGCTCACTCCCTGTCTCACTCTCTCATTCTGTTTCTCCTGGCACTGCAGGCTACCCTTTGTACTGGGCTCCTGCTCTGTTGGCACCTTTTTCTGCCCACAAAGAAATCTGCAGCAGTCCTGACAGAGCTTTGTTGAGCCTCGCTCTCCCCTCTCTCACTTGCTTGTTTCATTTCTGCCACTGCTCCAGGCTAGCCTTTTGTACTAAGCTCCTGCCTCAGTTGCTACCTTCTTCTGCCCGCAAATAAATCTGCAGCTGTCATAATACAGCTGTATTGAGCTCACTCACTCCTCCCTTCTCTCAGTTGGTCATTCTGTTTCTTCTGCTTCTGTAGTCTGTCCTTTGTACTGGGCCCCTGCATGCATTGCTGCCTTTTCTGCCCACAAAAAATCTGCAGCAGTCCCGCACCAGCTCTGTTGAGCTTGCTTTTACTTCCTCTCTCACTCGCTTATTCCATTTCTGCCGGAGCTTCAGGCTGCCCTTTTTGCTGGGCTCCTGCCTGCATTGGTGCCTTTTCTGCCCACAAAGTAATCTGCAGCCATCCCACAGGGGCTCAGTTGAGGTCGCTCACTCCCTTGTCTCACAGCTTATCCTGTTTTTCTGGCACTGCAGGCTGCCCTTTTGTACTGGGCTTCTGCCTCTGTTGGCACCTTTTTCTGGCCACAAAGAAATCTGCAACAGTCCCGACACAGCTCTGTTGAGCTCATTCAATTACTCCCTCTCTCTCACTCATTCATTCTGTTTCTTCCACCGCTGCAGACTGCCCTTTTGTACTGGGCCCTGCCATGCATTGCTGCTTTTTCTGCCCACAAAGAAATCCAAAACAGTCTCAACAGAGCTCCGGTGAGCTCACTCACTCCCCCTCCCTCACTCACTCATTCTGTGTCTCCCACTGCCACAGACTGTTCTTTTGTACTGGGTTCCTGCCTGTGTTGGTGGCTTTTTCTGTCCACAAAGCAATCTGCATCAGTCCTGACACAGTTAAATTGAGGTCACTCACTCCCCGTCTGTCACTCACTTGTTCTGTTTGTGCCAGTGCTGCAGGCTGGCCTTTTGTACTGGGCCCTTGCATGCATTGCTGCCTTTTTCTGCCCACAAAGAAATCTGAAACAGTCTCAACAGAGCTCTGGTGAGCTCACTCACTCCCCCTCCCTCCCTCACTCACTCGTTCTGTGTCTCCCACTGCCACAGGCTGTTCTTTTGTACTTGGTTCCTGCCTGTGCTGGTGGCTTTTTCTGTCCACAAAGAGATCTGCATCAGTCCTGACACAGTTAAATTGAGGTCACTCACTCACTCCCCATCTGTCACTCACTCATTCTGTTTCTGCCAGTGCTGCAGGCTGGCCTTTTGTACTGTGCTCCTGCCTTCATTGCTGCCTTTTTCTGCCCACAAAGAACTCTGCAGCAGTAAAGATAGACCTCCATTGAGCTCGCTCACTCCTCCTCTCTCATTCTCTCATTCCGTTTCTTCCGATGCTGCTGGCTGCCCTTTTGTACTGGGTTCCTGCCTGCATTGGCACCTTTTTCTGCCCACAAAGAAATCTGCAGCTGTCCTGACAGAGCTCCGTTGAGGTCACTCACTCCCCATCCCTCACTCACTCATTCTGTGTCTCCTGCTGCTGCAGCCTGTCATTTTGTATTGGGTTCCTGCCTCTGTTGGAAGCTTTTTCTGCCCACAAAGAAATCTGCAGCAGTCACAATTTACCTCTGTTGAGCTCGCTCACTCCCCATCTCCCACTCGTTCATTCTGTTTCTGCCGGTGCTGCAGGCTGCCATTTTGTACTGTGCTCCTGCCTCTGTTGGTGCCTCTTTCTGCCCACAAAGAAATCTGCAGCAGTCCCAACAGAGCTCCATTGAGCTCACTCATTCCTCCTCTCTCACTTGCTCATTCTGTTTCTCCCACTACTGTAGGCTACCCTTTTGTACTTGGCCCCTGTGTTCATTTCTACCTTTTTCTGCCCACAAAGAAATTTGCAGCAGTCCTGACACAGCTCCACTGAGTTCGCTCACTCCCCCTCTCTCACTCACTCATTCCGTTTCTGCCAGTGCTGCAGGCTGGTCTTTTGTACTGGGCTTCTGCCTGCATTGCCGACTTTTCCTGCCAGCAAACAAATCCGCAGCAGTCATGATAGAGCTCCGCTGAGCTCGCTCACTCCCCCTCTCTCACTCACTCATTGTGTTTCTCCCAATGCTGCAGGCTGCCCTTTTGTACTGAGCTCCTGCCTGCATTGGTGCCTTTTCCTGCCCACAAAGAAATCTGCAGCAGTCCTGCCAGAGCTCAGTTGAGGTCACTCACTCCCCCCTTTCTCAGTCGCTCAATCCTAATCTGTCCCAAACACTGATTTCCAACAGTGACTGCGGTATTCTGCGCCAGAAGCACAAAAACAAATTTCGGCCAGGACATGAAAAATAACAGCTGCACTGTTCATCAGGAGGTGTGGAAAAATGCCAGTGTCAAAAATGTGGCACAAAAATATTACTAATTTGCGAAGTTACAAGGATGCATGGAAACTGCACAACACACGCCCTAACACAGTCATTTTATGGAGTTTTATCACAAAATTTTCAACATAGGCATTTTAGGACCTCTGTTCATGAACAGTGTCAGTTTGATTTTCTTAATGTGTCCCAAACACTGATTTTCCACAGCGACTGTGCTATTGTGTGCGGAAAAGCGAAAACACATTTTGTCCAGGATGTGAAAAATGACAGCAGCACTGTTCATAGGGAGGTGTGGAAAAATGGCAATGTTGAAAATCTGGAGTGAAAATAGTGCAAAGTTGCGAAGGTACGAGTGTGCATGGAAACTGCACAATGTATGCTCATAGCACACTCATTTTATGGACTTTTGTCACCAAATTTTCAACATAGGCATTTAGGGCCTCTGTTAATGAACACTGTCACTGTCATTTTCATTATGCGTCCCGAACACGGATTTCCCACAGCGACGGCACCATTCTCCGCCTGAAGTGTGAAAACATATTTCAGCCGGGATGTGAAAAATGACAGCTGTACCATTCATAAGGAGGTGCAGAACAATGGCAATGTAGAAAATCTGGAGTGAAAATATTATAAATTCATGAATTTATGAGCTTGCATGCAAACTACACAACGCACACATGTAACACAGTCATTTTATGGAGTATCGGCACCAAATTTTCAACATAGGCATTTTAGGACCTCTGCTCATGAACAGTGTCACTGTCATTTTTATAATCTGTACCAAACATTGATTTCCTGCAGTAACCGTGCTATTCTGCTCTGGAAGTGGGGAAACACATTTCAGCCAGGATGTGAAAAATGACAGCATACTGTTCACAGGAGATTGGAAAATGGCAATGTTGAAAATCTGGTGTGAAAATATTGCAAATTTGTTGAAGTTACAAAGAGTCGCATTAACAGTGCGCAATACGCTCATAAAACAGTCATTTTTGGATTTTTTCCACCAAATTTTCACCATAGCCTTTTTGAGAGCCCACTTCATGAAAACTGACACTGTCATTTCATTAATCAGTCCCAAAAGGTGATTCCATACAGTGACTGTGAAATCACCTTTCGGGGTCAATTAATGCCATGACAGTTGCAGAATTCATGAAGAGGGGTCCCAAAAAGCCCATGTTGAAAATTTGGTGGCAAAATTCCAAAAAATGCCTGAGATATGCATCAAAGTTGGAAAAACTCTATTTATTCCATTATACAACTTACCTTAATTTCCTCAGTTCGCAGTCGTCTTTGAAGAGTGCAGACATTTTCCTGGTCACCGAAGATCATCGCACTGGACTCGGAGGTAAGTATGGGGTGGGGGGTGTGGGGAGGCAGGGGTACAGTGGGTGGGCGTGGGTGGGAAGGGGTGCAGACAGCAAGGGACAGTTTTTTGTTTCAGGATTTTTAAAAAATGTCCAGGACAGTTTTCTGTTTTACAGGGACTTTTGGCATGCTGGGGTGGGCTTCCAGCATGCCACCTGTTTTGGGCTGGGGGGATCTGGAACAAATGGGGATTGAGCATCCCTGTCAGCATATACTTTGGACGGCTCATGAGCTGAGGGGATTGAGCACCCCCCTCGGCACACAAGAAATGCTGTGGGGGAAATGCTGCCGGCGATTGGGCACCCCTGTTGGGGGGACATAAGCCGAGGGGGATTGGGCACCCCCCTTGGCACACAAGAAATGGGAGAAGGGTGGAACATGCCAACGGGGACTGGGCTCCTCGTCGACAAACTGGGGAAGGCTAGGGACAGCCCTGCAATCACGGGTCGCTCCATTGTTGCAGCGGATGATGCTGCAATGACAAAGTGGCCCCTGATTGCAGTGGCTAAAACATTTCAAGTTGGTGGCATGCTGGCTGAACTAGTGTCAGCAGCAGGCTGCCACAGCACTGAGAAAGCAGGCCAAGACTTTAAAGGCTGTGGGGCATTGGCCACAACAGTAACTTTGGAGTATGGTACTGTTGTGGGAATTGGCACAACAGTACCATGCCTCCACAACACCTGCTTCTGGCAACTGTCGTAATATGTTTCTTACGCATGTGTGCAATCAACATAAAAAATGAAAACACTGGACAAACTGGTTCTACAAGACTACAATAAATATGCCCCAGAATGGAACCAATCACATATTAAAAAACAAGGACTACTAAGTCAGGAAACTACTAATAGAATTAAAATAATAAATCGCTAAATACTTATTGGGAGACAAATCTGTCAAAATTATTGCATCACAATTACAAAAAGAAAAGGAATGTAATAGTATTACACTTTTAGAAGACAAAGATGGGAATAAAATAACAAAGAACACTGACATGGGAAAGCGCTTGTGTGAATTCTATGATGACATGCCTGAAAAAAGACAGCATATACAGATGAATAAATGGGAATCTTTATTCATGTAATATATTGTGAATGTACCAATTACAGATCCTACTGTATATAAATATGTATTTTTTTTGTATTGTTACCCCTATTGAAATGTATATCAAAATATTTTGAAAAAAAAAGATGAACAGAGGATGGGCTTGCCTTTACGGATAGGGATGGATCTCTTATATCCCCTTACAGTAGGTAGAGGACATTAAAGTATATGAAGGAGAAACAGTGGGAGATTGGTGTGCTTCAGGTTTGTACAAGATGCTTTCATCACCAGAGGTACTTGACAACTAGAACTAGCTGCAAAAGCTGTTGTGTAGGTGTAGGACCAGTTGATTTCCAGGGCTAAAGAATCATGTGTTTTGGGCTTTCCCAATGTCCAGAAGCATCACATCTTGCTACCACACAGGCAACCCTGGTTCAGGAGCAAAACTGATTCACTGTGTTGGGGGACAGGCCCAGCAGTTGTAACTGCCAATCAGCAGTGTGCCTCAGCTGGGGAAGAGTTCTGGTGGGTTCTGGCAACAATGTGACCCCCATGGCCAGGACAGGGATCATGCCTCTTACCACACAAATGCAGTGGTGTTGAGGCCAATGGAGTCATGACCAATGTCACTGGGGTGGAGGGTAGAGTTGGGGAGAAAAATGGGCAGAAAAAACTCCTGACTGTTTCCATGAGGTCTCATAGAGCTTGTACAGAGTGCAGCATATTCCAGATTACAGAGTATATTAGGCAAGTGCAAAAAAATCTTTCACCGGCAAAATTTCTATGGAAGTCAGAATTTCTCCTCCGCGAAAGGTCAGAAATAATTTTTGTGACTTATGTGGAAATTCTGCCATAAACTATGATTTTTGGGGGGTAGATGTGTAATTTTACATTAAGTTGCGGGAAAAAAGTTACACAGACCTGATTTCCCATTTATTCCTGAAATGACAAGTCATTTATTCTGCATGAAAGATAATGTTATGCATTTACTGTGAGAAATCCAGACTCTGTGATTATATTTTTTTCCTGCACATTTCTTGCTTCTGATTACGCATTTTTAGGTGTCAGCAGAAAAATGATTCCTCATGTAGTAAACAGTATCCCAATGTAAAACTCAGAACTTTATTATTGTATGGAACAAAAAAATCTGCATTTCGGAAGGCAGAAGTCACATTACTGTTTTCTTCCTATTTTTCAGCACACAATTTAAAAAGTCAGTAGGAGAGTGGAGACCTGAGATTGAGAGTACAGTAGGGATTTTTAGAGAGAAACAACAAGAAGAGATAAAACATATTAGTGAAAGCAATCTGCTGATTTAATTATTCTTAGCTTGTTTATTTTACTTTGAAGACTTGTTTGAGAGTGAAGACATTTTTTATTATTTTCTTTCTGGTGGTGGTTATAATTTAGAAAAATGGCAGGAAGTAGACCAATGGCAGAATTTGGCAGCAGTAGCCATGTGGAGGCTGGTGATCATGGACAGCAGCAGGGTGATGGTGGGAATGCGGAGCAGGAGGGTAGCAAGCTGACAGTAGTTCAACAGGAGACCATGGCCACACATCCTCTGACACTAGCGTCAATGCCACCACCAGTGATGAGACCTCCACAATCATGAAGAGAAAGATAACCCCTTCAGCCACAATGAGGTGGCGGTTCTTTAAAGGAGGTTTCAGGCATGCCAACCAAATTTTGGTCCCAATAAAATGCCACTTAAGGAACAGGAGAAACTGGGGACTGCTGTCAAGGCCAGCTAAGAGAAGGAAAGAGGGGGAGTTATATTCCACAGCATAAAACAAATCAAGCACAAATGGGACAGTCTGCAGAGGAGGAACCCTGAAGTTCTGGAGGATCTGGGCATTGCCATCACCACCACCAGAGATGGCACACCAAAGAAGAGGGTTCAGCAAGGGGCTTAGTTGGTGGGTTCTTCTGCACCACCACTGAAAAGACCCTGTGAGGAAGGGAGCATTGAGAGTGAGTATACTGATTTGATTCTTGAGCCTTTTTACAGCTGTCAGTATTGCAAATCACCTTTTTCTCACCCTGAGCCACGCCCATGCCCATAAATGCATGCAGAAGTCATATTGAGACAAGACAAGTAGTCTGGGCATGGGGCACATGGTGGTAAACTATGTTAGGAACTGGCTTACAGACAGGAAGCAGAGGGTGGTGGTAAATGGGATCCAATCAGGGGAGAGGGAGGTGACCAACTGAGTACCTCAAGGATAAGTCCTGGGGCCAGTCCTGTTTAATGTCTTCATTAGCGACATTGTGGTAGGACTGGAGGGAAAGTTCTGCCTGTTTGCAGATGACACCAAGATCTGCAACAGAATGCATACTTCAGACAAAGTAGAGAGAAGGAGGAGGGACCTGGAGAAGATTGAAAAATTGTCTGAGGTGTGGCAACTAAGATTCAATTCCAAGAGTGCAAAATAATGCACCTGGGAAGAGAGACCCTGGGGAGTGCTACTAGATGGGGGGAGAGTTGCTGACTATTTCAAAGAAAGAAAGGGACCTGGGGGTTATCATTTCTGATGACCTAAAAGTATCTAAGCAGAGTACAAAGGCTGAAATGGGGGCCAGTGGCATGCTGGGGTGCATAGGTAGAGGTATCACAAGTGGAAGGAGGAACGTGGTTATGATGCTGTACAAAATGCTTGTGAAGCCTCACCTAGAGTACTCTGTGCTTTCTGGGGACCACACCTTCGTAAGGACATTGACAGGGTGGAGGGAGTCAGAAGGGTGACTAAGATAGTACAAGACATGTACAAATAACATATGAGGAGACACTAAAGGACCTCAATATAGGTACTCACTGGAGGCAAGGAGGGATAAGGGGGACACAGTAGAAACGTTCAGGTACCTTAAGGGCATAAACAAGGTGAGGGGGGAGACATCTTCCAGTATAAGAGATGTACAAGATCAAGGGACCATGACATGAAATTGGAAGGTGGCAGACTAAGGGGGAAAGGTGAGGATGTTTTTCTTCACAGAGAGGGTGGTGGATGCATGGAATAAACTGCCACAGGAGGTGGAGGGGACAAACACAGTGGAAGGTTTGAAACATGCATGGGATAGGCACAAGGGTACATTGGTTGTGGCAAGGAGGGGGGAATCCATTGACTAGTTAGGGTCAGTGGAAACAAACTAGTGTAGGGCTTCAGGCATACTGGATGGGCCTGGCAGTCCTTATCTGCCGAGAATTTCTATGTTTCTATGTAAGACTGTTTCCCATTATACTGTGGCCTGATGAATAGTGAATGGCTGTGTGAATCTAATGAGTGTGCTTGTGCAATTCAGGTTTGGTGCCGTGTTCTATGGTATCAAGCACAGTCAATCCCCCCTCCCCATGATTCCAGCACCAATTGTCATTAATAATTTAAAGAAATTAACTTTTACCTCAAATACTTCATGTAAGTGCTGTAGGTCTGTGTTTTGTTACCAGCCTTAGCTGCCTGTGATGGCATGCACAATGGATGGCACCCACCTGACCTAACGAGAATCATCCCCTCTCCCCTGCCCTATGTGACCTGAGATGTGGATTCACATCATGTGTGTATTTAGTCTGTAAGTAATAGTGTTATCCAACTGCTATTAGTGACTATGGTGAAACTGTCCCATGTGTCATGCCTGGTGCCATCTGCATGATTGATCCATCCTAATACAGATGTTACAGTGGGAGTGGTCAGTGCTCGGGTAGACTGACTATTGTACCATACATTCACTTTCATGGTAGCTCCCGTAAAAAGTAAAGGGAGCAATGCTGTCAGCCAGTGAATATATGCATCCTCCCAATCATCTACCTGATCAGTCACTAGTGTCAGTCCATGGCTGTCTCCAAAAACATGCTTTACCTGAATATTAGATGTGCACTTTTATGTTGTGGAATCATGAACGTGGTCGCTTGTTGTTTATCCCCATGTCCTTCCTTTAGAAATATCTGTGGTGTCCTGCGTTTAAATATTATTCATAGCACCTGGCCCACTCCACAGGACCAACTGAATGTGTAATATTACTGTAGTTCTCCTTTGGTCTTATATTTTCCAAATTCTAACACTGATTTTAAATATTCCTCTTCATTTTGAACAAGTGCTGCTGAAAAGAAGCGGGACCGATGGTGGTGATTCCACCAGCACCATTGCTGCTGGTCTGAGCAGCAGTACCACTGCTGACAATGAGCCTGTAAGACACTTACATTTTTTAACCATTTTGAATTTTCAGTGCACCCTCTATTATTCACCAACACTGGTGCACCAACTTGGGCAACTAAAATGGTGCAGGGTCTGCACCAGAAGCCATATGAAGAGAAACTAAAGGAGCTTTATATGTATAATATACCCTTGAGAAAAGGGGAGAGAGAGGGGACATGATAGAAACTTTCAACAAAGTCCAAGAAGGTAGCATCTTTCAGAAAAGAGATGTGCAAGAACAAGAGGCACAATTTGAAAACGGAGGGAGCTCAGGGGCAATGTGAAGAAGTATTTTTGATGGAGAGGGTGGTGGATGCATGGAACAGCGTTCCTGAGGCTGTCGTGGGGTCAAAAACAGTGTTGAAATTTCAGAATGCATTTATTTATTTTTATTTATTGAAGTCTTTGGTAACCAGGTAGGTGCACTGATCCAGGGGACCATTTTCAGGCATGATCTGGGCCACAAAGTTGTCAGTGTCAGTGGCTCAGTAGGTAGCACACTGGCCTCTGAGGCTGGGAGATCAGAGGGCTGTGGGTTCAGTTCCCATATGGCACTTGGGTTAATATCCACTACTGACACTGTAGTGCAGCATGAGAGGGTGCTGCACTTCACAGAGTGCCGTCTTTCAGATGAGGGACGTTAAACCGAGGTCCCATCTGCCTGGATTGGTGGTAGTTCAGGTGGATGTTAAAGATCCCATGGCAATTTATCGAAAAAAAGTAGGAGAAGGTTTTATTAATAAACAGAACAATAAATCAGGAAACAGTAATACAACCCTTGCACAATAAAATATGAAATAAGAAAACATAACACAAGGACATATCAGTAATAATCAATTACTCAATAGAGAGAATAATGATTCAACCTATTTTGTCTTTCAGAAAAAGGAGTCTCTTTCCACCTCATAAGCCAGACATTATTGGGCAAATATTTGCATTCAGAATCACACTGTAACAATAAATCATGTTTAATATGTTGAAGAACATCAAGTGGTGAGTGATATAACTGTCGTAGAGTAAGTGACATCTGGCTTGCCATAAATGAAATTTAAACTTGGCAAACAGTAGCCGTAATGTACCTTTATCCAACAAAGTTGAATGAAGCAAAAAACTCCCCATAACTTCCAGATATGTAACAGCCCACCATAAAGGCTGGTTCCAATGAGCAGAAAGGGTCAACCAGAATTCTTGCACAAAGGGACAGGAAATAAAAAAATGGGACATTGTTTCCTCCTGATTTATGCACGTATCCCTCGGACAAGTTCTTTCAGTAACCATCTTATGCTTTAAATTCCTCCTAACACTGAGCCGTTCATGACAACTAAGCCATAAACATCCCATAATCTAGGTGGAATCTGTTTATCTACCAAACTTTTAAGGAGACTATCAACATAACCATCCGGAATATCCTTAAAAGCGGGGACTATGGAATGTGCTTTAGATTGCAGGACACCATAAATATATTTGAGGTTTGCAATACACTTGAGCCGGAAGCAACTTCCATCTATTAAGCTTCGATATCACAGGTCTGACATAAATTGGGTAGTTAGAAGTGTGTATATTTTTCTGGCTCAATCTAGGCCACTCTGAGGATAATCTAGGTAACCAATCATATGCATAAATCACCCATAATACAGTTTGTGGACAACTAAGGTCTATTAATTTCCAATGAAAAAAATACTGTAGTAAAAAGTAAATGGATTCACACAATTCAAACCACCTTGTGCAATTGGAAGATACAACACATCTCTTTTAATGGGATTTGGATTTAGGCGACTCCCCCAAATAGTTTGAAAAAAAAGATCCAATAAAGTGGCTTCCAAAACAGAAGGAATGGGGTATACTGCACTAAGGTATAAAAAATGAGGGAGAAAAAAAGTTTTGGAAATGACAACCTTTTTCTTTTTAGTTTGTTGCCATGATTTCCATAATTTAATTCTGGACTATACTGCCTCAGTTTTGGCTGGCCAATTAAGTAATGCATTATCACCTTTACCAAAATCGATGCCTAAAATTCGGACCGGGCCAGTATAACAGGAATTCTCAACTCCATAACCTCTGGAATGTCAGTATGCAGTGGATATAAAAACTCTTCAATTTATTAAGAGAGGAGCCCGTAACACCTGAAAAATTAGAAAAATTACAGAACACCTTTTCTCCAGAGGGTAGATCAGCAACAAAAACACAGACATCATCCGCATAAGCTGAAATTTTGGCCTCAAGGGTACTATGAGGAAGCAATGGCAAGAATCTGCACATTTTGGGCAATAGTATGTAAAAGCGGGTCCAAACTAAAAACATAGAGTAAAGGACTTAGAGGCAGCCTTGTTTTACCCCCGTATTAATAGGGATATAGGAGCCCAAGTAACCATTCACCAAGGGCAAAGCATAAGCATGACTATAAAGCAAAGCAATCCAGGCTATAAAGTGGTCAGGAACTCCATAGGTTCATAAAACCTGAAACAAATACCAATGAGGGACCTGGTCAAAGGCCCTTTCTTGATCCATGGACATAAGAAAACCCTTTATAACATCAGCTTTACCAAGTTCAAATAGTTCCCTAAGCAAAAGGAGATTAATATAAATGGATCTACCCGGTACTGAACAGGATTGGTGTAGGGAAATCAAGTTTGGAGCTATGGACATCAATCTGGTATTCAATATCTTCATTAATATTTTAAAATCCTTATTAAAGGGACACTGCCATCCTGTTTTTTATTATATTATTTCTAGTTGAAACCCCACATTTTATGGTTGCTTACCCTCTATAAAATTCACTGATGTTGCTGTTTGTTTTGTCTGTCTCCTTGTTTAGTAGAATTGAAATGCATGGCAATGTATATTTATAAACAACCTTGTTTTTGTTTACAATCTTGGTTCTGTTCTTACTGCATACTTCCTGAGCATTAGAAACATACCCAAACACTGCAATCACTCACTAGGCAGTAGCCTCCTAAACTACCACTGCATTATGAGGGGCTAGACTGTTTTGTGGATGTTCCCAAGTCCAGTAAAGATGCATTTGCAGTCGACGAGGGAATGTAAACAAACCTGTATTGGTGTGATAACACCAATATGTTGGGCAGTCTATTTTTAATTTTTTTTAAAGAAAATAAGAGTCAGAATCAAACTATCGGCTACATCAACAATCTTTACAGAATGTTGGCAATCATAAAATGTGTTTTTATACTAGGGACACTTTGAGGCCTAAAGGGATTGATGTGTCCCTTTAAGGAGACTTAAAGGTCTCCAATTGGAAAGTAAAGTCCTATCACCTTTTTTATATAACAAAATCTGAATCATAGAAACATAGACTTTGATGGCAGATAAGGGCTACTTGGCCCACCCAGTCTGCCCATTTCCCTTCCTATTGGATAAGCTGCAGATTCTAGTTAACCAACAGCCTACTTCCTGCAACCCCCACTACAATTGCCTTATGGTCTGTCCCATGCATGTTTGAATTCCCCCACTGTTTTAGACCCAACAACCTCCCCAGGAAGGTGGTTCCATGCATCCACCACTCTCTCCATGAAAAATAATTTCCTCACATTACCCCTGAGCCGTCCCCCTCTATTTTTAAATTGTGCCCCCTTGTTCTTATACATCTCTTTTTCTGAAAGATGCTACCCTCCTGGACTTTGTTGATTCCCTTGAGGTACTTAAAAGTTTCTATCATATCCCCCTGTCCCTCCTTTCATCAAGGGTATACATATTAAGCTCTTTCATTCTCTCTTCATATGGTTTCTGATGCAGACCTTGCACCATTTTAGTTGCCCTCCTCTGGACTGCTTCCATCTTGTCTATGTCCTTGCATAGATGGGGTCTCCAAAACTGCACACAATATTCTATATGAGGTCTCACCAACTGTCTGTATAGAGGGATAACCACTTCCCTTTTTCTATTTGTGATGCCCCTTCCTATGCATCCCAGTATCCCCCTGTCTGTCCTTACTGATTTCTCACATTGCTTACCCAGCTTTAGGTAATCTGATATGACTACCCCTAAGTCCCTTTCCATTTTTGTTGTTGTTAGTACCTCCCCTGCTATTGTGTACTCTTCTCCTGGGTTTTTGTTTCCCAGGTGCATTATTTTGCACTTCTTTGCACTGAATCTAAGTTGCCATATGTCTGACCATTCCTCCAACCTTGCTAAGTCCCTTCTCATCCTTTCTACCCCCCCTTGTGTATCAACTCTGTTACAGATCTTTGTGTCATCTGCCTTGCTAAAGTCTAGGTAGGCCGTATCCACAGCACCTCCCTGGTCTATTACTTTGGCCACCCAGTCAAAGAAATCAATTAGATTCATCTGACATGACCTTCCTGCTATAAAGCCATGCTGCTTCGGGTCCTGTGTCCCGCTGGCCTCTAGGTACTCAACAATTCTTTCTTTCAGAAGTGATTCCATCATTTTTCCTACCACTGAAGTCAAACTTACAGGTCTGTAGTTTGCTGCTTCTGCCTTGCTCCCACTTTTGTGAAGGGAATTACATCTGCTCTCCTCCAGTCCTCAGGTATCACCCCATCCTCCCATGATTTGTTAAAAAATGTGGTCAGTGGTGTCACTAGGTCCTCTCTTAGTTCTTGTAGGATTCTGGGGTGAATCCCATCAGGCCCCCTTGCTTTGTCCACCTTGAGTTTTAGGAGTTCTTTCAGGACTCTTTCTTCTATAAATGGACTGACGTCAATCCCCCTACCCAGAGTGCTTCTTTTGTCTGGTTTAGGTAACTCCTCCTCATCTTCTTTTGTGAATACTGAGCAAAAGTATTCATTCAATATCTCTGCCTTTTCACTGTCTCCCTCTGCCCACCTCCCCTCTCCTTTATTAATCTTCACTATTCCTCCCTTCACCTTTCTATGCTCCCTAATGTACCTATAAAAGGTTTTATCCCCCTTCTTAACCGAGTTGGCTGTTTTTTCCTCAATTTGGGCCTTTGCTATTCTGACTGCCTTCCCACTTCTTTCTGCTTTAATTGATACAGTTTTCTGTCATGCTCCTTCTGTGATTCTTTATACTTTTTGAATGCAGCCTTTTTCTCCTCAACCTTCCCTGCCACCTCCTTTGAGAACCATAGTGGGTTTTGCTTTGTTTTCTTTATTTGTTTTACACAAAGGCTTGTTGCCTCTATGATAGCAGTACAGAAGTACTGCTATCATAGAGAAGTACAGAAAAGAATCGAAGTACAGAAATGGAAATCAAGAGTTTGTTGTTGCAAAACCCAATTAAACACTACTGTGAGTATGTCACAAACCAAAGGACTACAGGATTTATAAAATTCTGCGGGCAAGTCATCAATACCAGGCACCGTGTTGATCCATAAATGGGAAATTTCCCTTTTAACCTCATCCACACTGACTGGAGCAATTAAAGCCTGTAACAGTATGTCAGAATAAGGGGCAATACGAAGAGAGGAAAGGAATTGCTCCACACCAGAGCTATCCACTGGAGATGCAGCATATAAATCTGAAAAATGTGAGGACACTGCCTGCAAGGTATCCTGAAATGCAGTGTAACTATTACCAGCAGTATTCACTACTTCAGTCAGGAGGCGATCTGCTGAACGCCTATGACTACAATCCAACACATCCCCTAAAGCAGATTTATTAGCAGAACAGACCCTATGTTCATGCAACAGGGAGGTAGCTCTAGTATATTGTAAAGCAGCCATTTCCTTTTTAACATTCTGTACCCGTGCCATCAAAGATAAGCCTTGTGAGTGTATAGCAGAATATAAAGTTTCTAACTTCATACGTAAAGACAAATATCTCTTATAGTTAGTCACTGCTGCATATTGAAACATTCTTCTAGCCAGAGAAGAGATTTCAGATTTAGTGAGAAGCCACCAATCTAACAAATCTTCGGAAAGTCCAGATAGTGACATACGAGCTTTCAACAAATCATGAACTTGGGCCAGAAACCTTTCATCAAGTAACAGTAAAGAATTCAATTTCCAATATCCCAGCCCCAGTTTAGCATAAGGGCCTACCCCTAATGTGGTAGTTACCACCATATGGTCTGAAATCTCCACTGGAATGGTTTGAGCCTTAATCACTCTTAACACTGCAGTGACAAAAAGAAAATCAATCCTAGTGGATAAGGAGCCTTTAAAAAAAGTATGTCCACCAGTAGGATGACAAACCCTATAAACATCCTGTAGATGACCCTGAATAATAATGTGATTGAGACAATGTGTATCACATAAATCTTTGTAAGTCAATGCCCCCGTCAGATTTATGCACTACACAATTAAAGTCACCACCTCAAATAAGAAAGCGTGATGTGAACAAAACAGGCTGCACCTCATGAAAGAGGTCGACTTGACCTTTCTTTGTAACTGGTGCATAAATCACAGTCAATCTGCAAGTGGTATGTAAATATGCAAAATCCAGTATTAAGGCCCGTCCCATAACCAGCTCAACCAACTTGGTAACATGAAATCCATCACCCTGAAACAACACCCCAACACCAGTACATGTGTCTAATCATAAAGAAAAAAAAGAGGGACCCCATCACCAAAGCTTCTTGGCCATATTATTACCATTATTATTAACCAAAGAAAGGGTATTGAGATGATATCTTGAATAAGGCAAATATCACATGCCAAATCACTTGAAAACTGAAAAGTAAGAAGACGCCTACGAGCATTTTTAACACTGTTCATATTGAGGGTGGCAACAGTGAGATGAAATGCCATGGCCATGAAAGTGGACTAGATAAAGAGAAAAGAAATAAACTAACATCAAGTAACCCTTTCCGTTCTAGTACTCCTTTTTAGGGGACTCACCCCCGACCGCAAAGGCCAATTATCTATGGGCAACTCCTTTGATTTATCACTCTCAGAATCAGACGATACCATAGGTTGTGAGGAGGTATCAGAATCAGCATCCATAACTGAAGACTGTGTGTGGTGGGACAGGACCTCAAATTTAATACATAAGGGAACAGAGCCACCAGGAGAAGACGCTTTAGCCAATTTGGCTCTACCTTTAGTCTGTTTTTGAGCCCGCTTCTTTTCCTGAACACTAGGCTCAGGAGGAGGCATTATAATATTATCCAGATTCATGTCAGGAACAATTACAGGTTCAGCAAGGAGTGGGGTAACAACAGAAAGAGGGTGGGGGCTTAGAGGAAGTGTCCTGGACAACTGGTCGAGGCACATCCTGTAAAGGAGGTTCAGGGGATGGTTCAGTCATTAAAACCACTGTCTGTGGAGCAGGTACTGCAACATCAGGGTATAAAGGGGGACCAGAAACCACCTGAACATGCAAGGAAAGGGATTTTGCTGCAGAAATATCCTTTTTCTGAGCATTGATATGGATCACATCCTGGTCCGGGCTATCCTCTCTGTTATGGGAAGCCCAAGGACATGATCTAAAACTATGACCTAATTCCTCATATAGGTTATACTTTAGCTCAGAAGTACAATCAGCACTAGCATGGCCAAAAGATAAACAAAGGGAACACTGTAGTCTATCACAGGCTGCAGCGAGATGGAAAGGGGAGCCACATTTAAAGCAGGTAAGAGGTTGCCCCACATAGAAGCAATGTCCCCATTCCCTACCTAAAAGCAAACTATTCGGCAAGTGTATTGGACCCACATTTGTATGTCTAAGTCTCACTCTATAATGCCAACCTCCAGTCCACAAATGTTCAGAGTCAAATATAGGCTGTGGCAACCCCAAGACATCACAGCGTTTAGTCAACCGATGCATAATATCACTAGCCGCCACATTCTCATTCCTAAACAAAATGATTACATTTTTAATAGATGGTCTGGTAAGTGGGATAGCCCTAAATGGAAGCCACGACTCAGAGTATTTGAGAGTATCATATTTAGTCCAGAAATGATCTAACCCCCGAGGGGTTTGAAAACTAATATCATATAAGGAAGAACCAGATACATGAATTAGTGCAAAAATGTCATTAGTAAAAAAAAACAATTATCCTTTCAAAAGTGACTTTCCCACATAGAGATGGTCAGGAGCTACATCGAGACCCCTAATATACTGAAGGCGGACCACACTTTCTATCATTGAAGAGGAGGGGGGAGTTCCTAAATGTATCCCATTTTCGAAATTCTTCCCAATTAGATTTAGCCTTTTCCCCAGGGTCAGGAGAAGGGTCAGGGAGTGGGACATCCATGTCCATTTGATCACCCCACGCTGGGCCCCAAGTGCTAGGTCCTCATCTCCCGAAGAGGAGGGAGGCAAAGAAGGAACTTTAGTGAGCAGTGTATTATCCATGTCAGGATGTTGAACATCCTCAGCACATAAACCCAAATCCAGGTTACCAGGCAGAGGTGTAGGCATATCTACCAAGGGAGACTGCTGCCTGCCACAACCAGGTATCGGGCTATAGGCAGGGTCTGGTATCCAATGCCCCAAATCACCCGGTTTCCATCCCATGTTTCGCAGGGAGGCCTCCAAAGAGCTAGGTAGTGGGCTAGAACAAGGTAATAGCGCTGGAAGAGGTAAAACAGGCAATATAGTCTATGCAGTAGTAGTTGAGACACACAGACAAGAAGTTAGATTACTCACAATATTACAAGGTGAAGCTACCGCTGAGTCAAACAGTGGAGAAGCTACAGCTAGATCCAGTTCAGCAGGAACCGAAAACTCTGATGTAGTGTGGTGCAAAGCTAGTGTGACTGGTGCAACAGGAGATTGTTGTCGACTCGGCACCACTAAGGAGCCCGAAGGTGCCATGGCTGTAGAGAAAGCAGGAAGAGTCTCTACACCTCCCAATTCAGGCGATAGAGTCCGTGTCCCAGAAGAGGTAGACTCGAAATGACTAACAGCATCAATAACAGCTAATACCTGGTTCAGATGTGCAGCAAGGAGGGACTTTAACCAGAGTTTGTCAGCAGGCAAAAAATCCGATGAGGCAGAGGCAGACTGAGCAGGTAAAGATTCTTCAGGTACGTTGGGATCCACAGGCATAGTAGCAAAACTTTAAGATGTCCTCAGCACAGTAGACTCCAGAGCTGGACCTGCAGAAGCAGAGCTCTGCTCTTCTGCAGGTACACCAGCAGAGTGACTGATTCCCACAGACGAATCCATGGTCCAACAGCACCCCTACACCGAGTAGGGGAATTTCCTTGGTGTCCTGGCCAAATTTCCCTCATTCACTGAAAATACCACCAACAGCTTAATCTGGTTCAAAGTCAGTTGGCATTCATCTGTATCCCCTTCCCCTGTGTTGTGCCTGAAAACAGGCAGGATTTGTCTAGTGCACTTACCCGGTCAACAAAAACTAAATAAAAAAATAAAATAAAAAATACAGAAGATGAAACATTTAATACAGTACATACAGCAAAGATATACAGGCAGAATATAATACAAACAGACTATACAGACATCAGTAGTGGACAAGGTAAATAACATTGGAGCTAGCAAATAAGAGATCATCAAAGTAAGTTATATAAATGCAAAGCAGATAGGAGGTTGCCCAACTTTAAACTAGCCCAAAATCAGTGCAAAGAACTAATTCAAGCACTAATTGTACATTATGTTCAGCATAATAAATGACAAGTGCAATTAAGTGCAAGACATAAGAATACACCAAGACACTGGAAATATACAGCTGTGTATGGGGGAGGGTTATAAATTGGTACAGGGAAAGATTACCATGGGACCAAGCTGCAGTGTGGAGAGTGGTTGGGGGAATGGGATTAACCAGGTGACAAATGGCACTTGCTCTCATCAAGCTGCCAGGATTTAAGATGAACCTTGAAAGTGGCGTGGGTGTCCATGGAGTGAATGGGCACAGGGAGACTGTTACAGAGGGTGGGAGCTGCTACAGATAATGCTTCTTCCCCGATGGCCATGGAAATTTTCAGAATTTGTAAGGGGAGGAGTGAGGATGCCTTGGTCTTGAGGAGGGACATATATGTAGAGGTGTTCCCTTGCCTGATGGCACTATTCAGGATGTAGCCAACTGTATAGTGAAATCTGTAGGGGAGTGGGAGCCAGCCTAATGACTGTTAGAGGTGGCAGTGGTGGGTAGAGTAGGGTGCTAGGAGGGTGAAATGGCAAATGTTATTGTACATTGCACAAAGGCATGCATGCATGGCTGAGGATGTTCTTGAGTAAATGGGGGAGCAATAGTCAAGAATGGGTAATAGGTTGCCTTGGACAATGGAAGAATGGGCTTCCCTGGTCAGAAATGGTTTGACCTGATAGGCTGCACCAATTTTGTGACTTATGCAATGGATAACAGAGATGATACGATCAGTGTAGAAGAGGGTTGGGTTGAGAATTATGCTCAGGTACTTGAAACTGTCCACATTTTGGAGTATGGTGTCACCTGATGAGATAACTGAGAGTCCGCCCAGACTTTTCAACCTTAGAGAGGACGGATTTGGATCCAAACAGCATGGATTTGTTTTTTTTAGTGTTGACAGGTAGGCAGCGTGACTGGAACCAGGAGTGGGCAGCAGTGTAGTTGGAAGATAAGGCCGCGGATATGATATTAACAGCCTTGTCACTGGAGAAGAGGACAAGGTCGTACACATATAGTAATGCATCACAGGTAAGACAATCAGAGGGGAAGGAGTTCATAAACAAGTGTAACCTCCCTACAAATGGGGGTCACTAAAAGCCTTCCTTGGATGTGCCTAGCTGCCCTCTGTTAGACTGGTGCCCAGCGTGTAGCATTTAAATGTGTTGCCAGTGAGTGCTGTTAGAGCCTCCACATACTGTCTCTTTAAGAGCTGCCTGCTCGCAGGCTTAATTAGTTTGAATGTGGGGACTGTGTGTGTTTATGCCCGAGTCCCACCCAGGCTGCTGCCTAGGTGCTCCATTTCTGCAGTCGCTGTGTGTGCAGAGGGAGCCCATTTGAAAGCTGTAATTAATTCTGAGGAGAAATGTGGAGCAACAGTAAAAATGCAATCTGTTTAACCTGCCTTTCTTGCAGCACAAACTCTTCTTGTTTAGCCCTTTGTTTTGGTCATGAACTGCTGAATTGGACCAATCAGTGTGGGGGATCTTTAAAATGGAGCCTGCTGGGCGAATTAGAACATGGACTCTCATCTTGGAGCCAGCTCAAGGGGGCTATATGGTAGGTGCCCCTGAGAAATGTAGTTTGGACCGGGGCGCCTTTTTGCACCAACAGAGGGAGAGCCCTATTGTGATTGACAGCTGAACCCATCAACTGAACTTGTGGGGGTCTGAAGGAAGTGCCCTGAACTGTTGCTGGCAAGGCAGAGTCGAGGTGGCTGTGGAAGAAGAAGGAGCTCTGATCTGTTGCTGTGTGTAGTTCACATGGGAAACGCATGGGAGGCCCCGAAGTCGGCTTGCAGCAGTTAAAGAGCATAAGTCGGACTGAATCCGAAATTGGAGAGGAGAAGGAAAACTGCTGTTGTGAAGCCAGGCTCACCTGTAGAGGACCTAAGATTTTGCTCAAGGGTGATCGGCCTGTCAGGGACTGAAGCTGCTGTGAGTGCTCCCAGGTTTTAGCAGTATTTTGCAATCGGGATCGAGGAGCAGCCTGCCTGGTACAGTAATTTCCTTTACATATGAATGTGCTTAGAGCTAGTTGGGGATCGCGACTGATTTTTTCCCCCTTTGCTGTGAACTGTGTTCTGTGTTCTGAAGCTTGAAGCAAAACCCAGCTCAATTCAGACCTAATCCGCACTGCCTGGCGCAGATAGGCCCTGCCATGAGGGTCCTGCCTCACTACCCTGCTGCACAGAAAGATCCATCGTTGAGGGGCCCAGTTTCCTCTAGCAATCAGGAGAGATCATCCATCAGCCCTCTTGTGTTTAGTCTGGGTATCATGAGTAATTATCAGGGTAGCTCCCTGCAACTTTTAATAATCAAAGTGTGCCATCTGATTTGTTTGTGCTTTTCCTTTACACGAACTGAGCCACCCAACTCCAGATTACAAATTGTGTGTGTGCATGTGTTTTTCCATCACAGGGCCCCAACCAGCTGCACCAGACATGGCCAGCCCCATTCTCCATCCTGGGTACCCAGAGAGTGTGACTTTTGGACCCTGAATTGCATGCACAGTACTGTGATTAATGTTGTTTACTGCCAATCAACCTGATTTGCCCCCTTCCTTGTTACTGCTCCCTAAATAAATCAGATTTGTTGTTATTGAATTATATTCTGCTTGTGATATCAGTACCTATAGAACCAGCATTGCATTGTGTTTGTGTACATTGCCTAACCTTGTTTTACAGGGGGTCCTCAGACATGTGCTGCAAGAACCAGTCCTGAGGGTAAGTGGTGTCTATATGAGCAGCTGGTATACATATCTGGGGTATTGTGAAAGTCGCTGTTGTGTATGGTGTGAGCCACTAGTGGGGACTAAGGGGGATCACAGTGTCCCAGAGGGCTGTGATCTAGTTAGAACAGACACTAACAACCCGGACTTCTGGGTGGAGGCACCCTTCAGAGGACCTAGGCCCCTCAACCTGTCACTAGCCACACAGGCAGGGGTAGTAACCCTTGGGATAGTGCCACCTAGCGGTTACACAAGGAGAAAAGCAATGGATCAAGGATGGAGCCTTGAGGTACGCCGATGGTAACTGGGAGTGCAAAGGAGGAGCAAGATCCTATGCAGATAGACTGCAATCTATCGGAGAGGTAGCTTTTGAACCATCATGTGGCCCTAGACGAGAGCCCAAAGTTTTTGAGGGAAGAAAGCAACAGAGCATGGTCAACTAGGTCAGAGGCTTTAGACAGATCAATGAAGACAGCACCTGTTACTTTCCCAAGGTCCATGTTCTGGTGGATGTGATTAGAAAACAGTGCCAAAGCAGATGAGGTTGAATGGTATTTACGGAAGCTGTGGTACAGGCCAGAAATTAGACTGTATGTGTTAATGTGGTCAACCAGTTGTCTATGAGTATTCCTTTCCAGCAGCTTACTGAGGTGGGGGAGTAAGGTTATAGGCTGATAGTTGTCTGTGGATAGCAGATCACCAGCTTTGAAAATTGTGATTACCATGGCATGCTTCCAAGTACTGGGTACTGAGGAAGTGGTCAAAGCCAAGTTAAAAAGGTAGGTGAGTCACTTTCTGATGGCAGTGGATATAAGTTTAAGCACTGCAGGATAGAGATCATTACTGCCAGGGCTGCCCTGGTTGGGCAAGCTCTTTAGTAGCTTGACAGTGTCCTTAGGGGGTGATTGTCTGGAAGTGGAATTAGTGTATGGGTGTTTTACCAGAAGTGGGGGCAGGAGAATGATAAGAAGGTCTGGGGCTAGTGGTCTTCAGAAGTGGCACCTTTCTAAGGAGGGCCAAGAGGTCTGTGAACTTTTTATTGAAGACTTTGGCAACTCCAGCGAGCTCGGTCAGCCAGCCAGTGGGATCATCAAGATGGATAGTAGAATTGTGTGTTCAGGGGTTGAGCAAGGAGCTGATCTCACTCCAGAAATGGTGGGGATTGCTGAAGCTTTCCCTTTGTTTGCCCTGGAAGAAGGCGCGCTTCTGGGCAAGGGCAGCCTGTTTACATCAGTTCCATAAGTGCCTATATAAATTCCAGCTGGTAGAGAAGGGGGCCTTTTTGTATGTTGACCACAATTTATCCCTCTTTCTCTTGAATGCTAGGAGGTCTTTAGTAACTCAGCAATTGCAACCTCCCCTAACCCTGCGAGTGGTCAGGGGGAAATGCAGATTTGGAATATGAAGGAGTGCGGCAGTGAAAAATCTTTCTGCCTCAGACACATCTAAAAGTGCATATAATATTGACCAATTTATCACCTGGATATCATTGAGGAGGGAGGGAATGTCAGGGTGGTTGAAGTTATGGAAGGATAGTAGTTTGGGTGGGGGCACTTGGTCTTCATGGCCCAGACCATGCAGGTGGGTGAGTGATCACTCAAAGCATCTGGTTCCCAATAGTAGAACCTTATCCTCATGATTGGTGATCACCCAGTCGAGTAGTGTATGGTGTTCAGTATGAGAGTTGTGCCTAGTGGGGACAGGTATGATTTGGACAAGGTTACGGAGCTTGAGCTGGTTAGAATAGTCAGTTTCCTGAGCACTAAGCCAGTCTAAATTGAAGTCCACAAGGAGAATGGTGTCCCTAGTGAGGGAGAGGCTCTCTCTACACCTTCAAGGTGGGTGGAGAGACCTTTGATATGTCCCAGAGGGGGCCTGTAGCAGCACCCAATGTAGATCTTTTTAGCTGAGCCAATGGTAAGCTCCACTAGCAGCCAATCACTGGGTGAACTAGGGTCAGAGTGGAGTACAGGGTCAGCAGAGAGAGGCTCATGGACATAGAGAGCTACCCCTCCATCTCTCTTCCTGCCAAGTCTGTCATGCCTCACCAGATAGTATTCTGGGAGATGATAGGCAGCATCTGAGAGATGGGGTTCTATTCATGTTTCTGAGATGCCAAGCATATGTGGCTTGTATAGTGCAACCCAGGGTTCAGGTCGGTATATTTAAAGGGGTGGCTACATAGGTTTATTTGTGCAAACTTTAAGTCAGTGGAGGAGTTCCATATAGGCCTCTAATAGAGAATGCCACATAAAGGTGAAGGGTACTCAGTGATTATTTAAAACCAGTTCAGAAAAAACACCACGGCACCCACCTCAGCACACAAAAATGGTCAGGAAGCAATACTATGAAATAAATCATGAAATCCTTTACTTGTAACAGCAGCGTACAAAATACAGATAAAGACTCAGCAAATTTTATTCTCATGTTTCACCTAATCATGGGCTTTAAAAGCTTTCATGAAATACTCTGCAAAGTGAAGTGAAAAACTTCAAAGTTAAATAGATACATAGAATGTGATGGCAGAAGGAGTCCTCAAAGTATATCTAGTCTGCTCATGGCTTGCTGTATTTTATCCCCCTCCCTCATTAACTGTTCTGGGTAATGATGCCCATACATATTGTCCAATGCTTGCCTTGAAGGCACCTACAGTGATAGCCTTAACTGCCCCAGGGGACAGACCATCCCAGGCGTCTACCACCTTCTCTGTGAAATAAAACTTCCTGATGTTTGTCTTGAACTTGCCTCCACGTAGTCTCTGGACATGTCCTCTTGTTCTGCTGTCTTCCTTAAACCAGAAAAGTTCATTTGTCTAGGCCTTGCTTATACCCTTGATATATCTGAAAGCCTCTATCATGTCTCCCCTGTCTCTCCTCTGTTCCAGGGAGTACATGTTCAGCTCCCTCAGTCTCTCTTCATAAGGCTTCTGGTGCAGCCCTTGAATCATCTTTGTTGCTTTCTTCTGTACTGTTTCCAACATGTCTATGTTCCTTCTGAGGTGATGTCTCCAGAATTATACCCCGTACTTAAAGTGCGGCCTAACCAGTGTCCTGTACAGTGGCAAGACTACCTCCCTTCTTCTACTAGTGATCTCTCTCCCGATGCAGCCCAGCATACCCCCCACTTTAAGTGCTGCCTTTTTGCACTGCCTACCCAACTTTAGGTCATCTGTTATTATGATCCCCAGATCACATTCTCCACTTGTTTTTGTTAGTTTTTCACACCCCGGATGTTCACATTCCATTTTTTCTTATGGATTTCTGGTTACTTCACTTTTTGGGGCTCCTTAAGGTGAATTGTACAATGATTTAAGGGATGGCTGGTAACATGGACTCTGTATTGTCTTGCTTAATTAGCGTAGTGGAAAGCTGGAGACAGTTTGGGCCCAGAACTTTGAGAATCAAACCATCCAAAAACCTTCAAAAAAGCATTTTTGTGACAAAATTTTGAGTCAAAATTTAGTACATCAATTGCTGTAAACGCTTGTGTGTTTATATCATTGAACATTTATTGATTTTATATAAATATTGCATGTTAATTCAGTACATTCAGTCTCATTACTGACAGACACTGTAGAAGTGTGCTTTGAGGAGGAGCAGATCTGTGGTGTAGAAGGGAGAGTCACAGACCCCAGTGAGAAAGGCAGTCTTTCCAACTGTTGTTGGCTACTGTTTTAGTATTTGTGTGTTCAGGTACACACAGTAATACTTTCATTAATTTTTTATAAGTTTTTGCTGTTTGCTGGGCATTTTTTCAGTCTGTTTAAAATACTGTGTAGTGTAATTTACTGAACAGTTAAAGTTTCTGTGCCTGTCCTTTAATCTGTGTGAGTGCTGCCAACTCATGTGCATTTGTTTGTGCCACTGCAATAGCAGTACTCTAAATTTCTCAGCCTGTCTGTGATAGTTTTCCCTGCTTCTGTATAGCTACTGTTGTAACCCCCCACTGCAAAACAAAGTATTATTTTTCCACTTTTGGATTTCAAAAGACTGGTTAAGGTCTTGTTGTGCCTATGCAGCTGTATTTCTTAGGTATCAGCGTGGCTCAGTTGGTAGCTCATCCGCCTCTGGACCAGAAGGTCGTGGGTTGTCGTCCCACACCGGGATTGGACTTGCACCTAAAAAATCACTGGCATCCAAGTGCAGTATTGGGGGGGTGGTGTGCCATCCTTCATATGAGATGTTAAAACCAAGGTCCCTTCTGCCCATCCTGCTGTTGTCCTGGTGGGTGTCCAGGTGGAAGTAAAAGAACCCAGGGCACTCTTCACGAAGAGCAGGGAACATTCCTAGTGTCCTGGCCAACATTCCCCTTCCCATAAACTGGTTCATGCAATTATCCAGGCTGTGTGTGAGAGACGATGTGCAATATGGCTGCCACCACACATTCAGTCACTTCACTACCAGTCTAGCATTGCTTGTAAAGCGCTTTGGGATACACCGTGTATGAAAAGCGTTATATAAAATACTGATTCTTCTTCTTATTCTTTAGTGTTCCATCTCCATCTGGAAGTCACAGTTGTTTTTTTGGCTTCCCATCCACCAAAAATTGCAGAAATAAAAAGTTGCTGATAATTGTCTGTGTAATCTTAAAAAATGCCCTGTGAAGAGACAGTTAGGCAAAGTTGTTTTTAGCTGTGGCACTGCTGCCAAGAAGTCTGTGAGCAGAGAAAGTTGTTGTGATGATGAGGCAGGTTCCTCAGGGGCTAACAAGTCTAGCAGTATTAAGAGTGGTTGTGGCCATGGCAGTACACAGCAGAAGGGAAACATAGTAGTTGCTGCAAGTAAAAGAATTTCTCCCACTCTTTTTCACAGTGAGATCAGTTGCTTCAATGCTGGTTGGAGATGCTGTTGTCCCTGCTTGTAGCAAAGTTAGTGATGGGCCCAGCATGGTTGATAACAGCATGAGTATTGTTACAACCTGGGCAGAGTTATCAGGTGGCAAAAATGTTGTGGAGTCAGAATGATATCCCACTCCCCACAGTAGTTGAGCATGATTCTGATCATGATGATGACTCACAGTCTCACGTTTCCACTGATCTTGAGGTTAGGCCATCCAAACATTCAGATGTGGAAGGAAAAAGTGTGGATGATCATATTGAGGCTGTGGCTGGAATATCTCCAAAGGACAGTATCCAAAGTGAATTTGTGGATGATTATTATGATGATGATGTTAGAGACCCCATTTGGGAACTGGTCAAAAAGAAAGTGAAGGTTGCTGTTTGTAAACAGTCTCTTAGTAAATCACCCCAGCCTCAAATTTCTGATGTAGCTGTGTCTGTTGATGACCCTGAGTACAGTAATAGTCATAGATTGTGATGTTCAGTCAAAGTCCAAGTGTGCACAACACCCAAAATCATACAATACACCCCCCATTTCATCGCCACAAAAACTGCAGTCCCATATACAGCAGTAGCAGTGACAAGGGGGAAAGTAGGGCATCAAAATCCCTAGTTTTGGATTTTTTTCATACAAGATGGAAGTGATGAAACAGTGGCAATCTGCCAGCTTTGCCAAGTGCATGTGAGGCATGGTAAAAAGGGTAGCCATTTTGGCACTGAAGGCCAGTATACTTATCTCAAGAGCAGGCACATAGCACTGTGGACTCGGCACCAGAGGGGAGCTAATGCCATAGTGGATTGTTCACCCTCATCCACCTTAGTGAGCATGGTATCTCCTTCTCAACTGAGTGTAGGTAGCCAAGTCAGAAAAAGTTGTGAAATGACACCAGAAGATTACTACAGACATGAGGTGGAGGATGACTTTGAATGTTCGAGTAGTGGCCAGAGTAGCAGTGGTGGTCCATGTAGTAATTCTACTACATTAGCCCCTGTGCTTAAAACAGGTAAAATAATGGCATTTATTGGCTTGTCACCTGTGCACCCACCATCACACGTCAAAGGCACCACATCCATGGCAGTTCGCAGAGGAGAGCCATTTTAAATGCCATGTACAAAACACCAAACAATGCAGCCCACATCGCATAGCCTCTGCGCAGAACAGTAAACACCCACCAAATCATATGGCTGCATGTGAACTCAATGCTCCTGTAGCAGAAATGCTGGCAATTGACCTTTTGTCATTCTCCTTCGTGGAGAATGCACGATTCCAATGCTTTGAGGCATGTGCATGTCCTAAATGGAAGATCCAGTCCAAGACATACTTTGCCACCCATGCTGTCCCTGAGTTATATTCAAGGCCCCTAGAATTCTGCGGCCACAGAATTTTGCGCAGAACTTGCAATCCACCGCAGAACTTCTGCAGTGTCACAGAATTCACTGTTCTTGGTGATTTTTTAATAACATTTATGTTTATCCATAGAATCTGGTTCCCTTCCCCTCTTTTTATATCCAAAATCCCTTTAAGCTCAGAATGTGATGTCATCATTGCTCTAACATCATAAATTAGCTAATGAAATGGCTGCATTCTGCAACAGAAATGAACAGTCACTTATCTACCACAGCTCCCACTGCCAGAGGTGGTGGCACAGCACATCAGGCATGGTGATATTTGCTCAACCTACACTAAAGCCTAATACAATTTTCAGTCTTACGTTATTGCACTAGGGCCAACTTAAACAAAGCCTTGTCAATAGCATAGACCTGTTAAGTCCATACCTCACTTTGTACAAACTTACAGTATTTGTGCCTTTAAGGTATAGAGATGCCATCTGAAATGAATAACTGGTAAAATGAATTTACCTGTCATTTTTAAGAAAAATAAAGTAATTATGCCCAGAAAAGTGGAATATAATAATGTGTAGACCTGCTGAAAGAACAGACCTGTTAAATAATTGCACTGTACACATTTTTGCCAGGGTTATTGATTACATAGTATCACTGGTTGATAGGGTCAGCCAAACATTATGGAGAAATGTGTTCAGGGCCAGCTGTTGGGCAGAGGGTAGCATGTTGTGTTTCCTTGCTGGCAACTCAGGTTCAGAGATTAGCTCTGGGAGCTGACTGGACAACACAAGGACTGGGGGAAATCATCACTGCTCTGAGCCTGGGAAGGTATGGTGCAGTGTTCTGTCACACAGTGGACACGTTGTAATGGGCTGGAGAGCTCTACCTCACAATTGGTTCACATGTATGTCATGGCCTGATGGTGTTATGTAATGTGTCAGGTGAAGCAGGTTGGCACGAAAAATGAGTTTTGCAGTAACTCCTCTGTTCTGTTTATTCCATTTCCAATGGGACTTGTATGAATGAGGATGCAATTTCATGGAAATTAAAACAAACAAAAAAAAAAATATATATATATATATATATACACATATACAGTCTCTCTCTATCTTTCTCTCTCTCTCTCTCTCTCTTTCTCTTTCTCTCACTACACAAACACACACATATTTGTATGTATATTACAGATTGTATATAAATATATAAGTGATACACAGTGGAGACCTCATTAGTAGTATAGATACAATTCATATAGAAATACCTTATTTATCACATAAGGTCCCCTCTGCATATTTCATTTATGCAATAGGCTAGGACCTTAAGGGAGAGAAATTTGTTTTGCTTTTTTAGGCATTAAATTATTTCTGTAAGTCTGTTATTTTTTGAACTAGTGTTACTGTGCTTTCCCCATCCTGATTGCTATAACCATTGTCATGAAAGTGAAATCAGGATGACAAGCTGACACTGTGATATGGTAATTTGTTAGTGCCACAGAATTTCCACAGAAATTACAAACCACTGCCGCAGAGGTTCTGCGGCAAATGGTAGTCTTGCCTCAGAACTTGGCCCCACTGTGCTGTAGAAAAGTAGGGGCCTTGGTTATATTGTACTGTGACAGAGTCTGTAAGACATGCCCTTCAACAGTCTGCAACAAATTACATTCACTTAAGTATGGATATAAGTACAAGTGGCAAAATGGTGGATAGTTCCTATCTGTGTATTACTGCACATTGGGTGCAGCTACCTGGGGTTGTCTGTGATGGTGGGATGGAAAAGCAGTATAATAAGTCAGACTATGGTGGTAGCAACCTTCATGGCATTAGACAGCATGCCATGCTTGCAATGCATAGTGTAGCAGGGTCACATACAGGTGAAAACACATTACACTTGCTACTGACATAAACTGATGAGTGGGTGAACCCTGTCCCTAAAAGCTGGCTTCATAGTTAGTAATAATGGATCAAACATTGTTAAATGGATCAGCAATGGTGGCTTTGTGACAGTTCCCTGCATGGCCACTGTTTTGATCTTGTGATGCAGGAGTTTTTGCAGTACCCAGAAATCATGCAAATGCTGACTGTTGCATGTCAGATCTGTGCCCACTTTGCATGCTCTGGAAAGGCCCATGACTAACTTATTCAGTTGCAGATCCAAAACAGCCTCCCTCAGCACTGCCTCAAACTTGAAGTTGTCAAGAGATGGAACTCTACACTTTATATAGCAGAGCGGTTGTACTAGCAGTACAAACATTCTCCGAGTACCTAGTTATGCACACTAGCTGTGACAGTTCAGGGGCCTCAATGTCTATGACAACTGAACAGTGGTGACTCATGGACTCAGTAATATTAATTTTGAGGCTGTTTGAACATGCCATACAGGCAGTGAGTGGTGACACTGCATCTGTTAGTCAAGTCATTCCACTGCTATGGGTGCTGAGGCAGACCTTGTTGAATCTGCTGCTTAGCCTTGATGTGGCTGGAGATAGGGCAAGCTGTGCATTACTGAAACACATGATTACAATCTTAGACAGCAATAGAAACATTGCCACTATTCAACAATCTCCAGAATATGGAATTGCCACAATGCTGGACCCACGCTACAAATGTGGCATTGCATCCATACTGGAGGGAGGGCAAGATCAGGTTCAAAATCTGACTGGACAGCTGATCAGATTGTTTCATGGGGCACAGAAGTAATTTGCAAAGTTCTGCAAACCACAGCATAACGAGGCTGAAGGTCACTGTGGATTCAGTGCATCCAGTATGGTGGCTGTCCAGCGAGGGGTGGTGTCAGCTGCACAGTTGTCCATTAATCTACTTTGTGGTGCTCTGTATCAAGTAGGAATTTGTGACCTAGAGGAACCTTGTGAACAGGTGCATGACTCATCAGGAATGCAAGTATTACAGAGCATGGTTGAGGCATATTTGGCAGAAAACAGGGATGTGACAATATTGGATGATCCTCTGATGTACTGGAGTGGCAAGGTGAATGAATGGCCAGTACTGACTTCAGTAGCACTGAAGTACCTGACCTGCCTATCCTCTAGTGTAACTGTGGAGAGGGTATTTAGTTCTGTGGGGACCATAGTGTGTGACCATCATACTAACATATCACCTACAAATGTCAGCACGCTGACACTTATCAAAATGAATGAAGATCACATACCAAGCAGGATAAGCACATCTATGTTTGTACCCAGTCACAATGATGGTGGTGCTGATGATATGGGTGAAGCAAATCATTCCGGTGGCAGCGAGAAATGGTGTACCATTGAGGTTGATGATGCAGTCTTGGAAAAAGAATTTCCAAGTGGTTACAATTCTGGCATTGAGGATTGTGAGAGCTGCTTCCTCCTTGATGATGATGATGAGGAGGAGGATGATGTTGGTGGGAGGGCATAAAGAAAAAATTTGCATTCGAGTACTTCTTCCTGTTACTTATAACTATCATCAAGGTCACAGATTTACAGTAATTAAAATAATGAAATTCCTTTTTCAAGACTTGAAATTCTGGGAATTATATCACTAATTGTTACTCAAATTTTTGGATTTTACTGGGATTTTACTTTCATTCATTTAATTAGTAGATAAATAATCTGAATCAAAGAAGGCTCAGTATGTAGACCATTAAATGAAGCAAACTGAAAATAGCACTGGAAGCAATTATCAGAAAAGCACACATTCTGCAGATTAGCTGATCTGGTGCAAAATGCAGAAATTCCGTGAAATTCTTTGTTTTTACTGGTGTGAAGGCTGTACAAATTCTGAAATGTTACCATTTCTTTGCCAGTAACAATTGAAAAGCAGTGGCCTTGACTATCAGATATGACATGTCATCATAGTTCCCCTTCCCCTTTCTGGATTTCACCAGTACAGTTCACAAAATGTGTGCAGTCAATTTCCTGCAGTCTTCTAAAATCAAATTGTAGCCACTGAAATCCTGCTGATTGAATGACAGATATCCTCCTGAGATTGGAATACAGTAATGCACCCTAGCCAGCCACCCTGCTTCTTGAGAGAGAGAGAGACATTGTACCAGTGTCCAGTCTATGAACCTTCAGCCAGCCACAGCCACCCTGCTTCTTGAAAATGAGAGAGAGAGATAGAGCGAGAGAGAGACATTGTACTGGTGCCCAGCCTAGGAACCCTCCACCAACCACAGCCACCCTGCTTCTAATAAATAATTTACAATAAGTATGTAATATGTCATGTACTATGGTTTTGACTTGAACTGTGGTGTTAATCCTTTCTTTACCATTCTATACATGCCACTGTCACCAAATGCAAGCAAGTGATTTTCATTTTGTTTTCACAGGTTACAGTTTAAACTTGCAGTCATACAGTCTTCCTGGCACCAAAAGGATAACGACTACTGTAATTGCATCAACAATAACATTGCAGTGCACCCAATGAAATTATTTCATCTACAGGTAAGTATCAGTCTTATTTCCTCACTTTTTTCTTGTTTTCCACCTGTGTGAAGCATTCAACTATGGCGACATACAGACCAGATAATATATTTATTTCTACACAGATGGGATGGGCACACTTCAGTATGCTAGGATTGTACAATGTGTTATCCTGGTCGTGAAAACTTAATGTAAGACAGTGGGCCAGTGCGTGTCACTCACTAAACTTGTTAAGTTTTTTTACAGGTGTTTACTAATAGCTGTGTATTTAAAGCTGGCTATAGCAGAAGAGAGGAACAGCTACTCTGGGAACCAAATGTGGTACTGCAATGAACTCCAGATAATTTTTTCTTCATCCGTTTTCAGGTAACATCAAGGTGCTGTGGACTGGCATCGGTGCTGTCTTCCAATCTGAAGATGAATGACAGTTAGGATATGCTGAAGACCTGGAAAGAAGACAGAAACATTAAGCAAAGTTGTTTTCCAGTGATGCCCCCCACCCCCAAAAAAACTGACCTTTCATGGCTTGACATTTTCTGTACAGCTGAAGTCATCATCAATCAGAAATGTGCAGAACACAGACACGTGTGCTACAACCTGAAAATGAAAAAAAAGAACAGTAATGAGAAATGCTTATAATTCAGTTAACCACAGCAGTAACCCTCACCCCTCCACCCTCAAATAAAATGTTAATGTTACAGTACCACAATAGATGTCGGACTCGGAACATATGTATGGCAAGTGAATGTGATCATCATGGCTACCATGGTGAAGTGTAAACATTCCATATCTATGGTGATGATTCCCTGAAAAGGAACAACATGATGGACTGCTTACAGCACACAAGATTCAATACAAATTAAATGGTTGTGTCTATGAAAAAACATGATAGTGGGACAAACAATAACTCACTATTGTGGAATGAAGGCACATACAAAGGGCAGCATGTTTCAATGATGCAGCAGGCTTCAACGCAGGCAATGCTCTTGCTTGGGATACTGTGACACTTTTCTGGCCTTTAATTCTTCATTGGGACTTTTCATGAAATTAAAACAGTGGGACAACAGCAGCAGCAGTAGGCGTCACCAGGCAGTGCTCTCACTTGGGACACAGTGACACATTTCTGGCCTTATTCTTCATCAGGACTTTTCATGAAATTAAAACAGCAAGACATTCACAAAAAAAACACATTTGTGGGGTGAGGGACTCTCCTGGTATGTGATTTAAAGATATTTTGATTGCTGTTGTTGGTATGTATACTACAAAAATTTAATACAGTAAACAGCAAACAAAAAGTAATACAGCATGGCAATTAAAGCAGCAGTGCAAGAATGTGGTTACAATTTTGACCAATACTTTTTTATTCTATGTTACATTGCCCCTTATCTAATAAGTTGTGTATAGGAACGATACCCTTCTTTCCACAATTTAAGTAGGCTGTACTACTTTTTTTTCCAATCAGAAGTAAGAAATGCAGCTCTAATTTTAATCTGGCTTGCACCATGTTTTTATCAGTTTTCTCATATGCTTTTTGACATCAACTATTTAAAATAATTTCTGTTGTGTCTAAATGAAGTCACATGCAGCAGACAGTACTCCATGACCTTTTGGAACAGTACTGTAGTTGTTTAAAAACAGAAGGGAATACTGATGAAAACCAGGTCACAGTAACACTAAAATGAGCAGTACTTTTATTATTTCAGATTTTAAAAAAATTGAGTAATGCAGAATAAAATAAATGGTGGAAAGAGAGGTATCATACAATCAGTAGATAAGGGCCAATTGAAAATATAATACAAAAGTATGGGTCTAAATAGTCAATGGATTATTGCACTGCTGCTTTAACAAAATTTAAGGAAAACAGTCATAATTCTAATTGAAATCCCACATCTCACAAATGTATACCCCCCATTATGCTTTCAGCAACACAAACACAGTTGTTTCTGAGTTCTTACTTAACTTACTTTATTTTTTAAATGACTGAAGGTCAGCAAAATGGTGGACACTGCATGCTTTCATTACAGATGAAACTGTTGCACCACACCACCAGCTTCAATAAAACTGTATTGATGAGGGTGTTTCAGCAACGCAGTTTAAAATGAAATGAAAACATGCAGTGTCAGCAAAGTTGGTGACCACATGACTTTTAGAAAACAAAATAAAGCAAGTACTAAGTAAAAAAAAAATTATATGGAGGAAAGCATAATGGGGAGGGGGTGGACATTTGAGGGATTTGGGGATTTACCATTATGAGCAATAACAAATACAGGATTACTGCACTGCTGCTTTAACAAAATTAACATCAGGAAGAACATTTAATTGAAAATAAATTACATATTTAGTCTATGAAAACAATTATTGATTAAGAAAAAAAGAAAAGCAGAGGACAGTTTTTTGGGGCTAGATCTGGTTAACTGATAATTTTTTACTGGGCCTCGGGGGGGCTAGGGCTGACCTCTCAGCATGCATAAAATGTTTATAATTTCTACTTGCTGAGCCTCAATGCAGTTCAGCTGCTGGCAAGCAGTGTCCACAACATTATGCATGACTTCCAACTCACTCCATAATGCAACAAGATCACCCTGTGTGGCAGGAATTTGGGATGGTCGCCTGCAGCTGCCGGATCCGCCACTGGTTCTACTACCCTGTCCTTTCAGCATTGACACCATGCAGGCTCATGTGCTGTCTCTTCTTGAACCTCTTCTGCTGCAGGAGTGGCTGCAATGTCTTGCAGCTTTGCCTACCACTGGGCATGGTGGTGCACTGACAGATGGGTTCTTTGCCCACCCATGCTCAAGTGGCTGCCCTGCGACCACAACATCCAGTCATTTTATATAAGTTGCATTTCACCACCATCAGGTCACTGGGGAGGGAGATGAGAAAATCCCAAACAGGCAAGCTGCGGGGAGGAAAAGGCACAGGCAGTGTGGGACACCAGATACTGAAGGCTGATTACTTGAGGGAGGGGCAACAAGTTACTGCTGCTGTTGTTCTTGCTGCTGCTGTTCTGGCTGCTGCTGCTCTTCGTCATCACTGGTAGCCACCAGTGCTGCAGGGCTGGCAGTGGCAACACTTCTTTCAGAAAAAGCAGCAGCTGCTGGTGCTGCCTTGGATAAAACAGGTCCACTTGAAACATTTGGCTGTGAGGGAGCACTGGAGGTAGAAACACTACCTCAGTTGAGGTGAATAGTTCGCCCCTGGCCACTGTGCATTCAGGACCCCCACTTCCCACCACTTTGCCCATCTCTATTCATCACAACAAAAATGAAATGTAATTATTAAACTAGCAAAAAAAAAAAAATACTAGTAAAAGTACTTGTAGTAAAAATATTAGTAACTAAAATTAAGAAATTAAAAAAACAACTTTTTTTAAACTAAACTAAGGTTTCAAATCAACTCAGGCTAGTGGCTGCAAAAGTTAAACAAAAGGATCAAAAAACTTTAAAACTGAAAAATTGGAAAATAGATCGAGTTAGCAAAAAGCACACAGCAAACACTGACTCTGTTCAACTCCTTCTCCAAGAGAAAGTGAAACTAGTTCACTGACTTCCTGCCTAATTAACTGCCTACATGCATCATGTGACCTGCAGACAGTCAGACATGTGATCTTGGGCTGTTTCTTGCAATCTTCGCCTTCTCAAACTGTAACGTGAAGTTAACTTGAAGTTCACAATGCAAAGTTCATTAAAGGTGAATTTTGACCTTTCAATAGAAATTTCACATAGTGCTACATGGATTCGAAGTTGGGCACTTCGAGTTAACTTTGTGGGTGTAATAAAACTTTGCTGCATCTTTAGTTAGCAGGGAGCAGGAGTGTGCCACAGGCCAGGCCAGCTCAACAAGAGCAGCAGACTGAGCTGCAAACAATCTCCATTGCATTACCACCCACCCAGCCACAGACAGTACAGTTGGGCAGAAGGGAGACCACCCTGAGTGGGAAATGTTATGCTGCTTTGTGGAATGGCCTGAAAAGGGTTGAAGTCAGATTGGAAAGGGTGGAGGAGGTGCAGAAAAATATCCTGCATCTGCTTAAATCAAGCAGGAGGAGGGGGTGCACAGCCAAGTCTGGTGGCATCTGTCCTGAGAAGACGCCGGCGCTAACTGCAGTGCAGCATGACAAAATAATTTGTGAACCTTTGCTCCTACTGCACATTTGTTTTGTACTTAAAGGTGTGTCATAAGTCTGTTGTAACTTAATTTTGCACCGTTATGTAACCTTATGCTTATACTCCAGACAACTTTGTAAAACGGGGCTTTACAGTCCTAAAAGTTACTTCCGGATAAAAAATAAAGATTTTTATCTATCTATCTATCTATCTATCTATCTATCTATCTATCTATCTATCTATCTGTCTGTCTGTCTGTCTGTCTGTCTGTCTGTCTGTCTGTCTATCTATGTAGTATACAGCCATTGCCAGCCAGTCACTAATTTTTTCATCCATGCTGGATTGAACATTTTGCAAATAGTTTTTTGTATTTATGTCAATTTAACATTAAGAATGACTGACTGATCTGATTTGTTCTGTTTTTTTTTTTTCAGATTTGACTTGTTTGTATATACTGTCATTGTTTAGATGTTCATATTTCTTCTACAAGTTCTTTGTTGTTTCTCAAATTATTCATTTGCTATATAAACATGTTGTTGTTGAAACCACACTTCCTTGTCATCTGCATTTCAAGGTTCAGTTATTTCTTGTGGGGCATGTGGATGGGGGCCAGGGAGGCAAAGGGCCTGAGAAACTGGTAAACACATAACATTTGAGGACAAGAGCAATGTCCAACTAAATGTTTTGGTTTTTTTCTTGTTTTATTTGGGGGGGGGGTGCTAGAACAGTGGCAAACTGGGAAACTGGTAAACACTTAACATTTGAGGACAAGAACAATGTCCACCTAAACGTTTTTGGTTTCTATTATTTTATAAGGGATGAGGGGTGCCAGAGTAGCAGCAACTTTGGACACTTGAAAGTAATGCAGTTTTATAAGTAGAGAACTGCTGCTGATGTCACTGTGAATTATCAGCATAAATGTAATTGAAGACACAAGGTGTTAGGATACCTCGCAACACAATTTTTGCACACAGCACACATGTTCTGAGATCCTGTCTCCTATTTAGGAGAACTCAAACCTCTCCACTGTGTATTCATCAAATGACACTGTCACACTCTCCTCGTAATCTGATGAGTTCTGCTGCTCAGAGCCATCTTCAGCAGGATCCTGGACAGTTGCTGTTGTTGACACAATGTACTGCTTGAGAAAGAAATGGGAGTTCATTTTGGAAAATGTTAAATACTCAACATTCTGATCAGACAGGTAGCTTCAGTGGTCAGTCACAATGGCACCTGCAGTGCTGAAAACTCTTTTCAAGCATACGCTGGCACAGGGGCAGGTGAGGTACTCCGTGGCAATAGCTGTCGGGGCAGGCCATATTTCCAGTGTGCCACACCAATAATCAAGTGGCTCATCATCAGTTGTTAGCTTCTGTGGGTCATCCATATACAGTGGTTGTTATAGATAAGTTGCTCAGTACTGCGGTGTACTGACCAGTGCGGCACTATACTGCTCGTTATATCCCTGGACGTGGCACATATTTTAATTCTGCAATGCAGTATAGTTAGCAGCACAGTGTAATTCCTCCGTAATCCAGCAGGTGATGTCAGCAACTCATGAGAAGACCTGAAGTGTCAGAATTGTTTTCTCCACTATTTGTACAGGTGTGCCAGCAGGTGGCACATAACTGATCTTGTAATTTGTTAGAGAAATGCAGAATGGCAGCTCTCTAGACTACAACAAAAAACTTACATGCTTAAAAAGGCATTGTTTGCAAGCATTTCTTTTGTCTTTCTGAACTCTGTTCTGCAGTGCCTTGCCCATTTTGATACAGTACATACTTTTGGTTTTTTCCACTGGTGATCGTGATCCCAATACTACAACAAGTGCTATATGTAGATGTTAAAAAAAAAGATTTCTACTGAGGACTGCTCCGTAATCAGTTTAGTTAAATTTTCAGCAATCATGGACACAGTACTGCAGACATCACAGAGGTTTTTATCATCCTTTTCAACTAATATAAAAATCATATCTGAAATGCAGAATGGCAGCTGTACAAACTAGGAAAAAAGGTCTAGAGAGCCCTATAGTGTTTTACTCAGTGAAGGCAGTTGACGGTAAGCTGATTTCTGATGTTCATGACACTGTGCCACTCAACTGCCTTTAATGGAATAATAAATAAAAGAATTATACTCAGAACTCTACCCCAATCTCACCCGATCAAATTTTTTATTTTGGTACTGTTGATACTGTTTCTCTTCTCTGAAAAAGCTCTGTTTCTGGTCCGTATTCCTGACATCTGTTTGCTGGCCCAGTGGGGTAGAGGGCTGAGGTGCTGGTGCCTTACCTCCAACCATGCCAGGGAACTGGGTTCGGCAACAGACTCAGGAAGTCATGGGTCAGCTGGGGAAGGATAGGATCAAGCATCTGGAGGAACTGCTCTCCTATCCTGGGGTGGGTTTGGGAACACATTGCTCAGCAGCAGCCCCCAGTGGAGACTGGAGGCACTACATGAGTGACGCAGTGAAGGGAACCTAGAAAAGTGGAAATGCCACCTGGTGGCTGCTGGATGACAGCTCTCCATCCCTCACTGCCTCCGATGCCTTCAACAAGCCTCCTTCTTCAGCACCATCCCCTGGGCCCTATCGAGCAGTGCCCTGGAACTCCCTCCCCGGTTCCTTCCCCCTCGGAGGAGGTGGGACCCCCAGTGAAGGGTTACGTCCAGGATATCCCTGGGGATGGCTGCAATGTGAGGATTGGAGAGCTCGGGCAGGGCTAGCGGGGATTGAAGAAGGACTTGTTGGAGCCCGAAGGAGCGGGGCTCACCAGGTGAGAGGAGGGGAAAAAAGCTATGTTTAATGATAGCCGCTTTTACACGTACAGTACAACCTCGATTATCTGAACCATTATGGAGACATCCATTTTGTTTAGAAAATCAAGAGGTTTGGATAAACATGTTTGTCCATTTTATCAATGAATTCTGTATTGATGAATCACAAACAAGTGCTTACTAAAAAAGGACTTTATTGTGGCTGTGCTCGTTAGTAAAACATTTACTAGTGCTATTAGCAACAAGGCAGAATCATAATCATAACCAACCCAAATCATAACAGAAAACATAACATGAAACTTATTTTTATTTAAATAAGTCAGTTGCCTGCTTGACTCTCCAGCCACACAATGCAAGTTTAAAAGGCAGCAACAGTTTCACCAGCAGTCAGTAACACAGCTACAGAGATGCACTTTTCATCGCTATCATCCCAGTCCCAGTCTTTAGAGACATTGACATTCTCTTACTGTATGTAGCATTTGTGAGAATGTCAGTGTCAGACAAATCTCTGTAATCAATCATTCAGCTGTTCCTCCCCCACACCAAGGTTGCAGCAAGTGCAGGTATCAAGCATCCTTTAATGTCAGTTTTTTAATGATAATGAGCTTCAGCCTTCTATCCATGTTACAGGCAATCAAGGATCCTGATCTTCTGACTAATATCCAACATGATCCATTTTCTTGACCATGCATTCTGTTCCACCATGGTAAGGTCATAAACAAGTAGCAAACAGGTGTGATCTGCTTCTCTAGCAGTTGCTTAACTGGATAAGTGCTTAAGTAACTGCAGCTGTGACAGCTGTAACTGTTTAATTGTTCATGCCATGATTACAGTAAGCAGCTGCTAATTACTATGACAGGTCTAATTTATAACCTTGCTAAACATTTGGGGACAAGATCGGAGTTTGGTTAATCCAGAGGTCCGGATAACTGAGGTCCAGATAATCAAGGTTATACTGTAATTACAATGATTTACTCTGCCTTCCTTGTTGCCTCCTTGCCTTCTGGCTTGATTTCCCAAAAAAGTTTTATTTTAACACATACCAGGAACAGCAGGTTGGTCAAAGGGGAAAAAAAGTATCGCCATTAGGTGCGACCTCTTTCAGTGCTACAACTCTTTGTCAAGCATTTCAGCCATTCATTTTGTTTGCACTTAAATTACCCCAATCCCAATGATAAAAGGACCAAAGGTGCAATGACCAAAGCATAACGCTATTTTAAGCATATTCTTTGTTATCTGTTTAAGTAGCCCAACTATACAATATCTTACAGTTAGCAAACACAGACCAGAAACAGCAGTTTGTTCAAAGAACAAAAAAGGTACCAACATTTGATGCAGTTGTGCAACAGATCGACATGAATTGTAGTGAGGATTGCAAATATTGGACTGGTATGGGAGAGCTGCTAGTGGTAAAAGACCAGCAAGGAAGCAAAGAAAAATGATCCTTATAAAATGATAGCAGTGGGGGATAAACAATAAAAACAAATTGCTACAGACACAGTAATAATGTCAGGCAAAGGTTACATGTCCCTGTGATCTGTAGCATACAAGTACAAGACAGGATTTCCTATGCACAACTATAATATCAGAAACAATATCATCTTTACTCCAACTACATCATTCATCTACATTGTATAGTAACAAAATACCACATTTACTGTGCTAGTGCATATAAATATAGGCCAGGGATGGGGAAAAAGGGAGTAAGACCATCAGGAAATGGAGGGTAATGAGTACCAATGCCCGTAGTCTGGGCAACAAGCTCCCTGAGCTGATGGCATTAATGGAAGAGGGATGCCTGGATATCGTAGCAGTCACAGAAACATGGTACACAGAGAACCATGACTGGGATGTTAACATACCAGGGTACATAACCTACAGGAGAGACAGGCAGGGGAGAAGAGGGGGAGGAGTAGCTCTCTATGTAAAGGAAGGGATAAAAGCAACTGAACAAAAGAGTAAACAGGGAGGAGAGGAGGCACTGTGGGTCACCTTGGAGACTGGAAAGGGCACCACAATCTGCACAGGGGTTGTATACAGACCCCCATGTCAGGGGGAACGAATGGACAAGGATATGATAGAAGGCATTCTTAGAATGGCAGAGAAAGGGGAGATACTGTTGATGGGAGACCTGAATATGCCAGATGTTAACTGGAGCACATTTGCTGCAGCCACATCCAAGAGCAGGGCCATTCTTGATGCCCTACAGGTGGCAGGCATTAGACAGCTAGTTTGAACCCACTCGTGAGGGAGCAATCTTAGACCTCGTACTCTCAAACGGGGCAGTGAGAGGATCTCAGATCTAGAAGTGGGTTGCCATCTGGGGACAAGTGACCATCAAACAGTGTGGTTCACGTTAAACTCAGCTACAGAGTCAAGCCATACAAAAGTGAGGGTACTGGACTTTAGGAGGGCTGACTTGGCAAGATGGGAGAGTGCCTAGAAAAGCACTAGCAAACAGGCTAGAAGGAGGTGTGAGCAACAATGGGGAATTATCAAACTGCCATCACAGAGGCAACAAGCTTTGTGTGAAGCAAATGAACAAATCAAAATGAAAGAAAAAGCCACTATGGTTCTCAAAAGAGGTGGCTGTGAAAGTCAGGAAGAAAAAGATAGCATTCCGAAATATAAGGAAACACAGAAGGAGCAGGACAGAGAGCTGTACCAGTTAAGGCAGAAGGGAAGGAGGGAAGTCAGAATAGCAAAGGCCCAAACTGAGGAAAAGATAGCCAACTCAGTTAAGAAGGGGATAAAACCTTTATAGGTACATCAGCAAGCGTAGAAAGACAAAGAGAGGGATAGTGAAGCTGAATAGAATGAACAGTGGTGGGCAGAGGGGGACAGTGAAAAGCAGGAATACTGAATGAATATTTCTGCTCAGTATTCCTAAAGAGGAGGGGAAGTGCTTAATCCATATAACAAAGCACTCTTGATAGGGGGTCGATCCCAGTCCTTTCACAGAAGAAAGGGTTCTTGCAAGAACTCCTAAAACTGAAGGTGGACAAAGCAATGGGTCCTGATGGAATTCCACCCCAGAATTCTAAAAGAATTAAGGAGGAACTAGTGAAACCACTGGCTACTCTTTTTAATAAATCATGGGAGGATGGTGTGGTACCCGAGGACTGGAGGAAGGTGGATGTGATTCCCCTTCACAAAAGTGGGTCCAAGACAGAGGCAGGAAACTACAGACCTGTCAGTCTGACCTCTGTGGTAGGGAAAGTGATGGAGTCACTTCTGAAGGAAAGAATAGTCGAGTACCTAGAGGCCAGTGGAGCACAGGACCCAAGACAGCATGGGTTCACAGCAGGAAGGTCATGTCAGATGAATTTAATAGATTTCTTTGACTGGGTGACCAAAGTAGTAGACCAGGGAGGGGCTGTGGACATGGCCTACCTAGACTTCAGCAAGGCATTTGACACAGTCCCACACAAAAAGATTAATAGTCAAATTAACCATCCTGGGAGTGGGACCCAGGGTGGTAGCCTGGGTAAAACATTGGCTGGACAACAGGACACAGAAGGTAATTGTAAATGGAGTCCATTCTGAAGAAAGGGGGGTTACTAGTGGGGTACTGCAGGGTTCAGTATTTCGTCCAGTCCTTTTTAATATCTTCATCAGTGACATTGCAGAGGGACTGGAAGGAAAAGTATGCCTTTTTTTGCAGATGACACAAAAATCTGCAACAGGGTTGATACACAAGGAGGCATGGAAAGGATGAAAGGGACTTGGCAAGGTTGGAGGAATGGTCAGAAGTATGGCAGCTAGGACTCAATGCAAAGGCAGAATAATGCACCTGGGAAACAAGAACCCAGGAGAAGAATACACAATGGGTGGGGAGGTAGTAACAACAACAAAAAAGGAAAGGGACCTGGGGGTAATCATATCAGATGACCTTATGGTTAGCAAGCAATGTGAGAAGGCAGTAGGGAGGGCTGGGGGTATACTGGGATGTATAGGGAGAGGCATCAGCAGCAGAAAACAGGAAGTTGTTATCCCTCTGTACAGACAGTTGGTGAGACCCCATCTGGAGTACTGTGTCCAGTTCTGGAGATCCCATCTCCACAAGGACATAGACAGGATAGAGGCAGTCCAGAGGAGGGCAACTAAAATGGTGCAGGGTCTGCAAGAGAAGCCGTATGAGGAGATACTAAAGGCTTAATATGCTACCTTGAGGAAAGAAGGGAGAGGGGGACAGATAGAAACTTTTAAGTACCTCAGTGGAATCAACAAAGTCCAAGAGGGTAGCATTTTTCAGAAAAGAGACTTGCAAGAACAAGGGGACACAATTTAAAGATAGAAGGAGGGCTGTTCAGGGGCAATGTGAGGAAGTATTATTTCACAGAGAGGGTAGTGGATGCATGGAACAGCCTTCCTGAGGAGGTTGTGGGGTCTAAAACTGTGGGAGAATTCAAGAATGCATGGGACAGACATAAGGCAATTCTTGTGGGGGGTAGGAAGAAATAGGCTGTTGGTTAACTAGGATCTGCGGCCTATCCTGTAGGTAGGGAAATGGGCAGACTAGATGGGCCTAGCGATCCTTATCTGCCATCAAAGTCTATGTTTCTATGTTTCTATGGCCATATCTACAGTAATTGTAAAATGTTGCCTGGGTGTTGGTGTTGCTCCCTTTGCTGATTGCAGTTGGTGCAGGTTTTTACCCGGCGATTTAAACAGATGACAAAGAATGTGTGTCAGATATTGTTACTTCATAGCTAATCCCATTTAAAATGATCTATTTGTCATTGCCCTTTTGTTCACTTTATCATTGGGATCAGGATAATTAGTATATGGTCACTATGATAGGTACAGTATGAGCATATTAGTTTCTACTGCTCTGGGCCTCTGACTGCTGGAGGAGAAGGTGAGGGGTGATGTGTTCCTCTAGACTTGTCCAGTTCAGTTCTAGAATATTCACTTAAGTATCATCCAGAAGCTCACTGGCAGCTGGCTGTAGTTACTCCGGGGCCTCCAGGGTTGCTCCGGGGGGTGTAGCATAATGCTTTCAGTACCATTACACACACATCTTCCTCTACACCCAGTAATTAAAAAAACTGTAATATTCCCTCAGTCCTCACCAGACCCACAGAAGTTAGTCTCAATATTAATCTAATAATTCACCAGTAATCCTATTTATATGCAAACTTCCCTTCCACCTTTCATTATATACTGAATTTGTGAATGGCACTGTTGTATTTTGTATTTTACTTCCTGCACCAAATTGGTTAGGAAGCAAGTTTGGCCAAAGTGCACAGTGCTTGCTGACTGACAGTAATTGTCATTATACAGTAGATTTTATTTTATTTTTGTCATGCTGTTATTTATTTATCAAGTCTATTTCATGTAAAGCATTTGTAAATATGCCCAGGTACAGTACTGTGTTTGTCTGTTTTACTATGTATGAAGTTAGTTTTGCGGATGAAGTGTGCCTCGTATTTTTGGGGGGACTGTCAGGTCTGTGCATCCCTGTCTTTTCCAGTAGTTACTACTTTCATACATGCCATAACAGACAATCGCATACTTGGGCATATTTACACATGCTTTTACATAAAATAGACACCTTATATAAATAACCACATGAGGAAAAGGAACACAAAATCACATCTATAATGATGATTACTGACAGTCAGCAAGCAAGCTCTGTGTACTTTGCCCAAAATAGATTCTTAAACAAATCAGTGCTGACAGTAAAATACAACAGTGCCATTCATCTAGTCAACACATTAATATAAACAGTTAACCACTCTTGGTTAAACAATTGCAAAAACAAACAAACAGAAAAAAGAGTAATGCCTGCTATTCAGGTACTAGGGGCATTCATGGTGAAGTAGAGTAGGCTCTTATTGCAAAAGGAAAGTGGTTAGCACAGCACTCGGCAATTAAAAAAAATAAAATAACATCTAGAACCAGGATATTTATAAAATGCAGTATAAGGTTATTCGAGGTGGATGGGAGGGGGTGGATTAACGGGTTCTTGTGAGGTTATTTTGTAGTTTGCACAGTGTCCATATTCCCCAATCTGTAATACAACTTTTGCAGTAAACTTTCTTGATCTTCCTCCATCACACAACCTCACCTCCTCTATAGCACTGTGCAACATAAAAAAAAACATTAGTTAACTTCTGATATGATTATTGGTTCATCCCTCAAGTTTATTAATCTCCAGATTGATTTAAGGAAGTACTTTCCAAAAATGGAAAAAAGTGCCACATTTTATTCTAGGGAGACAATAACTTTTAATAAAAGTACCTGTCCCCAAACTGGCCGAAATCAACACCAAAACATACTGTAAGATTTCATTCTTCATGTAGCACTGATGGCAATATAGCACTGAATTAAAAGTCAGTTTACTTTTTTTTGTAATAGCTTCTTCTATTGCCTTTACTTAGGGAGGGTTGAATGCAAATTAAAGTATTGAAGGTACTAATTACCCTTTCTTTCTAAATAAAATATTAAAAGGAGTATAATTTGTCAAATGGCAAAAATGTTTAGCATATATTGTAATATATATATATATATATATATATATATATATATATATCTATATATATATATATATATATATATATATATATAATATATATATATATATATATATATATAAATACATATATAGTTGAATCCACTTAAGTGAATACCTGTTTAGTGAATAAACTGTATAAGAGAATTAAAGTCTGAAGTCCAAAATTCCTTTCTTATCTGTTTAATGTTAAAATGCTCTGCTTAAGTGAGATTTCTGTTTTTTAGTTTTAAGTCTCTGCTCATAGCCCATTATCACACAGTGTCAGATAAACATGATCTGCCCCACTCCTTTTGCTACTTCTGGACAACAGCTTGCAATTAACACTTCAGTTAAGCACAGCTGGTGTTGACTGCAGTTTAATGTCAGATGTTCCTGCCTTTTGTCTTTGACGCTGCCACTCACTGCTAAAGATTACACATGAATCTCAAAACTCCAAGCCACAAACAAATTAATGTCTTAAATAAAGTGCATAAATGTTTAAAAACATTTTATAACTTTTTATGCATTGAACAAATAACCCTGACATGTAAAATCTAAACAAAACGATTGCATATGTCCCTTTCAGCCTTTGCTAATGAAAATAGTGGAATTCCTGTTTAGTTAATAGCCTGTTTAAGTTACTATTCTTTTGTGGCACAATGGGTATTCACTTAAGAGGGCTTCACTGTGTATGTGTGTGTATGTGTGTGTGTGTGTGTGTGTGTGTGTGTGTGTGTGTGTCTGTGTCTGTGTGTGTGTATACTGTATATATGTATATGTATATATATTAGAGGCAAAAAACTCCATTTAATGCATCAGTTAAGGTTGATCCACAGCAACAAAAGTGAGGAAATTTGATGTTAGGTTTGAAACCCCTTGCACCCTCAGCCCACCCCCAACAGGCATGGGGTGCACATTGGGGGTCGCTGGTCCCTAACTCTCACCCGATCACATATGGAAAGAAGCTGAGGAATAGGAGAATGGTGTGAGAGTTAGGACCAATGACTCCAACGAGCACCCCAATGCCGGTTGGGGGGGTGGGCTGGAGGGGTGCAAGTGGGGTTTCAAACCTAACATCAAATTTCCTCACTTTTGTTGCTGTGGATCAACCTTAACTGATGCATTAAATGGATTTTTTGGCCTCTAATTTCCCTTCTTTTTGAGAATGATAATGAGAAATAGTGGATGTAATGCAGCGGCGGGAGCCCGCACTCCCGCCACGTGATGTCTTGTCACATAGTAACATGGTGCCCGCAAACGCAAATGGTAATGTGCACGGTGAAACAGAAAGAGAAACAGTACTGTAGACACAAATGGTAAAAATAATGCAAATGCAAGCTCAAATGAAAACGCAAAGGGTAACGCACTTGGTGGCGTAGATGGGAACGGTAAGTGAAACGGGTATGGAACTGCAAGCAGAAGTCGTAAGGGTAACAGTAATGTAATCACACAAGCTGGCTTTCCCCAAAAGCTGCATAGAGAAAGACAGAGAGTACAAAGAATGTATGCATAATAATGGGTCTGGGAGCAGAAAATGAGGAGTTGGAATACTAAATTGCTTATATCTCAGGAATCGTATGATGTAGAAAAAATTTTTTAAAGTCATATGATTTATGACTTTCCTGGCTAGTTTTGCACTTAGCCCCCTTTAAGCACTTTTCCGACAAAAAGTCCATATCTTGCACCGTTTCCAAGATATACCGGCCCTGAAAGGCGTAGCGAATGCCGTATGTTATCCTAAGGGAAAAAAAGAGAAGTTCAGAGTGCCATAACTTTGCCTCCCTGTAATATTTTCTCACCAAACCACCAAAAGGCACATCTGTGGGATGTTGGCTTTCTTCCATCCAAATTTCAGTGTAAAAGACCAAACCATTATTTTGCAGCAGGATGGCAAAGAATTACTGTCATGCAGCGGACGCCACAATGTTAGTCTATGGGAAAAAGTGTCAATTTCAGAGTGCTGTAACTTTGCATGTATGCAACATTTTGTTACCAAACCACAAAAAGGCACATCTGTGAGATGTTGGCTGCCTTCCCACCAAATTTCAGCCCAAAACACCAAACCGTTCATTTGCAGCAGGGTGGCAAAGAACTGCTGTCATTTTAGTCATAATTTGGAAAAGTAGTGTCACAATTTGTGAAAGCTTTCGCAAAAATTTGCGACACTTTCGTGAGTGCAACACTACTTTGTGAAAGTAATTTTTCCAGAAACTTGAAAAACATATTTCTAGGGTGTTTAACCTCAAAATAAAGACATGCCTAGCATCCTCAGGGTCCGACTAGGTAAACACAAAAAGGATAGTGTTGCTAGAGGGTCCCAAATTTAAATGCCAAGCATTTTTTTGATCACCAACTGAAAACAAAATGGTGGATTTGTGAAAGTAAGAAAGGCCATTTGCGAAAGTAAAAACTGCATTTGCAAAAGTGTTGAACTTTTTGGTAACTTTTCCCATTGACTTATAATGGAAACTTGTTTTTTTGAATAACTTTTGAACCGCTCAATACTTTTTCATGAAATCTTCAAAAGGCACATCAGGGACCCTGGCTGCATGTTCCCTGAAATTTTCAGACCAGTTGCACAAACTGTGTGACCTGTAGGGATGAGCAAAGAATTCAAAAAAGTGTAAATGCGTGCACAGATCATGCTTAATAACTCCGGAGCCGTATATCCGAACAGCACAAACATTAGCAGATTCCAAGATGTATCATTCTTGATCATGTGTTCCAAATTTCAGGCAAATCCATTGAATGGTTGTAAAGTTATTAAGATGCAAAATTTTAGGTTTAACATGTAAATGGCTCCTCAACCCTAACTACCGTGCTACCATAATATATATATGTGTGTGTGTCTGTGTGTGTATCTTATATATATATATATATATATATATTCATGGCAAAAAACTCCGCTTAATGCATCAGTTAGGGTTGTTCCACAGCGACAAAAGTGAGGAAATTCGCTGTTAGGGTTCAAAACCCTAACTCTGAATTCACCCCCCAGCACCACACACACACAGACACACACACACCTTCAAGTATGGGGGAGGACCAAGTCAACACAACCAATGACAGACATCCAGCAGCAGGTGACAGAAATAACAAACAATTGTCTAAATGTACTACGAGACATCCCCACCCACCTGACCAGGTACTGCATGCTCAGTGGAGATCAACAGCAAAACTGAGGCCATGTACACCAAATGTACACATCCCTGATTGCAGCTGCACACAAGCACTACCACTTAGTAGTTGCATGGCCTTACCTACACTGATGCCCCACACCACACACCGACTGGTACTGCCATTATTCAATATAAATGCTGAAGGTGCATGATGACAGCTGTAGAAAGGTTTTAACACTACTGAGTATTCATTAATTAAGAGAAGCACATAAATTAACTACAAGACACTAGCATGCTCAAGATAAAAGTAGTGATACATTTAGTAGGTGATTTGCATAGTAGTACATTTACTGCAATGGTTTACTCAACATAGAGACTGATGTAAACGTATGGAAAAGCATTGCCCTGTTCAACGCTGTGAAATTGGTACTGCCAGATATCACATGCATTCTTACTGATGAAGTGTACTGCTGATGTACATACATAGAACCTTCAGTGTGTTCAATATTAAGATGCAGTAAGTATTCTTTGTAAGAAGATTGTGAAATTGCATGGATCAGGCCAAGCAACTTCAAATATCATAGCACTACTGAGCCAACAATGATGTACCTGTATCGGACATGTATATGGATAGATTTTCCTGTAGGCACTTACTGAGTATGTTGTACCTGATAAAGACAATCTCATTGCATCTGTGATGACTAACTTATTCAAATAGTAATACATTTGCTATTGTTGCAATGAGGTGATCTATGCCACTTATGGACACAGTGTGATTTTGTAACAGTTGTTTCATACTCAGGCTGTTTGCCTACTGTTTGCCTACACACTTTGTCACTGATGCTATCAAAGTGATAACTATGTTAATTGTGGTACAACAGGAATCAAGTAGGTATGGTGTAGATATAAACAGAATGTCTTTTAGTATTGATTTAACTCATAATGGGGTAAATGTACTAGGACAGCAGGGTTATCCTCTATCACTGAGTCTGTCAGTTATAATCACACTAGGGTTTCGATGACTGTAATGATCAAGTTACACTGTTCATCTTCATGAGTTCATATTCAGAGCCATTCCCCAGCAACTAGACAGTGTATGGTGTAACTGGGTGGGACACTGTGTTGCAAAGCTGCTAGCAGTGCTAGCAGAGGAGAGTATCTACTCATAAAGACAATTAGCAATAAGGCATGACCAACAGTTATGTTAAATGGTCTGTTAATCACCCTGTAGGGGTTTAATGTTGAATGAGGCATATCTGAGTGCCACATGTCACTAGACAGTGATAAACTGACCATTAACATAATACCAGGGAGTGGCTTATTGCTATTATAATAAAACTGTTTTTAAACAACATTAAACCATGTTCATCATATGGTTAGGCTCTACATGTATGTTAATAAAACTAAACATAAGGCTGTTACAATGTTTACATCAATTAGAAAGCTGCATTTCTCAAACCCTTGTTATAATCAGAGATATTACTCCTGTACAACTCCTTGGTTTTGCTTAACTCTATTGCTCAGGTGACCCATCACAAGTGGTGTGGTGTGGTGTGGGGCATCAGTAGGTAAGGCCATGCAACTACTAAGTGTGGTACGTGTGCAGCTCGCAATCAGGGATGTGTACGTTTGGTGTACATGGCCTCAGTTTTGCTGTTGATCTCCACTGAGCATGCAGTACCTGGTCAGGTGGGTGGGATGTCTCGTAGTACATTTAGACAATTGTTTGTTATTTCTGTCACCTGCTGCTGGATGTCTGTCATTGGTTGTGTTGACTTGGTCCTCTCTCCATACTTGAAATGTGTGTGTGTCTGTGTGTGTGTGGTGCTGGGGGGTGAATTCGGAGTTAGGTTTGGAACCCCAACAGCTAATTTCCTCACTTTTGTCGCTGTGGAACAACCCTAACTGATGCATTAAACAGAGTTTTTTGCCATGAATATCCTGTCTTTTCAGAAGTATCACCAGCATGCTACATGATTAATATTCCTAAGAATAGTGCACATACATATAAAACAATGTTCCAGTGTCAGAAATATTTCAACTGTTGTGGTTGCATTTACTGTCATTGTCTTAATTACTTTATTTATTGTCATTTGTCATTCTCATTCCATGTAGTAGTTTTAATGTTAAAGTGTCTTAATCATTTTGTTTGTGAGCACATATGTAACTTTAAAAATGTGCATAACTAAAAGACAATATGACATCACATGGACACTATTAGTTCATGTACTGAACAAATGGATATGCTACTATAGTAACTTGAGATTTCATAGAGTGCTTCCTCCACCAACTGAGGTCGTACCATCAATCATGTGAACAGTGGTGGAAGAGGTTTGTTGTACTGAATACATATACCGGACCACCAGGGCTATGTTCGGAGGGGTGGGTTACTGCTTACATCCCAAGAACGGGACTTTCGGTGCACTGGACCACCAGGGTATGTTCAGAGGGGGTTTACTGCTTGCATCCCGCGAACGGTAGTTTTGGTCCACTAGACCACCAGGGGCTATGTCGGGGGGTCAGCTTTTACTGTTTACATCCCATAAATGGGACTTTCAGTACACACACCAGGGCTATGTTCGGCAGGAGGTGGGGTTGTGTTTCACACTGATACACCCTGACATCAGCTTCTCAGTACACTGGACCACCAGGGATGTATTCACAGGAGGGTTGTTTTTAAACTAGAGCAGTCCGTGGTCAGGCTTGTGGGGGAGGAACATTTCTGCTGTTGCACACAATAGGCCCAGTGGTGGGGTGGTGTTGGAATTGTCACTCTTTTGACCACGATTAGGCTGCACGGTGGGGCATAGAGTGGGTTGGGGTCCAGCCACAGCTGTCAGCTGCTGTGTCGTGCCATGCAATTCAGCAGTTTACCTGTGCGTGATTGTTGACTTGAGCATTTTTTGGCCTGAAAGTTGTGCAGGTGCAGGTTGCAGGTTGCGCCTTCACAACTCACGGCTGCTGCTGAATGTCAGGCTGTGCCCGGTTAATACGTAGTTGGTCCCCCCTGCAGTTCATCATGCATTCATTTGCATTGCACTGTTACTCAGCATGTTTTCTATGTGGTGGAACTGCCTCTGCTGAATATCGCAGAATGGAGCAAGTCTTGACTTGCTTAATTTTCTCCCTTTACACGCGCCGCGGCCTTTTGAATATCTGGCCCATAAAGTATAATACTAATAGAAGGAGGCATTTGTCACACAGAGACTGGTGGCCCCTTGAAATGAGGTCCCTTGTCACTTATTTGTCCTAAATCAAAGATGCTTTTTAAAACTCAGCTGTATAGAAATTTTTATGAAGGAAGCTAACATGGCTACATAAGAGATATTGGCTGAGAAACAGCTATGGCCTATTCTTTACTGTCTGGCCTCCTTCACTCCCTTTGAAAATTTGTATGAACCTTTCTATTAACTATCTTTATATTAGGGATAACAATACTGCCACATATACCCAATGTTAAGATGATATGGTTATGACAATGCCCAAAAATGTTATGGCTTGAATGTCACACTTTACTCTTGAATATGAATAAGACACCAAACACAAAGAGTATATTTTAACCTTATTTACTATAAAAATATTTTCAATATAAAAATGACAAACAAAAATATTTTTTTTTATACATACACAAAAATAGATTTTATAAAAGAATATTACATACAAAATAAAAAAATAAGGTGTGTATTACATCCATACACAACATATAAATTAAATAAAAAATATTTTTGTGAAATATAAATAAAAACATATAAAAAATATTGTAAATGTTCTTTTTACTTCAGTCAAAAGACTTGCAGAGGTGTGTGCACTGCATCAGGCAATCCAGGCTGGAAGCTGAATTCAATGTGGAGGCACAAAAAGAAGTGGAAACTGTTGCGCCCTCGGGAGATGATACCGGACCTCTATGAAGGGTGGCCAGTCTCACCCAGGGAAGCTGCAGGAACAGATGGTAGCCATGGAGGTGAAGCACTGCTATGTGCAACAGCACCATCGCCCACTGCTACGACTGGCTCAAGGACGAGGTTCACAGTCTGCTGCTGTGCATCCAAGAGAGACTGGATTTTG